>CM020217.1:1478750-2957500 GCA_009819775.1 Phoenicopterus ruber ruber
TCAATTACTGAATCGTTTTAGCTGACCACATTTTGATTACAGGAGCAACAACGAACAGCTAGATTTGTAGGTATTTAATATGATGGTTTACACAGTTTGTATTTTAATTACTGACAAACGCTTGCGGAACAGGATAGACACTTCATTGGAAATACACATCAAATTTAAAAAAATAAAATCAGTGGGATATTGTCTAGAAAACGTAACCAAATAATATTGGATCATCTTCCCTTAAATCTTCCAAGACGCTGAACAAATCATTTCAGGAAGGTGCAATACTAATTTACAGTCACTACCCATATTTTATAGCACATGCATTAATTTGCAGTGGACAAGATAGCCTCAGCTGAGAATACCTACTTGAAACACGCCAACTCTGAATTGAACAAATGTCACGAGTAAAATTCATTCAAATATTTTTTGCTTGTTTGTTTGTTTAGGGTAACTGCTATATTTCTGCTCCCCAGTTTCTGGACAAGCAATGTCTAACGACTACTGAACCTTCTTTGCCATCACGCATTAGCACAAAGAGCTGTTTCCCACTTACAGCCTGGAAGCTGGCATACACAGAGACTTTTTTTTTTCCTAATTGTATTGCTTACCAAAATGGCTCTTGGGAGTCCAAGTGAACTTCTCTTTGTAGTCTGACAGGTCTTGCTCTACAGCTGGAGGAAGTCTCTTCCAGTTCGTGAACTCCAGGATGAAATTGAGGGCATTCTCGCTCACAGAGAAAATCCTGCGTAACAAAGACTCCCATAAAAAAATCCCGCATAACAAAAACTCCCACAAAGTATCATTTTACACAATAGCATAAATATAATGATGGAAACAACGCGCAGAAAGCTTTACTATTTTCTAACAAATCCTTAACAACGTCCATCCTAAGCCCAGAAACAGAAAACCATTAAAGAGAAATCCAAAGTAATTTTGACAGCACAAGCCTTTGCTAATGTAACTTTATCTTCCTCTATTTCTTTTTAAAAGTAAGTTAGACTGTAAAAGAAAAAATATCAGCTCTGAAATTTAAATGCCTCAGTAATAGGCGGCATTCTCCTCTGCACTAATTTCTTATTCCATTTCCTCCTAAATTTTAGTAACGGGTCAAGCCACCAGAGCATTATAAGCATCACTATCACTTTTTGGGGGAAAATGCACATATATCCAGCTACTTATTTATTAAAACAAAGGAAAAAAACCTCAAAATTTGCAAGTGTTTCAACTCTCTGTCTACCAGAGATTGCCTTTATATGTATTCAGAAATCAGCACGACTTACATTTCAAATCTTTAGCATGTGTAAAGTACTTTTAGCAAGAGCTTAACTAAATCAAGTGTATAAGAAGGTTTAAGTAACAGCAGGTAAACCAACTGTTTTAGCATTACACATGCTGAAGAGCCATGCAATTTCAGAGAACAGCTTCTCGCCTAGATGCATACAATCCTGAATTTTCACCTGAATGGAAATCTAAATGCTCTAAACACACAAATACCAGACTAAATATTTGTAATACACCTGCTTTTTACAAGTGATTCATGTCAAAATTATTTTATGTCCTTTCTAGTTTTTATTATTTCATTTCTCCTATTTGACTGAACTTTCATACATTCACCGAAAACCATCCAGGAGAGAGATCTGATTGCCTAGCCATTTCTTTAAGAGAATGGCGATTTTACTTTTCCCACTGGTAATTAAAATTGTCGGTGCTCTAGACTGACCAGTTTATGATTGATTATACAGTTCTTTTGCACAAGGAGCCTGAGACAGTTAGTGAGCCATATGCGTAAGTGTCATTTGCTGTCTACTATCCCGTTATTTTCCAGGACAGAATAGTTAATATTGACGCTAAACTTACAAAAATGTTCGTTTTGTAGATTATGATGTGATGAGTGTTATTTTTAAAAGTGGATATTTACACAAAGGAAGTAATTGGTATAAAAGCATTTGTGGATTATGTAACAAAAATACCAAAAAGCATTATATGTGATACACATGGACAGTGAGATTGGTTTAGTCACTGAATTGCAATCTTGTAGTGTTTGCTTTTGCAATCACTGAGTCTTCTCTGAATAAATATGATCTACAGAAGCACAGATATACCACGCTTTGTATCTGCTCCTCTAATTACTGTTCAGAAAGCCATGGATGCTAATGATTAACGGAATGTCACTAAGTCATAAATGAATGCATTTAAAACTACCAATGATGTCTTAGCCATGATATCTTAACAGTATCTGAAATATAAATCAATATTTAAGTAAACCTTAAAATCCTACTCCTTTCATACAGTTAAGTAACACACATAATGAGTTTATACATCTCACATTATGTTGTTAACAGCTGAGATATACAGTAGTAAAGTCTAAGCGTCATCTTCACGGACAAGAAAAAAAACAGAAGCAAATACTTCATAATTTTAAATATAAGTTTAATTCTGTATGCCTAATTAAATATAAAACATCACCAAGCAGTTATTTGTATGTGGAAGAATTAAAAAAAACTGCCACACGAAACCCAACCCAAAGAAACAAACAAAAAACCAGACTGGAATTTTTGCCACATTATTTTGTTTAACACAATCTCTAACTGCATCCGTTTCCTCTCCTCCTAGCCTTGGCCCAGCTTCACCTTACATTTGTTTCCCATCCCTCCTGACCTCTTTCTCGGTATTTGAAATTATTCTTACCATTACTGCATTAAACACACACACACAATTTGCAACTAAATTTGGGGACTAGTAAGAGATGTTTGATGTAAAAATTGTGAAATGATGCCTTTCTCCAGGGTAGCGATAAAGCAATCTCCATTCTGGCTTTCTTCCTAAAAGGAATTTGTTTTACTGAATCCAGCCATCACCCTGTCAATGTTTTCTTTCAGACCTTCCGTAACCCTTGCCATTCCTGATCATGGCAACTGATTATCAAGTACTATCTTCCGAAAGCACGCGTTAAACAACATTGGCCACAGCTTTGCAGATTAGCAATATTCATACAGACAAGATAACGTTATCTGCTTACCAGAATCTGCGCATTAAATTCACTGGATTAAACCCAGCCAAGAGCAGATAAGGCAGCCACTCCTTGTACTTCTCATGCGCTTTAATTGTGTAATTTATGAACTCCGACAACTGGTCCCCAGAAGGCAGTGAACAGCCCAGCTTCAAGAAGCGTTGAAACAAAGTAAACTTCTCATGGAACAGGCAATATCCCAAATCAATCCCAAGTAAGGTGATCCCGTAGTTCAGCAAAGTATCAATGAAATAAAAAAACCTATGAACAGCACAGAAGGAACAGGACATCCTGTTTGTGTTTCCCCAGAAAGCATCTGCCATTTCACTACTTACCTCCGAGAAAGCAAATTTCTTCTACCAAAATCCCCCCAAACCAAAGAAAAACCCAGCATGCCGTTCTGACTGCAGTTCTTTCTGGAAAGCAACACTTTAAAATGCAGAACGAGTTCAGGAGACTCCAGTCCTTACATTTAACACATTTGGGTTTTTTTGTCTGAAAAACCTGTGGTTCCAACCAGCTCCCAGCCCCTCAAAACAAGCCTTTTGATCACAAACAGAAACTGCCCAAATCCAGCAGTTACTGGTACCTGTAACCCAGAGGTACCGCCGCACTGCTGATCCGCCCCGTGCTTGCTATAAGCAGAAAGCACCGTGCCCACTTGATTAGGTTTCACCTTAAAAATATGCCATCTGCAACAGATGGACAAGTATGTGAAAATATCAAATGACTGCACCCCAGAATTCGGGGGCGAGCCTAACATTCAAACTTGTTAAGGGTTTAATTTACACCCAGCCGTATTTGCAGGAAACTCTGCAACCCACTGAACTATTGTAAACATTTTAATGTGTTTCTACTAAAATCATTTTATCAATTGTAATACGATAATGAACGAGATTATGACTGATAATTAGTGTGTTGCTTTTTAGTTAATAATTAGATTGCACATTACTTCATAGAAGTGGTTTTGAAGTGGTGATATATGTTACCTGCCTCATTTACAGCACATTTTAGTACCTACCTGATCTGCATCCCTTCCTAAATTATTTATTACATACTAAGAATAGCATAGAAAAATTATGCCCAGGGATTTTTAAAAGACAACTTCCTAGGAGCGTGCGATGAAAATCAGTGACAACAAATCCTAGGCACTGCTTCACTGCTCCCCTTAGGTGTCATTTATGGAGATACAATAGGAATATGATATGATAGAGATATGAAAGCACATTCTGCCTCGTACCCTGACGCGTGATTTCACAGGCGCCGGTTGGGATCTGGATGAGTTCCCGCCTCCAGCAACTCAAAATCACCTGCAGCCTGACCAGAGGCACAAGCGGCTCTAACAGGCGCAGTCACTGGGATGTGCTTCTGCTATTAAACAAAAATAATTCTGTCCTCGATTTCCCTCCTCGCAATAAGCCCTTGTAGTTCAAGTAGGATAAACTCAATCAGAATATTACTGTAGTATTTTCACTTCAGGAACATTATGAATGACTGGCGAGTTATTACAATGATGGCACTGTAGCTTGATGGCATATGTTTGGTAAAGTTTTAAAAATTTTTCCTAAGCCAACTGTATTAATTAATAGCATGCAACTAGTACCCACCTTACAAACACATACATTCAAACATATTCAGCAAAGAATATCCCAAAGTTAATTCTTTCAACAGCTTTATACAGAGGGGAAAAAAAAGTACATCACCTCAAGACCACCATTTTTAATTGTAACAAGCTTTCTTGTAAAAAATAATTTCTCAAATAGCCTCTACACATCTGTGTACAAGCCTCAATTGTTTATAGGATTCAGGGCACCAAGGCACATCCTCTAAATGTTAGTATTTTGGCCAAAAATGTTTGCAGGTGACAAACTTCTGGAATCCAAGAACTGTTAAAACATTGCGTATTTTGATTTTTCTTCCTTAAATAAAAGAAACTGGAGTAGGTCCCACGTGGAAGACAAGAGGCAAGAAAGAGAAACTGAAATGATTCCCAAATGTAAGCCAGCCCCAAAAGCTATGGTTTTGCATCTGCTGGATAAACTGCTTTTTAGTGGGGGTGAACTAAATTCACTACTACCAAAACCTCATTAATTTAAATGGCAGCACATAAGCAGTAAATTTTGATCCATGTACATGAAATATTATGTTAGAATCTGAGTTTTAAGAAGATTTAAAAGCCTTTATTGAAGATATTTTCCTTAATGAAGCACACTAGCCGCATAACTTTACATTAATATTCCTGAGGAGGAATGTCTACAAGGGGTGAACTAACTAGAACTCTGGCAAAATATTAAATGATGGACAGCGATCAGCTGAAAGAAAAATAAAAAGCAAACCCAAAAAGTAGTTTTCAAATGTATTCTCTACCGCGTGAAATTTCTCTGTTGTTCTAAAGCATAAAGCAGTAGCAGGTAACTGCTCTCAAGCCTCAATTAAAACGTAAACCACGGCATTACAGCTCTGTACAAAGCTCAGACTGCCAAGAGGTGACTGTGATTTGATTCTCTATCTCGATTGGAGTTGTGCCAGGATTCAATCATTCGAATGTTATTTAATATATTGAATTAGCTTGGGAGGAGCACAAGGCGAGCATGGGGACAGCAACATCTAGATCTTTTACAGTAACAGCCCACTCCTCCACAAATTAATTTCCCATAGAAAAAGACAGAAGAAACTTCTGTACTAAAGGAAAAAGAAAAAAAAAAAATCAACAGTGAGGACATGAAGAGCACCTCACTGACATATCACATATATATATATACACACACACTTAGGAGTAAGGCTTTTATACCTTATTATTTTTCCTCCAAAATTATAGCCTTTGCATTATGAAGTAAGCAGTTTTATTTCCTGTTGAATACCAGGGGTGCGCATCACTCACCGGGCATAAGAAGAAATGGGTCATGACCTAAAAGAATGTATCACTCAGTTTCCCAGTCCTCCTTACAGCTACAGTGCTGAGCTGATTAATTCTGCTTGTCTTACGCACGAGACCGGCATACAGAAAAGGGAAACACTATTTTCCAATAACTCATCCTTACTGAAAAGGATCTGGCTACTTAAGAGTCCTTTTGATCCAATGACAGCATGGAGTCACGTTCCCAGAAGACAGAGACGTGTTGATAAGGCCTTCTGAAAGCATGAAAACTGCAATTATGTTCTACAAGACTCTTCTTCGAAGAGCCGAGCTGCCCCTTGGAGATTTCAGCAAGGTTCTTCAGCCTGTGCACACAATCCAAACCCCACGCACCATTTGGACACTTACAGTTCAACTCCAGCAGCTCAAGAATTGAGGAAGGAGGGCAGGGAAATGTCATGTTTAAGAAAAGTTAAATAAAGGCCAACGTAGTTATGAATAGTTTCAAAATAGAAGAGGTATACTTACTCTTTTTGGAAGACCATACACATGGGTGATCTGCAGTCGAAGCTAAGGCACTCTTGAGCATCTGGACTGTAGCCTTCTTTAAGTAACATTTCCAGACACTCTTTATTACCACCATACACCGCTGAATACACAGGGCTCACTTTGCCTTTGCCTTTGTCACAAATCCGGTCAGTAATTGGTATTAGCAACTCTAATATCCTGCAAAATATTTTAAAACACTATTTATTTTGTGGTCTTATGCAATAATTAATTTTAAATATATTGTCATTTTTCATATGGTCATTACAACCTAAGAAGAAAATCCTACCTGTTTTTTCACTACTGGGTTTGCATAAAAGAACAACATTTATCATTTCACACGTAGACCCATAACAAACATTGTGCTTTGGCATGGATTTAGGCTGGTGATAAATGTTTTAACCCAAACAAGGGACAGATATTTCCTATTATCCAACAGTCCTTTTAATGTGCAGTGCTACTCTATTGCTGTAAAATCCAGACTTCTACGAAGTCTGGAAGCAAACTGAAAATGTGAGTTGCAAACAAAATGAATATTTACTCCTGTTCAACAGCACTCACCAAGATACTGAAACAGAAAAATCATTCCGTTTCTCAGCTCACACCTCCGGTCCACATCTTTTCCAGCTAACAAGGATTAGCGACAAACACCAATTCCTTTGCTACTGGATCTTACTGGTGCTGCTCAGAGGTCGCCAGTGACATATTGTTGCAACAGCTAGGAAGGCAGCATTTGATTTAAAGACATTTCTAGTACTGACAACTTCGCTAACCCATCTTCCATTCCTGAGAAAACGAACAAAACCCAGCGTCCTCAGTAGGTACTACAGTCTGCCCTCCTCATCAGTTTGAGAAGAGGCATCAATTTGATGCACAAACTTTAATGACAGCTCAGCTGATGATCTCCTTTTGCTAGTGGTTAAGATCAAGCTTCCGCTAATCATTTTGCAGTTAGTATCATCATTACCATATTTGATTTTAAGTGCTGTCACACGTGTGCAAAGCCTGGGGTTCCTGAGAGACGCTTCTCCGCAACGGCCTGCTACTCTGGGAACTTCCTTCCACTCTTGCCTTTCTGCTGGGAAAGTCACTTGTACCTTTGGGATTGGGCAAAGCTGCAAATGCATTTCTGGAAGGATTAAAGGAACTGGTTTGCAGCTTGGATTTTCTGGCTGGTTCAGCTAATTCATTATTCGCATATGATTACTTCTGCTACTTAATGGTTAGGAACATAATTCTAATTAGCAGCTGTTCAAGTCATGTATAAAGCATATGTTATTGTTATTTATATTTTAAAATGTAAAAGTAATATGGCTATTGAGTGAATTGCTATCTGGTTCAGCACTGAGGAAAACCCTCTAAACTCTTTAGGATACGGATCAGACTCAGGTTAGATGCTGAATTAAAAAATGTTTGGTCACTTTACCAGGACGACTAACAGACATTTAAAATATGAAAATAATTAGGAATTCTAAACTATAAATCAGCTTGAGAACTCGTTTTTCTTCCTTTTAGAGCTGAACAACTTCTTTGTCAATTAGGTTTTTATTGCCAGAATCTTCTGTCTGAATCATAGAATCATATGAATCACAGAGTGGTTTGGGTTGGAAGGGCCCTTAAAGATCACCTAGTTCCACCCCCCTGCCACGGGCAGGGACACCTTCCGCTAGACCAGGTTGCTCCAAGCCCCGTCCAACCTGGCCTTGAACACTTCCAGGGATGGGGCAGCCACAGCTTCTCGGGGCAACCTGTGCCAGGGCCTCACCACCCTCAGAGTGAAGAATTTCTTCCTCATGTCTAATCTAAATCCACCCTCTTTCAGTTTAAAGCCATTACCCCTTGTGCTGTCACTCCATGCCCTTGTCAAAAGTCCCTCTCCAGCTTTCTTGTAGCTCCCCTTTAGGTACTGAATGTCTTTTCAATCACCTACTTTTTATGGCCCATTTGAGCCGCTGCGTGAATAGGTAACTGCCAGTTATCCTCATTGCAGTAGAGATTTGGATCTGCCCCTTTTGATAACAGCAGTTCCACACACTCGGCGTGGCCCTCCTGCGCAGCGATCAGCAGAGGAGTGGCTCTGTCCTTGGCTTGACAGTTTACGTCTGCACCTGACAAAAAAAAGCCAATACTTCACACCACCACTACACCATGCAAAATGAACACCAAATTAAAGTTAATCAGTAATTGGTTTTCACGGGGTGACTTCACAACTCAACAGGTTTTCCACAGCAATAAGGAAACATTTACTAGCTTGTTGCTAACTTTTTAAACAGTCAGTGCTTTAACATTAACTCTATTAAAGATCAGCACAACAGGAGACAAACATGCTGGAAGAAAGCCAACGAGCTAGGCAATCTTTGCAAATGTTTTTTAAGATTCTCCCCCTGTTTAATAGATCAGTTAGTACTTTTTATCTGGTCAGGTCATGGCTCCCTCAGGCTTAATAGGTAAGGCAATTAATTTCAGTTGTAAGGACACATGCACCGAGACATATAAAACTTGTTCGTTCTGTGAATGAAACTGTTGCTGTCACTTTACGACCAGAGAGAGATATCTTTACTTAGCCTGAATGATATCTTATTACAAAAGCAATGTCATCAAAATCAGACCACTAACGTAGTACCATTGAGGGCTTCTAGAAGACTCTGATGATCCTTAATCTTCTCATAGATTTGATTTATTGTTTCCTACCATCACTTGCTGAAAACTACATTAAATTACTGAAACAAGATTTAGGCAATTAAGACGGTTTTGCATACCCATCTGCAACTAAAGTTACATAAAGAAATACTAAAATTTGAAGCTATAAAGTGCAAGAGTAGAACTAAAATCGTATCTGGTGACAGGGTGATGCAAGTTTAAAAACAAAGAAGCTAAATGAATGATCACTATTACCATGGGATACAAGCAGTCTTAAACTCTCCAGCTTTCCGTACTGAGCAGCAACAAACAAAGGTGTAATTCCAAAGTCATCCTCACATTCCTTGCTTGCCCCTTTCTCCAGGAGTATTTTCATTATCTCAGTGCAGCCCTGAAATAAATATTTTTATTCTTAACCAACAAAAAAGTGGGGAATTGACATAATCTATTTTTCCCACACGTTCCAAACAGAAATAAGAAAAAACACAATATATTAAATATTCTGAAGATGTACCAAAAAATTAATGGCAGAAAACATTAGACAAGTTTAATTTAATTTTTCACATTTGCTCATTTACACAATACATACAAATGGAAATTAAATTAGTTTATTAGAACCATTAAGCTAATGTATTTCTATTCCAGAAATAAGTCATACATCTCACTGATGATGAGATACTACCCAGAACTCTCTCAAAAAAATCTTGTAAGAGATTCACTTCCCAAAGACAACAACGTGAGCTTGTGAGTACACGCAATACTTTTAATACTGAAATAATTATTGCTTCCCAACATCAACATCTCATGTTGTTTCAGACACTCTCTCCACTGCAATGCAAGCCCTTCAGCATTTAGACAACCTTATGACTGTGAGGGTAGGTCAGGAAAAATTACCCGATAAAAACACAAAGAAATAGATAAATTATCACTCAGAATACACCAGTTACATGGAAATTATATGATACACTTACAGGTTACCTGAAAAGAAGCTTGGTGCAAAGAATTCCATCCAGACCAAGAATGAAGTCCTTTAACATTTGCTCCGTGTTGGAGCAGAAACTTTACAATGTCTGCATGTCCATTTTCAACAGCTTCAAGCAGAACAGTGAAAAAAAAGAAGAAAAAAAAATCCTTATTAACTGGATTTAAAGAACTCATTGAAAAACTCAAACGGTCTCCCCACTAACTTCCTGATGCATTAATCATAATTCTTTTAAACTTGCCTTATATGTGCTTACTTGCCTTTTACATTTACACCCCCAAACCAGAGCTGGAGAATGGAAATTTATCCACAAACATTTTAGTTAGACTTGCTAAAATTCTACCTACACTGTGCTAACACAGGTAACAAAAGCAAGTTTCTCTCCTCCCTCTTTCCCGTGGAACATGGAGACAATTCTGTAGTAGGCACCTAATGCACGACAGTTGCAACGGCCTCCTGAACTTGAGAAGCCCAGCGGCTATCTTACAATAAATTCCCCCAAACTTAAACTTTTTTAAAAAAGTTTAAAACTGTTTTAAACAACCATATAAAATTAATTTATAATGTGTACATTTAATTCATGCTAATGCATTCATTGACAAAGTCTCCTTTAGCATCCTGATTCATCTTCAAGTTTCTGCCACCACCAATTCTACCAAGGCACATGTCCTGTGTGACTGTCAGAGCGTGATATAGTGATAAATGACCTGCGAATAATTGCTACCGATTGAATAATTTTTAGAGAATTAGCGCACGAACTCGCCAAAGCAGGGCCTCTGGCTTGTAGTACTCGGTGTCCAACACAGAGCTGTGCCGTAACATAGTCTGGACTAACCTGAGCATAAACTTTTTCCTTTTTAAAAATCTCTTGGATATGCAACCCCAGGACCATTCCTTGGTCCTGTCTAATCTACGGAAGCACTTATCATAGTGTTAATTACCATTATCCAGTGTGCTTTTAATGATGATCCCCCCACAAGTGCTGCCTGCTACCAACTGTTTTAAGCAAATTAGCTGTTTAGTTGTTTAAAAACAAAACGCGAATAGTAAACGTAATAGTAAAACCAAAATGTGAATAGTGACTTGTAAACAAAGGTAACGTGGCAGCCATGATGTTTGCCTGGGTACAGAGGTGAGTAAAACAATAAGCATATGTAATCAGACGATTTAAACTCTGAGGATTCACTATAGCAGAAGTTTTAAGCATTTAATTATGTCAAACATAAATCACAGAAAAAATACTAAAATAATGGACCTTAATTGCTAAACTAGGAATTGAAAAAAAGAATAAGAGGTCTTTTCACATAAGAAGTAGGGAGGAATTAAAAAAAACAAAAAAAAAAGACTTGAAACACCCTCATACAGATGTAATCCTATACCTCCTAGACCTTTTCTGTGCTAGAAAGAAACAAAAGGCGGTGTAAAACCAAAAGGGATTTTTGCTATTTTCTTTTAAAACACAGTCTGAAGCAGAGTTATCCATAAATAAAAAGTAATCTCCAGACCCACTCCATCTCCGAGTCTAAAGCCTAGTATTTAGGCTACAAAAATATGAAACACGGTAGGCAGTCAATGAGCTCTGGTGAGTTTAAACTTAGTGAATAAGCTTTTCCTCACTCCTCGGTTGTTCTGAGATTTCAAGAAAGCTCGTGTCACCTAGGAACAGCGGGGTGGTTGCTTCGGTGGTGACTTCGTTGGGGTCAGCCCCGGCTTCCAGAAGAACACGAACGCTTTCTAGAGACCCGTGGCGTGCCGAAAGGTGCAATGCGCACATCCCTTCAAAAGTCTTTGAATTTATGTAGTCGTCCGATGGAGCTACAAATGAGAATAACGGAGGGGGAAAAAAAAAGCGTATCTAGCAATGAATTACAAAACACAGCTATTTTCTTAAAATATTTTCTTAACCAAGTTATTTGAGATGTGTGACTTACAGCGTGTCCACGAACGTGCTGTTATCAGCTCTTTCAAACAGCAGTGTCAGGTATTGCTGGCCCTACGCAGATACCCACCTTGGTAAAGTAAAACCAAGTATCTTTCACAGACTACAACATGCCAATTTCTCTTTACCATAGCTAGTCAGTATCTATGAAACCACACAGATATTTACAAAACAAGCAAGATGATGATAAATCTATGTAATTTATATTTTATACCGCAGGGGAATTTAGCAGAAAAATGGCACTATTTCATATTAAATTTTCCTTACCTGCACGAACTAGCAGCCTCAGACACTCACTCGAATTGTGAGCTGCTGCTTCGTGGATTGGCATCCACCCCCTGTTATCTGGAACATCGACGCTGTATCCCTGCTTAATGAGTTTCCTCAGCATTTTAACATTTCCTTCTCTGGCTGCAAGCCCCACAGCAGAGCATCGATCGGAATAGGCCTCCGTGAAATCCATCCTTGCTTATGGCAAACTCTGCAGGAGGAAGGGGAGAGAGAAAAAGGGGAGGAGGGAGGGGAAGAAAAAAAGAGAGAGATGCCTGTTAGTACAGAATATGCATATGTGGGGTTTTTTTGGTTTGGTTTGGTTTTGCAGAGGTTTTTGGTTGGGTTGGGTTTTGGGGTTTCGCTTGTTTGTGGGGTTTTGGGGTGCTGATTGCTCCCTGCTGCTCCCTGGGCGGCACAGTTAGCGAGGGGAGGCAGTACCGTTCCCTGGGCCGACTGCCCTAAGTCCAAGGGCGAACCTCGGTGCGCAGGACGGGCTCACCCAGATCCCTCGCAGAACCGCGGCCACGACGCCGCTCTGCCGCCAGGACACGGCCGTGGCTCCGGCAGGAGCCGCCCCTCCCGCCGGCGCCGGCGGCACCGCAGGGGCAGGACGGGGCGGCGCAGGGGCCGCCCGCTTCCCCGCCCGCCGGCCGCGGGGCCGCCCCGCCGGCAGTGCGCAGGCCCGCGGCGGCCGGCAGCCATGTGGGTGTTCGGGTACGGCTCCCTCATCTGGAAGGTGGATTTCCCCTACGAGGAGAAGATGGTGGGGCGCATCCTGGGCTACAGCCGCCGCTTCTGGCAGGGCAGCACCGACCACCGCGGCGTGCCGGGCAAGGTGAGGCGCGGCTCCCCGGGCGGCCGCGGGCCTGGCGGAGCAGCCGGGCGGGCCCGGCCCCTCACCGCGGCGGCGGGGCGGGCGGGCGGGCCTCGGCCTCCCGGCGCGGGCACCTCGATCCGCCGCTGCCCTGACGGCTCCGCGGCGGGGAGCGGGCCCAGCCCCTGCCCCGGGGCCGGGGTGGGAGCGAACCGGCCCCCGCCGCGGCCGAGGGCGCTGGCCAGCGCGGGGACTCTGCCCCGGGTGCCGGCCCCGGCCCCCCGGTGCTGGGGCCGCCGCCGCGCTCCTGCGCCCCTTGCCACTGCCTTTTTTTTTTTTTTTTTTTAAACTTAAAAGTGCATCTTAGAGGCAACCGCTGCTTTCTGATGCCAGTCATTCCGGTCTTTTGCAAAGTCCTGAGGTTAAGTATTTCCGCTTTGACTTCTAAATTTATTTCATTGTGGCAAGAAGTATTTCCTAAAGTTCAATGATTCGTTTTCTTCTGTACTATCAATTAAAAACCAACCAACCAAACAACATAATGAACTTCAAAGAAGAGAAGAATGGTAGCAGAAATAACCATCAGTCCATTTTAATAGCTCAAAAATAACCGAGTTAGATATTCTAACATTAATCTAAATAACTAAGGGAAAATACCTCCGTGTGGGTGTCAGGCTTTGAAGAGAAAGGCTGGTCAATAAGTAAAAGCCAGAAGTGTTGGCCTGGGTAACTACCTCACTGGTTTTCAGCTTTTTTACTTTCAAATTAAAACTCATTGAGAAGGACATATTTACTGCTTGGAAAGGAAAAAAAAAAAAAAGCCACCAAGAAAAAAACCCTAAAATTCCAGGAGCGAGCATTCCCAATTTCATGCGAACATATGTATTTTTAAGCCACAGGAGTGAGAATAATAGAGTCTTACTCTGCTTTGAAAGCCTATGCCACCCTCCCCGTAGAAGGGCTATCACCCTTATATAATTCTAAATAGCTCAACAAATGTTAAAGAAACAATAGGTTACAGAAGCACCCAGCAAGTTAGATGAATGACTTTGATGTGGCAGGACTGTTTTTTACGGCTGCAGCTACTGCTCGCGATTTAGTCATCAGAAACGCAAACTGATCATAAATGTATAGAAACGGATACTTACATACAGCTCTCTAACAATTCACCTACTTGGAACGCTGGTTTTGTACGATGAAAGTATGTTTTCCTGATGCTCCCTAAAGCAGTCGTCCAACCTGCATGCTGGTAACGCCACTCTAAAACTGGAATACGGGCTTTAAAAGAGCTCCTCCAGAAAAGGCATAAGGATTCTTTTTAGAAATAAAACACAGCATGCTACATGTAGCATGGGAGAAATTTTCGCCTAGTTCTAAATAGCACTAGTGAGAACCTCAAACACCATAAAATAACTTGCACAGTACTTAAAGATAATACAACCCCCCGCTTGCATTTACTTTTCTGCAAGGCAAATCACCGTGCTTCGGGTACTAGCACAAGTCGGGCGTCTAGTATTTAAAAATAGTTTACTGCAAAGAAACAAACCGCGTGGAAGTGGACTCGGGCTCTGCAGGGATGTTTTTCAGGTTGGAGCAGAGCCGTGCAAATGCAGCTGTCCCGGTTCTGAACTCGAGCCCCAAAACGCTTTGCCACGGTGCTTTTAAGATCGAGTCGAAAGCCTGGCTTTGTCACCCGGCTTACATAGACACAATTCCTGCCTCCAGACCTGCCCCGCTCTCAGCCGCCGCCTCACCTGGCAGGAGAGATGCAGCGTGCCCTGCAGCTGGCTCGGTTAGGTCTGCTGCCCGGACAGCTATCGCTCGCTTTCTCAGTGGGAACACTAATTTCTCATCTACCAGTCATCCCTTTTCAGAGATGATGTTTGTATGAGAATTGGGCAATGTCTCTTCCTCTCTTGAATTTGGAGGAATTGAAAAGCACGTGCAAAAGTTGGTAGGGTGGGGCATAAGAGCGTGTGATCACATCAGCCTCCCCTACTTGGGAAACCAGGCTTTAAAAAATAATTTGAAAAAACCCGATCAGTCAACAGAGGGAGTCTTACTCTTGGGCTTCAGAAAGGACTAAAACCCGCACCAGCCAGTAGTTCTTCCTTTTTGCAAGTCTCCTTGGTGACCTCATTGCATTATCTTCTGCAGGGCTAGCTGAAATTCAGGGGAGTACTCAGATCTGTCTTTGTGCAGATATTGGAAACCTTGCAAAATGGCACGCCAGGTTACTACCCACGAGCATATACTCGATTCCAAGAAGCTTAGACGTTTGTATTGCTGCTCCAGTCAGGATCATACCCAGAGCCATCACCTGCAGGCACACAGAGCCTTAAAACAACAAAAAATACCCACACAAGCCCATGCTTTGTTCTGTTTCTATTTAGATGCTTGTTTGGACAGACGGAGGGCACAGGTGATTATGTAAAGTGGTTAATGCATTTTCTGTTTTATATAAAACACTAAGCATTAACAAAATATGCTTTTTTCTCAGCATCAACAAGTTAAAGCCTTTTGTATTCCTGCAGTCCGTGAGTTGTTACTCCTATTTGGAAGGCAAAAAGGCTCCCTCAGTGTACGCTGAGAAAACACGCAGCTGAGACCTCCCATTTCACCAGGCCAAACGCTCTCAGCTATAAAATCTTTACAATCCTTGACATCAGAGATGAATTACAGCTCTTGTGAGTGAGCTACAAGTGAAACTTGTCCTTCACAGAACACATTTTAAAGAACAGCAATAAAATAGTAGCCAACAAGTTAAAAACACCTCTCCTGAAAACACTCGTTGCTCCAACATTCCACGGTCAGCACAACAAAAACATACAGAGCACTTTTACGTACAATGGCTGCAAGCTTTTAGTACAAAACTTGGTTGACCTTGTAATCGTACTTTGAACTGCTCAACTCATACTGTAATAAGACGGTTAACTAGTAATAAAGTGACGTTTAATCATGGGGCCATATTTTATAGTTTACAGGATATTGAATTGGAAAAAGTTTTGTTAGAACAGATTAAGAATGCAAAAAAAGGAGTAAACATTCCATGAAAAATATACGGCGACTTACACATTAGCTGTATTTAAAAATAAGATTTTCAGAGGATTACTCTGAGTAGTACATTAAAGCAGCTTGAATTTTACCAGGCAATAACCGTGTTCCCTGAAAAAAATGCTACTGGCTTAGAAAGACCTGAATAAGCAACAAAAACATTTTCACAAATGGCAAGTTCAGATTTCTTAGTGCAAGCTTCAGAAAAAACGGCATCAGAAATGCAAACCTGCAGGACTCACGTAAACCTCAAACATTAAAGTCTGGGGGTTTGGTTTTGCATGGAAGTGTAAACGCATTCAACGGTTGAAGCCATTATTATCACAGTATGGTTGGAACCAAACTAAAAGCTTGCTGCTGCCAAAACAGCGAAGTTTGGCTTCCTCTCCATACAGTCCTCCTCCCTCCCAGCTTCGGACCACGTGCTTTAGCCGCTCTCCTCCCTCCCAGCTTCGGACCACGTGCTTTAGCCGCTCTCCTCCCTCCGGTGCTGTTGCTCACTTGACCGCACGGCGCACCAACAGGCCCGGCATTTGGGGGAATCTTGATTCTGGCTCTGCCAGAGACTGTCTTTGTTCCTAGCCCTCCGACAGGCTTAGAAAAAACCCCGGGGAGACTTGATGATGTGATTTCTCTAGCTCCAGCTGTCTGCTGCCACTGTCCAAACAGAAAACTCCGAGTTTCTGCATGCATAGAATTACTGGGTCAGCTTCAGGTTAAATCATTTTAAGATAAGGAAGGGCTTTTAGTTTTTTAAAGGTGAAATGGAGAAAACAGGAGGTTGGCCTAGAGGATCTCCAAGAGGTGCTTTCCCACCTCCGCAATTCCCTGATTTACCCTGGCGGTTTCTCCCCGTTAGATGGCTGCCAGCGAGGGGGCTGCAGGGGAGAGGACGGACAGATAGGCTCCCGTTACGCCATAATAAGCCACAGGAAAAGGAAGCAGAAAAAGCTACGCTTTGTTTAAATAAACTTGTGCTTTTAAGGAAACTTATTAGCAAACTTGCACCTCCCTTTCTGAAAAAAATTAAGAGGTAATCAAGTTAAAATTATTTCTAAGGTCATATTTCCTTTTCTTCCATCTTACTTCCATATCCAGATGCAAAAATTAATTGATTTCTCTATCAGTAAATAGTTAGTAGTTTTAGTAGCCGAGCAGTTTGTGGCACCACCAAAAGCAATCTAACAGCAGACGATCTTATTTCAGTTTACCCCGCTATTTCGTAGCGCACATCAGCTAGAGCTCAGGACTGTCCTGAGGAGCTTTATCTCCATGCAGACGGACAAAGCCCCCATGCCAGGAGAACGTCATAGACTCTAGCGCAGACTCTGCGCCATGCTAATGCTATTTTCCTCTTTTTACTGAGCCCAGGGTGGTAAAACCTAGAAGAATCTCCTGTCACGTGCACTCTAAGACAGGAGTACGTTTGGGAGCTCTAGTGTACAGTACAGTTGAGGGCCTGAAGTGAAATACAACGCTACGAGCTGAAAGAAGGTGTATTTACTTTTCTGCAATGGCTTTCCTTCTGATTCAGTGAGGTGATGGCCCTTAGCGCTACAGATGCCTTAGAAAATTCCTGCATGGCTGCAGACCACGTCGCTGCTCCAGCAGGATCCAATGCAAGGTTGCCTTTGTCAGCCTTCCCAGCAGCAGGCTGCACAGAACTGACACAAATCCCTCAAAGACATCTGATTTAGGAGATCATTCAAATTTGCCCTTGCCAGTACTCCCTGGGCACAGCAAAAATGGTTTTGGTTTATATTATACAGCCCATCATTTATAGAGGTGTTATTTTCTTCACTTAGCTAGCAGAGGTCATACCCATGGTTCCTTAATGGTGTTTGTTTTAGGTAGTTCCACGCAAAACAAGGACTCTGCAAACCAATACAATAAATATCCTGTCCTTCCCTAGACACACAGATCATTCTTTCATCACACAACCAATCTGAAGATTAAGTACTCTTCAGTACTTTACTTTCATGTAATATTTAGGCTTCACATACAGGCATTCCTGGTAATAAAGTTGTTTCCACCACAGAATGTCTCTTTAATTCAGAGGTTGTAAAATCTTAGTGACCAATATTGAGTACACAAGTCAGCGAATTATTAATGGCTATGGGAAAAAACTGATAGTCATATGGAAAACTAAGCCATGTATATATGTATACACATATTTATGTATACATATACACAATCACTTGTGTAATACATGTAAAGAAAAATGGTAGAGCCATTCTGGTCTCACATTATCATATGTAAAAGGATTGCTGCTGGCCTAACTACATGGCAGTCATGTCACAGAGGCAGAACAGTAAAACGAAGGACAAAATTTACCGTTCATGACACTGTGGGAGTAATCATTAGTACGCATAACAACAAAAGGTTCTGTATTACCTGTCATACCTCAGAGTCTAACTTAGTGCCATCATGGATAGTTTTAGGAGAAAAGTTGTCTTTAGGAGAATAAAGCTAGTAAGTTGAATGGTTAGGAAATGAGTAATTGGTTGGGGAGGTGACGGGCACATGAGCCGGTAGTACACCTAGATCATGACTATTTTGTGGAATACCAGACACTCCATCTCAAAATGATTATGGCAGAGCTGGACGATGGAAATACAAAGTGTCTGGAGAGAGGTGTGGAATTGCTTCTGTATAAAGAGAAACAAACTAGGAATATCAGAACTAGGAATACTAAAAATTATCAGAAAGCAAGGCTCAAAAAAAAAAAAAAGAGAGAGAACAAAAATAATTAATTATGTATTTAAATTCTGGCACTCACTGCAAGGAGATTTGGCAGAGACCACATAAAAGGACTAAAACTATCTGGACAACTTGGTAGAAAAGGGATGTATTGGTAACTAAGACAGAAAGACACAAGCATAGGTTTTAATGCTCTGTCAGAGGTACGCAAGTATATCATGGAATGGAGCATTCCTATTTGTGTGTATACCCCCCCACACATATACATGGCAAGAGCTTCTTACGTAGGTGCCTCTGTGTGTGTGTGGCTTTCATACTAGCAGGTGCTTGGGAGAAGAGTTTAAAAAAGACAGCATGTGAACTGACTGACCATTGGTCTTTATCTTAGCATGGCAGTTTTGACAGTGTGTATTCCTAGTTTGTTAAACCAAAAATATTACGGAAAACATTTGATCATCAGAAGTTTCCCCTCTATTAAAGGGGAGAAAACCTTGCCCGAGTTCACTATTATTGTCCGGAACAGATTTGTTAAGATACACTCTGCAGATGAACAGTCAAAGATAGACTTAGCCTAACTCGAGGTGAACCCTTCAGTACTATTACTAGCAGAACGTGTTGACTAGCTGCCTTTGAGATTATAAACTGAATGCCAGCAAAACAGCCCCAGTTAATTCACTGACTGAGACTGGGTTTAAGTAGATTAGATGAACAGATGCATGTCTTATGTCATCTGTTCTCAAAAGGAACACCTAAGTTATCTTGATTAATCATGGTAACAGAGCTGTTTCCTCGAAGCACTCACATTACAATCAATTAGCATTCATTTCGTTTTGTTGCCTTATTTTATCAATCAGATCAGGAATAGATGGCTGATGCTGGGAGAGAAGTGGCACAAAAATGAAAAACCTTAGAGCTTATAAACAAACAGCCTTTAAGATTATAAAAGATCTGACACTGAATAAATAATCTCTACACTTGATGTTATCTATGAAGTGCTCTGCAAAAACTAGATTGCGTATTTGGCTTGTTACCAAAAGAACACATGGCTTGCCAATGACTTGGTGTAGGAGAAAAGCCGACGGTGTTACTGCGCGAGGGAGACAAACACAGCCATAGCCTTATCAACCACCAAAGCACGGACACGTCAACAGAACTATTGGCAATGAGTGATAAAGAGACTGAGTTGTAGTAGCCCAAGACTGAAAGTTTGCTAAGACTAAATGAAAGGCAGGCATCCAAGTACGCCAAGTTCACATTATCTTTGCAACTCCTAAGAGAATGAATTTCTATCCTACACTAGAATTGAATGAATGCTAGTATCTCTGTGTTACCTTACCCCTAACCAAAGTCACTTGTACACTAATTCGATGCCAAAATTAACAATTTTAAACTACAGATGTAGTTCTCCATAGGGTTTTATGTTTTAAAATTTTATTCTCCAGGTTATACAACAAGTTTCAACAATTTTCTTTTCAGTATTTACAAACTGGCTTCTTACTCTTCCTGCAAGAAGTAACTCATTGGAAAAATAAGCCATTATCAAGGTATCTTCCCTCTGCCCAGTAAGGGAGAATGAGCTGGGGGTGGGGGAAGAAGGGGAAAATAGTCTTTTGTACAATAAACTTCTTTTTTCAGCTTTGAATAACATGGTGCTAACATGGTGCTTGCTAAAAATTACTAGCAGATTTCTTTGTTCAAAACCATCTGATTAGCTAGGAGCTTTTAAACCTAGGGTTGCCATGTGTCGTAGTGTGTAATTAACATTTTCTACAATCCAGTCAGTGCAAAGCAAGCCAGAAGTGGTAGTACCTCGCTTAGTTCTACGCAAGCTAGATTTCTATGTTACATTATTTTCCATGCCTGCGTATAAACTTTTTGAATACAAGCGAGAAGGTTCACCTCATTGTCAGTCCGGAGATAAAAAAACCTGCCTAGTACTGTGGAGAAGCAACGTGACTGAGGAAGGTGCGCTGAGAATAGTTTTACATTAATGAATTATTGTCACCATTTTAAACAGGAATAGAATTGAGTCTGAACAGCACATGTAGAGCAAGGGCATTCAAAACCTCCCTGTTTACCACTGCTTTTAATTTAACTTCTGTGTTGCAGACACTTTCCACTCAATTTAACATTTTGTTTATTACAGTTTATCTAGTATGGATCAAAAACTATTCTCAGAAAATATTTATACTGGACCTCAAAGAAATAGACCTTATTGAGATTATCCTGGATTAGTTCTCTGACCTTTTCATTACTTTTCATTGTTTTTTTCCTTGGTTTGGTTTTGCTCATGATTTAGGGTAAAAGCCTCTAACCAAACCTTTTTTTTTTCCATTTTAGCCTGGAAGAGTTGTGACTCTGGTTGAAGATCCTGAGGTATAGTACTCCTGTTCTGTCTCAGTAGTGTACAGACTGTCCCGTTGTGTTTTCCAGCCTGTATAGTAAGTGTCTATTAATTTTTGCTTCTCTACAAGCAAATAATTGAGTTATCTTTCATGCAATTAAAAGTTCTCTCAAAATTTCTTGGAGCTACACCAATGACTCTTGATTGTGTCAAATAAATCAATCAATCTAAACTAAGAAACTGGAAGTGGTTTGGGTCTGTTATTACCAAAGGTATATTTTACAGTATTTTCTGGAATAATCCCTTCAGCTATCCAGTTACAAGATGCAGAATTTTACTTTCAGCATAGGTAGAATGCTGATGACACGCCCATAGTAAACCCCAGACGTTGTGTCAGAACTGTAATCTTGCCCTCCCAGAATAAAACCTTATACAAATCAAGATGACATTGCAGTGATAAGAAAGGAGATACCCTTGCTTTATTTTTTGCTACACAGATAAAATGCTTAAGGAATTAAATGCCACAACTGCGCTCTTGGTTTCTAAGTAATATTGTGAAATTAGCTCCTGTTTAAACGGTCAGTGTCCCAAGTCGACCGTTCTTGCTTACCTTTCGACCTTTTCCCTATGTCTCACTTAAAGTGCAGTGGCAGTGTTTGCAAGGGGAGTGCCCGGGCTGTGGAGGGAGGGGACATGAAGCAAGGCCTAGGCTTACAGTCATATAAGCTGCAGGAAAATCAAGGGTTTTCTGCTTATAAAAGCACCTAGACTTACATTTTACCCATTTCTAATTCTGTTTGATAGTAAAGAAGCTGTGGCTGCCCCATCCCTGGAAGTGTTCAAGGCCAGACTGGACGGGGCTTGGAGCCACCTGGTCTAGCGGAAGGTGTCCCTGCCCATGGCAGGGGGTTGGAACGAGATGGTCTTTAAGGTCCCTTCCAACCCAAACCATTCCATGATTCTATGATTTTGGTAGTAGTTAGGTTTTATTTGCAGTTGCTTATCTATACAATTACGATATTGCCGTCTTACTGATCTATTTCCCTGAAACAGCAGCCCCAAAGAGAGGTAAGTTTAGCAGTAATCAAAAACTTCAACTGTTTTTTGCAGTTAGCAAAACCAGCAAAATGCAACGCGCTGCCTCCCATTGTGATTTTCTGTACCTTTCTAGCAAGGGTTTTTTTCACATTACTGTACTGCTGGGTACCATTATGTTACAGGGATGCCTATATAGACAAAGAAAGGTTATGTTTGTTGCCACTCAGTTTGTATTGTTAAGCAAACTTATTTGTTACCACAGAAACTTTTTTCCCCTTAGCAAACCAGTTTTGTTTGGTTGGGTTTTTTTTTTCCCTTTTCTCCAGAATCTGGTGCGGCCAGATAATCACACTTTACGCATATACATCAAATGATAAGACAAGTCATTTGCTTAAATTTCAGTTACTCATTCTGCAGTTTAAAAAGGTGACCTTATTTTGAAGATATCTTGGCAGACTACAGCAGTTCTTCCCCTGCACGCAGACACCAAATACTGTGGTGGCAACAGCAGTGGCACTTTTACTGGCAGTGCCAGCTCTCAGCTCTGTGCTAGCCTGCGTGTCGTCCTTCGCTAGCGATACACATAGTGCAGCTCAGAAGCATCTAGTTCAGAGAGTTATTTTTACTTGCTCCATCTGAATTTCTTCACCAGTTAAGAGGGAGCCACACAGAAAAAGAACATCACACTCCTTGTCAGATTTCTGGATTATAATTTTCCATCATCTGAAATTGGAATTCCCTATACTGAAAACAAAATGAATGAACTAGCAGTACTCATCTGCTTTAAATCCCTATCCCCCCCACACCCATATATATTTTCCTGTCAACGCCAAAGTAGGTCTGAATGGCAGATTTAACTCAGGAGAGTAACATGTGCAGAAGAGGCTGGTTTTAAAACTAAGACGTTTCCTGCAGACAGCTGGAGTGAACCCGCATCCCAGATGGCCGAGGGAAAGCAAGGAACCCATTTTTGTACTCCTTAGCGCTGTTCCTGCCCACAGCGCATCCAACGCTGTAACCATCTACAAAGGAGGCAATAGAAAATGACTCCTGATTTTTTTTTTTAATAAAATGCCTTTGACCAGCATATGGTCTGACTGCAAAATTCAATGCTCATGAATTAACACCACCACCCCAGCATCGTCCGATATCATGACTAAATACTAAGATCCAGTTTTAGGGGGAAAACCAAACCAAACCAAACCTGAATTGCTTTGTCATCATTACTGTAGCACTGATACATATACCAACTTAACTGCGGGAAGAATCCACATTTGATGTTGCCAGCAGACAAAACAGATGACCCCTTATTTTAAAACAGCACTGGGAAGAAACACTTTGTAGCCTTGAGTGGGTAACAGACCATCATCATTTTTCTATGCGACTTCAAAACGCAACAAAAAAACCCCAAGCAAATCTATCCCTACACAGATCTCACTGATTTGTTTATATAAAACTTGGTAGGAGAGTGTAACTCATTCACACCACAGTTAAATACTTTCTCAGAGATGTTATCTGTGAAGAGGATGAAGGAATATTCAGATTCTCAAAGATGGTATTCAAATTTATCCTAACTGTTTGCTGAGGGGCTGGATATGCCACATTTAATTGCGCAAAATGAAGGTTCATCTCTTGGCTTTTTCTTCTCTGATTCAGTTTCAGTGCAGTAACGGACCGCACTCATCCCTCCAAGTACGTGTAACAGATGTAGGTGGCACTCGGGTCCTCAGAAATAAAACTGTGACTAAACAGAGAAAGGACCTGATCAAAATGACTTTGAATTTGGCACTATTTAAAATTTTAATTTTCAAACACAAATTCTGTGAGGCCAGGAAGATACTTTGTATCCTTTTTGCCAGCTCCTTAGTAGCCCATGCCAAGGCTATTTACTACTTCAAATTTAATTGTAACAAGAAATTGTTTTGTAAGAAAGGCCTCAGGATTAGCAAGAAAGTGGATGATTAATCTGCGTAATTACAATTTTGACTGAAAATGGAATAAAAATAATTTTTTTGAGAGAGTTTTACCTAAACACAATAGAAATACATTAATTTTTTGAGTATCCTTTTAAACACTGCTTGGATTTTTTTTTTTTTTTCTCACGTCCTTCAACAGGGGTGTGTATGGGGTGTTGCTTACAGATTGCCAGCTGGACAAGAATGTGAAGTAAAGGCATACCTGGACTTCAGAGAGAAGGGAGGCTACAGGACTACCACTGTCATTTTCTACCCAAAAGACTCGTCCGTAAAACCGTTTGATGTATTGTTATACATTGGAACTTGCGATAACCCTAACTACCTTGGTCCGGCACCTCTAGAAGAAATTGCTGAACAGATTTGTAATGCAGTTGGTCCTAGTGGAAGAAACACCGAATACCTGTTTGAACTCGCTAACTCTATCAGGAATCTTGTACCAGAAGATGTAGATGAGCATCTCTTCTCCTTAGAGAAACTAGTAAAGGAACTCTTGGAAAAGCATCAAAACCTAAACTGTCTATAAAATAACTTCTTACTCTTAATGACCTTGCTTCACCTTCAGAGGAATGGTTTCGTTGCACAATGGGTATACGACTCAGAGGCATGTTTCTCTGTACTATGCTACCTTATTTATTTTAATATTGCATTCAAAATGGTAGTTGATCATTAAAACATAGTTACAAAAATCATTCTTTCAGGAGTCTATAGAAAGGGCAGCAGGGAAAGTGTTTTAGGTTTGAATTTGGTATATTGGTGTTTTATCCAAAGATTATATCTTTATGAAAATCTCAAGAGAACCACTTAAGCTTCTCTTTGTTTGAAGATTTTATTATTATTATTATTATTATTTCTGGTTTAAAATAAAACTTTAGAATATGTTAAAGATCAAAATCTGCATTCAGATACAACTCCCACTGATTTAAGTGATAGTTCTTTCTGATTCAAGACCACAGGCGTGGAGGTCAGTGCAGCTAAAAAGATAAATGTTAAGTAGTTGTTATAAATTGCATAGTAAATGCATAGTAGAACATTTATATCATCAATGTTCAACTTCACTGACATGAAGTTATTCCACTGAATTAGTCATCTTACCCTTTAAATATTAGTTTGTCCTTAAATGCAGAGGATAAACCATTTCATTGTCAAGGAAATAATCCTTTCCCTTGGCTCATTATGTCAAGCCCCTGAAAACCAAAGCACGGGGTACTTCGACACAAACAAGCCATAACGTATCAGTGCCTCATTTTATTTTTTGAGATTAACATAAAGAATAAAGCCAAAATGTTAACATTAACTGAGAGTATGACTTGAAGCCACAATGCAGCAAGAATGTTCAGAAACTCTCATCTCTTATTTACCTTTAGATGCTGTTGTAACCCCATCTCTTCAAAAATTCACCCATCTCTGAGGATAGATTTTAAGCCAGTAATTTTCAACCACTGTTTCAGGGATTCACAGAGAAAAGGTAATTAAGAAAGGAACCCTCTTCTCAGTAAACTCACGTGTGTTGTATGGACATCCAAACAAAGAGCATTAGAAAGCCACCAGTTCAGGCTAGTAGGCTTACTTTGTGCAAAACATCAGCAAACGGAGTTTCCGTCCCAACAAGGACTTGTCTTGCTTCTCAAAAATCTAAGTTATTTTTGTTAACTTTTAACAAAGTATATTTTTGTATGTTAATGTAGGAAAGGTCCTACTTCAGACACCATGTAATGCCACATTTCCTCATACAGAGAATGTGTAAGCGTTTAGTAGTAACTTGGAAGCCTATATTTTGCGTCAGCAATTGCAAAAACCGTATGTTTCTACTATACAGGTTGTCCCTTTCTCTTCTTTACATTTTCCTGTTTTATATTTGTAATTGCTTGAAAATATCAGGGTTACTAAAATAACAAGCTGCTATTATTTTACTTGGCCACCTACAAAAGCCAACAAGAACATAAATGAATGTTAATAGGAACCATTTGAGAAAGGCAGCTAGATGAGTAGAAAATAGGATATTAAAATTCAAACCTAAATTCAAGATAATTAGACCACTTAAAATATTTAGCCAAGAAAGCTGTATTTTTTACATACCAGATTATAATTTTAGCATGCCTCTGGCATCTCTCAAGCATTGATTCATTGAGGAAGAAAAAAAGTGTATTAGTTTTTAGAAGCTACTGTTTACTATTCATAGTCAAATGCCACTATTTTAAGAGGACGTGATCGGGTATCACTTGATGGACTACTCTAAACTGGAGAAGCAAATCCTCTGATCACATTAGCAAAACAATCACATGTACCGAGGCCCCATTTTTCCATAATACACACGAGTTACTTGCAAACTGATGGACTGTCCTTCAAAGGTCTTGATTCTCCACTGCACTGTGCTGGTTTAAGATGGACATAACTGCGCAGAAGAGCAACCCCAACTAACTCAGCTGCACAGCGGGAGAGATGTATGATCACAGCTTCCAGGTGTCTGAATGTAATGACAGTCATCAAGATGCCCGAAGCGGGAGTTGTTTGAGTGACTTCCCACGCCAAAGATGGACAGTGCTAACCATCACCCACGTCACCATTAACGAGCAGGCTCCATTACGCATGCATTTATTCACCTTGACTTAAAGAGTAACTCTTAAGTGTTACTGGATACTTAACTTTTAATAAAAGTGTTATGTATGATCTATTTCAGGAATATGTAAATGTTGAAAAGAATAGTACCCTAAGAAAACCCAACCAACCACAGCACTTCCTTTCTTGTGCTTACTTCAGGTTTAAGCAAGCTGTAGTAAAGTTAAAACACATACGATGGCATGTCCACTCTATGCATTTTTTAAAATTCTTTCCTCAAAGACTTATCCTTGTTCCTTAAAACAGGGCAGGGGATGCTTACGCTCACTAATGATCCAAAAACATCAGTGATGGTTCCCTCTTTAAAACTCTTATTTATTTAAGCACTGTGTTGGGGCATTGTGATTATGTATGGCTCTACATTTTGTGTCTTTCGTTATATTCAGGACATTGTTGGTTCATTTGCTTTCCAGATTCAAAAAACTCGCAATAATATCTGTAACGATACATTCCAGTTTGTGCATACAACTTCAGTACAATAAAAACGCATCACGTTTAGTAATGGTGTTGGAGAAAGAAATTTCCAGAAGTGTTATGCTTATTTAAAGTGTATCCATATCAGGATGGACATCAACATGTGCCTTAATTGCATCTTGTTATAAAATGCTGTTAGATCCAATGATGAAAAACAATATAAAAGAGCTAGCTACTATTATACAGTCTTAAACTGGGTCGACATTAGGAACTAGTTGAAGCACTGGAAATACACATTTGTTCTTGCTGAGTGGGATTTGAGCCACAACTCTGCCTACAGCTTCAATCACCAACAAAAGCCCAGTATGCTTTCAGATCTGTTACTCGCCACAAAAAAAAAATTAGCATACACTTTTTATATGCCATATATGCTTTTTTTTTCCTACTGGTTAGAACTAAATCTAAATTTGTGACAAGTTACAAAGATTTTTAGATATGGTTTCATTATACAGCCACACACACGCAAACGCCCACTAAGCTACCTCAACTTGTTTCCAGTGTTTGAGGAAACAGTCGTCATCCATGTTGTCAGGTTTGACTCCCTGGGATCCACAGACTCCACTCACCAAGCAGTCAGCACGTACCTCTGTCCTTCCGTGCAGGAAGGAAGCAGTACGTAGCAGCATGTAACGCTGCTCTTCCCTGGCGTGACTGCACAGTAACATTTCTAAGGCCATTTGTAGGAAAAGGAACTTGCCTAGCAGTTGGTCAAGTTCCGCTCTCCCTGTAATGCTGGAAGGGATTATCTTTGAGCAGTACATAAGCTGCTATATCTGTAAATTATTTTGGAATCTCCCAGATGAAAGTCCTATATTAATTTAAGTTACAGGAAAAAAAAGGTAAGGTTTGTACAAAGACTGCAATAAGACAGTTTGATTTGATTGTGCTATAATGCGAAAATAAAAAAGCAGATACTAAAGCGTAGCTTATGTAGTATCTGATATTGCTTAGTATGATCGATTAACCATTTGATAGCAAGTCATTAAATATGCAGTCAACTTCTGTGAATATATGAATCTATAACCTGAATATGCAACATTTTACTTCTTTTTTTTGGTCTAGCTTTTGATAATAAGCACACTTCATACCCATTTTGACTGCCCCAACAAAATGAATGTGTCATCTGACTCAATCATAAAACTTCTGTAAACAGATTTGCATTTCTTAACACAAGAAAACTCATGGACAAGGGAAATCAAAACATTCTGTAATTGCTAGATTCTTTGTAGGATCCCCAGTAATAATTTCTGGCTTTCCTTCTTCAGCCATTTATGTGCTCTGTCTTTCCCACAGATGAGCAAACAACAAAGATCAGATGGGACTGGCCTGACCTGTTCTAATTTGGAAACTGCTGGACCATTCAAATATATGTGTATATATCTATATGTATATAGACTCATGGAGAGAACCCTTAGAGTTTTTTTTTTAGATACATAAACCTAAATTTTCTTTTATTCATTGGTTATGTTTAACAGCTTTGTGCATAAACTAATTACTGGGAGTTTGCAGGGTCATGGATCTTTTCAAAACAAAACGAAGCCAACTGTCGTCCCCTCACTACACAAAAACAGGAATTGTTAATGATTTCCTACTTTTGTATCACACCATCTTTATCTCCACTTTCATGCTCTCAAATTTCTTTTTTCACAAGGGTACAGAAAGACCAGACTCCTTCTAGACTAGGCTGCTTTCTAGAAACTAAAACTTGATGAAAATCCTTCACGGAGATCACTAAAGTGCAGCTTAGTCGCGCAGAAGAATGCAATGTTTGGTAATTCTTAAAATCACTTTAACGCATTCAGTAAAACAATTTTCAGCACAAATGCAAGAATAACATCGTGTCATGCTGCAGTTCTTTAACAACTGACAAAAGGGAAACATACAGCCTTAACAGAAGCTCTGCAAGTTGGAACATTTCAGGCAATTATGCTAAGAAGCGTAAGAAAAAAAGTACTCGTTTGCTCAAAATATCACGGATAACTTACCCCTTATAAGCAGAAAAAAAAATCTCCATTTTGAACACCACTTACCCTTAAAAGTTAAAGCAACACAGTTACAAAATTGATTGCAGCATCCCCTGTCAGTATTATATCACTATTTTACATCATTATTTCCTGAAGTTCATCATGTCACCAGTTTAACTCTGATTTGTATCCCCTTCCCATGCCTTCTTTCTGGTATGCATCTGGATACAGGCTTTACTCAAACTAAGGAGCTGAGGATGATGAAAAATCACAATGCTACAGCTCCCCCATCAGATCTATTTCTGTATGTCTGTTCTGTGTAACAAAAAAACTTATCACGAGGCGATTTTCCACTCTGTTCGGCCAAGCTACTGACTGGCAGAGGGGACGCAAACGGACACCAGGATAGCAAGCCCACAGCAGGGCCCTGTATCTCGACTTTCCACCATGCAAGTATGTCATTGTTGCAAGATTAGAGACTGTTTTTCAAATAATTATTCTTCTCTCACAGTCTTCTGCAAAAGCTGGACATTGACTATACGCTCACTTTGATTACCAACTGCAGTACGGCCCCAATTATTCCAACTTCATACTCCCTCAGTATTCTTACATTCAAGTCACTTCCTTGCTCCTCTGCCTTTTTATTCAAGCAGCTTCCCTTCAATTGTTCCCCTCCTTTACCTCAAACAAATGTCCTGCCTGCATCTTTCTGGCCTTTTGCAACTTAGGTCTCTTTTCTGCAGGTATTCATTCTCCTGGCACTTTCCTCTCATTGTGCATGTACTTCAACTGGAAGAATTCTTCTTCTCCCAGCACAGCTATGTCTGCTTTGGCACCAGTTTAACAGGAAAAAAATTACACTCTTAAACAAGAAAATTATGGTAGCAAAGCTCGAAATTATTGACTGGACCCGAGGCAGCCACTTAGTAAAATTTTAAGCTCTCTCACCTACATTATTACAAACCATTTACTCAAACAGTTCAGAGAGACTCAGCCAGTTCTGCCCAATGTAAATGCGAAAGTGCACACAGACATCACTCTGCTGGCAAAACAGGGATAAAGAACAGCCTGAAACAAAATGTCCTAAACCAAACCACCTGAACTGACGATACCTTCTCCAGAATTATCTTTCTCCATCATCACTGGGATTTCTCCTGCTATCATCTGCTTCCTTTGCCTTTATAGACTTCTCTCACCTCCAGTGCCCACTGAAATTAGGGTTCGTTAAGAATCACTAGATGTTGCCAAAACATTACCGCTATCCCCATGTCAACCTATCACCAAGTAAAGTGCCCCACTCTCCTTCTTCCTCCAGAGTCTCCACTTCATTCCAGCTGTGTCTCAGCTTACAGTTCAGTCTGAATTGGAGATAAAAGTAGGTGTTTCATCTTATTCACTGCGATATTAAATGGCGTTCCTTACCTTTGCGTCTTCCAGTCTTATTCTATACCACAGAAGTCTTACTGGCACTACTCTATCAGTAAAAACTTGTGAAAAAGGGAGGAAAACACAACACAGCCTAGCCAGAGAGGTACCTCAGCACTCCCGCTGCGCGCTCCGTCGATGTAAAACCCACACGGTGGCCGTCCCTCACGCGTGGCGGGACGGGGTGCAGCCCCCGGCAGGCTGCTGCGGCACCAGCTAGCGGCGGCGCGCCTGCGGAGCGGCTGCTGCCTTCGCGGCAACAACGCGTCAGGGCAGGGCCTCTTTTTCGGGATGAATTCCACGGGATGAGGTGCAGAGGAGCTGCGGCAGACGCCGGTGCTCCAGGGGAGCTCGTCCTCGTTAGCGCCTGACAGACGGCGTTCGGAAAAGAGGGGTCACAACGACAGCGGCGGGTGGTTTTCTGAAAAGCCTACGCTGCGGCGCTTTTGAATGCGTTACATAAGTAATAGATTTAGGCGACCGCAGCCGTCGCCCTCTGAGAGACTTCTCCCCCTCAGCCAGCTGGGCGCCAACGGACACCACCTGCCGGGCGGCGGGGGGGTCCCTCAGAGCGCTCCCCGGCTCCGCCGCAGCCGTTAACGAGCCCGCCGGCCCTCGCTTGTGGGGCGGGGCGGGGGTTTCCACACAGAAACGGCGACTCCCCGCACCCCCCAGTCCCAGTCCCAGTCCCAGTCCCCCGTCGCTCGCTCGCTCGCTCGCTCACTCACCGACCGCTTCCCGCCGACGGCCCGGGCCGCGCGCGGTGGCTGCCCCGGATGTTGATGCGCGGCGGCCCGCCCCGCCCGGCCCGGCCCGGCCCGGCCCGCCGGAAGCAGACGTGGCGGCGGCGCTGCCTGCCGCTGCCCGCCCTCCCCGGAGCCGCCGGCCGGCATGAGGGGGTGCCGGCACCGGGCGCCCACCCCGCGGGCGCTGCTCTGCGGCCTCCTGGCGGCCGTAGCGGCGGCGGTGGCGGAAGGCGGCCGCGCTCTCCCTCAGCTCAGCGACGACATCCCCTTCAGGGTGAACTGGCCCGGCACCGAGTTCAGCCTGGTCGGTACCGCGGCGGGGGGCGTGTGTGGGGGATGTGAGGGGGTCTCTCTGCTCGCTCCTCCTTTGGAGCCTCCCCCCCTCGGGGGGCTGGGCGGTTACAGCTGTTAAACGGTAACCCGGGCGGCAGGAGCTCGGTCCGGAGCCCCCTCCCGCTCGGCGGTTATTTTGGCAGCCCCTGCGCCACAGAAGGGGTGTTTCGGTTTGGGGTGTTCTCGGCGCAGCCCTGCCGGTGCCCGCCCTAGAAATCGCGCCGGGTTTCGGCAGTGGTGAGAAGCCGTAGGTCCGTGCGCAGGCATCTGGCCCCGGGGTGAGCTTAGGCCGTGGCAGCTGGGAAAACCCCCGGGAAACCTGCCCTGAAAGTCAACGTGGGAAGGGCTGGCGGCAAAATGCCGTGGCTGGGGGGGTGTTCCTGTAGTAAAGGTCTTTCATAAGAACTGGGAATAGGTAAGCAGGAGCAAGATGGGCGGGGAGGAGAGCACGAATGTGGCTGGAGGCAGAAGGATCGAAGCAAAGGAGAAGGCAAGCAAATACACACTTGAGCACAAGTGCTGTGAGGAGCGGCTGAGGGACCTGGGGGGGTTCAGCCTGGAGAAAAGGAGGCTGAGGGGAGACCTTCTCGCTCTCTGCAACTCCCTGACAGGAGGTTGGAGCCAGGGGGGGTCGGTCTCTTCTCCCAAGGAACAGGCGACAGGACAAGGGGAAACGGCCTCAAGTTACGCCAGGGGAGGTTTAGGTTGGATATTGGGAACCATTTCTTCCCCGAAAGGGCTGTCAGGCCCTGGCACAGGCTGCCCCGGGCAGTGGTGGAGTCCCCATCCCTGGAGGGATTGAACAGCCGTGTAGATGTGGCGCTTGGGGACATGGGTTAGTGGTGGCCCTGGCAGTGCTGGGTTAACGGTTGGACTCGATGATCTTAAAGGTCTCCCAACCTAAACGATTCTATGGTTCTGTGATTCTATACTAGCAAACTTAAAGGCCAAAGCCCAGTCTTGTGATATAATTAAGACCCAGGAAATACTCGAAATACTCTGGACCACCTGCCCTATAAATTAACTATATTGCTCATGAATTCAGAAATATTTTTAACAAGTAGCATTAAAAAACCCACCTGACTAACCCATAGGTTGGTTGTTTTCTTAGCCTACAACTGGTGTCCTGTACAAAGAGGATAACTACATTATAATGACCACGGTGGATAAAGAAAAATATAAATGTATACTTCCGCTGATAGCAAGTGGCAATGAGGTAAGTTCAGTCAAGTCTTTTTTGTAACTACAAACTGTAGACAAGTCTTTACAGCATCTTTTCAGTTCCTTCCCCCCCCCCCAAATAAAGACTTTTTTTTCCTGTAAAAGGAAAATCATCTACAGAATGCTTCACAATTTCACAGTTTATGGTAGATGCCTTCACTTTATATTACATACTAGCTCTATACTAAGTGGGGCCAGTCTGAACAATCTTGAAGTCCTTACGTGGCAACAAATGATTGTTCTAATGTTCTGTTTGTTGCTAGGCCTATCACTGACAGGGAAATTCATGTATTCTGAGTAATATTGTCCAATTCTAGGCCAGTAAACAACTATAAAGGTTGTTAACGCTGCTGTTGTAGTTGCTGTGTCCGAAAATACTATCTCAGTAATGCTTCTACCACCAGTAATAAGCTTTACTCTCTGTTATCTCTTCCTTAATTGGAAATCTGAATGCACAATGTTGGGGTTTAAATTAAAAAGTATCTAAGTACGTTTGTTTGTACAAGAGCAGGTAGATTGAGGAGGCCTTTGGTGAGGTTTATCACCCAGTAGTTCATTTTTTTTCCCATGGTGAGAACTTGCACAGCCAAGCTGTACGCCTGTGGTAGGGACCTCCATTTTGAGTTAGCCCTCACCCTTTAAGTGACTGACAGTACGGAGTGCTTCGGCGTAGGTGAGCAAGCTTTGGTACTGAAGAGCTCTGTGTGGAAAACTCTTCAACAGCATGCGCATTTATAGAGCAAAAATTACGCAGAAATAAACGTCCACGGTATTACTTATGCTTTTTTCATCCTTTTTTTTTAAATTATGTAAAAGCTGCATGGTGTTCCAGTTACTCTGCGTCAGTACGGCATCAGCATTGACTAACAAATGAACGGATTGTTGATGCTGTTTTCCTGTTCACACCCAAGCTGCCGCTCTGCACAGGAGCAAGTTGAGAGCTCCTACTCTTTTGCCACATGTGTGTTTTGTAAGCCATAAAACTTTTCTGTTCTGACTACTTTTATTTGTGACTTTTATTTGCCCCTTGTTACTAAACTAAATTATCTTTTTTTTTCCTAATCACCACACAGCTCCTTCAGGGCGGGAATTAATGAGGTTTTGTAGCTTTTAATTTTGTGATATGATTTTTTTTTTTTTTTACTATTACAAATGAATATTAACTAACCAAAGTACTATTAATTTTAATGTAATTAAATATCCTTCTATTCTAGGAAGAAGAGAAGGACTATAAAGGTCCTACTCCAGGAGAAATGCTGGAACCTCTTTTTAAGCAAAGTAGCTGTTCGTATAGAGTATGTTACTTCTCTGTTGATAATTTAAATGCTAATCAAAAGTTTACAATCCAGTCCGTTTCAAGGTTTAGTGTAGTGGTAGTGTTTAGTGTAGATCTCAGGACTCAAATAAATTGGGTTGCTAGAGTAGCAATTTAAAAATGCGGATGTAAACCGCTTACTTCCAGGAGTCAAGCCGTAACGTGTGACAGTCTAATGAAAAGCATTTCTCAGAAAGTGTTAGAAGACCAAAACAAACTCGCTTCTAGAGACTCTGAAAGTTTTCCAATTTTTCATCAACTGTCATCCCAGTTCAAAGACTCGCGTCTTGTGTTGCAAGAGCAAGCCTAATACCAAACAAGCTGGTACCGAGAACCAGAAACAGTGAAAGTGGCCAAATTTTATACCTACGCAACGTCCCACACAAGTCCTTGAGGAAGGAAGAGTGGGTCAAGCACAATTGGTAAACAGCCCCTACCTATGGCCGTTGCCAAAACCAGTCTGTGCTGGGTCACTACAGCTTAGCCCCAGTGGTTTGGGGGCAGATTTACTCTTTATATCGTATTTAACTTTTTTCCCTTTGTTTTAGCTGTGTGAAATTGAAGGAAACTTTGCCTGTTGTGTTTATTTGGAACGTCATCAAAATGCTTGGGGAACGCTGAGACTGTTCACGGTGCTATTGTTTCTGAGGGTGCCCAAGCCCACCTGCTCGGGCTGCGGTTCGTTGCTGCAAAAGCCAAAATTCGGGGGGAATTCTTTTTGGGGGTGGGTAATGTATCTAAACAGAAATATATATTTTTTTTAATTTTATATATATATTTTTTAAGATTGAATCTTACTGGACTTACGAGGTCTGCCACGGAAAACACATCCGTCAGTATCACGAGGAGAAGGAAACGGGACAGGTAGGCCTTTTAAAATTTAGTAGTCTCAGCCCCCTTTTCCACTGGCATGTTCATGCTTAACTCCTCCAGAAGACTTGAAATCCTGTACTCTTTCAAGAGTATGGAAAATGGTAACTGAAATTTGTTTTAACTTCTTTTGATTGTAGAAAATAAACATCCAAGAATACTATCTGGGGAATATGATGATAAAGAACCCGTTATCAGAACCAGGTTTGTCTTAGATTATTTTATTTTGCTGATGCTACTTAATTGTTTGGGTTTTAATTATTACTGCCTGAGAAATACGCTGTAGAAAACTGATTCCCAGTGCAATAGAATAGGGTTTTGTAGATTACTCATTTTTTTTTACAAAACGTATCGTTTTCAATTAATTCCTTTTAGCACCTCACACTGCATCTATCCTGTCAGTTTTGCCGTGCTGTCTAATTGATTAGATTCACTAATCTGCAATAATTAGTGTCAGGGAAAGAAAATACATTCATATAAGAAATGGAAGCAATATATGACAGACCAGACTTTGATAACATAGCCTGTTGTCACTCTTTTTTTTTGGGTGGGGAGAAGCGTCTTTCAAACTGCGAGCAGAGGGCAGAGTGCGTAGCACATCTTGGGCTCTGCTATTCTGTAATAAAATGTAGTCTGGAAACCCAAACACTTGCAGCCTTTGCAGGTAGATTTGATCCTTGGAACTGTTCGAGAGGCTTTTTTTTTTTTTTTTTTTTTTTAGGGATTCTGGTGCAGACCTTTAGAAATACTGAAGTGCGTAAAGGGAGACTTTGGTGGAAATTGGGTAGCTGAGCCCCAAACCCAAACTGCAGTTTAGAATAACTAATTTTCTGAGCACTCGCATTTTTTGCCTGTAAATTATAGTAGATGCTGGAAGTTCTGTGGTCACACCTGCCAAAATCTGCTTTCCTGGGTGAGCACTTTGGTAGTATATTAGTCCAAAGAAGTCTTAAAAATCCACAGACTAAGTGTTCATTCAGCAGAGTTGATAGAAACAATAGAAAAAATGTCATCTAGGGTTGGGTTTATTTTTAATTCTAGGCTAGTATGTAAAAGGTGGGCACCACCGTTTTCTCTTCCTAAAAGTGATTAACTTGAACGCCTCAGTCTTGGAGGGGATTTAGCGCTATTAATCCCATTCCTTTGAATTCTACCTGCGGCCTTCAAGTTAGGTATCTTAGTCCTGAAAAGAAACACGGCTTCAGAAACTGCATTGTTCGGCCTTTCTTTATTAGTGAGTTACAGTGCTTGTTCGTGCTGTCATTAATCCTGTGCAGAGATGCCTAACTCTCCCTAATGCTGCTGCACAGAAAACAAAAGGTTTAATTTGAGTTACCAGTTCTTTTGTGGGGCTAGATGCTGAAGTTACGTATGATGATACTTCAAGTCATCATATGCGAGTCTTTCAGGATGTTGACCCTCTGTCCTTTCCGCTTAGGTGGCAGACTGTATTCTTTCTACGCTTCCTAAACAGCAATTCACGCTACTTCTCTTAAAAAAATAACATAGATGTTTTCTCAAGCCACTGTGGGCTGAATCCACAAGTGTTATACAGTAAACATGGAACAGCTGAATGGGTGACAGCGCAGCAGAGCGGCCTTTGGCTCGCCTAATTCTGAGTGGAGCCCAGGCCGTCTCCTGACGCCGTTCTGAAGGCCAAGGGCAGCTCCCACCTCTGCCAGCTTGCAACCCCCACCCTGACACCATGTTTCCTCTCGTGATCATTAGTATGGCGTGCAGGCTGGCCTCGCTTCTTCCTACAACAACCCTCTGAGGCTGGCTAGTGGGTGGGCTGAAGTACTTGCCAATTACTGTCCCAGCCTGTAATGCGCTCACTCTGGAAAGAGTCGTCAGCTGCGCCTTGCAGAACAGCAGTAGTGACACGTTCTTCTGCCCTGACTGGCCTTCCTGTGGTGCTAGGGCTGGATTTGGCCTGTCCTACAAACTCCAAATTGTTTGAAGATGATGCTAACTCATGTTTTGTTGTTTGCTCTCGACCCCAGATCACTGTTTATTTCCTTTCTTTCCTCTTTTGCACCTGCAAGTTCATGAAATTGACTCTTGGCAGCGTATACACAAAGTACTAGCAAATACACAAAACGTACAAACTTCTCTGTGTATTATTTCATTTTATTTCAAGTTCGCAGACTTTATGCTTACCTCATTCTTAATTATTCCCTAGATCAAGAAGAGAAGGAAAATCCAAAAGAGAGTGCAAAAGAGGCAAGTGAAAAACATCTATTTTAACTTTTGCCGTCAATAGTGGAGGCAATTTATATATGATGAGATTATGTAGTTTGTTCCCTACCAAAATGAGTATTAAAAAATGAAACTCTGTTCCCGAGCTGCACTCTTCTCACTTTTGATGATCAGTCCCAGCTCGGAAAGCTTATTAAGTCTAGCTAATCAAAGTTCTTGCCCTTCTACTTATTTACATTAAAGTTACACTAATCTTATACTTAAATGAGGTGAATTATATACTCTTCTGCTATGAAGACAATACACATAACCACAAAGTCACATTATGGTCTAGCGACAGTTATTTTTCCGGCTACATCAGAGATCCAAATTCCCTTAATTTCATGTATTTTGGGTAGGGAGAAATGCTTAACAAAATCCTACAGCACAAAACCCCTAAAAGATTTCTTAGCTGACTGGATGACCCATCCCATAAAACTTTGCGCTTCCCTTTTCCGTTAGAGAACTTTTCCATTTGTTTGGGCCCCAAAACTCAAGTCTGAGTTGTGTAACTTTATAGCAAAACAATGGAAGTACCTAAAGCACATTGGAGTTTGGAATTAGCAGTGGCGCGTCTGGCCTGGGGACAGACGCACACCTACCTTATTTCCAGTTATCCTTCATTTTAATTCTGAAACGAAATTTTTGTCTACGTGTTCTTTGTAATGCTGATTTACACAGCACAGAGCGGTGGTTCTGCAGTGGATCGCAGAAAATACGCACGCCTGAGAAGCGCTTTGGAGGTAGTTGGGGGAGCAGACCCAAGTCAGAACGTGGCCCGTTCCAATGGCTGTGGCAATTATGCCTCTTGGAAACTAAAGAAAACTAGGTTCTTTGTAGTGTAACTTCTTTTATTTCGGAGGAAGTTATGTCTTTAGCTGACTTTTTTGACAGTATTTATGATGTACGTAGACTGTCTTGGGTTCAGTCCATAAAGAATTTAGATTTGCGTGGAATCTCTAGTCATGAAAGGGAGAGAATACATAGCACAGCTGGGTGGTGCTGAAAGCAACCAAAAACTGCTGCGGCTAGAGATGTGTCTGAAATCCTGCTGGGGTGCCTTTCAGTTGTGGGCAGACAGCAGCTATTGCCATTTAGATTTCTTGAACAGTTACCTTCAGTGAAACGTGTAGGCGTAATTTTTCAATTTTTAAGGAAAAAATCAGTTGTTTCATTCAGGAAGATAGAAAGGGAAGGCACTGGTACCCTTTTTGTCAGCTCTTTTGTACACGACCAGAATGTATCTTTGTTTCCTATCTGTGACTGAATATTGAATATAGAGAGGAAAAGTGACCAGAAGCCAAGGAGCGCCCGAGCAATTAAGCTGCGGCATGTTCATTCTTTAACATCATGAATGTCCCAGCACTTCATTCGTGATGGAACAGTTTTCAGGAGAGAGTCAGTGGCCTGTGACACGGTTTGAAAACTGAAGTAGGGAAGGTATAGAAGGGTCCCAGGTCCCCGGGTTAGTGTCCTGACCGCAGAAGGCACCACCGCCTTTTAGCAGAGAGCCTGATTTGTTGTGCACTGAAAACCTTTACTAGCTCAAGCAACGCTGGTAGAAAAAGGTCTGGTTTGTGGGTTCTGGCACGGCTTTTGCACAAACAGAGCTTTTGGTACCCAGGAACTTTAGCTGGTTGCAAGATAGGCACCAGGAGAGGGACTTTTACCAGTTTGGGGAATTGGTTTCTTAAAGTGGAAGCTGGATGAAACATACGAAGGAACAAGTCTGAAGAGAGCTTACTTAAAGTGTGCGCAAAAGTGGGATTCACCTTGTTTATATCGTTAACTTTGTTAGCCCCAATAACAGATGGCATGGGGTACTCTGGATAAGGAACAACCCGGGCTGGCTATGCCGAGAGGTGTAGTGCAGGTATCGGGGTGACTTCGCAGGGGGCGTTTTTAGATTCTTCACGGCCTGGCACTGAGGGTAATGTGCCAGACCTGAGGTGAGTCTGGCAGAGCTACTCGCGTCTCCCTGTCCCCTAGACCGCAGGGCGAACACCGCTGGCTTGGTGCTCTTCCAAAACACTGCACCCAGCTGGCAAGCTTGCTTAGAACCGAAACATCAGGCAGCCAGTGCGGAGAAACCAGCTGCTGTTGCGGTCGGAGCTCGTGGGGCTCGCTGCATTTGTGCAGTGCTGTGCTGGAGGTAATAAACCAGGACGTGTTTAGATGTTGCAGAAACACCAGATAACTACATGGGGGCCGGTTTCAATCCAGCAGTGCTGGCTCTGCACAATGTAATAGCGTTTTTCATTTCGGAAGAGTTGAAGGAGCTTTACTGTGATTCTTAACTGTTTCTTTCTTTCACCTAGATACCTACAAAAAACATAGAAGGGCAGATGACCCCATACTATCCTGTAGAAATGGGAAACGGCACACCTTGTAGCTTGAGACAAAACCTACCCAGATCAAGCACAGTGATGTACATCTGTCATCCAGAAGCTAAACATGAGATTCTCTCGGTAGCAGAAGTTACAACCTGTGAATACGAAGTGGTTATACTGACACCTCTCTTATGCAACCATCCTAAATATAGGTACGGTACTCAAATTTTGGCTGACTTCAAATTTTCATCAATTTCCATGCGTGCGTGTGTTTGTCAGGCATGTATGTAAGGCATCCGTGGTTTCCGCTACAGAGCTGGGACACTTGCATGTACTTACTTTGGCAAGTGCAGTTTTGCCAAGCCTTAAGTTTTCATGTGAAGTTGCACAACATTTGCATTTTGTAAGTCTCCCCTGATTGATCCCACATGAGAAGCAGATGGGAAGTATCGTCGTGTTTTCAACAGGTAAGTTTCTAGCCCTGTCATTCTGGAGGAACACAGACGAGGGCGTTAAGGCTGCAGGCAGATTAAGAACACCCTGTCTCCTCTTAGTTTATGATTTCAAGGTCTTGGGGGATCATCTTCATGGTATTCGAAGACTGCAGATTGTGTATGTGCATTATGTGTGTGCGTACACTTCAGCTTCTCTAATTTCAGAAAACAAAGGTATGGGCTTCAGCCATAACCTTAATATTTATTTTAGCAGTAGTCCCAACTTAAGGAGCTCCCATCTGTCTCTGTCCTGCTTTATTGCTTTACCTTCGGCTGTATAAGTCATTTTCATATGAAGAGTTCACAATTCCAGCGTTACTTTCCAAAAATCAAGTTTAGGATTCTTTTTTATTTCCCCCCTCCCTGAATTGTACCACGCATCTAAGGGCTATCCTTAGTCTCAATAATACGGATTTTTGACCTTTCAGGGGGTGTAAACAGAATTGCAAAGTGTGTGACATATAAATTAAAGAGGAAATAACGGACAGGAGTTCTGAATTTCCCACAAACACAGACCTCGGAACAAGTGAGTGTTTAATCACTGTTCCGAAATAGGCAACAAAGTCTGAAGGACAAAATCGTCAATCGTGCATTTTAGAAACACTTGCCAGTTGGAGTAAATACGTTATGCTATTGTTAAATATTTAGCATCAATTATAAATGTTCTCATGTGGATGGGTTTGGTCATACTATGTTATCTGTTGCACTTCTCTTGCGCTATTATCTGTTTACTGTACAAGTCTTTTAAGCCTCTGTATTAGCAGAAGAAAGTGCACAGGCAAATTGTTCTATCATTTGATAAGAATAAAGCCTTGAGCTGCTACCTCCTTCCAAAGGGAAGGCATGGAAGGCTTCCTGGCCACTAGCAGGAAGTACTGGAAATAAACATACAAGATCTGTATTCTCCCACTTACGTCATCTCAGTAAATAAAGATAGGTGGAGGCGGCAGGCCGGCCGCGCCGCTCAGCGCCAGCAGCGGTAACAACAAACAGAGCTCGTGTTAAGTGAAGTGCCCTTTCCCTGTCGTGTGCGCCTGAAACAGCACCGAGCAGTGCTTCGGCCCCAGCGCTTTTCCTCTGCGCCCGTTATCTTACCCAACAATGCACTTGCGTTAGCGCAGCAGAAGTGCATCCATTGGTCTTAGTAGTTGTTCCCATTTGGGTATAATTTGACTTTTTTTAAATTGGTGGGAAGTGGGGAACAGGGAGGAAGGCAGTGAAAAGTCATATTTGTCCACTGTAACTATTAGCCTTAATGTTGTTTAAATAAAATTCAGGTAAAACTAGGCTGCTTCGGTACAGGACGTATTTAATCTAGAGTGTAGGTACTATTTAGGAAGCGTTTTCAGATTCTTTTAACTAAAGTGGTGATTATCATACAGCTACTGCTGTGGATTACAGACTCTTCCTAGGAGGACGTCGCAAGAAGCCGCCTTGCCTCTGAAGCAGTGTCTGCACGTTTGCTTTGTAAACAAGCTCTCTCTAAAGAGGACCTTTTCAACGAGACGAGCAACGAAAACTGAAGTGCTTCATTTGTCGGGATGGTTTTCACTTTGCTGTTTGCTTTACTATTTCCCGTGAAGGCCGATTTGGTGTTTTAATGAGGCCTTCATTTGTGTAAACTAAGGAGAAAGCTGTGCTGCTCTGCTGCCTCTTTTTGCCTTTTCTCTCCTGAAATAAGCTGCTTTTTGCAGACATGGCTCATGAAGGGAGTGATAAAGGAATAACGGTATATAGGCAGTATGAGAAGCCATACATGTCAGATAATATAAGAACGGATTATTTTAATTCCATAGGAGCTGTATCTATCGAGTTTCACCTTTGCCGTTTCCTAGCCTCGGAGAGGGTTTTGTGGAGCCTCGCCGCTACGCTCGTGGTACACGTACAGCGCAGTTTGCCTGTTAACGTGCGGCTTTTTCCTTGTGAAGAAGGGGGGCCGGATTGCATTGCCATTGTCTGGCAGCACGAGGAGCGAGACTTTGCTGGGCAAAAAGCGTGTTTACATCCCTTGTGAGAACAGCGTAGCTTTGGCGGAGTCGGTGCGAGTACAGGGAAAAAATACACACCTCGGCCCAGCTCAGTCAGAAACTTGGAGCACTAAAAAGCGTGTCTTTACTTCAGAGCGTAATAAGTGACGTATTCCTGACTCGTTTGGGCAGGTTCAGGGCTTCCCCTGTGAATGACATCTTTTGCCAGTCTCTGCCAGGATCTCCGCTTAAACCCCACAATCTGGAACAGCTGGAGAAACAGCAAGAAATGATGAAGATGCCTTTTAGAAGGGTTAAGGAGGTAGGATTTCTTTAATTTTAAATAGAAAAATCTTTATTTTTCCATGCTGTAACACATACAACTTTCGGTTCCGTGGAATAAGTTCTCTTACCCAACTTTGCAAGGCGACGTCAGTCTTTCACACGGTCTTTAAGTTTGTTGAAATCACCTGTAACTTACCTTATTTGGCAGGAAAACAAAGCAAGTAAGTTTGGGCTACTAATTTAAAACTTTTGTAGCCTTCTTTGCCTACAGTTTACAAACGTGTTAAGTTTTTGACTTTTGATCTTTTTTCAGCTGCGCTGAAGACAGTGAAAACAATGACAAAATGCTTTCGTATTTCCCCCACAGCCTATGTCACTTAGTATTAAGTAACCTCGTATAGTTTATAAGGCCTTGCAAGGGATATATAAAATCTAAATGGACGTATGCTTTTGCGTATACTTGAATTTCAGGAAGAAATGCATTCGACAAAAGAGGAGACATTTTCTTCCATCCATAAGCCTGTTGCTGTCGGAAGCCATCAACTCTTAACCGTGGGAACAACCCACATCTCCAAACTGACCGATGACCAACTTATAAAGGAATTTCTTAGTGGTTCCTACTGCTTCCATGGGGTGAGAAATAAAGCTGTGTATAATAAAGTAGCTACTCCTTAATTGCACATTCTGCTTTATGTATTTTAGTTTTTCCGTGAACTAATAGTTGCATTCTTACACATGTAGTAACTGCCTTTCCCTGCATTGGTACGGGAAAGGCTTCTATACCACAGTCTATGCCAGAAAGGTGTCTTTAACCTTTCTGTTGAAACTCAGTTTATTTGAGCAGACAGTGAAAGAAAAGTAGATCGTGAGAATTGTTCAGTGCTAATTTTGTTAATGAAAAGGAAAAAAAAAAAATCTGATAAAACTTATGGTGAGAACAGCCAGCAGAAAAAAAGCCAGCTGAAGTTTTACCCCTCTTTGAAAGAGAAAATACTTCTTTAGAAGATGAATAGGGGGTGCACAAATAGTTTAAGGAATGTAGTCCTCTGTGGCTCTTCCAAGAGTCTACATTAAAAATTAGATCCTCTTTGCTTAACCTCATCTTGGAATAGATGGAATTCCCTTGCCTATCTCAGTCTTGTAAGAGATTCTCTCTGAATGTAAACCTTGAGTCGACAGACCCGACTAATAGATACAGACTTTTCTGGCTAGAATAGCCAGTGGTTTAGGGTCTGGAGGGGAATGGAGGGGGCTGTTTTGGGGGGTTTGGTTTGGTTTGGTTTGGGGGGGTTGTTTTGTTTTAACGCCAAGATTATACCTCTCCCTAGGGCGTTGGTTGGTGGAAGTACGAATTCTGCTACGGCAAATACGTTCATCAGTATCATGAGGTAGGTTTGAATAGTTCTGTGTTCTGCCACTAGATGGCTGTGGGTGTGGGGGAGGAGGGTTAGAGAATCTGATTTGGGGAAAAAAAAAAAAAGCAGCATCTTTTTCTTGGCTGATCAACATCTTGGGTTTAAGAAGTTGGATTTCAGAAAAGAAATCCTCCGCGTGCTGCCTGAGTTTATGCAGGGGGATGTAGGTGCCATGTCGGGCAGAGCACAGTGATAAGCAAAGCTGAAGAAAGGCGGGGGTGTTGTGGGACTGCTCTTGTGGTGGGTGAAACGCTTTTGTCAGCTCACCAGCCTGGGTGGCTGTTCCGGAGAGACCGCCGGCTCGACTCGAATACGAGATCGATCGCAGCCTGCCCCAAATGCAAGAACCTGTTATGTCGGCAGTAGCAGACTTGCTCTAGAAATGACATTCTACTCATCATTAAAACACCCTCACCGCTAATCTGATAATGCAAGGTAGTTACCAGCTTTTCCTCGTTTAGGATAAGGAAAGTGGCAAGACTTCCGTGGTTGTGGGTACCTGGAGCAAGGAGGAACACATTGAATGGTCCAGGAAGAACGCTGCCAGAACCTACTCTCTTAGAGAAGATGGCACGCAGACAGTTAGGTACGGTCGCCGTGATTCCTACTCCGGTTATCTGTTCCTCAGTTGGTCTCATACGCGCGATAGAGAAGCATAAATGCCAGGGCCCGCTTCTGCAGCGTGTGAATATTCACTTCACAGAGATACAATAAACTGTTGAGAGCAGGGTGTATAGATTTCCCCCCCAACAACATACAACATCAGAAAACGTAATTCAACACTTTGGATAAGATGCAGAGAAAAATCTTCCCCTAGTGAACACCTGTTTGCTTCTGCAGTGACTCCACTACAGCGTATTACTACTGCGTTTTGTGTTTGGAGTTGAATATTTGAAGAACGATGAGATACTGTATCCCACAAGTTAGCTGTGTGCTTAAGAATTGTTTCGCGTTTCCAAACTTGTTCGCTCCCCTCTCTTGTGACAGGATGGTGTCTCATTTCTACGGAAACGGAGATGTTTGCGACTTAACAGACAAGCCAAGGCAGGTGACTGTGAAATTGAAGTAAGTTGACTTTTTTAGTAAACCGGTGGTTTGTGTCTCTGCTTCCTGTGTCAGAGGGGAAAGCCTCTGTCGTCTTCCTGAAGCTCGGAAGGCAATGACTGTTGGCTTAGCCAAAATGCTGTAGACACTAAGGAAACGGATGTTTTAGTTTTGTGCTTACTACATGCTAAACACGGCAAAATTTCTCTTCCCGTTTTCAGATGTAAAGAATCCGATTCCCCTCACGCTGTGACCATATACATGTTAGAGCCTCACTCTTGCCAATATATCCTTGGGGTATGTAAACGCGTACTTGAATTCCCTCAGCTCGGGTGCCACGGCGTAGAGGGTGGCTCCAGGTGTATGTTTAAAATAGCCCCTTCCTTCCAGTGACTCTTCACAAGAGATTCCTGCAGGGCACTGCAGCCCAGAGACGTAGCTGCCAGCCGAGGACGGCTCTTGGTTCAATTGCATTTGCTTAGGGGAAGGAGGGTCGTTATTAATTACTCGAGTCACGTTCCATTGTAAAATTTAGTGCTTTTTACTTCTGAGTAAAACAAAGCGGTGCTGGAGTACTGTGCCTCTTGCAGCCTGTCGGCGTTAACCTCACGATCTCTGTTGCAATCTCTTGTAAAAGTTTATCACTGATTTCGTACCCTGTAATACTTGGATCTCTTGCGTTCAAGGTGGAGTCTCCGGTCATCTGTAAAATCCTGGACACAGCGGATGAATACGGGCTCCTTTCAGTGCCCAGCTAAAGCCCGCGAAGCGAGCCCTACCTGTCAACAACCCCGCCGACGTTTTCCACGCGAACATCCCGTCTGCGAGACGACGAAGGCAGAGCGGCTCTCAGCCAACAGCCTCACCAGCAGCATTCTCTAAGATGAGGGACTCGTGAACCACTTTGTGTATAACTATGTGTATATAAGAGGTTATCGATAAACTTTTAACGATTAAAAATCTTGTCTTGCACTTCCTCTTTGGCTTGCGTATGACACATTCTACAATGATCATCATCATCATATAAATTATCAGCTTTAAAAAGGCAAAATCAACAAGGTCCAGCTTCAAGTGAGGAGTTCAGCTGCCAGCGGAACGAGAAAGTGAAGCAACCCTTCTTGCTCAGGAGCCTTCAGCAGCCACTACAACACCACGTCCTTCTGCTGCCATAACTGACGCTGCCCCCACACAACTATTGCCTGCGTTTGCTCGCGTGGAACCGTATTAACATCACCGGCCTTCCTCCCGTTACCTTACCTTGCCCCCTTCAGCTGTTACGGGGCTGATTTCCAGGACTTTTTTTTTTAATTATTAACGCTGTAGGGTTCATCTTAACGTATTTATTTTGCTGAGCATTCCTGCAGCATTTTTTGTGGCAGAGCTGTCAGCACTAGCTGAGCTCCAGGCTCCCGCTTGTCTGTATTCAGCCAGGCGTGTCGCACGCGTGCCCGAGCCGGCTCCTCAGCGACAAGGACTCGGTGTGGGCACCACGGGGAGGGAGGCCCGTTTTCTGGTCGCGTGCCTACCTCGCAAATAATAAATAACATTCTCGGTGCAGGCACGTGAAGTTTTAGTCTGCTGGCAATATACGTTCCTAGAAGATAACTGAAATAGTATTTAACAGCAGTACCTCAAATAGATTTCCATTATATTTCTAAAATAGTAGTTTTTAAATAGGTAAAAACCAAAAAAGTTTGCAAAGCACTGGTTTGTAGCTGACACCCAACACGCCCTCAAGGATTTCCTTCCCTCAGGAGAACGTTGCAGGGCTGGCAGAAAGTCACCTCAGTGCTTTCAGGCGCCAAGGACGCGTTGGAAGAACTCCAGGAACGGCGAGTTCAGGGCTGAGAAAGCTTCCTGAAGTTCAGTTCCACCGCGGCGAGCTTGAGAGCACCGTGCAAGGTCTGCACTGGTGTACGTTCGGTGTCTTGATCACGTACGTAAGCCCGCTACGTTTCCTCTTCTGAAGGTGTTGTGCAAGGCAGAAGCATTTCATAACCGATGTCAGACGGAAGTCTGCCAACCCTTTGGCATATGACTAGTCGAATACTACCCGAAATGCCAAATTAAACTGCTGGTCTGTTGCAATAAAACCCATTTTGTCATCTCGTATAGTAGAAAACCAAAACGGCGGCAGCAGCAGGATGAGAGGGCGTTTAAATTCAAAGTCATTGTGCTGATCATATCCTTCTTTCTGATGGCTTGGCAATGTCACAGAGGAAACTGAAAAAGGGAGAAGAGTTCTACCCAGAATTTTTTCCCCTATAAGAAAGTCATCTACCCAGATTTCCCCCCCTCAACCTGCTTGTGAAGCATTAGATAAATAAGCAAAAAGTTACTTAAGTTTCAATACTGTATTTAGCCAGTAGCTTTTAGAAAAGAGAAGACATTAAAAGCAGTGTTCTCCTGACTTTAGATCTTTAACTTAGTTTCCCTAAAGGTCTTTTACTTGCCCGAACAGCCAACTGGACCGGTCTTTTCGGCAAGCGTTTAGCCAGAGGCGGCATGAATCCAGGCCCCGCGTCGACCAAAGCGTGTCCTTGGCCACACACAGCCTGCAAAGCGCCAGGAAGGGCTCCCGCCTCCCCAGCTTCAGATGAGCGTTTCCAGCTTCACCCCGGCTCTGGGCTGCCGCAGGTGTCACTCGCTCAGGTCCGTAGCAGCGAAGACGCAGCGCAAGTCAAGGTACGGTAAGAAAAAAGAAAACCACGTTTAGCCTTAGCTTCCCTAAGCTGTCTTTGCAACGGGCTGGATGAATTTTTTCTACCTACTGCCAGAGCAGAGGTGTTAGATTTGTGCAATCCCTCATGACGGTTTTATTTTGAATCGGGGCTGCCCCATACCTACGTGGCTGCCCTTAGGACAGGCAGGATAGACGCGGCCTTAGCGCCGCGCTGAGCGCTCAAGCCCCGGGTTTGATGCGGACGTTATGTGCCACGGTGCCCCGCTGCGGAACGCAGACACGCAGCGCTGGCGGGGACGGCGTCGGACTCCCTCGGCATCTCTCGGGCTGGGTCGTATTAAAAGGAAAAGAAACCGCAACGCGCTAAACCTTCCTGCACACCCCTCAGTTGTGGTAATTAGATCAGAGGAAAAGAAAAGAACAGTTATTTTGCAGAATGTAAAGAATTCCACTTCCCCGTGCAGGAGGGAAGTCCCCAGCGCGACGGGGAAGCACCACCTCTTTGACTAAGCAGCCACAGCACCTCAGCGCGCCGCTAACGCCAACCTTTGCTGTTTCATGAGCAAACCACGCCGTTGCCAGACCCATGAAATCTGTACCCAGTTCTCCATATTCCTCAGCCTCTACTTCCCCTTGCACAGGAAGCAACATGCCCGCAGATGTTCCTACCCTGCGTCCGAGCTACCCGCCAGCACGCAAATCCACAACGGTAAAGCGCGTGCTTTTCTCTTCCGCCCCCTCCCCTCTCCCCCCACCCAACAGCCGAGTTGGGAGAGAAGCGCCAAGGTGGGGGTGAGGGGAACAGGGAAAACGTGCACAAAAAACCCAAAGGGTGCGACAGACCACGAGTTGATACCGCTAGAAATAATTAATTCCAACGTAAGTTTACGCTCTGACACATTGGAATCTAAAAGAAATGTGCAATTGGGAGTAACTGGCTGCTTCAGCCCTCTCCCAGACAAGCCCTGGGGTGCGGAAACCTGTCGGTACCAAAACCGGGGAAAAACAAGCCTCTTTCGGTGTGTGGAAAGCACAAAGCAGAACCGGAGGGCTGCGGGTTTCTGTGCCGGTCTGCTCAGATCTATGCCCGAGATATTACGCAGGTTTGCTTCTCAGCCCGAGAGGCAGAGCTGTTCCCATGCTCGTTTAAGAACTGGCAACGTGGAAAATAATGTGAATGGCAGACAGCAAATCCGCAGCACTGGTACCGATATCATCTGCAACTAGTCAAAGGGAATTGCATCAAAGGACAGTAGATCTGGGAAAGCGAAACGTGCCATTTATCCGAGACGTTTACTTCCCTGAGAAGAGTTTGAAGAACGAGCTGGTGTAGGTCCCAGCGCACAGGATTTATGCACGCAGAAAGAACAAACATCAGTACCAAGCACTCGACAAACCCCCCAACCCACCTGCACGGGAACGCTTAAAACTCGCTCGCGGGCTCCCCCCGCACCGCCCACGCCAGCGTAAGGAGGGCAGCGCTCTCCTCTTGCCAAGGCCTGCCGACAATGTCCGAATTTTCTGCGGACAATGAGAGTCACGTCACCGTTGCCATGTCTTTATTTGCATTTCCACTCTGCTCAGATAGAGCAGCCATGAGGTTGCAGACAATGGGGATGCACGCTAGGGCTAATTTTGAATTGTCATTTAAACTCACAAATTATTAATTAGCTGCAAGACTGGATGACAAAGCAGAGGGAATGTTTACGTAAGACATCTGCGCAGCCGACAGACCCGGCCGAGAGGAGTCAGCGGCTCAGCGCGCGAGGCGAGACAGTCCCCGGGAAGTTTCACTTCGCCGAAGGGGTGAAATAAGACGATCGATCTCGGAAAGGTTTTCCCAAGTGGCAACGAAATGCGAGGTGTTATTCCCTCTCCCTGCGTGGAGGCGGACGAGTGCGTTTCCTGGCCATAAATATCTTATTTGTGTAACTATACAGATGTGACTTCCAGCTGTCACCCAGCACCCGAATCTAAGCCCACCTTAATAAGACAAGCTCCTTTGAGGTCTGCTCTCCCGAAGGCTGCTGCTCATCCTCGCTGGATTTGAGCAGGTCTGGCACAGGCTCAGCTCTTCTCCCTTAAATTACATTTCCAGCACAAAATAATATCCCCTGCAGAGAGAGCGAGCGAACAAGCGGCAGACGACCTGTTTCAGGAATGAAATCTCTTTATTGAGTCCTTGGGGGAACCACAGCCCTGCCTTGGTTCTGCTCTCAGCCGCGTTGCCTGCACTTTCCCTACTCACTCACACAGACCTTTCTCGTGTGCTGCTCTTCCTCCGCAACCTCCAAAATAAGAGGCTGCCCTCAAAAAAAAACCAAAGGAGAATAAATGCATACACAGAACGTGTGCTGGATGAAACAAACGTCAGAATAACGCCAGCACAGCGTGTCGGTAGAATAACCATTCTCGTATTGAAAAATATTCTTTCTCCCTTTGTCACTTCCAACTCTCACAGCCAGCCGAAGAGACGCGGTTTGATGGGCCCCGTGCTAGAACGTACCCGCTCCGTCCTCCCAAAGAGGGACCTACGGACTGAGTTTCAAGAGCGGCACAGCCGGATTTAGGTGAAGGAAGGCAGGCGGGTCGGGGAGAAATGGCTGTCTACAGGGGGTCACCTCGAGGTGAAAGCAGGAGCAAGAATCTCTCCTGCCACGTCCAATATGCTCTTAATTTCCTGTCTCTTCTAGTAAAGCAAGTTAGGATCCGTCTGAAGAATGGATGACTTCGGGGCAATTCCCAGAGCCTGCCGGGGCAGGAAAGCGCCCAGTCAGACTAGAAAGGGAGCACAAACAACCTTGGGGTTTTCCAGCCCCTCGGGACGGGACAGGGGAGCCTCTGGGCTGCTGCAAGAGTTTCCAGTCACTGGCAGTTACAAAAGAGTGGAGAAAAAAAAAAAATCAATAGTGGAAAAAGCGCAGCATATGACAGAGCTCTACACTTTGTGCAATCTGTTGATTCCCTTTCTGTTGGCATCCGGAATCGAACTAGCTGCAAACCAAGAGTGCATCTTTCGCAGCAGCACTACAAAAACACTGAGAAATTCTCCTGTTATTTTTTTTTCCCCTAGTTAAAGCGCGCAAAAGGTACGATTGCTCGCTTTGCAGGAGCACTTCTGGCACGCAGGACCTCATACTCACACGTAAGACAGCCCACCACGAAAACCTCCCCATCTTAGGGAACACACCCCGCAACAAACGAGGGGAGTAAATCACTTTTATAACCCTGTGGTCACGCTTGGTGCTTCCAGACCTTCCCCACGATGCTGAGGTAAGAGCGAAGCCAGCAGATAACCTTGGGGTGACACCATTCAAGCGTTAAAACAAGCAACTTCCACCCTCCGTCTTCCCCTCGAGCAACGGGCTGAGCCGCTGCTGGTACCGCCACGACGGGGAAAGTGTTGCAGGTTTCAGCGGGGAGGAGGACCTCTGGCGCGAGCCCCCTCCGGCCACCTCGCAAAGGGGAGCGGGGCTGCCAACGCCGCTCGCCCCGGGCGGTTCCCGGGGGCGGCTCGTCCCGCCCCACTCCCGGCCCTACAAAAGGCGGCGGCGGCGGGCACCGGTGGCGAGCGGCGCCGAGGAGAGCGGGTAAAAGCAGGGAAGGGGGACGCGGAGGGTTGCTGGAAGCAGGAGCGAGCTGTTAGCTGTCTTCCAGCCTTAAATCCCCAATGCTTTTAACGCCCCGGGGGCTTGCTTACCCCTGGGGTGCAGCGGCTCCCGGTGCGGCCGGCTCCTGCTGGGTGCGAGGGATGCGGGGTGGTCTGGTGGGGTCTGCTGGCAGCGGAGGGTCCGGGGGACAGAGCTGGGAAGTCGTTGGGGTCCCTTCGCTTCAGTTAAACTTGCTGGTCCCAGTCTGGTGGGCAGCAAAGGGGACTATGACACCACCAGGTTGCTCACCTGAAGGTCCGCGCCTGCGTTTTCAGGTAATAAATACAAGACGTGGACCGGAGGTGCCAGGAAACTAGCGACAGACAGGCTGGGCAGTGATGCTACCGGGCAACGGACGTCCCCAGAGACGAACGACGCACGGGCAGTGACCTCTCCTGGCGCAGGCTGCCTCATACAAGCCTCTGAAACCGGACTTCAAAGCAAACTTCCCTCTTTTCCTTACTCCGACAGGTAAGGCTAAATAAACGGTCACTGGTAAATGCGTGGCGGAGAGCAACCCACCAAGGGGATGGGACCGCAAGAAGATACGCGGTTACGCGGAGCTCCCTGCCGCGTTACTCTCGAATACACAACTTCGGAGCCCGAAGGGGTTTCGGACAGGTCAGGCTTACCGGGCGGCCACACGCCAGGACAAGGGGTGTGAAACCCGCGTCGCAGGCAGCCGTTACGAACGCGCGTTTCAGATTATGCAACAGAGAGATGCGATTGCAAAGGCTGCTCGCTACCCGTCAGGGGGGGAGGAAGAAAAAAAAAAAAAATATAACCATCATTCAGGCTTTGTCTACGACGATCTGAAATGAATAGCGCGCTCCTTCAAATCGTTCCCTGACGCCGTCTTTTAGCTTTGCCTCTTGAAAATAATAACGAAGCAAGAGGTATTTTCTGTGTAGATAAAAAGGGATTCACAGATACAACTAATGAAACAATCTCTGTACCTGCAAGTAAACTAGGATTTTTATTTTTTAAGGGTACTTGTTAACGTAGAGCGTGTTATAATGATGGATTCTACATTTCTTTTCTCCAGGATGAGGATCCTTATTGGAAGTCTTCACTTCTACTTCATTTCTTTCTTAGTCAGCAGAGCGAATGGATTCCTCACCCTGAGAACACCTACGGCCTATGCCTTCCCGTCTTACAACTACTCTTATTTAAACCTCTCTTCTATATCAGAAGCACAAGCTCCAAAAACAGCAAGAGCTCTCAATTTCTCACATAACGTAATTGAAAAAATAACCAAGAGAGACTTGGAAGGTTTTGAGGCGCTGGAGGTTTTAGACCTTTCCTACAATCAGATTGAGGACATTGAACCTGGTGTGTTTGAGAGTCTGCTCAGCCTTGTTTCTGTGAACTTATCATTTAATGATAAGAAACTTCTTGTACCAAGTCTTCCACCCCACCTGAAGCTCCTACCCACTAGCAAAGCCTCAGGGTCTTTGCGGCTTTATAAGTATTTCGACAAATCCTCAGAGGCTGCTCGGGAGCCTTCTGCATCCGCCGAGGAGCTGCCGCATTCGGGAGGTCCCTCTGTCCTGCCACACGTTAATCCGAGGCTCAGGCGAAGTACGGAGAATCTCCTCCGAAGAGCAGAGAAAAATGCAACGGCCTCCCCGACAGCCACGCTAAGGCCCGATTTCTGTGGAGCGCCAAGAAACGGGACGCTCGATCTGTCAAACAGCAAACTCTCCGAGGAAGAGCTGACGTTAAAACTGGATCCGGATCTCTGCCAAGCTCAGCTGGATGGTATTTTGGAGCTTGACATTAGTCACAGCGACCTGGAAATGGATCTTCTGTCACTGTTCGTCCTGTTTTTGCCGATGAAAAATGTGCGGTCCATCGATGCCAGTTACAACAAATTAACAATTAACATTCTAGATGCTGAGGCGATCTGTCACTTCCCCTTCAGCAAGCTTTTGTTTTTAAATATTAGCAACAATCCCATAAACAGCTTGGATACGCTGTGTCTCCCTTCAACCATCAAGGTCATTGATTTGTCCTTCACCAACATAAGTCAAATACCCCAGAATTTTGCTAAAAAACTGTTTAACTTGGAAAACATGTATGTTCAAGGAAATCACTTCATATATACCGTACGTCCAGAAATCACTAGTGAAGCTCCAAAGTTTCCCCCTGGAACGGTACATATTAACGCCATCTCATTTGTCAGGAACCAGGCTGGGACGCCCATCGAAAGCCTCCCGCAGAAAGTGAAACACCTGAGAATGAGCAACTGCTCCATCGTAGAGCTGCCAGAATGGTTTGCTGGCACAATGGAGGAATTATTATTTTTGGATCTCAGCGGCAACCGGATTTCGGTGCTTCCCGACTTACCTACCTCCCTGCGGCACCTCGACATAAGCAACAGCGATATTAAAACAATACCCCCTAGTTTTAAATCTATCTCCAACTTAACAGTATTTAAGATTCAAAATAATAAAATTACGGATATGCATCCTGAGTATTTCCCGTTGACTTTAACGAAATGTGATATTAGTAAAAATAAGTTGAACATGTTGTCATTAACTGAGGCCCTGGAGAAACTCGAGTATCTTAATGTTTCTGGAAACCTGATCAGCGGACTGGAACCCGCCAGCCACCTTCCTGCCCTCGCTAATCTGGACAGTAGTCACAACCTAATTTCAGAACTCCCGGATCACTTTGGGAAATCTCTTCCGACGCTGAAATATTTTAACTTATCGGGGAATAAGATCTCCTTTCTGCAGCGCGGCTCTCTCCCGGCTTCTCTGGTTGAGTTAGACATCAGCGACAATGCCATTACTACCATAGTGGAGGACACTTTTGGCCAGTTAACGAGTTTGAGCGTTTTGACTGTTCAAGGAAAACATTTTTTTTGTAACTGTGACTTGTACTGGTTTGTCAACGTCTATACCCACCACCCCCGTTTGCAGATAAACGGCAGAGGGGATCTCAGGTGCAGCTTCCCACCGGACAGAAGGGGCTCGCTGGTGGAGAGCAGCGACCTCACGCTTCTGCGCTGCTCCCTGGGCATCCAGATGGCCGTTACGGCCTGCGTGGCCACCCTGGCTGTCCTGGCGCTGACCGGCTTGTGCTGGCGGTTCGACGGGCTGTGGTACGTGCGGATGGGCTGGTACTGGTGCATGGCGAAGAGGAAGCAGTACGAGAAGAGGCCGGAAAACAAGCTCTTCGACGCCTTCGTTTCATACAGCGAACAGGATGCAAACTGGACGAAAGAGTATCTACTGGAAAAACTGGAAAATGACGGATTCAAGATATGTTACCACGAGAGGGATTTCAAGCCGGGGCATCCTGTGCTCGGTAACATTTTTTACTGCATAGAGAACAGCCATAAAGTCCTTTTCGTCCTCTCTCCCAGTTTTGTAAACAGCTGCTGGTGTCAGTACGAACTGTATTTTGCTGAACATCGGGTCCTGAATGAAAATCAGGATTCCCTCATCATGATTGTGCTGGAAGACCTCCCGCCCAACAGCGTGCCCCAGAAGTTCAGCAAACTCAGGAAACTGCTGAAAAGAAAAACCTACTTAAAGTGGAGCCCTGAGGAACACAAACAGAAAATGTTCTGGCACCAGCTAGCAGCCGTCTTAAAAACAACCAACGAACCGCTTGTGAGAACAGAAAACGGAGCCGCTCAGGATGTATGAGATGGAATGAGGTAGAAGAACGTGTAAAGATTGTACCTGGAAAGCCTGCGGTTAAATAAAAGCGTTTCTGTGTTTCCCTTCTGCAAAGGCTTCTGTGTCGCAACGGGGGTTTGTCTCGGATCAGTCCCAGGAGCGGTTAGTAACGGGTTTGTAGCGCGCATTATTCCGGCCGATAAAAGAGCGCGTTACCCAAAGGGCTGAGACCTGAGCACTGACAAACAGCCTTTCCTTCCTGGGTGCTTGATTTGCTTCAGCTGTTTCCAGCATTTCTTAAATGTCACCTGAAAGGAAGAACAGCTCGCGTCACACCGCGTGTCCTAACCGTCTTTTTGAGATTATTGCGGCGAAAAGCGATGTCATTCAAAGGTAAGGCCGGGGTTCGGATTCTCAGTTGCAGGACAGCTCAAGATGGGAACACGCACCGTGTACACGCAAGGAAAACGCAAACCGTGACAGTACGCAGGTAGCAGCTTCTTTCTGTGGTTTAGCGAGAAAAGGTTAAAGATTTACTTAATGTAGCATCTGAGAGATGCAATTGCAAATCCACGCTGCTACATCATTCGGTTTCGGTAACTGGTGGAAGAGATCAGACTTTAAAACCTTTTATAATTACAGGTTATCATATACAAGCAGACAATAAAAAAGAGCCAGCTGAGTGTCAGGCTCTGCTGTTAAATAACGGGTGTGAGCTTTATTTAAACGCTGTTATCATAAACCTCTGAAAAATAAGCAAGAAAATTCTGTGTATGTTTGACTCTTGGAACAAAGGTTGAGGGATGGCTTTTGTAAGGAACGAAAGCGTTTTTCCCGCACTAAACATAAACCCGTTTTAAATAGGAATTGACAACGATGTGCCGCCAGCATTTATTAGCACATAATAAATGGCGTTTTTAAGTCAATTCGCCAGTACTGATGAAACGTAGAGATACTGTACTTGGTATATCCATGAAGCGCAGTGCTTGGAGTTGACAATAACCCGAGAGCTACTAAAATCAAAGAAATCCGCATCAATTGCGCCGCAGGACAGGACCAGCGCTCACAAACCCCAGAAGCGCTTTGGAATTGCCTCTTCCCCCTTTGTCCCGCGGTGCTGACTCTCCAGTTTTCCACCAGTGCAGATTGTGAGCGGCAGAGCAGGACCTACCCTCCCTCCTCTGCCGTCTCCGTGTAGGGAGAGATCTCTCTGCACTCCGTGCAAACCCACCCTTCCTCAGCAAGCATGAGGAGTCACGTACGCCAGCGGTCGTGAAAACAGAATTATTTTCCTGTTCTTTAAAAGAGCTCACCGGTGAGGGAGAGAGAGCTGGGACCTTTTTTCCTGGTATGCGCGGCACGAGCAGAATTGCTTACCAGTACTCAGCGGCAGGACCATGTGTGTTATCCTCCATCCACCCGTGGCATTGGTGCAAATACACTCCTCTTAAATATTAAAAAAAAAAAATAAAAAAAGAAGAAAACGTCCATAGGACTCCCCCTTAATCCCCGCAAGACTATCCCATTACTTTAAGATATGACACCACCCGCCTTCTCTCCGTTTCCATCGCGAACGTCTCGCGTTGCTCTCCGCAGCCCGGCTTTGCCACCTCGCGGAGGAAGGTGAGGAGGTAACGGTGAGGTAAGCACAACCCTCGCAGTTCAGAAGCCCCTTTGCTTTTTATTCCCTGTGCTGCACGTGGAGGGGTACTGAAGATTATACGGGCGATAATTTTCACAGCTTTCCTAACACGTGCCAAATTGTATACCTAAACCACACATACCATAAAATACCACAAAATTATTAGGCACTGATCCTTTTTGACTATCGTCTGTCCAATTTTTGCATCTTGCCCTCCCCAGCTCGCTGAAGCCCCACTGCTCAGGCAGACCGGCTCCGTGACTTCGGAAAAAACACATACACTGCCTTACGGGAATCTCTCGTCTCTAGTCTATAAAGTTCTGAGCTAGTGCCCAACTGCTGAACATTCTTTCATTTCTTTAAATTCTGAACTTTTTGAGGTTGTGTAGGTGTTGTTTAGAGTTATTTGGCATTACCAGCTTCTAGGTTTTATATATAAAAGATAAAAAATGCAAGGCCAACAGCTGAAAAAGTCAACTCTTATCACCATAAAGCAAGATCTACGACTCAGAGAGACTGGGAATTATAAAATCTTTCCAATATTTTTGATCCTGTAAACAACCAGAAGTCACTTGTTGGCGAGATCAGCCCCCAGTAATTAATCAGCTGTTTTTCTAATAAGCTTCCTTATGCTTTCTTTGAGGCTGCCCCTTAGCTGGTGAGATGCCCTGACCAAACTGTTAGTAGCACACCTAACACCACAGATGGAGATTTTCAGTAATAAAGCAGAAACAGTGGCCAAACGTCGTGACGGTGGCCAACACCAGCAACTTCAAAAGCAGCCGAAAAGCACACCGAAAACGTACGTCGGATAACCTGTTCCACCGCGATGGGTTCATCCTAACCCCGAAATCAAAGATTGCTTTAGTTCCTGGAGTATAACATTTTGTATTTATTTCAAAACACGCCGGCATTAACCGTCAGGCTCCTGATATTGGTATTACCTGAAGTACCCGTTAAACCTTCCTAGGTTTTTCTAGGCAGTTCTGCAGCAACGAGCTCCGCAGCGCGCGTGAGAAAAGCACAGCACTTTGAGTCTCGGAGTTGCCACCTTTCGTATTCACGAGACGCTTTCTCGTTCTTGTGTTACGGATTGCACTCCCTAGAGACCTACTTTTTCTGAACTATTCGGTATTCCCGTACTTCCATTGCTTGCTCTCTTACCCGCCTCCTCTCTCCACATGCCTTTTCCGTCTCCTTCGTCCAGCACTCTCTTGCTCCCCCTCTGAGACAGACTGCTGCTGTTTTAACCTCGCCATCACGCTTTAAAGGCTCTGTGCTCCGCAGAAGAGGGTCCCGATACAACACGGGAGCTAAAGGGAAAAAAGGAAAGTTACACTCCCAAAGAGTCTAAACAAGTCATTTTTTGTCATCTGGTAACTGATTACTTCAGTTTATGATTCACTTCAAAGAAATTGTACCTACGTATTTTCAAATTCCCAGCTCTATTTACTACATCCATAAACCTCCCCCAAAACATGGTTATTTAATACAATTGACAACTTAAATCAGACATTGTTCCTACTGCGGATTAAAAGGTGTTGCGCTTTCCTATCCGACACTATAAACATATTAACACACGGGTGGTATTAAGAATAGAATTGGCACCCGGAGTTATCAGAAGAACAACATTACAAATTGCTTCGAAGGGACTTCAGTCCTTTTGTCTTAATAATACGTCGCGTAAAGGCAGTAAAACCTCCTTCTATCCTGAAGCTGAACCGTTCTTGCTTTGCTCCCACATGAATCCTCAACGCAAATTACTTTTGCGAACAAGGTGCGAGCGGTTTAACCTTCTACCGCGTGATGAAGTCCCTGCGATCCAAACCACAAGCGCAGCAGGAGCCGTGCGCACACGCAGCAAACCCCCAAACCACTTAATGCTACAACCGGTCTTAACGCGCATCTGCAACCCCCTTAAAGCACATACGGGGCCCCATCCTGCAACCGCTTTCGGGGTCCTGCCCTGTATTCCTGCCGACCTGAGACTGTAGTTGCTGCTAAGAACGTACAGTCTGAGACAAAATGACAGGATCCCACGTATTTTTTCCCTCTGAACTAGTACGCTTTGTACCGAAGAGAAATGCAAAGAGAAAAACCAAACAAGACAGATCTTTTAGTTATCTTTTATAATTACTTTAGAAAGAACCATGTTATTCGTTTATAGAGAAAAATATCTGGGCAGAGAGAAAAGACTTATGGAAATAATTTCAGTTTTACATTTGTATTAGAAAGTTGTTCACATCCATTTTATTGCAAGAAAGCTGTCTTGAATTATTCAAAATTAATTAAAATTCAGTGTTAAACAAAGAACAGTGTTCATAATGTAATAGTCTTCCAGGAAAATCTTGAAAATAGTTTAGTTAACAAATAGCCTAAACCAACGACAACTCACACACGGCAATGACGGGAATGTTTTTTGTTTCTAGAATAACAAATCATCTTTCCATCACAGTAATTTTGCTAAAGATGTGGCATTTTCCTATAATGAGGCACCAAAAGTCTGTGGCACGACTATTTGGGAGATACTAAGGCTCTGCTGCAGTCCACAGGAGTCGAAAGGCGATTGCTTGTTTTGAAAAGGTCTGGCCACTTAAAGCGGTAATTGTCAGGAATTTAAATGCCTCCAAATCATTCCGTTCCATAAGGAATTCCCACAACACGTGACACAACACAAACGGTCGGATTTATAAAAAAATATTCAACTTCTGTTATTTGCTCACTGTGTAGGCCAACAGATAAAAGTTTGTAAGTAGCAGATGATTAATCTTTAAATCAAACCGACGTTAGGCTTCTTAAGAAAACCTCAAAAACTCGTAGTCATCTGCTTACGCGGTCATTCTGTTTTTAAAAACGTTAATAGCTGTCAGGAATATCACATCTGAACCCCCCCAACTCCCGCTTTTATACAAAGTCATAGACAAAAACCCAACCGGCAACACTACTGTTTGCGCAACAGTTCATGAGTTAGAAAATTCCAGAGGCGACTGCATTAACTAATAGTGTATCGGTACTACAATATTGCAATGGTCATCTTTATCCTCAAGTGAAACCTGTAATTAGGTATTGCACAGTTATTTCTATCGGATGTAAAACACTTCTCCAAATACGTTATTTTGCGATATATAACGCCACCAACCCTTAAAACAAACGCACAGCGGAAATTAATACGTATACCTCAGGGGTTTATTACGGTGCCGTAACACTTGGCAAAAGTCCTTCCCTAGGGGCAATACAACGCTGTTTCTAAAATGCTTTGTCCTACTTTAGGAGACTGAGATCAAAATCCTAAACTTCAGCTGAAGTTCATGGAAATTTTGCCATTTACCTCGACAGAACCAGGATTTCACCCTGCGAACAGAAAAGACCTTTGTTATTACTGCCCCTTGCTACGACAAAATACCACCGACTCTTTCAGCCTCCTGCAAGGGAAAGGATTTAAACCTAAGTATCGTAATACCCAGCATCCTCCCAATTCTTCCTTCTTGAAAATACGGCAAGTACGCAATTTAACAGGTAATACTTCTGGGGCAGCCTCAGGCTGCTCTCCGAGACACTCTGCCTCGTGACGTAATGGATCGTACAGTTATAACACTTACTTTTTTTTATCTGTCCAGCAGTACAGCTCAGTAACAAAACCACCCTCGTGTAACAATTCCAAACACGAATCTAAAACACTGCCCCGTTTGACTTGCCGCAGAAGTTCAAGAAAGCCTCACGGACGCAATATCCTAGTATTCACCTCAAACGCAAACAGCCGGATATTAGCGCGAGTGGCATTTTTCCTAACTGGCAGCAGTGCTGTATCATGGGGTTCAGAATAATCGTTAACAACAGCAAAGAAGGGGACCCCCTGGATCAGCCAGACCAGAACCCTTTCTTAAGGTTACACCGAGGGGACCGGTATCTGCTTAGTCGAAGCACTGTCGCAGTCTCGCACCAAGTCGTTGGTGGTGTGGTAATGCATGGCAATGTAGGATTTGGCAAATCCGAAAGTCGAGTTCACCGGCTGTAAGCTGTTTGGGGTGCTCACTTCCTGGGAAGGGCTGCTGTTGTAGATACTGTAATAGGGCTCGATTCGGGTGTTCAGGGGGGTCGAGCTGCTCTGTGCGTAGTGCTGATGCCCCACAGAAGCCTTGGGACTCAGCACGCTTTCCTTGGAGTGGCTAGGACCGCAGGCTTGGTCCACAAACTTTTTCTGAGGTTTTGGAGACAACATGTACGCTGAATTGGTCTCGTGGTGGGATGACTTGTTCCTGTTGACTTCCAGGCTGCCTTTGCCCATGGCTCGAAGCCTCGTCTTCTGCTTGCAGCAGAAAAAGACAAGGGCTACGTACTGCAGGCACCAGAGGACTCGCCTCCGAAGTCCGGCACTGTTGCGGGAATATATAAAAGGATTTAATCCCGATTTGAAAAAAATGAGGGTAAATCCACACAGCTCAAACTGGTAGAGAACAAAGCCGCTACTGCTGGACAGCATGTCCTGCACCAAAGAGATGCCCAGAGGCAGGCAGCAAACCAAGACGGAGAGCACGATGACGACGCACGTCACCACCGCCCTGGAGTCTTTGGCCGTGGACAGGTTGACCGCTGACACCAGCTGGAGCCGTCCGGGAGCGGCGGCCGGCGGCTGGCCGAGGTGCTTGGGGTAGCCGTGCTGCGGCTTGCTGTAGCTCTGGTTCCTGTACAAGGCGGGCATGGCGCTCTGCACGCCCTCCCCGGCCCCGGCGGCCGGGGGCCCCACGAAGGGCTGCGGTCTGGAGGCGTCCACGGCCACCGCGGGCGGGCACTTCCTCACCTGGGCGTTCCTCCGCAGGGCCTGGGCGATCATGACGTAAGAGACGGACACGACGGCCACGCAGCAGATGAAGTCGGTGACGTAGAGGTAGAGGATGATCTTCCCCTTGCCGCTGGCAAAGCTGGACATGGGCAGGCAGAGGCGGGAGCCGTGGGTTTTCAGGGTGGCCAAGGTAGCCAGGGTGAAGCTGGTGGCCCAGAGGAGCAGGGTGAGGAGGAGGGTGCAGGGGAAGGAGGCGGCGCGGTGCGGCTGCTTCCCCAGCACCATGCGCAGCCGGTGCAGGGCGATGACCGCCACCGTCTTGAGCGACATGATGATGAAGCCGGAGCTGGTGAGGTGGAAGGTGAAGCAGAAGGCGCCCGGGACGCCTCGGGCCGAGTCGAAGAAGAGGATGAAGGCGAACATGGGGGCGGCCACCCCGCAGATGAAGAGGTCGCAGAAGGAGAGGTTGAGGATCATGAAGTCGAAGTTGGTCCTGAATTTCCTGAGGGCCGGGTCGAAGAAGGACAGGAGGACGATGAGGTTGCCGTAGGAGCCCAGGCAGAAGACGAGGGCCAGCAGGGAGGCGCAGGCCGCCAGGGTGGCGGCGTGGGTCCCCTCCCGCAGCTCCCCGGGGCCGCCGCCCGCGCTGCCGTTCCCGCCCAGCGGCAGCAGCGGCGCCAGCGAGGCGCCGGGGGGCTCCTCCTCGCCCCCCGCCGGCAGCCGCCCCGACGCGTTCATCGCCGCCCGCCGCCTCAGCGCGGCTGCGGCCGAGGCGGGCCCGCGGCGGGGGCGGCCCGCCCGTCGCCCCGCAGCACGCACGCGGCCGCGCCGCCGCCGCCGCCGCTCCCTCAGGGCTGCCCCCGACATGGCGCCGCCCGCCCCGCCATGGCGCCCGCCCGCCGCAGCGGCCGCGGCGCCCGGGCCCGGCCCCTTCGCCCCGCAGGCGCCTCCCGCCCCGCTTCCTCCGCCGCGGCGCTGGCGGGCGGCGGCGGCCGGAGTCGCGGCCGACGTGCGGCTGCAGGGACAGGGCCCGCCGCGCTCCCGCGGCCCGGCTCCTGCACCCCACACCCGCGTGCCCATGCCCACCCACGCACCAGCGCCCCCCGCAAGAGCTGCCGCGGGCAGAGGCGTTTGGTAGGGCACGCAAGGTGCCGACACGCTCCTGCGCTCCCTAAATCGCCTCTGGGGCTGCACCTGCATTTGCAGCTTGGCAAGAAGCGGTTGCACAAACTCGCACTCTGCGCGCGAGGGGCTGCTTCGGGGCAAGGTGCTGTGGCAGCGCAGACTTCGGTTTTGATCTGTTCCTTCCTACAGTTCCCATCGTGTCTCCCCACATTAACTTCCATCAGCTGCCAGCAGCCCACAGCCCATCCAGGCTCATAGCGGCCCTTGCTCCTCCACTGGGCACCCACAGCCCCAGCCCCAACGCAGGGACGCGGCAGGGGCTGGGTCCTGAAGCTTTTGTGAAGCAGAGAAGTTGGTCAAGATAAGGCAGCTGGAGGCTTTACTACAAGTCAAGTCATAGCCATGCCCTTACCAGGGTACCAAGTCAACAGCTGGGCACTTCAAGGCTTTGAGGTCCCTCCACCTTGACTTAACACCAACAAAATACCTGCCCCAAACCAAAACCTGTTGATCATCAAAATTTAAGGCAGAGTTTTGCACACATCTTCCCCTGCTTGCACTTCTGCATTGCTTTCCCGTGCAAACTCAGGGGGGCAGGGATGCCCTTTTTGTTTGCTTGCCTGTACCCAGAAGCACAGGATCTAAGGCAAAGGATCTTCTGTATTCCCGGGGGGGGGGGGGGGGGGGGGGGGGGGGGAACCCAGTATCAGTATTATTTCTTTATCTGTTTACTGCCAGCTACTACTATCACAAATACAGTAGTTGTCATTTAAAGTGATGGAGAGTGTTGGATGTCGGAGCGCTTAAAGGGATCGTTTTGAAATACTTACGTGGGCTTGACGATCAGGAAACGCTCAGCGCACGTCCTCCGAGCCAGCACAGGCTGTCACACGCAGACAAAACCGAGGGACCTCAATGTCAGGCACTGGAAATGCAGTTGGAAGAGATGAAAGTCCAGCCAGGCAAGGCACAAAAGCACTACGAAAATACAGTAGACCCAGTACTTCTGACTTATGCAAGGGCACTTGTCTTATACTGTACATTCCTACATATACTCATTTTTTATATATATATATAGACATTAGTCTGTATAGCATCTTAATAATCTACCCCTACCCCCAGCAACCCCTCGGAAGCATAGTGGCGCTTTGTAGAAGCATCAAGACAGCGACAAGAGCGCTAGGTTAACATCTGAAAGCTTGTCAGTGCTACCTGCTTGTTTATTTTTCAGCGCATTTCTTTCTAAAACCAAGAGCAATTTTTTTAGTAAACCTATGACTCACAACAGCAGCCCGGCCTGTGAGCCTCACGCGCTAAGCACACTTCCAGCTGGCAATCAGGCCAGCTTTGTTGTCGGGGCCTGTGCCATGTTTCGCCTTCATTTTGTTCTTAAACTACTTCCATACAGGAGGAGGGAGAAGGTCCAAAACCCAAAACATCATGTCCATGGTTTTGTGTGGCTTCAAGCTGTGTTCTCTCTCAGCTTGGCCATCACTTTTATTTTCACTCTTGGTTATATTTTTGTTCTTCAGTCATGGTGAATTTGAATTCTGTGGGTGAATCCTGGCCCTATTGAGTATGAGTTGTTTTTTCATTGACAGGCTGGGATCTCCATCCTTGAATTTTCTTATTTATAAACATCGGAGCACGCTGAACTGCATAATTAACCAAGACTGACAAAGTATGCAAGAGTGAATTACTTCAAAGTGATTAATGCGGAGGAAACAGTGATGATTGTTCTCTTCACGTGAAACTAATGTGCACACGAGATCCACGTCCTTTCAGAGCAGGTAACGCACCGCACTTCAGCTGTAAGCAAGACACTGCATAAAAACCGACCTCAAGTTTCACACTATGTCTAATCCCCAAATTCACATTAGGCTATGACAATTTCTGTGGTGTCTACTAAAAACATAGGAGTAGTAACACATTTTGCGAAAGAGTCCTTTAAAAAGTTGGGAAGGTCTACGTCATTCCAGGCGTTATTTGGCCAAACACTCAAACTTGGATGACCACAGTTCGACTTCTTAATTTCCCGTAGTTACTACATTAGCAGGTGGAAGCACACATACAGAAATAAGGCTGCACGTGCCTCACGGGACTGTTTTTAGCAAGCCCATGGTGTGCAAAGGAGTTAGCAAGACTGAGGCTCTGATCTCTGACCCCTACCTGAGATGCTGAAACATGGATTTAAGAGTCGAAACTGCAAGACTTGGGCCTTACAGAGAGTTAAATATTTTGGAACTAGTTATGTGCAAAATAGCATAAGAAGAGTCTGCATTTTCTGACAGTAATAGGTTTAGCTTGTCACTCATTTCATTAATGCAGTGCTTCGCAGGCCCATGAGGAGCAAGGGCGTTTTTTTGGTTATAAGGTATTTACCTCTCTAGTTATGAACTGTAGTTTGAAATGAAGGAAAAGGTGTTCCTCGTTTTTCAGCAGAAAAGCGCAAGCCAGCTAGCGGTTTGGTGACACAGGCTGAGAAACGCTGGGGACGGCCGCAGGCATTCAGCAGAGAGCCCGTGAACGCTGCAGGAGGCGGCGAGCCAAGAGAAGGTCATTGAACACAGGGCTCGTACTCGGGGAGCGAGGGGATGAGCCAAGGCCGAAAGGATCTGCTTGGGAACACGCAACGCTGCACAGTCCCTTTGGCGCAGCAAAGCGTCTCACCGGCCTGCCCCGCTTTAAAAGAGCTGCCAAAGTTCGGGGCAGGGGAGAAGAGCAGTGGAAGAAATCAGTCTCCGTTGTGCAAGGCAGGAATCACAAGAGCAACAACTTTTGCAGCACCTTGCACAAGGTACTAGGATATTAACGCTTTCTTTACAGCGCTCTGAAGCCTTTCCTTAAACTAATTAATAAAAAACCCCAGCGCTCCCTAGTACTATCAAGCTTCTCAAATATTTTTCAGCATTGGAGTTCCTACTGCATAAGGAGAAATTGTGTTCCCAAGACATTTTTTACAGCAGTGTCAAGTTTTGCAGATCTTTACCACAAGAAACTGCAAATTACTTTTAATTGTGGAAACCTGCCCCCATCTCAGCCTAAGAACAGCACCTTATGATTTTAACAAAAGAGTTGTAGGGGGAAGAAGCTGGAATAATAAAAGGGGAAATTAACCCAGAAAAATAAAAGCCAGGAGAGAATAAATAAAAGCTTTTAACTGATACTCTTAGCAGAACCCTTTCTGGGTAAACTCACCAAGGCTTCTACCGTGACTTACCGCTAATCTGACTACATTTACTGCAGAAACAGATTTATTGGGTTTACTGCTCTTTTTCCTAAGTATGCCGATCAGAAATGATTGCGCCTCCTATTTCCCAGTCCCCCTCACCACTCCCTAAGGGAAGTGGGTGTCCAGCTCCATCTCCAGCAGCAAAATCTGCTCAGGTAATTCCTACAAAATGCCTGCAGCAGTGAGGGTGCTAAGAGCCCAAGCAGGGAAAGCAGGCTGAACTTCCACGAGCCTTTTGTGGAGGAAGTCATTTAGTCTAGAATTGGAAAAGGATCATGGCCAGCAAGGCTCCCTCTCCTTTTTGCCCTTTGAAAATGTCTGCCTTGTTAGGATGCAGCTAATTGCTCTAATCCGTCAGAAATCAAACATAACATTGCTAATAATCTTTGTGGGCAACAGTCTAAGCTTTCATCTGTGCTGCGAGAACTCCTGATTCAAGACTGCCTTACTACAAGTAACTCTCCTTCCCAGGGAGAGAATACTAACCTTTCTTTCCTCTCACCTCATGGACTTTCCCTTCTAAATATTTCTTAATAGCTCCGAGAAGCACCTGTTGACCAAGAGAGAGAAAAAACCCTCAGTGCAAACCAGTTACAATTTGTTTATCATTTGTGTGCATTGCCTTAAACAGCTTAGCGATATTCTTCATCTTCCACAGAGTTTTATTTTCTTCTGTCATCAAACCTCCACTTCCTTACTGCTGCCCTAGCGCCCCAGGTACCTTGTTGGATTAACCACCACAAAACCCCCTCCCTGGAGCTCGGTTACCTCTAGCCTGCAGACAACCTAGATCAAGCTCAGGTGAAATTCACCCCCCGTATTGGAAATCCTCTTCTGCAGAGCCTGTGCAGCACCGTGACTATGTACAGCGAGTATTTTGTGATGGGTAAATCCACAGAAGTTGCCTTCCAGTTACTGCACAATGCCAGTGAGAAGGTAAAAATCAGCTGGTAATTCACAGCAGGGTTAAAGTTAAAATCTTGTAAGGACCACGGCCAGCAAAACTTTCTACTGATAAGTGGGGTTTTTTTTCCCCTTTTACATCTTACCAGATTATTGTGTTTTCCACAGCAGAGGGGAAAAGGAAGCTGGAGTCTCTGCTGCAGGATTCCAGGAAGTCTGAAGCTGTGGAAGAAAGTGCAAGACTGAATGGAGTGCGGGATGCCTAACTGTGAAAAACTGTCAGGAGGCATCATCCGTGTGTACCAAGCACAGGACTCCCAGCAGCCTGGTAGAGAAGTAAAAAGGACGAGAGGACAGATACCTGGACATAAGAGGAATACAGTCATAATATACTGTATCAGAAATAATGACCTTCACACCTTTTCCTCTTTCATTTTTTAAAAAATCCATATACAGATTAGCTCAACTTGTTAACAACACAATTCACCAATGTCAAGTCTGTGGTGCCACCCAAAAGCACAAGTTAAAGTCTTATTTGCCTACTTAATAACTTTCTTATACATTTTTATCAAAATAAGCATCATGTCTCTGCTGCGATTTCAGCAGGTTTTCACATGCACAAGTATACCCGCTTGCTTATGGAAATATGGGAGATTACTCCACTTAGTACTCTAGGCAAGATAGTCGCTAAACAGTAAGTCACTGCAATGTGAGCAAGAAAACCCCCCCAAAACCCTCCAACAAATGAATTCTGCCTTACATCATTGCCATTCTTTGGTGCTTCAAACAGCGGTGGTCACTGCGATTACTTGTGCAGACTGACATGTGGTCACTAAGGCTATCGAGGCTACCAGGCCATCTCCAAGATATTTTTCCATCTCCCTTACTGTTCAAGGGGAAAAATTCTCTCTTCTCACACTAGAAATGTCTCCCTCTCCAGACTGAGGTATTGCAGTTGTTTCATCTCTGAGGCTTTAGTGAAGAGAGAGCATAAGACATCAAAGCGAAGGAAAGCTCAGAACTCATTACACGTGTATATTGCTTGGGGAAAGCTAGGGAATAAAAGTAGCAACGGAGTTGCGGTATTTAATGAAGAACTCAAAATTGTTCCTACAATAGGAGACTAACAATCTTTCACCTGCAAAAAGTCAGTTAGTACATGTTTGTTCACACTACTATAGGTATATTTTATCCTATAAAACTGTACTTTGAATAGATACTCTATGTTCTAGGCAATCTGTTTGGATCGAGTGAATTAATACCACCTCCTTATTTGCCATCATAGCTCTGACTACAGAATGATTCTCTACAGATCCTCAGCACTGGATATACAGAACGATTCTCTGGATCCTCAGCATTACAACCATTTCCAGCCACACTTTGACTGTAGATATACAAGACAAGAAACACCCAGCTACAGTACAAAGCAGCAGAGCTGGATCCTACAGTTAGCTGCCCTTAGTGTGGGCAAAACGGCACATATAATATCTGCTCCATCAGTTAATCAGCCAACACATACTTTAAAGATGATCCTCTGCAGCAAATATTTTCCATTCCTTTTAAAGTTTTTTTTAATTCTATCAGCAAAACCCCCTCCACTTCAAACTAGTTTCTCCAATTTTAAGCGTACTTCTCAGAAGTTCTTCTGCAAGCCTCACCAGGTACAAGATATTTTTACGTAAAGAAAAGCTAGTTTCCCAACCATTAGAACTAGATCTTTAATCCTTAATGTTGCCTTAATTCACTGCCAAATCCCACAATAAGCACATGCCTCGTAGAAAAAGCTCAAAAGCACAGTAAACAACCTTAAGTCATAGTCTCAAAGACAGACATTCCCGCTTTAGAAATACAAAAAAAATGCAGATGTTACAAACAGTCCATTTATTGGGTCTTAAACTACGTACACAATTGAAATAATAATTTTGGCACTACGCTATACAGTGGTTACATCTGTGTGCTGACACTCATTAAATACTGCACCAGGAACACTGCTGTGCTTTGAAGTTTGGAATGAGTCACACGCTCAGCAGGTAGATCACTCGAAATGTATCAGTGCTCCTGTAGGGTTGCATGAAAAGTTGAAACACACACCAGTTTATGAATTATTTCAGTGTACCTCACATTCTATGAGCTTATCACACCAGAATATGTGATGTCAGCATTTAGAGATGGCCACAAGTGTTGCATTAAAATCTGAATGAGACATAGTAAAAATGAGATACAAGAAAACCAAAACAAAACCTCTGCCTTTCAGACATGAAGAGATATTCTGTTAAAGAAAATAATTTAAAAAACTAATAATGGCATTTGATTTGATACAAAAGGCAGAACTACTACCGTATTAACATCTAAGTATGAATCTTTACAAATTAATCTCACAATGGTGTTATGTAAAAGGTTGCAAACTGTACAATGTTTCGTCAATGCAATGCCTCTACAATTTATACAGTCTTTTACAACTATGTAACACATATTAAACATGTTGTTAAATAGGCAATAGATATCAGTCTCTGAACAAAGCTGCAGGCAAAAAAATACAGAGCTTCCACAATCTTCGAACAAGATATGCTTGCTCAAACAGTGACAATCTTTATGAGAACACGCTGTTCAAAATAGTCAGCCATTCAGTGCCTTTTCACACTGCGCACACATTTCATTCTGTGAATTCAACCATCACTCCATAGTCCGTAATTTCATATCTGTGGGCTCTAATTACGTGGAAACACCCATAGTCTTTCACCCTTAAAAATATGCAGATAATCATAGATTTTTATTCCACACGTGGTCAAGCTATCTATGAAGACCTGGCCAGGCAGTAAGAGCTTTCACTCCCCACGTTTTGTCCTGCCATCATCTACACTGCACAGAGAAGATCAGCTATTTACATTTTGACAAGGAAGATACAAAAAGGCAATCCTGCCCTGAGGTGGACAGAGCCCGTCACCCGATGGGCGCTCAAATCCAAGTAGTGAAAAATAAACTCTGAGAAAGATAGGTTCCTGGTATTGTATGCTGACTAGGTAAGAAGTTGCATCAACAGAATTGCAGAGCTTCACTGAGAATATTCTGGTTTGCAGCACTCTCTGGTTCTACGTATCTTGGACGTTGGAAACAGCTGGGAAGAAGGGTCAGAAAAAGAGGGTAAGAAACATGCAGTGTAAGTCACTGCGTGCAAGGAAGCAGAAACAAGACTGATGTGTAACGCAGGCCAACGAGAAGGGTCTTGCAATAAACTCACGATCGGGCTCTGCAAGCGCAGTGACAAGGAGACTGTGGGGATCCCACAGCTGCTCCCTGGGGAGGTGAAATTCTTTTTGGATAGAACCAGGTCTTTATGTTCGTATTTAAAAGTGGTTTTGATTAGGCATCAGGATTTCCAACACAAAAGTTTTCAACATGATAAATTTCTTTGAGTTTCCTTTATTTTGCAGAAAGGTTCCTACATCCTCATTTTTCCAGGAGAAACCTGAAAAGAAAGAAAGAAAGAAAGAATTCAAAACAAGATTATCGCCTCATGCTATTACCACAGAAGAAAATGAAAACATAAATTAAAACTTCTCTTGGAATACTGTCACAAAACATCACAATACAATAGAGATCAGAATCTTGTAGCGTAGCAAAGAGAAACTCCAGGAATGGATTCGCTCTTTGGGGACATGCCTGTGTGAAGGGACCTGGTAGCAAAGCCATAATGTGGAAGAGGAAACCGTTTGGTAGCAGTCATTCCCCATCGTGAGGCATAGATGATACACTGCACTGGGTGGTAGGCTGAAGTCCTCGGAGGCCTCAGAAGTACAAAGCAGCAAGTACCTTGCCTTTAGTGAAACTGCCAGGCATTTAAGAGGCAGCCAACTGGCAGAAAATGGAGAAAAGGAACATCAATATTCAAGAAAACAAGTGTGAGTGTCTTAGCAAAACACCAGCGTAATACCGGGACACACAAAAAGATGGACAATATTTAACCAAAATAAATCTGATCCGAAACAGACTGCTGGAGGTGCAAGGGACTTAATTCTCCCTGTGGTTTAGGGATTCCTCCCTACTCCATCCTAGACCAGAGAGCTAGCATAGATTTTGTAAGGCTGATGTTTCTGTCAATTTACGTCAAAACAAATAATCTTACCTATCTATGCATAATAGCATGGTGAAACCAAGAGGTCAGTAAGCACTAGTAGCTGGTCATCCGTGAACTGCTGTTTATGCTCCTGCCAGTTGTCGTGATGGGTCCTCCGGAAATTTGACAGTGTTTTTTTCACAGTCATCTGCATAGCAGACAATCAGTATTGATCTGTGTCAGTTAGGGATTTAAGCTCCATGACAAAACAAACGTTCAATACGACAGAAAAATAACTCCTGAGTAGACCGAAGCATTTGAGCACTTACAAAGGTTAGAAGGGCTCTGGGGAATCCAGCCCAATTCCCCAGTATTTTAATTTTTACAGTTCTGGTTCAAGTCTTTTGACCAGTGTCACGACTCCAATGTTCTTATAAAAAGGATTCTTTGACCTAAAATTTTGAGTTCGAAAAAAATGCATAGCTTCTTATAAAGCATAAGTGAAATGCTTTTCCCCTCTTCCTTTTCCTTGGGTATTTCAAGCCAATGGTTGGGGTCTCAAAATGTGAGAAAGTGTGGATGAGTCACATAAGGTACATAGAAGAAACAAGTCAGAGGAAAGCTATCTTCTGTTGTTAAAATAATTAAGGTTATTATTAAATTAACAAAAGAAAAGTTCAATCAGTTCAATTTCTTGATTCAGTAAAGCAAAAGCCATAGCAAAGTTTGTTAAATCTAAGGAATTCTTCAGCCATGAGCTCACTACTGTGATTAACACAAAGGTCAACAAAACCAAATAGAGCAAAAAAATAGAGTTAAAGGTAACTATTTCATTAAAAACTTGTTTCTAGGTTTTAAAACCTCGTTTTAAAAATTTCAGACTGATTTTTTTTGGTTCAGGTTGGTATTTTCTAGAATGCAGATTCTAGCCAATTATATCTTCTTAAGCATGAACAAAGGTGACTTTTTTAATTAAAAAAGACTTTTTCCTCATTATACATACAGTTCTCGCAGCTTTCAGTTTATGCTTTGCTTTTGAAAGCAAGAACAGAACTACCACAAAAAATACTTAAAAGCAGTCCATGACTTAAAACATATTTGGAACTATTTAATAAAAAGCAGCAGAAACTAAGTTTCTTAATAGCTTTCTATTTTTTCTAGGAAAGGGGAACTAAGAACGAGCCAAGCCTATTTTAGATGTGTTATATTGAATAGAAAAATGATGTAAGTATTTTTACCTCAATAGGCTGAGGATCATTAAGATGGGCACTGAGATCCATCAAGAGTTGTGGCATCCAGGTGGGTACATCATAGGGACTTGACAAAATGCACGCGCTGAGTCCTAGTACACCAGCATGGCGCTTCACCAAGTCTGCAATTGCAGGATAGTAATTTACATTTGGCAAGGTGCAACTATCTTGTCTTATCTTACAAATACTATACTTATCTACAAAAACCCCAGATAGTTCTACAGTGCACATAGGCAAATACATTCACACAAGCGTATGGATCTCCAAATTGCTTCTGCCTTCTTACACAGAATCATAGATTCATTCTATGATTTTATCTTTCATTTCTAATGGAAGAATGTGTAAAAAAATTAATCTGCAACTGCTGCATACTTTATAAACATTTCAAATGAGCTTCCTTCTCTCAAAGAATCTTTCTCTCTACTGAGTAAATAGCTCACGAACTACATATCTCCACTGTTCCCTATTTCTGCGTTCCGAATGTCTTCTCAAATATCAACTATTTGACAATAGGGAAACCCAGTCCTTCTGGGTCAGATGAAGGCGACTCAGATACACTAAGTGTTCGGTCAGAAGCAAAAGCTCCTAACTAAGGTTAACTAAGGGGTTTTTTTGTTCTCTTTTTGTGTGTGTGTGTTGGGTTGGGGTTTTTTTAGAATTAAAATAACTGCTAACAAATAGAAGGTAAGGTGGGTAAGGAGTGAAATTATGTTGTGGCAGCCAAGGAAATTTATTTACTGAGGAAACAGCTATCCCTTATCATCTGCATTCTTAACTATGTGAACTGTGCACATGGGGAATGGAGAAACCTCTTTAGTGTTAATTCTGGAAAAGTAATATATTAGTTTAACATAGGAAGACATCATAAAAAACATTATTGGCTTTTTTTTGGTAGTGGTGTATTCTTATTCATCATTTACACTGTAAATAAATTCTCAAATCACTTAACAAGGATTAGGATCTGCACTATATACACTGAAACAGACAGTAAGATACGTAAGGACAAGTGATTTGCCATTACGGTTTATGGATGCTTAGGAAGGCAAAAGAAATGTGCATGAGCAACAGGCCTTATGTTTCTCTGGGTATATGTTAACTTTCTAAATACTGCTGAATGACAGGACAAATCCTATTCCATCTGGAGTGCTTGCAGAATAAGCATTTACATGTAGCAGGAAATATTTGTCTCTTCCTAACCTGCTATCGACATGCATGGTTTTAGTCTCTGAAGCAATTTTCTTACCACCGGAAGGAATTGTATCCACCACCGAACCCAGGTCTCGCTTTCGCTTTTTCGGTAACCTCATCTTGCACAGCTGTTCAAAGTGGGTCTGCATAGGACCATCCATAGTGAGAAAATTGCACTGTAGCAGACCGCTTAGTGTGGTAGCAGCCATTTCTCTCACCTATGAGCAGAGACAGTACATACCACAGTTACTAAGCACACATGCACAGCAAGAAACGGGTATTTATGCTATTACTATCCTTTTAAGCACATCCAGCTAGGCCAAGTTACCAAACTCTGCCCAAGAAAAGTCTTTAAAATATTATCCTGTTAACTCATAGATGGTAAACTACTACTAGTTTACTGTATGGCTCTTTACAAATTAATAAACATAGTTCTATTGTAATATAGAGCTACCTTCAAATAATTTGTCATAAAGTGACCTGCTACTCAAGCAAATAATGTAATTTAATTCCATTGTCAAGATGTATATCATAGACTAATTAGCTTTAGAAAGTTTAAAAAAAGACTTTGAATGAGAACAAGATGCCCCACCCCAAATAATCAACCTGCTTTACAAAATTTGTAATAGTCTCTGTATTAACATTTGTTTTACCGAGGGGAAAAAAAAAAAAGTAGACTCTATTCAAAAGCATTTCGTCTTCCCCCACAAATGTACGTGGAGACATTAGAATAGACAAAAGCAGAAGAGCCTTTCCAAGAGAAAGTAGAAGGTACGTCCATGAGACAAAGCTGATTCTGTTCTACTCATAGCACAAGAATTCTTTGAGATACACAACAGACACTGGATTAATAAGCAATGACAACTAACTTCAGTGGTTTACGGTCAACGATTCAGTTCTACAACTCTCCAGCATTATTTACTTTGCTGTCCTGAGTACCAGTTCTTTTCACCACATAAATAAAAACATAATTCCAAACTGGAAAAATATTCTTCTTTTCGGTAACACAGAAACCCAAAAGAACAAGACTAAACCAAGTTTTCATCTAATTGCCAAACCATTCAAAATACAGATCTCCTTTTCCATTCCTTATAAAACAGCCACAACACATTGTTAGTGAATTACAAGCAGAGACAACTCAGTCACTTGCTTTTAAAAGCAACTATAACCCAGCAGTATTACGAATTTATCTATTCAAATCTCCCCAAACCCTAAAGTTATAGTCCTATAAGACCGTATTTAAACTGGTGTCCCTCCGCAACTCACTTCCACTTTCAATAATTGCAGGCTGACAAAAACCTCCCAACATTTACAAACTTGAAAACCAAATCAACTTGTTGAAACGTTGACAGCAGCCGCCAGATTTTTTGGTAAGTACATACTGTTACACGTAACTGTAAACAGAACATTTGTCTATCTGGAGTACAAACACCTACCAACGCTCTGAATCCAATGCAGCAGATTATAATAAATTACATCTTGAACATAATGTTCTGAACCTCCACAAAGCAATAAGTATAGCTGCAAGTGCTGCAATAATTAAACGTAGTAAGTTAACGATAAGCTCTTGAGATTCCACTTCATTCCATTTAAATTTCTACAACATATTATTCAAACGTGATCTACTTTGTTAACAGCGTAAAGTAGTACGAAGTAAAAGTCTGCCAATATTGTTTATCAGCAATTTGTGAGTCTCTTAAGAACTAAGCTATTAAATGAAACATGATGTGCTAATGCAAGACCCAGAATAGAAAGAAGCTTGGCTGTGAAGTGAGCAAGCTCCCAAGTGAATCGTACTCATTTACATCACTATTCGCTGTATTAAAACCACTTTCATTTCTAATTAATAATCTAACTAAAAGGAACGCTTTGCTGCAAGGAGCGCCTAGAAGCAAAGCCTTTAAAATCATATGTTAACAAGCTAATCACTCATCACAACATCTGACACTAAGTAATTTACAGATCATCATACTCACATGATGACTTACGGAATATAAAACTGCAGAGAATACTCTTCGAATCAAGCATGATTTTGGGTTTGGGGTTTTTTTGGGGGGGTCAGAATTGACTGACCAAGGTCTACAAAACTAACACTATCAGAACAAAACCACTCAACAGCACAAGCAGAACCTAAGTGCAGTACCTGCGAAGGGCTACTTACACAAAGAGAAAATATTCCCATTACGGTAATATTGCAGTGCAATATGAAAAATGTTTCTCAAGACATGAGTGCTATGTATTCAGTACACTGATTTACAAAAATATAAACACATGAAGCACCTACCCAGATAGCTTCCTAGATCAAATTATGGCTGAGAAAACCGTAAGAAAGATGCTTTCAGATTAACTAGGCTATGACTTTAACCGTAACTCCAAGTTGAATACAGTTATTTTCACTTTTCCTCTACTTCTGAGTAAATAGAATTATTTAGTGCAAAACCTGCTTTCCCAAACTCAAATCATTCCTGCAGCTCTCTCCAACTGCCTAGATGACATGAAAGTTAGACATGATATTCAATCGTGGTTATACTGCTGTACACAGAGACATTATTTTTCAGGACCGTATGCTTTTTCCCTTTATCAGCTGCAGGGTCACATTAGCTCCATGACTCCTCTGACTTTCAGAAGAACTTCCCACAATACCATTTAAGTACAGCATTCTTCAATCCTAGAGACCTATGCTTAAAGTCAGATGCATGAAATGCGGGTTCGATAGAAGACAGCCTGTCCTGTGACCCCCGTTCACTTTGTGTTGCAGTCACATTGCTATCTGACATACAGTGCGGTCATCTGACATTGTCATTTGCCAAGGTTTGTCGCAATGATTTTCTGAAAAAATGCAAAATCACCATGAAGTTTGAGAATTCTAGCAAAATCAGAAGGGTAAACTGTATGTTCAAGCAGAGAACAAGAGGAGCAGGATCATTTGGTCTGGCACCTTTGTATCAAAATAGGCCCCCCCCCCCCCCCCCCCCCCCAATGTAATATAAATGTATCTTTAAATCCAAGATCCAAAATGTCAGATCCACAGGGTAAAGACACCAAATACTAGTTAAAGCTAGAGATGCTACTGAAAGCACACGCATCTTAAAAATCCAGCATTAAAAAAATACATAGGAATTACTCTGCAAGATACTGCATCTTGCCAATTATTATCAAGAACAAACAAGACTACTTTTCAAGGAAAAGTGAAAGCTTCCATGGTAACAACATGATGGTAAGTGGTTATGAACAGATAAGCTTTTTTGATTTGCATCTCTGTAGTGCAGAAGAATAATTTTTGTACATTTAAAATAACTAGATAAATTGTATTAAAGTGAATAAAAGGTATTTTTGAAAATGACATGAGATTATGAGGTAAGTGTTCTGACTGGTGTGGGAAACAACTCATCTTGGATTGCCAGCTTTTGCTTTCCTGCTCGCTACAGCAAACAGTGACATGAAAGGCATGAGAGAGCTCATCTGAAGACTGAAATTGCCATAGTTGGGCGAATAGTCTACATGCTGCTCTTTAAGTATTACATGCACTTAGAGAGATTGTAATGTCAAACCTTTTAAGCCAGAAATTTTAATTTGTATATTCAAATTGTTTCCAATTCGCTGTTCACAAAGCAAGATTCATAACTACTGTTTTTAATGTAGCTTCAGGAAGACCTAAACCAGGATCTTTGTTTTGGCAGAAGGGTATCACACTTGAGAATCTTCTTTTTCTTCTAGAAAGAAAAAAAGCACCCAAGCACCCAAAAGAAGGATTTCATTGATCTTTGAAACAGCATGAAAAAACAGTGAAAATGATGGCGCAGGGTAAATGGAACAGACTGGACGTTAACTCTAAAGATTCTTCACTGTGCTTGAACATGATCAAACACACTTAAATTCACATCATTTAATACAATCCTTCAGTTCTGTAAATTAGTGATCCAGAATAAAATACTTTGTGATTTTCCCCCAGCTTTTGGAAGCCTGACAAACAACACTCAATGGTTCACATCAGGCACCCTTCCCCCCCCACCCCCCCCCCACCCCCCCCCACCCCCCCCCCCCCCGAGAACAAGCTTGCGATCCCAATAGCACTTCTAAGAGCATACTGTGCATTCATACATGGATCTTCAACAGGATGCATGTACCACAGTCAAGATTTTGGATTTTATCTCCTTCCATTTGTATATACTGAAGTATCACTAGCTCAAGAGACGTACAAAAACTTGTCAGGCTGACAAGTAAGCTTACAAACTATTCTCTTTTTGAATCATGTAACACCGTCAGTAACAGCATCTGCTAGACAAATTCTGTCCTACTATGCATGCATCTTTCACAAAACTAAGGAAAGTCCACTTATAACTAAAGAAATACTTCCTTAGTGAGCTAGATGTATTAAAAAAAGTATTTTTGTCATTAATAAGCTGATATGATTAAATGGGAAACAGACCTATAGAGTAATAAATAGTGGTTTTATACAGTTTGCACGTAGGAAGGCATTGTACCTTGTTGGAAGTTGAATTTTCTACCAACATCCATGCTAATATTTATAGTAAAATGATAATATCCCTATTTCAGCTGTACTTAAACCAAGAATGAAACAAAGCAATGTTTCATTCTGTTGAAAAAGTAGGAACAATGGAACTTCTAAAAATCACTAATGAAGTATCTTCTAAACAGCTGTTTTCCTGGAATGGAATATTAAAAGAAAAAATTGTATATGAAAGAAATAAATCCCATGAAGCTAGTTATATTTTCAAAATAGGAAGAATGCTAAGCTAGAAATACTTGCTGTATTAATTTACAATCAGTAGCTTTCTCATAAAACTTGTCAAGGGCAAGAAACCGGTCACATGAAACAACACATTTCAGAAAAGGTATTACTCGCCTCAAGCTGTTCATCTTCCAGGAGTTTTATAACCAGCCATCTAATGTCATTGACTGCTTCTTCATTGTTGAGAAAGATAAAGAGATTGTAGAACACCATGGTCTGGAGGTAGGTTAATATGGTATACCTAGCATGCCAAGAATTGCTTCTTGCTGTCTACAAGTAAAAATAAGCAAGCATGAGAAAGGAAGAACGTGAAGGAGAGCAGCCGTCTGATGTAAAGCTAACAATATTTAAGAAAAAGCTTTCAGGGACAGTTGCAAACAAAAATATCTCAGTAAGGGAAGTTGTTTCATACACTTTTCAATTTCCAAAGTACGCAATTATTATTCAAAATAATTTATTAGAGGCTTACTTCCAAAGCATACTGTTATTTAACAGATACCTAATTATTTAACAGATACCCAATACTGTAAAAGACAAAGTAGACAAGCTTCTCCCTTTGATTAATCTCCAACATCAGTCATAAGGCAGATACAAATAAACCAGAAATTCCATTCTGCTTGAGAGTGTGTGTGTGTATATATATTTTTTTTCTATACAATCGATTTGAAAAGCAAAGTTTTTTCGAGTTCCTTTACTTTCATCTCCACGTGCTTACGGAATTCCAAACTATTGAAAGCATCAGGCATGGGTGCAGCCTGGCTTGCCACACCGCAGTTCCTATCTTGGCTGTGTGTACATCTTACGCTGACATTTTGCAATAGGTAATTTTACTACTGTAGATCAGTCTTGAATGACTAGAGAAAAAAATGCATTTCTTGCATGACAAACTGTATACAGAATGAACCATTCAATTCAAGAGTGTATTTTCATTTGTGTCGTTTTTCAGAAAGCCGTAGCAGTTGATAAATATACTGTAAAACTATAAAAAGGCAGAGATTCAAGAGCAGTTCTTTATACGACAACTCATTTTGAATTGTTATGCTCATGAGGAGACATGTTTGGCCTAAACTGATCTACTACTGAACTAAATTTTAATTTATTAAAATACAGTTCAATTTCATATCAAGACATAAGTTGTTCAAATGTTTGGAAGTAGGAAGCAAAACAAAATACATTTACTGTTTCTAAGAATGTTTTAAAACACTTCTAATAAACTCTTTCCTTTCACCTCTAAGAAAACTAGTATTTGATTCTCTTCAAATCACAACTACAGTATAATCTTAAAAAAAAAAAGCACAGAGTGCATCAGATAACAAGAAGCTTTAAGCTATTTAGACCATACTCACTTGTTTTAGCACCTGAAGTACCAAAGGCACTTGCTGAGGATACAGCAAACCCTGAGACATTAACGACAAACACATCTTAGCATCTCTTTTGAGCTCATCATAGCTATTGTCATTTTCTACTGGTGCAATCTATAGAACAAGATCAGAGAGGGGAAAAAAAAGGCTAGTGTTAGTAAATAAGCATTGCTAACAGTGAAATCCTGAAACTTTCTAGTTTAATCTCATGAAAGGAAAGCTATCTAGGACAAATAAAATCGATATAATGCTGAAAGATTAAGCTAACTAGGAAAAACAATCAATATAAGTTTAAAATGTTCTCAGCAAGCTGTGGGAAGTAGTGAATAGAATCATGAGATCCTTGTTCCTTGCACCATATGTTACTTATCTAAACAGTACGGCTTGTCTGCAGCTCTTAAGGAGGATTAAATGGGTGCTGTTAAGACTCTGGTTCCCCATTGCGATTCTTTTGGTATCAAATCCAATTAATTTCATATTTTAGATGTAGGTGCAAAACTGAGAGAAAGCTTTATCAGTATTTCAAGTTCACTTTCACATAAATAAACCTTTATTTTGTGGTCACATACATTATCGTTGGATAATGGGCTGACATTTATATACAGACAGACATGCTTTGGAGCACACGAATATGTATTATTTCGGATACGTAGCACTGAATGACCCGGCTTCATAAAAGAATACACGGATTAGAGGTGCCAGAAAAAACAAGTACCACCATTTAGAAAGAATAGTATAATCATGGAACAAAAGAAAACTAAACCTAAGTATCAGAACAGAACACAACATACACCCGTTCATGAATTAAACACTCCCCCCCCCCCCCCAAATTAAAAATTTTTTGCCCCCAGATTACACATGTACAGGGCATTCACCTAGAAGTCATTATTGTCAGGAAACCATTTAACAGGCTACAGTACCAGCTGTAAACATACATAAGCATAAAAATAAAACATTTGGGCCTCCTCGGTATGCATGTTTATTACCATTATTGGTTTTCTTTTTATTTAAAAAGTCCCTTATAACTTTGCTTTATATATAGAAGCCCTTTTTAATCAAACAGGACTAATAAAGCAGCAATTAAAGCACATACCTTGAAAAATAAGGGTAAAAGCTGGAGTTGCTCTGTGACAGCTGTAGAGAAGGACCGTCCTGCACTTGCCATCAACCACTTCAGAACTGTTTTTATAAAGAGAAATGATCACTGATTAAGAAGATAAAAATACTAATCATCCCAAAACAAGTTACAGACCAAACTGATTGCAAGACTCGCCTGGGGGATTTTCACAGGTTAGAGTGGACCTATACTGGTAGTTTGACCCTGTAAAGGTGACTTTGTAAACCTCAACCGTGAAACAACAGGTACCTTGTTGCAGCACAGATCTGAGGGGTGAAATTGTGTACTGCAACTGTATGATTTGCAGACCTCAATCATCGTGTCCTAAAACACCCCCCATTTCTTAACCTCATGAAGTAACTCACTAGTTTTCAAGAGTTTAATGCCCTGAGTTCGCTCATCTTGTTCACCAACACCATTCTCTTCCAGAACATGATTCTGAATTTCTTCATCTGCTTCCATGAGGGGTTTAAGATTTTCAAGTATCCGGGTAGTAAATTCATGGACACGAGGAGATTTAGTTGCAGCAGTATTTGGCAAGGAAACATCTATCATGAATATGTAGGTCAAAACACTAAAAAAGCAAGCAAAGAAAGCAAGAACACACAGTCAGCATGACTACTGTCTAGAGAACATAGCTCACAGTGATCCGAGATCAATTTGGTAAACTTTGAAGTTTAATACTTATAGAAAATGTCCCTCTTACCTTCACTTCAAAGTTATTTAAAAACAAATGTTTTTCAAATACCCTCTTTGTAAATATTTGAATCAAGCAGGGTTAGACAATCACTAAGGTACAACCCCCCTCTCTCCTCTGAACAGATCTGCAACTAGTTTTTAAGTCACTAAAATGCTCTCTAAAGGATTCCCTGTATATTTATGGCTTATTAGGGCTTACACACAGGAAATTTGGGTTGTGGTGTTGTGGTTTTGCTTTTGTTTTTTGTGGGGTTTTTGTGGTGGTTTTTTGGGGGAGGTTGTTTGTTTGTTGGGTTTCTTTAAAGAGCTTTAGAGATATCATACATAAACATAACAGGCCATATACAATAAAAGCCAAAAATAGAGAAGTCATCTGAAGTTTCTGAAGCAAGTCTGTTAACAATAATTTATCTAATTTCTATTACCAGTATTAACGTACAGAGATAAGCAGTCACCATTTCAGTGTAATTATTTAGGTACTCAATTACCCACATAAAATGAAGAGGAAAAACCCCAAGAACCGCAGAAGAGAACACTGACCTTCCTATTCTCTCTCGGACGTTTTTGTAAACCTGCGTGAGTTTGGGTTCCAAGTACTTCAGCAGTCTATGCAACAGCTCCGGTACTCTCCACTCCTGCTGTGCAAGGCCACCTTGCAGCACATAAAGCCGGCTAGGAATCAGAACAGCTTATCTTTAGCCATACAAAATTGTTCCTCCCTTCCCCAGTCCCCTCCAAGCCTTTTTTTGGAATGTTTTGTGTGTGTCAACGCATAAAAGTGTCTTCGTGTGAATTGCATGCAAAAATGGGTAAAAATTACAGAATGCAACAACAGTACTGCTGGTATGCCAGTTCCAAACCTTCACATTCTGTTAACTAGATTTAATTACATTAAAAAAATAATAATGAAGAAACTGCCATTGTGTAGGGAAAGCCAATTGGAAAGGAGCGCTTTTGTTCCCGGCTTCTACCAGCCAGCTGGCACAGTATGCTCTCAATACATTTTATCCATGCTTTATTTCCTTCTTTATTCAGCCACAATAGAACAGTTAAAATTAATTTTACCATGCGTCTACAAATGATCCTCCTTCACCACTCAATGGAGATTCCAACAGCAATTCAAATAACCAATGCAGTTTCCTAGGATCTCTGCTCTCCTGAAAATAAATGGGTACCAGACATATAAGCAAATTGGGGATTTTTAAAATGTAAATAATGTATAAACAAGGAAAGTTTTGACAGAGATTTTCTTTGCATCCCTTGGGTTTATTCTATTAAGCAAGTGCAAAGTTAAATATCTTTTCACAATGAACCTCAGTAGGAGGAAAACCCAATGAAACTACACACAGTTTTAATTATTTGGTAAATACAATGGTAAAAATAGAATTCATTTTTGACATATACAAATAATCATGTCTGAATTTTGCTAATTAATTGCCAGGGTTCTCGCTGACAAACTATACTGAATTTTGCGGAGTGATTTCAAAGAATTACTGATCCAAGATATTTGTGGCCTATCATTTACCCTGCTTCTCAGACACAACTCCCAGTCCACCACAGTGTATAGAAATCTTGCTGTACATTAGAAGATAACTTGGGACTTAGTTTTCACAGCATGATGCTGAGCTGCACACTTTTAAAGCAAAAATAAATGTGTCATTTGAGTTCAAGAACTCCCACAAAAATTGAACACATAGCAAGCACACACATTAACATCACCCACTAACCTTATACAGCTCTTCTAAAATACTTAAAAAGAAAACTAAGGCTTTATTTCCTTTCTAAAATGTTGCATTTTTCTGCAAAGGGCAGAAGAGAACAGAATTTCCAAAAAAAGCTATGAGATTTTAAATAGATGTTATTTTTATACTGTATTTACAGTTCTCAGTTTTAGCTGATAAAATATACCCAAATACCTCTGTTCATAAAGCTCTCATTTACATATTATCTGTAAAACTTGACCATCTGGATATAGCTTTACAAGACTAAAAATGGGGTACTTACACACGAGGTTGCTATGCACGTGCCCCAATCATTGTACGTTTCCACTGTGATGTTGGATAAAGCTGTTCGAAGTAACGGACACAGAAGCTTCCAAAGTTTTTCCACCTGCTCAGCAAAAAGGCAAAAGACAAGATTTGTCTATTTAAGCACAAAATGTCCATCTAACCTCTGTGAACCCAAATCCTTCCATCTTTTCAAATCATGGAAGAACAATACTGATTCTGGAAGCAGCTATAGTATGGTATTTATAAAAGGAAATAAATACTGTCAGAGGTAAGATTTCAGGAATCATTTTAATTTTGTTTACAAGGTGTTTAGAAATCCTGTGGACTACGTATGCACCATTTTCATGGTGATTTAAGCACAACTGTCTCACAGACTGCATACACTTTGCTTTTGGTAGGACAGCAGTCTTGTACACCCCAAGGACTTTTCCCCCACCCCGATTTTAAAATTTCTTTTAAAATTTTTTTATTAAGGAACTGATTCTCCCCGAATTATTTTTCGGCATAGAAATTCATTTAAAGATAATCTAGACAGCTAGGTCTAGACTAAATAAAGATGTAATAGTCCGAGGTGGACATAAGCACTTATTCCAATTGGAAATTACAAACCATGTCAGCTTTGCTATCTCCTTACCAACAAACTGTTCTTAGTTTTAATCTTGAAGCATTTTACTAACACCTAGTATTATATAGGCACCAAACCAAACTCTGAATTGTGCTCAAAGTTTGGCAATGAAGCACTAAGTCTTGCAACATTTTCCAGTCCTTTCTTGGGCATCAGTAACACATTAAAAGCCCTCATCTTCATATGTTTAATTTGTTTAATAAGTCAAACTTATTCCTTAACTTCCATGAATCCCTCAAAAATACTACTTCAGCACCTTCTCAAATGTCCAGTGTTTAGAACCTCTTATTAAGCCAGCTATAATTTCAGCTACACATCTCTGGGTGCTTTCATGGGAGTCTGCCACAAGTTGCTCTAAATGGGGCTGAAGAACCGGCAAGAAGGCATCATCAAAGTTTCTGAAAAGGCCCTGTAAAACAAGATGTCAAAGTGTCTTCAGTACTTATCCGTCTAAACCATTGTCTTCGTAAGAACATAAGAATGTGAAGCGCTTGAGATCTGAACATGCAAAAAGTGAAATCACTTTGGTTTTGTAACAGAATTATACACAAGTGTCCTATGTACTTTTGTATTACTCTTAAATATGTTTCCCTAAGTAGTCAATCAGAAGAGAGGATTAATAGGATTAATCATAGTGGCATGCCTTTAAAAATCAACATTTTGCAACAGTGGGGTATAAGCCGAGTCGTGTGTGGCTTTTTGACGCTTTGATAATTATCTACAAAATGGAAGCAATTTAATTATTGAACTCTAGTTACCTTGAAGAGGCAAAATCTGCGAGGATTAAATTTGTCTTTTCCTTTTCTGTCTTCTAAAGACAAAAACTTTATTAACTGCTCAACAAACTTGGGATCAGAAAAGTGATCATATATAATTTGTTCTGCCTGTAACAGGAAAAAAAAAAAAATGATTAGCTTCGAGGTGCTCAATTGTCACAGTGCTATCCCAATCCTTCCAAGTCCCATTTTTCATTTTAACTCCATTTTTGGCAAAAATCATGCCTCAGTTATCCATTCCCCCCCTCATTTTATAGGGAATACTGGATAATGTTTTGCAAGACTCTTGATTTTTATTTTCATTAATGACTATGGATTGTCTTTCCTTTCACTAGCACAACCCCTACAAAGTAGTCATTCCCACTGTCATTAATTACCATGTTCTAAACTCTGATAAAGACTTGAAAGGGAACAAGAAAGTGCTCATTAATACAATTATTCCATGATCGCTGACAGAGAAGCTGCAATACATTAAAATAATAATTTCTTCTTGTATGCTAACACAGTAAGTATGAAAATGAAGTCGAAAAATACAATTAAAAACATCTTGTGGGGATCTAGGTTTCAGAATACAATGGTAAAAATAGAATTCATTTTTGACATTTGATCATTTATTGCTTGTTAAAAACATTACTATATCCACACAGCCACGAAACTGCGTAGTTGCGTGCGATCTCCATCTTGGTTTGCAATCAAGCACATTTTGTGTAAGCACTCTCTAAATGGCAAGCAATACTTAGGTTAAAAGAGAGAAGGGAATTTGATCTCCACAGTAATCTGTGGACAATATTAAAAAAGAAAAGAGGATAAGTAGTATTAAGAAACCCCACAAAACTGAAACACTTACCTCTGTCAGCTCATCTCTCCTTCGCCCAAGCTTTGGTTGATGCTCAACTGGAGCATAAACTGTCATAGTTCTGAATATTTAAAAATAATAATAGGATAACATGTTTCAAAATAAAGCTTATGATTATTTTCTATATTCTCTACATTAAATAGGATTTATCATCAACTCCAAAAGAGCAAAACTTAAAAGAAAGTTTACACCAAAAAAATGGAGTCTGTTTTTGTAAAGGTTTTGCTACAGCAAGCAATCCAGAATTATTAGGGGTAGAATACTCCACATATTTCACAATTGTATCATTTTCAAACATGCATACTTTATTTTAAAACCAGGAGTTAAATACCCATACGAAATGTGTGCCTATAGTACCCACAAACCCCCAGGTAGAAAATAAATAATAAGAAAACAACAAAAAAAACCCCACAGAAACCACCCAGAAGTAGTAAAACAAGCAAGGAGCACAAAGGATGAAAAAAATTGCTTTTTTTTTGTTTCAATTAAAAAAAATAAACCTAACAAACATTATTTAATTTCCCACAGGGTTTTTTTCCTGCTGACTCTCACAATTCTATCTTAATGCTTAATGATACTCACTGAGGCCAGGTATAATATCCCCAGTGTGTTTTCTCCACAAAACAACACGACTCCCAAGCTTCCTTAGTCTTTGGTAAACTCCGACTGTCGTAGTGCAGCCACTGGTTATCCGGTCTGTCACCAGCCTGAATGCTGGAAGGCTTAGGGTTTCCACCTGGTTAAAGAGGAATTTACACTCTATCAAACTTGTTCATAACAGTCCCAGCAAATGCTACAACTTACTTTTATTAAATGATTCTAAAGAGCTTTTATGTCTCCCTCACCCCAATCAAATCTGTACAGAGATTTGCCCTAGGAGATTAAATGTAACACATACAGCAACACAAGAGATTCCTTTAGTAATTTATATAAAGTGCCATTTGAAATGATTAAAAAAAGAATAAAAAGGAGACATACAAATTATTCTTACAAATTATAAGGCTTTCTGAAAGGAGAATGACCGTATCTCTGAAGTTTTAACTCACTTCAAGTAAGTGAATAGCTTAATACACACTTGCACATAACACTGCTTTAAAAAAACAAACAAACAAACTAAAAAATGACCAACTATGTTACCTACTTTTTTGCCTAGGACATTAACAACCAGAGAGAAATGAAAAGCTTGTGATTCTATGTTTAATTTAACCACAAAAATATGCTTTTAAAAAATTTTAGGATAAATGTTACTAAGACATTTCTTATATTAAATAAAACCTACTTATTTCATAAGGGCAGATGGGCACTTTCTTGTGGGTTCTTTTCAGCTGCTTAAGAATACCAGCCACAGCCGAGATGGCCACCTAAAAGAAAGAAATGGGCATTAATGTATCCATTCCATACACTTACCTCCAGAAGGATGTGTCTAATCATCTCATCACCAACACATTTTAAGCCAGCTACTCAGCGGCCTAAAAAGCCAGTGAACATTACAGTGAACTTTGTCACTCCAGCGGCTGATACTTCCCACAAAGAAGTCATCTCACTCATTTCAGGGCATACAGGACATGACTCAAGTGTGGCCTTTATAGCCCAGAAAAACCTCCCCACTAATCACTTTCGGGGAAAAAAAGGAGGTGCCCATTAGTTTCAAGCCTCACTGAGGCAACAAGCAGAATGAAAGGTACAAATATAACACATAGATGGCTCCTTTTGAGTAATAAGCTGCAGATGGAGAAAACAGACCTCTGCAAAAGAAATTCTGCAAAAGAATTCTGAAGTAAACATGAATGACTAGGTAAGTTCTGCATTTTCACAGTTTACAGACTTTACACCAGACTGTCATCTTCTTGGATTAGGAACTTTTGTACACATGCGTGGCTGGAAGGGTGAGGAGGGGTGTACACCTCAGCTTTTGTGCTTTCTCACAGCAAAACACCTCAAACATCTGACCTAAACCCCAATGAGTTGCAAACCAAAAAGATATAATTATGTTGGGCTTACCTTACGAACAACAATTGCATCGTGGTTGAGACACTGCACAAAAAATCTTATGGCACGGGCAGGCAGTACCCTATCATCCCTCAGAAGCAGAGACAGAAAACCAATGCTTATGTGCTCGAACTTCCAGGGACTACAAAAAAAAAAATTTTCCAAACCAGACAATAAGTAGCATAGTTGCATGTACTGCTTTTGCACAGAAATGATTATATGTATTAAGATTATGTAAATATGTTTGGACTAACTTAAGTAACATTTCTAATGCCACTGCTACAGTCAACGAGCTTAACCGTCATTTAGGGAAACCTCCAGTGTTCTGGGAACACACGAGTGCAAACACACACATTCAGTTAACGGTACCTTTTTGATCTTGGTACTTCAATGTAAAATACAGACCTATCGGGACATTCTTTTGAAGTTTTTAAACACAAATATTACGCTACCAATTAAAATCTATTTGGATGTCAGTATTATGCAGACAGAATCAGAGCTTTTCTCCCCCAGAACGAAAAAAATACTAAAAAAGTAACAGGTCAAACTAATTAATGACAAAGCTTAACTCCAAGGTGTGATGATGCCTTATATTAACAAATTAAACTCCCAATGAAAATAAATTCAAGACTCATTCACTTCTTTACCTAGGAGACAGTAATGCAAGATTCCCCTATATTGGCCTTTATTTTCCTGTTTGGGCAAGCAGAATCCATATGCAAACGCACGAGGACCTCCAGAAATTCAATTTCTGCAGATCCCTTTGCAAAAGCTCTCCAAGAAGCTAGCCGCAATCCGTTTTATGCAAGACTGCTACTGCTTTTGGACGATTACCTCGAGGGTGAAAAAATATTACTCAATTCTGGTCACACTAACTGCACTACTTGATGCAAATGATATTTATTCATGTAGCCACCTCCAATTACCCCCCCCCCCCAATTCTCTTGCACAGAAAGGGAGACTTACAGATTTCTTTGTTCCACACAGTCCAGCAGCATATTGACCAAATTTTCATAGTTTCTGAGGGGGAAAAAAGGGAATCAACCACCAGATGATACTGAGAGAACCATTTAAAAATAGAAGTTCCTCAACAAAAGGTGGGTGAAGGCAATGCAGCAAACACAGCACCAACTGGGAGGGCAGGGAAGAGGAGGAGGAAGGAAGGCAATATGAGTGTAGAGGAGGAAGGCTGCCAAGTCAAGAGAGAAGATACACCACAACAATCCTTGGACATTCTGAATTTGTCGAGCTTAATCTTAAGTTTAGCAATTTTGGATTATTGCATTTAATGTCCAGTATATACTAGATAGTATGAGCTGGTGTTGAGGGAAGTTTAACTTACCGCAGAGCTTCAGCATTCTTTTCTTTCTGTCGCTCAATTCCTAACTGAATTTCTTCTGAACGAAGACCTGTGAAGTTTGAACTCGGATGTTCTGATTTTTGCAGCATAACAGCTATCTCAATGCATTTCTCTGGAACCTATTGACAGAGAATGCAAAGATTTGGGGCTGAGCAGCAACTTACAAGTTTTTAATGTTTGTTTCTGTTTTGAAATAAGCAGAGTGCAGAATTTCCTGTCCACGTAGACAAGACTGTGAAGAAGTAGGGAAGATAAGCTTTTGCGCTCACACAGCAGAATTATTTCTCCAAGTACATGTTTTACTCTATTTTAAAATAAAGGTAAAGACAAACTTTAGTATTTCATTGAACATAAAAAGTGCTTATAAAAGATTTTTATTAATTGGCACTTGTTCTTTAAAATAAGTACCGTGCCATTTATCCCACTGATTAGGCAAGAGGCAGTTGTGTAATGAGGGCTGACAAGATACTGACAATATTAATTTGATGACACTGTCCCAACCGACACACATCTTCACATCTGATGAGCATGACCCACACTAATTAACCCTGAAAGGCAACTTAAACTTCCTTTCTGTAACAGGCTTCCTTAGAGGTTAACAAAAAGTTACAAAATCCAATAGTATTATAGGAAGCTCTACTACTTCAGTCTCAAAAATACACGTCTGCATTCCTCTGTAACAGAAATCGGAATGCAATCAACATCAGAACAGTAACTCAAATAATATACATGAGTCTCAAGCATTTAGGTGATCAAATGCTCTCAGAATCCAAGACATTAATACCAAGCAATCTGTCACTTACTGCAAAATCCAATCCAATTGTTTCATACTGCCTATGGATTTTTTCTGCTAGGTCATCGAAGAGCCTAACTATGGATGGTTTTTCCAAGGACATAGCTTTGCTAAGCCCAGAAGAAACAATTGCTGGCCACGTCTGTGCAATACAATCCCAGTCGTGAAGATTTGCTAAACACACTCCACTGTGATTTCCAAGAAGACAATATAAGGCACCCTGTAAAATGAAAAGATGTCATTTTAGAAAGTTAAAGCATTGTTCATATATAAGTGATCTCTAGCTACATAAGCATGCACCCACACAGAATAAAAATTAATGTTCACATTACCAAATCATTAAAATGTACCATAAACATTCAGCTACGTGGCCCCATTGTCAAAATACTGAAGATTTTTCACAGACTCCTCTTCGTGCTAAAGAACCATTTTAATGAGATTGGAAGCCCTGCCAATTAGTTTATCCACAGAATTGGCTGACTGGTTTCTGAATTACATTATAAAGGAGATTATTCGATGATCAAGTACCACACCTGGCCTTTCTGTGAACTTATTCATGTTTGGGCTGCAGGCGGATCATAACGCTGTTAACTAGGCACCTGAAATGATGCCAACTGAACACGGACGCGACACAACGAACCGGTGAACATGACAGGTGATTGTGTGAGAAGCTGACAAGGAGTTACACACAGTGAAACAAAGGGTGGCTGGATTTCACAGGTCGTTAAGTGGGAGTTATGTGAGAAATGGCCAAATTTCACAGGCAATTGGAAGGAAGCCTTGGGGACCTTTTGGAGAGCAGTCTTACAAGAACAACAGTGCCTAGGTAACCACATCAGTAATATCATGTAGGCTAAGACTAAGCAGTATCAGAGGTGCCAAATTCAGGTATGGTAGCAAGTGCTCTAAGTGTAGCAAAACTGGGACCAATCAGGAAAAAGTTACTAGGTGTGGGCTGCTTATCTGGGAGGAGACAGGGACAGAGAAAGGGAGGTACAAGGACGGCAGAAAAAAAATGATAATCAAGAAACAAGAAAAGGGATAGTAAGATACGCAAACAATGTAATCACATGCTGTCTGATAGTACCTATCAGGCAGCTGGAGCAGGATAATAAGCCTTAGCTGTTGTTCTGACCATATGACAAGAGCCCAACTTGCCTCTGAGGCCAGGATAACTGAGGGGGGGTGCAGAGGAAGGAGGGGACCGTGATGCTTTCGAACACCTGGACGGATAGATTGCACCCTGGCCTCACCGCATCAGCACCATTACCAGGCCTGACAGCATCAGCAATTACCCACCGCTTCATAACAAAACCCACCTGATTTAGTATAACCTTTTTGGGTGAGCAACTTTTTGTCCAGTTCACGGTATTTTCTTATACTGCTACAGCTGACAGAACTGCTTAATGAGTTTTACCACCTTGGACTACAGCTTCTCAATTTCTATTTCACAATTTAAATAATAGCTGTTAACATACATTTTTCTAATACCTGAACACACAACAAAATGAGGAACATATATAAACACAAAATTTCTCTTGACAACTGATCTAATCCAAATAATTCCTTACACTAGTCGTGCATAAGCTACATGCCCTGAAAATATGAGAGTCACGCTGATAAACAAGCAAATACCACTTTCACCATTTAAAAGTCTCCTATGAAAACAGTTTCAAAAGACAGACATGAAACAAAGCTAATGACACAGTACTTTAAATTGCTTTTGAGTGACATCTTGCCGGTCTGGACGCAAGAACTCCAAAACCAAGGGAATGATATCTCTGCAACAAAAATTGTACGTTCCCAGAGCTGTGAAGAATGCTTGCTGAGCTTTACTTCTGACCTGTGGGAAGAGAGACATTACTAGAAAGTCTTCTGAACCAAAAATATACAAAAATAACATTCTTATCCATTTCAGTTACTTATGCACAGTTTACACGACGTATTTGTGCACAGAAACAAAATTATTTGTAGAAGGTTGTAAATAGCATGCTTCCCCTCACCCTTGCTCACAGTTGTTTATAAAACCCACTTCTTGTTTTAGCATTTACTTGAGAACAGCTACAAAGTTAAAGAAAATTCTTTATGTTGCCAAAACCAGTCAATGTGTTTTTAAGATCATGTGAAAAGCAAACAACTAGAATAACAGATGCAGTTAGCAGAACTCTAAAGAGCCTGTACACATTGTGGATGGATCTGAATTTATATACACACACAGAGCTCCCACTGGGCAAAGAGTTCAGAATCCAACTATCGGCACCCTTGTTTTGCGTATTTTTAAGAACCAGGATGCCATCATAGCTACTTCCTACGAGTAGACTTAGCATTCCAAATAGATGAATCATATCATCACATCTGAAAACCTCAACCTGGTATATTTTTATTAAATTTTATACATTTTTTAATTGAATTATTGTTTTTAGAAGCCTAGAGTTAAGTCCCTCAAAAAATTTGAAATTTGTAATGTAAGTTGGCAGCCTATTCACCCGGTTCTTTATTTGACAAAGAAGAGGCTTAAAGCAAAAGCTGTGCCAAAATTGGCAAGTAATGCAAATGAAATAAATATGTAAATATTTCATGTTGCCATGGAAATAAATTGAAAAGTGAAGATTCTGAAAACATAAATTGAAAAGATCAACAACAAACTCCATATATTTCAGTTTAAAAGGGGTTGTTCCTTACCTGACCATATGAACTTGTGGACAAACACAAAAGATCTCTGATCATCTCCTGGTGGGAAGTTTTATATTCACAGCCTTCCATCGTTAGCGTTCTCAGCTGAATTGCATAGAAAACACAAATAAAGGAGAGATTGTTTTTACATTTCACACATGCAAGAGAAACACTAGCACAGGATTATTGCATCTTTTGCTAAATGACAACATAACAAATCAGCTTTTCAAGTACAGTAGTTAGTGAAGATTTAAGTGAAAGTATTACCTCATGCTGCAACATGACTCTGTCTATCAGCAAAGCTCTGATATGCTGCTTCTTTCCTTGAAGCTGTAAAAAAATACATAATTGGGTTTAGATTTCAGTGTTCATATTAGCAATTTTACTGACTGAATTCCCCATGTACTCTTTCTTCTAGAAACAGGCAAGTTTCATGTAGCAATTCTTCTTGGCAGACAACCTTGACTTTTTTGCCCTGGTAAAGTTTTTTATTTGCCTGTTACTCTGTAAGCAAGAGGAAGCTCTGGTCACAGAAATTTCTCAGTTAACAAGGACCAGAATGCAGCATCAGGCCAAATCTCAGACTTGGGTCCAAGGATATATGCAAACTGAGGGTTACTACAATTCAGAAATGCTAAGCTATTTTCTTCTAAGATTTCCAAATAAAGGTACAAAAGCACTGCAAAACAACATGCTTGGGAAGGAATTAGATTTCAAGATTATGAAAACTGATTAGGATAGTAGTGAAAATAAGAAAAAAGTCTTTCTGAACATTAGCAACTATTTCCATCCCTCACCTAAGCATTACAAAGAAAAATCACTGACCCTGTTCTCCATCGATTTTTTCACTAGATTAAAGCTTTTCCATCGTGAATCAAACTCATGCTTGTGAGACCCTTGGAACTGTAAAACATCACTAATAATCTGTAGAAAGAAAAAGATGAAAAAGAGTGATTATTTTGCAAAACAAGTAATCTTGTCTTAAGTATTACAAGTTATAAGTATACCTTTATTATTAGAAATAAAGACTTGGTATCATCTTCTGAATTATCAAGTATATAGCCTGCAATTGGAAGAAAAAGAATTTATTATCAGACGGGAAAAGAGCTTTAAAATGTAACAATAATTTTATTTCTACAAATCTTAAATTTAAGGATTATAGGCAAAGTAAACAAAACAAGTTTCTCATCTATAAAATTATACTTAGAAGCACACCACAGTACTTTTTAGATGGAGGAGGGTTAAACTTACGCAGCAATTTCCTTGTAACCCTTGCAATTGTTTCTCGATAATTCTCTCTTGATAAATCTACAAAAAAAATAAACATATTTTCTTTATTATACAATAGCATAAAAAAAGCAATTTATAGATAAGTAAACCAGTGAAAAGCCAGAGCAGACTATTCAGAAATAGCAGCATGGACTATTATAAAAATAACCATCTTGTTATATCTAAGGACACCACTCCCACAGGGCCGCCTTTTGTTTATCAAGTCAACAGTATGCTTTTTATAGGTACATAACCTTCTTTATCTGCCTTGACAGTTGGCTTCGTTTCTAACCACAGATTGAGGCAGATTATTTAGCATATGAAAATTGAGTAATACATTAAGCAGGGTAAAAAAGAAAGTAAATACAATATAGATTTTACGTATCAGGTGATCAAGCCAGTACAAGACCGGGGACTTACTCCCCTTCACTACACAGAGGGGAACAGACATTCCCAATCTAAGCAACAAAAAATGCAGAAGAAGGATCAATGATACAAGCAGTCTCATTGGAAAGTTTTAAACCAGAAAAATCTTAATTGCTGCAGAATACCACTAAATAAACGCCCATTCTCTATTACGTGTTATATGGCTACAAACTCACCACCGGCAAACTAATGGATCAGATTTTAGAAGGCGTATTAAAGCACCTAGAACTATTTAATAGTCCAATAGTTACTGTGTGCCTCCGTTCCTTATTTAAATAGCCCATTTTCACTTGGAAGATGGTGAAGAACACACACAAAGCCTGAAAAATGCAGTTTTCTTCTAATGGAGCTGTCACAGCCTTTAGCAGGTTATGCCTTGATTCCTTCTGTCTCTCAAGTGCAGCCCTTGGGTGATGGGTGTTGCGTCCTGCACCTCTCATCGGTGCGCAAGTACAGGGGCCCAACCATTCTGACCTGGGGTTGGACCCGAGCTCCTACTCCCAGCCATATTACGGCGGCAGAGTTGCATCTTGCATACCATCGTTGAAGATGAAACGGTGTGTACACAAGAACTTGTGTTGGCCAAAGAAAGCCCATTTAATATAAAGAGAAGAATCCAAATTATGGTCTCAAAAAGAACCTACTGTTTTTACGGCAGAAAAAACCCCCGAAAACACCACTTACAACCTGTCTGAACAGAATTAGGATCTACTTACCATATTCAACACCAGTGTACAGTTTCGTCTCTTCCAAAGACACCAGACTTGGGACCCTGCATGAAAACAAATCAAGTATTACTACACATTATGGAAATCATTGATTACGTGAATTTCATTGACATTTAATTCCTTTTAACAAGTTAAATTTTATGCCAGTAGCGCCAAAGATGTTTGGATTGACTAATAGTATGCCTCAGATCTAACATTTAGAAATCAGCCATACCTATGGGTCAGACTGTTTGTCAGAGACAAGTACACCATAAGGACACCACCTTGAACACAGAATCTCGATTTCTCGTTTAACAGAACCTCGTCAGTTCTGTTAAATCGCCAGAGATTTGGTCCCATTGCTAAACCTATGAACATGCTTATCAAAACAAGCGTGGCTCCTAGTCATCTTAGTCTAGGAAGGACAGGTGAATTTGACTGCTGAGGCAGAATCCTCTCCTGACAAGTTAAGCTGATGAAGCTTTTCTGACGTTGGTCCTTTATAAAGAAATGTACCCATTATCTACAGGAGTCCTACTTACTGCTGTATGAACTTCACTATTAATAACCGTACCAAAAAATAAAGCCATGCTTCTTCCAGGATTTGGGTCAAACTTATCTATCCAAAATATTTAAATGTGAATTCTTAGTCTTTGTGGATTTGCTTTTATGTAACCATGCAAAAAAACCCAGACTCAGATACCACATGCCAATGAATTTAAAAGACATAAGAACATATCCTGCATACATTTGGGGTTTTTTGTGGCAGGTTTGGTTTGGTTGTATGTTTTGGTTTTTTAAGCCTACAATCTCACCCCCTAAAACATTAAGGTAGACAAATTCAAGCTTTCAAGGACAAAATACACCAGTGTATTATATTAAACAAGTATTATCAGCAAGTAATCCCTATAAAAATAATCTTCATATAAAATTGCATTGACAGTATAATCAGAACAAAGCTAAGCGAAGCAACGTGAATCTTGTCTTACAAATGCTAAATAACACATCAGAAAACACTACAGATTCTGTATCTGAGCATGCGCTACGAGATATAAAATAAACTTTCAGATTTCAGGCAATGGCAAACTTCTGTCTGTCAGAACCAGAAATAAGGGTCATGTTTCTCCTGTAAAAGTGAACACATTAAAATATGAGCACTGCAATTATTGTGCTGATTAGATGAAGGAAAAAAACTTGCAACCAAAAATTAGGTAAACTGACTTCACAACCCTTGTAACAGTCACACCTGCACCAACAAAAGTCAAACTGAAATGTCTTTTTCTTAATTGATTTAGACTTCAAGAAGTGAAGTCTTAATTTCATTTTCCTCCTTGTATTTCTGGTAGCACTAGGTTAACTTGAAAATAAGCCATTCCAAAAGTCTTCCCACTTTTTTTCTCCCCCAAACTCAGCACCGGCATAGGTGCTTAAGGTACAACTTGGCCACTAATACAATTTCCAAAATATCCAACATCAATCCAGTACTTTGGTCCTGAATGAATAAATACAGTTTTTATTGTAAAAGAGCAAGTATGCGAGACAATCAGCTACATGATTGACTTTGAAAAATGTTTGCTACGTATTTCTCCAAGATCAGATCTTTCCAGTTGGGAAGACAGAGAGAGGGGGTATTTCTGCAATTAACATCTGGAGGAAAAGTGAACCTTCCCGCCCCAAATACTATTACTTCTTAAAAAAAGAAAGTAACAGATAAATCTAACAATCTCAGGCAGCTAGACATTAAGCAATTACTTTTTTTTTTTGTACAGTATGCTGGATATGTTGATAGGTAAACGAGCTCATAGCAGTAATTTTTCCTACAGTATTTTAATGTATTTTTACCATTAAACAGTTTCTCCTGATAGAAATACACAAGTTCGGTAGGAAAGCTTTATGTGAACTTACGAGGCAAGGAAAATTAAAGTGCAATTTCCCAGTTTTCCCTGAGGCAGTCTACAGAAAGATTACAAATCTTCGTGCTTCTTTCCCACTCCCAGCAAAACGCATTCAACTGTTCTTTGCCAGCTAGCCAAGTTCCGAACCAGATCGCTAATACTTGAAACAAAGGAAAAACAACACTCCAAGCTCTTTCTACACTTCAGCTTCTCGAGCAAACCAGAAGTAACGACTCAACACATAGCATCCAGTAATCAAGAACTAGGCCTGGTGTAGTCCTGACACTCACCATGACGTTACTCCACAGGCAGAACCATTTATTTCAAAGCTACTAATAGGATGAAAATATTACGTTCAAAATGCAACGAAGTTTTATAGCTGGCCCCCAAACTAAGATCCATGCTAGTAATATTCAGCATTGTAAGTGTCAGTCACTGAGCCACAGAAAACTGTTTTACTTCAGACACACAAAAGGAAGAAGTATGAAGTGTTTTTCTTAACTTCCATCAATACCGATAGCGAGACTCTCACGACAATGCTTCATGCAATGTATAAATAATACCGTGCTTCATTCTGTATCAACAGTTTTCAACACAAATCGCCAAGAAAACTTATGAGCAGAGTATCCAAAATTATAGCTAGAACAGAAATCCCAGTTAAACAGAACTTTGAAGAATTCATTCCCTTATTTGCCACAACACAAAAACTAAAGCATCTTCATTTGAGAAAAACTGATGCACTATGTTTTTTGACTTCCAGACATTTTACAGAGCACTTGATTCAAGTCTCTGTGCACATAGTCCTCAGTGTATAAGTACAGTTCAGCAATCAGATACAGCTTTTTAGAAACAAGTTATTTTTAGCATCACTCCACTGAACCCATTGCAGAAGAAATTTTTCTAATTGCAAAAATCCCTGTGCCATGTTAAGGACTAGATCAAGGGCTGAATCAGCCTATTTTTGACCTAAGATTAAGAAACAACAGTCAGAAGGTGAACAAGGAGAAAACAGGGTTACTCACCGTGGAGGAGTAACTGTTCCCTTTCCTGTGTGCAGCTCCCCCAGCAGAGCTGGGAAGTTTCCTGGAGATGCCAAGAGAGGTTAGCTAGCCCTGCCCCTCAGCATACAACATCACATCCTTACACATTTAAAAGAAGTGGTCTTATCCTTGACCTGTAGTCTGAATACCTTCAGTGAAAGGACATTAAGAAAGCTCCTACCAATGCCTGTAGCAAGAGTAGAGCAATACTGCACCCTAACTAACCAAGCTGTATTTAAGAGGGAGACAAAAAGCGGATGTTCTCTGAGGAACCCTGGTTTTGCCTCCCTAAATCAGCTCCCTAATGTTACCTCCTTAATAAGAAGGCTGCAAGGAAGGGAAGCAAAGTGAAGGGGAACTCAACATCAGGGAAAGACTCCTCAAATTTATACTGTCTGCATTTGAAATAATTTTTATCGGCACACTATTAGAGCCATTATAACAAAAGGACATTGATACCATTTACAATTACAGTGGCCCCTTAAGAAAAAGCGTAGACTGTGTGCACAGAAACGTTACGTATACCTGCACACACCTCGTGTGGCAGAGCAACCATTATGTTGCGCTGCTGCAGGCGCAGAAAAAAACATGTATTCATTTTTTTGCAACTATGTCAGGATAATTCACCACAGCTCTGACTCTATGGCTTTGAACACCTTCATTCAGCCACAAAACCTACCGCTGTCATAAAGGATTGCTCCTCACAACCTATGGCAGCCTCCTCAACTCCCTTTTTCCCTTCCCCTTCTAACTATCCATTTTGCATTAAAAAAGTAATTCACAGAACACACCTGAAATCAATGGCATCTCTACTAAAGATAAAGAACACTATGTGGAATAGCGATATAAATACACACTACTGAGTCATGAAACAGTTTTCTATTAATTATGTTATGCATAGCACTTCAGAAGAGAATTCATTCATCCTCCAAAAAAGAGGAAGTTTAAATTCCTTGCTACTTACAGGATAAAAAATAAAGTCAACACCAAGTGACATTTATTAAAGTTCTGTTTCCTACTAAAATTTAGCTATTCTGTTCAATTCTGACAAGTTTCAATTACGCAGTTTATTTGCGCATGGATTGTGCACAAATTTCTTTTCTACTGAATTGCCTATCATCTCCCTAAACACCTGCTCATGCATGAAACATTCACAGTAACACTAAGCATTTAAAATAGCACGAGCTATTTTTTCATTAAGCTGTGATGGGATTTTCAGAAGGACATAAATTATTTAGGTCATTCATGTAAAACACACATGGGAATTTTGCTCCCAAAATTGGGGAAAAAAAAAAAATTTGCAAACTACACATAAGAACTGCTTGGTATCAGAAAAAGTCGGAGCATTATGAAACCTAAACTTTTTGTGCTCAAGTTCACTGAACAAGGAAATCGCTCTTCAAGCACTTCACAACAGCTATGCTCATGTGAATACCGAGCGTGTGTATGTACACACACATACAGCGTATACTTTTGGGTATACTGAGCATACCCAAGTGTTGGCCAATTTAACAGTGTTTTCTGTAGTAAATATACCACTTTTCAGTTTGGAGACTACCAGTCATCAGAAGATTAAAAAAGGAATAAGAGAAACTAATGACTCAACACGAAAACATTAACCTAGATGGACAGGAGATTCTAGAAGGCTCATGCCAACGTATACACTTGTAGATAAACAGCAGTTTTGAAACCTTTACTCTAACCAGCATTTATTAAGCCATGAAAATAAGGGCACGATTTGATTCTGTCTAACGAGGAGAACATACCAGACCAATGCTGGGGAATTCTGTTCAGTTTCAGCTTTATCAAACCATAAATAAAAACAATGAAAAAAGAAGAAACCAACATAAAAACTTTGTATACTAACAATTCAAGAAGCAAATCTATCTTCAATAGTTAATAAACTAAACACAAACTGCCCAGACACAAAACAGACTACTCTTAACAAGGAAAAATGAAGAAAGACATTTTGAAATAATTGGGTACTCTCGGGTGTTTGACACTGAGGAACAAAAACCCTGTAAAAGTCCATAGAAATGGACCGAGTGACTTCCCACAACACTTTTCAAGATCAAAAGTTTCTGTAAGTGATTTCCATAAAATGATGTTGATGAATTGTCATACACCATCTATAATCAAACGAAACAGAATCCTGGGTTACAAGTACTACTACAGTAAAACATAGCAGTCTCCCCACTAGTGGACAGGCCTTATATTTGCAACAGCTCTACTTTCCTACTGTAGACGTAACTTCAAAGCAATTATAGCAACAACAAAACACCAAGCAGCAGATAGTCACCACGTTAGCAGAAAGCAGTCTCACGCATTCATCTCTGCAATTTATTTTAAAACAGAAAAGTTTAGAACTTGAAACCAGATTCACTCATTTTGTTTCTCCCAAAACAGTGCTCCTAACTTTTGTCATATTCTCATCCCTCTAGAAGACTACCGCGTTTATGTAACACTGTGATTTAAAATTCATCCACCCAAAAAAACCCAAACCGCGCATCTAATGCCTGGGAATTTTGTGCAACAACAGGGATCAATTGTGACAACCAATAATGAAATAAGCATTTAGCCAGCTTGTGACACCTGTGAAATACAGTCAATATATAATTTTCATAATTAGTTTTCCCTATTACTTAAGCAAAAAACCCTACTTCCTCACTCAGTCAAGTCATGTTGCTTTGTACTAGTCACTGTTATGACCGAGTCACCTAAATTAATGATCAAATCAGGTACAGTGGTCTCATGCTGTTGCAGCCTGCTCCTAATGAGAACGCAGCCTTCCTCCCTTATTCCTGCCACTGCCTCCCCCTGCGTGTCACCCAAGCAAGATTGCAAACAGACCCCAAAAACAAGGTCTGCAAATACTTGGGTAGTTTTCAGTTGTCAAACAGAAAACTAAATCCCATATGTTCAGGGAAAAAGCATCTTGGCGGCAGGAAGAGCCTGCAGGCAGATAGAGTTCACAGCACTAACCGAACCATCGTATTTAGTTCATCGTCCTGCTACACACAAAGTTTTAAAGTTCATTCTACCCACATACCCGCAAATTACATAGCTCCAAGCTCTCCCCCATCTATGTGACTTTCCTTTCATTCAGTGAGCAGGCTAAAGGACTATAAAGGAACAAACACTCACCATCTGTCTGTCTTGGCAAGAATCTTCAGGTATTCTGAACCATCAAGATGAAGGAAAATCTAGCAGTTACACCTACTCAGCTCTACTTTACAGCCAGCACAAATAATAAAGCTGTAGTACGTGGTGTGTGATCAGCTATAGTTCATTGGAGTTAAGTGGCGTAGGAGGTATCTGATAAGAAATCTCCTCTGCCAGTTTGTTTATGCCAGAAGTATACATGTAGAATTTTTTTATCTTAAATGTATCAAGCCATTTACCAATACCTGCATTCAAAAATATCCCTATACTGCCACGTTAGGGCAGTGAATATCACCACCACTAGCGGCAAGTACTAACTGTGAATACACAGTACTTAAAATAAGGCCATTCTGGGTAAGTGACTTAGTCACTTTCAATAAAAGCCCTTCTGTATCAAATCTGAGTGCTCTATGTGCATTCCCACTATATATAATGGGAACAGGCTTGGGAATGTGAACTGGTATCTTACAAACAGGAACTCACGACACAATAACAATTAAAATCAAACTTCTTTCCTGTTTTAATAGAAAGTTCATCAAAAGACACCTCCTACATTCAAACTGGATATCATTTTATAGACATATGGGATAGAAAATAGTATTCACAGGAACCTGTTTAATATTGCTTTTTAAATCAAAAGATATCTCCCTCATTACAAATATTCCAGTTATTTCTTGGGGAAGGAAGAGGAGGGGATAAGGCAGTGGAAAGGACGTCTTCCTGGGTACAATTTCCTTCTTGTGACCCTTGCTTACATACCATAACCCATTAAAACAGAATATACATTTCATAAGAAGCACCACTAGAATGAACACCATCTGCTGGGACAGATCAACGCAGCCTCATCTCTCAAGATGCTAAATTGTTATTGATCTCTGTAACTGTTGTTCTTAAGTAAGTTGAATAAAATGACATGGATCTAACATTTAATTGCTATGAAGTGTAACAGGATCTCCTTAAGTATTTAGTCCACCTTACTAGGCCCAAGTACAATCCACTGTGCACAAACTCACTCTACTTCCCCCAGATTGTCTCCTTCATTTAAAAATCCACGTTCTGTTAGTGATAATTCAAATCATACAAAGAATGAGAACTAAAGCAGGCAAATTCCAGAGTCCAGTGTAAAGTCACTGAAAAGATAAATTGCCTTAAAAAGATAAATTGCCTTTTTAAAAAGCCTTAATGTAAACATGAAAAGTTTGAATGCAAGACCTGCTCACAGTGGGTATGTTTCATCAATATGCGTAAAGTCTGTCCAAAACTAGATAATGGTTTTGTGACTCAATCTCTGCAGACATTTAGCAGAATAAACTACTGAGTTCCAAAATTCAGATTATGCGAGAAAAGTCTGATTTTGATTTCTTTAGTAACAAATTGATTTCAGCATGTTTTCATGTAAATTGTATATATTTCATATGGCAGCACAGATAACTAACAGAATGAAGCAAATCTTCTCTAAGTATACAAGTAACTTAGAAGTCGATTATAAGTTAATGTCCTAATCTGTACATTAAGAATTTACAGACCTTGCCCAACAATATAAAAAGATGAATCTAAGCACCCCACACCAAAACAAAACCAGAGACAGTCCACATGAACACATTCTAACAAGAGCTTCTCCACGGGTGATGAGGTTCGTTCTTCTACCAAATGAAGCTTCCATTATTGACAATCTGATAGCCTAGACAAGGCTACAAAACTGCTTACTCTCACACAGGCGTTTCTTCCTTGATTAATAGATTACTATAGCCACAACAGGTTGGAGGTTTTTTGTGGTGTTAAAGACTTTTTGGGTCAAGATAGCCTTGTATTGTGAAGTTCAAGGCATCCGAGAACAAAAAATCCTTCTCCTTTGAAGGACTGACACCAGAAACTCTGTCCTTGAGCCTGCGAGCCATATGAACTGCATGCGTCTAGTGGTTGCTGCCCAACAGATGCCAGGGCAGGATTCAGACTGAATCAAGCAGCGATGCTAACACGGCCCCACATTTTCCGAATATGGACCAGCAGCACATTGCTGGTACAGGAACAGCCAACGCCTCCTGAAAGGTGCTGGAGTCCTTATTTTCCTGTATAGCCATAATCAGCCTGAATGCCCTGCACTGCCTCTTTAACTAAAAGACTACTTCCCTGAATTTCTTACATAGTCAATGGTAAAAGATGGCCTAGACAAAGCTCTCCAGCTTAACAAATGTTCTAACATACACTCAAGAGGAGCCTCTCCCGCCATGCAAGCGGCTCACAGAAGCTAGGCACCTGAAGTAACGCATTTGAGACTGTATTGATGCTCCTCGGCGCTTTTAGTGGCTGGCACTTGGGCAAAAAATCTCAGCAACAACTTCATAGTCACCAAATACAGATTGCAGCCATAAACTTAATGGAAATCCTTCATATTTTAAACGTGATATGTAACAGGAATACTGAGATCAAACTCGTAATTGCCTCTAACATTAATATTTCAACATACTTTCTCAAAGAAGTCAAAGCGAAAGCAGCAATCCCATCTATTAAAAAGTAGTCTTTTTTAAAGCCTGAACTACTGTAACACAACAAAGTTCCTTTTACTTCCAAAATGAAGTGTTTTTGCTAGAGTTCTCTGTATGCTGGCACCAGTAGCCAGGTTCTGCTGTGACATTATTCACAGGGGTTTAAGTATTCGAATAGGACTTATTTTCTATTTTAGTATGAGAAGACAGCCGGCAAGAAGTGAAGTTCAGAATGTTTATGACTCTACTCATTCAGGGTGACAGGAAAATTAGTAAGATGGCAGTGCACTATGGTTTGAAGGCTTCTTTTGGAAGAAGGGAAACACATGAGTAAATGCCTAGCTTCCATTTCTTTTAAATAAAGTAGCATCAGCAACGCAGTGCTGTCACCTACCTTTTTAAAACATGTTCAGTCTTGCACGAAAAAAGCATTTAACATTCTTTCATGTTTTAAGTACTCAAGTGTTTCTGTAAGTCAATTTCAAATTTCTGTATCTTTATACTAGTATGAGAGTTCCTTAAAAATAACCACTAGAAGCAGTTGTGTGATGATAGCAATAAGCACTGAAAAACAGTATGAATATAATTGCTAAGAATGTTTGTGATATAAGAATAAATATTACTTACAGATGAGCCACCCTTTCTCCTTTTAGAGGAGGCAGAACGTTCCCAGAACCAATCAAGCAGTTATGCACTATAGAAAGACACTGCTGCACATCATCTCTTAAACAAAGAAGAAAACCCAATTACTTATCTGTTAAATGCTTGAAAATATACAAATGATAAAACTTCACCAAAAAAAAATGTTTTATAAAAGCCCTTTTCTTTAGCTATATCACTTCTAAACACAAGAGGGAGCACAACAGAAATCAATCATTTTTGATCCAATCTAATTCTACTACAGAACTCTAACATTCAACTTTGTTTTCCGAAAAACTTGTTTTGGAGATTGTTGGAGAATTTACATTCTGAATAGTGAAGGAAACGTCAGTATAATGAGATAAACTAATCTCAAAACAGACAGCTTTACACCAAAGAATTGTTTTGAAGAATTTTATCTACATCTCAGATAAACCCCATGAAATAACTCTTCACCCCAAGGCCAAAAAAAGTCCTTCCCACCACGAGCAGGATGAGGGAATATTTTCTTTACAAGTGAATATTTTACACTCTGAAGATAAATTATAATGCAACAATGCGAACTTTTTTTTCTGTGTTACTTTAGAGAATTAAGGAATTGGTTTTAAAGCTGTCTCATCTAAAGTAGTAGCATTTAGTATATAGTTACAAATTTTGCCCATTGTTCTCATTGTTGTAGTAAGCAGCTCTGATTTGTAAAATAACTCCTTTCAGCCCTCTTAAGAGGTTCCCTAACTGAAGAGCTCTTACTTAGTACTTACGCATTACTTATCAGCTCTCTAAATACATGTGTTCAAAGGCTGTTAGAATTTTTCATTTTATCTTTCGTAATAGAAAAATCGTACTCTGAAGGTCCTAAATACATAAAAAATGTTTGATTTCCAATTATAACTTAGTGGAATACTGGGAAAAAAAAAAAACCAACACCTAAATTTGACAAGAATTCAAGCTCCAGAAATACTGCAATTCCAATCAATAGCAGGCTCACCTAGTGTCCCATTTATTCACACCCGTTACTCCCCCAGCAACTAATGGTATTCTCTGCTCTGGCAGCTTTGCTATCTTGCCTTCCAATTTAATTTGTAATTTATGCACTTGGCTATATTCTCCCAAATCACCACCATTTATTTCTATTAGGTAGCACAGTGAAGCCTTGACCAAAGCAAAGTTCAATTCTGTTATAAATTAACAGCTTTACATACAAGGTGTCAAACAGAAAAACCAAAAGGAATGAACATACAAATAAACTTAACACAACTTACAATGAAATAACTTAAAGACTTAAATAGGAAGCATATCCTTTCTTCTTTTAGTCTAAGTATACTTTCTGATTGCAGTTTGGTGGCATTGATTTGTCAAGCGTATATTGTCTTTTTCAGATTAAAAAATGTGGGAACTTGGTCAGACAGAAAAATATTTGGGAATCTGATACACCATGCCCTGTTTTCACGTAGGGCAGTACTTCACAGCACGAGGTATAACGTCACACGCTATGAACATCAATTGAAGTATATATAGCTTCAAGGACGTGAAGGTTTAACATGAGAAATAAAGAACGTTCGAGATTTAACGCTTGTAAACAGCTTTAGCTATTTGATACTTGCAAATGCTTTAGCACATACTAAACTCATGATTATCTTGTGCTTAGGAAACTATCCTTATGAAGCCACAGTTTCACACTAGGAGAGTTTAACAAGATTGGGCAAAGGTATTCTTGTCTGCATTCCTATTTGTTATGCCACTGACACTGCGTTACCTCCTCGGTTTCAACACTGCCACTTTTTGCAGGGACACACTATGTACTGAATCCGTTAACTCATAGGAAGGAAGCGGAGAGAGGCAGATTTCCAAGCCAAATCACTTCTGTGTTCCACTTCATAGCTTAGGAACACAAATGGTCGTGCCAAGGTAACAAGATAAGAGTCTAGAGGAAGAGCTTTTTTATTGCTGGCTAGAGTCAAATGGAAACACAATTTGTGGTATGTATTTAAAAAAAAATTGGGAACAGAAAAGTTTTTATACCAACATAAAGTGTCTTAAGATTTTTTTTTTAAAGAGTGTTTCTGTTCAAAATAACGTGTCATCTATTTTAGGAAATGCACTTCCAAGCTACATGTACTCTTAAGAGTTAAAAATCTTGGAAGTCTTGGAATAACGTTGAAGACAGTGTAACATTATAGTATTTTACTCCTTAATTTTTGTAGTACCAGTATGATTTGCAATAACTACTTAAAACAGACATGAGTGGATAAATGCACCTTCTCCGTATTACATATCGCCACTAACCTGGACATTTCTAGTTTTCCAATTGCATAGTGCTCTAGCCTGGTGAGCTCAGGCTGAAGAAAAGTATCCAGCAAATAAAAAGCGAAGTTTATTTCCTCAGATGAAGGAACATGCCACTGGATGTCCAAGTTCCACAGGTCACCTGGTTTACCCCAGTCCTATAGTAAATAAAGACATTTCTTATTAATCAAACTATGAAGCAAATTGTCTTTTTTAAAAAAATAGCATTTAGTATTACTATAAAAACCCAAGCACATGAACTAGCTACTGCTGTAAAGCAGTTATCCTGACAATTCCAGGAAAAAAAAAAAACAAAACAAGAACACAATAAAACCAAATAGAAATCCAAAACCTACTATAACGTCTACATGTACCTGGAAAATAACACATACCTGAAAGGACTAAAAGAAAAAAGGACTGTACTGGTCTAATTGAAATATAACTTTGTTATTCCTTTGGCTGGATACAAATTCAGAAATATTCTTAAGTACAACTCAGACTTTTGATACTCCTATAGAGCACATGAAGAAGCTCGCCCATTTAATAATACTTCTTTTCAGTTTTGAACGACAATTGGGAAACTTAGTACTTTCATTTAAAAAATAATAATAAAAAAAAAGCTAAGTTTTAAGTTAGACTTTCCATACAATGCTAGGTCAGCCTATAACAAAGACAACTTTTTATATTTTGGCTTACAAAGAGCTCAGACCTGCTACAGAATTAACACCACCTGAGTATTTGGAAGAGAAAAGTCAATATTTATTACTAATTCATATTCAAACATGAAGTCCATGCTTAGGGCTGTATTAATTAATAGATAGGCCTTTGCAGTCTTCACTTTCCATTTCCTGTCTTTGTCCAATTTTATGTGGTAATTTAAGATTACAAAACTTCACCATCTGTTCTTAAAATCCCTGACTGCTCTGATGGGACAAAAAGTACAGAGAACTGCAGCCGTACACGTACTCAATGTAGCCTGCTATTACTTCTCTTCCTTGGAAGAGCAGGCTAGTCCTCCATGAGCATTACTTGAGGACGCGACAGAACTGCCATTTTACACAGGGGCAGGGTAGGAAGCATGTAAGTGACAAGCTCAAGCTGCTAATGGCAACAAAGAGTCGATATAATATATGCTTTCTAAAGTAGCCCTTCATGTATGGCACAGCAAAGTAATTGTGAATTCTTTCAATTTCAGAGGAGGAATTAAAAAAAGTAATCATTTTTGTGTTGGGGCATTTAATTAAGATTTTTTTGTTTGTTAAATGAATATCTGGTCCAACTTGATCCTCCCATCAGTTTATAAAACTGCACTGGCTTTCAGTAACAAGCACTAGCTTGTCTACAGTTGTAAAGTTATGTAAAAGAACACTTCAGCAAAATGCAGCCTCGTATTCAAACAGGCCAGCTGAAGACTGCTGCACTGTTCACCTGCAGCACTGGTAAATCGACCTCAAAGTCTTAACAGCAGACTAGCACATCACTTTTGACAATTTCAGTAAATTTTAATATTGCCACTTCTACTTTCATTTTATCTCAAGCTCAGTGTAGAATCATTGTTCATTTGTTGTTCTGCCTACCTGTAAAATACCATCTCTCCTTTCTCGCAACTGTTTTGCACTGATGTACTCATTTTTCCATGCACTCACCATTACCTGTTATATCTCATAACCACATTTATAGGAAGAGGAACAAGGAGAGGCTGCAGCTCTCATCCACAAAAGCAGATGAAAGACTAAGTATGTCCCAGCACAACAATGCTTCCTATGATTGGATATTTAAAGTGAACAGCAAAATTCTCCTGCTAAATGCTAAACTTAACTGTTTATACCATTGTACTTCACACTAGCTGGGTCTTAATCAAACGCATCATATATTACAAGATAAAGAAATACGAGCAGGCACTCTCTCTTGTTTTGTATTATCTTATTGTAGTCATGCAATCATTGTACAACACCCATCATAACACACTAATATGTCATACTATAAAACTATTCACAACAACAGTATTCATTTTTTGCTATCAATATAATTTTAAGTAACTTGTAATTTGCTGTATGTTTCAAAGCCCAAAGCATCTTTCAATTACACTTTCCATTGCTGCTACCTATGTTCAGAAATCTCCAAATAAAAACAAATATAGTGTATGATTGTTTTTTAAAAAAGAAAGTCAAATCCTCTAATCCTAAATAAATGAAAATCCTTGCCTTGATAGGAAAGTATTCAGAAAGAGGCTTGTCAAAGCCACCTGGCACACTGCAGTACTCTGTGGGGTAGATAAGTGTAGCAGAACGAAGAAGATGGTGCAGTAGGTTACAAGACAGAATGTAACCCTGCTTACAGGTTAAATGTAGGGTTCGCTGCAGTATCTTCCCAAGCTGCTCCCTGTACGGTAGCAACTTCTTTCCATCCACTCGAGTGATCTAATAGAAAAGACAAACATTTCAAAGGTAAAACATAACTGATTTTGTTCTAGAGGACTAAAGAGAGGATCACACCGCTCAACCGATCCTGTTCCAGGTTTCGCTCTGTACGTCGCACTGAATTCAAACTAAAGACTGACCTGGCACATGAACTACCACTTCTACTGCTGCTGGAAAAGTTTAAGTACCACCCAAGAACTGGGATATACATTGCTTCCTGATGCCATTCAAAATTTTCTAGCAATACTCGTATATGTTTTGAGATTAATTTTAAAAGATTTATCTTTAACAAAAGCATCTTATGTTTTTCCCTGCATGTATCCCTCTTCTTTCTCTACCCCTCAATAACTGTTGGTATTAAAGGCTTTAATTTTTTTCCACATACAGACTGTACATTTATTTTCTTCAAACAGCAGCCACTTATGTCCCATTTAAAATTAGATACGAATAAAGTTATGCAATGCCATTCATACAACGTTTACTTTAACAGCACAAGTTTTATTCTTTCCTTCTTTCAGGGGTATTAAGCAGGATTCAATGATATGCATGCATGGGGAGAACATTCTTTGCGATACCTCTGACAAAAGCTGAAGATTCCAAAGTAGCTCCTTATCTAGTTCTTCATCGTGTAATACATCATCATCTAGAGGAACAAGCGATAAGCACTGCTGTAACTGTGCTGCAGTCAAGTTTTCCCAACAAGCTAAGTCATAAATCGTAATCCAGATGCTTGCATCCCAAAAGTTTACTCCCAACCCTTCCACTGCAACCTTCCAATTCACATTGCACCCGCGTCCGACTGGAAGCTACTTTAGCTAATCTAACATCTTCAATGCTTTTGGAGGAATTGAGGAATGTCTGGAGACATCTTAAACTGCCACATTTTAAAGAGGCATGCTCTTGTAGCTTGATAGAGTTCTGTCTTGAAATTACACATAAATAGCTGTTGGTTTGTTTTTTTAGACAAATAATGGATAGAATTCGTTTTCAATCATTGAAATGAAGTTGGGGAAAACACACAGAAGTTTTAAGTATTATTTTTATGTTTAACAAAAGTCATCCCAAACCGAAGCAAATAACATCAGAAATCTTACAAACTTACTGACTGTGAGGTGAGTTATAACGTTGCAGCAATGTGGTACAAACAGCTTCAAGGATTCCTCAGGGCGGCACTGGAAATGGCATCATAAATAGCCCATTTTAAAAAAAGACGCCTTATGGAACTCAGCACACACATTGATAAAAATCTTTTAACAACATTATTGAAAAAGAGGGAAGAATAGACTGTATCTCAACTCCAATTCAATCTAGAGTCAGCCTGACGTCACGATCTTTATACATTCAATAAAACCTATATTAAATTTAACATAAATGCAAGAAAAATACTCGTGAATTAGCCTCTTGACATATTGCCATATGCAAGCATCCAGTTTTAGAAGAGATATAGTATTAGGAACCACCTGTATTTACAAGAAAAATTAAAGATCTTGCATAAGAAAAACTAGTAGTATTGGCTACATTTTTTTTAAAACTAAAGATCAAGTGAAATCAGAGCGTTTTCTCTCACTTTTACTGCAGCTCGGCACATATCAGCAACCATTCGACCAGCAACTCTTGTCTCAAATATATTTGAGACAGCGAAGTTAAAGACCTTCTCCAAGGCAACCTAAAAATGAGTACAAAAAGATGGAGGTTACTCTTTTTTTTTTTTAAAACTAGGTAGTATCAAATGTTTGATGTTACACAGCAGGCAGCATCTGTACATAATATTGTATTCTTTTAAAACGGAAGACTGGAAACCCGATTCACATTAAAAAAATCAGAATAGAGATACGGAGAAAGCAGTTCTGTAGAATGGCTAAAGCCAAATAAAATGTAACCACTCTCATAATTAACATTGACAATATTACAGAATAGAAAGATTAAAAATTTATGTGAGTAGTAACTGCTCAGGAAAAAAATCCTAGACGTTACCAGTACACGGGACTTGCACGCTATGTAACACCTATGTTTAGTTGTACAACTACTGCCTTGAGCTGAAGAATAAGAGCTGCCATGACAAAAACAACGACAAAACCTTTGTCAAAATGGTTTCCGTTTGCAGATTTTCACTTTTTTTTCTTCTTATTTATTGCAACACTCAGTTACAGTAACACACTAACTGGAAAATACATGAGAGCACCCACTATCATTAAAATAATTCAACTACAGGAAGGTCTATATTCCCGCACGAGTTTAAAACCAAAACACACCGAGTGCTTTAACTGGTGACATAATGGGACATTGCTTTCAGCTGGAGATTGCAGACACTTCTAAAAAATCCACTTGGGGAAGAAAGGAGGTCGAACACATTAGTCAACACAATTTAAACTTGGGGTGCTTCTGAGAAACCACACAGAAAAACAGTTTTCCCTGAATAAGCCACAGCCCTCTGAAAGGAAAACTATGCTATTTCACATGTGAAATTGATGTAAAGCCAGAACATCCCTTAGTTAATAAATAAATAGGGAATTAACTATCATCTGTTTAAGTGGTCAGCACATTTTAAAGTTTATTACCATCCAATGTCTTTCAAGGCAAGCTGAACTATATACAGTGTAGACTGCATGTGGTTACTTTAATAATGAACAATCAGGAAAAATACAAATTAAATACTTAATGACAACAAAGAATTAACTTAGGACTTACATTAACCATAAGATTCCAGACAAAATCATACCAAAGTGTTCAGTGCAATGGTTCAAAATGTACAAAACCTAGCATCTCCAAATATATACATAATGTAAACAGATGAAAATGTTTTAACTCAACCTGCAAGGAAAGAATCTGTGTAACAACATGGATTCTCCACCCCCTCCCTCAGAGTTATTTTAATCCAGGTAATTTTTCTGATCCCATTAGCCACGTGGCTCCTTGAACAGCTGCTTTTGCCCAGGTGAAGAAGTGGTAGGGAGAGGGAGACAAAAGGAAAGCAGGGCATTGGGTAGGCTAGCGTTACCATCAAAAGACATGAAAAAAATCACAGCCTAAAATGATGAAGTGATAAAATAAGCTGTCAGAATGATTTCTCCTAAGAGAGCATCAAGAACCTAAGAGTTCTGTATTGATGTACATAAAATCATAAAGCAAACTGACACGGAGTCTTAAACTTCCCTGCCCCAGCCCTTTCCTTGGTTAAACATCAAAGTTCACAACAGGACAATGAAGGAAGGAAGAATCTGAACGCCCCAGTCACTCACAACAGAAAATTAAGCCTCTTAAATGGAAAGCCCATGTTCTACATACCTTAAAGATATCCTTTGAACACTGAGTAAGGATTGTACTGAAAGTAGAAGAGAGACCTAATTCCACTAGACTCTCTAGATGAGTCATTTTCTCAGTTTCAGTCTCCTCTCTGGTTTGTTCTAGTGTGCTGCTCTCTATAAGTCCAAAACATCTACACAAATACAATAAGAACAATTTTAGTAAGTGGAACTTGAAAGCTTTATTAAGTTCTTCACACCAAGCTTTTACCTATCCTTAGCTTACTTACCTATCCATAAACTGTAGCACAAAGTCCTCAAATTCAGCAGTTGCAGAGCACAATTCTCTTTCCACCTACAGTTTTCCGATGCAAAAGAAGCACAAAAGGTTGGCCTTTCTTAAAGAAACATAATATAAACTTTATTTCTTATATTAACTCCTTCAAAGCACTTTCAATTTTTAAATTATATGGACTACGGTGCATTCCCCATCAAAGTTCAGTCTCGAGTACACTACATGAAACGATTATTACATTTTCTTTGCACGGTCCTATCAGATTTCCTGGCCTTGATGTCTCGCCAAATAACCTCTCTGGGTGAAACTGGGTCTGCCTCCATGGATACAACCTTTGGCCTTACTACTGATCCTCCTGTCCAGCAGGAGGTCAGCGAGTGCCAACTGCGGTGGCAGACTTGGCTCTGCTGACATATTTATATTAAACGTGCAGTGTACAAATGCCTCAATTTCTGAGTGCTGCAGCTCTGGGGCAATGAAATTAACCTTCTTCCAGTAGCTGAGCATTCAGAATCTGTGCAATCTGTAGCTACCAGCTGTTCTCAGAGCTACAAGAAGAGTCTTCTAGCAGCGGATGAGACATTTTACATGGCAGTTGCAACTACCGTAGCGGACATTACTGCTGCTGCCTCATTTGTAATATGCCAGATACAGCTTCGCTATCTGTGCTTGAACTGCCGTTTGAAAAGCAAAATCAAAAGCCTAGTGATAAGCAGAGAAACAGAAAAAAACTATTTCCCATTTTCTTGTATTTTTTGCTACGTGGAAAAGAAAAGGGCAAAGTATTAGAACAATGCTGGAGAAATGGAGTGCAAGGAGCTCTAAAACTAGAGATGAATACGAACCGCACTCCAAAGCGGCAAACAGGTGGGGTGACCATGTCTAGTAACAAAGGGGCAGCAAAGGATAAAACACAGAAGAGGGAGATGAGGCTCACTGTCTAATGATGTCACTATCTCTTGATTGGAAGAGATTAACAAGCATCTGAAGAGAAAGCAATAGAATCTCGGTCAGAAAAGAGAAGCATGACTGCAGGAACACTTTAAAGAGGTGAGAGTGTTTTGAAATTATTTCCCATAGGAGAAAAACAGCCCTGAGAAGTTAAAGAGTGCATTAGTTTTTTGAAAAATAAATATAAACAGTTGGGGTTGTTTGGGTTTTTTTGTTGTTGGGGGGGGGGTGGTTTTTGTTGTGGGTTGTGTTTTGTTTGTTGGTTGGGTTTTTTTAAAACACATACAAAGTTTTCAACAACAGGAGACCAAATTCCTTCCAGAATCTCCCAGACAATCAATTAGTTACCTCTTACCTCGCTCTAAGCTGGACTGGTTTTGAATGAGAAATGATGTATATACATCTTACAGCAACACTGTGGTCACCTGCTTTTTTTTCTTTACTGTTACCTTAATGTTTTATGGTGACAAGAAGTTTCAAAAATTTAATGGCAACAAAGCTGCTATTTTACTAGACTCCAAAAAATTTAGATGCCAAGGGACCTCTGGAGAGCATGTAGTCCAACCTCCTACTCGAAGCAGGGCAAGCTCGGAGTTAAATTACATTACACAGCGCCTTGTGCAGCTAAGTTTTGACATAAAAATACGAAACTGTTCGAATCTAACATTATCTTTACAACAACCTATCACTAAGAAGCAATGCTAAGAATACACGGCCAATTTGCATGCTGATGTCAGCTCTACCACACTGACCAGAAGCAAACGTGATCCACATCTTCGTTTTTTTTGTTGCATTTTTGCTTAACATAGTTTTACGTATACAAAAAGAGTAGCAAAGCTGTTACGGTTCTGAAGAGTTTATTAACATTGCTAGAAATTAAACTGAGAACTAGATTATAGTTTTGTTTCTGTAACTGCACAGCACTCTTACCTCTGAAAGATCGTCTCTTTCTTGCAATACAGATGAGCAATCTACTAAAGGCACCAAAGTAGAAAATGTTGCAATGAACTGGAATGTAATCTGTTGAGAGTTGCAAACAGCTCTTCAGTAAGTGTTAATGTATTCTACACATTAAAAAGCTTTTGCAATTAAGGTATGGGAGCTAAAGCAAACCATTACATGAAAAAAAAATCCAGAGCCTAATTCTGCCATCCCAAAACTTCAATAGTTATTTCTGATTTCACATATAAAACCTACCAGTCAGCACCCCTCAATTTTCCGAGTAAAGTAACACTTATTTTGTGCTGAACTTTAAAGTTACAAAAATTCTATAATGTTCACACTGTTTGACTAGTCAGTTAACATGAATTCCTGAAGATGTGGGCTTTTAGGACCTAATTTAATGAAAATCTAGTGATAAAGGTCTTCCTATTGATCTTAAAAGACTAGGAGTATTTGCTAGGAGCTTTGGAACATCTATTTTATCTTGTTTTTTAGAGCTGCCCAAAAAGGCAGTACAATGCTTATCACAACCTGGTGTTAAAGATTCACTTGGCATTGTCTGACAAGCCAAAAGCATTATCATAAGTTAAAGGCTTGTAATATTAACTCTTTACAAATAAAATTGTGCAGGAACAAAATCAGTCTAAGAACTTCTGGAAACATGAGTTACTTGCTTTCACACAAATATAAAAAAAGCCTTCAGGGCAAACTAGTTGGCTAACTATCTTCTAAAACAAGGTAAGCTTTATACACTCACCATACATTTGCTGAAGTCATTTGGATCCACCCCAGGCAACGCTCTCATCAGCAGAGGTAGCATGTGTGTTGGACCTTCAGGAAACCACTTCCCCCCAGATACCAGACTACGAGCTACTCCAATTACACAGCTTAAAGTAGCTGTGAGCTGATGAGGTTCTGTCAATGTCTCAAGTGCAGGATATGTTCTATAAGGTTTAAGAGCAGTCATATTAGGAACAATAATGTTTCTAAAGTCTTTAAAGAAAATAAAAGTAGATTGTACATGCTATTTTCTACAGAAAGGGTACAAAAGTTCTGCAAGGAAAATTCAAGCTAATCAATGGTTCCAAAATTTTTTTTCTAATCTTTTTCCAATGGATGTAACATCGCTCTATTAGAAAATGTTCCTTTCATTTGATCAATCCTATTCACAACAAATTCAGGATTAAAGAGTTTGTTAGCGGTTGCAGCATAGGAATTAATAACTGCATGGATTCCTAGATCCAAAGCTATGATGATTTTTGCATTTGAACTTTAAGCTAATCCAAGCTGTATATTTCAAAGTGTAAGGTTCTTGTGGCAAGCATGAAAACTTGCCTTGGTTGCGTCTAAATAGATAAGGGATATATTAATGTTACATTAAAGTCCGCATCTTTTTTACAAAAACCTGTTAAGTTACTGTGATATTTAAACCTTGTTTTACACCGAGTACTTTTTAGCAAACTGCGTAACACTTCCTACTGTTATCAACAGCCTACACTTCAAACAAGAGTCACAGTGCTACCCTTGACCCACGTCATTCGAAGCACAAACGACCTACATCTACTCAACGAAATGAATTCGGAACTGCAGCCAAGGCAAACATACCAGTGATAGTTTGAACTACTGAGCAGACGTTCAGTCTGCTCTCAAAACAGAAAAAGTAGTCATACCCAATATGGGCACCCATTGCCGTCCTTCTTAGCACTGTTATGCTTGAAATGTTTTCACATAAGAGCAGATTTATCAAGTTTTTACAGGCAGTTGAGTCAGTAAGGTATGGAACTCGGGAAGGGCTCTTCAAGACAAACTCATTTCTCCACTGTTTTTACAGTATGAGTTGTTAAAGTACAAAAGACTGCATAGGAGGGGGAACATGGAGAGAGACTAGGAAGAAAGCTGTTCGTGGGGCAGGAAGGAGTTACATTTTTCTTCTGGAATTTCAGGCACCAAGACACTAGTAATAGTACAAACTATTTTACATGGGCACATACTTCAGTGATTTGCTTACAAAGCCGGAAGCAATGACAGTACTTTTAAGCAATCTGTAACTGTAACATACTCTGACACAATTCAAATATAAAACTTCTGCTTATTACAACACAAACACACGACACCACCTTTTACGTTTGGCCCAGTTGAAAGCCAGTGCCAAGGCATAAGGTGGCTCATGAATAAAGGGTACAAAGTTGCTTTTTCAACTGATCCACCCACTGATACAAAGCGCTAACAGAAATGCAAACCATCTGAAGACTACCCTATATTGCACCAGCTATCAACAGCTCCAGGAACTACTCCATTTGCCAAGCGTTTAAAAAAAAAAAAAAAACAACCAACCAAAACAAATAAATCAAATTAAAACCCAAAGTCCTCCGAGCAGCTCCTCTCACTGCAAGCATTCATTCGCAGCAAGGAAATTGCCCATCATTTAATGTGACTGCTTTGCATATTTATTTGTTGGGAAGGGAACAGGGAAGTTGCAATGTTTCTGCGGAACTTACTTCTCAAGTACAGGTGGAATTACTAATTCAGGACGCATCAGTGCAAGGTTCTGGAGGGCTTGGGCAGCCTCCAGGCTTCCAGTTTTACTAAACATAGCCAGAAGAACAGGTTGAATAATGCATTCTACAAAGTCTGTAACATCCTGATCAGTAAGTTTATGACTATCAGGCACAGGAGTTAACCAAGTCATTTTCTTGTAGCGCTCACGATGCAGCCTTCTGACAACACCACTGGGTAACCTTTGGAGTAGTTTCATCAGTTTGTTCTGTTGAATATACAAGAAATGCTACTCAATTACTTGGTAGGAGCAGAATCTGAGCTGCTAAGTGTATTACAGACAATTAATAAGCCAGTGTCTTGAAATTACACAACTGCAATAAAAGAAAACTCAGAAGAGCTCTAAAATACAACGTTCACAATTTGTCGTTAAACTTCAGTTCCCCAAATATTAACAATTATGCTGCCAGCGCTATGCCTTATGATTCAAAACATCATGAAAAATACATACAAAGCATATAGCCAAGAACCAAGATTACTTACCGGTAATTAGGACATCTTTGAGAGCATTCTCTGCACATTCACGTGTCAGCAAATATCCTATTCTAGAACAAGTCAGCTCCTTTGGCACTGCTTTGACCAGCCTTGCTATTTTAATCTGTACTTTCCACCAGCTATCACAGGGAGACTCTTACATTCTCTAGCAGAAGACTCCACTAGCTACACCATCAAAAACTTATGCTTCATCAAACTAGACATGCGTTAAAGATCTTTTTGCTTTGGTTAATCAAAACTAGATTTTGCTAACTTGGAGACAGTAGGTTAGTAATACAAAAGCTATGTCACACAAGTAATACTGATGCTGTGTTTTAAAGTGCTGACTTTTTTTCCTAGCTATATATGAATTAGATGGCTAGTTTTGGACTTAGACTGCACTTGGGTTAGATGTTTGAAGAATACTCCCGTTAGCTGTGGTTCTGACACCAGGATAAAAGTATGATTTGAATGACAGTACAATCACCTATCTTGAAAATTAAAGCCTCAAAATATTATACAACCAACAGACAATCTGTCTGTTGGAGCACATAGTGCATCTATCAACATGTTTGATTTGACAGGTTTGACCGTTGAAATTACAGCCGAAGTTATTGTTTTGACATGCAAAAAACTCACCAGCCAGCGCCCATTATTTGAAGGATGGTAAAAAGAGGCAATGCTATTGAACAATCCAGACAAGTGCTTCTGCACTAGTTTACTTGGTCCACCCTGTAAAAAATAAAACATAGAATTTTATTACACTGAGTAAGTTAAAGTGAACAGGTACCACAGTACTACGAGGTACAAGTGAGCACTCTCACTTACCACAGCAATAGCTCAAAGCATCAAATCACATATGTGAATTCCCTCCCTTCCCCACCCTCAGCTCAGCACTAAGCAGCAATTTCTCTCCATCTGATCTGATGAGATTCACCCTAAAAGAGTCATTCAATTGTTCAGCAGGTCCCAAGTGTGTATCCACAGTGGCACTTGTAGCTGGCTGTTCATTTCCAGAATGCCACAGACAGCAGCTCTGAAATAAACCTTTCCATCCACATTCCAAACCGACAGCGAAACAATGTACTTTAAAACAAACCTTGGGCAAAAGATAGCCTAAAAACATGCTTCTGCAGTGAGCTAAACAGAACAAACATTAATTTTAAATACATACTTCCTTAAAGCTTTGCATTAGTTTTTGTTTCACTTCATGCAAAAGTTACTAACCATCATGGCTGTGATCCACATTACCGCATGTCCGACATCATAAGCATTTGTTAAGAATCTTGGAACAACAACTTGATTGCTTCCTACCGGAAGATTTAAACTCCTCAAAATTCTGGTAAAAATCTAAAAAAAAGAAAAAAGACACATTGGCATAAATTAATCTATAATTTACGCCATAAAACTGGCATAAATTAATTTTCTAATCAAAAGGTGTTTGCTGGTTTTGGGTTTGGTTTTTTTTTTTTTTAAAACAATGTAACTGCTATGAACATCTTTAAAAAAAATCCATAAGCTGAAAGATTCAAAGGTCATATCGAAAGAACATCATTAAGGGCCATTTCCACAAGAGCACGGGATTAGTTATACAATCAGACAGTACTTGTATGGTAAGGTACATTCTCGCTTTGGTTTGGTTTGGAGTCAGGTAACAACTTCCAATGCTGTCTCTTACAAAAGGATGCCTCAAATTTTCAAAGATAAGCTTAGGTCTTCAAATGAATGCACCTAATTTGAAAAACTGGGCCACTGCAGTGTAAGACCCACACAGGGAATATGAATTATTCTTAGCATAGTGACACTGAAGACTTATCTCAAAGTAAACAAAGTAATTTCATAAAATGAGAAATATTACCTTTGGTACATACGGATCCCAGTCTATGTACCCGATGTTGTCAGTGGCCAAGCGAGCAAAAAGATTTACTAGATGCTGAAAACGACCATAAAAGAAGGAAATACTGATTACAATATATTTATAAAAGATGCACAAACCCCTCAATCTACTTTACAGATGCAAGATAAAAGCTACCCATGGCACTAAAGCACTTGTAAAGAGAGATTTTACTCTGTCAGAAGCCACCGATACCGTATTTCATAATGCATCTGAATTCCTGCCTTTTGGAGTCCAACTCGTTACTCATCGGAGCACTTACAAAGCAGGTAATTGTGACCTAAGTTCTGGGAGAGGCAGCCTGTCAGAATATACACCCCTGTCTCTTCAATTTTTTTTTTTTAAATGTAAAGACGTACTAATAGTACTTTTAGAAGGTATACGCACACTGTCCCTTTCCCCATGCTCTGTGAATTAACATGAAAGGTAGAATGCATTCACTACCATTTTAATTCTCAACCATTTATTGTTAGAACAACTCTGAGCAGTAGATGAACAACAGACAAACTTAGACTTTAGATTTTGCTAAGAAATTTCTTTTCCCCTTTTGAACAGCTTGGAGCTTTTTCCCCTTTTTGAACAGCTTCCGCAGAGCGGAAGACTCCTGGTAGTAGCTTACAGAAAGGCACTTGTACTAAGCTTCAGAGTCCTTCAAATGCTACCACCATTTCATCAACTGGGTGCAGCAGACTATTCGTCTCTGCAGTGAAGGTTTGGAACAAACTCCGGGTGACAGTTAGAAGAGAGATTTCCCAGCAAACCCACAACACAGCTTAAGCAAAGCAAAAATCTCAGAACAGGCTCTAGTTTGGCAATTTCATCCACTTCTCCAGCAGAAACCTGCTACCCACTTTCACAGCCTTTGCATAGAGGACTGTTTGGAAAACGTCCTAAGGAACATTCTGAAGAATGCGACGCTACCAACAAATACATTAGGAATCCTCTTCTATGCAAGAATGACAGAGAGAGGCTCTGTAGAAGACAGGAGGTTTGGGAAGAGAATAAACAGGTATCCAAAGACAAACCACTTTCTGGCAAGGGAAAGGGCCCTGCGCTATCCACTCTGCCTGCCAACACATCACCCTGGTTCTTGACAACTTTGATCAGGAGGCGACATGCCATGCACGTTCCACAGTAACTGACCTGGAGCAGCTTAACAAGCGCTTACGATTGTCAATTCATCTCATGGTGCTTCCTCACCAGTAGAGTTCTCTCCTGTGAGCTGAATGTGGACACTGGCCTAAAATAGCATCTATATATAGACACTGAAATAAATTCAACCAATACATCTTGAAGGACTACTTAGCTTCTGCAGGATCCATCCTACTTAAAGTGCGCTTGCCTGTCATGCCTGTCACATTTGTAAGCTTTGGTTCATACACATCTGTGGCTTGTAAAGGTCACAGGCATTAGCTGTCAGATGGGACGGCAGTATGTGACTGACTATGAAGAATTAGATACTCCATCACCAGAAGGCAGTCTCACGAGTCCAAAAGGGAACCAAAAGATGTCCTCAGGAAAGAGAGTTATCAGGACCAAACAAAAAAGGAGGTAAGTCTCACCCTCGCATCCTGATTGCGAGAAAGCACGTAATCTACCAACACTCTGTTTATGAGCTTGTCCAAATAGGGAAATACCTATCAGGTCTCCAAGAGCCTTGATGCTTCTATCAGTATCTCGAAGCTCTGGCGAAGCCAAAAGGAAGGGCCTTAGATAGTCCTGCCTAATTCAGAGACAGATATTTACAGAAGAACAGTTCACCTCTCAGTTTGAAGGATACGATAGCTTTGGAAAACCCACGAATTGAACTCAGGACAGTCACATCTGACACAGCCTGAAGGCAAGTGTTACATTTTCTTAAATGATCTACCTTTTTTTGATACTAGGAAATACCCACTAAAAAACCCCTTACCATGCACAAAGGCAATTTATTCTATAGCTCCCCTTCAAACAGCAAGTCTAACTCCTGCCAAAGCAAGCTGAGAAAAAGCTTACAGCATAGAGAGGCATAAATTGGATTGCATAGTCAGAACCCATATGTCTAATTATCTGCATCCAAGCTTGATGAAATGAACAAGCCTGCCCTTAAGAAGTGGACAAGGCAGAAAAGGAAACAAGAAGTGAAAGCTCTGGAGAAAAAATAAAATTGTTTGGGCCTTCCAAGCAAACTGTCAGAATACAGTGGAAGAGGGAAAAACTATCAGAGATAACTTATGAAAGAGTGTTGATGATTATTTGCTAGACCGTTTGACAGAAACAAACCACATCATGATATTCAAGTGCAGGCTGTCATCTTTCTGTCAGAAAGAGTAGACAGAATTGTGATTTTCTGGATAGGCATCAAAAAGATGCAGAAGTGTCTACAGACAATCTCAAATAAAACTGGCAATCACCCCTGTTCAAATCTGGACAATTGCCAACTGTTGGAACTACGACTGCCTTCCTTTATTTGTGATGAAACATACCTCAAACCAGAAACACCTACACACAAGCCTTTTCACAAAGAAATTGCCAGAAAGTGCTATAAAGGTAGCATTCAACGGTGTTTTGGGAATCAGCTTTCTCCGAAGACACCGGGAAGTCCTCCTTGTGTATATAGGCAGGAGATTAGTAAAAGGAGCCAGATGGTCAATGAGCTTATGTTCACACCGAGTATGGAAAAAATCTGGTAATACGCCAAGTTTCCCTGCAGTAAAGCCAAGGCACAGGTCAGCTGACAACAACAGCACCTAAGCTACTGGTGGTGGTGTCTCAAGAGTAAGGTTTTCTTTTATTTGCAGAGTTTGTATATAGTTATATGAGACACACAAAAAGGCAGACAGGTACACGGTAGACAATTTCCCTGAAAGATACAGCCTAATGGTATTTTTGGCCAAGGGGAGTACAGGTTCTTTAGTGTATCTAAAATAAAGATGACAACAACTCATTGCAGTCAAGGCAAAGCATTACTACTCAAAATTAGGGATCATGAAAGACGTGTTAAGATATAAAAGATGGGACTTTACAGAATTATAATTTATAGAAATCACAATAGCACGTTGCATCATGGTAAGCATTAGCAGGCAGTCTGGAAAACGCCAGCATTCCCAAGGCTGGAAAGAAAAGCTGCCTGAGGTAGCCGTTAAACAATGTTCACCAACCACAAGTGCAGCCTCATTTATTCAGCCAGTAACTGCTTGCTAACAATCATGAAATTATTGTCTGTTTTCTTGTACTAATTAAAGAAGGAAAAAAAAAAATCCCTTATATCACTGTTTGACTTCAATGCCTTGCAAGCACATTGTAGGAATATTTAAATGGATTTCTTCTAGTGCAGGTGAAAAGCAAATACTTACCCCTTCCCATTGGGGAAGATTTTGAACTGACACCCAAAGGCCTATAAATTCATCAAACCAAAGCCTGCAAGAGAACAGAATCAAAATAATTTTAACATTGTGAAAGCAGCTCCCTCACTGGATATTTACCCCTCACTTTGCCAGGTGGTCGCAGGAACTCACCTGCCCCTCCACTCATTCAACAGGAACAGTGATCAACATGGCCATGCTTGTATCACTTTGCCTCCCACAGCATCCCTCTTACCCCCGACTCTGATCCTGAGTTTCAGTCCTTGCTTCTTTTACCTCTCCTCCTCTTATTCTTTTCTGATCCCCGCCCCCCCTTTCACACAAGTGTTTCACCAGGAGTTTCCTTATCTACTTCAACTTTGCCATTTCATTACATATTGCCATCCCAACACAGGTAAACCAGATGAAAATAAATCACACTTCATTTCCCTCTACCTTAAAATCTAAAAATTGTCCCTATTGACCAATGTTTACAAGTGTCATTAGCATTTATTCTGAATTCATCTGAAGCCAAGGATGTGAACCCTCCATACCAGTCCCTTAAATTCACCTGTATAAACTATGCTCACTCGTCCCTTGAAGTTTTCACTATCCCTACAGCACAAATATACTTTTAACCTAACCAGCCTAAGTAATCTCTACACGCAGTAAACATCACTGGCTTATGTTTCAAAGTTCAATAGTTCTATCTTAAAGATGATCCAGATACTGTTGCCATCCTGCAAATATTTCTCCTTTCTCAAACTCATTTGCTATGGCAGTCTTCTGACCGTCTCACATTTCCACATCTTGACAGTGAATTTAAGACCTCTACTTCACAATCTCAAATTTGTAGTAACAGCTGTACTTTAACCTACAGGAAGGACTCATCAGAAGCCAAATTAAATAGAAGGTAGGACTTAAAGTTGTGCTATGGCTAATAATTTCTACTTGTGAGACTATTCCTTCACAATTAAAGTGCATTTAATTCCCTTTAGTTTGCTTTGTTGTATACTGTGTGCTTTACTCTAGAGAAGGGAGGACTCATTAGAGAACAGGTACTAAGATTCCCCCAGGTGACTTTTACAAAAGAAGAATGCTGACAGAATTTCTGTCTTGAACTCCTTCCAAAAACGCTGTTAAAAGCCACCATTCATTTTACTGGTTGACTTCAAGTCATCCCGTAAAAGATAACTGCTTGCATTTGCAACAGAACACTATACCAACAGACACTCGATCACACTTACTTGAAACCTTTCTGGTGAAGTTCAGGAGGAAGGGTAGTAGGCAGAAATAGCTCAAAGTAGGTAATAGCCTTTTGCATGGTGACATCAAACGGACACATTAAAGGCCTCCATTCATCTAGCATCTCCGCGGTGGCATCTTCTGGAAAGTATCTGAAAACAAGGAAACCATCGAACATATACAGACTTGGCTTTAAAGTTTGGGTCTTTTTAAAACATATTTAAAACTATCTACTAATTTGTCATAAATCTTAGTTTTACAGTAAGACCATGTACCCAGGGTAAATAGACAGGCAGTCCTCAACTCCACTTAACCTTCACGAAACACAGAGTTAAGATCAAGGACACCATGGTGCATCATTTTAAGACCACAAATGTAAGAAGATTCTTTTCTTGTTGAACCAGAAAAGATTCTGTACAATGCAAAACCATTTCAGTGTGAAGGCTGGTCAAAATCAAACAACTACTATCCACATTTGAGGCAACATAAAAAAAAAGATTACTTAAGGCAGGAGGAACATTTATCAGAACATTACAAGAATGCTTGTTATTTAATTTCTTTTAAAAGAAACTAAATATCCATGCAATGCTGTATTTAAAATGCATAACAGATACAACTGTTTATACAACGTAATTATTGCAGTTGATATGGGGCCAATTGGAAGTAACATTATCAGTGTCTCAACCTTGTCAGAATTTTCAAGAGACAAATGTCACATATTCATTTTTAAAAACACTCTGCTTCAGTGACTTTCGTCATAACAGATACCAGAAAAATCAACAGTGAAAACTAAGGGGTTTTATTTAGCTACAAAACCACATATATTTGGGAGAAGTGTAAGGTTGTTTTATCCTTATGTTCCTCATACTAACAGTATGTGTTTAGAACAGCATCTCCTCCAGGAACACTCAGTGGAGTAACACCACTATGTGAAACAACTGCTCCCATGAAAGCAGATAACTACAAATGGCCATAGGAACGGTAAATAAAAGAACAAGTCTCTTCTCTGCATCTTTGCAGTATCTTAAGCTGCTAACGAAGTCATTTCGTGCAGAGAGCAAGACTGGTTCAGGCACACACGCTCCCAGTGAACGTAACAGCACAAAAGAGCAAAAGCAATGGTGGCCTTATCTAGTGATATCCTGGCTGAACTATTAACAGATTTTCAACCAAGGCTGGTAAAAAGAAAAAAACCCAACCTTACACTTGGTTTAAATATTATAAAATGGAACATGCCCGTCATTTTGTTTTTATTTTAAGCAACCTATGAACATAAGGTATTGATCACTCATAATGCAGTAAAACAGAGAAGTCTCTACCCTCCACCCCAAACTTCTTAAACAAGTTGGGACAACATCAGCCAAGGAATGACTAGTAGGGTGGGGGTTTTATTTTTGGGGTTGTGTTTCTTTTTTTTAAACACTTTTCTTCCCCCTCTTAAAGTAATATTAAAGATACAGGCTTAAAAATAAAACAAACAACAAAACCAAACAACGAACACTTACGGTCTGCAGCTCTTCACAAGTGTTTTCAGAACACTTTCTACAGAACTGAAACGAGAAAGGAAACATTAGGGATAGTATATTACCAAATTTCAATGACAGCATAAAATAAACAACCATTTGCTGATTTTTTCCCTCAAGAGCTTAAAATAATGTTGATGCAATTAGATGTCTTCTGTGAACATGCAGTAGCTAATTGCCTTCTACACAGACCGAATCATAACAATTAAAATTGCTCTGCTAAACTCCTGGTTCTACTTTTCATATACCACTCTAGTATTTACTGTGTTTAAGTGAAGAGTGAAGAATTATTATCATTTCTTACAAGTAATATCCTGCATTTATCCATGACCAATCAGCAGAGCAAGGTAACCCCTTAGGGAAGTTGAAAAAACAAACAGAAAAAATAGCTTTATGGACTTCATAAGTATTTGTAAGATAAATAAAGGCAACAGGCTTCAGACTTCATTATTAGACTCCAAACACCGTATCTGTCCTTTTCAATCTGGTTTTGGTTTTTGTCCAGTGGTTCTAAGAAAGAGAAGCGAACTATCTGCAAATCAATGGTTATTTCATTAGCTTCCCTCACAATTAACAGCTGATTGATTTTAAAAGTGTTTTCATCCATAGCCAGAAAATTTATTTGAGAAATCACACAGGATGCCATCAAACCACTTTAAAAAGACTAAACCTCAGAATAAACTCAAAGAATAAAAGGGAGGGGGAGGAGAGAGAGAGATCGATCAGTGGAACCATAAAGGTAGCAAATCATCATGTTCTTCAAATCTTCTGTTTATTACAAGACAAGCTCAAGACTAAATTGCACTTTTACCAAAAAACATTCCCTGAATGAAAAAAAAAGTTCTGGCAGAAGAACTTCCTACATCTTTTAGATATGCTTTCTGTACTCTTAATAGAAAAATTGCATCCTTTAGGTCATCATCAAAAACTAACATACAGATCAGAAAAAGATGATGCAAACGTATCATCTTTAGAATTTTACCAAAGATCAGTTTAGGTCAATTAATTTTGAGACACACAAATACTGAGCATGCACACACTCTCTCTCTAGTCCTACACAAAATAAACTGATCCCATACAAGCCAGGACAAATATAAAAGGGATAAACCACTATTTCCCTTCAACACCTCAACATTCAATGCAAGCCAGCAAAAGCCCACCCAGCCCTCGTAACACTACTTCAGTTCAAGCAGCGCCCTAGAAGATGCAAAATTCCGTACATTTGATGCAACAGTGACAAAGTAAATCCGTGACCTCTCCCAGAATGAAAATTTTCAGCTGACTGACAGCTTCTGAAATTTGAAGAGGAATGGCCAACCATTCACTAAACAAAAATAAGATCAAACTCTGCAAGAAGCGCATAAAGATTCTGGGTTAAAGTGAATACTGTTCTTGAGTCAGGAAACAGGTAACAGTTGTTCCAAGAGTAGATAAATAAAGCATGAACCAGCAACATTCCTTAAGAACATTAAAGATTACCATGAAAAATGTTTGTGTGACAAAACAAACAAAAAGCTATCCCCATACTATCACACTCCGCTGAAGTAAACTATTACTAAGGATAACCTGAAGGACAGAGGAATTTTAAGAAACGCTGATGACAGAGATCAACAAATCTTTCAAATTCACAAGTTTTCAGTCAGATCTCAGCATTTGTTAGTGGAAGAGAGCAAAGGAGAAAGATTGGAAGGGATGTCCCCTCCTGTCTTCCGATCACAAATTTAGAACGGAAGCTAGAAAGAAAAAGAAACAACAGCAGACAATTTTGTACACAAGGAAACTTCCACCTAAGACACAGTTAAACTACAGACCAGCTACAGAAGACATTTTGTAAGATCCCCGTTTGACGACTGCTAGTTAGAAAAGGACAGGACAATATAGTTGGGGAGAACAAGAGACTGCTGGTTACTGTTTTCATCATCACTTTGAACCAACTCTCTCAAACTTTCTAGCAGTGGCTTCTGTTCCACTTTTGGTTAGGCTTTCTGCATGCCCGTTTCTGCAGAGTTGCTCAAAAATACCCGCAGTTCTCATGCTCGCAAGTTTCTGGATGCGGCTCTATCACTACACGAGGCCATGGATTAACAGAGCACAGGCAAACAACTATATACATAAACCACACCGGATTGGATCAGCCTGCTGTAGTTTCTACTCCTGTCCTTGCTCAGGTATTTAATGCTGACCATTTGGACAAGGTAGTAAAACCTTTGTAATCGGGAGGTAATGAAGCCACTCACGCTGGAAGGTGTCTCCTATTAATTACTGAAACAACAGCGTATTTAATGAGATAAAGGAAAAATTCTCATCCCATTCAGTTTTGTTTGCTTTTAGTTCCTCTTTCTTACCTGAAGTATTATTAGCTTATTATTATTATGTCTTGCCACACGGATATATTAAATAACACCCAACAATACTATTAACCCCTATCACCAGTCATCATTTTGGCACTACGTGATTATCATCTTCTTTTGGAAAGGACATGACCATAATAATTTGTAAATCTGGGGTTTCCCCCCCCCCTGCATTTTCAAAGAGAAACATGCTTCAGTTAAAACAATTAACATATAAACTGATGCTGTTGACTCTTACATTATCAAAAAGCAGTAAAAGCACAATTTTCAGTTTTTCAGGACAGATTCAGGCCTTGAGTGAAATTCTAGCCCTGCAGCGGACACTCCATTGCAAGAGCTTAAGTTCAGACAATGAAAAGAGCAACCAGCTATAGTTTCACAAATTATTTTAGTGAATTTCTAACTACGGTGAGCCAAGTATCAATCTCTCATTGGATTAGTACAACTAAAAATTTCTTCCTCAAAAACCCCAAACAAAGCAAAAACCACTGCAATTCCACTTCCACTTATACCAGTTTTCTGAATTTATATATACACCAAAACTCCTGATACGGTTTTCACGGCAAAAATTCCCAGGAAACTCTTCCGAGACAGAAACGTTGCTGATCTCTACAGCTTCACAGCTACAAGGTTGTTGCTGGGTGCATTTTCCAGAACCTATTACCTCACTGCTAAAGCACTTTCCATGATTTCATCGTTTTTAATAGTAAGGTACACTTACTCGGTGACATGCATTCCTACACCGATACTGATTTTGTCCGCATTCAGACACAGTAATTATTCAAATGTAAAATCTACCTTTCATTTCACCCTTGAAATATATATGCTGGTTAAATTCGTTAGCATATAGCCACTTTATCAGCCACTTCACACACGCTATCTTGTTCCCCAATTAGAAGGGTTTACATACAGTGCGACATTCTCATAAACAGTGGTGTAATGTTAACATTGGTTCTCCAATACAATTATTTATGCAGAAAATTACACCTGTGTGACAAGTGTTACAATCTAACAGAACATGCAGAAGATTACACATCGGCCAGAGCTGAACAAAACAAAAAGTCATTCTTACCACCTATGTAATACATTAAGCACAAATGTTTTAGGTGAAGACAAGCCTGGTCGATATGAACTGAATGTAAAAAAAAAAAAAAAAAAAATTAAAACAGTAGTTAAATTAACAGCTATAAATCAAATCAACCCAGCTTTTAAAAATCTCTTGACTTCCACCAAAAAGATACCCCTCAAAATTGATGTTAAAAAAAAGAAGAAACACCGTATGAGAACGAATCGCACTGCTTATTAAGATGGGGTGTCTGATATCTAATACAGTTAATAAAAGCTAAAAGTTTCAGACAGACCATCACAACTGGTATCCTCCTCCCAGCTTAGCCTTCTTTTCCCTCCTGGAAAAGTCTCCTCCCCACTACGCTCGTTTCTCACACAGCAAATGAAAAGTGACTAGTCAACATCCCCATAGAGGAAAGTACGCGGTTTCAGGAGGTACTGGCATATGCATAAAATAAACCAACTAAAAAAGGCCCTGCTCTTTCGGATTTTCACTGGCAAGTAATATTTACAATCAGCAAAATAATGCAATTTAGCAAAACAGTACAATTAGCAAAATCATTTTTCCAGCTATGTAGCCACGGGAGAAATTCAGCACGAAATGCTCCGTAACAAGTTACAAGGCTACTTGTAACTCAGTAGAAGGAAGCGGTGGTAGTACTTCAATATCCCTGGTCAGACAACTTTTTTTTTTAAGCCAAGTAAGTATTTTCACCTGCATTTCTTTACATGAAGTTTCAATTAAAAAAAAACCCATAATGAGTTATGTAATACATTTTGTAATCTGTAATTTATAGAGCAGGACCTTCTCTAATTGGAATTAGTAGAAAAATTGTGATTTTGGAAATTTGACAGACGGAGAGGGATTTGCAGCGTAAAGAAAACAAAGAAAACAAGTTTTCATTTTTCAAATCAGCAGAACATTTCTAAAATTCTTAAGTGGGAAAAAAATTGATTTGTCCATATCATATCGCCGCTTTGAAAATACATATATAAACACATATGTATTTCCTATAGAAGGCATGTCACTTTTCGTTGTATGCATACTGATCTACACCTAGATCACAGATCCTGGGAATGCTTACAGTACATATATTTAAGAACAGTACCATTTGAATTTTCCCAAACCCTTATTGTGTTATATAACTGAACAGCAGACATTTAACCTGAGTATCGTTAAAGATTTAACATTAAATCTGTTAAACTGTGGGTTATCCTCCTAAAGTAACCTGATGAAGACCCGTGTTCCAGCATAGTTAGAAATGAACTCAATCACATGCATAAAGAGAGGAACAGCGTAACAAACACCATTCACTGGCAGAAGGATATACATGATTTAGTACAGTCTTGCATGCAATTACTGAAATATACTTCATGAAAATATAAGCAAAATATTTACTGTGTAGCAAATTCCAGATATTGAAAGCAAATTTCAAAGCACTTTCAAGCATTACAGGTACTTACAGCCCATCAAATGTTTTAAACTGCAAACTTACTTGGGAAACCAATTTAATCCAAGATGTTCTGTTTTGGAATACAATATCCTTTCCAACATTTCATAAAGTGGTCTCCATGGTAACTCTAAATCATCCCTGGAAAGCAGCTCTTTTTTCCTAATAGAAAAAAAGAAAAACGAGCACTTTAGGATTAAACATTTACATCGACACACTGTGCATCAGAATACCCCAGGCCACGGCTCTGAATTATGCTTATCTCCAGCATTTGGCAACAAACTGGAGGAAGGTCGGGCAAGAAAAAAAGCTAGCTACTTGCAGCACTTCTGCACAAACAGAAGCTGTCAAGATCTGCAGGAAAAGTCTGACTAAGTGAAATAAACATTATCAAGTTGCGAGACAGTCTTCATCGTCTCCCTATTTGAGATTCAACATTAACACTCGGCTCTCTGAGACTTTTTCGTTTCCTAATGGTGGTGGTGGGAACTGACATTCTTTCACTTTCAATACCACTCCCAAAGCTTTGAAAGGGACAAGGTGTTTGCATAATGTGAACTCTTTTTAACCAATCAGGGAAGATTAAGTGAAGTAACCTGTAACAGAACATACTATTACATTAAAGTATATAGCAACATTAAGCAAGTGAAGTGATCAACTTCTTAGAGACGAAAGTTTCAGCCGTCAGCAGAAATCTGTACTTACTTTAACAGGTTTATCAACAGGCGTGCAAATCCTTGCATCATGCTGATCTCCAGTTTTGGAATTGTTACCAACTCATACAACAATTTGATAAAAAGCACATGATCTTCTCTGCTAAATTTTCTCCCATATAATCGGATGTATCTACAAAGAAAACACAAGATGAGTCAGCAATATTTTTAAACATTTCCATTTTACTGAAGACCTGAGTCAGACCTCGTCTGACTTGCTGTTTAATGAAACGAAACTAAAACCTAGTTCACAAGTCCGACACATAAGAACCTGAATATATATAGCAAAGGAAGATTGACAACTGAAAATAACTACAGAAAGAAAAAGAACGACCAAATAAAGTTCACAGTCTTTCAAGATTCTACAAATACCGTAACTACATGCTCACACCAGACACCACAGAAACAAGGATCATAGTCTTTCACCTCATCTTAAAACGTACTAGCCATTAAATTTGGTATTTCCATATCCCCATGTATTTAATTCTCTTAAAAAAACCAAACAAACCAACCACAACTGTCACAAGCAGCCTTATTATACTCTGTCCTTTTCAGCTGGGGCACTTTAAGAAGGAGACAGGACACAATCCAGAAGCTAATAAAAAAACCCAACAAGTTCCAAGTCAAGTCCAAATCTGATAGCTTCCAATAAGGCTGAACGACTGCCTGAGCCACTGAGCTTTGCTGGTGGTGTGGCCCACTGCTATCCCTTATATTTACTATTTTAAGAAAGTACAGATCCATTAGAACTAACTCTGGAAGAAGTGCTTGCTATTTTCAAGTTTGGATTGAATAAAGGAATATGTTTAAAGTCTTAAAAGATAATTTGCATCAGCAAAACCTATATAAGGTTCTTCTAGTGCAGCATTTTACGTGTCACACAACTATAAATTACTCACCTGGGAAGCACACTTTCCTTTTCATTACTGCTCCAACTATTCTTAAAGATTCATAAGAAACCTTACTAATACGCTGCCCTCTGAGTAGCAGTTAGACGAAGCATACAAGATATGAACGCCTATAAAACAATTTTCTGGGAAGCCTATTCGTTGTTTTTGTTTAAGATTTAGCAGAGGTTGGATTGATTTGTTGCTAAATATACACGAGCAGAGCACCAAGGCTTGTTCTGGCAGCGTGAAGAACGCCAGACCTCACACTGCTTATTTGGTATGCAGGGCGGCACACATTGCAGAATCACACACTGGAACCACCACGCGAAGAGATTAGGAAGGAAACATCTCTGAAGGACTCCTACTTGAAAGCAAGAGAGGCCAGGTAATTTTAAAGGGGCAAACATTAGCAGTTACTGATCTAACAATGAAAACAAACTGTCTTGATTCCTGAATTTGGGTTTCTGAAATTGACTCCTGTGACACTGAGGAGTGTAGTTTAATATTCTCTCTGTTTTAGTTTCAAATGCGTCATGCTCCTCTGTAAACTTTTAGTCCTCACAGAACTGCCAGTGGGAGAACTGACTACGGGAGAACTAAAATTCAGATCTCTTAACAACACACACTTACATGAAGCACACTTCACAGTCACACGAGCGCACGGGATTTAGGCTCAACTGCTTGAGTACTTTTTTACCTACTTCCCCACATCCCTGTTCCTCGATTTAAAACAAAATCATCTCTGAACTTTCAGGATCACCCACAGCTAGTAATCTTACCAAAAGGAGTTAGTTTCCTTAAATATATATACACCAAGTCCCCTTGCTCTTTCCTCGCATGATTTTTTTTACAACCTTCTTCCTCCAGTTTCCCTTGAAGACACAGCAGAACAGCTACAGGGCTCCAGCAAACCAATAATCACCATTTTTCAGAAAAAAAAGGAGAAAAAACCAACCAACTCTCCAGCACTTCTTTCCACTTCCCTTTTCCCATTGATTTCAAGGGGGGATTTCTACATTTGATGGGCAGTGTTTTCACTAATGCTCCTTTCAACATGTTTTACTTATTTCAAATACAGAAGGAAACAAACACCTACACTCTTCATAAAATGGACACGCAAAAAGAATCCTCAGGAAAAAAATGGGTGACACTTGATTTTGCAAGGGCTAACAGAAGGATGTAACTTAATCATACTTATTTTGATTGCAATACTTTACCTTCTAAAAGCGTACATTGCTCATACACTGTATGGGAAGAACCCAATGTGAAAGTCTGGAAGCTTTTTCGAGATAAGTGGGGTATTAATCAGGACAACAGAAAAATTTCGTAAGCAGACATAAGAGCTATTCCCAGACTCTCAAAGGAAAAGGACATGCCTTGAAAACACTCTGCTAGACTTAACAGGCAAATCAGAGGCACTTCATACAACCGTGAGAGAGATGACCAGCCACACAGTCCTATCACTCCCACTGAAGTAATTTCCCTTAGTCTTCACTTCACTTACTATTTAATAAAAGGGTAAGACAGTGTTTGATGCAATGACCAAACTTTACAGGAGTTTGCCTACAAGAGTGTTTGCACTCTTCATGGCAGTACACACCTGAGAAGGAAAACACCAGTTACACAGCAACACCAAAGGCTCATTTCACTGTGGAACAGAGGGTTCTGAAATAAAGTTTAACCTTTAATAACTTCCACTTCATTACCCTTTAGTCATATGCACTTGCATGTACTTCTCCACTCTCATAATACTAGGTGTAAAGTAACAAAGAATACCGGTTTCATTTCTTCATGTATGATTAAAAAAAAGAAACAGCAGAAGCTTGAAAAATAAGCTTTAACTACAAAGAAACACTATGCAAGAGATCCAATTAATCTGTCAGCATTGCTACATATAACCAAAAATAAAGTGTTTGGCTGGTTACCTTTCTTGACATTTGCTAAAGCAGTTCTATTATACAAAATGCTGTTTAATTAAGAAGCAGGAGTAAAGTACACAGAAACGTACTGAACAGAAAGATGTCACTACGCCCAAGAAGCAGAACTAGATGCCAATTGCTCCCATATTTACAGCTGCTTTATGTAGGTGGGGGAGGCAGACTTTAAAACTGTCAATTACTTGTCTTAATCCAGCTGTGCATTAAGACAATGACAGAAAATAGTTACTTCTAGAAAAGGGGCTAATCACCTTTTCCTCAAGATTAAATGAGCAAGATCTAACAGAAGGGAACTGCAATATTTTCAGAATATAGCCTCACAAAGGATGAAATACTGCATTACTAAGGAAAAGAATACAGGCAGAACTTCATGAATCCTGAAGGATGCCTAGGGGCTAATCACACAGATGCATGGTCATCATATAAATGGCGGCTCTTCAGGATTAAAAAAAAAAAAAAAGGTTATTGGGGAAAAAAATAATTCTAGAACTAAATTGCTGGGGAAAAACAAAACAAAACCAAACCCAACTTCTTATATGAAGGCAAGTAATACTACATTGAGATGATTCTTGAAACCTTAATTCCACCACCCTTTTGATTCCTCCTTTAAGAAAACCATCAAAGGTTTTATGAGCTCCCAACCTCTACCAGTCAACTGCAAAAAGGATAAATAAATTGCCCTTCATTGTGCCAGTCCACCGGGTTCTGATTTGGAGTTCAGCTACGTGAGGAGAAAAAACACAACCACTGCCCCCCACACAACCTAAAAAACATGATTAGGAAGTGAAAATTCTGTTTGCAGCTCCATCTGTACAGAGTACAGGGTCTCTGGAGATCACACACACGCACAAAAATTAGAACCAAAAAGCCAATTCCCTATTCTAAAAGTATTAGGTATCCAATCTCTCACTCCACAATTACAATAGACCTATTTTTAGGAAATGTACTATTGTATCAAGTGGACATCCTAAATTGCCCTAGAAAGTTGGCTGCTCTGCTACAGTTAAAAATTGCCTTCACTTACAAAGCTGAATAGAGCACTCTCCTAAATTCCTAGCTAGCTATTTTCATTTTCTAACACACGGGACAGGATTATGATCAGTCTAAAACTCAGTTTTTGACAAATGATATGAGAAACAATGACTCATGCTCAACAAGACTACCTAAATCACATGTACGTGTATACAGTATACACACACATCCCATACGCATCCAAAAGGAAAGCTTATATTTTTCTGATAAAGATGAGAGGGAAAGAAATGCAAAACAAGATTTATACACAATAAAATACTTCAGCAAAGTCCCCCCGAGATGTTTTCATCCTTGCTGTAACTTTGCGTCCTGTCATTCTAATTCAAAACAGTTGAGCTGCATTTTTTGCACACCTTACAGCAAGACAGTTAAATGTCATTTTGCAATAAGCCTATACCTGACAAGCACATAAAACAACATTGTCAGGAACAGAAACTGTCCCCCTCAGCCCCAAAAACTCTGCCCTCGCTTACTGAAGTAGAAAGCACAGAAAGACATTTGTGTGCTTTCCAGGCTGCAGAGTCAACTACATGTACAGTAACTATTAAATGTTCATATTATATGAATATGCTCATTTACAGCTATGTTCTAAAAAAAAAGTTAAAAAAAAAAATCTATGTACCAAGTTTCTATGTAAGACATGGAAGAGGGAAAAATTGAAACAGCAGCCTGTTTTTGACCTAGAGACCATAAAAGAGTATGATGTAAGTCCATTTAAGCAAATGATTTTGATGCAACCTGCCTTCCCCCCCCCCCCCACTGTAGCAAGTTATACAACTGAGAGTCAGTCTTCTGCTTTCACAACCAGATTAGCATTTTATAAGATACAGATTTTAGTAGCCAAAGTTGGAGGAATCCTGGGGTAATGATTACAGATTTAAGTGCCAATCTTTGAGACAAGCAGTTCTACTTGCGTAAGAAGCCCCACAAAGTCAGAAGTTACTTAAGTAACTGCACTATTCCTGTCTTCACAGGAGAGAAAGTTCTCTCAGCACACTCCGCATATCCATCCCAAAGAACCCGTTCCCATCACTGAAAAGTATGCATAAAGGAATTATGCAAACCAGCTTAGACATTATATTTGATAAACCCCAATTTTGCCTTTTTTCCCCCCTACTCGGTTCATGACATCAGACAGCTAAAACAGCTGCTCTTAAGATAACTACATACAAGTCGTTTTCAGCTGTTGGGAGTAAAAGAAATACAAGATCTCAGGTTCAGCTGTCATCGTGAAATAGCAACCGACACTCAAATTTTTAATTCAAGAAAAGATTTGAGTTTCACTTTCATTCTTCATACTCTACAGGGTTTATGCAGGTTATATAAAGTTGCAAGTATCTGAGGAGGTGAAACTATATATCACCTGCATGTAATTTTTTTCTTTACTCATTTTTATGTATGTACATATTACAATGTTTGTATTAACATTGGTATCTGTACGAGAAAGATTAAAGACATGCCAGCCACAGTTCTGAATTATAAATTATTTCACAGAATACTGCGAGAATACTGGCTTTTCTAATTCAGACATTTGCAACAAAGCTAAGCAGCGATCATACCATTATGAAGATTCTGGGCATTTTTTTCAGCAAACAAACGTGCTATTTATTATAGCCGGCCAGTAGGGAAAAAGTTGATTCAGACTTGAACTACCCACTATCAACAGAGAGCAAATCTCTGATTTTATTGTAATTATCCTATAATTTGACTTAGGTATGACATCGGAACACTGTATGGTTGTGTTTCGTATAGGCCTAAACTTTTATTAATATATTTCATCCCGCAAAAGTACTTTGTCAAGTTAAACTAAGCAGCAAAACATCTCTCATGTTAAGTACACCAGCTTATTTTTAAACCAAGCCCACTGTTTCCTTCCCTGCCTACATCCAAACGTATTCAGAGTCTTACTGCATATAACATGCCACAAAAAAATCTTGGGACTAACAGGCATCAGACAAGCTGCAAACACACACAATAAATTCAAACTTCAAAGAGTAGGTGGAAAACCACAAATAAGAGCCTCCCAACCTTTCCGTGATTCATAAGGTAGCATAGCAGCAGTTCTCCATAGGCTAAATTCACTGCCCTGAAGCCTAAACTGGTAACAGTAATTGCAATTTACAGAGTGAGTAATAGGGCGATTCTAATACAACCCTGCACATTTTCAAAGGACTTATGTACCACATTTAGCCTGTTTAGCTAAGGCCGATCTTTCTCGTAGTAAAAAGTGCTACAGTTTATTTCAACTTGATTAGTACATGAAGTTCTACCGCAGGTACAAAGGCAACAGGTACCACTGAAACCAGTATGAGCTAGCAGATGGCTGGGGGGGGCGGGAAGGGAAACAGAATTGAACTCGTTCCAATCAGGTTCAAACTGTCACATAACGCAAACATGTGAGTCATTTTGCAACCATCAATGTAATTCTATCTAAGAATGCCTCTTGGCAAATATAAAGACATTTAGCTTCAATCCATACGTATCTAACAGATTTGACTGCCAAATACATGTTAAATTCCCAATTAATATAAAAAAAATTACTTACATCACAAGGAAAACTGTAAGCGAAGATCTCGAAATTGTACAAAACGCACGTGTTTCATAATTTCTAGCACACAGGAAACACCGTTTACGAAGGCACACAGCGCATTCAGCAAAAAAACGTGATAAACATCCACAGAAATACTGTTTACTAATTGAAGCTACAGGAGTCACTGCCACATGATGACAATTTCAGTGCCAGGGCATCCAAAATAGTGGCTCTTCAGAAAAAAGGGATAAGCATGCTTTGTAAAATTCACTAAGAGAAACCTGTGTTCTACTCAGTGCTGCCTACGAAAGCACCGTGGTTTTATCTGTATTAAAAACACCGTGCCAGCACACGCAGCAGAGACAACCTCAGCATAAACTACACCGTGCCACAGTACAGGCAAGATATCAAGGGCACCAACGGTGTTTACACAGCATTAAGCCAGAATTTAATCCTGCTAGCCCTGAACTAACAAACAGCCCGTCTTGAGAGAGACTTCGTGTTCCTACAGCAGAAGTTACACAGAGATGGTATCTCGCACAACTTACTTAAAAAGGCAGGAGGTGAAACAGGTGGTCAAGTATGCATTAAGAAAGAAAACCAAACAAACCCACAAGAGCTCGATTCGTAAAATCCCGAAAGTTTCAGAGAGGACAGGCGAGCTCTTGGAAACGAAGCCACCTTTGCCCCCATTTCCTACGCCGAAGCACTCGCGGGCCTTGTGTAAGACAGGGGCTGACGCCCAGCCACCGGCGGGGAGGCGCGGGCGGGCAGCCGGCCGGGCCGGCCAGCGCTGGACGCGGAGCTCGGCGGGGCCGCCCGGGGCTCCGCGGGCGGAGGTCGGCCCTCGGCGCCCGCCCGCGGTCCCGCTCGCTCCTCAGCCGAGCGGGGAGGGGCGGGCACGGGGCAGCCGGCACCCGCTCGGCTCTGACTAAGCGGCGCAGGGCGAAACCGTTATGAAGGCAGCCTGCCTTCCGCCGCGCTCCCGAACGGCCCCACCGGCCCTGGGGCGGCCCCGCGGGGAAGGGACGAGCCCGGCGCCCCGGCTGCGCTCCCTCTTAGCCCGCAGGCCCCGCTCGGAGGCGCCTTAACCCCGGGCGCGACACCGCCGCCCCGTCCCGCCCCGGCGGGGCCGGAGCCCCAGCAGCCCCGGGGAAGAGGGAAGGACGGTTTCGGGCACTCACGTCGAGAGCTTCCTGGTCCAGAAGAGCCCCCCGGGCCACAGCTCCTGGAGCTGCACGGCCCGGGCCAGGTTGTCTTTGATCTGGGCGAGGAAGCGGGCGGCCTCGGCCTCCAGGCGCTCCCCGTAGGGCAGCAGCTTGTTGTAGACGATCTCCTTCTGCGGCGGCGGCGGCGCCATGGCCGGCGCTGCCCTGCTTCGCGCCCCGCCGCCGCCCCAGCTGCGCGCCCGGCCCGGCCCGGCCCCCGGCGGTCACCCAGCGGCGCGCCGTGACGACACACCGGGGAACGGCCGGTGAGCGAACGAACGAACGCCCGCCCGCCCTGCCGCGCCCCGCTCACTTCCGGCGCGGCGGCGGAAGGCGGGGGCCGAGGGCAGCGCGCAGCGGCGGCAGCCGCCCCGCCGTGCCCCGGTACCCCCCCCCCCCCCCCCCCCCCCCGCACACCCCCGTTTCCACACAAGCGTTTCTCCCCAAGAGCCGTTGTCCCCGGGAGAAACGCGGCGGGGCCGGGCTGAGGGGGAGCGGGAGCCCGCGGGGGAACCGCCCGCCCCCGTAGCTCTGGGGACGGGGTGCCGGGGTAGCCCCGGCAGACTCGGGGCGCTGAGGGGGAAAGGGTGGGTGCAGCCACGCAGCTGCCCGCGTAGGCACCCAGGTGAGGAAAGCGATGTGGCGGAAAGGCCGTAACTCCTACTCGAGCCGAGAGTTCACTTTCTGTGGCTTTGCGGTTTATTAAAAAGCCCTTTTCGTAAGGCTGCCGCCATCCGAACACGTAATCCAGAATAAAAACATTCACCTCCCAGCTGCTCTCAAGAGCAAGAGCTTCGGAAGAGAATCGAATGTTGGTCTTCACCCCAAAAAATTTACTGTGAAGTGGGGATGGACTTCACGGTGGAGATAATGAGCCACGGAGTTTGATAGCAGATTGCGTGGCTGTCTAAGAGGCTTATTTGAAATAATAGCGCTACTCAGTAAAGCGGAGCTCAGCGGTGCCTGGTCCTGCCATTGGCCTGTGGGCGTAGGATAAAGCTTGTGATGGCTATGTGATAACACTGCTCGTCGTACTGATAGCTGTTATCTCCAGCTGTCTCCTAAATATAATTGTTAATTGAATTTCCCCTCAAGAATTACATCGTGACCATACGACAGCTGCAAACTGATGAGATTTAAAGCTACTGACAAGGGCAAATCCTGTTTTCTGATCTTTATGCTCAAACTAGCTCTGCTTAAAATTTGGGGGGAAAAAAAAAAAAAAGATGGCTAACTAAACGCTGAAACATTACAAAGACAAGAAATGCAACAGAAAAACTAAGTACGATAAGCAAAAACCGTAATGCTCAGATATTCTCATGGCATTTTCCTGAAGAGCGCATTTATACCATCTTGTTATGTGCCTTTTGTGTCAGGTATTACTTTTATTTCCAGTCCACTGCAACAGGAAGCGATCCTGGGTGTTATGCTCACGTACACCTGCGCGAGCAGAGCCACAGGATTCAGTCACCAACAAAATAATCAGCACAAGTGCTGTGGGTTTCTTCTGACAACGAGTACCAATAAATCAGCATTACATGAATAAGGTTTTCCCAGGTGCCTAAAGGAGGCTCGATGCTACTTCATTGCTCTCCCATCAAGTATTTTTCTTGTAATATCTTAGGAAAGTGGAAGTCTATCATCACTTTAAGTGCACCAAGTAACTCCTTTTCCCAAAGCTTCAGTGCAAGTAATTGTTCTGGGTTGTGGGATGAGACTAGGATAAAATACTTGGCTAATTTCCCTTGACTGAAGTGCTACAAAGGGTCGAGCCTTTTTGAGCAGGGGTCAAACAAAGAAAGTTAGTTCCACCTTTTCTCACCTTCCTAGACCTACACTTTTAATAAAGGAAGCACAACGATTTTGTTCTGTGTTCAATACTTTTGAAACACCCTTCCATTCCTAGAAGATTTGGTACCACACAATCCTGTAGATTATGTGTATCAACTTTATTACAAAATAGTTGGACTTTGCTATAGTTTTTATTGTGATTTGGAGGGTATTTGTTGACATCTTTCACAGTGGCTTTACAATTACCTTCCATTCCCTCCTATCTACACTATACAAAACAATTTATACATGAATTTCTGTCCTTTCTGGCCCGAATTAAAAATAAAACTTGATTAAGGTCAAACTTCTATGGGGCCAAAGTACATCTTGGTTTAGTCTTTTGTTGGTGAAAACAGGAATAAGCAAAAGGTGTAGCTAAACACTATGAAATGAGTAGTTTTATCATCAATTCAGACAAAGATAAACTGGATAACTGGCCTAGAAGCTGTAATAAGAAAATATCCATGTTTAAGGATAAAGTGAAAATGTATGTGCCTTGAAACTGAAAAGTCTAAAATTACTTATTTTCTATCATTTATGGTCAATTCTTCTTTCCTACTTAATTTGTGGTTTGTCCAAACAGCCGTTTCCAATGTGGGAAAGCATTTATTAAATTTGAAGCACGCGGAGTTTGTTTGGGCTTGGAGGAAAAAAAAATATGAAAATTATAGTCCAATTTTTCTGAAATTGAAGTTGGCAGATACATAAGGAACTTCAAAGCTGATTCTGTTGCTTCATAGCTACATTATCACGAAAAAATACTCCTGCAGTTTCTGCCCTTTCTAACCCGAGTTAAAACTGAATTTTTCACACATTTCTAAGTATTTTGCAACATGAATAAGCACCTCTGACCTCAGGGAGCCTGTTTTGTCTGAACCAGCCAGCCTCCTCATCTGTGACCGTTGTACCTCAGACACACGAGTGCCTTCCACCAGAATAACACACTTACTTACCTTTCAGGGGAAAAACGTGCGAAGTGTGCCATCAGCACCTCAGACAGTCATCGTACTAACTAATTTGACCTCCTCCTTTTCTGTAAACAGGAGCTGTATTTCTGAGTCGGAAACAAGGAGAAAGGAGATTGAGTCCATTTGCAATTACAATAGTAAACGTACATATTGTACTTGCATTTTCAAAGTATTTTCTGCATATTGATTAATTTACTAATTACATTTACTAATTATTAAAAAACTAATCCTTTCCCCCCAGTATGCTGGCATTCTGCTATTGAAAAGGAGAAAAAAATTGATACATTTTGCCAAGTGAGTCAAAAATAAATTTGTTCTTCAAGTTTGCAATATGTTTTGGCTGCAGCAGTGTGTAAAAGCACATTTGGTTCCCAAGTCATATGATGAAGGACGAGCTTTCATAACAAGGAACCCGTCTGTGCGACTTGCATCAACAGCTTTTTCCTCTCTTATTAAGTAGGAGGAATATGAATTGAGAGCAACCCAAATATGGTTGCCACCTGTTGTTTTTGGCATTCCATCTTGAGAATTGATGAATCCAAGTGTTGTAGTTGTGAAAAAAATACAATCTTTCCATTCATGAGAAATTTTGACTGTTAGCAGTGGCGTAAGTCACGTTGCGCCTTGTTCACACGTTCCCTTGTTGGATGGCTCGCTGCCTTAGGTCAACTGACACCACCAGTGTCATCGGTATTTAGGAAACTTGTCACTCAACCTTAACTGTGGTTTCTACTATCTCAGCTCTCAAGCAATCACTTTTCCTATATAGACATTTTGCTTAGTGACCCATCTGTCCTTTCCGACCTAAGTTAAAAGTTGAATTTTTTGAGTGACAGACTTCTATGTATGTTACAATTTGGAAAAGCACGCTCAATCCTACAGGAGCTTCACGTTACCTGTATTGTACCTATCCTGGTCCGTGACCCCCCCGTACCTCAAAGAGCCACACTACAAAAATAAAGAGGAACAGTTTGCTTTTTGATGTTGTCAGTGATGAGGATCCTCAGACTTTCTCTCATTCCCATGTTTTTAAATTGGTCAGTCATCCAAAGCAGGCACTGAAAGATGCCAAAGAGAGTCAAGAAGCTGCTGCCATCCTGCTCACCAACTTTCAGACAAGATGGCAGCAACTTGCTTTCTCCAAGAAGCAGCATCTGTGATTACTAGCTGCAAGTGTTTAGACTAACAAGGTTATTTTCATTGCAAGGAGCTGCTCCATCCCTTCAGGATGGGGACATGAGAAGAGCCTGTAATTACAGCCTGCTGTGAAAGCATTTAATCCCCTGCCCCTGGGAAACTGAGTTGCTCTAAAGATTTTGGGTAGTAGCAGTTCCTTGTCTGGTATAAACAGTGAAGAGCAGTAATTACAACTGCTTGTCTCCCCTCCTGCCCCTAGGAACTCAACTGCGGTTATTACTTTCTTGAGAAACAACGAGCAAGATGGCAGTAGGATTAGTCAGTCTAACCAATCTTCTGAAGTGTGAGAACGTGATTTAAATCACTAGTTTTAAGTCAAAGAAACAGAAACACTGATTTTAAAAACATATCTATGCTGGTTTGTAGCTAGAAAAATCTTATCTGGAGACATGTGGCCTCCTTTGCCTTATTTAAAAAAAAAATATGAGAAACACTGCTCTACCTAAATATAGAGAAAATTTTCATGAGCCAGAAGACTACAACTTAAACACACCTATTGCATAAACTTCTATTTTACCGAGAATTTATCTATTTGGAGGATGGGGGCAAGAGTGATTACAGCATCTGAATGAGGTGCCAAGGAACTTAAGCTTCCTGTATAGTATGGGACAAAAATAGGTTCTTCTGAAGCGTGATTCAGAGTAACTAATTTTAGGTCGCTAAAGTAAGGTTCTCTAAATGCTCTACTGCGTGTTTCAAGTTGGATGGGGAGGCGGGTTCAGTATCACCTAAAGCACACACACTGAACACTGATATTGTTCTGTTTCTATGATGCCTGTTTAGACACACATGTTCCAATATGAGTGGAACGTTTCTCAGTTTAGCCTATATTAAACAGAAATAAAAGGCACTTGTGAAGGGGTTAAAATGTTAATATGGGCACTTGTATAATTTGTAAAACTTTACTACATAGACAAGGCTGACCAAATTGCTATCCTTTCGCTTTACGTTCTTGGTGGTTCTGCTTATGAGAGTTCAGGCAGTTAAATCCATCCTCAATTACATGAATGCACAAGATATTATTTGGCCTCCTCTCCTTCCCAGCTAAAGTTAGTGGGTTACTGTTCTTACAAGGATGGACAGTCACTGTTTATACCAAAACAGGACCAAAATCCTCCTTGGTGAAATAAATTAATTTATGGCAAAATTGGTTTTCCCTCTCCACTCCCTGGATTTGTTCTCTTTAGGTGTCTTACTGCCTAAGATTTGGAAAGCAAAATTGTCTCAAATCCACACAAAAGAATCTGGCTTTGACAGTCTGTTTCCTCTACATATCTGAAACTCCTGAAGATATCCCTGGAAACTATTGTGCCTGCAGGGAGAAAAAGCAATAGACTTGAGCCTCACTATAGGAGCTTACTGCTGATTTCTTTCCAAATTACTCATAGCTATTTGAAATAAATAATAATTCCTTGGATATGAAATAAATGCAGCCAACTTCAGGCAAAGAGAGATTACTTTTTTTTTTTTTAATATTTCTCCTCTTGAGGCACTGAGATGGATTTTTCTGTCTCGCTGTCTTGCCAAACAGAAACCAGCTGCAGAGGAGCATGTGATGACAGCGAACTCGCAAAGGTCAATGCTAGGGATTCTGCCGTTCTAGGAAATCAAAGAAACACAGTCCCTTGGCAGCCTGCAGTCACTTGCTTAGAAACTGCTCATTACGGACTTTGCAGTTTCATGCAGCCACTCTGCGTTTGCCAAAGCAGAATTGTGGCAGACCTTACCCCAAGTGCTGAGTAGCTGATGGTATTTTTTTTCCAGTGGTAAATGCATCTGTTGCGTCTTCATCTGCAGTTCTCGGATCTTTGGTTTGTCTATTCATTTCTCATTTCCGTCTCCTTCCAATTCTTAGGTTAGCAAAATGGCAACTATATATAACTTTTCTGGGCAGGATTTATCTTTCAAAATAGGAACAAACTGTGAAATACCAACTTGTTTGATAGTATCCTACTTCACAAATAGTCCCCTGACTTCAGTGGGGTATCACACACAGCAATGTGCTTCTTCGCATTAGAAGATGATAAATATTTTCTTTTAGAAAAGCCTTCAAAGCCCATTTGGATATCACTGATGGATGAAACCTGTGAACAGGAACTCTTTCTTCATCTTAAAATATCTGCAACCTCTCCTCTTTTGAATTAGGCATTAGCTGAAAACATAAGGTCTTCCATGTTGCTCCAGTTAGAAGAAACTGGCAATGTCTATTTAAAAAAAAAGAAAAAAGTATAAGGTCTGTTTTCCCAACTCAGGATAAATCCTGGGTTGTGTGTTCACTGTTTCGATGTGTGGATCAGAAATATTTAAACATTTATGAATTCTGGAAGAGAGGCAAGCTCACTTAAATATTCCCTTAAGCAACCAATCCTTTCTCTCCTGCTAAAGAATTATTTATACCTTGCTTCTGGCTGCATGGTTTTATGCCTTGAATCTGCATGGTAGACTTTTTGGCACATTTCTAAAGCAGCAGCTTCTCTCACGGGGTATTATGAGACATCCAGCAGATTAACAAACCTTTGAGAGGATCATGTGAAACAAGCTCAGAGCTATCTAGCATTCATTTGGTCTAACGTGGCGAGTTGTTTATGCTTACGCCCTAGTAACAAGGGGATAATAAGTATAATTGTGTCAGGGGCATGATTATGACAACGCAGGTCCCGCTGACTAAAAGGGGCATTCAAGGAACTGTACATTGGTGGGGTTTTATTATTGTGTCAGGTGTCCCGTTAAGAAGAATTCCAGGTGAAACAATGACTGTAAATAAACACTACATAACAACCTTGGAAATGTAGCTGACAAAAAGGCCATTTAGGACAGAAGGAATGTTCTAATTAAGGAACACAATAGGACTGCAAATTCAGAGAAACCCCAGGGAGAGGGAAAAGTCGCTTTTGCCACATTTGTATATTGTAACTTAAAGGCTAAGCCCAGTGGAAAACTGAGCCATATTTAGTATAAAGCCAGAAGCTGCCCTTCTGCTGGGCAAAGTACCAAGAACTGGTTGAAAGAACTAAGGAAGCTTAAAAGACTCAAGTAAGAAAGAGAATCTGTCTTGAACAAAAAGAGCAGAAAAGATAGCTTGTAATCTCAAAAGAGAGCTCTGCAGGACAATACAGTAGGCTTTAACTGTTATTTCCTCAGACAGATACCGATACCGCTATCTACAACCCCCATGTGTTTTCCTTTTCAGTAACATTGCAACGGATGAACACAGAATCTGATTCACGCTTTCTTGGCTTTGCCAAATGCATGCTCAAATCCTATAACCATGCTGTGAATTAATCTGCTCACCCAAAGGTCTGATGAGACGTGGTTGGAAAAATGGTTGTCCTTGGACATTCCAGCCCCCTTTGCCTGGGAAAGATGGAGTAAAGGATTGGTCATCAGCAGCTGGAGTGGTATCAGCAGGAGGCGTGACAGGCTCTGAAATGAGAAGAAACTGGGTCAGCATTGCTCTGGTCATCCCCAGCAAACAAACACCTCTGAAAAGCAGGCATTTTGAAATGGGAAGTTGGGGGGAAAGGGAATTTGGGGTGGTGTCAGGAGTACCAGAGGTGTTACCGAGTAGGGATCGCTTTCAGATCCCAACAGAGCATACAACGGCTTGATGTGCTTTAGCTGCCGAGCACACCACCTCTGCATCACATCAGCTGCAGCACTGAGACTGTGGGCTACGGGAACAGCCATACCAGCTAAGACCGTCAGCCCTGCGTACCTAATGCTATCGTGCCTCTGCACAAAACATGGGATAGCATCCTCCAGCTCTCCAGGGGCTTTTCAGGCAGTGCCTGGTACCATCCCATCAGAGTTGCTTTGTTCACTATCTCCTTCTGGTTCCCTCATTTTGATTTTTTTTGAACTTGGATATTCACCTCTTTTCTCATTAGATTCCCAGGCTCCGTGCCTTTTTCTCTCTCCACCCCACGCAAACATTATTTTTTTTTTCCAGGAAAGCTTTCTGTTTCTTCGAGACTGGCCTCAGTCTTTGGTCAGTCAGTCTTTGCTGCGGAAATGTGCAAGAACAATTTCCTGTGACAAGACTAAAACTAAGAGCTAAAGACCAAGAACTGGGCATGAATACAATTTTACTCCCCCTCTGTATACTCTCCATTTTCTTCAGTTCACAGACAGACATCCTGAGTCACAGGCTATTTCGTTGTGTTTAAGAGTGCTAAATGGGTTTTTCATCCCCTCATTCATCTGCTTTTTAAGCTCATTATGTTTTGGCATCAGTGTTCTGCACCCGCAATTTCTGATTCATGCACAGCGTGAAGAGTTGTTCCCTTTGTTTGTCATAAACTTGTTACCCAGTAATTCTGTTTGATGCCCATGAGTTCTCATACATGAGGGTCCTATTCACCATTTATGATTATTCAGACCTGTGTGGTATCCCCTGCTGGACAGACTAATATTCTTCAGTCTCAAGAAGACACAGGAGAATATTAGTCTATGTAGTTTTTCTTCACATGAAGCTGTTCCAGGCTTCAGATAGTCCTTACTGATTTTGTCTGTTGCCTTTTCTGTTGTTTTTGAGGTGAGGAATGGCTAGAAGAGGATATTTGGTACAGCCAGGGTTTGCACAGTGACCTGAGGGTATTTTTCTGTTCTGCGCTCTGTTACTTTAACATTCTCTTCCTAAGGGCTTGACAGACACCAACCGTTACACTGATCTTCTCATAAAACAGTTCACAGTAGCTCCAGGATCTCTTTCTTGAATGATAAATGGCTCATCCAGAAACCACCGCTGTGTTGGCGTAGTTTGGTGTGCTTTTGCTCTGCGCATAGTGTTTAATAACACTGAATTTAGTCTGACTTGTTAAAGCCCAGTCATTTAGTGTAATGAGATACTTCTGTAGTTCTTTGCAGTGGCACTTTCTTTTACTGCCCAGAGTAAGCTAATATAGGATTTTGCCAAAAGCTTTTTAAAAATGCAGAAACACTCTATCAGCCAGATCACCCTTTTCCACATAATCACTCATTTCTCAAAAGCATTCACGTTGATTTGAAACATGAATTCTTGCTACAAAAATCATGCTGTTCCTCCCATTTTATCAGAACTACTGCTGTTTTTACTAGGTTGGATGGGGAAGATGGCATCAAGGTAGTGTAAGAATGGAAAGAATTGTTATTCTTATCAGCTTACTCTTACCAACACAAGGTCCTGTACCAAGGAACTATGAACAGAGACTAGAAGGACCATCTGAAGCCATCTGAGCGTTTTCATGTGTTACAATATAGACAGTATCTATGGACTTACTGCCTTTTACGCTCGCTCTCTTTTTATCTTAGTAAGATAAGCATATCAATGTGGTTTCATTGTTATTACTAATTTACCATTTCATTTTCTAGCAGAAATAACTCCTCAATGTACCAATTTAAGGGGGCAATATTATGGGAACTTAGAGTAAATGTTTGGGACAGACTATTCAATTTCCCAGAGAACATCTGAATTAAAATGACACTATTTATTGCTCAATCTAAGAAGCTATTCCAATCCCCCACTCCATCAACGCCAGTTGCTTGCCCATCACTGGTTCTCAGATACCCCTGTAATAACAGCAGAAAGCTCATTTTATCTATTTCAGCACAAATTGTAACTTAAGCTTTTGAAGTTATCCAGTTCCAAGAGCTGAAGTGGTAATCAATTCAGCGAGACTTGACTGAAATACTTGATGACACAGGCTGCACTAATACATTTCAAGATTCTGAAATACCAATTAGGGTTTCTCTTTGTTGCTTTTGAGCAGAAATAGTGGGCTAATGCAGTTAATGAGAATGAATCAAATAGTTTCACAGAACTGCAAAATGTAATAGCTGTCAACCCACCTCCATTATAAACCATTCCTTTACCAACCCACACTCTTTTGTGCTTTCTTAGATCTTTTATAGAGCCCTAAATCCTCCACAAAATCTGACATCATTGTTCTAGTGGCTGTGGGAAGGGTGATGTTTAAATTTCCCATATTTCAATGGGAATAAAGAACTAACTGCCTTAAATGACCACATCTCCTCCTCCTCCTCAGCATGTTGCATAAGAAGAGAAAATATAACCACCAGCAGCATCTCAGTCAATGTTTTTCCCAAATTTTAACGTGTTTCCTGTGAATGGATATTTCATAAATCAAACGTCTGATAAATCTCCTTCTGCTCTGCTAGCAAACCATGCAACAAAGACTTCTACCATGCTCCTTCTAAATGTAAGAGAATGGCCTGGGCTCCCCTTCTTCACCGAGCTCCCAATCCTTTCGCATTTTCTTTCTTTCCCTTTGGAGCTCACTGATGTCTCCAGTAAAACCTCAGGAAGCAGGACATTTCAAATCATTAAATAATAATCCAGGTAAAACAGAGATCACAAAGACAACGCCAAAAGAGCAGCTTGTTAAGTTGAGGAATTCTAACATTCTGTTTGACTGCAGAATAAACTTTTTCCTGAATAACATTGTTTTGACATGTTTGCTAGTTCAGGATCTAATTGAATTTGCATAAAAACTCCTAGGCCTTGGATACACAAAATAAAAATATCATGGTTAAATTGTTCCTTTGTTTACAAACTGCTTATAAAGTCAAGTTATACATATCTTCTGTAATGAAATTCTACCCAATGAATTTAAATCCTTGCAGGCATTATAGTAGGTGGTTTTGTGTTTAGATTTAATCATCAAGCCAAAACTTACTTGATCCATCATGCCAGCATAGGACTGACAGTCTTAACCCCAAATTGCACGCTCTGATTCTTATGCTTTGGAACTCAATAGTATAACTTTGTCAGTCACATTTTTGCTCAAGATGGATTTTTTTGCTACAGGATACATCAGTTCATATTCTCATGTTTTATTTACCAACGCTTTATGATTTACGAGAACTTTGGACTGATGATGCAATTCTTCAGGGCTGACTTCCTCATACAAAGCATTTGTTTGTACCTAGTGGTTTAGTTCCTTATGTTTTCAGATTAAATTTTTACTACTACTAACTCAAACTGATTTACCTGAAGTTTCTTTCTTTTTATATATCAGTGATGTACTTTTTAAAGCTTCACTTAGACTGAAAAATCTGAACTTTATTTTCATGTGGTTTTGTTGGTGGAGGTTTAGTGGTTTATTGCCTTAGATCTTTATGTGGAGGAGTGTTAAGCAAACTTGACAGGGCAACGATAAAAAATGTTGAGAAGTGAACAGAAGCTTAATTTCATCAAATATTCATATCTATGTATGTCAAACAACATTATCGAGCTGTGAATGCGATCGCAAGCAAAAGAATTTTGGGGATTACTGCTTTAACATAAAAAAATGAAATTTCATTTCAGAGAAAAAAATACAATTGATAGGTCTTCATGCCCTAGACAGAATCAGGATGTAGTGAATTTGGGCTTTAATAAAACAAAGAGTCTTCCATGCAATTTGCTGTACAAGAACATAGTTGTTCTACCATGTAGGCTCTCAGAATAACTGTTTGAAAAAGCACAAAGTAACACAAGAGCTACACAATATCGTCTAAGCCACAGTAAAATAATGGGTTCACAATTTTGTGTCTGTCACCATATAACCCGTGTTACTTTATGTAAGCAGTCCGTGATTTTTAGAGCACGAGAGGGACAAATTTAGGTCCCATCCACACAAAGTTTGGCTGCAGTCCTGTAATCTGATCTGTATAGGCATAACCCTTCCTCTGCACAACGCTCCACTTGCTTCAGTGGGCCTCTGCACAGGTGTGCGGGTCCTCCCACACAGATCAGATGGCTGGATTTGGATCTTGCATTATAAATGGATCAAACGGAGACAAATGTTGTAACCAGGTCACCTGCCTGCGCTATGGGAATACTGTAGATTCATCTATAACATATTTAATCAGTCAAACACCAAGCAAGTATTTTAGCGATTGTTACTTTTGTCCATGCATTGTTACTCCAACTATCTTTCAGTTTTATTTTTCCAGAAGGGTAATCAAACCCTCTTTCAAAACTGAATGCAGTACTTCTTTCAACCATTCTACTAAGATTTTTCTCTAGGTTACACAGTAATAATTACAATATAAGTATCCAGGTAGATCATCCTCAAAGATTTTATAAGATTTATATGCTTGAATTTCAAGTTTTGCAGTTCTACAGTTCAAAGTCATTGTTTGTTTATGATGCAGCTAAAGAAAACAGCTTCCTCCTATGTTGTTCTATTTCAACATAAGACTTCATTTTTGCCAAACACTACTTTGGTTTTTGGCTTGTTAACTTCTATCCAGATGCTCTCTCTTAACAGACACCCTTTTTCTATAGGGTGCTTAGACCATCTGTGGTATATGACTATACCACATGAAAGGTATGTAAAGCCTAAATCTTTACTTCAGTTGACACTTGTACATCCATGCCACTTGATTTTTAGTTTTCTCTAAATAAGCTGACTTATGGTTATTGGTAATGGTATTAGCAAAACCCTTACAGGCTAGAAACACTTCATTGTCTTGTGCTAAAGTGTATGGAATAAAAGTTATTTTGTGTTTATTTCTGCACAATCACAACATTTCTATTCAGTAGTTCTGCAACAAGCTAGTGTTTTATGTCTTATACAGAAGAAAGCAGACTAAGGCTCTTCAAGGGACCCCCTGCATGCCTCTCTTGTCCTTCAGGCTTCTAAATCTAATCTTTAGTGCTTAAGAGAAGACGACAGCTACTGATAGCCAGCAATCTGCAGAAAAAGGAAGAAATGAGACGAAGGGAAGCCAGCTCTTATTTCACAGTTGGTCAAGATTAAGCCTTCAAAAAGTTTTTGGTATATTTAGATATGATGTAAGTAAGGCCTGCAAAATAAAGACCCTGAAGAAGCTTGTACAACTTTGAAATAAAGTTTGTAAAACTGAAAATTATATTAGTTTTTATTCAGAAATGAAGCAATGCAAGTGAATGCAACTTAGGAGAAGAAAGTATGATAGAGGAACAAGGAGAAGAGGAAGGCTACTGAAGAAGGAAGTTTATCATTTTGCTTGAAGAAGTAAACACAAAGAGAAGGGCAGGGCATTGTTTTAAAGGCTAGAAGAGAGAGACACTGATATACCTTGCATTTGACAGAAAAAAAAGAAGCTAGAAAGAACAAACTAAACTTACATTGCTTCTAACCTTCTTCCTAGGCATTTAGTGTTCCCCAGATAACAGCAATAACCAGGCAACAGGAGCAGTGGCTTCTTTTATCAAGAAGCTTTGGTATCCTTTGGGAAACCACTCATCAAAATCAGCTGGGGACCATTTGCAAGTGAGTCAGGTTTAGAATTTGGTTCAGATAAACAGAGTGATGCAACAGAACTGCACAAATACTAAAAATTCCAAAGAATATGTATAGCTAAAGATACTGGCTAGCAAGCCGACACCTGAGAGAGAGGAGTGAACTCCAAAGGAAAGTCAGGAATGCTAATAGTTTGTAGATTGTGCAAGGAACTCTACAAAAAGGTAGCAGGAGAGCAGAAATGCAATCATGGACAGGTCTGAGGAGGAGCCATGTTAAATTAAAACAGTGCAGAAAAATAGCAGCATAGTTACAAGTTGAAGGATGAATTAAGACAGCAAGGTGGGAGGTTATGTGCCTGATGGGACATCTGCATGAACGCCAAAGACAATAATTTTAGGAGTGGAAAACACCAAGTAGATATGGTGGCGTGAGGTGACAACCACACAGAGAGAAAGCAGGAGTAGTGGGCATTGAAAGAAAAAAGATTTTAATGGTTTTCCAACTGTTCTGTGCCAGAGATGAACAAACAGCATAAATAATGAAGCTACAACTTTCAGAATAACTTTGATTTAACAACCAAAACAAAAGCTTAATAAATAAAACCCTTAATTGATAAAAACCTTTTTGTTGATAGGGGTCAGTGTCAAGGGTGCCAATAGGTCTCATTGTCCTGACCAGCCTCACCTGGGACCCAACCACGCCCCTCTGCTCCTTGGTCCAGAGCTCCATTTAAGCTCAGGGCTGAGCACATCTACTTCCTCTCAGCCTTAGCCAGGCTAGTCTTCAGTCTGGTGGTCTTCAGCCTTGTTTCTCAGATGCACCTTGCCTTCTGCTGCTCCTAGATAGACCCTGCTGCTACCCCCTGGCTCTGCCTACCCCATTCAGGTACCGTGGGACTGTGTCACTTAAGTGTTAGGGTCACCCTCAGCTCCTTCTATAGCTACCCTTGGGCTCTTCTCTGATGTTTGGCTGCCATGGCACCACTGCAGGTTTTTGGTGTTTTCCAGTAATGATATTCTTTACTATATCTTTTCTTTGTACTATGATTGTAAAACAGGATAATGGGAAAATTTTACTGCACTTAAAAATTCCTCCTAGTGCTTAGTTTAAAGGCTTAATGCTCAGAGTAGGGGCAGATGACCTAGTGGTAAAACTAGACCTATCTGCAACAGAGTTTTCACCAATTGCAAAAAGCTTGCTGAGTAAAACACCTTTCAGAATAAAGAAGCCCTTCTGTACAAGCTTAAGTTGCAGTAATAGTTGTTCCTAGATGCCACTGTGCTGGGAATGAAAGTCAATCTGTGTATGAGAAGTGAGAACACAAAACAATGTCCTCTGAAAGAGGCAGAGGAACGAAAGCTGGCTAGCACATACTTGAATTAACAAGGATATGCAGTGATCAGAAAAGAAAAAGTAAAATTAATATGGTGAAACAGAAAATAAATCTTAAAAAAGCAACTGTTGTGAGCATAGCAAAGGCCTGGACAAACTGGCACCATAATGGTCATCACTGGAATTCACTGCAGCCTGGAATTTCTCACTTGGATATTAATTGTGACTGTTGCTGCTGTGTTTTAGTAATAAAAAAGGTCATGCCTACTTACTGAGTAGCAAACTGAATCCAACATGTGGTAATAGCTAAGCTGGCAGCAGTATGAAAGACTCTGTATTTTATCTCCAAACGATCTACAGATGTTATGGCATTACACTTTCTGTTCATCCTCAAGCTCATCCTAAAGGTACAACAATTTCTTTGTTGCAGGAAATGTTCGTAAGCATTTGCATTCCTCTGCAGTACAATCAAGGAATATATCTTATGCCTTAACAGATATTTAGCATTTTTACAATTGGCTGTAGCTTTAGGAAGTGCAACCAGCTGATTCTTCTTAGGCCAACACCACCACCCTAGAGCAAACAGCTGAAAGAAGGGGAAAAGACTCAGAATTTCACTGACTTCCTATGGACTGTCTACATTTCTTGATAGTGTATGCTAAAGATCTCTTGCTAATTAGAGTATCTAAATACTGGTTTTTTTACTGATATTGATTACTTGGACTGTACAATATTAGGTGTTTCATGGTATCATCTTGAGTACTTCAGGCTCTGCATGGTATCTCTGCTTTTTCTCATGAAATAATGAGAAACTTGGACTCACCTAGGGAAAGAGTGGCAAGATCTTCTTATGGCAAATAACAACAACAAAAAAATCTTAAACTGACTTTTCTGAAAAAAGAAAATAGCAGTAGGAAGACAGGAGATGTGAGTATCTCTGCACCAGGAAGGTCTTAAGGACAGTGACAGGAATGAACAAATTCCCATCCTGAGAATGAGCCAGTGCAGATACGAGGAGACCTAACTGAGTGATATCAAGAAAACTCACTTGAAAGGTCAAAGATTCTCCTGATAAAACAAAGGTTGCCCTTGCTAGTACTGGAATGTGCAGACAGCAAAGTGTAATCAGTACCAGAATAAGCTCTGGCTTCAAGGCTTGTGTTACAATGCTTTATACTGTAAATAGGCTGCTATTGTAAATTTATTTTTTACCTGTCTTGCTCTTCACTGCTGATAGATGGCAGCAAATGACAAAAGGTTTTCAGTCTATACTGTGTTCTGTTCCTCTTTCTGTAGAATCCTCCTCTTCAAAAACAAAATGGTGCTGGTTCCACACTAGCAAAATGTATGACCCCTGTAAAAGGCAAGGGTTTAATTTAATGTTGTATAGTTAAAGCAAATGATGAAACTTTGTCCATTGTGTTCCTATTCCCTGTGATACTAGAAGTTTTCTGATTCTATGTGAGTATTTATGTTCTGCACTGAATTGAATGGTTGCTTCTCTAGTTACTTGATGTGTATTGGAAAAGCAATTTTATTTTTTCCTAGGTCTTGATCTATTTTTAATGTCCCTCTAGTCTGGAGATCCAAACGTGTAAACAACTTGGGTTATGCTGCATTACTGCTAGGACATGAAGTGGTGTGTGGGAGAGGGTCGCCTAATGGCGAGAGCAAATAAAATTACTTTGATTTTTATTGTAAAGTCACAGTTAACCTGGCTTTATGTCTTGGTGAGTAAAAGAAGGCTGAGCTCACCTCTTAAGGTTGGTTAAATGTTGTTTCTAGTGTAGAATTCTGCCTGAAGACACTTTGTATTTGCTTTTTCTAAAAATATCTGAGGGGAAAAAAATTAAACTGCAAGCAAACACAGAAAGCCTTTGTAGCATTTGGTTGGAGACTCAGCCTACTGAACAACTAGTTTCTGGCCTGTATTTTTGCACATGTAGCATCTACATAAAGGAAATTACATGCAAACACTCCTGGAAAGGTTTGCTAATGAAAACATGAGCACTAATAGATATTGCTGAAGGTTTGATTGATAGTTTGCATGAGGTGAGCTTTCTATCTCCAAGGCTTGCTGCTCCAGCTGAGGAGCCCAGCCCCTTGCTGGCTTTGGTATTTGCCTCAGCACAGTGGTTGAATGGGGAGGAGAAATGAGCTTTTAAAATTTTGGGTGAAAGCTTAGGTAATGTGAGAAAAGTCAGTCATGCAGCCTTGCCAGGGATGGATGCCCAAAATAAATTGAGGGGTGGGGTGAGGGGGTGTATGTTTTAGCTCTCAACTACTTAACTTTCCACCTTATCAGTCAAAATTACCTCAGTTCAACCATGTATGGCAAATACTTTTTTGTTTCAATGATTCTTGTAAATGCCTGAAAAAGGCTAATGCTGGTTACCTGTCCTGGGATGCTCGAGGTGGGAAACCGGGCTGGGAATACGCGCCTACTGCACCAGCCCTCCAACAGGAGACCGCCTTGTTCAGACCTTTGTTCTCTCAACGTATTTCTATCCTCGAATGTAAGAGGGAGCAACACCTTCACGAGGGCTCAGCAAGCACCTCACGACGTGCCGTTGGCTGCAGCCGCCGCAGACCGCTTGTATTCGGGGTGAGGCGGTGAAGGGCCGCGCCTCCCCTCAGAGCTGTGGGGAGGGAGAGGTGCTCCCGAGTGGCGGTTGCTCCCGCGGTTTGGGGTGTCGTGCCCCCCCCCCCCCCCCCCCCCCCCCCCCCCCCGCGCCTCTGTGTGAGGCGGCCGCTTACGCGGGAAGCTTGAGCCTCGCGCGCTCCCGTCCAGGCGCCACTCGCCGGGGGTAACGCGGCGGCCCCGCTCGGCCGCGGCCCGGAGAGCAGCGCACGGCGCGACAGCGGCTCTTCCTTCGCCGGCGCGGCCGCCATGTCAGCCCTAGCGAAGGCCTCCGGCGCGCTCAAGTCGGTGGATTACGAAGTGTTTGGACGAGTGCAAGGTAAGGACGGGCTCTGTGGGGTGGGGGGGGTGAGGGGCGGCCGTTGCGGTGGCGCCAAGGGCGCGGCGGTTGTGGCGGGCCGCGCATGCGCGCGGGGGCTGAGGTGACGGCGTCGTGTGGGGGAGCGGGGCCGGCGCGGAGCGGCCGGCGCCGCATCCTCGTCCCCAACGGGAAGGGGGAAAAAAAGGTTGTAAATATGCCCCCGCTGTAAGGCTCGCTCGGCTCCCTGGGGAGCGCAGGCTGTTCTGTCAAAAGCTCTTTCCGTTACCCGCGTCTACGCCCGCGTTTTCCGTCAGCGCGGTTGTGTGGGAATGCCCCCGCCGCCGGCTGGGCTGCGAAACTTTAAAGTGAAAATTAAGTCAAAGGCAATTCCCATACTGCAGCATCTGCATTAAAGAAAGCTATATGCGCTAACTGGGTTAATGAAAATAAGCCTTTGCCGAAGGGAAGGCTCGAGGCCACCCTGTACCCAAATTCTGTGGAGTTTGCCCAATTGTTAAAATATCATAACTGCTCTGAAACTTTTGTAAGAAAAGACCACAAATGATGTGTATGCGGTTTACTGTAACGTTATATTAAGTGAAGTTCCTAGAAGTGGTATTCTTTCAAGTTATTTTAACGTCTTTTTCTTTCTTTTCTAGGTGTTTGTTTCAGGATGGTAAGGCAATGTCTGATTTACCAGTTCTACTTTACAGTATAGTATTTCCAGTGCTAAAAATACGGCAGCAGGTCTGTAGAGTATAAACGTATCCAATTGCTGTTTTGAGTTCTAGGTTACACTTAAACATTGCAAGTGGATTTAAAAGCAAAAAAAAATAATTGTTTTATATTACTGTTACATTAAAATGGATTTTTGAAAGATTACTAATGTGTTGCTTATTTGTATAGTATTGAAAGATTGTGTTTGGATTACTTGTGAGAAAACAGCCACAAGAGCATTATAATGTGTTAATCTTCAGAAAAGTTAAATTTGAAGATCTTAATATTAGCTTCTGAAACAATGTGTTCCATTCATTTTTTAATGGCAGTTATAGTACCGGTATTAAAAGAAGCTTGTTGTGTTTCCTTGTAACAATGTGCAACAAACATACAGTATGTGGCTCATATCCCAGCCAAACATCTCCACCAGCTCTGAACATGCAGCAGGTTGTTTTGCATTTCACAGAAACCCAAGAAAGAAGTGGACGTGTTTCAAATAAGAACTGTTTTTTGTCTGAAAATAGTGGGCCACGCTTAATATTAGACCTAAAAGTTTTTATGCATAGTTTATATGTATTGTGAAATAGTGCAAAATTGAAATGGATGGAGGACTACAATATAGGATGTCTTGAATTTAATTATTCTATCAAGTGGAAAGTGTATGTCCACACATTATGTGGTAAGCAGGTACAAGCTTGCTCTGCCTTGTTTTGAGCTGACCTGGAGCTGTGTGAACACACACTGTGGTGCCAGTCCTGAGCTAATAAGCAGTATTGAGAAACAGGTGGTCAGCTGTGTTCCCCTGCTTTTGCACAAGTTAGTATGGAGAAGCTGCTCATAATCAACTTGAAAAATACTCTTCATAGTTAGCAACCCCTTTTCATTGCCTAGACTATCCCAAAATTTGTTTCGTCTTTTAGAATCTGGTCATATTGACCTGAATTTTGGCTGTTGCCATTAGAATAAGTGTCTAAGGAGGCTGATGATACAGTGTGCACATTAGTATCTGTGTACTGTTTTGGGTATTACTGCAAATACTCTAAAATGTTTGGTGGCCATTTGTCATCAAAATGTATTGAAAACTCTTGGATCTTATTGCTAGAGCCACCAGTCTGTTGATGTTCTATAATACAAGATAAAAACACAGGCCATGTAGTCTTATACCTCTTTACTAAACGTGCAAGAAGCAAAACAGGAGAATTTTAATGTAAATAAATTTGCTATTAATGAGATGAAGTACTGTGTATTGGCTAATAGTGTTTTTATTGTTCTATGTTGAACAAAAATTTCATGGATTTCTGCAAAACAGGTGTTTTGTTCCCTGCTGTTTCAGTGTTCAGAGACAAATTATGAAAACCATGCATATATTTCGTATCTACATGAAAGAAAATGAAAGTTCTAAAAAAACCCAACACCTCAAAACCCAGGGTACTTGGAAGGTCCCAATTTCATCACAAGTAGTGAATAGCTGGGAAACCATAATTTCTTGTGGTATTGCAAAAACATTGAAGCAGTATAATTAGGTTATGACCTTTTTTATTAGTAGTAATGCAGCAGCTGAGGATAGAATTTAAGGGATGAAAGTCAGGTGGAAAGGATTTAAAATGAAACTGGAGGAAGGAACTATGAAGTTTGTACATGTAGCAAATCTAATGAGTTTAGACACTGATTGTTAGAAATGAGCAGTGATAGGAGCTATAGAAAGGAATAGAGTAGGTACAAGGGAGTAGTGTGGGATTAGTAGTCCTTTGTGATCAAAATTATGTTAAAAGTTCCTGAAAAACAAGGGGAGTGAGTCTTCGGCCTTCCTGTGATGGAAAAAACCCTCACACCATCGGATGATTTCTGTGCATGTACAAATGATAAAGCAAAGAGGAGGGTGACTCTTATTATGAGCGGTATAATGTCTTGATGGGAGCAATCATGTCTATATTTTTTTTGAAGTATTAAAAGCTGTGAAAATGGAAGTGGGAATTAATTCATTCTGTATATAAAATCTCATTCTTGTTCAAAAGTTGGCTATTTCTGCTGTAACTTCAGAGCTGACCAGGATATCTTAATTGCCCGAGCGTGAGCATCATCTGTAGATTTTTTTTTTCTTAAATGTAGGTCTTAAAGCTATGAAAATGAAAGTGGGGTTTGAAGTGGTATACATGTGGGGAGTGTGCTGACACTGATTGTCCTTTTTCGTTATTTTTCAAATCAGTACACAGAAGAGGAAGCTAGGAAATTAGGAGTGGTTGGCTGGGTTAAAAATACCAGTCAAGGAACTGTAACGGGCCAAGTTCAGGGCCCAGAAGATAAAGTAAATGCAATGTAAGTATTTTTGTGGTTTTTCTTAGTCATACTGAAGTCATTTACACAAGCATTTTTAATCCAAAGTGACAAGTAGATTTGTATGTATGTCAGTAATGTAACAGTACTTTCAATAATCATTGTTAGTTTTGAGGAGTTGAGGTGATGTGTTCTTTTTTAAGCTGTAAAAAAGTCTTTAAGCTTAAAAACTAGTGTGTAGCATCAGCCAGTTTTAATTTCTAGTGTCACAGTTTGTCAGTGTATTTCCCCGTGGAATGAAGAAAAAGCCTTTATTCATGCACATGAGCACAGCTCTGGTTTTTAATTCTTCAAAACATCTCTGTAAAGAAACAGAATGCAGAACTTCTTGAAAGGCCTGCTCAGCCTGTACTTAAATCAATTTAAAGGAAACTGGGTTTAAGTATGATTTTTTTTTTTCCTGATTTAAAAAGCTAATGCATAAATACATATTTCAGAAAGGCTTGTAGTCTCTATCATCTGCAAATAAATTTAGAAATATTTTGGTGTCTTTAAAAGAATGGGTGTGATTTTCTTTAATAAACTGCCAATTTCCAAATGCTTACAGCTATCACTCTGAGGAAACGATGCCTGAAAAAACACAAAGCCCAATTCAGTTGCTTCCAACTATCATTTTTTGCAAGTGTATGTAGGGAGACTGGGAGTTTTTAAAAATCCTTCAGTGGTTTGTTCTCTCAACAAAGAATGAGCGATGGTAAAACTTTCCTTTGAAAGCTTTATTATGGATGGACAATTATTGCAAATTCTGCTAGTACTTTCCAATGCAGGAATTGCTTCAAAACTGAACTTAGAGTGAAGTTGGCTTTTTGCGGAGAAAATAGTGTTAAACTTTCTGATAAAGATTTACATAGATTATCTAATCTGACAGAAGTATTTGTGGTAATTTTCTTCAGTCTGGAGTTTCATATGAGGTTGCTTATCTTGAGCTGCAAAACATTTACAAAGCCAGAGAAACATCAGTTGCTTGTTTCCTAGGTGAAGTTTATATTTATTTTCTGGAAGACCTTTGTTAATAGCCTGATCTAAATATTTTGTAAATTTAGTATCTTGGTGCCATCTGTAGTTAGTTTAGAAAAACAAAAATGAATGTGTGAGAAATCAGGATTTGGTTTCTATTTGTTGGAGTACTTTTTCATTTAAAAATTTCTGGTTAGTTGATTTATTCTCATTAAGCAGGTTTAAGTGAAAGCACAGCTTAGCTCCTGATACTTCTTGTATGTGCATTAACTAGGATTGCTGCAGAAAGCAGTGTTTTCATCCATCCTTTTCCCTTTCCTGTTACCTGTGTTGATGGGATTTAAAGGAAAACGTGCTTACCCCAATATCAAAAAGTTTGTATGTAGTAGGGGATTTCGCAGTAGAGCTGCAAAATTAGATTAACAAGACTAGGCTTGTCCTTAAAGATGTGTTGGCATACAGACTATTCCAAAAGGAAATAAAAGTTTTTATTTTTCATTGTTATATAATTGTAAGTAGGGTCAGCAAGCTGGATTGCGACCAAAAAAAAATGTTGAAGCTTTTGATGTGCACTGTTTGATATTCAGAGCAAATAAAAAGTTGTTTTGAGTTGCTGCTTCTTCATTTCATGCTAGAAATCAATGTTTTCCTCAGATGTGGGAATAATGTTGCAATGCTGAAGTTGAAGTATGATTTTGAGGTATGCATTAAGATACGGATTATTAAATTGGAGATCCTACAGTAGAATGCTGAAGGAGAAACAGTTCACTCTTCCTTGCTCCCTGTGTGGGCTCCGATAGATCGAAAAGGTAGTGGGTTTATTTTTGACATTAAATTGGTGAGCTTGCATGTGAAAAGGGAGCTATTGTATATGAACAGCTACTTTGAAAGGCCCTTATTTCTTTCTGCTAGTACATGTTAATAGAAGATCAAAATAGGTTTGAGTTTTTGAAGTTTTTTCCAGAGCTTATAGCGCTTTTTGTAATGCTCAGTCATGCTTCCCAGGAATTCATAATGCTGTGTTGTGATTCAAGGGTCATTTAAAAATGCTGTATTAAATAAAAACAAAATGAGGCTTGCTTCTGCTGTGGCAAATTAATATAAACCAGTAATCCTAAACATACGTTTGTATTCAAACTGTGATAAATAATCAGGAGGAAATTCTGGCACCAGCTTCCTATGCAAGCTCTGGTTTGTATTTGCTAGATATTCAGAACTGAAGAGACTATATGTGTATGACACTTAAAAATTTGGAGATCTCCATGTTCAAAGAGATTGAAAACTTTTCAGAGAAATACAATACATGAATCAATATTGTAAGATATTTCAAGAAAGGTTCCTGGTGAGTGCTATTTCAAATACCGGAACAATGTGTTTCCTTGTAGAAAAATTTCAAGAATAGTTTGTGTGGTCTCTTTTGGACGGGTATTTTCACACCTGCATAAATTTCCAAATAAAACTTTAGGCACAAAATAGCCTAATTTTCAGAGGTGCAGCACTTGGACTTTTAAAAAAAATTATGCCTTAATGGTTATAAAATGATTTGTCAATTGTTTTACTGATTCTGGCTTGTTAATGTTAGTAGTTTTTAGGGGGAGGTGGAAGGGGTGTTTTGTCTTTTTATGATGCTAAACAGAACCAAGAACATAGACTAAAGAGTTGGGATGCTGTAGGGAAGTACAGTTCTAGAACAGGTGAATAGAAAAAGCAAGATGAGAGGGAGGAAAAGAGGGATAAGGGTTTGAGAGGAGGATAAAGATAGGGAAAGTGTAAAAAATGTGGGAAAAACACCATGAGGCAATTCAACGTTACCAGAAGCATGGAGTGAATAACAAAGCATGCCTTTGTTCTGGAGCAGTAACGCGGCAGACCTCTAACCCAACGGTTTTCCAGCAGCAGTTCTTTGCTCCTGATTTTCTGACCCTTTTTATTCTATTTTGTATCACTACTTATATTGTGAGGCACAACTACGAAGCATCCAGTACAGGCTCAAGAAACGATGCCTTCATATGATTTTTTTTTTTTGTGCAGGCTGCAAGGTGAAATATAATTTTGAAGCAATTATGAGGATGGTCCTGGTGATCTATTTTGAGCATTATTGTAATGCATGTATAGAGTTTAGATGGAGAGTGATGAGAACGAGTATAAAATGGAGAAAATGAGACTTAAAGCAGGAGAGTTGGAGGTATGACTATCCACCCATACTTAGAGCTCTCTAGTGAAGTGAGAGCATGTTAGAGAAGATCTGTTTTGAAAATCAGTTGGCCAAGTAACTGATGATCCTTGGAGAGTCTTGGGTAGTCAAATACAACTTTATTGCGCTAGAACTGAGGTATTAGGTGCGAAAAGGCAGCCAGAGGCTGTGTATCTACTGCTGCAGATGCAGCACAGGGGAGTGTTTGCTGATGCAGGCAGTGGGCTGTGGGTTTGGTTCCTTCCCATCCTGCTCGGGAAAAGAACTGGCCATTTTTACCTGAGCCTGGTGTAGTTTCTTAAGCAGTGTGCCGAAGCCTGGATTTTGTCCTAAAACGTGGAAGTAATTGTTTCCTTGCAGACATAAGATATGATTATGATTAATTACTTTGAAAGATGATGTGCAAAATAGTTTGCTCTGGAGCATGTAACAATGTAGCAGGGGCGTTCTGACTCTTCCAGAAATAAGAGGAAAATGATAAGTAAGTATGAAGGATTGGGGCCTGGAAAGTGTTGCATGTGCAAGAAGCTTCATTCCTTATTGGACTGTTCACTTAGCATTGAACATGGGTATAAATTTTTGTTGAAGTGGTGCTGGAATGTCTTTGACTTACATTCTGTGGTGGTCAAATCTTGATCACGCTGAAAACTGGCAAAATTTACTGTCTTCCCTGAGGCTGGGATTTCAGTGTGAATTTCACTGAAAAGCAAGAAGCCTAAGGTATGAACAAGCAGGTTTTGATTTTCAGATATTTTCATTTCAAGATTTGTCTTTAGTTTGTTTTAAATGAAAAAGTTTTAGATTCTCAAATATCAGGTGACTTTTACATAAAAGTGTATTTTGAAGCCAATTTTTTATTTTAGTTGGGAGATCTTGCAGACCATTTTAGAGGGTATTTTTAAGCAGTCTTGAGAACCTTTTACCTGTAAGCTTACTTTAATATCCCTTGCTTTTTAACCTCTAGATGGAGCTGTTTATTCTGTAGATACTTTCAACTGTACATGCTTCACTTGAAATGAATCTATTTTTAGATTGTTATGGTAGAATCCATCTTTTTCTCACTTCCTTTTTCCCTACTGTATTTTATAGTCCTATCTCTTGTGCTGCTACTGCTCCACATAGATAACACCCGTTATCCTTAGATACTAAAAGCTTGTTTTCAGTCTTTTACCTGTTTGTAAGCCAAAGAATACTAAAGTCAAGAAAAGCAGAGTCGCAGCATTTCTAGGACATAATGACATAAGGTTTTATGGTAAACCGAAGGCTTTTTTTACAATCTCAGATATTGTTAAATGGGGTAGAGGAGATAGTCCTTCAGTTTCTTTTTTTCAGGAAGACTTATAGTAGTGTTTTTCGTTATAGTATCTTGTGATATTTTTTCCATTTTATTCATCAAATAAGGTTAGAGCCTTTGTAGTCATTGTGGTTGCCATAGCAACTTGCATTGACAGGCTAGAAACCACTTTCCTATGAGAATTTTTTGAACTTTGACATATTATTTGGTTATCCATTAAAAAAGGAGGAGTAATGTAGATTGCCAAGTTCAAATAATTTCAGATCAGGCTGACACTTTAAAATGTGAAATCCTGGGACCTTTTTTAGACACTAGTATGTTACAGCATAGTAAGTATTCTTTCTGTCTTTGTAGAAAGGCATAATGTTAAATATAGATTGCCTGTCTTGGAAATTGTTTTTAATTAGTAAATTAATGCTAATTTAATTTCAATGGTTTAATTTTTAATATTGATGCCCATTAAGAAGAATTAATATTAAATATATAAATGACACAAGACTCGAGAATGACTTCAGTGTGTATCTGCATAGAAAAACCTAGATTTTTACCATGTAAAAGGGGAGAAGGGAACTCTGTAGTAGTTAATATTACAACTGTCATTCTGTGACTGTTTCATTAGTCAAGTGTATCCAGCATTCCCGTCTGGACCAACTGGCATTGAATAAATACTTCTCCTCAACGTAATTTTTTAATTGTTTGCAGAGAATAGCTTTGGCATGAAATGGAACTAAATGCTAGTAAAAAAACCCCTCTGTACTTAGACTATGACTGGATTCCTTGAGCAAAATTCTAGATCTTAATACCCAATTTATGTTGAGATATGAAATGAACAGATTTCATTCTGTATTTTGGGTTTTCTCCCTTTTAAAAGGATTTTTTTTTAAAAATTTTCAGCTCAAGCTAAATGTTGTTTAGGAGAAGAAACTGTAACACTTCTGTGTACATGAACCTAGACTTAATGGTAGAAGTGAATCTGCAGGGGACACTTGTACAGACAAGGAAGTGGTTTAGGGTTTTAGGTACATTCGAGATATCTGTGATATACCCAGAAGCCTGCTATTGAAGAGAAGACAAAGGCAGTTGAGTGAAAAGCTCAGCGAGATTGGAAGTATCGATGGATTAGGGGGAGAATATGGCAGTCAATTTGGGTTTGGCAACAGTTGATCTGTAAAATAATGTGATTGCAGACTGGGAATCAGTAGATTGAAGAAGTGGTGAGTAACATCAGACTAGCAGAAAAGGTACAAAACTTTCAGACTTTTGTGCCTAGAGGGCAGAGAGGCAGCATGATACAGTAACCGAAGGTGTGCTGTAATAGGAGAAAAAACAACATGGGAGATTGGTCCTAGAGACAGAAGGAAAAATCTGAAATCTGTTTGTAGGAGAGGAGAATGTCAGAGGGATGAGCTAATTGCGGTGGAAGTGAAATACCAAGGCGGGGTTGAAACCAAGTTTATGGTCAACATGGTAGAGAGGATTTAGGAAGAAAGATCATTAGAGCATCTTAATACCAGTACTTCTAAAACAAATTAAGTAGGCTGTAAGAAACTCTTGCCGTTATTCAAAGATGAATACAGTTGTTCTCAAAATAGGCTTCAAATTCATAGGTATACATTTTCAGGGTTGTATTTATTAAAAGGTTGTACAAATTTATTACTGGAATGATTTAATTACTAGCCAAGTTTAATGAACACACTGGCTGAAATTCCATTGTATCTTGTATCTTTGATCAAGGAATGTGTAGGCCAAGGTGAACGTTAGCATCCCACATACCTAGAAAAGCATATAGACACAAAATTGCAGCTGCTAGATTTGAAGTTGACTGTGCAAAGAACACTGATCATTGTATGCTTCAGTGTTACAAAAAACATTTATAAAATTGTGAGGACTTTTTGCCATGCTTATTTTCTGTAGCTTTCTATAAAAATACATCTGCTCTGATGCAGAGCACTTAATGTTTACCTTGTGTCTTCTCAATGAGGCAGCTCTGTGCCATAAGAGTATGGCTGAAATATTTCCTGGATGTGCTGTTCTTGGGAAGCTGACAGTGATATATTTTGAAGGAAAGGGGAGAGGGAAATTAAAATCACATTTTTTTAGGCTTTCTTTTTTACTTTGTTAAAATGGGAAATGGTGAAAAAGGGTTAGGATGTGTTCTCATTTGTGGTTGTAATGAAGTGCAGTTTTTACATTAATCACTGATTACGGTATTTCAGTGACTCAATAGCAGTCAGATGACAGGAAATATGATGGGGGTTTTTATAGTTCAGTGTGGGTCCAAGTATAACAAGGATAGGTTTTATTTGGTTTTCGTTTTATTTGTTTAAAATGAACCTATTCTGGAAAAATAAATTGTGTTAAACTATAAACTTTGTGGCTAGTGTAATTGGTAAATGTGACCATCTCTCTTCATACTGAATGTTTGAGGTATTAATTTCTTATCTATGGTTGTTCATTTGTTAAAATTGATAGGCTAAATTGTGAACTATTTAAATTACGCAGGCTCAGAGCTTGGTCCTGTAAATTAAACTTACTAAATGTTACTGATGACAACTTGGGAAGGAATGGAATTAAACCTTGTTCTTTGGGGTTTTAGCAGTTCAAAACTAGACAAATGAAGAACTAGTTACAGTTTACTGTAGCAACTGTACTCTGCTTGCAAAGACAAGGAATAGGTCAAGTAAGTCAGAAGATTGGGGGGTTTTGTCACTGGTTTCTGAGAATAAAATAATATGTTAATGATACTTAGCTGAAGGAGGGAGCTGTATGCTTCCTACACAAAACCACAGGCCTGGTGGCTCACCTTTGTTCTGCCCTTGCCATTTTATATTGTGCAGCAGTGGAGTCCCCTCTTCTAGTCACTTAGGGGCGTAGCAAAAGGCAGGGCTCTGCCTGTGGACCAGGAGTGGTTGAAGGAAGAGGTGTAGCTCTCCCCTGAAGGTCACACAGCCCACCAGTGACAGAGCCAGAAATAGAAGTGGACTCCTGGCACAGGTCCTGTCCTTTTGACTGTGCTGGATTGTCACTGTTCTTTAGTTTGAAATGCCATAAACCACTAAAGCTTTTAACCATGGTTATGTCTTTGTGGATATGGAATAGTGCAAAAAGAATGTTTTCCACACCCCCATTTCTTCTGCTGGGGTATAAAGATAGCTGGCTTGTATGACCTTGTAGATTTTTTTTAATCTGATAATTTTTACAGTTGCTGTGAATTTGCAGTAGCTCAGTGGAATTGGAATTCTTTATAAAGTGTCTGCTTTCATTTCTGATCACTGAAATATTCATAGTAATAATAGATTTTGATAAAAAAATAGTTTGTACAAATATAACAAATTATGCTAAATGTAGGCTTGTAATACAAATAGTTAATTACTAAATACTGTCTTATTAGAGCTTAATCCTCATGTTTTCTTCACCTTTTGAGTACTGGATTTTTTGAAGGAGTGCAGGCTAAGCAGTTTAGTCACTTCTGAGAACAAAACAAAAGTTCCTCTTGAAATTCACATGTTCTTGTTGACACTTAAGGTTACCAAATCAGGGCATTGTTTAATTCTCACAGCTGTTATTCTAAAATATATGTTATAGTTTAGTCTCATACCATAAACACAAATCTATTGAGGTATTTTCTTTTGTTGGGGGGAGGTGGCCACCTCTCAACAGCTTATGGTATTTGATGCTTGAATTGATTCCGTGAAGAATGTTTCTTCCTTCCAGCGCCCTCTGAAGCTGCCAGAAATGTCTGTTTGCTTTACTAGGAGCCATATGACTCCTTTTTGTTCATTAAAATTTTAAGGTGTTCCATACTTTGCATGTTTGTAGGTCTCTGTAAAGGAAAAAAAATTGCTGCAGGCCTCTCATATGTACCTGGTCTCCTGTTCTTATTACTAGTGAGCATATTAATATTTGTTTAAATGTTAGATACAGAGAAGACACAAACTTGCTTTCCTTTTATTTTTATAGAGCATCTACCAGATGTTATTCCTGCATTTAAACAGGACTGAATTTCTGGAATTGTGCTGCTGGAATAAGAAGTGTTAGTCTATACAGTGTCTTGGAAAACTCAGTATGTGATCTTGGGCAAGGTGCTTGGCTGCTTTTTTTACTGTCTCTCTGGTGGATTGCCTCTTTGGAAATAAGGCTTCCACAGGGATATTGCATTAATGCTTCAAAGTCCTTTAGCGGTGTTAATGCACGAAGTCCTAATTTGCTATGGAATTCCAGACTTCCATTTGCTGAGCTGATGACCATGTGTTACACTCAGTTCTCAAATCTGTTGCAGTTGAAAGCAAGTAGGACTGCAAGGTTGTATTAGATTGTACTATAAACACAGGCAAGTGGAACTGTTGCCTGAACACTCAATTTGGGGATTTTCTTGCATAGTTAGAGTGATAGGCCTTTCTTGCATCCACACTGAAAAATCAAGAAACTTATTTTGACTCTAAATTAATGATCTTAATTAAACCACAGTAACTATTCTAGAGCAACTCTACGCAGGGTTGGTTGAGCTTTCTGGGACACTGTTTTCAAAATGCAAATACCAGTAAGGTGTGTGATTTCTACTGGCAGCTTTTTATTCATTTAAGCATTTGTGCATTCTTTATAGTTGATATTACTGGGACCACATGTAATGCTTTGGTATTTTCAAAGCAAAGATGTTTTATTACTGATACAGTAGGATGTGGAACAGTTCAATCCCATTACTATGGCTTTTTGTGCTGAAGAAAGATTGTTCTAGATGTCTTTAGTGCTCCAGCACAACATTTGCAGAAATACTGAGTTAAAAGTTCAGTTCAAACTATATTTTTAAGTAGGTTTTTGTACTCTGGCTTATCAAGGGGAATAACTGTGCACACAGTTAAAAATACATCTTTGGCAACAAATTGGTAATTATCAATAAAAGCATGTACTTGAAAAGTGTAGGTTCTTTGGAACCTATTATAGATGCTATGTTTGACATAGCTGCCTGGGCTTTTGCAGTATGAAATAAAACTTGAGTGATGCAAGTTCTAAATGTTTGTCCTATTGAATATGGCTTACTCTGTCAAGATTGCTGAGACAATGTCTGTGTTGCCTTCTGAGAAGGCATAGTCTTCCTTGGCCCCTGTGGAAACAGCCAAAAGCTGTGGGACTCTTTTCGGAGCAGTGAACCTAAGCTGCTGTGCTTTGCTTGCAGGGTGGTGTAGCTCGAGCTTAGTGCTTCACCAATGATATTCTGTAGCTTCCAGTTGCCTTAGCACATGGTGGAGCTTGCTCATGTTTGCCTGTATCAAATTGCGTAAACATAGTGGGAAGGAAATTGAGAAACTTGTTATAATTTCCCATGTAGAAAAGACTTGGATGCTGGTGAGACTGAATTTATTCATGCATGTGGATTACACACATGCAATTGTATATAAACTCCAGTGAGTTTATATACAGGCATCTTGGCTGCAGCTTGCATGCGATGTTTCAAACAACTTCTGAAAATAAAAAAACACCAATGTGTTCTTAAAGAGCAACTTCAGAAATATAATTTTTTGTTTTGCCTTTTTTATTCAAACACATTTTCTTTGAGCTCAAATTCTGAAGTGTTTTTTTCTACTGAAATAAACTGGGGCATTTTAAAATGTTTGTTAAACTGCATTGCTTAAGGCTAATGTGTTTCAGCAGATTAGGCACAAAGATTGTGTAGGATGGCTTTGACTTTTTTCAGTGTTGTCCAGAAAGCCATGCCAAAAGTATGATATAAACTCTGGTATGAGAATTTTTGGTTTGGTTTCATGTAAATTCTGATGTTTCTCCCTAGGTAGGTACTAATTGACACCAGCGTGAACCAAGAAATAGCCAGGGATCCCTACACTGTAGCTGGATATCATAGTGGATCTTTGCCTTCTGAAAAGTACAAGGCATAAGAATTAACAAATCTTCTGTATGCTGAAAGGGTAACTAACACTGTTTATGCAAACTTACAATTTGATAAGGGTGTCCACTTGATGTTCTAACCTACAGAAGCTTACTGAGGAGGAAAAGAAATTCAGCTAGCTGGTCTAAAAATGGAGAATTGACTGCGTGGAGCAATGTTAAAAGATCATTACTGAATTTGTAAAGCCAAGCATTCAAAAGTCAGGATAGACTAGAAATGAGTTGTACTGCAGTGCACTGTAATGTCTGTTTTGTTCTCTGATCTTCCCACTTGATGGCTGAAGGGGTTTGTTTTCCTTCTGTGTGTGCTGATTATATTTGAAGATTAATAGTCTAGTAAGTAGGGAACAAGCCCGTTATGACCACTTTTCTTTCTTAAAAGGGATGAAGGGTGTTATTCTGGGTCTAGAGACTTGTGTTTATAATCCACGGGAGAAAGTGACCTTAAACTAATATTAAGGTTGTATAATGAAAAGACCTGTGCAAGAATGCTGTTGCTGTCCCCAAAACAAGTGTTATGAACTAGGCAAACAGATTCAGGATTAAGCTAGTAGTAGCCCTTGCTTCTGGTGAGAAATCAGGAGGGAATATTTTTCGGATGTGTTGTGTATAGTACCAGATGCAAGAGCTCTTCCATAGGAATGCAAAGATTTTGTAGTCTAAATGGACAGCATACAAAGGAGGGGGCAGATAGTTAACTGTGAACCCTGTGCTGAGTGGGTGGGTTTGATTTAGTTCTGAATTCACTAGTATAATTATGCATGTATCCTGTGAATCTTCCTACTACTGATCTTACCAACATTCTGGTGGTAAAAATGCTGACTTGGAAAGCATTGTCTCTCTCGGATTTAAGCACTTGATTAGCTAGGTGAATCTGGGACTTTAAGCGAAGTCTTTATTATGCCATGCTGCACAGATAGCCAGAAAGGGAGAGGAAGCTAGTTAGATCTGGTTTTATGGGGAAAGAACTCTGAAGCCTTTTTATAGTTGCTGAGAGATACCTGTTTGCTTTATTCCACAAATTACTGTTGTACTGATTTGATTGGTGGGCAAGCTGTGTTCAGTTTATTTACTGTATTTTTATAGAAGCTGAGTATGTTTCACACTTATGTACTTAAGATATGTCCTTTGCCAATAGGAGGAAAAAAATTAAAAATTACTTCTGATGCTGTTCTTCTCTCTGCCACTATCAGTGCATTGCAGCAGTAGAAAAAAATGTATTGCTGGGGTGACTTTATATAATATATAACTCAATTTTACCTTGTTCTTTTTTCCAGCCCTTCCCTCCACTCCCTTGTCTTACACTCCAGGGAAATACAGTGTTTATTTGCTTAATGTGGTGCCCTGAGATTTTTCCCTTGAACTGTGCTGGATGATGTTACCAACTACCCTGCAGAGTTAACATTGCTTTTTGTATCTTTGCCTTTCTGTTTTATGTGGCCTCTCTGAAGGGGATACTGAAGTCTCTTCACAGAGAATCACTTATGTAAACTTGGAGAAGATACTGGGGTTGGTCTGACATCCTTATGGTCTCGAGTTGATTTACTATATTCACTCTGTTACTGGATTAGAAGCTTTCTTTTCAAAGCTGGTATTCTTTGTGATGTGTTTTCCATAGTTGGGGTGAAACAGCTGGCTGTTCTAGTCTCTAATGAATACTCTGCTTGTACCTTAAATGCTTTCCACTGGTGTTCAGACTTGTGCTCCTGTGTTGTGATGCTGTGGGCTCTTCCTGCTTGTTTCCCCGCTGCTAAAGGAACAAAGACAATCAGTCTGGAAAAAGTCTGGAAAGTATTCAGAAGAAAATGAAAGAAAAGCAGGCTTTAAAATGGGCAGCTAATATGTTTGGAAAAAGATTCCTTTAACTCCCAATGACCATTCTGATGGGAGAGGGTCCTGGACAAATAGTTTTCCTTCCCTTTTTTGACTCTATAAGCCATAGAATGTTAATACATATTAGAAAACAAACCATCTGGAGCAACAAACCCAATCTATTCCAGCTCACAAATCTCTCAGGAATCATTTAATGAGATTTCAGTCGTCATATTTTTGGATCTGAGCAGCTTTGGTCGACCACACAGGAACTCACCTGAAATCTTGTGATGCTGTACAAATGCTAATCTTGAGCCTCTGGCCCTGCTCATTGTATAAGCCGTTCCTTGAGATTAGATTGCAAGGTCAGTAGCAGGAAACTTTTCGGACAGCACAGCTATACCCCACTGTCAGTCTGTGTAGGTTTAAAATATTCTTTAAATTTAGACAGCTCAGTGTTTTGCAGAGGAGATTTTTAAGGGTTTAGGAAAATGAGATGGTTTGGCTCTGTGTTCTTGGAGGGGTGGAGAAGAGCAGCTGGCTGCTGCCAGTCTGAGATCTCCCGACCTGCCCTGTTTTTGCAGACTGCAGATCTAGGAGCTGGAGCCTGGAAGCTGAGATCTTCCCTGTCAGTCAGGGGGCTGGAAGGACTCTGGCCCTCAGGGAGCTCTGCAGAGGCTGTTGCAGAGCCAGGAGTGTTGGAGGGATTGGTCTTGAGCAAGGCTGCATAGCACAACTGTCTTGGGGCTGTGAACTTTGAAAGCTCAGGCTCCTCAGCAGCCTCATAGACAAACTGGCAGCTTATTCTGAGGGAAACGGCTTTGTTCGAGTGTAAATTCAGTTCCTTTTGGAGACAAATCTGTTCAAACTCTTAGGTCAGCTGCCTGTTTTCCAGTGAATCACACCTGTAACTTGTCTGTGGTTGGGAGTAGATACACAGAATTTTTATTTGTGCTGCTGCGATTGACTGTTGCATATGCTATGCCCTACTTGGCTGGGGAACTGTGCTTGAGCAGTATTACTCTGCTTCAGTGATGGGAAAACACATTTGCTGTTCCTTGCTGTTTGTCACAAACATCTCATGTGCTGTCTACTTATGTTTAAAAAAAGTCATAGCTAGGATGTGGTCAGCTTTGCAAAAGTTCAGGCAAACAGGGCTCCCATGATGCCTTGCAAAATGTCTGCTGTCCATTTGGCTGCTTTTGCAGATCTTTTTGTTAGAACATGAATTGCTATATTATATAATCCCGCTGCTCTCACGAACACTCGGCAGTAATCCCCACAATGTGTTGTGTGAGACCTGCTAGGGAGAGCAAAGCTGATTGAATGCTGGCTGTCCTAGTGATGAACCCTGCTAACAGTTGTATTTATTTGTTTTCAGCTTGCTCCTAACTGCCCTGTCCTCTCAATTAGGGGAAAAAGTGCTGAATATTAGCATGAGTGAAATGAGATGCATTTCTGCGTGGTTTTAGATGGAAGTGCTTTGTATGCTGAGTGTGCCAGGGATGTTGGGATGTCTGTTGGGATCCCCTGAAGATTGAGATCTAATGGATTTCTGTATTGTCCAGTTCACACAACACATCAACAGTTATGTGTGAAGTTCAGCTGCCAGGACCTACTATTACCCAGCCTAGGGGGTGTTTGATGCTATTACTGCAGTAAGTGATGTCATAAGTACATCAGTAGCAATATAGTGCAACTTCAAAAGCCAGAGTTCATACTTACTTTTTGCTATTGTAATGGAGCGGAAACTGATAGCCATGAAGGTACTATGTCTATTTGGAATGAGGGCTGAGTCAAATTTTGGTAAACACTTGTCTCTTTAAATTCCTAGCACAAATGTGAATTAAAATTGAAAACAATTCTGTGGAGTAGCTACATATGGATTATTCCCATACTGTACATAGAGGAACTGGGACACAGAGCAGCATCAGTACAGTCCAATATGGCAAATCTGTGATGGAGTTGAGGGAGGTGTGGGACTGATATCCAGTCTACGCTAATAATTAGAACAAAGTTTCTCCCTTTAAGTTGTTGGGGTTCTGTGCATTGGTTAGCTAATGTCAATGAAGCACTGAAGAATAATACCTTGCTCTAAATTTCAGGGTATAGTATGGTTTTATCTAGTTTCCAGTAACTGCATTTGGACTGTTTCCAACTATATTGCTGCATTATTGTATCAGCTGATTTCTCTGGGCCAGCTGGAGCAGTCAGTTTCTGCTAGGTTCAGAAGAAATTGTATCTTTCTAATCTCAAAATCCCCCTAATGTTAAACAGTACAAAGAAAATGTATAGGCTGTAGTCAGTCAGGACCCCATTCTGCTTTATTAACATGTTATAAGAGATTTCTACCGCCAAAGAACAGATAGTAAAATTAAGCAATAAAGCCAGAGAATGAGAAAGTATTAACTTACAAATGGAAACCTGTAGCAGAGGTGAACTGATTGGCTCAATTGCACAGGAATTTTGTTGCAGACTCTGAGTTCAAGTTGTTTCCTGATACCCAGTCCAGTCCTTCACCACTCTATTCTCTTTGCCCTTCTGATCCTGTAGTTTAAAACAAAACAAAACTGTTCAACTTTGTATTTTTAGCTATTAATAAGAAAACAAATGCCTTTTGTAGTTCTTGCACAGTAGAAGTGAAGTGATTGTTATGTATGCCAGCTGGCATTTTTTGTTAAATGCCAGCATTAATAATAATTAATTGGATAATTACATAGAAATTTTCTTTCTGGCTCATGTCCATATGGATAGTATAGGCAGAAAATTCTGAGCCATAGCAGTGTGGAGTGGAACGTATGAGCAATTAATCGTTTCAGTGAGTACTTGTAAACAAGGTCAGCTCAGCAGGCATTCAGGAAATCTCATATGAGATGTGATGCTGTCTTCATTATCCTTTTAAAGGGTTTTGGTGTAGGACCAGAACAGCAGGCAGGGTTTCTCTGCCATGCTGTTTGAGTACATACAGCAGGTTTCTCAGGACTTGGAGACCCATAGATAAACACTTAAAAAACCCAGACCTGCAATGTTTTAATAAACTGTTGTTCTCATCTTCTGAAAGATGTTCTTTTGCCCAAGTTTAGTCACAATTATTCAGTGAATTTAGGCTAACAAAAATCTGTCCAACTTAGTGTCTGGTTTGCTGTTTTAGCTAATTAAGAGATGTTCCTGTTATTCCCAACCAGAAACATGTGGAAGGCTGACAACCTAAATATTGAGCCACACACATTCTGAGAAATGCTAAATATTTTGCTTGATTGTGTTGGGAGCAATCTAATAGACTTGACTTACATGATCTCGAGTTTTCTAGTTGTTGGGCATGTAAGGTATGCCTGCTGGAGGCATGTGGAAATTGCAAGCAAAGTATGGAGCACGTGTGGCACCCAGGCACGAAGCAGCATGTTGACGGGATAGGTGCCAGTGTTTGCCTTGCCCAGTGAGTTGAAATGTCATGTCGTTGTGTGGGATTGATGTGGGAGGGGATGCTGGAGCTTGTGGGACAGCGCTGTGACCTGTGCAGGCATTGCTGAAGAATCCTTCCCACTAGAGACCTGCCTGATGCCTTTACCCTGACAACAGTGCCCCTAAGGAAGCTGCGCTGTGCTATTGGCTCTCCTCTTCCTGGCTGTGCTTTTGCTATCCTCCCAAATGGAGGTAAAAAAGGAAGCTAATGGCTTTAGCTGGAGTCTTGCATGGAAACTTGTCTTCTCCCGAGGGGATCGTGTCACTGGGAACGTGACTCCCTGTAGAAAGGCATAAAAAAATGTCTGTGTTACCATGTGGTTTGAAAATAGAACTTACTAAAATGCTCTAAATGTTTTTCCAGCTGATGTGGCTATCAAAAGTTATGGCATTAATCTGGAAATGGATAGCTTCTTTATGAATATGGAGCCCAGGTGTCTTTAGTGGGACTCTGTTGGTGCAAGGGTTGATCTGTGCATATCTCCCTGACTGCATCATGGCACTTGTTATGGGGAACATTTGCCTTGCTCCACTTCATTGCCTGTTCAAAATCACAGCATGTGCTTTGAGATACCAGGGACTTGACAGAAATAGCATATTTTCTTATGCTTTGTGCCAGGTGATATGTGCTAACTCAATATTTTTAGAGAAGAAAAGGAACAGAAATTCCAGAGCACTGAAGGCAGTAAATATGTAGTCCCTTTGGTTAATGTGAGTCAGTGTTCCAGGGCAGCAAAGTGTTTGTTTGCAGCGGTGGTTTCCCCAGTAGGCGGTTGCTTATTGTTGCTGCTGTTAGAAAAAACCTCAAAGGACAAAGTGGGAAAGGACAGAGAATTTATAGTAGTTTCAATAATGTGTTGATGTCAATAAAGTATATCTGGTATGTAGCAAGTGTTAATTTTAAACAGCTGTCTTTAGGTAGAAATAAGTTCTCTGGTCTACACCTCCTAAAATACAATCCAGAATTGTCATGTTCAGCTGGTCACAAGATTAGGCAAATCCGCAAGTGAAAGTTAGCAGTGGTGAAATGAACACGAACAGAGGTGACAGGGGCTTGCCTGAGGGTGGAACGCGCAGTCTGTTTTGAGTTAATGTTGATGCCACTTGTTTAGAGCATTGTGGTTGGTAACCCTTTTCTCCTCTCAAACTGCCTCCCTGCCCTTAAAGTGGATCAGCAGTGTAATGTGCCAGTGGCTTTTGGAATTAATCTCAAGGTCATATCTAAATAGAGGAGTACAAAATGGAAGGGCTGTGTTGCATGTTCCCCCTCAGTTTGCCGTAGGCAAGCATAATGTATATTCTGTATCATTATTATACAGTCAGCTTGGTCTTTACTGGGAACTTAGAATTTTTAAAAAGTTGCTATGTATTTAAAAGAGAAGAAGCATTTATGTTTAATTAGTATATAAGAAAAACTTACCACATTTGCATTAACTTGTGCGTTATTACCATTGTAGACAGCATTTCAAACAGGACCTTGTGAGCCTGCCCTCTGCTGAGGTTTCAGGATTGATATTGTAAGCAAAAGATCTTTTTCTTAGCTTTGGAGTTGGTGGGGGCAATGAGATGGGGTTCACTTAGAGTACTTCATCTTATGCCTTGCTCCTAAGTGCTGACATAAAAGAAAAGGTTAGTTCTGGTTCTATAACCAGCTCAAAGAAGAAAGAGTAAGATGGGCAGGAGAATCAAGTACTTGTAAATGATTTTTGTCCTTGATTCTGTCACTCTCTAATAGAAAGAGCAGTAGCTGTCTTGAGGCCAGCAGACATAGAAATCCATGAGCACTTTTGCCCTCCCAGTTGTTCAGCTCTACTATAGCTCGACAGCAAACAAGTTCCTCATGTGGCAATTTAAGTTGAAGTTTTGGTTACGTTTATACCACTGTAGTGGGACAAAGTGACTGGATGACAAAGAAATTCTGCCTTGATAAAATTTAAGCAATCTAGTGATACATTAAAAATAAAGCCAGCCTCAAAGGGTTTTTTTCAAAGCACAGGGATCTTGATGGAAAGATTTTTTTCAAGAAAGGTGAAAAATTAAATTCCTTTGGGAGAAGGGGCTATAACTTAAGAAATTATGCAAAGAGGGCTATTGCTCTAGCAAATAACTTCTGGTGTCTTTTAGTTGGTGAATAAAATGTCTAGAAAGGGAGGTTAGTTTTTAGTTAATTAACTCTATAGAGAACAGCAACAGTCTTTTGTGAAGCCTGTCTTCAGGCACACTGATAATATTTAATTCACTAATGACTCAGTGATTGCATCTGGATTGACTGCATTGCTAACTAAAGATTTTTGTGACAATACTTTTTCTTAAAGCCCTAGTGCTTGATACAAACCTGTTATGTAGGAATTGAAGTTCTGTTTTAAATAAAGGTTTCTAGCCTTGCATATTGCAGAGAAAAAGTTGGGACTGTTAAGATAATGCCAAAACCCAGATGCAAGCAAAATCTCTGAATTTTATTTTAAAGATCTCGTAAGACTTCAGCTGGTCTCATGATTTTTTTGGCACTTGATTAATAGATCTGAATGTGAGGGATTAGTAATAATTCTTAGTGAAAAGGAGATACTAAGAGTATTTTGAATAATTTCCAGGTATTTCTTGTTCTGTGCCATATCTGTTCAGGTTCATTGCACACTTTGTTGTTCTGGTGTCTAGTTCTCCTAATAAAGAAAAAAGGATGGTAAAAATAAAGACTATATGTTCAAGTAATGCAAAGATACATTTAAGACTTTTTTTAATCAGACCCAGTGTAATACTAATGACAAATAAGAAAAAGCAGATCATGAATCCATGTTTGATTGTTGGTTCAACTGAATTCTGAATTTTTTCTGGGAAATGTTCAGCCAGAGCTCTATCTAAATCTAGAGAGAGGGCCCTGAATTTCTCAGCCTCACAACAAAGTTAAAATATAGTGCGATGTGTGTATGAAATACCAACTGCTTCCTAATTAGAGATTCTTCACAGCGGGCATCTTGTGTTGTTTCTGGATGTGTTCACTTCTTTTATCCATTCAGTATTCCTTTCTTCATCTCCTGCAGTTTCTTTGAACTGTGGAGTTTTTGTATCTTGGAATACAGTGAGGTATATTTCATTTGTGGTTTGTGTTTCTCTTCCTCTAGTTGCATACAAAATCTCTCTTGATTTATCACATTTAAATTATGGTGCTCTTTAAACTGCCTGTGTCCAGTGAAAAAATACGTGTACAGAGTAGGGCTGCTAGAGGAGGACTTTGAGAGTCAGAATTAGTGTGTGAAGAGATAATACAAACTGCTTTTGGTAGGAATAAGCTTTAAAAGTAATATGCTGAGCTATAAATTACATGTGTAATGTGTAAGATATGGTGAATGGAGTCAAGTAAATCTAAAGAAACTTATTCCCTAGATCTGTCAGATACTCAAGGAAAACAACTTAAGCTGTTTGTTCCAAAAAGATGTAATATTCGTTTGTTTTCAGTATGTTTCCGGAGTAGTTATCTTGGGTGCAGTCAGGGATCTTTACTGGGCATTTCTCCAGTTAGTTTCATACTGTTGGGTTGCTAGCACAAAACAAAAATCGACAAGGTACGGATTTTTTTCCTTGGGGTCTGCTTGTGTGCAGTTTCTGAAAATCATTAGCTTGGGGAGCAAAACTGGATATATTTGAGATTGGCAAGGACTTTGGTATTGAGCAAATTCTTTTTAGCTTTCTCTTTAGAACTCTGTAGGGTTTAAATGGTGCCAAGAAACTATTTTCCAGTTGACTTGATGTGTACAGTATAGTTACTGTCAGGAAAGTTTTACCTCAGCGTGTAGGCTTAGTTTTCTGCTCTATGCCCTTGCAAAAATGGCACAGTGAGCAGCTGTTTGTTTCATTTTTCCAGATGCATTTACCATTTCCAGAGCTTATCCTGAAGTCATCACTTCTGACTCATTGTGCAGAGGTTCCCTTGAGTCCTAAGCTTTCCTGAGTAAAAACAAGCATTTGGTCACATCTACAACATTAAAAACTGTCAGTTGCTTGATTAACATATTGAGTCAATGTCAAGCTAGGGAATCATATTTACTCATAAAGAATTCATTTTGGCAATTAACCATCACTCAGGGCACTAGGTTATCAGAACACAACGTAGTCATCAGTGCTTTTGGATGTCGATACAATCAACAGGAAGAAAAAATACCTGAGTTGAGGGATAATAGTGGGAAATACAGAAACTACTGGGAGAACTTTTATTTTAGATGCCTGTATGTACCACATCTCTGCTGTTGACTGTTCCTTAATGTCAGTTTGGTAATATTAGGTGATGCTAAATGCAAAACAATGAAATACTGTGTGTGGCCTGAAGGCTTCCTTGTGTGAATGTGGACAGTTACTCAAATATGTAAAACAATTTCTTATCAGTCCCTTCAGGTTGCACTGTCCCCTATATGTAATTATTTCCATGTTCCTCCCTCGAGGCCTTTTCAAAGGCTTTTTAATTCCAGAATTCTGTAACTGAGGGGGAAATGAGTTAGCAATGTTTGTGATCCATCTAGTGTATTCGTACACCGAGCATAAGGATGGGGGTGGATGGGCTGTGAGCGTTGTGTCTAAATACCTGGAGTGAGAATGTACATGCGGATGACATCTCAAACAGCTGCTGCTGTGTAATTCCACTCTTAGTTAGTAGGAGGCTTGTAAACTGTTTTCAGCTGAAAGTGTGTTCTGTTAAAAAGCTGTTTTCAACACTGACACTAAAGGGGGGCTGCACAGGCAAGGGCCATCACACAAATATTAGCAACAGGCTGACACTATTTGTTTCTGGAAAGCATCTAATATCTAAACATATCTGTATGAAATGAATAGCCTTGGGGATTTTGGCAGGGGCCAGAAGAGAGATCCTAATATTATTATAGTAAATGAATCATAAATGAGTTGGGAGTTGTAGTGTGAATGCACTTCTGTCAGCTTTTTAAGATACTATTTTTTAGATACTGCTTTTGCAAAATTACCACAGACAAGAAGGTGAAAATAGGCCTGAAATGAGACTGCTAGGAAAATGTGTTTTTAGGTGCAAAAATCTCTGCCAGTGCTACCATGACCTTAGACATGGTACTGCTAAGAACAAAAAGGTGACAAACACTTTTGAGATTACCTTGCAGGAATGAAAGCATCTTTGACTACAGATATTTAAGGTAAACTCTAGGAGAATGACTTTGATACTAGGGTTCAATCTTCAGTGGGTTGACTATAAAAAGCCTTTTATTTCTCTGTTCTACAACAAATAGACTGTCTTTAATGGCTATATGCATTGTGCTAAAGAACATAGATGTCTAGAGACTATTTACACCACCCCTCATCAGTCTTTGGGCCTACATCACAGAAATGAAGATATTCAAGATATTTTTCAGTCAAACTTTAAAATCATGCAATCATTCAGCCTTTGTCTCTAACTTTTCTACTTCACCTTAACCAAGGCTAGAAAAAGAACTTCTGCTTGACCAGTTAGCCTGGGCTCCTCTCCTCAGCCTTCCTGTCCGAGTGTCTTTCCTGATTCTCTGGCTTTTAAGATTTACTGCTAACATCTCATTTCTTCTCTTTCAGAAGTTACACTTCCTCAGTCACTAGTACAATGTGTTTGACTCTGTAGCTATTTGAAAAAAGGTGATTTAAAGGTGCTTGTATTTGGAGGAATTGGTTCTCTTGTCATTTAAACAAATATATATGTGTTTTACTTATTTTAAATTCATCCTTGTTGATATGCAGTATAGGCTTTGTAGTTCAGTGTTTTCACACTAGATGTCAATCTACTTGCATATGTAGAAGTTGCTGTCTATTTTTTGCCTTCTAGATATTTCTTTCACCGACTGCACTAGTAGAATCCTGTTTTCCATCTACTTTGCAGGAGAATCAATGCCATGGGAAAAGGGATGAATTTAAATATCAGTTTTCTTTTGGCTAATATTGAAGAACACTCCTTCCAAATAAGGCGGCAGTTTTAGGATTGCCAAGTGTAATTAAAATCTTTGATTTCAATAAAGCTGGTTGACAGCTTTAATTAAAAATGACATTTCAACAACATGGAACTAGAAGTTGCAAGGACTTGGGTAGAAATATTTTTCTAATTGCTGAACAGCAATTTAGTGTACATACTAATATTTGCTGTTAAGGGCTGTTTCTTGCAATTTGAACATTGTAGGTACTGAGTTTAGTAAAATGGCTGATTGTGTGACTAGTCTCTTGTTGCTGCGTCAAACTTCTGTTTGCAAGAAGAAATTCTAAGTTCCCCGAAAACAGGCTGCAGAGGTATGAATGCTAAGCTAGAGGGAATTGTAGATGCGTGCTCATGTTACCTCACCTCTGTTCTGCTTGTTCTATTCCTGTAGCAGGCAGTGTGTTGAGGGGTATAAGATGAACCAAATTAAACTTAGGAGGAACACTGCCATTGTAACAGCGAGTACGAGAGGGAAACTGGAGTGTGAAACACTTTTGGAAGACTGAAAACATTGATTATAAACATACATACAATTAATCTTATCTAGTGTCTGGTATAGAAAAATGTATAATTCATAAAAATGCAGAGCAACTTGTTTGATACATTGTGGTGTGCTTGCAAAACAAAACACAATACAATTTTAGGCTTACAGTAGCAGACATGACGAGAGGTGTTAGAAGTCCATTTAACGTGGTGCTCACCTACGAGCCTGGAGATGTAAGTCTCAGCTTGCATCTGTAGTTACTTAAGGATGAATGTTCTGGATGGAGGTGTCTGTGGCTGAAGGAGGTACTTAACTCCAGAGGAATCCTGAAATTTTTCAGTGATTAAGTAGTGTTTTTGAGGAGGTAGGAGGATTAGGAAGAAAAACACTTCAGAAATCAGTTTTAATAATTTTTCTGATATATCCTGCTTCTGCTGTATCTCCCTTTTTCTGTTCTAATTCAAGAAATCATGGGGAAAAAAGCTGTCCAAAATGTTTAACACTGTGTGGAAGTCAGGTCCTTGGCACCACCAACCATTGTACTCTACAAACCTGCTCTTGCTGGTCTGCTCCTGGCTAATGTGGGTATAACCACGCTATTTCTAGTTAGCCTGTTTGTTTTGAGTACTTAAGTGCCACTTACAAAAGCATTTCCCATCTTGATGTTGCAGAGCCATTAAGAGGACTGGAAAACCTTTGGGACTGGCAGCAGTACAGGTGGAAGCCTCTGCCTCCTGGTTTTCCTACATACCTTTAGTATCTTACTCCAAGTAATTGTTTGCAAGTAAATAGAACTAATTATTGCTATGAATGCTACTGGTAGAATTCAGTGAGTTACATTGAAGTTTCTAGTCACAGAGCAAGTAATAGTGGTTGTAACATAATGAGGAAGGGAGTTATGTTGTTAACCTCCTTTATTGTGTTACAGCTCTGGTTTTGTGGCAGACCTTCTCTGCCTCTTCTGAAAAAAGCCTGGTACATTTTTAGATACTGCTAAAATAGCTGATTGGTCTAACAACTTGCATTTTTTTTTTCTTGACAAAGGTAAGTGTGATTCAATGTGAAACTGTTGCTAATATGCTTTGTCATCTCTGCCATCCTCATCCTGACTGGCTTCCAAAACTAGAGTTACTTCTTGTAAATGGCTGTGGAGGTTTTCCGTGAGCAGGAGAGCCTCTCTGGTGGGCCGGAGCACTCTGGCATCTCTAATGTACAGCATACTGTGGCCCTCCACCTGAACTGCCTCTACTGATAGCAGCATGTCTCACCTTAAACCCCAGGGTTTTGAAAGCGTTTTTTTCTAGTCAGGCAGTGTTTTAAATATGTTTTAACTAGTGTCTGTGTAAGATGAACTTGACCCTACTTGGAAATAGTCAAACAAATTATCTCCACAATGAAGATGTCTTGCATTAGCTCTAATTCGGTCAGATTAAAGCATTCAAACAACAGTAATTCTGCTCTTAATATCATGCAGGAGTCGTCTTGTAATTTGGGTGTATTAGTAGTGGTATACCAATGTAGGTAAAATTCTTCTTAAACATTATATTGGCTTTTTTGCATGTCCCTACCTGTTTGGATCAGAGTTAATATTTTTGTATGTCTGAATAAATGAATGAAAGTTCACATACTTTTAATATGCTTTATAATCCCATCTTAAGTAATTGCGTTAACTACCGAATTCTTCAAAGCTTTCAGTACTTTGAGGCAAAATGAAATACCCTATGATTTTTTTAATATTTTTGGAGTAAATATCAGTACTGTATCATTAATATAATTGTTTTTCAAGATTTTCCTATTTCTTTAAAAAATTGAGATTAAAAATTCCGAAATTGAAGAACCAAAGCTGGCCAGTGTTTCTAGTGATTTGGCGATCTGGTATATATTGTTGTTTAGACATCAGTTTGAAAAGTGAAAGAATATATTCAACATGGCAGTAAAATGGAAGAGCCAGGCAGAGCATAATAGCTAGTTAAACTGGATTTTCATTTAGTTTGCGTCATCTCTGGTGTGAGCAACCAAAAGGTGTAGTTGCACCTGGCTCTGTTTGCACTGGGTTTATTGCTGTAGTGAGCTGTGTCTGGGTGATCGCTGCCTGCCTATGCTGACACAAAAGCTGTGGAAGCAGGATTGGAAAGGAGGAGTGTGAAGGCAAGATATGGCCCACAGCCAAGAGATGGGCCACACTGCTGCTCATACTTGTATAATAAACCTCAGTAGCAATTTACAATGTCATTTCTTCATGTTGCCCATTTGCAAATTATTTAAGAATTTAAATATGCAGAGGCTTGAAGAATTTGTACTTCATTATGAAGTTAATTGCAGGTGGAGAGTGACACAGATCTGAATCTCTTAAAGAACTCAATTAACTTTAGCTTGTTAATGTAGTTTCTTACAAGGTCACAAAATCCTTTTAGCTCACAGTGGAAGTGCTGTAAGGTTAGGGAGGATGTATGACTTTGTGAATAAAGAGATTTGTTGAATTTTAAGTTCAGGGTGGAATGTAGTCTCAATTGAGTGGCAGCATCTTATGTTATCTGATGTTATAATGAAGAGCAATCAGAATTTCACAAAATTAACCAGAAAGATTGGATCCATATTGCAAAGAACAAACTGCAGTGTATGACGTGAAAAGATGGGGAAAGAGGCATTTACGTAACAGTAGGTAACATAGATCTCTGGCTGCATCTTTGAATATCTCTATATAGCATCTTGGTGGGGTGATTTCGGGGACCAGTGGTGCTGTCCAACTGATGCTGCCTTGGCTGCTTTACAATTTAGAATTAAAGGCTGAATACTTAAAATACTTCTGAGGTGCCAGTCTGACAGCATTACAGGTGCCCTAAACCAACCTTACAGGGATGTAATTGAAACTAGATGTGAATGCAGGCTAGCTGGGAAGGGAAGTGAGAACTCAATCGTGGTGATTTTAAGCTAAAGAAGGTATTTCTAGCAATACCTGGTATTTCCAGGTACAGCTGAAACTCTGACCAGAACTATTGTGCAGAAATATTTTCTTGAAAAGGAGGCATTTTCAGATTTCAGTTCTAAAATATTAAAGGGTTCTTTTGGTGCCTAATACTATTTGGTAGCTCAAAATACTTTTGAACTTCTATAAAATAGAAATTGGTTGGTTTGGGATTTTTTGGTGGTTTACTCAAGTCCTATTTTTTTTAACTAGAGATTCCTGGGAGGTGTACGGTAGAATGTGGTCTTCATGGTTATGCTTCATTTATTTTGTGTTATTCCATAGGGCTTAATATCAGTTGAAGAGACAACTTTACGCACTGAGTCCCTGTTCCTAGGGAATGACCCGAACAGGGCCATTACTATCACTTTGTAGCAGACATGCCAACCTTGTTAGAAACTTTGCAAACCACTGCTGTGCTGAGAGCTTTCAGGGGTGAGTGTAGAGTCACTTGGGCTATATTCCCTGGATACTGCTGATAAAAATAGCTATTGAATGTATATTGCTTTAACATGAATTTGTCTCGAATACCTATTAAAAGTGGTGAATGTACATAAAGTAACAATGAAAAATAATTTACTTTAAAAAGAATTCTTTTTATCAGCTGGAATGATTTGTATTCTCTAGCCAGCATCTATCATGCAACAGTTCCATTTTCTGAAAGAATTTTGCTATAAGGGAAGTGTTTTACATTCCTTATCGAACAGTCTCTTCCAGAACTCACCAAGATGCTCTGAAGAACAGTAATAAGTAATTGCTTGGAACTTGGAATTTTCTTTAAAACTGAATTTACTTTAAGGACATAGCAGGAAAGAGTGCGATTTGAATGTTACATTGTAACATCGTAGAACAGATTTAGGTATTCTTTATCCCATTTTACACAAAAATCCCCAGTTTTAGTGTGTTACTTTGGAGCAACCTACAAAGTGATTTCTGTAGAAGCACGCGAGTGATTCTGTTAGGTATGTCCTTATTTGAAAGTGTACAGAGTTCTTGGATTCTCTTGCTTCCACACTTGAGCGTATGGATCAAAGTGAAGGCTTGTTCGTCTTCACCTGTCACTTGATCTTCCAGCACACACTGGAGATCTTCTGTCTCGGGTTTTACCCCGATGTGAGACTTTGCTGCGCACCCTTTATTCCTGCCATCTGCAAACCACCCAGCAGCCAAGTAACCTCATCAGGAGGCTTAAGGTGGTGTCCTCATTCTCCATCGACTTTTCTGCCAGTGTTCGTGTGGACTGTGATCCTTTTGAGCATAATGGTGAAGACCAGAGGATGTGAGTGCTGATGTGTTGCAGAGTGCTGCTGTAATGTGTTCTTCTGTCTTTAACTGTGCATACTTAAACACACAATTACTGTCATACTTGCCTGCTCTTTGCCACTTATAATTCTGCATAAAACAACTTCTTGTTTTCCCTCTGCTCTTTTTGCTGATGAGCAATTCTCTCTTCTGTCTTAAGTCCCAATAGTTCATAAGGAAACATTGTGCCAGCTGCATCTTTGAAGCACTAGCAAGGACCTGTGAGTTTTTTACTGTCAGAACTTACTTGTGGGCTAATGGCAAGCAATGTAAGTTAGAGCTGTGTTCACAGCACTCAAGTTGTGTGATAGAGGTGTGCATGTGGCAAGGTAGCCTTGGTTTGCGAGAGTAACAGTGATAGAGACAGAGGAAAAACTGGAGGGACAAAGATTTTTCCACGTAGGAATGAATTGGAAAGCTACCCGTTATTCTGAATTAAGTGCTCTCTGCATCCCCCTTAGCGTCTATGTTTCGGTCTGGTGTCCTGCCAGGTTTCTATCAGAGCTGTGTGGCTGTTCTGTTTAAATGTAGCAACTTTGAACTGTTTATGGTTTATGTTAAAACTACAGCCATGTAACCATTTTTGTCCCATGTGCTCATAGGAAATGTAATTGTATTAAAACTATACATAGAGATCAAGGCCTGAATTGTTTATGCATAGTTTTCTGTTCTGGTAATTTGTTCTGCTTAGGGTTCTCCCTGTTACATTTTTCCCCACTGTAGTTTTAATCTTGTGAGTAAGGGTTGTGTACATGTTTAGGTAAAAAGAAAAGCTTTATCTTCCACCAAGTGCCTCGTTACTTCAGGGTTTTGTCTGTTTCCTAGTTGGTATTTGATCACACCAGTGGTGTATCAATTGTATACCTGGGAAAAATGCATGCCTTTTTTCCTAATAAAATTCATGTTCTGCATTTTGTGAAAGGTAAGAAGCTCATCCCTTTATCCAGTTCTTGGATGCCATCCAACCTTTTGGATACATCAGTGCTGTGGGTTTTGGAGAGAATCTGCTCTAGCAATTTGGAGTGATCTTTCTCTGTGTCCGGGCGCAGTGAAGGAGCAGTAGATAGGCCCAGCACTGTAACTCAGGTTTGGATATATGGAGAGAGAGGAGTCTTGGGGCTTTTTTCTCAACCATCAATTATAATTTGATTAGTTGGGCAGGGGTGTTTTGGCTTTATTTTTATCACTTTACTGCTGCTGTAAGAGCAAGGCAAAGCAGTAGATACTAATAGTTAATTAAATATTCTGAATCTCAACTGTAATTACATTGCTTTTTGTCTGGATTAAAGAGGGTGTTCCCTCTTCAAGTTCATACTGTGCATTTCTTTGTCCAAGAAGCTAAATCCTGATTTCATGAACTGATACACTTTAATCCTTGAGTTGGTTATATTGAGATATGCTTACTGGTTGTTTGGGTATATTTGTAATGGATCAGGCTCTTGGGTTAAATTTTATAAGTGAATATCCTGAATAGGAAACTATTTAAGTGGGTGGTTAGCTTTCAAGGACCTTCACTGAACTGATCCTTAACATACCTTGAAGGTGAAACACTATTAACAGCTGAAATAAGAAATGGACTCTTCACTATTTATGAATTTTGGGGCTTTGTCTTCCAGTTTTAGAAAGCTAAGTCATGAAATATGTCCAAAAATTAAAACAAAAATGGGGTGGAAATAATTATTTTAAAGCTGAAATGTGGAGTTCTCTGTTGTGGGGGATAAAAAAATTAAGAAAATGTGGTAGTATTTCTCTACATACTGTATCAGAATATATGGATAAATAAGCAAAATTACTTAAAGGAGGAAAGGTTGTTTCTGTCATTAAAGCAAAGGAGAATAAAAACTCAATGATTTGTACCATAGTAGTAAAAGATCTGTCAATACTTGAATTATGAATTCTTGTTTCCATTGTTTAAGTAAACCAAAAAAATATGTAGGCAAGACTAACATCCTGTATTAAGTTTAAAGCCAGAACGGATGTACTGTTTTAATTAAATAAAAATCCTTTTTGCTGCTTTATATTGTAAGAGAAAAAGTTGTTTTCTAATAAAAGTAGAGGTACATTTTTTTACTTGCAGGCACCTTCATAATAACTCTTGCAGCTCTTATACTTGAAGTGCTGTATTTGTGTCATGTAACGAAGGAACAGGAGAGCGAAGTTGAATGTGGGAACTTTTAACTTGCGATAGTGTTGTTGCTTTATTCATGCTACACAGTATACACTGAGAATTTCATAGAAGTGCAGGAGAGTTAAACATATGTTTTACTTTGATTTTAATCAAAGTTCTGTGGCTAAATTCTGTGCGTTGCAATGAAAACTGAGTCCACAACTGTGTACTGGATTGTTTATGGCATTATATATGTTTAATTCTTAATCAGCATTACAAGTATTCACTGTCTAATGAATTGCTAGCAGAAGTCCTTGGTGACTGGATTTTGACATCTATTGACTTCTGAGTACCAGGATTTTCAGTCTCCTGGAGTGATTTGGTGTTCCTAAATAATTTATCCATTTATTTACACAACGCGAGCAGTTGCATTACTTCGGACATCTTTGCATGTGTATTTTCTAATGAAAATTCTTATAGAATACTAAGCTACTAATTTTTCCAAATACAGGAGAACAATTCAGTATGATGTCAGAAATGAAACTATTACTTTGCACTTCTTGTATTTCGAATATGCTGAATGAAATGGCAATCACACCTGCTTGTTGGGGGTATAAAGGATGAAATTCTGATTCTGTGCGTTGGAAAGACTTCCAGTTTCTGCAGGGTGAGAATTTCACACGATTGGGCTCTTGTCCTACAGAGAGTGCTCTGGCACGGCCATCTCCCTTCATTGAAAGCAGCACTGCCCCGGAAAGGAGCGGCGAGTAGTAAAAAGACAAATAAGTGCGTTATCTTATCTAGTATAGGTGGTGTACCAGAGGACTCTTACAGAGGTGAAGTTGTTCCCAAGTTATGTACTGAGGGAAGGAAGGGGGGTATTGGTGGTGGGGATGCAACCTGTAGGGTTAGGAGAAAGGGTGACATGAAGTGTTTGTCTACGACTTATTTGATTGTACTTCATTGTGCTTATGTGTGCCAGTCCAGCCAGGGTTCAGTTATACCATCACAAACTACATTTTTCATAGAGCCGCTGCGTTGCTCCGTGTCCAGGGAAAGCTTGTTCAGAGGAGGTAGCGGGCTTTGTATGGTAAAAGGACTTGCAGCTTCTGGTTGTGCCTTCTGTTTTCTTATCGGTGACTAAGACAGGAAGAAAAGGAAGGGTGATCAACTAAGACCGTTAAACACTGTTCTGAAAGGCGAGGATTTCTCTACTTCTGCCATAGGTTTCCACCACGGTGCCAGTCAGGTAATTTAGACTAGGCTTTTTGTAAGTGATCTGTGTTTTTTCTCCTTTTACTGGTACGCAGTAAGACCCTGGAATGTGACTTGCAGAAGTGATGTGCACTGAGCTCGTTCCTGGTCTGTTACATCTGTTTGGTGGTGAAATTTGTCACATAAGTATTCTTAAAAATCAGGCCTCGCTTGTCTCAGAATGGGCATTTGAATTCCTGAAGGCTTTTAGTGTCTTAATCTGGAGCCAAACCTGTGGTCTAGCTACCCTTTTCATCTGATGTATACTATATCCTGAATTTTCATTGCAGCTGTTGTAGCGTAAAGTTCATATTTAACAGATATGATTATATAAAGTCCTTGGACTATTTTCTCTGGACAACAAGGAAGCTGGAGCATACTCTTGTTTTGATTAAGAAGTGCATGATGACATGAATTGTTCTGGCATCAATTTTGCAAAATTATTATTTTAGAACAGCTCCCCCTAATCATACACTGCTAACGTTTGTAAGCTTGCATAACTCTTCCTCCTAAATTATTAGTTTTGTTGCTTTGCTTTTAAGGTCTTGGTGTAGCAAAAAACCCCCATCTTCTATTCTCTATGTGCTTATAAATGGCCAGAGAGACCTTCATGAGCAAATTCAAAGAGTTTGTGTATGCCTTTTGAGAGGCTTTGTTCTAGGAAACCTGCCAGTCTTCAAGGCCAGCATTTCAGCTCTCTGCCTTTGGAAATCTTTGTCACTGGAAGCACCAAGTAACTCAAAGTTTATTTTGAAATAAGCTCTTTGAAATGAGCTATTTTAAATACTTTAGTTGTTTTTTCACTTTAAGAAAGTGTAACTTTGGGCTGCAGTCCTGCATCCCTTCTTAATGTGTGTGTTAGCACAGTTGAGTCAGGAATGTTATGGTTAACAAGGAAAGGGCCAAAACCTGCACATGAGTGATCACTGTCACACCATGACCATCACAGGAGATGCTCCGAGTCAGGGAAGACATAATGCAAATGAGCATCTGTGACAGGGCCAGTGAATTACCCCTGCTCCTTGAATTCTCTTGGAAAGCCCTTTCTGTGGGGTGCATGCAAGCTTTGTTGTGGAAAACAAAATTGGTTTTGAAGTGGTGAGTCATGACTAGCCTGGTAGCATTCACTACTCCTCCTTTTGGGCATTAATGAGGCATGGGCAATTAGCTACAAACCCTAAGTTTTGTCAAGCATAATATTAATGAAATATTTGTACATAACAAATGTCAACTGAAATTAGCTGCTAGTGAAATTAATGGTTTTCTGGTATTTTTTGAAGTTCTCAACTTACATTACAAAACCTCTGTAGTCCCTGCAGCAGTCTACAGTGTGAAAGTGATCAGGAACAGATCTGTCTGCTTTAACTGTCCAGGCAGAATAACATTTCAAAAAAAAGAGGAAGGGAAGGAAAGAAAATGGCATAAATTACAGAAAACAAATGAGATGTTTGATGCTTCTTGACAGCCCCTGAAGCTTGAGGGGAAGATGAAAAAGAAGATTTATGAGTTTAGGAACATATTTATACTTTGCTGGTAATTCTCTCCTTACCAAGCATTTCACTAAATATCAAAACCTGTTGTGTATTAAAAAATTACAACATATTACTCTTACTCTGATGGTATAAACTACCTTTGTGAGAGACAGTAGTTAGGTGGCAAAATGGCACTGCCTGAGCAATGCTCTTGAAAATCTAATAGTTTATATGCTTAATTGTATATATAAAAAAGCAGAGAGCTGATTTTTACTTAACTCTTGCTGCTTATTTAAAAATCTTAGTGTTTCATTATTAAAAGCATACATTCTTAGCTTGTTGCCTATAGTTCTTAAAATGTGTTTTTAAACAATTGAATGGAAATCAAATCAAGTTATTTGGACTAGAAAATATTAAAGAGAAACTTGGATTTAGCTAGTTGATACCCATGTCAAAGGAATATGCAGTTATCTTAAAGGAATCAATGTTTTCTAAAATGGAAGTTCCTTGCAGTGGAGAATATTGCCCAGCTCGCCGCACATTTAATGAGTTGAAGAGTTTCCTGGGTCTGTTAGTGTGTTAACCCCAAATATCTGTTTTCCAGATTGCCTCCTGATGCACATTTCTGCTCTGGCAGCTTACTTCACACTGAGCATAAGTGACAAAATTAAAGTTTTGTGCAAGACAATGTGCTCATTAATAGTTATTAACAAATACCTTAAATAGGAATACTTGAAAATGGTATGGACCAGTTGTCTTCCGAAGATGGTTTCCTTGGTTTGGGCTTTTTTAGATGCTTATTTCTTGTAAGTAGTCGTGGATCTTTGTTTAGATTTTGTAAAAACAGAGGTCAAGTCTATCTCACTGTTCTTGTTAGAAGTGTGACTGTTGACTTTAGTAGAAATAAGATGCTGTCTTCAGTAGAATTCTGCTTTTATTCTAGTTTTTGAAGTCTGAAGCTCTCAATAACAAAAAAATGTATTGCTAAAGGGCAGATTCTAATGAGTCAGCAGGAAGTGGTGCAAAACTCATGGAAAGTTTAGAGGGAAAGATCAAGCCCATTATCCTCATAATAAAAAAAGAAATCACTAAATCTGCTGGTTTACTTTTTGTAAGTGGTAACTTTAAGTAGCATGTACCATAGTTGCCTTGAGAAGGTGATAGTTTAGGATTTCCAGTCTGGGTTTATTTTTGTAGGAAATTTTTTTTTCTAGAAATAAATCTATTCTTGATTCATTTTATCACTGTTGCAAATAAACAGGAAAACATTTTTTAGATAAATACTCTGAAAATCAGGTTTAATAAAAATATGTAGTACAGCACAGGAACCACTGAATAGCAAGAACATGTATCAGATCTTATTTCAATAAATATTAAAAGCCTTTTTTAAAATTTTTTTTTACAGAAAAACATTGAACCAAAATTTGTGTTCATGCTCTGGTAGCTTCCTTAAATGGCTTGGGCTTTAAGTGTGCTTATTTCTACTAAGTGAGTATATTCATAATGACAGTTTATAGACCACAGGAATGGCCTTTGCCGTAGGCGTGCTTGCAGCACTGCAGCTCACATTAAATATGTCTTTTTTCTATTGAGCTTTTTCTTATATTAAGAGAAAGTATACAGCCTAACAATAAGGTGTTACAAAGCTGATTTGAGTAATGTAGACATGTAGGAAATCAAGTAGCCTATGGTTGAGAGGTATTTTTGGTTCTCTCTCATTCAAGATCTCAGCTGATATATCCAAGATACCTCCTATCAGAGTAGTTTGGGATCGCGACTTGAAAGGCTTCTTTGGGTGATGTATTTAATACGTACCTGCAAAGATAGCCTGTGTCATCTTGCGGACTTAAAACCAAAGTGCCTGCAAGTGAGATGATAAATTTATGGAACTTCTAAAGCCAGTAGATAAAAACAATCTTTATGCTAGGTCTTTCAAGAATGGTACTTCTAATGCATATTAAGTCATGAGAAAAACATCATAAAGAAGTAATGTTAAAGAATGAAAACAGCTTTCTTACTGTAAGTGAAATACAACTCTTTGGGATGTGACAGCGTGGAAGAGGCGGTCACTTCCATCAGGTCTGCCCTTCCATAAGGGCCAGAGGCTTGGTGCATCTCGCTGCCTCGGGCTGTTTGCTGTGTCTGGAGATTTACCTCCAGGCAGATGAGGCAGGCTAGGCTTCGGGAAGTAGGAGACTGTTTTTAAATACAAGATCTATTTCTGTTACTTGTGGAAACAGTAAATAATACGTATCAACAAATCCTAGCTCTTGGTAACAAATCTAATCAATTGCAAAGAGATTTCCAGGGAATATTATATATCCATCTTGTACACCATGGGTACAATGTTACCTTCCTTGTAAACACACCATGCTGGGTGCACCTCAAGAGCATGTTCTGGTGTGCTAGAAACCACAAATAGCTCTTGTCAAATAAAGAATGTAATAGCTGTAACATATCCTTATGTTAATCTTTTGCTTCCTCCTCTTTGTAGCTATATTTATAATGCAAAAAAATTACAGCATTATGAAAGTAAGTCTTGACAAAGCCCAAATTTTCTCATCGTGTAAAACTTAAGCAGACTATTAGCTAGTATAATCTACTTGGTGTTTTTCTGAACAGTTGTGTTCTCTAATATAACATTATTAAAACATTTTCCTGATCTTTTAATTCATATACTAAAATGTCTACTATTTTATATCACAGTTGTTTTAAAAAAAGCTCCTTGAGATTGCAGGTTAAAAAGATGGGTGTAACTGCTTCTTTTGGAAGTGTGCAATTTAAATTACCAAATTAAATCACATAGTGTAAAGTCAGTGGAAAAAATGGAGCTGAGCTAGCTGAATGCTTAATAAGAAAACTTCAAAACCCTTCTGCAAGCTATAGATAAAAAAAAATAAAATTCTCAGTTACATATTTTTCTGTCAACAGCATCCACTTCTATAGGGGCTAGACACCATATGTGTTGCAGTTATCTTTTCTTTAAAGGTAATTTCTAAGTCCCAACATATATTAATCAGCTCGGCTAATAGTAAGAAGAAAACATGTGAAATGCCAACATATCCAAAGTATTTCATCTTAAAATTGTTTTGGCTGAGATTTTTGTGACAATCTGAGGGGTGGGTTTTGTTTTTATTATGAAAAAGGGCAGGCAGAGGTTCTGTGCATACGACAGCAGTTGTACATGCACTTCAGCATAAGGAGCAGCTGGACGACCCGCTACCTAATCTGTGCTCGCTTGTGGATGCCTTTGGAAGGTACTTTGGTAGAAACAGTCACTCTTGGATGTTTTGAAGTGAGCCAACCTAAGTATTCAAACAGTGGTATTCTAGGGAAAGGTAAATTTGAGCACAGTCACTGCAACACTGGCGACGTTTCATATTCTCATTCAGACTTGCTCAGTGCTCTATAACATAATGCTTTAAAAATGGTGATGCTTCCCTTTTAAGATCTCTTTTTTAATTGGAAAGGGTCAGTTTGCAACTTCTCCGTGAGTCTTTGTTTTTCAGTCTTTTGGCTATCTGAAGTACTTGTAAAGTAAGGGGAACTTGAGGAAAATAGCAAGAATCCCAGTGGTGCTTGAAGGAATTCACTGTGTTTTGGTCTGGCATTATTTTTAATTCTTGCATAATAAATTAATCTATTTTTCTGTGTAAATCTGTCTTCTGAGAATTACATAGAGGATACAGGAAGCGTGGTAATGTGGCGGTTGGTCCTCATGGCTTTTATGTCTGTTTTCCTTGCTGAACCTCGTTACCAGAGAACAGAAAAGTGTTGTCTTTCAAATTCTTGATTGCATTTGTTATCTGCAATTTTCTATCTTATTTGAATGCTTTCCTGGATTGTGGGTGCACGTTGGTTTGATGCGAGTTCTCCAGCTGGATGGCTGTAACTGGGCTCCCTTCACTGTAGTGGCTGTTTCATTTTTACCAGGCTGCATAATGAAATGGATTTTAAGAAAAACTGAATTGGTCAGTGTCATGATTCATTATGGCCTTCCAATAGGGTTGCTTTGAAATGGCCACGGTAGGGGTTTAATTAACACTTTTAGATACAAAATTGATGGCCAGAAGCAATAGCACTTTACTCTTTGTTCAACCTCATAATACAGCTGTTGGTTTTAAATACAGTTTACATGGTTGATGGGTGCTAATCGGTTTCTAAGAATTAGAACTAGCTTTTCTTCTCCAGAAGCCTGAACTGGTACATTAACAGCAACAGTTCCTCCTCATTTAAGCTTCCTGTGGCCTTAGATTTAATAGATATGGAATGAGAAATAACTTTCAGTTGCATTCTGTGCAATGGAGTGGGGTTAGCCAAAATTCCTAGTCTGCCTTGTGAGCCAAATCGTACCCTGTAGAGGCAGATGTATTACAAGGGAAAAATACAATAGGCCTTTTTGCTCCTTCTGGCTCTCTGGTACGTTTACTGCTTTGGGAAGATAAGACACAAGCTTAACAGGAAATTCTCTTTTGTCTTGTACTTTCTGTAGGTCAGTGTGGACATAAAAGCTATTTTGATTTACTGAAATGGCTGGATTTGGTTTTGCTTTTCACTTACTACTTCACTCTTTGGAACAAACTTCTGCAACATTGCTTAGTTTTTTTCTGATAAGATCTATCAAAGAAGCCAAATGTGACTTGCCTAACATGGTTTAAACAAAGAGGTATTCTGATAACTTTTTAATAAAAATACACTTATGATCCCATTTTTAAGTAAATTATTAAATTCTACTTGAAGTTTACCAAAATGATAATAGGAAAATCCACAACAGATCTTTGCGTTGTATACAAGAAAAAACTTCAGGCTTGGTTTCATTCATTCTGGGGTAATTCCTCCTCTAAATTAAGAGGTGAAGGCATTTAACATAAATCAGATATGAATAACAAAGTAAATTTGAGGTAAGTAGAGTCAAATTCTGTGCTAATGGAAACTAGTAATGATCATATTTACATTAAACTCTTGCCAATAACATATACAATATGTGATTAACATATAAACCTGAGAAAAATGACTTGTAAATAGAAATGTGACACCAAAATATGTATTTGAAGCTTGTTTGGCATTGTCACACCTGATTTGTATCTTTAAAATACTGGATTCTGCTAATTTGCCCTTGCTGTTGACATTACTTTCAAATAGTACCTTGAAAATCTCATCCTGTATTCTCTAGAGAAAGGCTGGCATCGAGGGCAGCACAGTTTGACAGGAAAGGAAGAAATACAACCAAATTAACAACATTCATCTGACAGCTGTGTTTAAAAGTACAAAGTCGAACACTAGTTTTGATTAAATAGCTTTCCTCTTTCTAAAGCAGTTCCAGAACTTCTGCTAAATAGCCAATGGGCCAAGAAATTCCTGTTGTCGGGATGCCGGGAGCAGCTAGTGCGCAGGCAGCAGCAGTGCTGTCTTCCCCACGCCTACCAGCTCCAGCTCTATTCTGGGGCACCACACCTACGCCTGAGCAGGCTGCTTCATTTCTAGCCCACCTACTTCTTGGCCTGTATCCTTAGACTACTGCTGGCTTTCTCATTTTAGTTGAATCCTATGAAGTAACCTGCCACTTTGGTTTGGTAGACTGTCGTGGGGTCCTCTTAAATGTGTTAAAATTCCCCTCCCTTGCACTCTGCCTTGTTCTCCCTCTGCTACGTCCCCCTTCCTTTTGCAGGTGTGTACACGTGAACAGCACAGACACGCGATTAAGTGCAGACGTTTGATCCTGACTTAGTGTGGACTGCGGTCAGCGGTGGTTTTGGTGCTGTATCGGGCAGTAGGCACAACTGTTTAAAACCACCCGATACCTTTTGCCTGAGGAGGGGCAGCAGTTCCCATGGCAGCACAGAGGCTCCTTGAGCAGAGCTCTAGAGGCAGCCACATTTTGGGTCAAGTGGGTTCAGGTTTCTGCCCCAAGCTGGAGCCTAGTTTTGAGAGCTAAAAAAATTACTAGGAGCAGAGGATGAAGGCCAGCAGGAAAAACTTGACTCTACATAGTGCTTGAGTCTTCTTGACCTTATCCTGCACCAAAAAATTAGTAATCTGTCCCAGGATTCTCCCCAGGATCCCTCATGTATTTTCTTCAGAACCTGTTTTTCTTCACCTTACTGATACCTTGTTTGCTTCTGCTAAAGTTAAAATGCTAAATGTGTGGGTGTTGTTTTTTCAGGCCACACTGATTGAAATCATGTCAAACCCCAGTATTTTCAAACACACTTTTGTTACCAAGGCTTTTATCCTCCCTGCTACTTTTTCCACAACAACACTGAACCCTATAAATTTTATTTCCAGATTCCTATTTTACTATTAAGCTCCGGCAGCAGGAGCAGAGGTGGAGGGACAGTGGAATGGCTCTACAGTAAGCTGTGAGATGCCTTCGCTATACAGGCTACTAGAGGCTTTACCTAGATGTGAATTTCAGGTTTATGGAAACAAAGGTTTTAAGTAAAATGTTCCTAGCCCTTACAATTGTAGAGCAAAGCTTGAAGAACTTTAGCCATGGTTTTCCCAAAAAGCTCAGAAGCCAGACAGCAATGAAAGAATTCCACGTTTCTGCTGCAAACATTTAAATATCAGGATTTATGAAAACTTGACAGTACTGTTTCAGAATACAACAATGTTTTGGAGGTATTTTATAAATATTTGCAATCCTAGTCTATACACTGTCATGGATGTAAATACAATTGTCAAAAAGCAACATTCTCTCCAATATTTTATCCCAAACAAAGGAAAATAAAGTGTAAACAAGCCAGTGCCCTTATCTTCTCTCCTTCTAAATAAAAGCACACATTTCTCTTGTTCCACTGTAAGTGACACTGTGGTTGAGGTGAAGAGAAACAAACATATTCCTAAACTGTGCCTAGCTCACCAAGTATTATGCTGTGGGTCACTTTCAGGTCTGTTTCTAGCACTATAGACTGCAAATGGCTCCAGTCTCAGGACGAAATAGGTAGGCTTTTTGCATACAATAAATGAACTATTGCAGAAACATCTGATGTATATTGATGTTGGTCTGATACAGAGTGTAGCACAGGAAAATGTGGTGTTCGTTGAGGTGCTTGTTTGGCATGCCTGCTGTGTGAAGGTGCAGAGAGGCCTAATTCTTCCTGCATCGAAGTTACGTTTTCCTTATCGAAGTAGGAAAAGATTTCAGTTGGCGACTAGTGCCAACCAAGCCCTTTATTTTAGAGAAATCTGTTTTACAGTGTAGATTTCAGTTTAAAAAAAAAAAAAATCTTATTCAGGGAAATCAAAGTTATTCTACTGCCTGTAGTATTCAAAGCACAGTGTTTTTGGGGCTGTGCTTGGTACCCTCTTGTATTAGAGGCAAGGCTCCTTAAATAACACTTCCAGAGGACTCTCCAGGTTTGACCTGGTCAGGCTTGATTCTGACAAGTTAACAGGTAGGCACGTGTGCCTCAGCTTGCAAGAGATACCTGCTTGGAATACGGTATGCAGCCAGGCTATTTCTGCCAGGATCTAAATTGGGACAGTGCAAAACCAGCTCTTTGGATGTTGTTTTCCAATAATATGTTGAATGGAAGGAGCCTGGTTGCCTAGGTAACAAGCCAGAGTCACTTAGCGAGGTTTGGTTTAGTTATTGAAATGATAAAAGGGAAAGAATGTCAGATCCAAAGTCCTAGGAGCAAGCCACCATGAGTATGGGGATAAAGTGTTTAAGTGTGGCTGGAAGCTGCTTCAGGCAAGCTGTCCTAACTGGGCTGAGGAAGCAAAATCCAGAATGGTGAGAAAATTAGTGTGCTCCGAGTGGCTTCGGTAATGATGCCTGGAGTGTCAGATGTGCTTGGGAAGCTGGTTTAGGATTGGTTTGGGGTGTTTTTGTGAGCAGCCTGGCCTGTTTGCAGGGGATGTCTGGGGGTGAAGGGTGGTCACTGGCTGGGAGCCTGCAGAGAAGCTTCCAGAAGGAGGCGGGTGGCTTGCGCTGGCAACAGCCAATCAGCATGTGCCACCTGTCTGAATGAGCCAATCAGTTGGGTGTCCTCAACCCTGTGGCAGAAGGCGGGAGGGGGGTGCTGGGAGTGCTGCACGCCCTGAGGAGAGACCCTAGGATGCTGGCCTGCCCGGCTGCTCCCCCAGACAGGGAGGTTGTGTACTCACAAATCTGTGATTAAAGTGTATCTGAGTCCATCTAGTCCCCACACTGCCAGTTTGGTTTTGAATGGCAAGATCAGAGCATGGCCAAGAGCGGTTGCATGGACATGCAATACTTGAGAAATAAAACATGGTAGGAAATGACTGTTTGGAGATTAGCTCTTGTTCCAGATGCATTGAAGCAGTGTAGCTTTAGAAACAGGTCCTTTACAATATTTATTGAAGAGTAAGCTATATACTGTCCTGTTGCAGACTAAAGGAATGTCCTTGTTTGATTCAGACCTACCCGATGTGACAAGTGAGGCGGAGGCTGTCTTTCTCACTCCTGAAGAGAAGTGGGTAGCAGCAGTGAATTTTAAAATGGATGCTATAAATGGCAAGCTAAAACTCCAAATGCTAGTAATTGTAGCTAATCCCTTGAATGCATTGGGTGATCTTGAAATTCATGGCACATGTGAAAGAAAATGAAGAAGGCTGAGTGAAGCAAGAGGAGGATACAGAACCTTTTCCTAACTTGGGTCTGTTGATATGGATACTAATGAAAGTTAAAACCACTTTAAAAATATTACCTTTATCAAATATATCGGAGAGGACATTTTCTGCTCTGTAGATAAATGAGGAAACAACTGTGTACTGCTTTTAGCAAATACTGATTTCTTGCTTGCTTAGCTTGTAAAAAATATGCTTCTTCATAGTGTTCAGTCAATGGTCTGTCACTTGAGCAAAGTGAGGGAAGATCAATCCTATTGCAAAGTATTAACATCTCAATGAGGAACTGAGCCCCTGTGGTCATGCAAATCCCAGGTAGGGAGCAGTTCTGTAACACTTCCTTCCCTACTTCCTGCATTAAATAGGGAATAAAATACATGAACCCTATAAAGAGTTTCTATGGAGCTGGATTGCTTTAATTGGATTTTCCTAATTTATACTTTATCCTTATTCATCTGAGAGTATATGGAGCTGACAATGAATAAGTTTGCTCTGTGTAAAGTTTGCAGAGTTACTTTCTTCATGTGGTGGAACTTGGGAATTGGAAGCAGCCGTGGATAAATTTGGGTCTTATATACAGTTGTGAAGGCTGGGCAAGGAATATTTTTGTTTTGTCCAGGACAAGCTCACCTTTAAAATGAGAACAAAAAAAAGAAAAAAGTCTATTCACTTGTGAATATTGCATTAGTCTTCTAAAAATAGTACAGATAGATTTGGTTTTTGTTTGAAGTAGTTCAGTATTACATATACATGTTCTTTTTTCTCGCAAGGACATCCAACTGTATTAGAGACTTTTCTGCTAAATAAACAAGGGGCTTTTCAATTTTTCCATAATATGGAGTAGAATGGACTGGTCTATTAGGCGTTTTTCCTTCTGCTGAAATATCTGGTCTGCCTTTAGGACTCTAGCACAGAGTGGAAAGTTGGATTCTCCTATTTCCCTTGTGTACTCCTATTCCTGTGTTATGCTCCATACTGGAGAGGCTTCCTCTAAAACAGACAAGCAGGGAGGTTGTTCACAACATGGAGCAAAGAACAAGAGGTGTGAAGATGTGTTAACATCTGACAAACACTTATTAATTTACATTGCTGTATACTAAATTAAGGCTTGTCACACTTTGAACATGAGATCTGGTTTGTTTTCTAGGAAGTCTTTCCAGACAGAGCCTCTATTGTGGTCAAATAGGAAGGAGCTCATGGAGCTTTTTGGCACTGCAAATCTATAATCCACCAAGCATACTCCTGGGGTTATATTTTGAAATACATGAGTAGTAGGACATACCTGCTTTCTTAATAAAGTATTAAGGATGTCTATTTCTTCATAATCAGGAGACTGTGTGTGGAGTTTCAAGAATGAGGTTAGTTGTGTAGGTCCTGAGTACAGGTTTGGAATTGTCCATGCCAGTGATGAGACCAATCTTATGAAGGACTAGCAGAGTTTGGAGAAAATGACTTGTCTCTAACCAGCTAAAACATTTGATGTTTTGCAGTATTAGGTTGTGTCAGAAATTGTCTAAAAAAAATCTTGTCACATAGGGTGACTATCAAGATACATTTCTGTATCTCAGGTGTGTGTTACTTACTGGCTCAAGATAAGCAGCCTCTATGCACAAGTCTCATTATAAAGACGTCAAAATTAAGTCTTACTGCAAGAACATTGCATTTTGTAATGCTCAGTGTGATTTTTTTTTTTTCAATGGATTAACATAACTGTTAATAAGACAATTTTTGTGGTCTTCAAACTGGAATTTAAATGAATAATGATATATTTTTTAATACTAATCAGTTATGTGTCTATACCAGTTGATGCATCATTAGTTATAAAAAGTATTTGTGTGAAGATACTTCTCCTTAAGCATGGTACACTAAAATACTTTCTCTTTCCTGTTTCTGAGACTTTAGTGCAACAGAAAATAACAAGAAAGTAATTTTTGTAAATAAACCTCTCTGTAAGCAGTGTTGTCTGCTGCACTTCAAGTGTTTGTGCACCTCTTTATCACTACTGCGGATTAGCAAATTACTGCAGGATAGGAATATAGTGGGGGTGTGTGTAGGAGCAGCCATGGCACTGCCAGCTTCCAGCCTCGATTACCTTATGGTAATTTGTGTTCAATACTGTTCTCTAGTGTGCTGTGGAAGAAGGCGAGCACCAGCATAATTAAACATTGGATTGTAATGCAAATACATGCAAAGTTGCTGCTTAAGAATGCCTGAAAAAATTCGGCATTTATTATTACGATTTAGTATTACTTTGTGTGTGACATCATTTTAATTTTTGTTTGCTTTATGTTGTTTTGCTGGTTTTGAACTTAATCTTTTGCATTTCAATTTCTGTTTCTTTTAGTTGTCAGAAAAGGGTAAACTGGCTGTTAGAATTCTTTCTTCATAATATTTTTAATTAGAATGGTTTTTAGGTCCTTGCTAAAAGTATAGTATTGAATCTGCAAAGCTAATATATACCTATTTTAATGCTATTAAGCACTTAAAAGGGATCATTAAAGTAAATCTGCTTTAGCCTTTAGTCAGATATGTTTTATGTAATATTCTGTAATACTTTTTGAAATATTGACACCTTTTAAATAGGGGTTTTTTTGCTTTTAAAGGAGAAAAGGAGGGAAAACAGGAAAGAACTAAACATATTCTTTATATGCTAACCTTCTCTGTTGTTCTTGCAGGAAATCCTGGCTGAGTAAAGTTGGAAGCCCAAGTTCTCGCATAGATCGAACAAATTTTTCCAATGAAAAGGCGATTCCCAAGCTTGACTTCTCAGGATTTAGCACTAGATACTAATAGAAGAAACCATCACTAAGCATGAAACTATGACATTTCTGCTGCATGATATTTCTGTGCCTCTGTAAAATGTCACAAGAGCATTTGGATCCTTTCTGTACTAGAGAATAAATACAAATGGTCCCTGTTCACATGAAGTAAGAATTCTTAGTTGCCATATTAGATGTTTTTACACCACGAATGTCAATATCTAGTATCTAAAATGCCAATATTTAATTTATTATGTCTTGAAAGCTAGATAAATGGTTAAAAGTGTCAGTGATTATTTGTGCACAACGAGACTTGTTATATATAACCATATGGCACCCAGTCTTTATGCTGTGATTCATATTTTAGATGCAAAATAATAAATTTATGTTCCACTGTTTGTAATCTCACCAAAAATACTTAACTACAGAACTGGAACACAGAGATCTATTCTAACAGCTCTGTATTATAAATCATGTTATTTGTATAATTACTTAAGATACAGTGCAATTTAAAATAAATGTATGTTACCTCAAACTAAGGTTATCTAACCAGCTCTGATTTAAAATTATCTATAAATAACGCAGATAAGTCTTGGAACAAGATGATGAAATGTGTGGCCTCTCACCCCTTTTTCCTTGTCTACCTACAGCTTACATCCATACTGATGATAAAGGATGTCTTGATCTTTTTGCTTTTTTGATGTTCTTGCCAAAATTTAAGGCTTCAATTATTTTCCTTATGGATGTGTATTTGCTCCTTAGTTAATATATGCTGGAATCTGGTTCAATGTGATGCACCCACATACATCATATCAAGTACATGAAAGGTCCTGAGAAACTTGTCATGTGCTTGTAATAAATATTGGATAAGTCATTGCAGTGTTGGATTTAATTCTCATATATAGTGCTCTTTTCACAGGCACCAAGGAGTCGGTCAGGGCTGGAACAGACCTATATCCTCACTTCTAAAGTACTTCTATGTCAGGATTAGCATGTGCTGGAAGACTTTGGTCAGATCTCTGGTAGATCCAAGCAAGCACCTGCGTGATCTGGGAGTACTCTCAGTTAATCAGGATGGGTGTGATCATGCTGTGATGGAGGCTCAAGCTGTAAGTCCCTGTGAGAAGTGTATAGCACATAAAGCGCAGCAATACTGCAGTAATGTGGCCGCATGCCCTCGGGTTGGCTCTGAGCACGGGCAGAGCCTGCTGGTGTCTGCCGAGGCTGTATCCTCTACGATGCCTTTTGTGAGGATATGTAAGCTGGTGTTTCCACTGGCTGGCCTGTGCCTCTTCTGAGGGTAGAGATAGCATCAATTTAGGCAACAGCCTCACATTTGTGGTTCATTATTTTTAGTTTTGGGAAAGGACATTTCATAACTCAAGCGTTCTGTTTTTTCGTCTGTGCAGAGCAAGGTGTGCATAGAAAGGTATTTCTACTGACTATTAGATTTATTTTCACTGGGCCTTTGTGTATTAAGCAGTAAAATCTCCTTTCTAGAATTTGCAGGAGTTATTTATAAATTCTTCCAGTTCAAAGCACACTTGACTTCTGTGATTATACACAAGCATCCTTTGTTGAAGTCATTGTCAATAACTCTTGTTCAAGTCAAATGGTAAATGGTAAAGTTCAAGAGTAGCGGTAGCTCAATAGCTGTTACATCCTCTCTGAAAATTGTATCCTGCTGAACATAAGTAGTTTACATTTTCCTTGAAGCTACCTGGCAGAAGATACCCCCTCAGTCAAAGGCTTTTCTAGCCAAGTTGCTTTACTTATGTTTTAGGCAACAATGACAGAGGAAGATGGAAAACAAGTGGGACATTAGATACACAGGAAGAGAAGCCACAGATGAAGTTGTTGTTTTGCTGTGTTGGCATGGCTGGAGCTGGATGCTCACAAGGACTCGGTAATTTTACCTCAACTCCCCTAGAAATGCAAGGCTTGAGGTGGGGGAAGCAGCCGTTTAAAATGCTTGCTTTTTGGGGAGGAAATGTGCAGGTAGAGAACTTTGAGAAAGTTGAAAGATAAATCTGTATGCAACTGTCTCACGTTGAAAACCAAAAAAATATTTGAAGTCTTGATGTGAGCACTGCACCAAGGATTTTAGAATGCTTTTTCTAACCAAGAAGTATTTCAGCAGAAGTTATTTCTAGTGTCACATTAAGCAAATACAATTCCTGTAATCTGCAGCCTGTATACTGTAGGCCAGATCTCTTGTTGAGTCTGTGTCACAAGGGGTTTTTTCTATATCTCTGTGATAACACTCAGCCTCTGCTTTTGTGCTTGTTTTGAGCCTATCTGGTGAAAAGAAGGTTGATTCTGGAATGCATCTATAACCTTCCTCTTTGTTTGTGGGTCAATACCGCTGTTTTCCATTTTCAACATCCACTTCCCTCACATCAGTGATATGACAAGAGGCAAAAAATATATGCAAGTTCTCTAGTGAGTCTAGCTCTGAGTGGTTTTGACATTCAAAACTAAAATACATGTACTTTGTGTTGTGCCATAATGTATTTAACGGTTTTCTAACAGTGCTAAATAAATTGCACATAGTATGCTTTTCATTCTTGAAGTTAAGAGTTTGCTGAGCAAATAAGCACTACAGGTGTGTTGATGTTTCCCAGAAACCCTGGGCGGGGTTTTCAGAGGAAGAGAGAAGAGAATAAATACTACATTCCATACCTTCAGAGTTTAGGGAAGTCTTATAGCCAGTTGTACATCTGGAGTATACCTGTGTTGTTTTCTGAAGTGAATGCATTCCAAGGGGCAAAGGGATCTCTTCCCTTACACTTCCTTATTGTAGCTGAAGGCGGAGGCCCATGATGATAAGGGTGGTAATATAAAACATGGAAAAAAGCATATGTCCCTGTGAATTAGGGGTTACTGAGGCCAAAGCCCATCTGTTATCAAGCTGAGGAATCAATACTTGACTTATGGAGTGCTGCTGGCATCCTGATGCATGGCCACAGGGAAATGCCTTTACAGATGTTTTAGACTCTTTTCATGTTGCATTGAAATCAAACTCGAATGCATCATATCTGTTATTAAGTGTTGTTGCATAGCCATGTTTTATTCATGCAAATGCCTGCAGTACAGTTAGGATCCTGTATTTGTTGAGGTGTATAGCCAGCTTGAGAAGTCACTTGTGTTACGCACAGGGAAATGTTTGATTTGCACCATGTGGCACCTGCCTTACTTGTGTGTAAATACAAGCTTGTAGGACTCTTGCCCAGGTGATCATCAGCAATGAGCAAATAATCCTGTGTCTCCTTGGGGATATGCTGTGCACAAAATGGAGGCTTGTACTGACTGCAAGAAAGAATAGATTGAAGTTTGGAAGTAGCTTGCATGAGATGGTGTTGTCCAAAGCTCATTGAAAAGAAATAGTCTAGAAGACTGTGTCATTGTTGCTCTCCTGAAAAGGCTATTATAAGTGAACAGACACCAATTTGTTTTTTTATAACTTGGGTGACTTTTTCCAAGACAGATATTTGAAGACTGTTCAAAGTAACTTCTGTTCTCTGTCTGAAAGGTCCTTCAGACCGAGGCAGGATGCAGTCCTGCAGTCCGAGCAGGTTAAGGCTTCCTGGTGAGCCTGCGGCATGGCAGGACATAGTGGTAACTTCTGTCTGTCAGCTTCCTGGGTAGGCTAGTGAGGCTGGCATATGTGCTAGTGAATTCGGGTGCTCTGAAGTTGGATGAAGGGCTTCTTGGGGGATTGCATGAGTTTGAGACACCTTCACGTTTGGGGAGATTTGAGCCCTCTGTAGAATTTGGTTGCTTGGAAATATTTTTCCACGCTGCAAGTCACATGTTGCTGTGTTACTGCAGCTAATGAAGTGCTGTCTTGCATTGCATGCATTAATCTTCATTTTATTTAATCCTCAGAATCTGTTAAAGTATCATGAGTCCAAAGTCATCCAATTCGTGGAAATAGTGTCTGCAGAACATCAGAGCAGAGTCTCTAAATTTAATGAAAACATCGTTGATTTTGAGGAACCAAAGAATTCCAATGGTAAGATAGAAAAAAAGGCAGGAACAGTTGGCTAACTGGATGTCTAAGTTGACACACTTTTCCTTTTCTACTGCATACTAATATTAGTTATAACTGCAAATATCCTTTATTTTTATTTTGACTTATTTTTTAAAAATGCAATGCAGCAATGATGAATGATGTATAGGTCAGCTTCATTCTTGCTGTAAGTAGAAATAGTTTCCACCTGTCTAAAAAGGGTTGAGACTTCTGAAATTCTGTTCCCACTATTACCAAGTTATTGGTGAATTCTAGACAATGCTGACAGGAAAATCCTGTGCCTGACTTGTTTTCTACTGTAATTTAAGCAAGTTCACATCATTAAACCTTAAGACCAGGCAGGTTCATTAAAATTGGAGCTTAACTCCTAAATGGCCAGGCAATTTCAAAAACATATGGTTGGTTTGTATTTGATTAAAGAATAAAAGAAAATCTTCCCTAAGCAGAGCATTCTGCCTCATCAGAAATGATGTAATCTTGTATTATGCTATTTAATCTCAATACGTACAGTGTTGTAATGCGGAATAGGAATGTTCTGCTATACCTACTCATTCTTGGGCTTTTATACAGAAAAAAGCACGATGGTACTTCCTGCCATATTTTCTCTTGCGTGACACCAATCTGTCACTTTTTATTTTCTTGATATCCTCTGGAGCTGCCTTTCTTGGCTTGCTTTCTTAGAAAACTGTGTTCATGTTTGCTGCTGGAATCCTCTTACTAGACAGAATGAACTGGATTAGTCGAGAGAGCTTACTGATTAATGCATAGCTACATACTACTACCTGCTGGAAGTACTCTAATTTGAAGGGAATGCTGTAGTGAAAGATGATGAGGGCAAAAATGGGTGTCTGCTGTAATTTTTTAAGTCTGTTTATACAATGGCAATACTGTAAACTGGAATTTCTGTAGTATTGTTCATCCTTCAAGGCTCCTTGCAGTATCTTGTGTAGTGGATATGAGTACTAGTATGAGTGCCAGAAGTTATTTCTGCATCGAAACCAAAACACATTGCACAGACTTAAAATAACTAGGCTTGCCCCAATTCATTTGATATTAATACTGGCACAACTGAATAAGAAACCCTGAAATTGAAGGATCAAAGTAGGAACAACCTCACTTTTGGTTAAAAGGGCTGCAGAAACAGATCGAAAGGTTTTACTAGTCAAAATTCAAGAATAGTTTAAGTAATTAGGAGGATACTAGTTGTCTTCCACCATTAGGTGATCTTACTATAATACTTAATATACATAATTAAGTACAAATATGAATATATAATTTTTTTTCTGATGAATCACTTCATAAATCAGTTGTGAAATGTAATTGCCTTTATATCAGAAGGTGGTAGTGTGAAGAATTACACTCTAAACAGCATTAATGGAGGACAATGAGAAGTTTGGCCCAGTATTATCAGAGAAGAGATTCACTGTTTGAAACAGAGCTGTGGGTTCTTTTGTAGCTCCTTGGTGTTAACTAAAGCCTGTGATTCCTCTGTTTTAGGAATAGGAAAGTCTTTAATGTTTCCTCCTGCATTTGAGTTGTTTCTGAATGTGGACAATAGGAGAATACCACACTTTCTGGACATCTTTTTCACAGTAGGAGCTCAGTGATGTGCACAACCACGTAGAGACGCAAATTTGCTTTGCAGCATTAAAGGCTTTAAGCCATATTTTTGATTCAGACATTTGATTAGTGTCAAGAAGTAAATTTTGTCCATCATGACCACGTGCTGGTGTCTATTCCAGAAGAAAAGGGACAATGCCCTTTAGAGTCTTTGAGACCAATTCTTTTCCGGAGTAGTTATGCGTAGTACGCTAGGACTAGGCTGACTTAGAGGTATACCCAGAATCCCTAGGTTTCTCCATTAGCTGAAAGGTAACCTGGCATTGACTTGTATTTGGCAAGGAGGTAACAAAGTAAACAATGGGGAGACACAAGTTCTGACCTTGCAGGCACTAACTTATGTTCTGTTGGAACACTGCCATGGATGTCAGTGAGAACAGTAATTGGTCATGCAACTGGAGGAACACTACCACGCAAGGAAATGCATTATTAATGGGACAGTGTTAAGTGCTAGATGAGATAAAGACAAAGTCGCTTTCTTGGTGCTGGCTTTGGTTTTTTTCCTACTTAAAGGAGTTTCACTATGGCTTTAGAAACACTATAAAAGCCTGAACTTTCTTGCGTGAAGTTCACCACTTGAAAGAGCATGTCAGATACTGTGCTATCCCAAGCAAGCAATTGCTAATTTCTAGTTACAAAGTCGTTCTGCAAGGAGTGGGAGCAGAGATAAGTGGATACACACAACCCTGGGAAGCCTTAATAGTAATAACACGATTCCAGCTGAGGCGTAGGGATGGTAAACAGAGCAGGAAGGGTGCAAGAACTGGACTTTTAACAAGCTCGACACAGAAATTTACCTGAAGTCATTTGGAGCTGCAGTCAGTGGCATCACTGGAAACTAGTTCTTGGTGAGCAGCATAAACAGAAAAGGGCTAACTGGGGAAGAGGGTCTCAGCAGAAGAGGTCCTATCTTGAAGGAGTTCTTGAGCTTGAAGGCATTCAGGAGCAAAAGCTCAGGAGATGTTTGGAGCATGGAAAGATCAAAATAATACAGGAACTGCTAAGAGGATCATCTGTTTAGATGGCAGCAACTTGGTGCTCTGGGCAGATCACAGCTGGGGATGTTTGAGTGTTACTGAGAGTCTTGTGCAACTGTTGCTGATGTTTTGTATTTTTTACCCTGGTTAAAAACAACTAGCCTCAATTTCTGAGACATACTACTGAATTGTACAACTAGAGTACTGCTGAACAGCTTAGTTCACTTGCGGGAGAGATCTCGGTACCAGGTAGGAAACTATAGATGAATTGTGATGTGTATCTCTATGTAAGGGAGGGGCTGTAACAGTAACATCTCTTATCAGAAATGGCTATGTCTGCAGTCAGGAAATAGGCAGACAAAAAATTTGCAGACCAAGTTAAAACTAATGACCTGCTATATAACTCAGAGGAAAAAAAACCTGTTCAGTTATCTAAGTTTGCTGACACTTTCAAAACAAAATGATGACTAAATAGTAATGTGTACTCCAAAGAACGAGTGATATACCAAGATGAATAGGATTTAGGCACTATTTATCACAGTTAAGCCATAGCCTGAATACCATAATGCTGATTACTTAAATTCATTATGCAGACAGTATAATCTAGCAGTCAGAAATGTGCCTGTGAGAAGGAAGAAACTATTTCTGTCATTTTAAACTGAATGGTAGGCACAGAGTGATTGATGAGATTGTGCTTTCTCTTATTTCTAAGATACAATACTAACATTTGTAACACCACTTTTCTTTGAAGCAAAGTCCATTAAACCCACTGAATTCTTACATTCTACTGTTTAAAGTATTCAGAACTGTGAAAGTCACCACTGCTGATGAAGGACCCATTTTCTACCTTCTGTCTTTCAGTAATATCATGACATTTAACCTAGTCTGAAGGTGATGTTTCTCAAACTGAAAATGCGTTTTTTGATTCCTCTAGACTCTTAGCTCTTCAAGTTTGCTGGATCCAGATAAGCATGCAGTGCTTTGTGGTACATGCCTTCCCAAAGCTTTCCTGCCTAGAACCACCAGAGGAATAAGAATACTTAGTGCCTTTCAGCTGCCAGTCACGGAACTACTTTATCAAAGGTAGGAAGTGATTTGCCAGACATATAGAAACTAAGGCACAGAAAGGCTAAAGATTTGTTTCTAGTAATTTTGACTGTAAAAAGGAATCTTTACACCTTTGCAACTCTTAGGCTTTGGGACTGTGAAGCTCACTCAGCACCAAGGTGCAGGTTAGGAATAGAGCATAGTACCTTCCTATGCAGGCACCTGAGCAAGCCATTGTACATTTGTACTTAATGGATACAGAAGTATGTCACTCTGTACACGTAAGATGTGTTGGGGATGCTTGCATCATCTCTGCTTAGCCAGCAGTGCGTGGGTGCACTTCCAGCTTCTGTTTATGTGACCAGTCCTTGTCCCGTGGAATAAATAATAGTTCCTTTTTATGGTGTTAATACTCCTGAGATTCTTGTGAGCAGAGTGTGTTACAGCTCTGCACGCAATTATTTCTAGAAATTGTCATGTATGAAGTAAGAATTTTGTTCTGACCTAGCCATAAAATGGACTCCGAGTGGTAGGAAATGTTGCATTCCTGAGCTGCCCTTCTCTTCCGTGGAAATTCTATAATATTTTGGGAAGAAAAAAAAAAAGGAAAGAGAAGGGACAGAAATGGTCAGCCACAACTTCTGCAATTTTTGCCTTACTTGAGGTACCTTTAAAATGCACACATGTTCTGAATGAACTTAATTGTTCTGAAGATGCTGAGATGACAGTTCTGCTTATGAGAAATGCTTACAGGTTTTCAGCCAGGCAAAAAGGGCACTACACTACTTACACTGTCTAGTACTAAAGTAAATCAGCAAAGTGTTTTATATAGACACGCAGGGTGGGTTGTAGTGACTGCTTTTAACCTTTCAGACAGGTTTGCTGGTACAACTGAACACTAGGAGCTATTTTGGGGTCTGATGCAGAGGCTAGTTAATCACTTTAGTATTGCATCTTCAAATACAGTGTTGGGTTAAAGAGAATGGGAAGAATTCTGCTGTTGTACACCTAATGAGCCCCTCTTATGTCAGCGATGCAAAATCTCGCCTTCTGTTTCAGGGTGATGTGCTTTCCCTCCCCCCAGCCCCAACCAGTTTCCTCCAAGTCATGCATGTACCATCCTCTTTCCCCTGTTAGCAAGAAAGCAGTGAGAAAGGGGAAATGTAAAGCCCAGTAGCAAATCGGCTTCCTATCTGGCAGCTCTGACCAGCTGCTGTTTACCTCTGGGTAGCACTCTTCACTCACTGGTTGCTTTTTAACTTTCTTAGATAGCATTTATGAAGCACAGGGAAAGAAATCATATGGGAAAGCTGAGATGTTTTAATGTCCTCTTTCCTTTTTTCTAAAAGTCATGGCCAAGACTTATTTGCATTTTCTAAAAACTGTCTGTGGGGGGGAATGGAGATGCTAAAAGCTGTAGTGGGTATGGCGTGGCTGTGATAATTAACATGATTTGACATGCTCAATACAGACTTGCCCTGAAGCAAATCACCATAGAAATCCAACTCGTGTTCAGTCCTAGGGGAAAGGCCTGGATACATTGTTTTGCTTTGTGGCAAAGCCTGCAGGATAAGGTTTTCGAGTTGCCTGAAGGAGACAGTTTGCGGAGCCAGGGCTATTCTGCTAAAAATGCTACAGAATTATCGATTCTGAAGAACCCTAGCAATAACATATTATTACTGCAAAGTGGAAGAGAAAAAAGGGATTTTTCTCTGCTGCTGCAATACAGGAGCCATTAACTTCTGGAAACTAGGAGGCAGACTTAACCTTAGATACTCCTATTTGCTGAAATTAAAAAAGTCAGCTGTACATTATTTAGCATCAAAAACCCTGATGCATCTAATCAGAGGGTATTTTCCCTTGCTTCTCCTAATTTTAAAAATATGCTTTAATTCAGACAGTAAACAAAATAACTGCAAATCAAAGACCTGCAGCTATGAGAAAAATACTTGAGAGAATGACCTATTAAAAGTAACCTGAAGCAGCCACTAAACTAACGTAATTGAAACAAGTATTCCAAAAGAAAAAGAAATCTTCCTGCTAACTATTAGAAAAATAGATTAAGGGATCTTCTGAAGCAAACCTCTTACACTGATACTAGGGGTGGCAGCATCAGTAATCTCTTGTCTCTATTAGTACGTGTAATACTTGCTGCTTAGTGGTCATGGACTGTTTTGTTATGCTTCTGTATATCACAATTGTTATAGGTAATACTCGTCTCAATGAGACAAATCCTACTAATTTACTGCTTCACACTTCCCCACTAATTTATTTTTCCTCAAACATCTTTTTTCATGTTTTGAACATCTGAGCTGTGATCCATCTGTCTGTGACAGAGATGTTTATTCTTAGTCCATGATGGAATTTCAGACTTCTGTTTCTTAGTTACCATTTTCCTTCACCCAAGACTTATATACTTGGATGCATGATATTGACAACCTAAAATTTCAAGTGGAGCAACTTAAAAAATTGGAACACCTTAAGCAGTTCTAGAAGTCCCCTGAAGTATGTTGCTGAACTGCATCTTGACAGTAGCTGCAGCATAAAGTGTAAGAACTATAGACAGACTTTTCTACACTGAGCTGCTTCCATTTTTTTTCTCCAGTCTTTTGTTGCTTCAGATTAGAGTTGTCATAGCCTAGTGGCTAATTCTAAGACACTCCCTTCGTGATGGTCTTTTTCAGTTCCCTTGAGTCTGAGGTCAGCTGGAGTTTTTATAGTCTAACTCCCAGAAACCTTTGTAGCTCTCCTCGGTCCCTCTGGGATTTGCCTTTCTGTTTTATTTCAGGCTTGCACTATTGATTCAGCTCCCTGTACAATGCTAATCCAGGAACAGCCTTCTATTCCCCCCTCCTCATTCCGCTCCTCTAGCTATTCCACTTTAGCTGATAGTGATCACTAATGGCTTAGGCTCCTGTTTGTGCTGTAGTTCCAGGCTCTCAGAAGTCCTGCCTCAACAGCCACACTCCATTGGATACTTGGGGGTGATACTTCCTGACAGCGCAACACCACTGGGGATTGCATTACCCAGGCATGCAGAAAAGAGTGCCTGTCTAGCCTAATAAAACAAACACACCAGTAGAAAAATACAAGCCAGAGGTAAAGCTAGGGCTGCACACTACTGGGCTTTCATCTGTTCAAATTGCTCTTCTCTTTCATTATGAAGAAAATTTTAATATTAAGAAAAGTCAAGTCATGCATGCACAGGAAATTGAATCTTGGATCTGGCCAATCAGTTTAAGGTCAGAGACAAGTTTAATCCAAGAAAACAAAATTACATGAACCAATCTTATTTCTTCTTCAGCCCGCTTTACAGTAAATAGTGTCATTAGTGTCCTGAAACTTAGCTATCCCTGCCTATCCACCTCTAGCTCCTTCCTCCAAGCCCCCACTAAATCTCTCTCTGAACGCATCCTACAATCCTTTCAGAAGCAATTGGCTTACCAACAAACAAGTGGAAGCCCAGTGTGCCACCTCATTACTGTTCTGCCTTCTCTTCAGGAAACCAGAATGACTAAATCCTTCCACGAGATACCAAGCTTAAGAAGTTATTTTATTTTTAACTCTTGGTATAGATATAGTACACACTTTTTCTCCATGCCTTCATACACAGTGCTGGTTTCTGCAGTGCACCCACTTAAATATACATAAACATTACATGTGTGATTCTGTGTGGGGAGGGGCAATAATTCTGTCATCGAGAGAACTTCAATCCACCTGTGATCAGGTAAGTGACTCCAATGACACACTAAGGGCCATTTTCTTCACATGTTGGCTGTAAATTTAAAACTCCAAACCCTCACATACTGCTTGGGGTATGCTTAATTTTCTTTAAAATGTGTTTGTGGGAAGAAATGGACAGGAAAATTTGAACTTGTGGCTGTGTCTATACCGAGGAAATTTACCAGGGAAATATTTTTCTGCAGGTGAGCTGTTAATGAAATTGATAGATTCCCTTTTTCTCTTGAACTTTAGACTTACTGCCCCTTCCTTTCAGATAAGTTATTTCTCAGGACTAAATGCGGGTTCTGAAGGAAGTACTGACTGTAGTTGTCCAGTCACAAGAGGAGTAGCCTCCAAAAGGGTAACGCAAATTGGGGGTGGGTGTGTCATGGTTTATGCCACAGTTACATATCTGATAAGGAATTGGAAGTTGGATCTGGCTGTAGAAACATCGCACTGGAGGTCATATTCTTCCTTTTTAACTCCCTTCTGCTTGGAGCTAAAACAGCAAGGTGTCTTTTGATGTAAACTGGAATTATAGAAGAGATACTTTGTATAGGTTGCTTTTCAAGGCTGTGAGCACTCATATACTGCTTGAGAAGTGTCGAATTGACTCGATGGTGATGGAGGTGCTCAGCAGAGTACAGGAAGGTAACCTCACCGACTTCCTTGCAAAGTAGTAACGCAGCTAACCAGCATGAGAAACCGAAAACGGTGAGTGAGGTCAAGCAACTTGGCATATGTAAGATCAAGAAACATATGTATTATCCTAGATTCTATCCCTAACTGCTGAAGGGGGAGAAACATAATCTATCAGGGTCATTTATCATCAATCAATATATGTTCCTTCACTCTCTGCAATTGCGGCATTCTGCATGAGCAGTCCCCGCTTGGCAAACATTTCCTCACAACCTAATAGGAAGCCTCTGCTTAGTGCTCTGTATTGAGCTGGTCTCCAGTTCTGTACTAATTCATGTGTTTCGGGCTGGGGTAAGAAATGGGGATATGAACTAACTGTGTGTAGGAGTGAGAGGGCAGGAGAGGAGAAGGCACCCAGGGGAGCAGGCTGGGCTGAACCCTTGTTGGCAGAGCCAGCACAGGTGCCAGCACACTTGCCTCTTCTCCCTGTGGCTCTGTCCCATTTGTGTCTTGCTGCCTCAGGCTTCCCGGATGGGGTCTCCTAGCAACTGTGCGCTAACAGCCGGGATGGGGGGATAGACAGAGCACTTGCTGTCTTTGGAGCGCTCATCCCCCATCTCCCTCAGTGCGCAAACCCTCTCTGGATCTTTCTAGGTGCTGCGCACCATGCCCTGGAGATCTGTATGCTTCACAAGAGGGTGCCTCCCCACTTGTTTTAAGTGCTCTGGCCAGTGCAGGGTCCCAGCTTTAAGCCCTCAGGAGCAAAGTGGGCTGTTGAGATTTCCCACCTACCAGACCTGGGTCCAAAGTGAAGCAGTAGAATGCCATTATGGGGTAGAGTTCTGCCTGAGCGTTTCCCAGTTCAGGGCTCCACGTCATTACTGGAGAGGTCCTTAGTTCTCAGAGAGGTGACTTGTGATGCAGAGAGCGATTTGGGTACCTAACTCAGGGCTGGCAGGGTCAGGAGCTTGGGATGGAAGACATGTAGGGGATGTGCAGGATTAGGCTTGAGTCTTCAGGGTACATGGGGGGGGTATGCAAAGCAGTTCTGCAAAGCGTTGCCTCCGTAACTGGTTATTCAGCCCTCTTGAGAAGCAGGTAAAGCTGTTTGGGCTATTGGTACTGCAGTGCTTCTGGAACTTGGGCTTGGCTGGCTGTGTGTGGTATCACATGCTGGGCCACAGAGTCATTGCCTCACTTCACCTGGCTGTTCTGCTCCTTGGGCTGGGCGTGGTACAACAGGTGTCTGAGAAGCTGTAGCTGTCTTGGAGAAGCATCAGGATAGGGGAAAGTATCTGTCACAGTAGCTTTTCTTAAGTGAATTGTGGAAGAATTTGTAGGTTCCAGGCATGGAACTGGGCACTGGTAGGCTAGGCAGTTTGTAAACGAAAAAACTGAACAGAAAAAGAAGTAGAAAAGAAGAGAAAATATTTGTTCCATAAACCTTATTTTTTAACTAGGAGCTGAGGTTGAAATTCAGGAGCATTGTTTTGGGGCCTGGAACTGGGATGTCTTCCCCTCTCCCCAGATACCTTTTTCAAAGGGACTTCTTCCATCAGACCAGCAATTTTGTACCCTTTTTCCTTTCTCCTTTTTTTGTTATTTAGCCACTCACACACTAGATAAACACAGTTTCAGAGAGCTTTCAAAATCCAAAAGATGGGGACATTATACAAATGAATCTTATGAAGCGAGGTATTTCCTGGGAAAGCCTTCTAAAGGAATTTCTTTTTCATTAGCGAGTCCCTCATTACAGGATTAAAAGCTAAGCTCCTTCCTCCCTCATTTCTTCCACAAATTAGGTTTTCATAAGACCTTTTATGTGTTTTTCTAAGTACCACAGGTCTCACCTCTTCTGGCAGAAATATAAACGTTAATAATGCTAATTACTTCACACTAATGAACTACATTTGGGAACTTTGGCTAGGAAAATCTTTCCTTGGAAAGTATAGCAAATCCTCCTTTTTCAGTTTTTTACTATGATATACTAAGTGTAGGTGAAAATATTCAGGGCCATATAGTAGTTGAATTTCATTGACTTTAAGTCAGTCTAGATCTTGCAGAATAACCCTGTTTTGGCCTTCTGAGGTCTTGCCTACCACTTCTACTACTGGTATTTTCAGAGGAGATTTAACTTCATAATGGAAACTTGGGCCTGTTATCCCAAATCTGGCAAGTAGTGTCCACAGGTGAACCCCAGATCCTCTGGAGATGCCTTTATGTCAGGACTTTCCAGTATGGGGCCAGTGAAGGATCCTGAAGAGGGAGAATGTAACAGATTGCCCTGACTCTGAGGGCTCAAAGTTGGCATAAAGGCATTTATCTCTCTTGCCTTCTTTTGTGTTCATGTACAAGTGTAGAATGAGATTGCTTTGTAAGAAAACTCTTTTTTAGCAGATGGGCAGGGAGATGATTATCAGGTCGAAAAGCAAAAACATCTGCTGGAAGATTAATGAGAAGATTATTGGCCAGCCTTTTTCCACTTCATTTTCTCTGCCTTCCACAGGAATCATCACTTGCAATCCCAGTGATTTACCATGGAGCAGAAGGGAGTCAACAAAGCAGGACTGAATTCTCTAGCCTGGGAGATGGACCTCAGGTTCCAATCATGCTTGTAGTAACTGCATGCAGGGAAAAGCTTCTATTTGGTGATCTCTGAAAGTGCACGGCTACCATTGTGGTAATGTTTTCCCTTGCCACAGACCTCTGTGGAGGCTTCTCTGTGTGTCCAGAATATTTATGTGAGGGGGAAGGCAGAGCAATGGACAACAACTAACTGTAAACCAAAAGAAAGTTCACCCTTCTCTAGGCCCTTTTCTTTCCTTGTGAAGGTAATACAGGTAATGCCTATATTACATCCAGGTTGTTTATGTAATAACAATTAACCTAATACTGATTCCCAACTTCCTGCTTTGCCTCATCCAGTCTCCAGTTAAACTGCAAAGGAACAGAAAAATGAAGAAGCTAAAAATACTCCAGGAGTAAAATCACAAGAATGTGAATACTCATTTTTATCAAATCAGATAGATACGTGTAAGATGTATAGAAGTTGGAGTGTGTAGGGTTTAGCAGCCTGCGAAATATTGGATGACGTAGACGCTGTTGATGAATGCTGAGCATTTAGGATCCAAGGGCTTACCCTCAGCAGTGACAAAACACGCACAAGAAAAAAAGGTTTGTGCCTCAAATGGAAGTGTAGAATTCCTGGTGTGAAAATGTCTGAATTCCAGTAAAAAGGTTATTTGTCTTGTAGTACATATCTAAAAAAATGCTGGTCAGTGTCTAATGTTCTTACAAGTTTCTCACTTAATGAGATAATTTCACCCAGTGGCAAGATTTCATTATTACTTCATTTAGGACTCTAGAACAAACAGAAAACAGAGTAACAGTTAACCTGGACTTTCCAACAGTTTTGTTAATGTGTCTGATTTTCTAGACAGGAAAAACATAGTAGTGCAGATCAACATTGATTTACAAGCAACTGATGCAGTAATTCCTGGGTAACATGAGAACATACAAGTAAAACTAAAAAAATGGGCCCTGGTTCAAAAATTGGAAAGTGGGCAAAGAGCCGATGAACAGAGATGGTGAGTTGTACAGCGAGTAATGGGAAAGTTCATCAAATTCAGTCTTAGTGGACTCACGCACATGTGTGCGTGTGTGTGTGTGCTCAATGTTAACATTGGGAAGAAGTGAAAATGTGCTTGTTTGAGATGTGGTTTGGAGAGAGTGTCAGGATGATGAACAGAAAGAGCTGAATGACCTGAAAGACTATAGTAGTAGAAATATCCAATCCTATGGAGCACTGTATGAGGTCTTCCCAGAAGAGACTGAGAAATGTTAATACTATTGCATCATGTGCAGTCTGACAGTTGAGAATGTACAAGATGTTCGAGGAATTGATCTGGAGCAGGTTCAGTTGGGGTGAGTATGATAATCATAGGATGGGAGAAGAGACAAAGAGAACCTGTCTCTGTCTAAACCCATTCAAAAAGAAACAAAAGTATCAGAGGATGTCATTGCTATTTCTGCTTATGTTATAGGGGTAAGCACTCAGGGTCACAGCAGATAGAATAACCAATTTTAGCTAAAGGGTGATACTTGGATAAGAATGACTGAGGCTTTATTGGCCCAAGAAATCAATCACTCTAAAAATGAGGTGGCTTTTGACTTTCTGAGCTTTGATACAAGAATAGGAGTAATGGGCAAAACCTGAATTATTACTAAGGTAGAGTTAGTGAATACATAAAAGGATCCTATGGCAGAGTTACCTGCAATAGCAGGTTTGTTTGAATGATCAGGTTGTTCTATCAACACTATGTTCCTGAGGCCCTAAAAGAATTAATGTGTATTGCGTATGTAAATACAAATAGGGCCCAGCATGGCTAACTTACAAACAAAAGTGCCCCATCAGCAGCCCTGAATTGACACACACTGCTGTAGCTACATGTCAGAATGTCACTAAAGGAAATGCAATCTTTGCCAAGTCCAATAAAATCTGTTAAGACATTTATTTGTAAGTAGAATTGTTATGTAGAATAAAACTAGACTGGAAACTTTTCAGAGAGCTGATTCCCCCTCTTCCATCAAAGACAATGGAAGAAATTACTTGGAGAACTAGATGAGATTTTTTTAGGTGAAAGACTGGCTTTCCACTGCATACTGGGTAACACAGCGCCCAGTTTATATGACAATCCTCCAGGCGCAGCAATAAGGCTAACAATTACTTTGATGTTTCAGAATGAAAATGTACTGTTGGAAACTTAACAATGTGAATTTTTATTGGCTCTTTATCAGTTGAATATTCTGACACAAGAAACTGGTGTGTTGGTCTGCGAAGTTGATTTCTCGTGTATGACTTCAAGTTACAGCACACATAAGACTTTTCCTTTCCTATCATAAAAGTGTTTGGTTTTGATGGAGAGCATTTCTTTTTTTAAATGTTTATCATATATTTCAGTATCGGTTCTAATCTGTTTATCACTGTAATAAAAGTACAGTTTACTATTTCCTTGAAATGACTGAACTAGCTGGGTGAATGTTTTGTAATAGAGATCTATTTCCTTTTGTAACTTAAGTACTTAATTGCTTCTAATTGGTTTCTATTAAAAAGGAGAGTCGGATCAAAATGATAGACTACAGAGGAAAGGATGGAAAAGGCAATGATAACTGCATATTATGAATGTGTCAATAATATGATCAGAGATGTCATTATGGGGCGGTACAAAGAAAAAGGAGTAGGAGACTAAGGAGGGAATATCTGGGAAGAGTCTCAGAGAGGTGATTGAGGGATTCTGGGAAAGATTACTAAGATAAGGTGAAAGAAATCGCTGGCAAGCAGAATCAGAAAAACAGTGTTTGAGGCAGTAGAGACCTCAGCTAATCTGTGTCCAAAGCAGCTGATAAGAATAGTCAAAACCTTTGAAATTAGCTGTTAGCAAGTCATTATCACTTGAGAAAGCTGGTACCATGGCCAGATCAAAAAAAATCCCACAGAATTAAATTAGGAATAAAACACTGAACACTGTTTAAAAATCTCAAAAATAGGCAATCCAGTCCAGGAATTTGGCTCAGTTTTGTGCCTTCAGGATCAAATAGTAGATGTGAATGAGTCATGCTTAATTTAGAAGAACCAAGACATTAACACTTTCACTGCAACTATTTGTACAACCTGACTTTCATTTCTCTAGTATGACTCAGGAGTAACTGGAATGAAATTAGTGTGAATGAGAAAAGAATCTAATTTTTGGCATTTGCTGAGACTTAAACCCAGATTATACCAGAATAACTGCACTGAATCCTTGTTCTGGTTTCAGAGCAGTGAATAATATCTAGGGCCTACTGACTTAACCAACACATTTTTTTGTTTGCTTGGTGTAAACATATTTAACTATTATCAATGAGTAAGTATGTGTATTGGTGTAAAAATTTCTTTCTTGTCTGCTTTTGTCTTTCAGCCCCAATACTTAGGGTATATTTAATATTGACGTGCCAGAACTGCGCACAAGAATTGTCAACAGTGACTTTGTCTTTCCCAAGTAAACACTGCTCGTGTTCACTGGTGGCGCAATAATCCCTGACCATATTATGTAAGATTAATTAGCTCCAATGTAAGGTTGCTAAATGAGCCAATACCCTCTATGGGAGCAAAAGACACCAAGACAAAACAGGTATGAACAATTTGCACTTTCTCTGAGTATTATGGTAGATAGGTATGTGGCATGAAACAACCATAGTAAATTCTAAACACCTGAATGAAACCATCAACCTCAGAGCGACTCATAATTAAGATTTAAAATTAGTTTGGGACTTCAACTAGCCACAGAATTTATTTCCTTAGAAGGCTAGTCTTTGGTGTCAAAAGGGGCTTAGCAGTAATGGCAGGGTGGCGTTGTAGTGGGTAGTGTTCTGAGGGGGCACTTTAGAAACACTGTAATAACAGCTTTGTGTTTAGCTGTGGGTGGAATTTCATCTTTCTTGTGATTTTAAAACATCATTGGTGGCCAGCCGGGGAGTCCTATGTGTATCATTCTACTCCACCGAATTACAGAGCACCCAAAGAACTGATCTTCAGAAACCAGTGTATGAGTTGGTTTTGCCAGCTGAGTTCAGTCAGCAGCAGCTTTCATGTGGAATAGGTGAGAACCCTCAGTTTTTCTCCAATATTAGATAACGTTACCTGACTGGATTGCACTGTGTTACACCGTCAAATTGTTGCTATCTGCCAATGGATTTATAAGTTGTATTTTTCATTTGTCTGAATACAGAAATAGCAAATAACGTACTTTTTTTAAACTATGCTTTATGGGGGGCACCTTGTAACAGTATGTGTTAAGAATTACCCTACTGATACCACTTGAGGTGCTTCCTTCTGACTGTCCACCATCCTGAGTAAATAGCTATAAAACTGAATGCCTCTGCTAGCAGAGTTTACATGTTAAATAACTCTCTATTGGTAACAACTGTTGCTCCGGCGTGTGAAAACCAAACCTTTTTGAGTTTTCACATGAGGAAATACTTCTATTTTAAAAATAGGCATCTGGAGGCTGTAAGATAGTAAGAACCTTCCTTCAGCTATTCTTAATGTATAGATACTGGAAACTATTTTTGAGAGAGCTTTTGACTGAGTTCTGCTGTCAGAGGACAATTGTTTGCAGTGTCTGCTTTAGCTGACTGAATGTCCTCCCTCGTACCTGAGTGCCTGCTTCTAGGTGCTGCACTGCACCTTGCAGGACAGACTAATGCAGTGCTAGTGAAGGGCTGTCTCACCAGGGCGCAAGGCAGGCAGAATACATTCTCGTGTCCTTTTCCCCAGCCATCTCTAAAGCAAATTAATGAGAGCAAGTCTAGACCAATTTTTAAAAAACTGCTCAGACAGGCTCTCTTTTACTAGTGTTTTCTCAGCATGACGACTGACGTTTTATTCTCTGCAAGTAGGGCATTTGGGGATCTAAGTCTTCCATGAAATCGGACTTACGTGAGGGGGAAAGACTCATCCAAAAGCACATCTGTAACAGCTGAGCTGACTGGCTGGAAAAGCAGTGCTGGTTAAACGTGCCCCTTTATGTGCCTGGTAGCACTGTATTATCAGCAAGTCAACTCAAACTGCTGCTACTGTCATTTTCATCACTTCTTTTTATAAGAATTTGCTGGCGAGCAGCTGCAATTCTGCATTTCTTGATTCCGTGCATATTTATTCTGAGGAAGCAACTGGTTGATGAGCCAACACCCTCACTGACTGCCAGGAGGATCACAAGAGACTGCCGCTGTCCCCAAATGATATTCCAAGAGTAACGTGGCAAGCATGTAACAGCACTCTTGAAGACCAGTGTGTTACGGCTGAACTGCATTGTCTTCGACAAAAAAAATTTGTCACATGAATTACTATTTTAATGCCAGAAAACACTTTGAAACACAAAGGATTATACTCTAAGAACCCAATGTATTTTCTCAACTGTCAGAGCCTGGTACACTTGAAATAAGTATACTACTACTCTGATGCTCTCAGATGTTCAGTTTCTGTGGGCTAATAGGAAGCTTAGATTTTCAAGTCTGGAGAGAGGCGCTCTAGTTGGCAATTTCAGAGCAATCTGAGATGTGAAGGGAATAGGGTAAAGGTTATGCAGTGCTAAAATCCTTCCAAAAAAACCTCGACAATTACCGTAATTGAGAGAGGAGGAAGGGGAGATGTTTCCTTGAACAGAGGGACAATTTCTTGCCTGCCCTGGTTTAAGGAGGAGGAGCTGCTTGCTCGGGGCTCTTTCTCTTTAGTAATTTATAAAGCAGATTCATTCTGCAAGACACCACAATGCCAGAAACAAAGGTGATGCTGTCTGGGCAGATTTTGGAGCTCCCGAGGTCTCTGGCAGCAAAGGGAGGACAACGGCATTCAAAGAAAATAGGGTTTTTATGTTACAGCAAGAACTAGCACGTGATGGCTTGCTTTCCTCCAGGGTGGGAGGGGAAAGAGAGTAGCAGTTGTTGACTCCTTTTCTCTGCTAGTGGAGGAGATGAACACAGAAAAAGAATGTCATAATACAGATAGGCACAAATTTTTCAGCACATTGGTGCTCTTGACTCTTCAGGGGGTCTTTGTCCATGTGGCAGCATATAGGAGTGAAAGCCAGAGCCAATAGTTAACTCATACATGTAGTTTTTGGTATATACAGTATTGCTTGGTGTTAAGAGATCAAATGGCTGTTGTGATAACTTAACTGCTGCAAGTTTAATTGTGTAGACCATTTTGCATCAAATCCACTGCCAAACGTGAGTTACGAAACAGTATTTTAAGATTTGCTGTGTATAGCTAAGCTTGTGTAGTGGAAGATAAAAAGCCATGTTTGGAACCATGACAGCTTTTGCTAAACGCTGAGGAGAAGGGTGAAAGAGAATTAGGGAATTACTTTCAATTTTCTCGTTCATTCTGCAGCAAAAGTTAGAGCTTTTGCAGAGATGACTGGTGACATTCAGAATGACTTGCGAGTGTGGTGGTTATGCCTGCCTTTACCTGAACGATCTGGAAGCCTGTGACACTCTTCCCTGTGTCATGTTGCCTGACTCGGTGACCTAAACATGTGCTGAACAGAAATAATATGTACCCTTGTGGCAGAAATCTTTCAGGCTCCTCTAGGAAGGATCTTGGCTCTCTTGCCTGTTTGATGTTGGCCATGTGTCAAGGCAGATGGAAGAGGCCTGTAACAGAATGCTGCGATCATCCATCCATGTCCAAGGAAGGAGAATGCTCTGAAATGCAAGCCCTTCCCCTTGGCAATACCAGTTCACTGGTCCTAATATGACCCTAGTCATTGCTCCATGGCTTTGATCAGTGATTTTTAGCCTTGTGGGAGCCCTTAAATAGACTTGTATCCCCGGAGACTGCAGCACTGCCAGTTTAGTACAGTCTGGAGCCCCAAATGGGAGACTTGCGGAAAGCTTCCATGGAAGTACAGAGAGAGAATACTGGGGGGAACCTGTTTCGTTGGTGTCAGCCAAACTGCAAACAAGTATCATTCCATTAAGTTCCAAGTGGCTTATCCAAGCACTGTTTCCCATTGAGAAAGTTAAGAGAATCAGCTTTATTACCAAAGAATCGAAATAATCAACTGAAAGCAACAGCATTTACACAGTTAACAGTTGGATCCTGGTCTGTGCTCCATGTATTGGTGGGAAGCAGCTTGAGCAGTCTTGCTCTCCATGGCACGGTCTCTGGGCAGTGCAGGTTTGCAGCTGTAGCTCCTGTGTAACTCCGTTCCCCAGCAGTCAGTGTGGGGGCACAGCGGGGGCAAGGGGTTATGGCTGATCCTGGTGATTTTCAGCTACTGTGACAGCAGACTGGGGCCACCAAAGACTGGTCAAATCTACTCCAAATTGCACCCTGAGACCCAACTGCTGAGCAGTCCCAGGACTGAGAGCGAGTAAAGGGCACCCTTGTGCCCTTTACCCCCTCAGCTACAGTTGAGCAATGCTTAACGCAGCTGAATGTCTGGCCCTCCCAGACAGATACAATAACTAGTCTATGGGAATGTTCATACCAATTAAATCTTATCATCAAATCATTCTGTTCCATCACTCCACTTAATTAGCCATGGTCTTTGGTATTTCAGCAATGCTATACCATGCCAAAAAATGAAAGTATTCTTTGTGTGGTACACACCCAACCACACTGCCTGTCTGCCAGCTAGAGTCAGATCAACAAATGTTTCTCCTGCACCAGAGCAGTATCTGCTGGAAAACGTAATTGCCCACTTCTGGTTTTTCAAACCAAAATGAGTTAGAGGCCGTGATCTTTTCATCTGGGCGGTCAGCTTTTATTAAAGGAAAAGCAAGCTGGTTTCTCATCAGCTGTCTTGCGGGTTTTGTGTGACTCATCACTGTTTATGTTCACAACTAAAATGCAGTTCCTCGAGTGTTATTTGTTAATATGGCCTTTCTGTTTACAAAAGGTAAATGCAGAAAGACTGTAAAGGAACACAAATTAACTAGTAGTTAGCAGGCAGCAGCAGTGGATCAGAGCTACTACCTGGATCCTCATCTGCAGTAGGGGGCGTTGATTTTATGGATGTGTATTAGGTGAGGGTCTGACCTAATTTTATTTTACATGATTAAAAAAATCCAAAACCAGGCAGATCATCATATCTTGTTTTAGCAAGAAAGGGCCTGGTTTGGCAACCTGTGCTCTAAATGGATTTTTTTTTTTCCTCCTTTCATTTGAGCAGCTCTTGTGAGTAAGTGTGGATGAGGAGCTCTATGGCCTGCAGAATCCAGCCTGGAAGAGCTCATCAACCAATGGCAGCGAGGGGATGTATTAGGAGTGAGTTCTCAGAACAGGATAAGGGTTACTTCCCTGATACCCACTGATGCTGAGACCCATTTTCACTGCTAGTGAGAAAGGGGCTACCCACCTACCTGTGACAAGAAATCAGTTTGTTCAGTGGAAATATAATCTATTTTAATAACACCACCACAAATCTGTGCTATGCTATCTGAGGCGTTTGTCAGATGTGACAAGGCACTCGGCCTATTTTTGTCATGCAGCAAATCCTTTTTCCTATTCTACTTGGGGCTAAGTCCCATCCTTAGATATGAGCTCACTCCTCTCTTTCACTTACATGGAAATGTTGGGCGTACGGCTGAAGGTAGAATTTGGCTGTGATCTGAATAGATGACATCTGTAATCTTGCAGATAGGGGACCCAAAGGACACAAACAGGTGCTGATAAACATCTAGCCTGCATAGATGCAGTTGTAAATCCTACGTGGTGCTCGTCTGCATCTTCAAGTGCCTAAATACATTTGAAAAATCTGCCTTAGAGAGACTTGTGTGTGTTCTTGCAGGAAGGCCATACGGAGGTGGGAACTGAGTCTATTTCTTTTGCCCATATAGGATCTTAATCATCATAATCGTCTTCCTCTTCCCAAAAAGCCCTGTTGATGGTTTCTGTCTGTGGTACGTTACAGCTGGGTGTGCTTCTGCCTACTCTTCCTCCATGTGAAAGCCTGCCTCTCTCTATAATCCATAGAAGAACTAATTTCAGAATTTCCATTAACATGAAAGTCAGTCCTATCACCGGTAGGCTTCAAACATTCACACGAACCCCTGGCTTTATTGAAAGCAATGGAGAAATATACATTCACCTCCCCTGAGCTACAATTTCCTTTTCAGTTTGTGGGCCTGTTCTTGGGATGCGTAAGGCCTCTGCCCAGAACAACTCCAAAAATACATCCAAAAGTACCACCACCACTAGTATTTACTGGTTTAAAAACCAGACCTCTCTCTCCTGTCTTTTCACTTACACTAGCAATTCTTTAGGAAGTTACTTGCTTTTGTTTCCCTTCACTATTCTTTGCTGTATGAGCCTAGAAAACTGTTTGAACCAGACTTTCCTTGCATTCTCAGCAGGAATTTGCCTTCCTGATCTCTATCTCTAGCTCAGCCACGTGGGTTCAACAAAAATCCTCTTGATTTTTTCCTTGTGTTGCAGGCCTTCTGCCATAGCGACTTCCTTGAGACAGATAGGCTGTTACTGGTGTCAAAGCACGTAATCTATGGTCAAATATTCACTATTAAACCTTTCCCCTCACTCCTCTTGCTGAGGCTGCCAACGTGTGGAGATTTTCTGGAATCCCAGGGGTGCTTAGCAGCCAGCACAGCCTTTCTACGTAGGTAGAATTTCAAGATTTAGCTGCTTTTGCGTTAAGCTGAGTAACATCAATGCTGGTATGTGAAACACAACCTTGTACAGAGAAGGAATCGAGCTCAGTCAGGACGCAGCGTGGCTCAGACAAGCTATCACCGTGCAGAGGTTCTCTTGCTTGCTGGGGTGTGTAAATATCTTTCCTATCCTTCACACAAGGCTCTAGGGATCTTCTATTGGATAATAAGTTAAAGTCCAAATAATGAACCATTTTGGATGATTGATGGGGGATGTTGTGCACACACCCAGAATGTCATTTCCAATCAAAAGGAAAGCAATTGTTTCCATATGTTGGCACATTTGTGATCTTGGTGTTGAGCCAGTTGTCTGGCTGCAATCAGGCAGCAGCATCTAACAGTGATGGAAGATTATACCTTGGAAGTGGGGTGCTAACTTTAGGCTGTATTCCTTAAAAGGATATAAACTCTGAACACTTATCCAGGATGTAATTTATGGTTCCAGTATGTTTTGACTTTACATAGATGAAAAAATAGTCCTTCTGTGTATGCATATATGCATAAAAATTCCTTCTTGCTCAGTGCCCCCCACCCCCAAAGGAATCCCATAAAACAATAGCTGGTGCTGGTTTATGTGCAAACTTAGCTGCACGGGCTATTGCCTGCTGAGGCTCGTAAGGATTCCCCCTCTTTCTAACCCCACTTCTTAGAGGTATTTTAACAGCTAGATCTACTTGTGTTAAGCTGCTCAGCTGGAACGCAGGCTCTTTGAACAGATTTTTAGAGATGCCCTGCACCTACCAAACCCATCTGTGGGGTTTTTTTTTTTGTAAAGTGTCAAACTAGTTGCGTATCGATGCACAAATAGAGTAATATAATTTTCAAACTTCAGTGATGAGATTCCTCCATGCCAAGGCCTTACTAACTTCTGCTGCATCAAGCACAGGTATGTACCCCAGGGAGGTGATAAGTTTAAGACTGCTAGAAAAAGGTATTTTTAATATAGGAAGAAGCTAGCACTTTAAAATATTCTGCAAGTTCCCCAGCTATTTACAATTCCCTGAACCACCAACGCTGGAGCAAAGCTGCTTGATCATGATCCAGCCAATGAAGGATCACCGCATTCTTCCTGAAGCGTCTGCACCAGCAATACAAAACCTGCAGTGGATGTTGCATATGTATTGTGTGACCCTGTTTGAAAGACACACAGGCAGGTGGTTAGAGATGCACAGACTTCTTTCTGTGTTACAGCCAGGCTGGTCCTTTTGGGTAATCTCGGTATGGAGTTCTAAAAAAATGCATTCTTTCACTCCCTAAATTGTGAGCAACTGTCAAGCTTTTAATTCTGCAGCCAAAAAACCTTTGCAACTGTGAGACACAGTGGGCAGACTCATTCGAATCACTGCAGCAACGCTAATTCCTCTAGCTGAGAATAATAAACATATCAAATCACTCTCCAACACACATTAAATTTAAGGATATGACTATATTAGCATTTTAACTCTAGAAATGCTTGCAGTGATGATGTTGGAGTGTCTTGGGGATGTGTGTTGACCACCCTCATTGTGCAAGACTTGGACGTGTATGGAGTGAAATGTCAGAATGCGGAAAGACAAGGATGCGTGTTTCTTCCTAAGATGACTTGCAGTGTTGTGAAAGGGAAGCAGAGCGCCAAATTTGTTTTTCTTCTTTTCAGTCATGTGCTCGAGGTTTTTAGTTATTGGAAATATTAACTTATTAAGGCTCTCTACTGGAATATTTACATAATATATTATGAATAGATTTCTCATGCCTAAAATTCCACCGAGAGAAATGAACTAATGTCTCTTTATAGAAGATTAATTTGCAAAACTAATGTGCTAAAATGTATTAGGATAGATAATGTATTCAAAAGCTAACAAAACTTTGTCAGTAATTAATTAAGAAAATAGTTTTGATCTTCTGTGCAGGTGTTCAGATACTGAGGAAAAAATCCTCACTACTTTTATGTGAACCACCACATGCACACTCAAAATTTCAACAATGGCATTATTCACATGTGGTTTTGAGCAATCCAGATTCTACCTGGTCTCTGAAGACTGGCATTTTCCATGCAGCAAAAGCAGAGTCTGATAGCAGTGCTGTACTACCATGCTTGGTATGAATGTACTGCTTTCCTCTGCATTCCAATGTGGAAATTGGGAACTAGAATTTCCATCTAATTTTACTTTTCACTTGTAAGGTCTTCCTCAGTTGCATATCTAGATTCAGTTATTAAACGCTGTCATCAGGAATCAGATAGGCAGTTTATAGTTCTACCAAAATAAACACTTCCTTCTCTATACAAATAAATGCCTGTTAATTCTAAACGTGTATCATTCCTGCACAGAAAGTTGTAGCTAGCTCCAGGCATGCTTTGAGCTTGTAGGGCTCCGTGAACAGCTACAAATCTATGTGCATGCACTTTTGTAGGAACTTCAAAAGTTATATTTACACTTCCAGACTGTAAGTAAGTATTACTATTCCCCTTCTGTAGCTAGTCAAACCGAGGTGTGAGCTTTTATGTATCATTGCCCAGGATTGCTCTAGAATGGCCGAGTAGAAGATGAATGGCCCAAAACTGCTAGTGCTATACTTGAATGTAGATCTGCTCTATCTTCAGAATCATGTTAGTACTAATTAACCACTTCCAGCATAGTAATGGTCTTCAGTGTATTTCTTGATACTAGCCGTATGCTAATCTAGCAAGCTGCTCCGTGTTAATTACAACCTCATTGAAGCAACCAGTTTGTGACAAGACTGGGAGATCCATTTCACTTAGTGGTCTGCATGCTCGTGCCTGCTGTGCCTGGCAGCCAAGCACTTAAGTGCAGGCTGTCGGTTATGTTGACCTTGAGGAACTCATACCATTGACCTCTGTTTCCCTATCTTCTCAGGGGCGTATCTTGTTTCCTCTGCTATTGCTCTAACAAAGGACTTTCGGTTATCAGACTTAAAGACTTACGTACCTGATCTGGCCTTTGCTGCTATATGGGGCCCACAGACCACTATTTCTGTATGATGGTGCATGTTACCAAAATAAGTGTCCTTAAATTAGCCAGTTCAGTTGCTAGGAGCAGTCTAGCTGTAGCAGCAGAGAGCTTGAGGTAGGCCAATTATGATTCTTCTATGTGCTCTTTTGAATCTAATAATTATCTAGTTGTCTAGTTAATAATAGTTACCTCTCGATATATTAATGGAATATCATTATTGTGATGTATATTTTTCAATGAGAATTGGATCTTTCAGCAGATACAGGTCTTGGTCCAGTGACGGCATAGCAATAAGTCAGCATCTGTTCATATGCTGCTAGTTGTATCATAGGGATGCCAGCTATAAATTTACTCTGTTCCAGCTCTGCTCCCCCATTCAGGGTTTATTTGAGGGTTTTCTGTCCTAGTGACTCTAACAACTTAGCTGTGTTACCACTGTGCAAATGGAAGTGCAGTGGCCTACATTTCAACAGTGATTAGTGAGACAGCCTGACCCACTTGAAATGCTTTAAGCAGCCCTGCTTTTTAGAAAGCCTTGAGCGCTTGTTCACCAGTGGATCTGGTCCTACGCCATGTCTCAAGCTGATGATTCAAAATTGCTGGTCACTTTGGAGAATTTGATACAGAGTATTTAAAACATACTTGACTTTTTTTCTTCCTCTTGTGCCTGGATGTGTCATGGTTCAGTGTAATGGGTCAGTCTGTTTCATTAAATGGTAACGGTGACAATTATTCGTGTTCATTTAGAGAGTAATGCAGTTGAGTTAATGGATGGAAAATTGCCTGGAAGACCGCTGATAATGGTGTAGGGGCAATGGGTACTGAATCATTGATGGTGCAGTTTCTAAACTGTCCTGCAGAGGGGGCGGGTAATGGGAAGAGGTAAAACGACCATGGGAAAACAAGAAGAAAGATACTCTAAGAAATAGTCATGCACCTGCCAAGTGACCTGACAGGCCTTTTCTGTCCTGCGCTTTAAAAATGATCACACTGAAGTGCTTTTCCAAAATCTGCCCGTCTGGCCTTTGTCCTGACCCCAGCAAAACCACTGCTCTGAAGCCACTTCAGCAATGCTGTCCCTCAACAAAACCTGGTATTGTGGTGATGTGTGCAAGCACAGCTGAGTATCCAGCTCGTTGTGCCCACTTCCCCTTGTGGTAAATGTGGCGGTTTCGCTTGTCTGGCAAGGTAACTCGAGCAGTTCAAGAAAAGCGGCTATCACTTATCTACTGTGCAGCATGTAGCGTGTTTGTGTGGGCTACCTTGGATCATGCAGTACAAGTGCTCCCTAACAATATTGTATTTTTCAGTTCCACTTGCAACTCCTGGAGCATCCAAAGGTCTTCCAGAGATTTTACAGGAACAGACCTCCTTTAGTTGTCGGTACAACGCCAGAGACTCTGCTGATGAACCCATCCAGGGAAAGGTAAGACAATGTGCATCCTGTATGATTAATAGCATCCAGGAAGGTGGAGCAGTACATTTATTCCAGAACTTCCGACTGTCTGTTTAATATGAACACTTGTTGTCAGATGCTTTAGAATTGCTAGCAGTTAATATTAACAACGTGCTCTTTTGTATTACTTATACATGTTCCACTTTGGATTCGTGTGTATTGTAGCACCCAGGCTTCCTGTAGTTCTGATAAACAATAGCCTAATCATAAATCACATGATTTGGATTTCTAAAGAGTCTGTCTGTGCTGTGACTTCACTGAACCCAACTGTCTTTGCGTGTGAAAAAGCTGGACTGAGTAAGATCAGAACAAGGGCTAATGCATAAGGGTCTGTTTTGATAGAGACCTTTAACTTTTGCCAGGCCTTGGCTATTAGGAGTTTGTTTGTATGGTTACGCCTTTCTTATAAATCAGTAACTTAGTATAAATAGGGGACTGATCCACAGACTCTGACAGACTTCAAGATCCAAAATACAGGATTCAGTTGTGAAAAATATTTTGAGAAATGCAGGGTGTGTTTGTTTCCGCTTCTGTTTGTTTAAAAAAAAACCCCAACCTTGTGTGACTCTGATGAGCAAAATCATTCAGGATGCAGTGATAAATCTCCTGGCCTCCAGAAGCAGCAGTTCAGAATTGTATCCATAGCAACCCATGTAGCAAGAAATGAAATCTGATATGAATAGCCTCGTACAGAAGAGCCGTATGCAAGTCACACACTCTCTGAGGCAGAGTCGTCGTGAACCAAAGAAAATAAGATGCATTTTCTTTCACTTGTTGCTTCTTTCCAAGTATTCCTGCCGTGCCCCATTTCGTGAGTAAAATGGGCTGACAAACCAGCTATTATTCCATTGCTTTCAGCTATTCGGACCTAGGCCAATGGCCAGTAGAGAGGCCGAGAAACAAGTGTAAGCTTTGCCAGCACTTGAGCTAATAAATGAACTCAGCTCACAGCTGCATCTACGAGCTGCTTATGTTCCCCTGGTTAATGTCAACCTTGTTTCCCCTTCCAGCGACATGGAGCTTTTGTGTGTGCAGAGATAAAACCAGCAAGTGGTCGATAGTTCCTAAGGGAACAGAAATATTCCTGAGTGCTAAAGGGTCATGTTCACTAGAACGGCCAAAACCAGAGAAAGGAAACTCAGTGAAAAGCCGAATGACCTCACCCAATCTCTTCCTGCAGAATTCCTAGGAGACAGTAGGCTCTGAAAATCACTTATGAAAACCAGACGTCAGAGAAATAGCCAAGGCATACCCCAGAATTCCTGTGAGAGGACACAAAAGTTCAGGCATTTCTCAGACAACTAAAGTGGATGTTGGCTGCCCTGCTAGAGAGGAGCCCTTTACATCCTACAATGAAATGGCCTTCAATAGATGAGGGGGGGTTACCTACCATCCATAAAAACATGCAGACACTGATACCACCATCAGCAACCGAAACAAAGAGCCTAGAGTTGCTGCCAGGCTGGTGCGTTTGCTTATTCTAATATCAATAACGCCAAACACAAGCTGACACCAGTGAATTGTTGGAGGGAACACAATACTTCTTTGACGTACTAACAGCTGCACCATGCTTTGATGTCTCTAGAAAACTATGTTTATCAGAACCTTTTTTAAATGGTGAAATTTCACTGCCTTCCCTTGGAGTATCAGCCTCCTGATTCTTCCTATACATTCTATACGATGGTTTGTAAGTTAGTTAACACTTTCAGAGCTGCTGGTTAGAAGTAGAAGTCACTGTGATTCATGAGAAAGTACTTCATTTTTCAAACCAGTTATACCTTTTCTGTTATTTTTTGCTGGTTGCAAGGTGTTTTATGAAAATGGTTTTTTATTTACGCTATCTTTTTGGATGCTGCAGTGTGAAATGTAATTCTGCATGCCATGTGGTGTCAGCTTGTGATAAATGGAAGCCATTGTTGCTTCCGTAGGAAACAATGACAGCCAAGAGGGACAAATTGCTGCAGTCCGCAGGAACGCAAAAATAATATGTCACTGCTCTCTACAGCTAATGAAGACAAACCCTTGGAGCAGGCCCTTTTGAGGGAGGACAGAATGCTTTTGTATAAAATTTGGCTATAATTTTTTCCATATTAGAGCACATTAAACAAGAAAACAGCTTATTTACTCTAGGTTTTCCCTCCATACTAAAAGAAAACAATTGTTCAAGAGACTGGCGGACAAATTTTATTAAGAATATTTCTCCAGTATTTTTCCCTGTACTTTTCACTGGTATTCCCCGCAGATTTTCCCCTGTATTCTTGTGTTGGAGAGACTCAACATTTGAACTCAAAAATTTAACTTGCTGCTTTTCTTATAACAGACGAGCAAGTTATTACCTGCAGTATTCAAACTGGCCCCTCGTACTGGAGGCGTTCATGTATGCACTTGCTGGAGGAGTTCATGTATGCACTTCATTGCAGTGAGAGTAATGAAAAGTCAGCTCTCAGCTTTCTAATTCAAGACAGACATAATTGTCCGAACTCTATATAATCCTACTAGACTTATGTGTGTGATAAATTTTTTCGCTCAAAGACAGGTAGCAAAATGGGAAAATAATCCTTGAACATTTTGGGGAAAGTTATTTGAGATAGTGTTTACTTCGTGCTTTAGATCCTGTGTTACAACTGAAATGGAAACACACCCCTATACGACATCCTGTGATAATTCTTCATTTTTCTTCACTTAACAGCACAACGTATGAAACTGCTCTAATTTAGCCTTCCGTTGTACAAACTCAGCTTCTGTTGGTATCAATGAAAACTGCCCTGGTTTACTAACTGCACCTCTTCAGTTTCTACTATTGTTGCCGCGTTAATAATAAATTGGCATTTATAGATTATAGGTCTTACCAAAATGATCAGATGTGTGTCTATTGTAATGTAGTGGGGATTTTCCTGATCATCCTGTGCATTACAACTTCTCATTTCTCATAATGAGCTGCAAGTTTTTAAAGTAACTTGACAAAGTATGGGGATTAGGAGTAGGAGAGAGGGTAAAATCAATCAGAGCTAAACCACTCTGTACAAACACCAACACAGATATTAGGCATAAGGAGCCAATCCTGAAATGAATTACAGCCTTTTGGGACATCTAGTACATCCTACATAAACCTACAATGCCAGGCCTCAGAGGTCAGCACAGTAAAATATGAACGCCTCAGTAAAGCTAGGAGACAATCTCTGTAAGTTCAGTTCTTCCTGCAGTCGCAGAGAGCGCAGTTAGGATATTCCAGGCACTTAGTTAAACAACTTAATAGCGAAAGGGGAAACGAGCTCTGCATCCCTGGCACTCTTGCGTACTTTCTCTGGATGGATTTTTTCACATGAAGTAGCAGAAGCCCAGCGTTATATTTAATCGGATATTTATATAACACGCACACACAGATCCCAAAACTGTGTTAATTTACTAAGTTTTGCAAAGTACAATTTTAGACAAGATGTCTTAAAAGAACAAAATGCCAAAATGAAAATCGATGGAAGACCAAGTTAACGTGATAGAGAGGATGTTGTCGTTGCATCTAATGCCTTTTCAGTCTCATGAATACCCAGAGCATCTTTGCTAGCCAGCTTTAATTTTATCACTTCAGAAGCACCTGAACCTTGAGCCTGGACCATCTTATTTGTAGTCCTGTGCAAGCAGCATGTAGTGCACATCAACTGTGTTTTCCAAAATATACTATATGGATGTTTTTCTCTCCCATCTGGAGTTTTTTGGAGCCTCTGTCAATGCCAGCTCACCTTCCTGAATGAAATAATTCTGTATTCTCCAGGTAGAGCAAATACTATTGGAAGCACAGGTATTATTATTTTAAATAATGAAGAAGTGTCTATTACAGGATAAGAGGGCACAATCATGACAAATTAAATCAGAAAATTTATTGCCACAGGACAACCATTAGGCATGTATATTATTCAGTTGTACTAAGGCAGTATAATGATGCTCGTTAAAGTCAAAGGAAAGTCACTTGAAAAAAAAGCTGGACTATTAACCCACGTCATCAAAGGAGGAGTCCGAGGGAACTTGCATTCTTGAATTTTAAAATGATCTAAAGAATCAGCTGGTGCCATGGACAAGCTCAGAGTTAAGTTTCTTTCATTAACGTGAGAATAATTTTAAAATTAATAATTGCTGTTATTACTGTCTATGTTCCAGTAGAAATGGTCAGACTGCATAAATCCTTACTAGTGTGGCTGGTTTCTACTCATGAGTAACATTGCTACTCATGGCTTACATGAGTAACTGTTTCCAGGCTCTGACTCATATTTCCTAAAAGTATTACATGTTGTGTAGTTTATTTCATACACGGTTTAATTCGTACATTAATTAGACTCTAAATACTCAGTCCAATGCCTACCCTGCCCTGTACCACACCAGTATACCTGAACTTAATCTTTTTGATGACTTCTCCTCTATATCAGATCTCCTTTTTGAAGATAGTTCATTTGTTCTGAGCTGCTCTGGCAAATTCATAGTAACTGTACTGGCTGTTTGATTGTGTGCCTCTGCTGTGCACTCTGGAAGATCTATTATCCAAGAGTATTTATCTTCTCTGCTTTCTAAGCTTGTTACTTTAACAGATTTGTTGTTTCATTGGTGACACTTTTTATTTTCATTGAGCATTAGTGAAAGCATTTAATTAGTCACTGTACATATGGAGAAATCACAGTTCCATTTAATTCAAACTTACTACAAAATACATTTCTGTATTCCGAAGATAGATTTCTCTTCTGTCAGTGACATCATCAAATGATACAACACACAGAACCTTCCTGTCATAGAAGGAAAAAAATCTGGGTTAAATCTTCCTCATCCTTTCTCATTCCATTTGGTTCTTCAGATATATACAACTTAGGCTAAACCCCTGTATTCTGTGGTGCCCAGGACCTCTAGTCATCATATGGGGCTCCATTGTGCCAAGTGCTGTACGCTGGAACAGCGCAGTTTGCTGCTCTAAGGCATTCACGCTGCTAGGTTTGACAGAAAGCTCCACAGAAGTTGGCCATAAACCAAGGTATTTGCTCCTTGCGCATCCCCAGTGAGCTATTTGTTCCTCAAGCCTCGGAAGCAATCTTTATGGGTTGTTCCCAGGCAGCAAATTTCAGTCCAGAAGGAAGCTGCAAGGGAGGAATTTTGTAAGAGAGCTCTAGCAGAAGGCTCCTAAGTGTTCTGTCTCAGATTTTGGCATGAATGCGGGCTATTATTAGGAAATAAATGCAATGTGGAAGAGATGGGTCTTGTTTTATCTTCTTTTTATTTTAAATCAGATATTTTGTGAGCCAGAGACTAAAAAAATATGGTAAAATCTTTGAAACATGGTGACATTTTAGGACTTTTTGTAGTGGATACTAAACGCAGAAGTTCCCATTATTGCTGTCCAGAACGTGTACTTGAGTCTTCAGAGTGTTTACTGACTTTTTGTGACATTTGGATGTATTGTTAGGAGCTCGGTCATGAGGAATTTCTTTAGAAGCTATGCTACCCACTAGGTCAGGGTCACTGATCTGTGAGCTAAAAAAATCCTTCAAGGCAACAATGAGAGGATAAAAGCAGTTATGTTCTCACAGGTCACCAACCCCACCTACAATCACCCATGCTGGTACGGTGAGGAGATGCAGATTATCCCCCTGTACCAAAAAAGCGGCCTCTACCATGGGGTGAGAGAATTCATTCACGGGAGAGGTTAGACAGCATCCCCACTGTTGTTCTCCCTGGGGTGTGAGTGGAGTCTGGGCTTGTCTTGTGCTGCTTTCATGAGACAAAATGAAGGAAGAAGTGTGTGAGTGTTGGCCTGGCATTGAAGTTTCACTCTGTGGTGTCTAGCCTTTCATTTGCCAGGTTTTTAATGTTACCTCTGTGTCTGAATGTTTGTGTGTCTGCTTAGGTCTGGAGAATTGTAGCTACCTAAATCACGCGTAAGTGTCGAGCAATGTTAAAAACAAATGATGGGATAAAGGAGAATTGGTGGCTGTATGTGTTGTTTCCACCCTCCTCTCTTCCTGACCATCCTCTGCAGTGAAATTCATTGTGGAGAGAAGCCTAAAATCCAGATGGTCCAGGTATGATCTGAATTGCGCAACCTTTACAAACTAGACAGACTGTGTGTGCGGTCTTTTGCTGGTGACTGACATGGATCCTATTAGCAGAGTGACTGTACAGAATGTGTAGTGCTTCATCTTTCAGCCTGAGAGAATTTTTCACTTGTACGGGATGCACTAGCAGCCTTTGTAATCCAGCTATAGAAGCATTCTGGCACTAATACGGACTGCCAGCACTGGAAGCTCTGTCCTGGCTGAGGTGATGGAGAGCAGCAGAACCTTGCAGTGAACTCGGCCTGTGATTGGAACAGTCCAGCATAAAATGGCAAAGCTCATGGCTGAGGCTTCTTGCAGTTCCTGGCTGCTTTGCTCCATAACACGCTCTTCCTTCCCAGGCAGTGAGAAGCTCCTGTCACTGAGGTGTCAATGTTTTTCTTCACAGTACTTTCGAATATAGAAATATAAGAGGAGCTTCAGGGAAGAAGGAGTTTTCTCTGTCCCTAGAGATGTGGTTCAGGATGGTGGGTAGGAATGAGGTAGTTAGACGTGTGTATGTTGTTAGGAGCTCAGTCGTGAGGAATTCCTTTAGAAGCTGTGCGTGGGTCTTTAGAAGTGTGTCTGCATCATTGGTCTGCCACTTTGATGTGGGTTACCAATCTGTCTGCACACCTGGATGGGCAGAGCTCTGTTAAGTCGGACATTCTTGGAAAGAAATGGGAGAAGATGCTACAGTTGTGCAGGAAATCCCATTCCGGGTAAGTTGAAGCCGGATAAGTTGTGTTGTGGAATGAAGACAGTGAATGATTAGCCATATTATTGTCTCTATAGCACTGATTTAACAGAACTTGTGAGATTTAATCCGTATGGTTGGGCTAGTGAATTTCTGAAACCTCTTACAATTAATCAACAGTTGTAATTGCAATAGATTAGTCTGTCACTGATCAGCCTAAAATGTTGTGTTGCACTCAGCTGACTGGTGCTTCATGAGGACGTGTTGCTTCTAGTCCAGTGGCAAGTTCATCAATTCTATCCTTCCGTAATATGAATGCCCAAATCGCTGAAATACGTGACGTTATGGCTTATTACCAGACTCTACGGCCAGTCATAAGGTGGGAATGGTATCCTGCCCTAGGCTCTGATTCACAAAACCACAGCGCTGAGGCTCTGTTTACAAAGCGAGCTGGCTGCTACTTGCATCTAATGGTAGAGCTTCACCTCTCTTCTATGCGTGGCTCCTTGTGAAGAGCGGTGAAGCAGCCTGAGATGGCAGCATTCAAGCATCAGTTGTGCTGTCATTTTACATGCCAGCTTAAGCAGCAATACCTTCATATTTCTGTGACATGTGGCATTATCTGTGTGCATTGTGGCAGTGGGTGGTCAGCATGTTTAATGAAGCAGCAGCTACTGGTAGGAACAGAATACGCTTTAGAATCAAAATAACTTGTAGTACTAAGTCTTTTCCAGTCAATCTCTAGTTATAGGGTGGGGTTGAAGTCAATGGAAATGCTGCCATAGGCTTTAACGGTAGCTGGATTTGGCCCCGTAATGGCACTTTATGTTCTAATTGTCTCAGAGGACTGTGGCTTTCATCTAGTCGCAAGTTAATGAAATTGCAAAGTCAGTGGTTCCAGCCTAACAAAAGGAATGGAACCTGGGTTTAATACGCATTTCCCATTTGTAGTAAGTAATGGGAGCAGGACAAAACTGCGGTCTTTGAAAAAGGACACAGCCCTGTCGTTGCATTTCTTTGGCACAGATCAATGGGGATTAAGCTGTGACCCATGGAAGTTCCTACTAGAACTCTTCTATGAATACAACTGCTGTCACTGCACATGGGAGGGGAAGTGGTTTGTGCAACCACAGAGTGTCTGTGAAATGCTGCGGTTCTAACCATGGATGAAAGTGGGGAATATGCGATATGAAGTGAGTAAACACCAAACGTAATGGCTAATGAACATAGTAGGGCCAAAATGTGCAAAGTTTACTCTAGGAAATCATCCTGTTGAGCAAGTGCTGGTGTCTTGATAACTGTCCTGACTAAGATTTTATTTAAATTTAACTGTACCTAAAGAGAGAGATTTACTGGGAGCTCTGAGTGGTCTAGAACCCCTTTGAAGCACAGCTCAGGGCAACTGTGCCTGTGGTCTTCCCTCTGCCTCCAATCCCCCTCCACTTGTCCTGCAAGAAGGACATTTTTCAATGTGAAACCTATTTGTCAGTACTTGAGAAGAGATGTGAAAGCAATAGGATCATTTAAAAATACTAATCTTTATTTGTTTAATTTTTAATGACTCAGAAGAACATGCAGTTAACAGAAGCCAAGAGGCAGTTAAGAAGCTGACTGGTGCTCAGGGAAGGTGAGTATTGCACACAGATTTGGCACTGATCTTCTCATTCATGTTCTCTTTAATCTTTCCCTGTTCCTTTCTTCCTTGACTAGACTGCCTGGAAACAACTCTAGACAGTGGAATGTCTCTGAAGGCAGTGTGTGCAACATAGACGCTCGTCTCTGCTCTGTGCTGCTGCTTGTGCACAGAATAACACAGAGAAAACAGTAAAACATTTATTCACTGCAAATGTCAATTAAAACATTAATAAAACAACAAGGTAGAATGTGGGCAATTCAAGCAGCATTCATCCCACTGCTGAGTATCCAAATAGCTGCTTGATAAGAAAAGTGTCTCATTACCTTCCTGTCATTTCAGAATCTGCTAAAACTCCAGCGAGCTCCCTTCAGCCCTCTGCAAAGGGATCATAATGCACACAAACACCCAGAAAATGTCTCTCAGTCAAAGCTGCTCTCCATGATAAACCATGGATATTGATTTGAACTGAAGACATTTGGCTTGAGAGGTACGGCTTGGCCCAGTCTAAGCACTTGGCTGATGTAACAACTGCTGTTAGTGGAGTGGCTTTGCTTGACATTGTTTTGCATCATGTTCAGGAGTCTTATCACATAGACAGCTAAATTACCTTCAGATGTTCATTGGTTCATTGTCTGGGATTCTTGCATTACTGCAATGAGTTCTACCACATGGAAGGAAATCTAATCAACAAAAATTAAGGCCCCCTTCCTGTGACATTGCTACATGTTGGTACAGTGCGTGCTGACAAGGGTGGTTTACAGTAATGTAGTAGGGGTATAAGCTTTATTGAATTAAAAAAAAAAAAAAAAACACAAACCACCTACTTCTGGACTGTTTTATTGTGAACTTGTAGACTTGTTCGCTTTTTAGCCTAAGCATCAAAATAGTTCCAGCCATACAAAAAATACAGAAAAAGAATTTTGTTTAAATAATTAATAGTGAATGATTTTATAATGCTTTTTGTGTATTTGGGATGCTTTACAGAGCTATAACCCATTTTCATGTAGCAATTGCTATTCCTGTCACTGAAATGGGTCAATACGCTGTGTCTTTACATGATTTATATTAGCCTTACATATTAACACTGCAAAGGCAAGATACCCTGACAATATCATCATGACCTGTATCTCTAGGCTGAGTGATTTCTCAGACCGTTGGAAGCGAATGGTTTTGGAAGCTTTGGTTCTCCCTCACAGAAATAGCAGAAGGAATTTGCTAGAACAGAATAATGGGCATCTGGCTTTAGGCAATCAGCTAGGACTCAGATCTGTGTTTGATTCCTAGCTCTGAGCTCCTCCATTCACATAGGGACTGTGAGCCAGCCAATTTTTATGAGCATCAGCACTTCCTCTATAAGGATGATGCTTTCCTGCTTTGCAGGAATCTTGAAAGCTTATCATGAATTTAAGGTACCAAGGCCCTGTGATAATGGTGGCAGTATTACTCGTCCGACTGTGCCAGCCATGCCTAGCTTTAATTAGCTGTACTGTAAATCTGCTGATGTGGTAAAATGTTAAACAGAGCCAAAATCCAAATCTCAGGAAATGTGTCTGAATATTCTAACGCTCATCTAAAATACTGCCTCCTGATCTCCTAGGTTACAGCAGCTTATGTCACTAATTGGTCAATGAGTCTGCAGCACCAGGGATGACGTGGATGAGGCTAGAGTGCAGCAATTACAGCTTAAGAGATTTTGTAAAGAATTCAGTGAGAATGGACAGTTGGGCGTGTACACAGAGGATTTAATACAGGTCTAATAAAGATTCCCGTGTTTGTTCACACAGACCTATTGTCTAGCGAGTTACTCTGAAGAGGAGACTCAGGCTGCAGGAACAGTAAGAACCGTATTTGGTAAATCATGTCTTTTCTGTGACTGAATCATTGGTACAAAACAAATCTTTTGGAGAAGCCAAACTTGCTTGTTTTGTGCATGCCTCACGTACACATGCCTGCACCTTCACGTGCTGCAGAATTCATCCTTTGAGAAGAGTAGGTATTTGCCGTATATCCCATGAATTGCTTTGATGCTTTCTTGGTAGCAAGCTAAAATAGTGAGTCAGCTAATTGAGCTTGAAAAACAGTTTAATCCTATTGCAGCACATAAGGCATCGTCTTTTTTTGTTTTTCTTTCAATAATGCTGGTTCATGCACTATTCACAGATGTTAAGAAACATGTTTGTAAGCAGTCTGTCTAATCTAAAAAAAGTGTGGATCCACAACCGATAAATGAGTATTATATTTTGCATCTCTGTCAGACTCTGGACTTCCAATTCACTTCATCTGTGCCTTGTTTTATTACCATTTTTACAAACTGTCACACAGATGGGCACGGTTTGCTGAAATGTTTGGGTATGAATTTTCCTCACATGCTTAACCTGTCACAAGGATCTGGACTAGAAGCAGCATGTACCAACAAAACAATGCATTGTTTTCCCCATGTCAGACAATACATTCAGAAAAAGAACAGCAGACCCCTTGCTCCATCAAAAAGGAAATGTGTAAGGGTCAGCTTTGGCTAATGGGGACTCATTAATAAAGCTGGCCTTTTCAATAAGTGCTCGCGTATGGGAGAGCTCTTGGTGTGAGAAGCTCTACTGCCTTTAGGGTTGTGGCCTTGCAGTACGGCTTGTTGCCTGTGGAGAAACAAGTTTGTTGAGGTTGTTATTCCAGGGAGTCTGTAGTAAAACTTTCTTTAGTACCTATGACTGTTTCTACGCTTGCTGTGGGAACCCTGAAGCTGGCTGCTTTCCAGCGCTCCTGCGCTCCTGTTCAGTATGACCTTCAAAGGAGAAGCAGCCCAAGTTAGATTGTTCCGTTGTACAAAGACCTGTTCCTGTGGCATGACACTGTGTGCCACAGGATGGTCAGCCACTTCACTGACCTCGCTTCTCCACCGTCCTAATGGCTTTATCAGCATAACCCAACAACAGGGACAGTCTGTGGCAGGACAGCAAAATCTTGCTGGTTTAATCACCACCACATTCCATAGTACCCTGCTGAAACAGGGGCACGCAGATAATGGATATTTTATTTCAGTACTTTGTGCATATTGAGCAATATATTTCCCTACTTATGTGTCAGAGCTTGAAAGGACTATCCATTTTTAATGAGCTATACCATGCATAGCTAATGTAGAAACTTAATTTTAGATACAGATTTTGGTTTTATGCATTAGGGAACCATGTAAATCGCTGCTGTGAGTTAGGATGACACAAGAAGTATGTTGTTCAGTGGTGCCTCAAAGACTCAGGCACAGGTAAAGGTGGTCTTCCTGATGCCTGAATCCCAGCCGATGCATATTGTCAAGGATGAGCTGCTACATACATAATGTAGCAGTCTGTTCCAGTTGGCCCGTTCCAGTTGGCCCATTCCAGAGCCTCTTAAAGGCTCAGTTCCCTGCAGGCAGGGATTAAAAATAAATAATCTGAAAGTGGTACTAGCTTGGCTAATAAGCAGAGTACTCAAGTTGAGGCGGAGAGCACTGATAGCAGTATCTAGTATCTAGACAGCTTGTTCTAGCCCAGCTGCGGGTGCCTGGCACTACCTACTCAGGATTGGGCTCTAAAGATCCTGCCCAAAGGTGAACTCCACAGAACAGCTGCTGTATTGAAATGAGGTACTTCTCTAGCAAGGGATCCAACCTATTTGGCCAAACCCTCGAGCCAGCTGATCTTCATGTTCTGGTGGTACAAAGCTTACATAAAGCTGGCCTAGGGGTCCTGAGGAGTTAATTCCATTTCACTGAAGACCAATGATCCGAGTGCTTACCTGCCTGTATGATAATTTGTGTCTGCCATGATCACGTTACTGCCAGTGCATCCCAGAATGTTCTAGGGTACAAATATAAGAGGTCAAACCAGACAAAGAAACAGAAATACAATAAGAGGAATTTTTCCCAGCTTCATTTTCTGTTCTTCTTTACCTGTTTTGGTCACTGCAAAATGACAGTTCCTTAGTTCTCCTTCCGTCCTCTGGACTGCTAGGTTGGGGTGCGGTGTAGGCTATTTTTGTTTCTCACGATTGTCTTGTTTTTATTTTTTGTATTATTTTTCAGCAGTCAAGGAGAATTGTAAAGTACTACGTTTATGCTGATTGCAAGTGGCAGAGCAATACCACCAAGGCCTTTGTGCCCCAGGAAATCGCTGAGGCCCTTTATGGCTGGCAAATCTATTCATCTAGAAGCACCTTGTTGTAATGTTCTCCTTCCCCTGCCAGTTGTGTTTATTCATGCATCAACAATGAGGAACAATTGAAGGTGAGCTTACTCTTGCACTTGTAGCATATTAAAATTGAAGAGCTGTGCTTTCAAGAATTGCACTCTCCTTCCTCAAACCAAAAAGAAAAGAAAGACCCGAGCAAAGTGCAGCAGAGATATGATATGAAGCTCATTCAACTCATGTAATTAAATACAGAGATTCACAAGATCAAAGGGCACCTGGGTAAATTACAAGAAAAGCTTACATGGAATGGATCCATCTCTTGAGCAGCTTCATATGGATTAGAGCAATGTGAAGCCTTATCAGTCAAAGCAAAGATGAATATGGCTGGGAATGAACCATTGGTCAGAGGTGCACTTCTAGTTTGAATTCAGCAAAGGGTAAAAACCGTGATACAGACTTACATCAGTGAAATGGGGTGGTAGCTTTCTTAGACCTTAAAGAAAGCGGCTGTCAAAGTCATTGAGAGTCTTTCCATTAGCATTTAGTGATGCTGGATTGGGGTGAGGTTGTGTCCACAAGATGTATGTCACCATCTTACCCAGACAGGAGGACCACAAGATGCTTGTGGTACAGAGCAGCAGGGAGGCAGGACAGGGAAGTGAACATTGTGGGTACACGGGCGAGTACAGGCAGTGGTGAATCAGAAACTTTCAGCGGCATTGAAACTAATCAAAGCAAGCAGAGAGTGTGAAATGTGCAGAAAAGGACATTTCCTGGGAGCGTTATAGCGAAGACACTGAGACAAACCTAAAATAAGTGGGTGTGACTCACGTGGACTTCAGTGGGAGCTGAAGCTGTTCAGACTTGTGCAGAGGTTGGTCCGGTTTAGCATGAATTATTTTCCTGGGCATGGGTGAGAGCATCTCTTCTTGCCCAAGGAGTGTTTTTCATTGCAAGAAGCCTCTTGTTCCAATTCTTGAGATTTCCCACAATGCCAGCTGAGTCCGAGGCACTTCAGCATCTGCAAGGCACCACTCCTGAGTGTCAAGGAGATAAGGATCTGAGGCCAATAAGCAGAGTTTAGAGGAACCAATACATGCTTGACTTTGTCATCGTAAATTATCCCATATCCTTCCTACAACACAAGTTGCCAGGCCATCCAGATACATCTGCAGGGTAAACACATGTCCGTAATAATTGAGTGCTTATGCCCTGCTTTGTTAAGCCCTCTACTCGTTCAAAAGTCAGTGGGGGTAAGTAATAGATCCTGGAGCCAAGTGAGAGGATTGTATACTCATTTACATTTCAATGTCTGCATTGCTCTTCCAGTTCACAGCTCTGTTATGGCAGTGTTGATGATATCTGGGCACTAGGAACAAAGTGACAGATCTGAAGGCATATATCTGTGTGCTAAGCTCTTTCTGTGGCAGTTGAAAACCAGGGCACTTTGAATTACGGGGGACCCTCGAAAACCTTCTCTTCAGAGCTGTGAAGCCTCAGAGGTGCTACGCACTGACAGCCTTGCTGCTTTGCACTGTTTTCCAGTCTCCCCATACACTTTATCCCTTTTGCCTTCTTAAAGCCGGTATAGTAAAATGTGCGTGTGCAGTGGTCTCGGTGGGACAGCCTCTGGTGCCACACAAAGGGAACATCCGTCTTGATCGTGGTATGAGTGATCTGAGTGCTTAAATGACAGGCCTGTGCTGAATATTGGTCTTTGTTAGTAATGAGCAGAGATTCCCATGCAAGGAGTGGGAATGCTAAGATTGGCAAAACATTATGAAATTGAGATGGCAAGTTGATTACTAGGACTTACTGGTAATTTTAGGCGAATTAATTTTCAACATTTGGCTAGGCCTTTACCAATCTCAAAGGAGCTGTATATTCATACCAACATCCATAACCTTCAAAGCCTATAGGCCAGTGTTACTAGTTGCAATGAGTAAGGGGTCATTGCTCATTGCATCGCTGAAAAATGCTGCAGAGCCTGCGAGCAACCGTGCACTGCTGTGGTACTTCCTCTGGAAGTCAGCGCAGAAGCGCTGCAGAAGCGTAACGTGCAAAGGCAGTATTTCTATGTGATGACAGGACATCTTACTGCAATTACTTTGGAGGGACTGAGAGGGATTTGGGAGGCTCCAAGCAGTCAGAAAAGGGACAGAGAGAATAGGATGTGGAGATCTGTTAACCATTTCCTCAGTGTTCGGTGCATGGCCGTGACAGCGTGATTTACTGTGCCTATACCCGAAGTGGAGGGTATAGGATCTCAGAGCTTTGGATTCCAGGACAGCAACGTATGGGGCTAGAAAGAGTCACAGATAGATCCAGATCCACAGAGGGCATTCACATTGCTACAGCCCACGCCCTGTTCCACCTTTAAATTCTGAGGCCATTTTTCCACAAACTTTGCTGCTTTTTAGAATAGCCATAGTTGTTTGCTCAGCTGGCTGCTCGTGGGTTAAATATCATTTACGCTCATTTCTTTCTCTTATGACTGTAAGGATAACTTGGTCTTCTCTATTAGACAATTCTTGGATATTAATTGGAGGTTTATTAGCTTGCTCAGAAGTGTTCATTGTTTGTACAGCTGAGCTGTGTATCTCAGAAGATAAACAAATGTTCTTGTGCTAGGAAATGTCAGTGACAGACTTGCAGGCTTAGCCATCAATTTACATTGGTTCTTTTCAGAGGAGGGGAAGGCAGGACATTTGGTTTTGGTTAAGGAAAATCCTTTCTAGCATCACTGGAGGTGGGCAAAAGAGCAGTTTGTGAGAGCCACAGGGCCTGGCTTTGAGCAGTGGAAAAGTACCCAAAAGAGCTTGACATGGCTGAATATTTCCTAAACAGAGCTGCAAGAGAGGAGAGCATCTGGTGGGATTAATTGCCTGTAATTTTTTTGAGGTGATGGCTGAGTGTGAATGGCTGCAGCAGAGCAGAGATCAGAAGGGTGGGAACAGGTTTTGTTTTTTCACCAAAAAATGTAACTGGTAAAGCATCTCAAAAATATCTTAAAAGAAAAGCCACATGCAGAGGCCATCTTAAGTCATTGATATCTCCCAAAAAGCTTGAGCTGCTACGAAAGCATATTACAGAAAGTTCAGGTGGCTGTGCTAATAAAAGACATGGATACATTGTCTGAGACTTCCAATTCCCCTTTTTCAGTAGCTTGTAAATGTCAAATTTGAACTCTTTGTACTGAAGTATCTTACTCTGTGTCAGGCTCAAGTTGAACTGGGTTTTGCTGTAGTTATTTTAACTTTCAACTAAAGCACTTCAGCTCTTTCTCATAACAAAGTGTGTGCCGTGTTATATGATTTTTTTATAGATTGGTTAAACTTTATTGACTTGCTGTTTAGGAAGGCAGTTACCACAGATGTGTGGTTTGTCACTTCTGTGAAAGTAGCCCAAATTGAGTCATCATAAAACCTCAGGAAACCTGTAACACCATCTACCAAGGAGAGACTTGTTAGAGGTTGTCAGCTAAAGTCAGGGAAGAGTCTGTCGGTACTAAGCATGTTCTGGCACAGGCCCACCTCTGAGCAAACCATCATGGCAATTCTTCCTTCTACCAATGGGCAAAAGCTCAGAGTTATAAAGTGCAGGGAGACACTGTTTCCTGTCCTCTCACTGATTCCCTGGCTGCTACACCGGCCGCAGGAAGTAAAAAGAGAAAGCAGACTGATCTTAGCTGGGAGATGGAAATAAGAAGGGAAGGAGACCTAATCAGGGAAGTAGGTAGGGGACTAAGATGTGGCACGGATGGGTGCAGAGCTGGCATTTAGGACCAGCACTGGTTTTCCAGGAAAGGTAAAGTCTGGAGCCAAAGGTGAGTAGAGGGAAGACTCTGGGACTTTTTGAGCCAAAGGTGAGCAGAGGGAAGAATCTGGGACTGGGACAGGGAAAGGCAGGAGAGGTTGAGGAGAACCAAGGGAAGGAGCATCTCAAAATGATTAAAATGCTCTCCCTACAGAACTGCGTGTTCCTCAATCTTGGTGCTGCTCTGCTGTTAGGAAGGTACCTGTGGAGCCCACGGTGGTGGGTAACTCCCTCCCCTGTTCGAGGCTCGGCCAGAAGGCAATGTATAGCAGTCTTCCAGCGCTGCAGTTGCTGCTACCGAAAGGTTTTCCTGGGATACTACTGAGCATCGTGCCTGTGAGTACTCACAACTGCCATTGATTCACTGATGCAGAAGAGGTACTTGGATATGTGTTGTCCTGGATGCAGTTCAAGGTGTGGATGGTGTGTGATGAAACAGGGCTTGGATGACTCACTGAGTGAAAACTGCAAGACTGCTTGAGCACTGAGCGGGGAATGGCCTGATCCAGCGATGACAGGCAGCTTGGAAGCCAAACTTGGGCTGCATGGACGTTTCCTAACTGGCTGCTGTGCACAGGCTGCTCCTGGGTATCTGATGTCCACGCAGGGCAGCAAGTACCCAGGCAAGGCAGTTAGAAAGGCAAGGCAGTCTGACTCTAACAGGGGAGGGAGGAGACAGACCTTTTAGGGATATATCAGGGTGAGGGCTGGCAGGGTGGAATTTAGTAGATCAGCATGAACGAAACAGCTTTCATGGAGCCTGAGTCTGACGAGATAAACAGGAAGAGATTGGAAGCCAAAAATTGGGGATTGACTGCAAGGGCTAGGAAGCAGCGGGGTATCTTAGTTGTGAGCACCAGGAAAAAAAAAACAACAGCAAAGAAATGAGAAATGCAGTGTTAAGAGCAGAAAGGCAGGCATCAAGTAACACGTAGAAAAATGAGGAGAAAACAAGACTATCTACTCGTTGCTATTGGGGACCGCTTTTCCTGGAGACAGAAAGAAGGCTGGGGCCCAGTGGAAAAAATAGCGTGTAATAGTTCATAATACAAAGAAGGCTGAATTAAAATTGCGCAAGCAGCTCTTCGTCTGTGGAGGTGGGAGAGGATGCTGAAAAGTTAAATTAAAGTCAGAGGAGCGGTTTGGTATTTTTTTTTGTTCTGAGGGGTTTTTTTGTTTTCAACAAGGAGGGTAAGTAATTACTGCAACAATGTGAGAGGGTACATAATGAATGACTAATGAATTCTCTTCCCCTTGGAACCTCTAAGTCTCCTAGGAAGACAAACCTAACCAAGATGTAATCCAGTTTACCCAGAATTTATTGCTGGGGAAGAAAATGATGATGGGGGATGTTGTGGCCTATGTAAGAGGGGCATTCATGCAATTATTCCTAGTTGTGAAGTCTCTGATCCTTAAATTCTGGCATTTCTACATGTGGTGTACTTGACTGCAGCTTTAATGCTGTTCCTTTTAGAGTCAGGTTTGCATGTGGAGCTGCAGAAAGGCGCAGAAAAGCTTTTACTGACTTGATGGCAGCCGAATCGGTTGTATTGGCTCCTATCTGCTGCACAGGCGTGGCCTGGCAGCCCGAGCATCGCCGGAAAAGCCAGAGGAGAGGTCATTTGGGTAGGGCCCAAATCTCCCCTGGAGTTCCAAGGTCAATAGGGACCAGACTATGCTAGAAGATGCTTTTGGCTCTGTGCCTGCTTGGTCCCATTTCCAGCCTTCCCCATGTGAATTGGCTGCTAGGAGGAAGCTGATCCCGACCTTCAGGCTTGTCCCTCATGAGAAGGAAGTTCTCCTGCAGCCCAGACATAGGCGGAAAGGATGTGACAAAGGAGCAGAATAGGAAAGGCTGGTGGAAGAGAAGGAAATCTCATTTTTCTTCCAAACATGAGCATCATATTGGTGCCTTGAAATATGCCTGAATCAATGAAATAATTTAAAAATAATTTGGGGAACCACTGGAAAATCTACTGCAGAGGGAGTGGCTGGCCTGTGGGCTCTGAGCGGTGGTGTCACAAGAGGCATCTGCAAGTGCTTCACCACGCTGTACGGTGCCTCTACGTGGATCTTTTTGTGCAGGGGCTCGTGCACAGGTTGGGGGGCAGCTGCAGAGCTTGCAGGCAGAGCCTGCAGTCGCCAGCTGAGCCTGTAGCATTTACAGCGCTGACCGCTGAGAGATCAGCACCTCTTGAGGTAGTTGCAAGGCCGCCTGTGTCTGGATGGCACAGTTCTGCTGCTGGCTGTCATGGTGTAGTTAAAGATGTGGAAAATAAGAACAGAATCTGGCCTATAATGTCCTGTCAGTGCTAAACTAAACTGCCTTATAGATTGAGCTCCTTATTGCTGTCATCTGGTACCAAGTGGGTCATGTCTGCTGTAGCGTGGATTTCTAACCTGCTTTGCCTGAGTCAGTGGTGGGAGGAAGATTTCTGTTGTTTATAAAAACTGCAAATGCATTTGGCAGGAGGTTCTCCTCTCTTTTCCTTTCTCCTCTCCTTCCTACTGCATCCAAATCTCTTCCCCCTCCCTCCCACCCATCCTGCTTGGGAGCAAGCTGCTCCTAGGAGGGGACGACCCCTCCATGTCCCCAGCAGCCATCTCTGGGGGGTGCAGGCAGTTCCTGCGCTGGGGCTGCCAGGAGCCAGTGGCCCAGGGTGTGGGCAGGTGACCTGGTGCCTGCAGACCAGCTCCCTGCTTGCCTCTGCCCTCCTCCCTCCTGCTGTGGCTGGAGGAGCAGGGAAGAGGGAGTGCGGACAGGAGAAGGTGCATGACTTCCAGTCTACGGTCTTGTCTGGGGCTTCAGCACAAAAACAGAGCCTGCTGGTGTCTTGGAAGGAGGTGAGAAGTCCACAGCTCAGGCTGTGTCTTGGGTGGAGACCCTGAAGAGTGGGAAGCAGGCCAGTGGGCTTGGGCCAGATCCCGTGGCCTCTCTATCTTCTGGCGTGGAGGGCTCTGCTCCTCCCAGCTCCTGCAGCCAACATATGCTGCTCCCTCACTGCACCCACAGTAAACAAGAGTGGTTTTGTGTAAAATCTAGTTTGGATTTTAAGAGAGCTATACTGAACTTGTATGAAAAGATGTCCTGATTTCTGCAAAAGCTGGGTGGATATCCTGCACAGGCCTGCTTGCCCACGGCTTATTCACTGACATCATCAGGTATTGGTGAGGCCCTTAGCTGGTGCAAAACTGCTCTGTTGCCTGTAATGAAGTCATACCAATAAAAATCTGAGGGATGTCAGTACAGTATGAAAATGCCACCATCCTGCTTTACCACGTGCCACCATTTGGGCTGGATTTTAGGGCAAACTTTTAGAATAGATGAAGAGGTGCAGAGAGAAGGAAGGGAACATTGTGGAGACTGTGACTGCCTCCCAAATAAGAACCTCGAGCGCGGGTCTGGGTGTGCCCTAGAGCTGGGAGATAGGCTAAGCAGCCCTCTGGGATCTCTTCCACTCCTTTTTTTTTTTTTTCCCCTCTGAGTTCAAGGCACTGGAAAGGCAGACTCTCTTTGGTTTTTCGCCAGTGGCAGTTTTCTGAAGAGATATACAGTGAAAAGCAGCTGAGAAATGGCAGGCTGTCACCTGAGAGAATCTCTTCCTTTCAGCTATTTTGGATTCCAGATAATTCCATCTATGTGCACACATGAAAAAGATTCTGTCCTAAGAAATTGAATGAGGTTACCAAGTCCAGCCAGCTCTCTGAATTCATATTTGCAGATCTTGGAGAGTTCTTTCCATGACACATGCATTCAAAGCCAACCAAGCGCACAAACTTTTTGCAGAGCACGTAAAAACTGTCTTAGAATAATTTCTTCATGTACTGTCTCCAGTGTCACAAAAATCTTATTCCTTTTAAGTATGAGCAAGGTGTTAATATTCTTGGCTGACTAGAAACCTAACAAATACCTTTGACATCTAGCTTGGCTGTGTTTTTTGTTAGATCTGCCAGGCATTCTTTAGATGACAAGGTCTGGGATTTATATGCTGGGAAGCACATGATATTTTGAGGGCGTAGAGTTAACCAGTTTTGCACAAAATGTACTAGTTACGTAAAAGTCGTATTTTAATATGAAATCGGTGCCTTATGGAAAATCCTAAGTGCAGAACCAGGAACTGAAGCTCTCTGTGTATGCATAGTGCAGATGCAGCCCTAGGAATGGCTTTGCAGGCTTCTCCACCCTCATATGTTACTGTGCTTCAACCATGACCTGAGGGGTTCATCTGAGAGGTAAAGAGCTAATTGGATTTCCACGTCCACTCTCCTAACAAGAGTTTCATCTGTGGCAGATTCTGTTTTGTTTTCCACTTTAGATGTCTGTGTGAAGATCTCATTACTGAAAGCCTAAGTAGCCAGATAACACCAGGTATTTTGCAATGCAGACTAGTGGATGTCTCCCTGGCTCCCTGAAGTTCCGTTGATTTGTGCTCGTAATCAGAGGAGAAGAGAACTTTACTTGAGGTGGACGTCCTCCTCTTCACTTGGACCACCCACTCATTTCACTGCCGCTGTTGCCAGCCTTGAAGTTCCAAATCCCCCAAACTAGATCCTCCTGAAAAGGAGGTAGACTTGAATCTTATGAGATTGAAGATTTTCTTCAAAGGAAGGCGGGTGAACTTTTTATATTTGCCTTTCAGATTTTGAGCTTTCAGAGGTCTCAGATGCATTTTAAAGCATTTTTCAACAGCTAAAAAAGAAAATAAACTTACTTTTTCTTTGAGTAGAACAGCGTGACCTGTAAAGAGAGCTGATACTCTTATGCAATCACTTGACTCCCGTAGCAGGGTCTTCAGAAAAAATGTCAAATGTCTTACAATTCCTGATAAAAATGTAAGTGCTGGCAACATGGCTACTCTATTGGCTCTGTCAGGAAAAGACAGCTGTGTGATACAATGCCTGTAATCTTTATTGGCTGGAGCATGAGCCAGAGTTCACTCTGTGCACAGCAGCCTCTTCCTGGATCAATGTCCTCACCAGGAGAGAGCTGCTGTTGCTCTTCTTTTTAATTAATATAACTTCTCCCCTAGTCCCTCAGCTCTTGCCCAAAAGCGGGATGCTATAACTCTTTAAAATCAGACCGCTGCAAAACTGAATGATGATAATATATTCAAGAAATGGTATTTTGTCGGAAAGCATAACTGCGAGGCCTTGCAAAGCTCAGTTGCTTCCTGTTCATCTCCCGTAAACACTTGGTGGCATATCTTGGGAACAGGCTGCCCGTGGGTGAGTGAAGCAGGCACAGCTGCCGGTGCTGCAGCTAGAGTCCGTGGGTGGCGTGACGCCAGCCTCTCTCAGAAATGCTGCTATTTCCAAAAACATTTCATTTGGGGCAATGCTGGCTTTCAGAGCCTTTGCAGCCGCTTCCGTTGCAGAGAGGAAGGGACTCATCCCTGAAGCTGGCATATTTTCCTGTGTTTGCTGTGTGGATCGCAGGACTTGTGAAAGTGTGTGTTTAGACAGCAACACATTACCTCAACGCCCAAATCAGTCTCTGGCTTGTTAGAAGAGGAGCTGTTAAGTGCTAATAAGTTTCTAAATATTGCTTTGACTCTGCTGGCTCTGACTCTGCAGGCTCCCAGCTCTGCTGGGGGGGGCGGTCCTGTGTGCAAGGAGCAAATCAAACCCACACAGTAGTGGGTCTGTACTGGGAACTTCCAGTGAGGCCAGCAGGGACCTGGCCTGCAGTGAGCTAGTTATGGCATGGAGTGTTTATTAGAAACGTATGTTTGCGAGCAATTACTATCTGCCTACCTTTTAAAGCAAACTGTGTCCATTCCTTCCAGTCCTGCTAGCTAGATAAAGGTGCTACAAGGAAGGAAGGAATTGAGCCTTTTATTTTTTAAATTAAAAAAATAATTGTCTCTGAGATCGGATGGCAAGTAGCAAACAAACAGCCTTTTTGTAACTGTTACAGATACTGAAAAAATGCAAATACCTTAAAGACAGATGCTCATGGTGGGCCACAGAGGGTTTTAAATACGGTTGTTTTATCCGTTGTCATTATGTGCAGAACTAAAGTGTATTTGTCATACCTTTATTTTATTTTAGTTAATAGAGAGTAAGATATTGCCAAACAACAGCTGTGGAATGGAAACTGAGGTTATCATTCTTGCTGCTGGCTTTTCTGAACTGTAGCAAAGATGTGATTGGAGGCTTTGTTGAACTTTAGAGTATAAAAATACATTGAATGAATATGCCTTTACTGTGAAAAGCAGATACGGATTATTACTAGGTACGTTCCATAATAGAAAGTTTCCATTTTTAGGTGGATGTGGATCCACCCTGAAAATGTCTTTGTTTATTTGTAAGATTGTTTCCTGTTTTCGCTTATCACAAACTTTCAGCTGTGAATTAAAATAAAGAGGCAGGCTATGACGTTACAGTCTCTAGACTAAGGGATGTGAAGAGGCCTTTTCACAACGCTTTGAAGGAGCTGGACAACTGTCCGGGGGTGTATGGAGTCAGAGAAGACTTCTACAGCTTCCTTCCGTAACTCAGTTGTTAGTTCAACTCCATTGAAGCAGAGGGAATGACAGCAACAACAAACCTAGACTATTTTACAGTGATTTTTAGCCTGGTTTCACATGGAATTACACATCTGTGTCCTCCTCTTCCCCATATCTTTTGGAGCTGCTGGCCAAAGTCAACAACATTTGACTGAAAGGGAGAATTTTCAACAATAATTATGTTCTTATCAGTTTCCTAAAAATAGGAGGTCAGGGAGAGCGGAGTTGGATTTGAACACTTGCACTTTTACCCCTCATAAATCTTTTGATCCTTTCACCCATCCTCCTGCATAGGCTTGCTGAGAGTTGTTTTTGCTAAGGATTTAGGAAGAATAAATGACATAGAATTCAGCTGTTCTACTTGGAGATGAAAGTAAGTCTTTATTTGCATTAACCTATCAACAGGTGACTCTTTAGTTTGTACGTGTCAAAAGTGAAGTGAATGAAGTGTAGGTGCATTTTTTTTCCTTTTTCTTTAAGGCTAGAAGGACCCACCATGATTACCTAGTATGGTTTCCGTGGCATAAGTCATCAAAGCTCAATGAGAAATTTCTGCAACTAGCTAGAAGTTCCTGTTGAAGCCACAGGATCGCTTTCAGAAATGTGCTCTATTCTGGTATTTGCTAGAGAGTTCATGGCACCTCAGTACATCCCAAAGTGAACAGTTCTGATAGTTAATTACTCACATGGGTGGGAAAATTTGCACTTTATTTGTAGTGAATTTATCTACCATTATCTTCAGTAGATGGATCTTGTATTTCCCCGATGGAATCAAGTCTGAAGTGTATTCTATATTCAGTGCATACAACACTGACTAGGTAATTTCTTGACCTCTGTTTGATAAATTAGAACAAATATCTTGATTTGATAAATGGCATGCTTTTTAGCTCTAAAATAATTTTATATTTCTTTCTGATCCTTTCCCTGTATTCAACTTTTTTTTTCTCAAGAGTAGCTCTCAAAGGCAGGTGTAGCATTCCAGCAGCATTCACAGTAATGACAGAAGTAATGTCATCCTTTTCTCCTGGAAAGCAAAGGAGAGTAGGAGAGGGAGTTGACCCAGATTCTTCCCTTGTCATGATGTCAAAGTCAGTTATGAAGATCTCTGAACATGTGAAATTTTACATTACTCTTCTTCTACCTAAAGTTATAAGGAAAACACTGATGGGATAGATCAGCACATCTCCATTGATTTCAGTGACCTTTATGTTAGAAGTGAGTTGGGCCTCCAGTGATATTTAGGTCTATCCCAGGGTAGAAAACAGCATGAATATGATTCATAGAAAAGACTTCTAAATAAAAACACGAAGCAAATTGCACACTTTTCAGTGTGCTCCTTTTTGGAATACGAAAAGTTTAGGCATCCTCCTCCGCTCCTCTGACCCCAGATCAATCAAAAAAAAAAAAAAAAAGTTGTGAAATAAAAAAAAGAGGAGTTTGTGCCAACCAGATTCTTCAAGGAAATGAAAACCAAAGGCAAAGTGATTTTTCAGGTGCGATGCACATACATAAATGAGATGCCTCTGAGAGAATCCAAACTTTTTGTCAAAATCAGCACTTCATTACAAGCCATTGAAGCTGGTTTAAAGCTTCCATTGAGAGCTGTTCGCTGAGAGCATGAGTCATTGTCTGCGCACAGAATCATGGAGTGATTTATACAGCCGGGGAGGGCGGTGTTACTGGAGACCCTTAAACAAGATGGAAGTCTAATTTACATGTTGGGTACAATTAATTGCAAGTTTAATTGCAGCTGAAATCTTTCACCAGGCCTGAGCTGGCGGCAAACGTACAAGTTTTCGTTATGCTGCTGTGACGCTTCTGCTCTTTGTGGCCATTGCAATCAAATGATAGCATTTTAAGAATGACAAATTCAACTGCCTAAAGTAATGTGGCCCCAGGTGTTCACCCTGTTCCAGGCAATATGTAATGTCCTCAGCATGTTCCCGTTGGTCGTGTGCAGCTTTCTTGTCAGCCAGCACAGAAAGAGACATCTCAATTTTAAGCGAGTCTCTCGAAAACATGCCGAAATGCTTCTCCCAAAGACCTTGCAATATGTGCAGCGCTGATTCGGACGGAGGGGGCCAGCAGTGCCTTTCGGTGACCTGTGGAGCAATCTCAGAGTCTGCAGCTTTGTAAGCCTCCAGCTCTTGCTGTTGGCCGATGAAATGACCCTTCCCTTGCACAGCTGCAGCACTGTCCTTGGCACCCTCTAAGCAGCCCAGGGTGCTCGTTGCTATGTGGGAATGCTCTGCAGAGTGCAATTTACCCATATGGATTCATCTGGACAAAGAAATTTAGAAAAATTTGTCATTCTTTTAAGAATATATCTGAATCTGGAACTTGTTTCCATCTTAGCCTCTTAAGGAACAACTGTTCCAAGTAGGGAACTGTCCGGGCTGCTTTTCTGTGTGAAGCAGTTCAAGGTTACAAGTCAGTAAATATCAGCTACTGTAGAAATGGCAAAGCATGTAAGAAAAATGGGTGAAATGAGACCGGAACTCTAAGGGTGAACAGACCAGGATAGTCTCGTGTGCTGAAAGAGGAATAAATGACTAATTGCCATCGCTATCATTGTCAGACCCTCCTGACAGCTTGGCCTAGTAATGATAAGAACTGCAAGCCTTAGAAGATGGCAAAAGAGAGTCCTTGTTAGTTAAGTAATGAATCTGTATTATCTCAGCTTGAGCTGTCCCTGGCTGTGGGACTGATTTTTGAGAGCTGAGGCCCAGATTGTAAAGTAAACATTTATTCATTTGCATTACATTTCTGGATTCCACAGAGCATGTCAGAAAATAAAGTAGCTTTGTGAGGCCACTCTAGTGCGAGGTGAAGTGGGCCTGGGAGGGAGCTGCCTACCCCAGGGTGCTTCCTAAAGTAACAATGTTTTGCCCTGGATGGGTGCAGACCACCTATTACACAAGTCTTACACAAGGATTATGTCTCCTCCTGACACAACAGGAGAATCTGGGAGGCGGCAGTAGCTCCCCAGTATTATCACTGGCTTATGTCTCAGGGCAAAACCATGACCTGAGGCTTTTTTTTTTTCCTTTTTCTCCAGAGGTCCAGGAAGATGTGCATCCTAAAAGGACTAACGACCAGAATTAGACGAGGTACCACAGATTCTGTTTTAGCTTCACTGAAAACACACCCTGGTCCTACAGGACAAACATCTAGTGCTGTGGGTTGGATTGTTTCATTAGCTGAAGGACCATGATACTAGAGCATGTCTGGGCTTGTGAGAAGTAAGAGGGTTTTGGGTTTTTTTTTTTTTTTTTTTTTTGCTGTATGCTTTTATTAATATGCCTTAGTCTGGCTCTTGGGGTATCTCTGCTGAAACAAGAAACTTGTTCATTCCCTGGCCCTCCCCACTGGGACCACTTACATGTGTATTAGTTACTGTCAGTGATCATAGTTTATTATGAGCATCTGGCTGGTGGGAAGTGTTCTAAGGCCAGAAAAAGTGCTGGCTAGAAGCAATACCTCTCTCCTTCTGACTCTGCTAGATTAGAATCTGAAGGGTGAAAAGCTGTGAAATATATTTTCCATCCCCAAACCTATTAGGTGCTTAGACCTAACTGTGATTTTTGGTGAAAGGGCTTTACAAACAAAACACAGATACCAAATAGTTCTGTGATGTTTTTTTTTATTGTTGACTTGCACTGTTTTCATGAGAGTAAGAAAAAAAAATAAAAATGAGGCTTCTACTCAAGCAGAAGCAGAATATACTAGTGTGCATGAAGTTACCACTATTACCATTGGGCTTTTTTAATTATTTTTTTTCTTTTAGGTCACTGTGAATCTCTTGTTCTAAAATGAAACAAAAGTAGCTGAAGATCACAAAAGATGACTGCATTTTCATGCTGTATTCCTTTGTTGTTGTTACATTAACCCTTATTTTCCTTTCATATTGCACATTATAAAACCATAACTGCTATGTATATAGATTTGTATTCCAAATGAAAAATTGCACACTGAATTCTTCCACCTTAATTGGAAAGATGTAGATCACTCTCTCTGTTTTCACCATGGGCCTGATCCAAAGCTCAAGGAAGGAAACTTTCAGCAGGCATTAGCGCGGGCCTGTGTGTCACAGACACTAGAATGACTTTCTGCGCACGGTGGGAAAATAGAATTTTCCATTCTATTCTTTTCCTTTTTTGAAAGGACATGCAGTATGTACTGGCTTATTTTTTAAATTATTTATACAACTGTATCCTGACAAAGCTACAACTTCCTCCAGTGTAAACAGAGCTACTGTTTGTTTCTATAGTGTTTAGCAGTGTTTATAAGGCTGGGGAAGAACCATAATGTAGTGTGGTGTATGCTTTTCAAAAAATCCCCTCATTTATTTTCTCTAAAACTTTTGGTTACGCCACTGAATCAGTGGAGCTGCCTCATATCCACCAGTGGGCCTGAGCTGAAAATAGGTCCCAGCAGTCTTCGTGGGGAGAGAGCAAGCCTGGGTAGCTACACGGTCTTGTATAGGGCTCTGCTAAGCAGGCCGTACTCTACGTGTGTACGCATGTGCTTAAAACCCCTTTTCTATCCAGCTCTCTATATTTTTTGGACATTATTCTTATGTGAGTTGCCTAAGTTACGGTTCCTTGTACCACAAAACCTATTTTATGTAACCCATGGCTTTGGTTTTGTTCCACATTGTGCCTAGCCCCTGGATCTAACCATTCTTGCATCCTCAGAGTCTCCCGAGTTAGATCCAAACATTGTGAATTTAGGCCATTGTCATAGCAATATGTATTTTGAATAACCATATACATTTTCCAGTGAGTTCCAGGCACTTGTGGGGAAAGGTGCAATCACCACTCTATATTTCATCTCAAAATTATGGCATCAGGCTCTTTTGTCATATATTAAAGGCCATTTTTCTATTCTAGGCTTCCATTTGCTAGAGATGATCGAACCACTGTAATGCATTGATTGCAAAGTGCTTTGTGATATCTTGAGTGTGAATGCAGGAAAAATCAAATTCCGGTCCGTCAGGTGCTTAAAGAAGTTCATCTCTTGGCTGAAAAAATCACTATGCTGTCACCTGGGTTTGTGCTGACGTTTTCCATGGGTAGCACAAAGGCTCTAAAAGCACTTGGGTTTTGGGAAAACCAGTGTAGGCAGTCTTTGATCTTACAGAGCCTCTTCTCCCCATCAGCTATCCCACCTTTCAAACTTTCCTAATAGCCATTTTGGGTTTTCCCTAAAATAGAAGTCTTTTATAAGAACCTGGATTGTCTGCAAAATCAGAAACTTATGGATTTTTTTCATGAAATCCAAACCTCAATTTTGCTGCAAAGGATCCCACGTGGGTTTGGAGCTGTTGCTTACCAAGGACCTAGAGCATGACGTGGTGTTTTCTAGATAAGCAAGAACGGGTGTGCTGCGTGCATCCTTGTGCAGCTACTGCTCGTAGGGACAAAAAATGGCACATGGCTTTGGCCATGCAGATGCCCTGACCTGTCTTGACAGGCTGGTGGGGGATTTTCCATCAGCCAGCGTTACTACGGCCTGTCACAGTTCTCTGGGCTACGTAAAATTTATATTAATATTTTTCCACTAATGTCAACAGCTTATAACAATAACCTGGGTAAAAAGTCCTAACCTTTGAAGATGAGGTGAATACTCAGTTAACTGGAAATAAAGCTGCCTTCCAGGAGACAGGATTCCTGGAGAGGAAATATGCAAGAAGCATCACCTGCTGTGTAAGTTTTGCTGGTTTTTCTGATTTTGTTTTTGTTTCTAGAGGATGAATGTATTAAACAATAGCCTTCTAATTTGTTTTAGGCTTTGGTGGTTTTAGTAATATCATACACCCTGAAAGACAGGAATAAAGCATTGTGACCTCTGGCTAATTATAATAAAGATAAAAGCTGAGAGGAAGAGCCAAGGAAACTAGCCCACAATTAAGATTTAATTCTGCAATTCAATATTCCCCTCAGCCATCCACTAATTCTACTTTGTGATGAAATTTCTAACAGATGGCTTGGATCCTATAGGCGTGGATGAACTATTAATATCAGAATATTAGCAGACTTTTAAAACTTCTTCCTATCTTAGCTAGTGTGCTGATGAGGCAGCAGTCTTCCTTCAAACTACAGGCAGGGTTTGCAACAGTTTGATGTTTACTCTGCTGCAAAAGTGACTGTTCAAGGAAGCAGTGAAAATGGTTAAGTAAATGTTGCTAGGTACAGCCTTGGAGGAAGAAGACTTCCCTTCGTATCCCTTCTGCAAAGGACTAAATAGTACTTTTGACTTTTTTTTCCCTCATGTAGAAAAGATGTTTGGACTTTGAATTCAAGCACATAGGAGTAAGCTTCAAAAAGCTTTTAAAAACTAGCACAGCAATAGGGCAGAAGCAAAGTTTTGCAGAAAACTGCTGCTCTAGAATAAGGAGCAAGAACGTATGAAAGATCAGATCCGCTACTTTGGATTTCATGCAAGTCACTATTTATAGGATGATCGGTGAAGCTAGCTTCAGACTTCATTTATAAATAGATGAGCATACATTTCCCTTCTGTGCCAGAATTTTCCCAACTGCAATTTCATGCTTCCCTTGTTGTTCTTGACAAACGTTGCTGGTGGTTTGCGGACGTGTGGCTGGGCATCGGTAGGGGGTTGATAAAATTGTATTCAACAATCGATTCACCTTCCTCCTTAGCAAATGCTGTGTGCACAGTATATCCAATCCCATTTTGAGAGTGATGAGGGAACGTGGATTCCGTTTGCCTACACACTGACAAAATGCTGATGGCACTTTTGAAAATGAGACTTGGGGCTTCTAAGACACTCAAGAACTTCTGACTGCAGTTTGAAAGTCAAATGTTATGAAAGGAAGGCTTACTGTGTGGGATTTTGAAGAAATCCTGCAGTCCATGCCTTAAGCTCTTAAAATCTGCTGTGCTTGGCTGCTTTTGACTTCTTTTTTTTTTTTTTTTTTTTTTTTTTTTTTTTTTTTGCCAGATCCCTTCTAAGACAGAATTGCATCACTGGAAGTTCTTTGCTGTTGGAGCAGCCCCACGCCCCCCAGGCAGAGACTGATGGAGTTACCCTTAAACTCATCATTCTTGGTCTTCGTTGCTGAGAGTTCATAATTATGAAGTCAAATGCTATAGGCCAGGACATTTTTAGAATAAGCAGTCTTTCGTGGAAGCAGGTGAGAGATGTCTGCTAAATGAGGAAAGGGGAATCTTCTTACAGCTTCCCACAGAATGAAAAGTTAACTTGCGCTTGCAAACCTGCACCTGAGTAACAGCCCTGGTGTGGTGTGTGTGTAGGATCTGACGTGGAAGTAATATGCGTAGGAGGTAGCAGCTTCAAGCTGAAGCTTTGCAAGTTAGAGCAGCCTATTTCTTATGGTAAATAATTCCTGTTAATATGCCGCTATGAGAATCATCTCATCCGTCCATCTATATGGTACTAGCATTAAAGCAGTGAGAGCAGATGACTGCACCTGGATGAGGTTCCACTGATGTCAGACATCCCTGTCGAGGCAAACGTGGTCTGCCTGCATGGGACTGACCAAGCCATCGCAGCCTCAACGATTAAAACTGAACATTATCAGAGCAAGGTGATCACCACTGAAAGCATTGAAAAATGCTTTACCTTTTCTAACTTGTTTGTGCTGATGAGTTTTTGGAGTATGTGCTGATACCTTAACCTGACCTTTACCCAGCTTCAGTTTCTATAGGAAAAGTAAGCACGTTGTCAGAAAAGGGAATGAAATCTGGGAAAGGCAATAAGAATGTAACTTTTTTTCTTTTTTGTATTTCACTTGGCAAAGATGACTAAATTAGGTTCACTGAAGTTCCCTTTTGTCTCTCCTGTATCTGCCCTAGAGATCTGTATTTTTGCCACATTAGTAAAAGAGGCTACTTTGCTGTTGATTTCTTCAGCCATTTTTGTCTTTTCCATGTCTGTATTTCTTGTTTGTTGGTTTGTTTTTTAAATAACAAAATCCAAATTTGGATGTTAAAAATAGAGACATTGTTACCCCCTGAAGGAGTTAATGGACTAGCTGTTCCAGTATATTTTATCCAAATACACATTACAACTTTCTGTTTCTGACTGGCTAGTGTGTATTTGTCTCATGCACCTAGAGGAATAAAATTATGGTTAAACACCAGAAAAGAGGAAAGAGAATAGAGAATAACATTTGGCAACAGGAGGAAAGCTTTTTTAAAGAGAATCATGCAGATTTTCCAAGGACGGATAAATGCTGAGGCTTTTGGTCAGCTTACCTCCCCATTTCTCTTTTGGTATGTGTGAGGAAACCTTGATGCATTAACACCTTTAATGCATGGGACTGATCCTCAAACTCTGCTGCACCACAAAGGATGTTTTGAAGGGGCAAGAAACTTACACCTGCCCGTTAGGTGTTCATTACTAAATGTCAGGCTTCTTCAGGGAATGTTTAGTCTGCAGTCAAATGTGCACCTCCAGCTTCTAGCTGTTGCAGGGTTGCACGTACAAGTTTGCTAGCTGAGTGCTGGCGGCGGGGTAGACTTGGGAGTGCGCAGCTCTGTGTGACGTGAGTGTTACCCTACTTTCCAGGGCAGTTTTGTGCAGCTGCCCTTGGGTAGGTGTATGAGCTAGCTGGGGTAAACCTACTTTGTGTCTGCCTGCACAGCTTCAGGCGTACCTTTGACTGCAGTTGTAGACATTCTCTGTGAGAGGCTTTCTTCTGTATGGAGCCTGCAGGACATACAAGTAGGTCCCAAGACACTTATTTTATTTTTTAATGTACTGACTTGAACACAATGGAAATGTCTGCAAGGGATGTTGTGGTACGCTGGCCCTGTGCCTCTACCAGTTCTCGCTAATGCTTCCTGTCCCTCCACAGTGCTGCAGGCCCAGCACCAGGACTCCTGCCAGGACTCCTCCCGGACGCTGAAGATTGCCGTGATGTTGGCACGGGGAGCAGGAAGGCCATCTTTTCTTCACACTGTCAGCGTTTCCACTGCTGACTCTGGTGGCGTGGGAAGGAGACAGCAACTGACTAAGGCCAAGGCTTTTGTAAGTGCCCTATGCTTTAGTTATTTTCCAGGGTTTGGTATGTTGGACACACGGAGAAGTAGGTCCTAAGCTCATGGGAGCTGATGGTGGAGAAAATTACTAAGAACAAATATTGTGGGGATGGGTGGAGTAGGCAGAAAATAGAAGAGGTGTTTGGGGAGCATTTAGGTTAATAGTGAGAAATAGGACTTTCTTAGTAAGAGAGCATTCCTAGACCTCTGATATGCCGCCTGAGAGTGGAGCTGCTAAGGGTCTCCGTGTTCCCGCTGTCTGTTTCTTACCAGTAGAGACCCTGCCTCTGTCATGCACACCTTTCTTCCCCGCTGTTAGGTTACTGTGATGTACTGTGCGTGGAGATACCCTGGAAGTGTGTTTATTTCCTGATGCAGAATTCTGGGCTTGTCAGCTTCAGGGGCTGCTTGTAGAGAGAAGGGGAACCAAGGAGTGAGGATCCAACGCATTTCTGTTTGCAATGACTGTTGGGAAACAAATACACTTGTAAATACATCCCAGGGAATGCATTGCTACAAGGTGTTATTGAAGGTAAGGGTGTAGCACAGAACTGGGTGTTCCTAAGATGATGAGCAGAAATAGAGTTATGTGAAGAAATGTTGGTGATAGAGAAGCCGTTGTGCTTCCAGACAAGCTGTGCGCATAGCGAGGAAGCTAACAATTTGTCCTTTAGGCAGATTATTGCCCATCTTTGATTTTCCTCTCAAGATCTTGGCCGAGTCTGCTATGAGGCAAAGCGCTGGTCTAGATTTGTGCCTTTGAGCCTCACCGTGTGTTTAAAACTAGGTGTTATGGGTGGAGGAAAGGTGTGTCTGGCGGGAGGAAGGTGTCTCCCATCTAGTCATACTGTGAACCTGTGTAACTGGAACTTTCTGATAATATAATGCTTTTTCCCCTTAATGGTATAGCCAGGATGTTTTTTATTGCAGTATTAATCTCTGTGTGCATTTTTTCTGTCTTTTTGGAAATTGCCACACTCCTTAAATAGAATTTTTCTAGTTTTAGTATTGCCTTAACAGGTGTGACTCTTAATATCTAATCTAGATATGCTGCTTTTGTTTCTGTTTGGAAATACCTTCCTGCAATTTCAGTTCACTCAAAGATGACTGAAATGCCCTAGATCCTGAGAAGAGTAAAACTCTACACTAAACTCTTTCATTTTGTTTTGAAAAATGCATTAGGTTATTTAAACTATAATTTATTTTAAAATTATTTTTCAGAGATTTTGGAACGTGTTTACCTTTACACACCTAGATAGTGTTTTCCTCTTGGTGAAGGCGTTAATGTGCATATGGGTATATTTCTGTGGGATGAGGACCAGACAATGTTATTGACTGCAGTGGCTTAGTAGGTTTTCAAAAGAAACAAAGATTGAATATTTCTTCAATTGTAAGAAATCCATGGCTGCGTGGACAAAATGTGTGAGAGAAAAAAACAAAGTAGTGTGCAGGAGGGGAGTGACTTTGCCCAATGTTGCTTTGCTGACCCTTCCCACTTCATTTAACACCAGTTTCTAATATGGCCATTCATTCTACTCCTTTCAGTTTGATTAAAGGAGTGGGAAGGCAGCTGTCAGTGTGAACTGCCTGTTTGTCTAACTGGTCTACCTGCTGGTATCAGGGAGTGCTGGTATTTCTACTTGTGAGTATTCCCACCTTAGTTGTCACAAAGTTGTAGGTTTTGACTTTCTAACCCTGTGAGTTGAAGGTTCACGCTGAAAATAGTAACAAATACCTGCAGTAATTTTTAAAAATTAAAATAGCAACCTAGAGATGCTGGTTTTAACTATCAGTGGCAAAACATTTGTACCTGCCCCATTCTTTATGAAATGTAGGCTCTTTAAAAAGAAGAAAAGGGCTGTCAGTAACTGGGATAACTGGTTGGAGCCCACAATGCCCCTGCTATTCTGGTTCTTGCTTCTTCAGGCTTTCATTCCTACCCGGTTATTTCCATGATAATCAATGGCCCACCCATCTTTGAGCTATGTGAGTTAAGACAGAATCCTAAAATACGCTGGATGCTCTTGCTCACTCCCATATATTGCAATCTTCTTTTCTTGCCTACTTGTTTGAGAGATATTAATAGTTGAGTGAAGGATGTTTTTTTTTCCCTGGTGTGTGTTAACATCCTAGCATTTGAATTTTTTATTTTCATATGTATATGTATACACACACATCATTAAGTTCTCTGAATTCCTATTACTGATGACTAAAGTAAAAGCAACATTTATGCTCGATCAAAAATCTGAGAAGCTTTATCCTTCAGAGCCTGAAATGTGAGAGAGTACAAATACTTAGGCACCTGCTAGTTTTTATTGTTCACAGCCAGATTATTCAGCTTTTTCTAAGAGCAAAACTCTAGTTGGGCTAACAGAAATTACTTTGTATTTTGTGTAGAACTTTTCATGTTATTTGGGCCAGATTTAGTGAACCTGTTAAGGAAAGCTGGAGGAATTGTTTTCACTTATTTTTCTTTGTGTATATAACTTTTTAAAGTGATTGACTTATCCTTTGTTACAGTAACGGTTAAGAAGGGTTTTGCTTGGAATTATTATTGTTAAATTAAAAAAAAAAAAGGCTCTTTTTACCTCTTTACTACCACCATTTACATTACACAGAAGCAAGTACCTTCTAGTATCTATCTGGAAACCCTAATCGTGGGCTCTTACTGTACGAGATGCTGTACAAATAATGCAAGGATGGCCTGGTTTAGACATTCTGGTGTCTAAGAGTGCAGTTAGGCAAGGTGATGGAGCTGATCTAACTGTTTGCTGCCCAAAGCCGGTGCAGCTCACTGAGCCAGCAGAGACCTGTTCCCTTTTTGCTGCTGAATTAGGTTTTACCAAGGTGGGGGGGGGAATCAGTGGACTACCACAACCGCTGCAAGAGAGGAGCAAGAAAAGGGGAAGGGGTAAGGGGTTGCCCCGTAGCTGTTTTATTCTTACTGCATCCCAAGAACTGGATACAAACCACCACAGATAACAGACATGGAGGTAGAAGCTTAACTCTTGTCAAGGTTCTTGTACACTTCATGATGACAGAACATTTTAAAGAGGATTTCTGAATGCCTGAGGAACTTTTCACAAGTTTGAGGGACTTAGGAATGAGAGAAAGCAGGAGGTTACTTGTCTCACATCCTGGGCAAGTTGAAGGTGGGTGCTGATGCTGAATATGGGCAGGTGCAGGGAGAACCCGAAATTGCTGATTATCAGTTTATGCCTGATCTGAGAAGTGAGACCACTGGAGAGATGTGGAGGAAAGGATGGCTTGTGCCAAATGACAGGTGAGGAAAAGAAACGTGCAGCAGCATTAGGAGCGAGTTCAGATAGGCAAGGGTGCATCTGCAAAGGGTACAGAAGGGGATGTGGCCGAAACTGAGAAGTGAGGTGATGAGAGTCTGCGTGAGAGCATTGGGTAGGGCAGGACAGTGTTCGAGGCCTGGCCTGGGTAAAAAGAAAGGAGCCAAGTGCAGCTAAGGATGGTGTCTGGACCAGAGACCTGAGTGACAAGTAGGGTGATGATACTGGCTGCTGTGATCAGGACAGGAGGTAGCAGGTAAGGTACCGGCCCGTTTGGTTGCCGTTTAGGAGCTCTCTTTTGTCCGTGTTGAACCGGTGGCTTGCCAATCTGCGGGTGCCAAAAGGGCAGAATGAGGTTTTAACGTGGGTAAGATAAGAAGCCTGGAAACAGAGAGGCAGATCGCAGAGAGGCTGTTGCTGAATGTGTACGTTATGTGTTTGTGTTTTATGGGGTGAGCTCACCTAACAGTAAGTACAGAGGGAATGACAGATTAAGCGTCCCATTCGGACTCCCACTGGAAATTGGGAGTGTGAGAAGGATGCACTGAAGGAGCGGTAAGGAGGCGACTCTGGGGGAGGCAGTCTTGGAAACCAAAGGAGAACAAAATATCAAAAAGAGCCAGGCTGATAATTTTGACAGGATGGAAGTGAAGCAATATTCCAGAGATTATGCCAGGAAGTGGATATTAGAAACTTTGGCAAAGGAGCGGAGTGTGAAGGGGCAGGAGCCACATAAGAGGAAGTTTAAGATAGGCGCAGAGGAGAGGAACTCCAGACAGCAGTTAAATAGCGTGTTAGGAGTGAGTGTGGGGATACGAAAAGCAGGAGAGAAGAGAATGGTAACTAACGAGGCAAATGAAACCAATGGTCGTTTGTTCTTTTTTTAAAAAAATGATGGACAACACTAGTCCATAGCTGTAATGCAAGCAAGAGGTTAGGGATAGCAGATGGGAGGGAATGAGAGTGGGCATGAAGAGGATGAGGACACCCATGCAAGCAGAGGGGCCAGGATTAGTGAAGGAAACCTGGAGCAGAAACGTCTGGATGGCAAAGAGGGGTGTGGGCAGGGAGGGGAGACAGGCGGGGGAAGGAGGAAAGGCACGCTGGCTGTGTGTTAGCAGTCTTCTCTAGAAAGACAGGCGCAATCCTAGAGCCGGAGGGAGAGGGGAAGGGCGGCAGAAGGGCAGCTGGGGTTGACTTTCAGGGGATGGGGTGACCCTGGCAAAGGGGGGCTGTTTACATGGGAAGGTGGCAGGACTGAAGCAGGAGAGGATGACTGCGGTGGAGGAAGTCAAACCCAGGATGGGATTTCCACTAGGAATGACAGAGCAATGGGAGAGTAGCACTAGAGGAAATGGATGCTGGGGGTGAGCCAACATTGTCTTTGCGATAGGAGAGGGTGTCAGAGGAGGAGGAGCATGAAGTCTAGAGAGACCCAATAACCAAATAAATGTAAGGAAAGGGAAGGAGAGCTGGGAGCAGTTGGCAGCAGTGGGTAACATTCAAGGGAGGCTGTGAGCGAGGGCCTGCTGGAGGCCGCTGCACGGAGGGGGAAGATCTGGGGGTGAGGGCAGGGCGAGGCCCCACCAGCAGCACCAGGTGAGGCAGCGGCCAGGCGCGGGCCCCCTCCGCGCCCCGGGGCCCCGCCACGCTCCCCCAGGACCCCGCCCGCCGTTACCGGGGAAAGCGGGGCAGCCCCGCCGAGCCGCTTGGCGCCGGTGCCCTGACGGGGAGGGCGGCTCGGCTTCAGGGGCGCCGGGGACACCTGCCGGCGCCGGGCCCCGCTCTCCGCGCCGCAGGGCGGCGGCGGCGGCCGCTCGCCGCCTCCGCAGGGAAGGGGCGCGGGGGCGGGGGGCTGCGCTTCGCCCCCGCCCCGCCGCGCTGTCCCCGCCCCTCGCCCCTCGCAGCCGCCGCGGCCGGGCGGGCGGAGCGCAGCGCAGCGCCGCGGGGGCTGCGGGCGCCGCCGGTCACTCCCCGCCGCCGCCACCGCCGCTGCTGCAGCCGCCGCCGAGCAGGGAGAGCTGCCGCCCGGGCAGCAGAGAGGTAGGGGCGGCCGGGCCGGGGGCCGGGAGCGCCCCCCCCTTCCCGGGGTGCGTATGCGCGCGTGTGTGTGTACGGCGGGCCCGCCGAGGCGGTGGCTGCGGGCGGCTCCCGCAGCCCCGCCGCAGCCTCGCTCCCCTCCTCCGCCGGGCCGCGCCGGGCGGGCGAGCAGCGGCCTCGGAGCAGCGCAGGCCGGGGCCGGGTGCGGCTCTCTCCCCCTCCGCCCCCAGCTCGCCGCCCCGGCGCGGGGCTGCGCCCCCCCGGCGGGCTGTCAGGGCGCGGAGCCGCCCCGCCCTGCGGCGGCCCCGGCCCGGCCCGGCCTCTCCCCGGGGGCCGCGGCCGCCGCCCCTGCCCGCCCTCCCCGCCGGTGCCGCCTCTGCCGCGCAGCCGCACGCCCCGCCGCGGTGCGGAGAGCCGCGGGCGCGCTTCGCCTCGGGACCGCTAGTACTCGTGGCTTATTTTTCTAAAATAGATGTAATTTTTTTATTATTATTTTTTTTTTTTCCCATTGGCGGCTGCGGGAGCGGGCGGCGGCGGCGCGGCCGGTGTGTGGGGCGGGGTGCGGGGCCGCCCGGGCGGGGGAGCTCCGCGGGGTGCGGGGGAGCGCGGGCGGGGCGGGCGGCTCTGCGGAGCTCGGGCGGGCGCCCGTGGGGAGGCGGTGCGGAGCGGCGTCCTGTTTGTTCTTGGGGTCTTAGGGCCGGCTGTCAGGTCGTTACCCGCTGCGGTGCTTTGTACTGTGGGAGCGCTGGACTTCGGAATAATGCCGATACGGGAGGGGCGTTTGTCTTTCGCAATAATTGGATGCGTTGCTTTGATTGCTTTGATCTGCTGCTTTTATAGAGTCTTGTGTTCCTTAAGCGAACACACAGTTGAAAGGCGTAATGCATGGACTTGATTTCATTATCTCATTTAGATAGCTCTTGCAGTTAGATGGATATAGGCCCGATTTAACAAAAAAAATATGGCAGACTTCTGCTAGATACTGTAAGACTGCAGCAGCTCCGAAAAATCCTTGTTCATGGCACTGAGGTCTGACGTTTTATCTCGATAGCCCTCTTTTGAGGCCGGTTTCTTTGCTCTTGGAGTGATAACACAAAACTAGAGCGAGCAATTTAATTTGTAATTTTGGTATCTTTAGTTGTGAGTAAAACTGTATTCTTGTTTAATGAAGATGAGTAGTGATCTGTATTTCTAGATTGCAGTTCCTCAACATTGTCCATAGGTATTAATGCTAAATGTTCAAAATCAGAAGCAGTATTACTGTAAGAGGGAATAAACATAAACTATCAAGATGCAGAGCATTCAGTACAGCCTTCGACCTTTATTGACAGGATAGAAATATTATGAAACCTGCTTACTGAACTGTCTAGCCAATACAGAAAAAAATACTGTTATTCACTCAGCCCTGTGAATGTATTGTGCTGAAAGACGTCTTGGGGAACAATGCTCCCCAGTCTGAGGATTATAGAGGCAGGTCATGGAGAGTAATTTATTCAGAGAGATATCAGCCATGTGAAAATGTCAAGGGAGACTGTGACTCCTCGGGCCATTGCAGGAAATCTCTGCTGGAGGAAGGACTTGCGTATACTCAGAAGCCTCTGGAGAGAGAGACAGGAGATGAAAATGGTGTGGGATAAAGAGCCAGGAGGGGCGAGTGATGGCAGCTAGATGCGATTTCTAAAGAATTGTTACTATCCATTGGCATTCTTTTTTCTCAGTGTTTCTCGGTAAAACAGCAATGGCTGTAGTGGTGCCTACATGACTTAGCAGTGGTTGTAGGGCTATGGGGATGGACCAGCAGGCTCGCTAATGTGTCACAGCCAGTGCTAGACAGGCAATAAATAGAATAGGCAGGCAATATTTTGTTACTTCGTGCAGTAGCGTACACTTGGTACTAAAAAAGAGGTCAGGTTATGGAACAGTAGCCCGTTTTGCGTTTTTCCCTAATGCAGGTTGAGTGCAGTGAATGATATTCGCTAAAGCAGGATGCAGCATTTTTGGATGAAATAGGAGCTTGCAGCAGTTATGTGGCAAAAAGCATTACAGATGCTGTTTCATCTCTATGGTGGCGTGAATCCTGCAGCTTTTGGAATTACTGTGCATTACTGAACTCTGCCTGCACACAGAAGTGGAACAGAGAGGGACCAAAATGCTCATGCTACATGCATGGAGACCAGAATGCTGCTGCATGCTGCATGTCTCTCAGACAGCTCCTTTTAAGTAGGCGTACCAAACCATGTTATAAAAGATGGTTTGTTTTTCCTTCGACATATATAAAATTTAATCAGTTAAACCCCCTTTATTGGGTGGGCCTGTAATGCTCATTTATATTACGTCACCTGACTAAGGATTTATTTTTAATGTGGGTCAGTTACAGGATTTAATATTTGTAGTTAGATTACTTGTAAAATAAGCATTGTATTTCATTAGCGAGGAGTGCATGGACATATTTTGTGGAACACAGATGACAAGGTCTATTTATGCAGATGTTTAAGGCTCAGACTACAAAAGTTTAGACAGTTAATCTCTATAGGCACCTAAATTCCTTAGTCATCTGATCTGTGCATAAGTTAAAAACCAGTACAATGGTTTATCATTGCCCATTACCCATGAGTCAGCTCCTAAATCTAGTCCAGGCTGGTATCTCTGACTACAGGCCTCCTGCTCGCCATTTCATGGTTCTAGGAAAACCTTTGCAAACTGCGGTGCTCGGGCTACGGGAACTGGGCGGCCCTACGTCAGAGCGAGGAGCCACCAGCAAACCCTTGGAGCTTTTCGACTCTCGGTTGAACGAGGGGGGTGTGAAGTAGAGCAGTGCAGGCTATTTTCTGTCGTGCGTGATGCACGCCGTGCTGTGGAAACTTCTGATGAGATCAGGCCAGTGCTCCATGATAGAAACTCTGTAGAGCCATATAGGGCTTTTCTGACACACGAGCTCGCGCTGTGGGCTTGCTCCTGTTCCCAACTGATGTAGCTGGGGAGTTTGCCAGCACGTTGGACCCTTACCTCTGCCTAAGCTCGTGGCAACTTTCCCAAGTTAAGCCAGCAGGAATCTGGCCTGGAGATATTAAATGTGAAAATCTCATTGTGTTCTCTTGCTTTCTGGTGTATTTACACCTTAGAAATCAACTTGTGTTTGATTGTTATCACCAAGTAACACTCGCCTGGTGAAGCAAGTGTTGGAGCCGAAATGTGTGTACCGTCAAATGGCACTGAGGTATAATCAGTGTTCTGCAGAGACTGCATTGAAGATTGCTTTCCCCACTGTTATTTTTTTTCCACATATGGTTTTCATTTGTCAGATTTTTATTATTACTCTTAAAATGATCTGTTGTGAATTTGTTTTTTTAATGAACATGAGTACAATGTTGCAGCAGTTACAGCTGGACCTTTCGAGGCTTTGCTTTCCTTTAATGAAAAAAGGGTTACAGAGATATTACATGTAAGGAATTTTTCTTTTCCCTAGCAGATCTCAACTTATTTAACAGCTTTAACAAAGTGATCAATTCTATACATTTAAGTAGGCAGCTTTTTTCTGTTTTGTCCAGCTTTATTTCTTTTTCATGTATTGTTAATTCCAGACACATTTTTCACTGTCCATTCCTCATTAAAAAGGCCAGTTTTGTGTGGAAAAAACTTCTGTATGTATTGTTAGTTGATGGTTGAGTTCGTAACAGATTTTATAGTTGTTTAAGAAAGATGGCTAGGGAGGGTGGGGTTGCATCTGAAAGTGTTATTTCTACTTGCAGTAAAATATATGTGATTAGGAAAAGATATGCACCAATCTATAATCTTTGTGCTCAGGGGTTGTATACATCTTCCTATGGCCAAGGACAGATTAAGGTTGAGGAGTATCTTGAGCTATTGTTTTTCAGCACCGTTAACATTTTTCTCAGCCTCTTCCCTGTAAGGGCTTTTTCTTGTTGAACGGTGAAAATTTCAGGATCTTCGTGCTTTTTCATGTCTTTTCACTTTCCTATTGCTATTCTCTTTATATATTGCACTGACTTACATTTTTTTTTTCCAAGCTGCATGTTTTTTAGCACACCAGGAATCTCTTTGGCGTGCCACCACTATCACCAGAGAAACATGTTACGCTGTAGTGCAGCCATTTTTATTTCACAATGTTTTGAATGTGCTAAGCATTAGAACTTTAAAAAGAAATGGTATGTTGGTTTGACTTATTCAGCAACCCCTCACATCAAGAGGGCAGCACGAACTGAACAAAAGAGCCCCTCCGTGTGAAAATCTTGTACCAACAGATGCTAACACACACCTGTTAGATACTACGAATAGACTAGCTGGTCATACCAGTCGTGTCGTTGGAACAGGAGAGGTGTGTCACTAATACCCTCTTCACGGGTCTAAAAATATACTGCTATGAAACTGTTCACAGGTAAATGTTCCAATTTAAGTAGCTTTTCTGTTTACTGGGGTTCCGAACATATGCTGTTCTCTTTTTTGGAAGAATTGGCCAGATCCTGAAGTTACACCTGCTGAGCAGTTGGCCTCTAATCTGTGAAACACGTTCAGGGATGATGTTCTTGGATTGAGTCTCCTGGGTTTGTGCGCATATCCACAGCTGTACACAAGAGGAAACCATTTCTCCTTCTCTGGTAAAGTCATTCTGCTTGGAGTTAGTATAGTTGTAAGACTATGAAATGAGGATGCTTCTGTAAGTAATTGGAGAAACTGTGGACTTGCCATTGAAAAAACACTTGCAAAGTAGCAGCAGCAAAGGTGCTCGTTTGTAAAAAAGGAATAGGGATTGACTGATAGCTCAGTTTTATGGGAGTAACCGCTGGGTTTGGTTTTGTTAAGCACGACTCAACACAGTTGCGAGAGTGTGGAACGATCCATGAAATGGGCTTCAGTGAGGGGTGGGCAATTGCTAGTCCTCCGTGTAAATGGGTCTATAGGAGGGTATATGCAATATATTGGTTCTGTGAAGGTACGTAATTATATACATAGTTATAAAAGATCTAGTTTAGCTGGTGGAAGATGTAATCAGATTGATATGCAGACTTAAACAAAGCAACTGCTTCATTGCCCACATGATTGAATGGCACATGGGTTAATGCGTTTGAAGTAGCCAACTTAATGAATAAAGTGTTTATGCTTCACGTGTTCAGTACCACTATAGAAAGTGGTTGAATGGTGGTTGTCATCCTTCCTGGCCTGAATCCATAGGGACTGCAGACCTTTAGTTCTGTCTTTTTTTGAAGTTTTCCTTAAGCTTTCTTAAAACATGGCATCACATTAGGATAATGACTGGGCTAATAGCTCATGATTCAGGGCTTCGGTTGGGTGCCTGTAGTGGTCAGGAAGGATCACCCCCCCACCCCAAATTTTGTGGCGTTTTATTTTCTATTTTTCCACTTTCTTAGTGGCGCGAGTGGCTGGGGGCTGGCTGGGGTGAGGCAGTGAGCTGGGTGGGAGGTGCTCCGAGGTGACGCAGAGGCTCCTCTCAGGAAGCCTGGCCCTGACATTTTGAGGTTATACTGATTGCCAAATTTGATACCAGGCAGAAATTTCTCCCAAGCCAGACCACAGGCATCTTTGGGAGGTCTTTCACCTCCGCTGTGGGTTTCAGCCCCCAGTAGAGTTAGAGCCCCAAGTACATGGTCAAGGTCTTCTACAGGGCGTTGCGGGGACTTCTTACCATCAAGCAGTAGTCCGGATCTGCGTTTTTTGTTATTGTAAGTTACTGCTATTTGATCCTGAATTAATCCTATCATTCTGTTGATTGATTTAATATAGAATGGCATGGAGTATCTGCTTTTGATTCTTTCTTTTACACAATAAAAGGGACCCTTGTGTTTGTAAGGGCAAGAAAGCTGCCAATATGTATTGTTTCTTACGGCACGGTGAGTGCTGGCTGACTGGGCAGGTCTAGAGCCTGGTTTACGATGGGGTTGATTTGTGGTTACTGTAGTCAGTAACGCAGAGTAGAAAATACGGTTTTGTGCAGTATGACCAAATGCTTATTTTTTCCACTCATGAAATCAATTTTGCTTATTGCCTAGACATCGCAAATACTCGAGCTAATTATAGCGAGTAGCTCCTATGTTTTTTTGGCTTAGAAGGGAAAAGGTGCTGCCTGCTGTATCTAAATTAACTTAATGTAGAATAAATTTATTCTAACACCCACAGGTTTTAGTTTGGGGATCTGAGTTTGAAAGTGTTGGCTTTTGTCTGTAGCTAAACTAATTATGAGATTTTCTTCCCAAGGGCTTTCACTGACTTCTCTCTTAGTAAACAAATATTTAATTAAAGAGTTGAAGGGTGATCTATAGCCAGTCTCTGCAGATGGAAGGCTTTGCACTGGTGGGTAGCTCGTGGCTCCAGTATGCTAGTGGCATATGCATTTATAGCAACACTGGAATGCAGCATGAAGCTAATCATTCTAGTCTGTGCTTGGAGAAAGCAGTTTTTGCCTCTCACTAGCAAATTACTGTCCTCTGTGCTTTTGGAAAGGTACTTGGGGCCTAAATCTGCCTTATGGAAGTCAGCGGGCTTTTTGGTATAGGAGGATCAGCCAGTAGAGCACCCTTTATTAGACCCTGTATTGTGTGGGGGTCTAGTGAGGAAGTCGGGAAAGCTAGTGATCTTATTTCCCACTCTGCCACTTACCCTGTATGAAATAGGAAAGCGAGGGAGTTGAGCGCCATACACGGGTTTTGGGTGCCTGAACTTTCAAAACGGATCGGATTCGTGTCTCTTGAAATTTGAACGGTCCTTTAGTCAGCCTGACTCAAGAGATAATCGGTTGGGGAACAAATGGGCTTTAAACTGCCATGCTGCAGTTCACCTTAAGTTAACAGGTATTCCTTGTCGTGTGGGGTCCATATGTGGCATAGATAGCCTAGTTAGTTTAACATTTGCTTTATTCTTGTAACTTAAAATATTGTGACCTTTTTCTGCGTGTAATACTACGACTAATTCTCTGTAGTTTCATGATAGTCAAAGGTGGATGGATTAGTTGCTAACTTTTTATTTTTAACCTTTTTTTTAGAGTAACGTATTCTTGTTGTAATTTTAAGTGCTTTTAGGAGACCATATCCTAAGCCTGAAAAAAATCTGGTTGACTTTGGTGGAGCTACGCTGGTTTGCACCAGTTGAAAATCTGTCTTGCAGTTTTTAATTTTTTGATAAAACAAACGCTGGAGCCTGATGTATTTTACTCTCTTTGTGTTTTTGGCACCAGAGAAGCTTTTCCTGATTGTTTTTCTCATTTGAAGGCTTGATTGTACTGAGTGACCTCTTGCTACTAAAGGGTGGGTCAGTTTATGTGGGAAAGTCTTAGTCAATGTGTCTGGGAGATAAGTGGGACTGCATCCCAACCAGCGTTGTGCATTAAATACTGGAATGTGCTGGGGATCTGCCAGGAGATTGGAAGCAGGACTATGCGACAAGCGCAAATGCAGTCACACTCTCCCTAAAATAGTACTCTGGATAACAGGAGATCTGGAAAGTTATCACTTACCTCATTTTAGCACAAATTCTTTCCTAAAAATGGATTATTGACTGAGGGTTCAGGGGGATTTTTTTTTTGGTAATATATTCTGTTTGCATCTTAAGAACGTTTAGGTCCCTCTCACCTTTTTAGCTGAAGGCAGGATAGGACTGCAGGTAAGAACAAAAAAGCTGTATTAAAACCACACAAGTGAAACATAAACCCCGCAGTCCCAGCTTAGGGAAAAAGCTATTTATATAATCTTCATTGTTATCTGAATGAGAAATGAGATGGCTTTTTATCTTAGTGTAGGTTAGTAGTAGTGCCTTCAAATTCATCTTAAACTGTCTGGAAGTATCAAGGCAGAGATAAATCAGTTCAGCGGCCTCAGACATGCCTGGACTGGTTGTTGGTGATGGGATTTTGGCACAAGACACTGGATGCAAGCAATCAGTATTTGGATATTAAAATGAACAGCGGTTTACCGCTGCAGACCGTATATGGTTTTATTTAAGGGTAAAAATAAGCAAATTTGATTTTCGGCCCTGTGTCAAATTTGTCAACAGAAGAATCTGATTGTGCAGCTTTAGTCGTTGGCATAAGCCATTTAAACTTAAAACCTGTGATGCCTAAATTAGTTTCTTACGGAAAGAGGATGAGTTAGCTTCTAAATGGGATAGTGTGAGGAAAGTGAGGGGGCTGGGGTTGCTCGTTTGGAGCAAGGTTCTAATATACTGAGTCAGCAGGTGGTTGTGTTTAGCCCTGGTGCGAATCTGCTGTAGGAAAGTATGGATTGAAATAACTGCTCCCTGGATGTGTGTTTGCATTGTTGCAGGGACCTGGACAAGGAACTCAGTAAAAGGAAAAATAAAAGTGGGAATGTTAGAGTAATGAGATTCAGAACAAGAAGTCTGGACTACTGTAAGTCCTGACCTTTCGATGCATACAGATTTCGGGACAAGTGATGAGCTGCACTTTTTAAAAGGCAAATGGATTACTCCATTTGTGGGAAAATACCCGTCAGCCTCTGGTCTGCACTACAAGCCGGGGATCATTTTAGCTCTTGAGGACCGCAAGATGTAACTGTCCCATCGTGCCTGTACCAGAACTGGAATCTCTGGCCCCAGGTATTAGGTCCACATGGCCTGTGCTCGGAGAAGAGCAGTTTTATGTCCCCTGTGCTGCAGTCCCTAAGCTCCTCTGTGGGGAGGAGACTCATTTAGCCTGCTGTACAGCAGCAGCAGGTGCAGGGCTGCTTTATGCTATGCTGGTTTACAATGCGTTGGGAAAGGAAGGCTGTTGCACCGGCTCAGGATAAAGTGGGGCACAGTGGTTATGCTCCAAAGTTTGTTTTGGGAGAGGATGTGGCGTACCAGATACACGCGCTCTGCACCACAGGGGGATTCCCTGACCCCAGCTGGCCCATTAAGCCAGCTTTGCAGCTTTCCATTGCTGGAGTGTGTAAAGTAGCTTTATTGCTGCTCAGGATCTGGCTCCAAGGAGTGATGCTTGTGTAAAACGCAGGTAAAAGGTAAATAGAGGTAAAGTAAAAAAAAGGCAATCCAATCAGAGTTTCACTGAGCTTTGTATTTTTCAATCTTGCACACCTTCAGATTATCTCTATGTATTAGAAAGCACACGCATTTCCAGAAATTGCACAATTTAAATAAGAGATATGAAAAATGGCTGATAATATGTTAAACTGCCCCAAGGGCCTGAAAGATGGGGGAAGAAATCTATTCTCGTTGCATGCTAGACAAACAAGAATAAGATGACTTTGAGTTAAACATACACCACCAAGAATTAAATACATTTTTCCCAGACAAGTATCAAAGTAACCATAGCATAGTAATGATCTACACTGTCTGCCAGGTTAGTAATGGAACTCTCAACTGCATTCTTCACTTTGTTTAGTAAGAAAAAAAGGACCTTCTATGCTTATTCTCATTGCAATATTACGATCCTTCTTTCTCTGCTGCGCTTAAGAATGAAGGATTTGAATCCCCGGTTGTGCCAAGTTACATAGGTACATCCCAGCATGTGAAGCTGTGCTGATTTACATCATCACAGTCTGTGGCTTGAGGTTTTAAATCATCTTCATATAAAAATATGCAAAAGAACATCTCTGAGATAATTTTGTATTGCTCAATTACATTTCTGAAACATGTTGGAAATGTAAGGATTGTAAAAAAAAAAAAAAAAAAAAAAAAAAACACCACATAGAATGGTTTGGGTTGGAAGGGACCTTCAAGACCATCTAGTTCCACCCCCCCTGCCACAGGCAGGGACACCTTCCGCTAGACCAGGTTGCTCCAAGCCCCGTCCAACCTGGCCTTTGAACACTTCCAGGGATGGGGCAGCCACAGCTTCTCGGGGCAACCTGTGCCAGTGTCCCACCACCCTCAGAGGAAAGAATTTCTTCCTTAGATCTCCTCATCTAAATCTACCCTTTCAGTTTAAAGCCATTACCCCTTGTGCTGTCACTCCATGCCCTTGTCAAAAGTCCCTCTGCAGCTTTCTTGGAGGCTTCCTTTTAGGTACTGGAAGGCTGCTCGAAGGTCTTCCTGGAGCCTTCTCTTCTCCAGACTGAACAGCCCCAGGTCTCTCAGCCTGTCTTCGTAGGAGAGGTGCTTCAGCCCTCTGATCATCTTTGTGGCCTCCTCTGGACTCACTCCAATAGGTCCATGTCCTTCTTGTGTTGGGGGCCCCAGAGCTGGATGCAGTACTCCAGGGGGGTCTCACCAGAGCCGAGTAGAGGGGGAGAATCCCCTCTCTCCACCTACTGGTCACGCTTCTTTTGAGGCAGCCCAGGATACGGTTGGCTTTCTGGGCTGCAAGCGCACATTGCCGGGTCACGTTGAGCTTCTCATCAACACCCCCAAGTCCTTCTCGGCAGGGCTGCTCTCAATCCATTCTCTGCCCAGCCTGTATTTGTGCTTGGGATTGCCCTGATCCGTATGCAGGACCTTGCACTTGGCCTTGTTGAACTTCATGAGATTTGCATGGGTCCACCTCTGCAGCCTGTCCAGGTCCCTCTGGATGGCATCCCTTCCCTCCAGTGTGTTGACCACACCACGCAGCTTGGTGTCGTCGGCAGGCTTGCTGAGGGTGCGCTCCATCCCACTGCCCGTGTCCCCAGCAAAGACATTAAACAGCGCCAGTCCCAACACCGACCCCTGAGGAATGCCACTTGTCACTGGTCTCCACTTGGACATCGAGCCATTGACCACAACTCTGAGTGCAACCATCCAGCCAATTCCTTATCCACTGAGTGGTCCATCTGTCACATCCATGTGTCTCCAATTTAGAGGCAAGAATGTTGTGTGGGACAGCGTCAGATGCTTTGCACAAGTCCAGACAAATGTGAAATGTGAAAAGATACCAAAATGTCAGTAAATAGGAGTCAAGGGTGATGATACCCTCTTTGTGGGCAGGTGTGAGTGATAGGGAGCACCTAGCTCTTCTCTTATCTGTGGTTTTAGTCTGAGTAATCCTAATCGGGTAGTAAATCCTAAGTGAGATTATGCTGCTGGAGTGTGTGTAACAAGGATCAGCGTTTAGATATGCTGTAGGGGTATGGCAGGACCTAGAGATGCTTGTTTAGATACTTCCTGCTGATAGGCTGAGGTAAACCAGAAGTTTGATTGCTTTAACTAGGATCCTCTTCTAAACAAGTGGAAAAGAAACACTCTGAAAACTGAATGATCTGTTTGCTGAAGCGGAGCTGACAGGTGAGGACCACATGGACATACCAGTGATAGGTGGAGCACTGAGTTGGCGGAGGGCATGCCAGCCATTTTAGAGATGTTTCTACAGCTGTTGCCAACTACCAGAAAATAATGTGAATCACTTGGGGTTGCAGTGGCTCAGTTTGCTGTGAGAGTTCAGAGTCACAAAGTTCCTCAGATTCCTGGCATGGGGCGATGAACCTACGTGTCACCTTAAGGGCCATTTGCAGAGCGGCGTGTTCACGTTGTTCCAGGGTAGTACAGCTGTTTTCATTTTTAACTACTGGTTGTCATAAGCTGTGGCAGGATGCCAAGGAGCCATGGAAGAGCTTTGGGCCTGAAATTGGTTTTCGGCAACCTCGATTAGGTTGGCGCCTGTAGCAGTCTAACCATTAAGTTTTATGCGTATTTTGATATAAATGCATCTCCTTTCTGACATTTAGTAGCTTGTCCATAATATCACTTTATGTTCTACAGAGAGATAGGAGGGCACGCAAATACATAAAACAAGGACAAAAATAACTTTGTATGTATTTTTGATGTTCTGTTTTGTGGATTGATCAAAATGTTGCAATTTTAAAAGACTAAAATGCTTGATGATAATGAACGTTGAGAAATGGTCACTATGCAGGCAGCGTGACTGCTTTATCAGAGGGGAACTTCCAAATTGCATTCCGAGCATGTTATTAAAGGATTAAAGAGATGGGCAATTCACCTTGGGCTAACTGTCCTGAAACTATGCTTATAATACATATCAATAAGTGTTATGCAAATTTTACTGTAATAACAAAGCATATTTTGAATTTGCTTTGTGCCTCACAGTGGTTTGCACACTGGTCAGAAGTATTTGCAGTATAAACTTGATAGGTCTCGAGGGAATGTGTGTGTTGGTATTAGATTATAGTTCTCATTATGATTCTGTCTGAACCTTCTGTCCACGGGCCTGGTTTGGCAAAGGAGCTCAGGGCCTGGTGAGTGAGGTGGGGAATGATCCCAGTGTGAACCTACTCTTTGTCGTGTACGATTAGGGTCTTGGACCTCTTGGCCGCGCAAAAGGTAGACCTGCACGTTTAACTTCACAGCGTGTTTTGTCTGTGCTTCGTATTACTATACCGAAATCCCAACCTTTCTAGTTCTGGGCGAGCTGCTTTCTCAAGCAGCGAGGTGTTCGTGTCAAGGCACTAGCAGCGGCCCTGCAGTGGGCTGAGGCTGGGACGTTTGCAACTCTCTAGGCACAGTTTTTTTTGGAGTATGGAGCGTGGTCCCAATGAGCGTTCCTAAAGATCTTGCGAATGAATTGCTCTTGCAAATGACAAACTCACTTGTTTTGATCCAGTGTTCTAAATGATAATCTTGTTTTCCCAAAACAGAAAGTACTTAAGTTACCTATAGTGAAAAAAATTTAGCTGTGGTGAAATATACCACTTAGATTCTTTTTCTCTGAATTGGCCTCAGTGTATAGTAGCAGACTGGGATGTTTTGTACACAGTTTCCTTCCTTGATTATGTTGTTAAAGAAAGCTTTCCTTTGTTGTTGTCATCAGGAGCAATAAATTCTTGTTCCTTTTAAAAATCTGTCCATCCTGTTTCCGACTTTCATTAACTACTGCCAGGAAAATGCAGGTATTTCTCTTCAGAGGTCTGGAACTCTTTTCTGCCGTCAACCTGAAGGGCACAGGTCACCTTTGGGAAATGCCAAGTGGAAGATTAGTGGGTGCTGAAACTGCACTGACCACGGTTTTAGCACTTCCAAATCTGCCGGCTTTCAGACATAAGTGCCAGGAAAAAATTGAGGTATTCACGTTGGTTCTCTGGGCAGAATACAATTTTTAAGTCAAGATTTTAGACTGTATCAAAAATCAGAGGCTAGATTGCTACTGGTTTTTGCTTCTAAATGCTAACATTTTTCATGCTAATACACGGTCCTTCAATATTGCACCCTAGGAATTTGTTCCTCAGAATCACTTAGAAAACCCTTTGCTTCTCCTCTGAGAGGTCAATGAGCTGTCTTGGAGACATGATGTGACTTACCAGAGAGAGGACCCTGTTCCAGGGTGGTGGTTTCTGAATCGGGGGGTGTGGGAGGTTCCAGTGCTTTTGAGCAGGGTCACAGTTGTTGTTTTGGGTATTTGGAGCCACACAAACGGGGGGTCACAGAAGAAAGTGTCTGAACCTCTGCTTGCCAGGATTCTGTTCAAGATAACTGCTGTTAATTTTCACGTCTGAAAAATGCTCTGCTGTTAGTGCTGCTTCCAAAAGATGTGATCTTAGAGGTTAAAGCCTAACGGCCTAGTGTCCAAACTTGTTGCAGCCTATTTTCTTCTTAATAATAGTACTGTGAAGTAATTGTGTTAACAGCCTGTTCCTGCTTCCGTGGCACTGATGGTGTATCAGTAGTATGACCAAGTCAGTCTTGCCTGGGGTTTGGGTTTCTCATACAAGGACTGATGAGCCAGTTTCCAGAAAAAGTGATGTGTTTGGGGAAATGATGTGGTCTTTGTATTTGGATGACTAGCACTTGGCACCTTTTGATGTTGATTTGTTGCTAGTGGACCCAGGTCTCTTTGACAATGAAGAATGATCCTTGGTCTGTCGGTGCTGAGGTATTTCACTCTGGCCTGAACAAGGGTTCCTGATGGCAGCCTGGTAGCCCTGCAAACTAGCCTCACGGGAAGCTCCAGGAAATATAATCGGATTGATCTAAACGGGCAATAGCATAGTTAGTATTAGCATTGTGTTTGACAGTGTATTGTTTAAAAGTTGCATTTTCTGGGGGGGGGAAACCAACCAAACAAAACTTTCTGGGCTTCTTCCAAAGTTACTGCTTTCAGAATGAAGGCTACAGGCTATCTGTGTAGCATCAACAAAAAGGGGGAGGAGGCTCTGTAATTTGAGTATCATAGCAAAAAGAAACCAAATAAAAAACAGAAGAAATGCAGCTGAGGGGATTTTTATACAAGCCCATAGTTAATTTTAGTTGTGTGGGGTTTTTTTAAATTATTTTTAATTTCAAGGACTGTTGAGGGATGAGGAAGAAAGGAGCTGTTGTCCCAGTTAGAGTCACACTGCAGTGTATGCCTATCTCCTAGCCCTTTTTTTAGCTGTAGCCTGAGGTAACACCTGGTTGGTTTTAGCAGCTGGATGTGTTGAGAAGCTGTCATAATTACTAATTTTATGCTTTTGCTGCATGGTGGTTTCTGTTGGAGACTACAATAAATCTCCCAAACTCTGTTTCCATGCAGAATCCAAAATGGTGTGGAAAGGGCAAGCGTTATGCACAGAACTGACTGTGTCACAGTCTCTTCTTTGATTGCCTCTCATTGTACTACAGTGCCAGGATTGTAAGCCATCTATAAAGTCAGTGTATTGCTTAAAATAGGCCATTCCTTTTGCAATTGCTATTACAATTCCAATATTCAAATATTAAGCCTTCTCTACAGCATTCAAAATAGCTGTGAATAGAGAAATTCTTTCATTAGTCTTACCAGAGAAGTTAAATATTCAGCGTGTCAAAGGTTCGCTCCCAAGGCTGGAGCTATGTAGGAGTTGAGCCGAGGCTTCTTCACCCCTGTTTTTTCAACTCTAATCTGTTGTTATTGTTGAACAAAGAGTACAAGTGGGTGGGAGAAAGAAAGAAGCAGGAAATGGGTCAAAAGAAAGTGAAGAGTATCTGAAATCAAATGGAGGAAATAACGGACCAGAAGGAATGCAAAAGTAAGAGTAGGAATTTAAAATAGAAAACTACATTCATAGAATTTCATCAGGAGAAGACTCTGATCCTGGCTTTGATGCAAACGGATGCGTAAGAGTGACTCGGGTAGCAAGCAGCACCCTATTCGGTTGGCAGGGGGTGTAAGACCTGCCTCCTGTCTGAGGGCTGTGGGTTCAACCCTGTATGTTTATGGCAGGAGGACTGAAAATTGTAACAAGCCACTAATTGCCTTTTGGGAGGCCACTTACAAGGGTGGGTGCAATGTGAATGGTTGAGCTTGGTAGGAAGATCAAGGGCTTGGCAAGTTCCAATGTGTGCACCGAGTGCTGATATCCTCGGCCTACATGCTGTAAGAACGCACAAATGAAAGGCAGGTGTTTATTCCCCTCCCCCCATGTTGTGCATTAACTAATGTAAAATTTAATAATAAAATACTGTTTCAGCAAAATAATTTCCTTAAACTTGCCATCAACAAAAGATGTATTGGAAAAGATAATTTCCTCTAGGGTGAAATAAAGGCCAAACAAACAGAAATGACTATTCTATATTTAATGGGGGGAAAAAATGTACTTGGCATATAGCTAGAATGTCATCTTAATGATATTATAGGGCAAGGAAGGGAACCAAACAACGTGCACCTTTTATCATGGAAATGAAGTCCAGAAAGGCTTTCAACAAACACTGTTTAGTCAAAATAAGGGGTTGAATTGTCATCTGCTATAAAAGAAAATCTAATTTGTCCATATAATCCTGTTGGTCCAGGTGAGTGATGGGAGTACTGTTGTTCTAATTGCCTTTGAAGTTCAATGTGAAAAGAGATCCTTTTTTCCGTTCTGTTCTCTAGCTTGGCTTCTATGGGTAGGGAGGAGACCAGCAGTAATATTTCATTTATCAACTTAACTTCAGTTGAACCAGTTGCATTTCGCTGTAAGCCAGTCTGATGGTCAGCTATTGCAAGCTGCAGTCCTCTTAGGAGAGCAGACCAGAGCAGAGTATCTTCCCGCAGTCCCTGGCTGCGTGGTGGCCGGCCAGAGCGCTTGCTGTGCGTCTCCCAGCTGTGTTTCACAAAGGGCTTTGCCAGCACAACAGGTGTTACTGGCCTTTTCTGGAACAGGGAAACTGAGGCAGAGAGGTGCCAGCTGTGTGTCAGGCCCCAGTGTGTCAGGGCTCGGCCCGGCTCCCCAGTGAGTGCCAGACCCCCCTGCCCTGCTGCCTCGTGCTGCTGGGGCACAGAGGTGGGTGCTCTCTGGCTGGAGATCGCTGGCACTCAGGCAGGGTGAATCTCTGTAAGGCAAAACTGTTTTTATTTTTTTAAAATAAGAATTATTTTGGTCTCTGACACTATTATATGTGGCATAATGGGCTTGTCCTGGATTTACCCCAGGAGAATGCCATTTTGGCTTGGGTGACGTGCTGTCAGATTGACTGCTGGTGGTAAGTGAAGAGGCACGGTAAATCTCTGTGTCGTCAGTCTGTCTGGCTGCATCGCAGGGCAATCACAGTGCTTCAGCGGTGCTCACACTCTCCCTCCGTGCCCGAGCAGCTGGTTTTGGAGTTCCCGGCTTCAGGAGGTGCTCCAGGAAAGGGAAGGTCCCTCTGTGTTCTGACACCAAGCCATACTTCTCTGGTCACAGCTTTACACTCACCAAACTTGCTCTGTAGCCAACAGAAAGCCCAAAGCGTGTAAAGCCAAAGGGGCATGATCAAGCTGAATTTCGGTCACAGATGAAACACCAGGAAATAACCCGCACTATTCAGAGCGGGGGGGATGTCATGGCTGGTCATACACCTAGCCCACACAATTTGGTCCTGGTTTACAATGGCCTCTGGTTGCTGTTCAAGGTCTCTAAATTAGCCAGTGATTTTTCTCTTGACCAGATCACCTGTTGATGTAAGTGGAGCCAGTGTTATTTAAGCATGTCTATTTGCATTACATTTGTATTAGGTCCCTCAGACCTAGTACTTGCGCCTGCATCCATGCTAAGGGTAGCTTTCTTGACTTGAATAGACACAGAAATTAATTTATTATTAGTTACCTTTTCCTTTAGTAATCGAGGCAGAATTTAGTAGCTTGTCTCTGGAAGGTGATGCTAATGTGTGTGAAATGTATGTCAGTGGTTTCTGTGCAGTACGTTGTGCAAAGAGCCAACCTGCAGACCATTGGTATCCCTTCGTAATGTCTTTACTTGAGTCCTATTAACCATTTTAAATGCAAAGATGTTGGCATACTTTTAATGCCATGTTAGTGCTTACTTGAACAAGCAGTTAAGTGTATTGTTTTAATTCAGTAACATACTGAAGAGATTAAATTCTGGACATTGGCATTGTTATCTGGGCAAAACATGTCCCTAGGCTGTAACCACAGGGCTGGCCTCACAAATAAGTTAATTTTTATTCTTCTCTGTGTTGCATTTTAGTTATCATGGAAAAAGAAGATGGCTGAACAGTGTCAGCTCTGGATAGTACGCATTTGCAGGTTGTGCGTTTCCATGAATATCTGATGGCACTTCCCCGTTCTGCCAGTGATAGATCCTAATGCCTCCTGTCATGTACCAGCTTCACCATTCTCTGTTTGACATCCCCAGCGTCTTTTGTCTAATTCGGTTTTATTCAGTTGTACTTTCATTTCTAAGGGTTTGTACAAGTGTGTGGTGGCACAAGTCTCTACAAGCAAGTAGTGGTCCTCATGAACCTGCCAGTATTTGCCCAGGTTGCTGCAGTGGTGTCTCGAATTTTTTTTAGATGACTCTTGAAGTATGTAAAAGTATCTGAGATAGCTTAAGGGACCTTGGCTTCAGGGCTCATTTTTCATTGACAAACACTAATTATTTAGCAACATGAATCAGATCTTAGGAGGCTTATTTTAGAATCAGTTCCTGTTTCTTCTTTCCTGAGCAGTGATTCAATCGTAGTGGGAAAAGCAGTCACAATAAATGATTGGGCAAGCGTGTGTGCTCTGCTACCAAAGAACTCCCTGTAAATCTTAGACTTGCTCTGCAAAGACTTGCAAACAGGTCCATTACACGTCTTGGAAATAAATACTGCTGCGTTGGAAGCAAGGCCTCTGCCCATTTTTTCTTACTGCAATCTATGTGATTGCCTTGAAATGATCTTGTGAAGGTTATTTTGCTAGGGCGTTTGGCCATTCTGAAGTAGCCTCGCTTGTTCTCTAAAATTACAAGTATTGGTAAAATACCAGTTTACTCGGTGCAGCCTAAACACTCAGGCAAGCTGATACTTGCCAGGCTAACAGAATGTACTTCAAGGGTGGAAACAATGGCCTTTACACCAAATAACTTAATTTTTATGACTGCAACAAATTTGGCTTTTTCAAATAGCTTAAAATCAAGATGAGCTTTGTAAAGGTGAGCAAAATTGAAAATTAGGCTGAAACTTTTCTGGAGGGGGGACAGGGAGGGAAATGTTGTTTAGGCTTATGGCTGGCTGTTCTCAGTAGGGTTAAATTGCAGATCCCTTGTCCTCAACTTGCTCATAAACCACCTTTGATTAAATTAATAGATTCGAGTGGGAGGAAGGAGAGGGAGCTGTGCTGGTCTTCATGAAAGAAAATCTGCCTGAGTAGCAGGCAATCCCAAGCTGTAATTCCTACAGAGCTTCTAGAAAGTCCCTAGTTTTTGCTGATTCAGAACCTCTTTTCTCCTAATCTTTGCATGGATATCTGAAGGCAAATTTGTCTGTATTCATTTGTCAATGGGTAAAGAGATTAGGGTTCTGGTAGGAAATCCAGTTCTGAGAATGCAGAGGAGACGGCCCTCTCTCTGTGCACGGAGCGGTGCAGCAGAGCCGTGAGCTCTGCCCAGAGCAGCACCGCCCTGCGCTTGCTCCTCGTTTGCGGCGCTGGCCGCATCGTGCAGCCCGGGCCAGCGCGGGCTCACGTGCGCTCAGGTGCCCTGTGATCTGGGGGAAAAGCCCTAAATGGGGGGGGGAAGAAACAAGCCCTAGCAGCGTTCATGGGGCTAGAGAATTCCTGCGTAGCCCCGTGACCACCTGATCTCTTCGGGCATCATCTCCCAGGGATGTTTTGTGGCCTGGCTTCAAGTGTGTCCGTTTTTGCGTCTAATTCACGGAAGGAGGGTAATGAAAAATACTGATGGGTGTAATTTTTTATCGGTTAAAATCTTCGCGGTTATTACCTGGATTTGCAGAGAAGATAACAACCCCCTTCTGTTTGCTCTGACTCTGTGAGCCTTCAAAAAGCCTCGGCAGGGTGAGGCGTCCCGAAAACCCCGTGCTAGAGACACAGCTGCTGTACACTGTACTGTTCAGGTTAATGAAGGGAGAGAGATGACAGTTTTGCTTTAGGCTTGGAGCATCAGAGACCCAATTCATGTTGATGGGAGTTGTTGGTGTCTAACACCTGTAAAAATTAAGCTTCTAGCGTTATGCTGCAGGTAAGAAAGTTATTCTGGTTTTGAATCTTGATGCTGTCTGTTTTGTCTCAAATGAGGCGTATAGAGAATTACAGAGATTTGTTACTTTGGGGGGTAGAAGCATTACTTTTGATACTTTCAGCTAGTTCTGTTGCTAAAGGGATGATGATGAGGCTAATTTTTAACTCATCAGTTGAGCCGGTTAATTAATTTGTTGTTTCTGCTCTTGTGCTCTGCGCAGTAGCTGTGCAGTTACGCTGTCTCTCCCCAGATGCTGTTCTGTGCACTCTTGCCAGTTCAGAGAGTGTGTGTGTGTCACTGGGTATCCAGCGATTGTGCCTTCTGTTAACAAGAACAAACCGGACATAGAGCTTTTCTAGCACTCCATGGCAAAAGGCAGTAGAGAAAGGTTTTACAGTAACAGAGAGGTAAAATGAAAACACAAGTATGTTTCCACAAATCCACAGTCTGTTACCTTGTTTGTTTTATTTATTGCTCTAAACAATTGACTATCATTTTGGACAATTGATGATTGTTCTTTTTCGGCTAATAACTTTTCTGCGGTTTAGTTACTCCTGACTGACACCTGTATATAAGAGCTTAGACTCTCCCCTCCTGCTAGTTGGAGTGGGAGATGGTATCATCGTTTCCGCCTTTGGCGTTGGGAGGAGACTGTGAGTAAAGAGTAATCTTTGTCCCATGAAGTGACAGTCCTGGTATCTAGTTGGGTACGTCTCGGAGGTAAGGCGATAGCTGGCAGCCATTCGTTTGTAGAGAATGTCTAAGGCTTTCTGTAATTTCCTGCTCTCCAGATCACCCTCACGCCCTGTAACCCACACCCATATGCTTATTTGTTCTGGTTTTGGCCAGTTTAGAGAAATGCCCTGCTTTGCTCTATCTAGTGCTATCGTTTGACACTACGGCTCTCTTAATATAACAAATCCATCCGGGTATGAGTACACTTAAGGCCACAGAGTTGCACCAATGCTGAATGTGACCTGTGATGTTTACAGTAGGTGCCAGAAATGCTTATTCTAAGGTGTAATAAGCTTTGGGGGAAATGGCCTGTTTTAAATCAGCGGCTGTGTTCAGTGTTTGTTACTGCCATATGTATGGGCTCCCAGTGTTAACTCGGGGTTGGATAGTCCCCAGAAATGCGATAGTGATTTTGAGTTCCACCCCCTCCTGTATTCCCTGCAATAACAGCTTTTAATCTTGTGCTTTGCTGGGGTCCTGACAGAATCTGATAGCAGCCCCTGGTGCAGTGAGTGGATGAATACAGAGGGCTCTTGTGCTGAGTGCCTCCATGTTTGAAGTTAGAGGCTTTCGGCAGCCTTCAGGAATTCAGAGGGTTTATTTCAAATCAGGATTTCTGTTCATCTTTCGGTTAATTTCCCTGTTCTTGCACAAATTCACAGGTTGCAAAAAGATTCTGGACAGTATAGCACCAGTTCAATACTAAATGCTGCTCGTATCCATTTTATTTTGAAATACATCATAATAGGCTCTGAAAAGTGTGCAACAGAATTAAGTTGCAAAACAATCCCTATTTTGTTGTACAGAACGTATGATAATTTTGAATGGTATGAAGTTTTAATAGGCATTAAATCTTTGTAAAATATCCACCTTCACTCTTCTGTGTCTGCAATTCAAAAGTAATTCAGCCACGTCAAAGACAAGCAAGCACAAATCCCCTTTATACCGTACTGTACCATCTGTCTAATCTCTCTGTGTCAAATATGGCTTGTTTGGGTCTGTCCTTCTACAGTCTGTCCTGGATAGATGAAATTAAAATTTCTGGTCAATGAATATTTTTCTCTTGATGTTTATAACTCAGGTAATAAACATGTTTTTCATGCTGGTTTTATAACGTATTTGGTAAACAAGAATGTGGTAGTCAGCACAAATACCTTTTTGTCACGGTTGGCTGGAGTGTTTTTACAGCTACAGCACCTTTTCAGCAGTTCCTGAGTACAGTATTAATGTGAAATATCCGAGTGAAGGGATTGTACTTCAGGCACTTGTGGGTAACAAGCACCAAAATGGATGGTGTGGATTCACCTATTGCCTAGAGCTTGTTTTCTGTTGATCCACTGCTACCCTGGAAAGGCTCTGTTCTGTTTGCCTGGAACTTGCATTAGTTTTGTGGAATGTCAGAAATGAATATTTGAAAGAACTTACTGTTTCATTTCTATTTCATTTTGCCAGTCTGTGAGCTGTAAGCCCTCCTTTCTACATGCTGGAGGAGTGCAAGTAATAGTGTTGCAGTATGACAAAAATAAACCCTGAATTTTGCAGGTAACCTTTTCTTTTGACATCTTCCCAAAACCAAACTGATGCAGTGACATACATCCTTGTGGATTACAAAGGATGCTAATGTGACTGTTGCTCTACTGGCAGCTCCTGTTTGAGCGAAGGAAGCTCCCATTCGTGCAATGCTGGCTCTGTGTGCTGTGGGCATTAACATGCGGTTGCATAAATACCACGCTGTGGCATTGTCTGATGATTTGCATCTGCCTCCGTCTTCCACACATGGATGCGACTGGCTTTTAGGCAGAGAATAGCGAAATTTGCAGGATTTGGAAATCCTGTGCCTGCTGAGGGCTCTCTCGGAGAGAAGCAGACCTCCCCATACTGGCAGGCTGCTGCTGCAGTGGCTTGCAGGTAAGCCTGCAGGAGGGATGCTCGGGGTGGGAGCGTGACTCATGCATCTACGTGACTCGCAGGTTGTGCTGGCAAACTCTCAGCTTTGCACCCCAGCTCTGCTGCTCCTGCGCCACGTCTGCATTGCCTACAAGTGTCTGCACACCCAGCCTCCGTTTTGGTGTGTGCCAGCTCACTCCTACGGCTTGGGAACTTGAGTTTTCTCTCCGGGGCTATTATTAAAGGCAGCATAGATGCAGCCTGCCTTTATCATTACTCTTTCAAGAGAACCAGATTGCAGAGTTTTTCCTGAGATGCCTGTTTGGAAAAAGAAGCCAGGGACAATCTAAAAATTCTGCATTTTTACGTATTCAGTCCCATTACTGCGCGCTACCTCTCACCACCTTCCCCTAGCTTCATTTATTTTATTTTTTTTAAATTTTTTTTTTTACCTTCACTTGCATGTGCTTTATGTGGAGAGATTCCTGCTCTCAAGACAGCTGCGCCTGATGTACAGTGCCATGCTAAAGGGAAAGCAAACTCTAGCCATTCAGGAATTAAAATGGCTGAATCATTGTGTGGTGAGGCAGTGTGTTAAGATGGAGTCAACCAAGCAGATCATTCTAGAAATAAGAGGGGGCAATTTTGCTGTCACTGTTGAAATTGAGGCCTCTTTCTGTATGTTGTGTCGACATTGATGCCATCACTAATAGAAACGTTTTATATAAAATTCTACCTTCAGTGCTTCATTCTGTCCGGCTGTAATACCAAGTGTTGCACAAATAGAAACTAACAGCAGTATCCTCAGGAAAAGAAAGGGCTAAGCGATGATTGTAGGTCTTGTTTAACCTCTTGCTGTCTTCACAGCGCGTGGTTTTTAATGGAGAGTATAATAATTGAAAAGCTAACATAGTGTAATCCTGAGGTTTATATTAAAGCCTCTTACTAGTGCATCATGCATTTCAAAACACTCCCATTAATATATTTACTTCGAGAAATATACTGATCCAGACGTTTTCTGGTTTTACTATTCCAAATAAGGATGCTTTAATTACTGTTGACCTGATTTGAATATGGGCTTGACTGATTTCATTTAAAATATTGATTGCAGTGCATTGGGTTGGTCATGTTTGTGCTTTATTTCTGTAACAGCTACCATCCTCGCTCAAATCTGTGAGTTTAGATCTCACTTTTTCCATGATGCCTGGAGAAAGACAGCTTTAACACGTGCGTTGGGACGGATTTTGCCCACTTCAGGATCTCGGAGTACATCCTGTTCATTCCCGTTTATCGGTGGTTTGGGTGACGTGCTGTTAATGAGAGGGCTCGCTGTTTTGTTTGGGATTGCAGCGTATTGAGCGCACGGCACCTCACGTGAGTAACAGTTGGCCCTGTTGCTGCATCTCCCTGGATTTCTGTGTTTACTGCATGCAGACATTTTAGTTGTGCCAAGGAAGGATAAATTGCACTGCCTTTTAATATAGTTTAAAATTCCAAATCGGTAACAAAATGCATAGGTTGTCTAAGACTATATGCGCACTACCTTTTCAGGCCAGCCACACGAAAGTCATTCTGTATTTGAGATTTTCTCTGGGAGCTGCAGGTGCCCCATAGCATCTGGTGCTGTGTCTCTCTGCCTGTCTTACGCCTGTTCCCATCCTTCCTGTCACGAAGGGACACAGGACCAACCTGGTCTTTTCAGTTAAAACACTCCTTGCGCTTTTATGTGCTGTCTCTTGATTTTACTGTTGGTAGCGGACTCTTCCATGCTGCAAGTGGGTGGAGGGCCACTGAGAAAATGGTAGTTGGGGCTCCAGGAGACATCTGGGAACATTACAAGCAGCAATGCCAGCGCAACTTGTGAGGTCTCAGGAAGCCTACAGTAGTGTTGCGCTTTCACTAATGAACTGTTATGCTGCATTTTTGGTAATGAGGAGAGTTGGGCTTTCTCCAGATGCATGCAAGCTACAACGGTGACATGAAAGCACAGCTGGTTGGGTAGCAGGGAGGGTAAGATCATTTGATCACAAATAATTGTTCCATTTTTAAAAATGCCAAATGACAGCGAATGTCGTTTGAAACAAGTGATGGGGTGGATCTGTACAATATGTCAAAATCTGTTCCTAGTACAAGTAATAGAACTAGTCCCACTGCCTTTAAAACTGTAACACCAATGGCAGTTTTTAAATCCTTCAAAAAAGAACTTCTGTTGGTTTTTTTTTTCCTTCTCTGTACTCTTATTTGGCAATGCTTTTAAAGCTTTAAGATTTTATTTTTGCCTTGAAAGTGAAACAATGCTCAAGATTTCCCTTGGGGAAACAAAGCTTTTAGAGCCTGAAAAGACCGCAGAGAGCATTCTCCTCTGGAGGTTTTTCTTCACCCAAGATGGCTGTCTAGAGTGATCTGTAGGAGAAAGGAAAAGCAAGAAGATCTGGAGAGCTGCCAAGCATTTTAAAAGGACTGTGTAGTAAACAGTCATTAGGTAGAAAATGATCAGTATTAGCACTTTCTAAATTGCTTCAGGGCTGTATGGTTTTTTTACTGTAAATCTGCAGGTGTAAATCTTAAATATGTGAGAATCTTAGCTTTTACTTTTAAAATATAAATAAGGTTCTACCATTCATGACCGTATCACCCTGTCATACTTAAAAGATGCAGAGGAAAATGAAAAACATCTGCCATTGTTATTTTCTAAACAATTCTGGAGTCTGGTTCTTGATCTTTTTTTTTTTATTATGTGAGAGGCAATACTGCTGTTTTACAGGATAATTCATAAAATTCCATTTGCAATGTCAAATTCTATACTCAGCTGTCTTGTGTGAGTTACTGCCTGGGTTACCTCAGGTAGGTATAGCTATTTTAAACATGGATGTGATTGCTCAACCTGAGTACAGCGAGCTGTACTTGGGAAGCATTTGCTTTCCACTCATCAGACTTTTATTTCTGCCTTGTAACTAGACAGATTCTGCATCTCCCTGCTGGTATCTTCGGGATGTAACCCTTTCTCAAGGTTAATATTTAGTATACATGTTGGTATTTTTTTGTTTCTCACCATTAATTCAAGAAAATGGGATGATGATTGTCTTGTTCTGGATAGGCTCTAAGCTGTTGCCCTGAGCAACAAGAAATGGTCTGGGATTCTGTCTTTCTTCAGTTGATCACATCTGTCTCGAGGCAGTCAAGGAATAGAAATTGGTTTATTGTGGCTGGGCACTCTGTACAGCCCACAGGCTGGCTGTACATTTTTCTTCTTATATAATTTTTTATTCTTATTGCAGGTACATGAAATACAATAGTATTGACATAAGGACCAGTCTGGTCAGTATCCAAGGCAAGTGATCGATGGCATGTGAATGATGTCTCTTTCAGTTTCTTTCTTCCTGTATGGGAATTGCTTCATGTATTTCCATAATCCAAGACAATTAAAGGCACTAAGGTCTTCTGAAATTCAGGGAAAAGGTGGAGGTTTTCCATAGCAAGCCCTGAACGCAGGGAGCATGAATCAAGAAAACAGAGCTTATAGTGAAGCTGAATGCTACTAGCCAGCAGCATTTTTGTCCTTGGAGGCAGTTGGTCAGATTCAAATCTGATGATAAAAGCAAAAATAAAAACAACAAAACAACCCCCCACCTCCTGGATAAATTAATGTAATTCTACTTTCGCACTTCAGGTTGGAATTTAGAGCAAATTTGGGTGGTCTGTGCAGATGCTGAGGGAAACAGTACAGTTTCACCACAGTTTCTGAGCCATGTAGTGAAGCAACAAAACATCAGACTTCTTACACACTTGAAAGAAACAAATAAAAATCCAACTGGCTGAGGATTTCAGGCCATCAGTCCATCTGTTGGAAACAGTAGAAGGCAGCTCAAAACCTGTTCAAGGAGTGGAGTCAGTGTGTAGTGGAAGTGTTTCCTCACTTCATTTATTCACAAAGAAAGTGGAGAGAATGGGTAGTCATACTCTGACGCAGCAAGCGTTGGCTTGCCATCCATGGAAGAACATTTTGTGATGTAAAATGGAACCTGTCATCTCGTAACGTTTCTTTTTGCCATCTGAATTCCCTGGGGTAGAAAGGGAAGTTGGACAGACCCCACCAGCGTGCTGTCTTCAGTGTCTCTTTACCCACATTCGGTATAGAGACGGGGTGGCTGTACGTGGCATCAGGGCATCTGTCACACCAGCCGGTTGGTGAACTGGGCGAAACCCTGTGGTCGTTCACACATTTACTGTGTAAATAGGGACTACCCCCCCCCCGCCTTTTTTTGAACTAAAAGTACAATTGTGATTGACAAAGTCTGTCAGAGCTGTAGGAAAAACTTAATCTCCATAGACCTTTTTCCAACCCTCCAAATTTACCAGATCTACTTTTTTTTCAGATGGGAACTGTGTCTAAATCTGTAATGAGGTCACAACCTTCATACAGTCTGTGTTGTATAAGCCACATCATCGGAAAGGATGAAATCATTTTTCAGGAAGCGTTTATCAGCGGCTGTGGCCTGTAGGAAAGGTGAAGGCAAATGTCAGGTTATCCCACCAAGTCAGGGTGTGCTTTGGGCAAGGAGGGGAGGGAGCCTGGATGCTTCTTGCTTGATGGTGCTGGAGCAGAAATGTCGATGGTCACATGCATTGGTTTGTAGAAATGCAACCTTTTCTGGTGATTTATCCTCTCTTGTAAATTCTTGGAAAAGCAACTAAGTGAACGTACCTTGTTTTGCCATTTTATGCTGGCGGAAAGAAAGCACTCGTGATGTAATTTGAAATGGCAAAACCATTACACGTCAGTTATGAAAAATGCCAGTGATTTTCTTGTGTTTTTACTGTCATGGTATTTGCTGTCAGCTGCAGTACTTCGCACATTCCAGATATTTTGTAGAATAAATTTAATGAACCAAGGTTCACAAATCTGGCTGGGACTGGGTTACTTTTGTAGGCAGTTTAACCTGAGTATTGGCCTCGGTGAGGTTTGGGCATCTGTATAATACTGGAGAAGGAACGGTCCCCGAAGACATTGAGCAGATGTTGTTTGCCAGTAAATAGGAAAAAAAAAAAGGTGAAAATGGTTAGGTATTTAGAACAGTGTCTTTGGGATGATGAGATGTTTTATCATGAATTCTAAATGCTGGGGATTTGGCATGATGTGTCAGGTTTAGTTTTTGGGACATGAAGTAAGAATGAAATAGTCTGATTGCATTTGAAAGTTGCCAGATAATGAAAACAACAGCCAAGATCTTATTTAAATATGAAATGAATATAAAGTGGCATTTGTGGAACTATGAAGAGAGATTGTTATTGAGAGGAGACAAGTGGAGATCAAAAGTTATTGGTTTTTGAAGGAGGAATTCTAGAATATTCTTCAAGGATAGCACGCATAGTTATCTTATTAAAAGCTCAGAAAGCAAACAGGTGATAGAAACAATATGTAAGATACTGACCAGTGGATAGAGCTTCATAAATCTTCGACATCTGTACCCAATTATTTAGCCTCTCTGTTTTTTTTTTTTTCCTGTAGTGCACATTTCTCGCTATGAACTAATAGTACATCATAATAAAATCTTGGGTGTTTGCCAGCACAAACAGGGTTTTGGCTAACTTTTCTAGTGTTTGTGGAAGTAGAAAAGCAATGCAGCTGTTAGGTTGGGTACGTGCCAACTGAGGATCTATTTCCCAGACAAAAAACTCAAATCAGAATGAAATAATTATAATCAGATATTTTACATATCATTGCTTTATGCTGTGTTTTCTTCAGCTTCTGCTGCTGCATGTTGTGACTCTGTGGGATTTGTGGGCAGGTTTTGGGCTTTGCACCTGATAACCAGTTGAAACTGAGTGATCACAGAAGAAATGCAATGTATTTCCTTGTCTTTTTTTTCCTGAGTGCTTCACAAGATGAGGTTTGAGACCTTAGTGTGAAAATACTTTGTACGATACTGCTGTTTGCCTGTGAGGTCGATGCAAAGAACCATAAAGCTCTTGGACCAAATTATTGTTGTTGTTTTCTGTTGCCGCAAAGCAGTTTCCATTCCCTGGGTATACAAGGCTAACAAAGCCGCTGTATGCAAATGAAGCCATATTTACATGTTGCCAGAAGCTGTTTATAACGAAGCGCCAATAACAATAGTTAGATATTTTGGAAGAGCTAAATGTCATTGGTTTGTTTATTTGCCTGTTTTACTTAGAGTGTTTAGAACTGTGAATGACACGCACCTGAAGATGATCCCCAGGCGGCCTCAGAGGAAAGTACCTTTTGCTCTGGTCACTTCTCGAGGAGCTGGCGTGCCTGGCCCCACGGAGTAGAGGGTGCTGGGGAGCCCTTCTCCTGGCCCCGACGCCTGGAAAACATCCTTTGCCGGTTGTGTAGCCAAGGTCCAGGTTTGCCGAGGTCAGCTGGGGCAGCGCTGGCCAGAGGTTGTGTCACTGCAGCTGCAGCTTGGCTGCCCTGGGTGCAGCCTCCATGGCTGGAGGAGCTGTACTCGCTGGGAGGTAGCGCCTTGGGGGTAGCAAGACTGTGGCTAACACGAAGCCAGGGCCTCGCAGAGTCCTTCAAGCTCACGTGGGCAAAAAGAGATTGTAGTGTCTGAGATCGACTGTTGTTTTCTTCTGGTGTGACTCCACTGCTTTTCACAAAGTTATTTGCTAGACTTCTCTCATGCTGTTCCTAAGTATGAGTACTGCCATGAAGTTTTGGGGAAGAATATTGTGGTGGTCCTTCTAAAGCAGCCAAGACAACTTAGGTAATTGCAGGCGTGCCAGCCTGTTTCACAGAAAGCGCAGAAGTGTACAAGACAGTACTCTAAGTATTAGCAAGCTGACATGAGAAACCTGGAAAGAGTCATCACTCTATCATCTATAAAATGACAAATATCTCTGTCTCGCTTGAAGCAGCATATAAGGATGTGCACTAAAATACCTACACACAAAAAAAAAAAGAAAAGAAAAAGACAGACTTAATGATAGTTGAAACATCAAAGAACCAAAATAATGACCCAAGTTATTTAAGATGTAGCTTTTCTGGGCTTTTGCTCCACATCCATCATCTTATTTCCCAGGGTTTTAAGTTCTGGCCTGCATGCTTTTTCCTCCCAGGATGCATCCCAAATTGTTTGGTCACAAATGCCCTGAATAACAAATTGACTTAATTTAGATGGCATTAAGGCTCTTTAACCCATTTCAAAGGGCAGGGATGCACTGAAGACCCTCAGGCACGCATTTAAATTAAGGCAATAATGATATATATTTCTTTTCCTTGCCTGAAAAGGCCTGACTATTTTATCTATGCATCAGATGAAAGTTTAAGGGGAAAGGTTTCTGTTAGTCTTGTCGGGAGTTGGCCAAAAAAATGTGAAGAATGTAGAAAGGAATTAACAGCTGGTGTCCATTTAAAACTTCAGTGTGGACAAATGCAGGCAGTATGCTTAGTTTTACCTGTTGTCTTCCTCTGGTTCATACCCACTAACCTGCTAAAGGTTAGCTTAGAAGTGAGGAGACCAGTTTGGTTGTGGTGCTCTTAATTCTTCTGCAAAGAGGCTAATGAGCGGATGATGTGTGTTTTGTTTCCTCTGGGGAGGATGAGACACGTTTCCTTCTCTTTGGGAACCAGCGGCTCAAGCTGTGTTTGGTTACTTGAACCAGAAATCTTGTTGGCCTAGTAGAATCGTGCCATACGTGTGTCTAACTTGGTGCTTTACTTGCACGACTGCTGACATTTGCCTCTTATACTGGGGAAGGGTCATTTTTCAAATACTTTCAGCCACGTTTCTGGTTTTGCATAGTCAAAACCATGCACGTGCCCAAAGAAGACCTCGTCTCCTGGAGGGGAAGTGACTGCGGAGTTTTGAAATGGAGTCCTGTGCTCAGTGCTGCAAGAGCTGCAGGCAGCGGGTTCGTGCTCGCTGGGCTTTGTGCGTACGCGTCGGCGCTTGTGCCTGCGAGGTGTACAACAGCGAAAACGTCATGCTGCTGAAGCAGAGACATGCATGTTGTCGGCGTGCTCCCTCCTTCTCTGAGGCCTTGCTGGGGGCACCTGTCATCCCAGTAGCTTGGCGTAAACATTTGTAGGTTCTTTGTAAAGAGAGAAGGAAAAATCATGGACTCTGAGGGAAATACTTTAAAGACTATAGAGTACTCTGATACTTTTCCACTGAAGAGGGGCAGAGGATGTAGTCACTTCAGAGGCTTCACGTGCAGATGTGCTGGGGCAGTGCCATTCCTTCTCAGCCCATCAGTGATGGGTGCACCGACCACCTTGCATTGAAACTGTTGCAGTTTGTGCTAATTTGCAGAACAATGTTTGCAATGCGTGTTTTCAAGTGGGGGATTTAATATCAAACTGCTCCGCTCTTTCTCAGTTCACTTTCCAACCAGTTCCAAATTCAAAAAAATGCTGGCATTCCCTAACCAAGAGTTAAGTACCGTCTTCACGTAATCTCAGTAAAGCCAAAGCTGTCCTATTCTGTTAGTAATTCTGGTTTTATTTTCATTAAAGAAATAACAGCTAGAATCCATCTGCTACCTATAACATACTCCAGTGCTGCACTAAGTTTGGCCATTGAGAGGCAAAGCTTTGCATGATCTTGGCTGTGACTTGGGTTTCAACATCTGAAGGAAATGCTTGTTTGATGAGCCTCTTCTGGGACCACCACACTGTCCAAAAACGAATTCTTTACTAGGGCAGTTCTTTGTCCAGACCGCACTGAGCTGAGTAAGCATCTCTGGTTAAAGCAGAGCTAGCTCAACTAGAGAGGTCTCGTGAGTCTCTGGTACCTGGACCAAGTGCTGGTACAAGAGCAGGTAGAAGTCATCTTGGCATTCCCATGGAGTAGCTATTGCTGTCTTAAGTCTCTTCCTAATGAGAGACTCTGGATATTTGAACTTGGGCTTGCTCCTTTATGAATTGGTGCTGGAGCTTGGCATGCTGCTGAAACCAGCTGTTGTTTCAGCTCTGTTGCCTTATGAAGTGTTAGCAAATCTTTCCTCATTCCTGCCCCTGGAATTTGTTTTTTGTTGTTTGTTTGTTTACTAATTCAAAACCTGCTGACTGTGTTGCAGGTTATTTTTTCCAGGCTGGCCCTTTAAATTGCTTCCATGCTCTGCCTGCCTGGCTGTGAAATATTGCTAATAAACAAAGCCCAGAACAAAAACCTACACAACAAAACATCCTTTTCTCCCTAGGCGTCACCCTGGGTGCGGTTTCCCACTGCTGCTCTGCAGTTTGCAGGCAGAGCCAAAACAGCTCAGTCTCATTCTTCCTGCCCTGGAAGTTGTCATCAGGCGGCCTCCCCCGACCAGCACCTCCGAGGAGGGGGGAGGCAGCCTGCACACAGTCTGTCTTTCCTGAATTTCTCCTCCTTGGCTGAGAGTGGTGGAGCCTTTCCCTGCCCTTAAATAAAAAGCTCCAACGCAGAGGAGGTTTGTCTAGGTGTAAAGCAGTATATCTTGAGATTGCTCCTGGTTTTGTGTCCTCTCCCTCATAGCCACACCTGGATTGCCAAGCTGTGAGTGTGCTCAGCCTCCCACGGCTGCATCTTGTTCTGGCTGTGCCTCAGCTCAGCATTGCAGCATGGCCCAGGTGGGTGTTGCATCCTCCTCCCTGTGGGAAGGAAACCGGGAGCTCATGGGGATCCAGGGAATGGAAAATGGCGCAGAGCCCGGGCAGAGGCTCTGTCACTCCTACTCATCTACAGGTTGAATGTATGTTGATTGGGCTGGGACCTGTCCATTGCCCTTTTTCTTCCCGTCAAGTAAGCCTGGACATACATTCAAATCTCTTCAAGCATGGTAGCCAGGTCCTATAGACTACTTTCTTCTTTCTCTAGCTTGAAGTAGCTGTTATAACCTGTTACGTTCTCATTTTGTTCCAGTTCATCAAATGTGTCAGTGTTTGAAGTGTTACTTTGGTCAAAAAGTAATTCTTTGCTGCACCTCTTTTTTGTTCTGTGCCTGTTAGCTTTATAGTGTTCCAGTAGCTGAGCAACAGCACTGGGAAATAGCGTTTTCTGTTCTCCGTACAGACTGTGTCTTTGGTCCATGCTCCTGACCTCCGGTTGTTCCAGTCACAAAGTCAACTATGCACATTTATTAGCTGTCAAAGAAGTTGGAAGATATATTAATGACAAGGCTAGGAAGACTGGGGTGTGGAAATGGAGAGGGAAAATAGAAGTGCAAGAGAGACAGCAGTTGGCTGGCTGAATCCTCAGGCCTGTTTACTTGGCAGCCCTCCTCCTGTAAGGAGGTCAGAGCTGTCGCAGCTCAGGTTCCCGGAGAGAGACCGCAGGAGGAGGAGCGTGCTCACGGATGTAAGTGTGTCGATCCACTGTAGCCAGCTTTGAGTTAGCTTTTGCATTGACACATAGCAAAGGCAGGCTCGGTTGTCCTTTCATTGCAAATGTAATTCGGGGCCATTTCTTCTATATAAGACCCTCTTGGTGGGAGTGAGAAGTGAGGCAGAAACCTCCGGTTCCGGCTTCATGATTGAAGAAGACACGTTGCACAGCATCTCTAGTCCCTCTCCCTTCCCCAGAAACTTGGCTGTAGCTCTCTTTGTTCAAATTAATGTAACAGATGTAAACTTATATCTATAAATTACATAGTCACATGTAGGCAATCACATGATGAAGTGACTTCCGAGTTTTAAATTTTTTCCTAAGGAATATTTCATTTTAGGTTACAGGCTAGCTAGACGCTTCAGCCGGTGCTGTTTCCGTGGTGCCTCCAGCAGTCTGCCGTGGGCTGGGTACCGCCTGGCACTGCCACTTTGCTGGAGCGCTACTTCTGGAGCACTGTCAAAATAAACAGTGATGTCGCCGAGGGCATTCAGGTTGTCTGGGACTTCCTGCCAAGTTAGGGTCATGGCTAGGGTCGAGATGTTAAGGCTTTTCTGCTGTTCTCCGAGCGCAGACAGTGGTGCCTTCATCCAAAGAAGAGCCAAATGTCTGACAGACTTCAGGCAGAGGGAGCGTCTTGGTTTTCAGTCCTTTACTGACACGCAGCTGGTTTCCAAAGCTTGGTGCTCTGTTTCTCATAAGCTGGGTCATGAGAGAGTAGAGACCAGAAAATGGGAAACTCCTTTCTGAGGGTAACTGGTTTTCATTGGAACTCTGCTCTGCATGAGCACTTGAAAAATACTAAAAAAAAAAAGACTTTTCTTCCACTGAAGAAAAAGGTAAATACCGCTGTAGACAATTACCCTATATTTTCACATTCTTTTGGTGAAGGTCAACCCACAGATAGCTTCTAGAACATGGTAATACTAAATATTGTCCTTTAAATTCTCAGTGACTGTGGAAGGAATTTTTTTGGTAGTTTCTTTGGAAGCCTGTTGGTAACTGTTGAAATAGGTCAGCTTTTCTTCCTGCCAGACCATGAGGCAAGATGTCCCAGGTGCCTTCCACCAGCTTAAAGACCCAGCATATTCATCCATGAGTACTTTCAGCTGGATTCCTTAGAGGTGTTTGGAAGGTGCACCTTTGCCTTGCTCCATGATCAGGATTGAGAAGGGTCAAATGCAGAGGCTCTTAACAAAATTACAAGGTGGTTTGAAATCTGAATGCTCCTTTGAAACAAGGTCCCGTCTTCATGGCATGTCTGTAAAAACCTGCTGGGGTAAGTGTCCTTTCATAAATAAAGAGACAGCCGTATTTTCACTTCCTTGTCTCTTCTGTTGTAACCATGGAACGTCTGAATTGTGCTAAAGCTAAAGTGTGTATCAGAATAAATGTTATCTTGACAGAGCCTATGTAGGAAAGGTCCTTCCTGTAATTGCAGAAGGGACTGAGCTGACCTGGAGCCTGTTTGATTTCAGCTCCTGTTGATTTCCTCTTGTTGGTTTCATTCTGCTTCCAACTACGAGCACCCTTTGTGTGGTATATGTGGTAAACATACTGTTAATCCAGCCTACTCATATTTTTAATCACTTTATATAAACTTATCACCATCAGAAGGTTTTTGCTATTATTTTATTTACCAAAAAGTTCAGGCAATTCCATGGTCAAAATTTTCGCTATAAGTGTTTTATAGTAAAATAAGTATGTGCACTGTAAAAGTTGAAGGGCTCTTGGCATGCTGACAATCCTATTCCTCAGCAAAAGCCTTGGCATGCCAACTGTTCATTGCAGATGACCCCGCAGATCAGTGCGCACAGGTGCACAAGCACATATTACTGGTCTTGTCTTGTAAAGCCCTGACAACATTCAGGATGCTATTCCAGTCACTGTCCAGAATATAGTCCCTGATTTTGCTGCTCATTTTTCACTTTTTGGTTTCAAAGAGAGTAGCTGCATTTGTTTTTGTATGGTCAAGCACCAGAATAAGCCTGCAGAGTTTGAACAGTAGATTTGGCAGATTTATTTAAAACTGATGAACTGGCACTTGAATTTTAGTTCATGGGAGTATTTTCACAGGGTCTAGGCTTTGTAAGAGGTACCTTCTGGAGGGGTTACCCTACACAGAAACGCAGCTTTTTCTGAAAATGGGTGGGAGATCTGTTAATTGGGATATAGAAGTTAACAAATGATAGAGGCAGGAATGGAGGTGGGGAGAGAACCTGTAGAGCAGAGCTGATGAGCTGATGCCCCAAGTTTTTCCCAGCTAAGCCATTTGCATAGTCAGGACACTCCCAGATACCCTAATCATTCAACAGGCTGCCTTTAAACTGACTTAGGAAAGACTCTACGAAGGTGACGAAAGTGTTTTTTAAAAGCAGTTGACTAAGAGCTGAGCAAATCGAAATCTATGGGAATTTCTTTATTGACTTAATTAGAAGCAGCAAATAGCATGATGGGTTTTAGAAAATGCCCAGTTGATGTTTCACAAGACAAGAGTGTTTGGATGCTGAATTACATCTATTTTGGCCACGTAGGATATAAAGGTGGCTTGTGAGACTGAGTGAAGCCATATTTAATCCATGGACCTCACTTGAGGAGCCATGGACTGGCTTGTGATACATTTATTTGAGCTGAACCTTACTCTTACAAAACTACTAAATTGCATTTAGCCCTGACTCAGCTTGTGTAAACCTTGCCCAGCAGTGATCATTGAAGGAAAACCATAAATACATGAGGAAAGGGGTTGAGTACCCTGTGTTTTGCTTAAAAATTGAGTAAGGAGTTATTCTTTAAGCCTGGGACTAGCACTCACAGTATGTGGACTTTTATTAACACAATCCTCATGCGTATTATGTGCCTCTGTGTAACTTGGCGCAGACTGTACCACCATCCAGTTTGGCTGGATCCCTGTAGACTTTCCCTTTCAGTAGGAAGGGAAGAATATTGCTCACCAGAAGTGTGCTAATGGCTGATTACCAGAGCCTTCCCCACCTCCCTCCCCTTAGCAGCTTGACAAAATGTGTTTCACATTCTTCAAGTGATGAGGGGAAAAGGAAGGGCAGTCCCAGAAGGGATCTGGTGCTTACTCCACCCTTAAGTGTTATGTGTGGTAATGCTCTGTTCTGCTGGATATTTGTACTCCTCTTTATTAATTTCTTTCAAAAACCTGCCACTTTCTACCTAACATGTCTCTTTTTTTTTTTTTTCTGGTTTAGTCTTTTCATAGTTTGTACGTAGTTGGCAGAGGGGCATGGGCTTCTCTGGAGGACGGTTCAGAGGCAATATCTCATCTGGGATGCTCCATAGGGAAATGTAGGAACCCAGAGAGTCTCACCCCACAACTCCTATTATGTGTCTGATCTCAGATGAAACCAGTATTAAGCCACCTCCTCCCACCCCCTTTTTGTTTTTAGGAGGCTCTTCAGATAATGATGGCACATTATGGGTTGCATCCTCGGCTGGGTGGAGCTACCTCACATTACAGAGGAAAAATGTGGACTCTGCATATCAATTAATTTATTCTAGAGTTTTCAGGGAAAAAATGTTGCAATCCAGATTTGCTGGGTAATGGATGAGAAACTGGGTGAAATTTTGTAGCTTTAAATGTGGAGAGAATCAGACTAGAAGATTTTAATGATCCTTGCTGGAACTGAAAGGTTTGAAACAGATTTGGTTCAGGTTTTTACTAATTAGCTTGTTTTCAGTTGTTACTAGTTCTTCCTTGCTCTTGGCTGGGACAGTGGGTGCTCAGTTGTAAGCACTGCATTTGCTGAACCAGTCTGAATCTTTGTCCTGTGCGTTACACGTGTTGGTCGCGGGTGCCTAACAGTCACCCCTGCTGAAAACGTGGGTTTCCAGTACAGTGAGCTGTATTTTTGTTTACAGCGAACAGCGCAAACACTTTCTGAAGTTGTTTCAATGCTATGTAATGCGTACCAGTCTCTCAGCTAGAGCGTGATATCCCGGGGACCTCTGAGGAAAAATAAGAGCCTGTAAGCCACTCTTAACTCCCTGGTTGCTGGCTTTGAAATGATGGGTTATCTGAGATGTGGGAAGTGGACCTCACTCATGAAGGACAGGCTGCATGATTCTAATGACCTTTGCATGCTTTTCCAGCCTGTATTGGGAATAAAGAGGCTTCAGTCTTGCTTTGTTTGTGCATTCCTGAAGCGTCTGTGCCCTACACGCTGATTGTGGCATTTGACTCCCCGGTAGCACAGCCTGTCTGCCCCTTTCCTATGACCTTTCAGGGTGCTTTCAGCTCTCGGCCTCCACGTCCCGGAGCGTGGACAGCCAGAGGAGTCAGCACCAGAAAGTGGGTTGACTTATGGAGCAAGTGGGAAAGCAGAGACAAAATACATGGAGTACTCTTGGGATGGAAAACGCAGAAACAGTGTGGTTCTGCTTGTCGAAGGAAAGATGGGATTGGGAGCCAGACCCTGCACATGAGAGAGAGAAGATATTGGAGGTCAAGGGAGTTAAAGCCTTGCTGTATTAGTACCTTTATTATTTTACAATTAGTTTAGCAGCTGAAGCAACAAGCCAAGATGTAGGTGATTGTGTTGCCCACACTGCCTCGTCAGGACAGGGGAAGCTTCTGTCTCTGAAAAGTGTGTTGCAGTTCATGCACCGCAAAGCAACGGTCTGTGGGCTGAGCGTGGAGACGGGCTAGAAACCAGCTCCTTAGGCTTCAGGTTAAGAACTGGGTGGAACAGACACATGCATTTTCCAGTCTTTCTAAGCTTTATGCTCAGGACTTCAGTTTTTTCAATTCAGGTGTTCTGTAGAGCTCGTGAGTTTCTAACTTGGCGAATTTGACTTGTGGAGGTGTTTGAATATGTCTGTCCTTTTGCATACAGCCTGGAGCTTCTCCGAAGGTGTCCCTATTGACCTGTGATCAGGGCAGTTTCCTTTTTGTGGGAGCTAAGGTGAGAATCTCACCCTGATGGGGGGAGACAAGAGGTGGCCAGATGCTGGGGGCTCAGAAGAATTTCCATTCTCCAGCTTAAATATGGCTTTAAAATGACATTTAAAAGAAATATTAAATGTCTGTTGTGCTGCTGTTAGGAGGGAGCTGAATATTGCTCAAAATAAATGCAATGTTTGGTTACATCCTAACTAGATTTTCCTCCTTTTAATAATAATTACTCTAAAGTGGATTTGTTGCTAAAGAGCTGGACTAATTACTCTAGTCCGAGTCATCTGTAGGAGAGAAGCAGTACAGACTGGGAGTGAAAGCATCCGGAGGTGGAAGTCCTGCAAAAGGGGTAATTGCATTGATTTCTGTGCTCGTCCAGCCTTGGTTTCAGAGAGGGCTACCAGAAAGGAGGCGGTTTGTGATTTTGGTTTCTTTGATGTACATATCTGATACGCAGGAAATGGAAAGAGAAACCATTCTCTATTACAGTGGTTGTGCTCCTACTTGTCTCTGAACCCCTGTGGTCTAGTAACCTAGAGGTGGAAGGGTCTGTATCCCATTTTCAGTCCTCTCTGCCATTCAGTCATACACAATTTATCTTAACTGTCAGAAAAACTGCAATAGGTTGAACTGTGCGTTAGCCAGGGAATAGTCTATGTACTTAAGTAATGAGACCATTTGGGGATTGCCGTTCAAAATATACTTTCTTCAATCATAACACCATAAAAACCTCTTGACAATCCTTACATAGTAACATGAAACTAACTACAGCTTAGAATGTTTCATGGAAGAAGAGTAACTCTTGAGAAAATGTTTACTTTAAAGATAAATGTGCTATTAGGAAGTAATTCCGGATGTGTGGTTATGGCAGAATTTTAGTGATTATAGTTTTAGCCTGTTTAGTGAATTACATTATTGCATTTAAAAGTAGCCAATGATTTTTTTTTAAATGAATTCATTCTTCAGATGGTCTGAATAAAACTGTTTATTTTCTATTATCTGAGAAACAAACAGAGCAGAATCTGGTTTATTTATGAAAGTAAATACAAAAGGTCTGACCCCTGGATATTGGCTTTGAAAATTGTCTGAGAAAATGCTCTTCCTGGTAGCTGATTCTGTCTTCAAGCCTTTTCTTCTTTTTGAAGATAATGCCAACCCCCCCGCCCTCAAATTATGCAATATATTTTAAAGAATGCTTTGAAATGAAATGGTTTGATCTCTTTAGTCTCGTGAGGTCTTCTAGTATTGTATCAATTGCAGAAGGCAATAGAGTGTTATATTTTATCAACGAAGACAAAAGTTTCCAAATTTACAAAACCTTTCTTTGCCCATCATGGGGGGTCTGTGCTGAGTATTTTGGGGACTGGAGCGGTTGCACGCTGTCGATGAGCTCACCCGTGTGCGTGCTTATTCCTGTCATTGCCTGCTAATGGCTCCAAGGCCCGGGTGCACCCTGTGCTGGCGTGTAAGTTTAGGAGGACGTGGGCGAGCTGAGAAATCCCAATGCCTGTTTTCAAGCCCTTTATAAAGGCCACTTAGAGTCCGTGTCTGAATTGTGAATGGTAGTGAAGTTGGGACCTGCCATTTCTAAAATGTCTTGTTATCAGTAGGCTCGTGTCTATCGCATTCTGAGAACGGGTCGGCTTGGAGTCCTCAGCATTAAGACTGCTCAGGATGTTGACAGCTGAAAGTCATGTTACGTTTGGCTCTCCACAGAAAACATTGTTCCTTTATTAGATTGGTATTTCAGCTTAAAGCCAGGCCAGGATGTTTAAATTACAAAGGTTGTTCCTGCTGGAGCACAGGCTTTCTTCTGTCCCCGTGCTTTCTGCTTGTGCTACATATTCTATAGTGCTTTCTTGCAAGGGTGTTAGTGGGCGCTTTGCGCATGAGTGCAGAGCGCTGCGGTAAGCTAATGGTACACAATACGACTGCCGCCTGCTTTGTGCTGACTACGCAGTCAATAAAACAAATCTGTCCTCACAAAGTGCTTGTTGAAATTTGGCAGTGGCGGTCTGGCCAGATAAAATTACGGTATTGAGCAGCAGTTAGTGCAAGTAACATGTTAGGCTTAAAATAAATATGTAAATGTATGTGTTATGTGTATGCGTATGTTATACACACGCACAGTTTTTTTCAGCATATGTCTTTCAAGTGCAGGGCTAATTTTATGGATGACAGATCTCGTTTAAGGTCATTAATAGTGAACTCAGCTACATTGAGAGCTCCAGAAAAATTCTCAAACATTTTTTCCTGTTACTTTCTGGGCAGTTGCAGACAGTGTTGGTGTTTCCATTTGTCAAGTAGGGATACCCATAACATAGAAACAGGATTTGCTGTTGTAGCTCAGCCCATCTGCAGGATCTCCATTTCTGTAGTAAGAAGCCGGGAGGTTTCTGCTGGAGCTTGTGTTTATCTTCCCTCCCTGTTCCTGGAGGCACCAGGGGGTTGTGCTGGACCAGAGCTGCAGTGGGAGTCTTAAGAAAAATTGTTTTTCAGCACAGGCTTAAGGCGGTGGTTGCACATTACGTAGCCGGGCCTTTCTTTGGAAGAAGGCAGGGCAGCATATTTCAGTTAGGATTGAATTGTGTTATCCTCACCTCGCCACAGAAGAGCTTTGCTGCAAGGTACTTATTTTTATCACCGCAGCGTGTATCTGCTACCCCTCTCTGCTGTCCCTGTGTCATTCAGCCGCATCCCAGAAAAGGGAGCTTGATGTCAGGCAGTGGAAGAGGCACTGCTTTTATTTTCAGCATCTCTACAGAATCAGAACAAGGATGCAAGTTTTCTAGCCCTATAGGTGTAGGATAACAGGCCCATTTTATGCTCAATTTAGCTTTATCTGAGATAGATTTTCCTTGTGTGATGCTCAGGAGGGGCAAGACAAGTGATAAAGCACAAGTTACAGTTGAATTCTGGATCCAGTTATGTGTACATCTAAACACAGATGATACAGAAATAAATGAAATCTGATGGCTTGTAGCATCTATACTGAATTAGCATGTCGCTGCATCCTGGTTTTAGGGTCACTGCTTCTATTTTCATAATTTGAGCTGCTGCTTTTCCAGTGGCGTATCTCTTCCTCTTCATTGGGCACTGGTGAATACAGAAAGCTGAAAAGATTGAAACTGATGCTGTGGAACAGTCCGATTCCACCCGTCGTTTATACCATGGTTACTCCATGGATTTAATTGGAATTAACCCTGCTTTCTGCCTGTGTACAGGAATCAACGGGAGGCTTTTGTCCAGGCTTGATGCTAGATGAGGATCAGGTGGTGAATGTTGTGCAGAAATGTTTCGGGTGGGACTTAATCCTTTCCCTTGTCCTTGCTCCATCCTTTTGTTTGTTCATAGCGGCAGAATCTGTCGGCCGAGGAAGGACCCATCCCCAGAGCTCCCTGCTGGAAAATGTGAGCCTAGGCGTGTGCAATGAAGGAGTATCGTTTTAAAGACCTTTCCCAGATCAAGTTTTCTTCATACACTTTCAGCCTGTTGGCAGCTTACCCATAGCTAAAGCGATTTCTTCCCCCTTTTTGTGAAGCTTGAATCGCTCACAAATGGGCTTCGGTAACAGCTTCTTATGTAACAGCCTCGAGCGCGGCTCGTTTCCCATTTCTGTGCAAACCGAAGGGATTATTTTGCAAGTAAATATATGAGGAACCTTCTCATCTGTGGTGGGGAATAGGAGAAAATCAACCCGGCCTTTTTATCCTAGGACCGCCTGGAAAATTAATGCCCCTTAAGCGTGGGAGCAGCGATAGTAAATACGTTGTTTTTCCCCTGTGAGCAGCGGGGTTTGTGTCAGCTGCAGGAGGTAAGCACGGGCTTCGGAGGGCCTGTGGGCCTGGTAAAGCCCTGCGTTGACGCTCCCCCAGGGACACGGCGGGACGGGGCGGCCGGGCCGTGCCCTGCTCCCCTCCGTCGGTAGGTGGCACCAGACGGCCGGGCCCGGCGGGGAGGGGCGGGCTCGGCGCGGCCCTGCCGCGTCCCCGCTGGGCCGTGAGGCGGCGGGCGCAGGCGGGCTGCCCGGCGGATCCCCGTGAGGTCGGCTGCGGTGGGAGGAAACACCCCTTCACCTGCTGCGGCGGTTGGTCTGGCGGCGGCGAGCGCAGGGCACGGAAACCGCCGAGCGGGGCCGCGGCCCGGGCTGGCGTCACCGGCTGCTCGGAGGGGAGCGCCGGGCCTGGCGCTGCGCCTTGCACCGAGGCGAAAGGGGCAGCGTTTGTGAAGGCGCTCCGGGCGGCGGCCCCTCGTCTGTTTTGCTGCTTTAAACAGCGCAGGGGGTGAGAGCAGAAGGAAACGAACAGATGGATCCACAAAACCTGAGGTTTTCCTCAGTCAGTCTTCTAAGTCTTCCTGCAATATCACCGTTTCTATTAAAACCTAGTCATGCCCCCCTTCCCAAATATTTAACTGCATTTTCTTTTATAACTATTGTATTTTTATAAAGGTGAATTGTGTGTTTGCTGTCCAAGGTCAGCCCTTGGGCCTCTCGGAGCACTGGCTTTGGAGGGATCGGGTTATGGAGGATGCAATGCAGCCCCTCCTTCACCCCCAGTGATGGGGAGAGCTTTGGATCCAGGCTTCCAGGCCAACGGCTGTTCCTGCAGGGTTCACAGCCTCTGGCTTAGCAGCCGTTTATAACCTCCCTCCTCTTCCCTAGAGGAGGTGTTAGGCTCTTTTATATTTAGTGCTGATAAGTACATGCAAATTCTGATTAGAGAACGGTATGAATATGCTAACAGTATCCGACTGCCTGAAAGAGGAGAACCTCATGTAAAGAGTTGCGTTGGTGGGCTACCATCTTGTTGCTAGGGAGAGTTCAAAGCAATGCATCAGTTAGTTGTATTTGTCTGGATTGGTTCATAAATAAAGTCCCAGGACCGGTCACAAAGTCAGCATTTGCATGTGAAGAAAGAAATGTTTCTTCAGATCTATGTTAAAAGGCTTCTGCTGGTCAAATGCTTATGTGACTCTTTAAGCATTTGCATTTTTTTCATCAGAATTTGCAGCATTTTGTAAAGGTGCTGAGGTTGTCTTTGCACTTCAGGTTTTTCTTAGCTGAATTATCCATGGCTCCATATGCTTTAGTCAACATTCACAGAATTATGAAGCCAACAGGCTGCTTTTGAAAATAACAATTGTGAAAGTATCCACCATTTCATATATGTTCCACGTTGTGCAGAGTTGAACATGACAATTCTGCGTATGTGTACGCAGCAAAGCTACTGGCCTGAGATCCTGCTTTTATGAAGTACTTCATTTTTTAAGACATCTTGGAGCATTCAGTTGCTTTCGGAAGGACTGGTTGGTATCTAACCTGTTCTTCAGCTGTGCCCAGGCTTCGAGTAAAAATCATTGATTTTCGAAACCAGCAGTCTTGAGCTTGAATTTTACTACTTTCTTCCAATTTATGTATATTGTCTAAATTATTATTATGTGTTTTTCCTTTACAGAGGTTTTTAAGAAGAATCTGATGGTGAGAATAGGTTAAGAAGATTCAGGATGACGACAACAGTAGCGACAGATTATGACAATATTGAAATCCAACAGCAGTACAGCGATGTCAACAACCGCTGGGATGTCGATGACTGGGACAATGAAAATAGTTCTGCTCGACTGTTTGAACGATCCCGCATCAAGGCCCTAGCTGGTAAGCACTCGTCACGTGAGCAAAACTCTGATACTGTATGTACGTGATAGTACGGGGTACTGTCTGTCTTCGGTGCCTGCACCTTGTCGCTAAACTAGAGCTGAAGTTTTCCTGAGGTCAAGTGCAGTTTGACCGAACAATTTTTGAGCTTGTTTTGTCCGTTGACATCGGTGGGACATGATGGTCTTGTGTTGCTTTGCAGGATGTGCTCACATGTGACATTTTGCAAACACTTGGCTGTTGAGATTTACTATGAAGACTTCTCTGGTGTAAGCACAGGAGAGCAGAGATTTCATCCATTTTTTTTTGTTGTTGTTAGAAGGTTGTACTGACTCTCTTTCTCACCTCATCAGATATTGACTATTTTGGCTGGGTATTCAAATTGTTTTGATTGGGTTTCTGCAATTGGCAATGATGCTCGTTTCCAGATTTGGAAAAAAATCGGAAAGATAACAAAATTCTGCTTCAAAATATCTTCATTTGGAGAATATCTTCACCTGTCCTGAAATGTAGGAATGCGGTAGATGGAGATAGTTGTCATTTAATGTCCTATAATGCTGAAACTATAAATTTTTCTGGAGAAGCAGAGCTTCTGAAATGTGTGCTGTCTTCTGCTGAATTACACTCTCGTCAGCAGAGAAATGAAATTTGATTTGGCGTTTTTGTTTTGTTTAAAGCATTTGATTATTGCATATTGAAGGCTGTACATTAACCAAATTTGTTTATGCAGCAAGGAGATTATGTCATGTCCTCTCAGCTCTGAGGCATTGCCATGCAAAGCAATTTTTATGTGTTCTGTAAATGATTTCCTGACTCTTATGGTAGCATACCCACATTCCTGACCTCTGAACAAAATGCCTCAGTAGCGTGGGACATACTGTAAGCATGGAAAACAGCTCAAAATATGCTGCGCTTTCTGCTAGTGAAATTTTAGTTACAAGGAGAGTTTTAAACCCAACGCTTTACAACGTGTTGAAGCAGGTTTTATTAAATTAACTATACTGAGACAAAGGTATCATCTGTTTCATTTGTGATTCTGATGAGACTGACTCCGGAGCGCAGCGTGCCCTTTCTCCTCTTGATGCCGGCCATGGGAGTGCATTAAATGCAGAAGACCTTTACGTGCCAGGCACAGGGCGGGATCAGGTTTGAGCTGAGCAGCAGGGAAATAAAGTAGTTCACGCAGGTGGGCAGAGAGCAGATCATATAACTCTTACTGAGGACAGTAATCATATTGACTTAATGGAATTGCTCGCAGAAAGGATGTGTGTTAAATTTTGCTATCTTTAGAAGACACTTAATTACAGGCGTTCTCATCACAGTGTGCATTGAAATTACAGGTACAATGCCTGATCTGGAACGGGGCTGCGCTAAGCGGGGTCGGAAGCAGCCTGACTGATGCCTGTGGTGGTAGATTAGTAGCAGACGAGAAGAATCTTGACTTGGGTTTTTTAATAGTTTGATCTTGTTTGAGGAAGAAACTGTATTTTACTCCTGCCACATTCATGGCTGTAGGTTATATTAGATTGCTTGGGTGGGAAGTGCTTTTAGTACAAAGCTCGTTAGCTGCATTTGGATCCCAGATCTAGCCTTTACTGCAGTTGGTTGTTCCACTTACTTTTATGGCAAGCAGAGCTCCCCACCTGAGTAATGAATAATAAACATGAAACTCTTATTTCAAGGAGAAGTAATGTAGGGAAAGTACTTGAATTATTTAACCTAAAACAAATACCCATGTCAAAGCAAATAATTTTGCTGAAGATTCAATTCAGAGGCATAGTTAAACATTTTCCCAGAGTATGATGTATTTATTTTTCTTTTCTTAATAAGCGTTACTCATAGTTATTTGATTTGATACATTTCATACCTGTAATTCTCTACTGTTAGTGTTGAGAATACTGTGCGCTGCCAAAACTTGGCTTAGCGTACTGCACTGCTGCAGCACTGCTTGAAAGCCTAATCGTGATGCAGGGAGAGAAGAACGAAGAGAGGTTTGTGTTGCAAATCAAAGGTTACAGTTAAAGGCTGAGCCGTGGTACTCCTAGCACTGTTCAACATATATTTTCGGATATGCTGTCTGGTGGGTAATCTTCCCTTCCATCTCCCCAGAAAGGCACTTCCAGGTTTTTAACAGCTGCAGCCGGGATTGCAATAATCTCTGTCATTGTACTCTTTAAATCGAGACAGGCTCTTTCTGGAAAAGAGTACTCTAATTCAGCTGTTTGTCACAGGATCAGACACGATAATCACTGTGTGAAAGCCTGTGGCTAGTAGTGCACACAAAGCCACGCTGGCTGATACCAGGAGGCTCTTCTGGGCTCTGAAACCCATAAATTTGACTGTCCATTGCACCATCACTTTCTCCTGGGTGAATTTCACCGCTCTCTGAAGCAGGAGTGGTTGTGCACCACTTGCAGGGTCCAAATTTACTGAGTTACACTCTCGTCTGACTTAGATGGGCACTGGCTCTTGGTGGGCACGAGCATCTTCCCACATCTCCAAGACTGGCCATCTCCTGGCAACAGAATTTTCTTTCCAGAGGTCCTAGATTAGTTGTGTTTAAAGACTGTCTGTGGATGTCCTGCTCTCTCAGTATGTCTGCCTTTCACTGACAAGATAAATCAAAAGACTATCAACGTCTTGCAGTTTATGAAATGCACGTGTGTCATTATCTCCTCGTCCTGGCATGAAAGGTTTCAAAATGAACAGACCAGGCACTGGTTCTTTATTCCCCATCTATAAGATGCAAGCTGTTGCGTTCAAAAGTAGAACAGCCGTAGGCATTTTACACTGCCTGACTAATGGCTATATATTCAATGTGAATGTTCCTGTTGGTGCAAGCATCTTCTGTCCACATTCTTCAACACATTGTGAAGTGCCACTTCTGTGAAGCTTCCATCTTGTGTTGATTCTAGTTTACTGTAATTTAAATTAAACTTATTTCCTGTAAGGTGAAGAAAGGTAGAGAGTGAGTAGGCGAGAAGCGAGTTCTGTAGCCAGAGTCTGATACTCTGCTCTAGAAAGAGTCATAATGGCCCCACGTTCCATCAGGACGTTGAAATATTTAAACAGCAAAGCAGGAGACAGTGGTCAGAATAATCTGTGATGAGAACAGACAATGTATTGGAGAAAAGCTCAGTTAAAGCAGATGTGATATAATGATAGTAGAAAAACACTACTGTCAGCACAGCAGCTGGTAACCGATATTGGTAAAGCGGTCTGTATACCATGAAAAGCAGAATGTGAACAATTGCTTCAGTTTAAAACAAATAAATTGTCTGGGAACGCGGCTTTCAATCAGAATCCAGATTTGAAGGGATATGCAACCAGATTAGTTGCCATTCATGTTGAACTAACTCACTCTGCAACTGATATGAGAAGAAGGTAACTGATCTGTACTTCGTAAAGTAAGATATCCCACTGTAGGAAATCATCTTTCACCTGTCCTTGTTCTCTGAGGTTCTTCGGAAGGTCTTGCTGGAAGATCAGGTAATTCTACCTGCTCTGTAGAAGCCAAAAAGATATCGCGTTTGTGCAAAATTCTTCATTCACAAATCCTCAAGTGTTGGATTTCGTCTATCGAGGACCATTAGCTAACAAGATTTACTGTGCAGCGCCTTGGTGCATCAAGCTTTTACGAAAGCCTTGAGAAACAGCTCAGTTGTTCAGCAGAATTTTTCACACTCAGTCTGGGACTGTGACATTCCGATGTACCATGCTTGCTGTCTCGGATGCTGCTTTCAGGTAGTGTGAGAATTGTCACCTCCCCAACTTTCCATTTCTTGAGTTAGCTAATTCAATATTAAAAAATGCTTGGCTAAAGTTACTCGCTTTTCTGCTCATTTGTATTTTGCCCTTTTGTCCTCTGTGTTCACCTGAGTGACCAGAAGGTCTGTGACTCAGCTGTCTGGCATACAATTTAAAAATAGTTTCAAAGTTTATGAAATAACAGAGGCATATTGTCTCGGCGTAGGGCAGATGGAGCTGTACATTCCTTTTTCAGCTCCACCTAAGTGACTGTGCATAGATCAGGACATTTGCTAGTGTTGCACGTCGCTGTTGATGAACCTTACAGGGGAATACGGGTAAGGAGACCGCATTCATCGTGCGGCTTTCCTTAGTTGTCTCTATCGCAGAAAGAGAAACTAGGCTTGTCATTCACACCAGTAACTTAAATTCTCCCAGAAGCAAAAGGGGAAAATCATTGAAATTGTTACTGAAGTTATACTATTGAAAAGTTTTTCTTTTTAATGTAGCAGAATACCTGTTGCTTAAGGATAAAAAAGATAGAGAAAACTTGCAACGGGAAAGTGCTGGGTACCATATGGGGGGCTAGTTCACCTTTTTGGCCCTGATATTTGAGCTGTTCCCCCCTCCCCCAGCTCCAGTGCAAAAAGTCAGCAGAACCACCCCCCAAAAAAGCAAAAAGAAAGGTCCCACTTGTAGTACTCTTCAGGTATCGCGCACCTGCTTGTCCTGCTGTCTAGCCTATCTCTTGTAGCAAAGTTTCTACTGTTTCACTCTGAGTATACACTAAAGACAGAAAAAAATCTGCATGGTCAGAATGAAGTGTCAAGTCTCAAGTCAATAAAAAAGGACAAAATACAATGATGCAGAGTGTAAGAGAATAAACCTTTGGTTTATTCTGGGCTTTGAAAGAGCATACTGAGAAGTATCTGTTGCAGTACATTTCATGAACATCCAGTACCTGAGCTGTCTAGGACTTTGAAAATCAGTGTGCTAATTTTAATAACAGCAAGTGGTTAAGGGAAGAGAACTCAGCAGTATATTGATGCTTGTAAATCAAGTCTGAAGGGCATGTGAAGGATTCACTTGGCAGTAAACAGAAATAAAAACCTTACAGCAGTGAAACTGCAGATGCATCTTCTCAGCAGTGGCGTGGCAGTGCTGGTTATTAGTCCGTGGTGTTGTTCAGCAGCCAAAGGCCTAATGCAGACCTACTCAGGTGAGCATGAAAGGCCTTATTTTGAAAAATCTGATTTTGCTCAGATAAAAGCTGATGGAATTATTTCAACAAAAGCTTTTCCAAATGTCGACCTCGCCCAATGTTTTCCTTCTGGATTTTACTTCTGGAATGATTTCTCAGCTGTAGTTTTGAAGCTGCAGTACTTTACCAGAATCTGTAGGAGGCTGGTGTTAAAAACAGGAGTATCATTTTGCGTGTTCTGTGTCACGCAGGCATCAAGGGAGAGAGCATGGCAGCGGAGAAGCTGCTGTACTTAGGCATGTCACCTGCAGTGCTGGCTGTGACTACTGATGAACACTGTGCTCTTATCAGAAAACAAGAAAAAGCTTAGCCCATCTGTCACCGCTGATTAATGCGTTCACTTTTAATGTTGCTGGTGGAGAACTGTTTCTAAAGCAAATAGCAAAAAAACCACACAATAAATAGTATTTTGTTCTCGGCATTTTTATTTGTTAAGGTCATCAGTAGACCCAAAAAGAAGCATCACTGTATGTCTATGGTACATAAAATAACTTCCAAGTAAACGTGAACAACTTGTGTTCAGTGATGTCCCATCAAAAATGTAAGTCGGTACAGAGGTCATTTGTTATCCTGTTGCTATAGTAACATGATTTTTAGTATCAGTTATGCATAGTTTGGAGGTTTGCACTCTCTCTTTAGAATCAAACAAGTAGTGTGCAAACTATGTGGAGATGTAAGTCAGATTCTTTGTAGTCTGATTAGATACCGGATGCATGGTCCAACATAGCTTCCTGAGCGTAGAGCCAACCTGCTGAAAAAAGTACTGCTGAAGGTAACTCGGGGGGGTTTCTGGAATCACACGTGCTTGTCTGCTTCATGGATGGTGCTTCTGATTGCTTAGTAACAGGGTGATGCATGAAAGGGATTGCGTCCTGGTGAATAACCGTAGTCTGACACACGCTGCTCAGGCAGGACAAGCGGAGCTGGAAACATAGGCTTTTTCCTTCTTTGGGGAGGGAGCAGGACAGGAGCAGCTGCTGGCAGCCCCACTCTGGAAAGTCTGACAGCTGCTGTCATTTTACGTCTCTGATTAAATTCTTTCAAGACTAAGCAATATTGAGTTGGACATGTACACGGGAGAGCCCAGCATCTTGCCAGTGAATGAGCCTCTATTGATCGATCTTTAGACCTCTGAATTCCTCTGCATTAAGCTCCTGGACTGGAATTACAGGTACCATATCTGCTTCTCCTGGTTTCTTGTGGAGAACTCCAGACACACACCAGCCCTTATTCACAGAGGACTGACTCTCTGCTTGGAGAGCAATTCAGTAATTTAGCAGAATAAGGTACAAGAGAATTCTGTACTGCAGTTAAGAAGTGATTAAATATAAAAAGCCATCTGTACCTAGAGGAAGAAGATGGAAAACTAATATATGTATGCTGACTCTGTGTGCGTGTGTGCATATGTGTATCTGCTTTGGATGTTACCAGGGAAATACGCATGAGGGTAATCCTGAAAGCAGGTAAATCTGCTTTATCATACCTGGGTATTAGACACATTGGCACTGCACTAACTTTCATAGTGTGCTTCCTTGCTTGCACTGATTTTAGGTGAGAACTGTGCCTTAAGTCCCAGACTGGCACAGCACGGCTCTCTCCTGTCTATTTTAGTTTTCATCATCCGTTCATCACCATGGCATCAGTAAAGAGTAGAAGCACCGGGGGACGTGCTTTTGGCTCCCACAACACTGAGATGAGTGAGATGCAGTGTTCTGCATCAGCTGAAGCAGGGACAGGCAGGGTAGGATTTGTGAAGGAGAGTAAAACACTCTGGCTGCACCAGCTGCTCAAAGAAAGGAGAAGTACTCACCGAGAGATACCCTCCATGTAGTCAGTGAGAGCTAAGCCAGGCACGATGGGAGAGCTGGGATGAAATCGTGCTGAAGTGGATGGTTTCGGAGGAGGCCTACCAGCCATTTCTCAGCTGGTACAAGTTGGCATTCTCCCTTGGCTTCTGCGAGACCGTGCTGACTGACAGCTGGGAGTCTGACCCATAGTGGCCCATCACGGGCAACCCGAGGGCTGAAAAGACTATAACGCTCTTTGCTGTTGGAAGCAATGTTTTAGGGATTTTTAATAGAGAGAAACCATGGGACCCGTCATTGAAATAATGAGACTGGTTTTAGATATTTTGCTGAGTCGTCTTAACGGAAAGGATTTCTTGTTTATAGAAACTACATGCTAATAATGGCAATATTTTATTTCTTTTTTTTTTTTAAATTATGACTTTTATCAGGGATGAGCTTGGCTGTGGATGCATTTCAAAACCTAGTCGTGAGCCTGTAATTTAAAAGAAGTCTTTCCACAAAAAATGCATATGCAGAAGAGAATGTTCTCGTCTCATGTCTTTAGCATCTAACTAGCAATGTTCCTGTATTTGTTTTATTTGTTCAGCCAAATCTGCAATGTGCCTTGCATTTTTCCTTCGATTTGTTGCTTGGATACTGCATGAAAGCACTCCCTGAAGTATAAATAATGTCTAGCAGAGCATATTGCAAAGTGAAATTCAATACAGGATTAAAAAAAATGTTTACCAATTTCTGTTAACCTTGGAGCTTTTCTAACGGGGAAAGATTAGGGATGAAATCATTCCCTCAGATCAGAGCTTTGATTCTTATCTTGAGGTAATATCCTGGAGAGAGAGAAACCCAGATTGCCTAGAGACAAATTGCCGTGATGGGGAAGAGGCAAAAAGAACAGGAACAGGGATGAGGACCAGACAAGTAGACAGGATGATGAAAATCCACTTCCAAGTTCCCCCTTTTTAGTTTCTAGCATTCTTCCTCACAGTTTTGAACCCTTCTAGGAAGCAACGCAAACACTACTATTTTTTTTGCCAACCACTTTGTATGTATGTGTCATATGATGATTTTTTTAAGTTTTGCTTCCTTTAAATGTTATTAAGCCTTTAAGGCGGATGGGTGTCAAACGTGAACAGTATTTGTACATATAAGTGTATCACATATTATTACATTTATCCTATACATTATATAAAAATGAAATGTCATTTGCTCTGGAATAATAGCTTCAAGTTTGAGACAGTACTTGACAATTGATAACTAAGCTTTTTTTGCAGAAATAGGCAATTCCTAGATGGGGAAATTTTGTGGGTGAGATTTGATGAAAGAAGGTTTTCGAAAATAAACAGACATGTCTCTCATGTTGGCTTTGAAAATGAGGTTTTCAGCTCATGTTTCTGCATCTTTAAAAAAAAAAAAACCAACCCAAAACCTGCCAACCATTTTTCTTGTAACATTTTCCTTCCCTTTCATTTTGAATGAACTACAGGATCAGCACAAGCCTGTACTACCTCAGCTTTTCTGGAACTTTGTTGCTTTGGTATAAGAGGATCTAAAATTCTGTAGGGAGCCCAATTAACTTCAGAGATTTCTAATTTAGGGGCTCGAGCTCCTCCAGTTATGGAACTGGCAAAATGGAGGGGTACTTTTTTATTCCTCTCCCCTAAACTGACCACCTGTGAATGTGGCTGGTCGCAATTGGGATGTATTTGTGAACATTAATACAGTTTATATGCTTTCTGTGTGAAGCAAGGGAAAGAGTAGAAATCAATACTCTGGCTTTTGGAGGTTTGTAAAGATCAGTGTGTTCTGCTTGTTGTTTTCACACAATTTCCATTTTGCTCAGGAGTAGCAGGAGATTGAATTTTCATGCCTGAGTGATTGTGGTGTAGCAACAGGGCATCTTCTGTGTTCGTGGTCAACTGGGAAAGAAAGAAAACAGTGCAAAAGGAAGAAAAGAAAAAGGAGGGTGGGAATCTCTTTCTTTCTCTCTCCTATGTATAAACATAGATGCAATTCAGATAGAGGAGGAAAGGAGGGAGGGAAAGGCAATGAAAATAATTCCAGCTTCTAAAAAAGCACATTAAAACCCATAAAAAAGAATTTTCTGGATGAATATCAAGAAGTGTTTTCATGCCAGAATTTCGCAGAAAGCGAGTACGTTAAGTACGTACCTGTGCACCATGCTTGATTTTAATAGACTTTTGAAGGGTTGTTCATCTAAGTCAGGGAGCAAACCAAGTGCATTTTGTGGGCCACAAACAAAACCTGGGAATGTAGTTGTGACAGTTTTCCAGGGGTGGCTTCCCTGCTTTGATGTGTTCACGGAGTATGGGAAGCAGGACAGTTCAGAAGAACGCATTTGGACTGGAATACAAACCAACACGAACCATGATTTCTTCCAAACCCGAGTGCCTCCTGTAGCTCTCTTCTGCGCGCTCTCCTGGCAAGCCTTCCACTGTTGCAGGTAGCAAGGACACGCTGTTACAAAAGTCATGTCAACTTTCCTGTTAATCTGGGACTTGTGTAAACTGAAACCCGAAACCAGGTGGAACTGACCCAGTTTCAGTAATAAGTCGATATTCTGGCCTGATTTGTGAAAGGATTCCCCAAGGTTTCGTGCTGCTTTGGTCTCAGACAGGTTCATCTTGAGCCCAAAGCTGGTTTGTGCCTGGGACTCGGTGTGGAGCTGCTGGAAGGCCAGCCTGGACAGGGCAAAGGGAAAACATGTGAACAGACCCTTCTGTAATAAAAATCCTTGTCTCTTGCTTTTTAATCTGCCCCTTTCCCTTACGTTTTGATTGCGTTGGCTCTCCCAAGCCCACGTGAGTCTCAGAGCGTATATCTGGAAGGGACTTGGAGGACCAAATGCCTTCGTGTTTGCCACTGACTTAAAATCCCCTTTAAACAGAAAAACTGAAATACTTTCTGAAATAGAAATGTTACTTCAGAGAAGATCTCGTGTTCTGTTTGTATTTTTTTCACCTTCTTCTGAGATGGTTGCTAAGTATTGGAGGAAATGGCGGGTTTATAAGATGAATGGTTCTGTTCCCACCAATACCTGTAGAAGAGGTAATTAAGTTGGCACGCTGATTTCTGCTTAGTGTGTGGGCTGCTTCTCTCTGTGTTCCAGCATCTGAGATATAAACTAGAGGGAAAGCAGCTAACTCTTCAGGATTAATGTTATGCAAATTATCAAATATGATAAAAATAACTATTTCCTATTACATTCTAGAACAATGTGCAGCAAAACCCCTCTTCCCTTACTCTGTTGCATACATAGGGAGAGATTCTGTCTTTACTGTGTAGACGGGGGGTATCAGCAGGGAAGCCAAGAAAGGCAAACATGATGATGAGTTTTCAGTTCTTAACTGTGACACTGTGAGGGGATGTGCAAGAACTTTGCCCTCTTTCAGGAGAAGAGCAAATGTGATTTCTGTGGCATTTTAGATTAATAAATCATCCTTTTTATCTTGTAATTTTTTTCTAGTTAGTCACCAACTAGAGAATTTACAAGAGCAAATAAGAGTAAAGAGGAAAGACAAGGCTGATGATTAACCAGATTTGTAATTATTGTAAGCGCTGGTGTGCATTCTGCTTCCCATTAGAAAGATAATTGTCTTTCGTGGAGTCATAAAATCGCATCTTTCTTTCAGAACGCAGCAGTCCAAAGCACGCATTTGTTTTATGGTACCCAGGGAACAACGTTTTGTGCATTGCTTTCTTGGTTTTTCACGTATGCATTAAGCGAATGTGTTTTGAGGGTGGGCCCGTTTTGAACATTGTGTCCACCACATGCTATCTTCATTGTTGACCCAGTAAAGCCAGCCAATATTGGTTGACTTTATTGGTGGAAGATAGTGTAGATTGATGGGTGGATGAGGTTGTCAGGGAATTTCTAGCTATTCCAATTCTAGCGAGGCCGTGTGAGTAATATTACCGCTGCACACCTGCCACAAAAGTTATGAACTGGATCCTGGGCCTGGAATTTCTTAGAGGGTCTTTTGTCTGTGCTTTATTTGAGATTATGCTAAGATTTTTCTTAAGGGATTTCTTTTGGCTGAGGAAAGTGATAGTTTTGTTCAATCTTAGAAACATTGATGATTAGGGATTTGAATGGTAATTTTGCTAGATCTGACATTAGTTTTTTCCTTAGAAACATTAGTTTTTTCCTTTGTGGTAGGAGCAATTTTCAGAACCATGTGAAGACAGATCCTGGGACAGAACCTTTTCTGTTCTGGGGTAAGCACCCGCCTCCAGATGTTACTTCTACAGTTATAATATTACTGTAATCAACCTCTTGTTCTCCTTGTGGCTTTGCAAAGCAGCTCTAATCATGTCAACTAAGTCACACTTTGCATTATGGTTAAGTGGATAATCACTTGCGTTTTTATTTAATAACTCTTAAGAAGTACACAAATAATGCAAGCCATCAGAAAACCGAGAAAAAAATTTAGAGGGGAAAAAAACCCAACAAACCCATCCCTCCCTGATATACTCAACTTAATATATGATTTGGCCCTTATTTGGCTCCAGCAGTGTAATCAGTGATGAATTACACTGTGGACAATTTCAAGCTGTGTTGATTTGATAACTTTTGCTTGGACCAGTGGTAAAAGTTCTCTTATCTATGGCCTTTAAAGCATTAATTCACCTCCATAACATATTATCTCATTAGTAATGTCAAGAGCTTAGTCAATTAAAGAGAAGATGAGTAGAAACCAGGTATAAAAAAGGGCTTTGCATGTGAGAACCGATTTGATGCATTGTTACATAGCGGCAGAAAACAGGTCTCAGGTTTACTAATTTGGAGTCAACAGCCAACGAATGTATTGGGATTGATGCGACTCAAATAAAAATGGGAACTGGCAGGATGCCCATTTTTAAGAAGTCTTGCTACATATGGTATAGAGTTTCACAAATACAGACAGATCCCCATTTTGCTTTGCTCTTTCTCCTGAATTACCACCAATCTGTGAAGTGGAGCCTTCAAAATGTATGCCGGGGCCCAGCAAAGCAGCAGGAATGCTTTGGCAGATGAGTCAGCGGCACCTGGAGATCAGGGCCGTCTCCAGGAGCTGATATGATCATTAACAAAGTCTGTCACATCTGTTGCTTGGGGACCTGTTGTTCAGCCCAGATGCCAACCTGGATGGCAGCTACAGTGAGGTCAGAATTTCACAGAGAGTGCTGCCGAGTTCTCCACTGCGTGTTAGGGTCTCGTGTCTCTCTTTTTCAAACCTTGGACGAAATAAGCTCAGTTCAAACACAGATTCTTCCCTTTAGCTTTCCCCCTGCTCGCTGTGTAGCCTGCACTGCGCCACACCTGCTGCAATTCCTCCTCTTTCTGAGGTAACATTTAGTGCTACTGGGCAGGCCAGAATTGGGGGGGACAGAGAGCGGACATGGACAAAAATCCTCAAACCCCAACTTTTGTACAGTATTTCTTGGGAATCTTAAGCTGACAATCTGAAGTGTAAATTCGTGTATGCGGTGTTAACGTTTTATGACGGGCTGGGGAAAGCCAGTCTGCGTTTTTTATGGGTCAAAGCCAAATGATTATTTTTAGTTTTTATTGTTTTGCTTTTGTAATATTTTACTTTTTGATATCTTTAATAATGGCCATGTGCATTAGCGTGTCGCCTGCCAAAGGTGTTTGGGAAAGCTTTCAGCTGGGGAAAAGTTCCTGGCTCCTGATTTATGGCCTTCATGGTTTTAAAAATGCTCCGGCTCTCCTGTCAGTCACTTGGACTTTAGTTTTACCTTCTGAGCTCACATAGCAACACCTGTTTGCTCAAGGTGGGACAGTAATGAGATATGCCTGCAGGTAGGGCCTGGCTGCCTGCCTGCTCTTGAGGGGAAGGGTTTCGTTTAATTATAACATAGGTCAGGCTTCGCAGGCAAAAGCTGCTGTTGGTAGAAAGCTGCAGGAAAAAATTTTGTGACGGAAATAAGCCTGTACTTGTGTAGGTAAAACATGCTTCTTGAGCTTTGGGGGAGTTCACATTTGTATATTAACGGCCGAGTTTACCGAGCTCCATTCCTGTAAATTTTGGAGCCTTTTGTATTTTTGTGTTGCCCCTCTTCCTGCCCCCCAGCCTGGAAATCCCACGGCCACAGCCTCAGCGTGTGGGTCCCTGCGTGCTGGAGGGACAGCTGGCTGAGCAAAGATTATCGGGGGAAGGTTTAGCAGGAAGGGGGGGCTCGCCGTGCCGCGTCGGCGCGTTGTTGTCTGGAGAGCAGGATCCTGTCTGCCGCAGAGCCGAGTGCAGGTGCTTCCGCAGATCCCCCTTTCGCCTCGCAAACGCGCTTTTAGGGCACAAGCCGGCGGCGCCTTGGTCCCCTGCACAGCGGTGTTTTAGCTGCCCCTGCGGACAATCGCTTTCTTCCCTGACGCTGTAAAATCTGTCTCGGGCAGCTGAATAGTCCTTAGTGGCACAAGTGTAGGTAGTGCTGAAAAGATTGAAGGTCAACTTTCAAAAATGTTTTACGCTCTACTTGAGGTCTGCTGTGGTACCAGAAGTCTTGTGTAAATACAGCTATATTGATATAAAGGGGTTCACTGAAATATGCTAGTAAAAGCCCTTCTGTATCAATATAATAAGCAACTCTGGGCTAGGGCTATGTTGTTGTTTTAAGTAAAACAGTATAGTTAAAAGCCATAAATATTTTAAGTGTATTTATGACCTCGGGAGCAACGTGCCAGGCATTTTCAACAGTCCATGTGTTTTTGGAAAGCCCAGCTTCAGTTGGGAAGTGTTAACTTCCATCACTTCTCCCTAAATTAGCGGTGTTCATGGTTGGACTTCTTGCACATTTGTTCCCTGGTGTGTTGGTAATGGCCGGTTGAATTTCCACCTTATGCCTAGCAGGAGCTAGGGCGGCAGCGAGTCGGTGGGAGTGGACTGAGCTTCTCCCACAGAAATTGTCCTCACAGAAATTACTATATGACTAAAAACTTGTGAAACGACAGTATCAAAACAAAGGCAACATTTTGAAATGTTTAATGAGGGGATGGAGTGGGAGGAGAAGAGAACATTGATTCCATTGGAAAGGAATTTGGAAATGCAAGAAAAGAAAAAAAAGAGAAAACATTTGTGTGAACGTTATCAGCAGTTTTAAAAATGAACAGGGAAATGCTACATAGTGAGAATATGAATGTGGAATTGACCTTTTAATTTCACTTATGAGTAAGTGAGGGCTAGGAGCTCATGCCTCTGAGGGAAAACTGACATCCTCTGTCTAATACCATCTGCAGGAGCTGAATTCTAGTACCTAGGCCTGCTGCTGTTGTGCACGGTTGCATTACAGCAGGGTATTAAGGTGCCAATCAGAGGCAAGGCATCCTTATTTACGTTACAGCCCTCCTCCTCCGGCACATAGTCCAGACAACCAGTAATCTTGCAGTAATACCTAGCACGCTGATAATTGGCAAGGAGCCACATAAGCGGGAGATGTCAAAATCATCAATATCGACAAGTAACATGAAACGAAGCGACGGGAGTTGGCTGTTTAAAGAACCTTTTCACAAAGCTTTCATTTGTTCCCAGCGTGCTGGGGCATACATCTTTGTGTCCCCTCCTCGCCTGTTGCTAAATACTGAAATGAGTGCTTCTGCGTGTGTGTTACTTTTTCAAGTGAAGAGTCTTGCAGATAAATAAAGAAAAGTGCCCTCCTTTTCATGTGATAGTAATCTGAGACTTTTCCGTTACATGAGGCTCTTAACAAAAGATTGTAATTCCACCAGCTCTGCTCAGGAAGATACCACCGCCTGCCGTGGCCGCGGCGAGCGTTGGGAGCGGAGGGCTGGGGACCCCACTGCCACCTTGCCGCCCGGGGCTCGGGGCGGCGCGGGCTGCACGCAGAGGAAGGACTTGCTGCAGCATTGCATGAGCTGTCCTGCTCTTCCCCTGCTCCGCCGCCCCTTCGCCCTTGGTACAGCCTTCGTTTCCTCCACAGTGCCGTATGGTAATCAAGTGACATCAGCCCGCGCCCGGGCGGCTGCTGATTATATTACAAACCAGCAGAAAGGTCTGAGGTGTGCGCGGCTCCTGGAAGCGCTGGCAAGGACGGCAGCGCGTGGCTCCATGCTGCTTTTACTTTGGGCTGAATTGCAGGCTTGCTTTTATTTGATTTAGTTTCGCCAGAGCCAGGCAAGCATTTGAAACCAGATTTGAGCACTTGAGAGTTGCCTGTAGTGGAACAGGAAAAAAAAAAAAATCCCACCAAAAAAACCCCTCATGGTGCTTTAAGTTTGAATCCGTTACAGACAACTTACGGCCAACCCACACTGCTGGATTTTGAACCGAAGCTGTTATTTACTTAGGGCTCAGCGAGAGCGTTTTCTCTAGGGACTGAAGCCAAACTACTGAGGAAGCTGGGATTTACTTGGATGTACAGTAGAGAAACCTGTGGTTCCTTTATGCTGCAGTTCATCGTATCCCTGTGTTACCTGTAAATGGAATTACAAAAATCGACCAGTATGCCCGGGCCGTTGTCCCCAGGATATGCAGCTCAGGTGCCGTATAACTATAATCAGTTAGAAGGAAGATTCAAGCAGTTACAAGGTAAGCCTGTGCTGGTTTTTTTTTTTAGATATTGCTATGATATGATCCCCGTAAACAAGTTAGTCTGGACTTGTTCTCATTGCATCAAGTGTTAATGAGAGGCCAAAAGCGGTGCTATAGGAAAAAGCTTTGTGTTCTTTTAAGCGATACTGTGCGGCTCTTATCTCTCTGAAGGTGTCCTCCGTCTTACACAGTGTTAAGATGCATGTCCAACCTCTGAGCCACTCAGCAGTACAGATGAGGACTAACCCAGACCAAGTTGCTTAGAACAATAAGGGGGAGAGTGAGGAAGTGGTCTTTCTATATATTTTATCCTTAAATAAAATACAGTCCTAACTCTGGAAATTAATCATAAAATGCTAGCTTTGTTTGGGTGCAGTTTGCAGCGCGAGAGCCCTTCCTAACTCCCTGCGTACCTCCTGGAAAGGCGGGTGGCTTAACTTCTTCAAATGAAGAACAGTTGCATAATTTCCAAACGAATTATTTTGCTCATGTCGTAGAAGATCTCCGAGAAAGCATTCATGTACTTTAACATTCCCAGTTTTCTTCATTTTGTGTTACTCTACTTTTAGACAGGGAGAATGTCCTTTAATGTTGTCCCACTAAATTCTCTATCTGCGTGAGAAAAGAGACGATTCTTTAGAGGAATGGTCGTGTGCTCTCTGAAGGGTAGGCCTCTGACCTGTGCTGGAAACCCAGATTATTGGCAGTGCGGTGGAGGAGGGTTGTGCCCAGCATCTCTCTGCCTCAGACAGGGTAAAACAAGCTCTGCTGTTTCCCTGTGTAAGGCATGTCCTAGGGATGAATGAACTCTAGCACTGCAGTTTCAAAATAAAAAAGAATTCCTAACCAAAACCAAACCTCCTCCTCCTCTGCATCCATGTGACTCCATAAATAATCCCAGAGCAGTCTGAGTACAGTGAAGTTCAGCCCTTCTGTGCATGTTTCTTATTTTACTCTGGTCTGTGCCACAAGTGTGGTCCTGTGGTTCCTGTCAGAGAGGGAGGAAGAGCCTGGTTACTGCAAAGAATGTTCCTACTTGTTGGCTTAAGGAGGGAGGGGAAAAAAAAAAAAAAATCTTTCATTCATAGTACTTTGTTTATCTTGTAAACTGGCTCACAGTAATGGCTGCGTACTGGATATAATAAGATAAAATGACAACATCTTGAACACTGGCAACATAGACATTCCTCAGGCGAGGCATGGAAAATCCGGGCTCCGAACTTGCACACAAGGGAATACGTTAGAGGCTTTATCTTGGACATCTATCAGATCTTAGGCTGTGGTACTTGCTTTAAAAAGAACGAGGTAAGTTTGTGGCACGAAAAAGAATACTGGCTCACGCCTCTTTCTTTGCTGGTTAAGTTAGCAGTCTAAAGAAGGCAGATTTTATCATTTTCAGGGTCACTGCTTCAGGAATCCATTATCTGTGTGTTTACATCACATTGAAAGAGGAAAGCAGACCACAGTGTTGAAAGCACAGAAAGTGAGTTTTCCCTTCAGTGGAATGCGCTGTGTTGACTTAAAAAAAAAAAAAAGAAAAAGAAAGGAAAAAAAATTGCAATGCTCTCCCTAAATGTGCTGCAATTTCCTCTAACAAAAGAGAGAAAATGCAGTGAATTCTCCTGCAATTGTAAGGAGGGGCTTTGCAGTAGACCATCCCACGGCTGTTTACTCCCATTGCAGAGAAGGTAGACAGGCTTGAAAACTAGTGCTGCCAATGGTCTTGTTCAGGGTGGAGCTTAGGTAGAGGAAACGTTTTAAATTATGCACGAGATACTCCATGAAATGCTAAATAACCATACAAAATATTGTGTGCTGTAAAGGGAGTGGCTTAACTCTGCTGACACAGAAGATGTCTTTCCTTGGATTAATGGCTTTTTGTTTGAAGAATATCTAAAAAGCCATTGATTTGTAGTTGTAAAATTTTGAGGTGGCTCTTGTCCTCTTGCTAGGAGGCTCTGCTGGAAACGTGGGGTGTTCTGCGGCGCTGGGCAGTGCTCAGTGCATCCAGACCCAGCGAGGATGAGCTGAATAGATGTAGTATTTTTAAATTACAAATTTATCACCAGTTTTTCCTTTTTTGCTGTGGAGGTGTGCAAACAAGTAAGAGCAGATATGTTTCAAACACTCTTCAGTCTCTGGTAAAAAGTACAGTTGAAGCTTTCCTGCCTTTTTTATTTTTGTGTTTTCCTCCTTTATAACTGTGATTCACCCCTTCTTGCCTCTGGTAGGACGGCTCACTAGAGCAGCACCGGTATGGGCACCATACAGGGTTACTGTAGCCTCCTCTTGTGTTTTTCACATGCTGGATTTGCCCCTCATTTTTCACAGTTCCTTCAGTTTTCATGTGAATCCATGGCTTTACACTAGGTTGTAGCGAGGTACCGTTCAGATCTAGTGAAGGTTGGGAGTTTTTCCCTCAAAAAAAAAAAACACTTAGCAGCACATTGTTTTGACTAAAATAATGCAGAGCAAGCACTCGGGCCCTGTAGGAAGCAGAAGCGTGAATCAGCAATGGGTAGAGGACAACTCTCTCTGATAGAGGATATGTTAGGTTTGCCACTGGCAGCTTCACATGAGAAGAAAAGAGGAGCGAATCTAATTGTGCCCCAGAATGCTAGGGATGAAGCCAGTCCAGATCATAAGCGATCACCTAGGCACTCATACATTCCACCTCTTTTAAATGCCTTGAAGTGATGATTGTAAGGAAATTCTGTTGTTCAACTTGAGGATAGTTGTGGAGTGTTTAAAGCAGATTTTCCAGCCCCTTCCCACTGGGGTGTGAAGCCTGTGCAAGCTGTGGGACTATGCTGAAGGGCCCAGACTGGCTCCTTCTGCACCTGGGAAGGGTCACCTTGCAGGAGATTCCAGCTCCTGTTTGCCTTGAAGGGCCAGAGCGAAGCAGGATGTGTCAGAAGACACTGCCACGAGTGAATCAAGGCGCTCTTTGTGTCAAACCCTGAAGTCTTAGGCACGATACTCGACAAGTTTAGCATACTCGCTCCTTGTGCTTGTGAGAATGTCAGCGCAGGTGTGGGGAGAAAAATGCTTTAGCAAGTTCTGTTTCCTTTATTAAGTTTCAGTAAGTTCTTATTACGGTTAGTTCGCCCAGGCCTGGAATGATAAGTGAGAGATGGTATCAGTGGTTGCTATCGTCTTAAACCTAGGTGTGGAGTTTTGGTTCTCATGGCCACTTGTTCCGTAGAAAGGGATCGTGTTGCAGGGCTGGAGTAGCGCTCTGCAAGTAAAGACAGGACCCCAAAACTTGTTTGTGGAAAACGCGTTGCCATGTAGCTTATGCAAGGTACGTCAGTGGAGAAAATTTGTCCCGCTCAGTTGAGGAATTAATGAAAAGCAAACCAGATATGTTATAATTACAAACCAAGGCTGTCACCTGTGCTGCATTAATGTGGCAGGATCCTGTGGATCGGCTTGGCAGGAAGAGGTTAATGCAAGTGGGGAATTTGGAAGGGGATCCCGGCAGCTGTATCGCCTTCCACAGCAAAGGCCAGTGAGCGTCAGTGCCACAGGGAAGCCGGCACCAGCAGAGAAGCAGCTATCAGCACTGCTTCCCACCTAGTTAACAGGACAGCGTGGTGGTATTTATTAACGTTTCTGGCATTTAGTACCTCGGTGACTTTATCAGCTCCCGCAGTAGAATTGGAAAGTTGGGCCTCAGCTCTAAGGCTGTGCCCTAGGTGTGAAATTTCCAGAGGTAATTACAAATGTAAAATCCTGGGGGATGGGGGTGATCTAGATTTGTGCTCCTGATAAATCCCCAGAGGAAAGCCAGCATTCAAAGGAGCTCTGTGATGCACCCTGCTGTGTGGTACATTTCAATTTTGTTTATTTTTTTTAATGTTGCCTTTCAGATTGGAAACTGTTCATTTTTAGTGGGAACCTGGTATGTTTTGGTGACCAGGCTGGAAGTGCCTTTAGTTTATTACTACTTTTGAGCTATGTTAGAAATAGTACGGTTTGAAAAACTTGACACCTAATGTAGTGACTGGTGGAATAAGCCTGTGGGAGAGGGGAGCTGTCTCTCCTGTCAGAGGTGTTTAAGCCGGCTTTTGCTCAGTTCTGAACTCTGTTTCATGGGGATGAAAGACTGACGGTGTCTACACAGCACTACCTGCACAAGGAAACAAAATGCAATTGTACGAGTATCTTAGGTGTCTGGGGCAACAAACCTTGCTCTGATAGCAGTGCCCTTCAGCAGGGGAGCTCCTTGACTGTGTAATCCTTTCATCTGCAATGACTCAAGCAGGTTTGGTCTGGGTTCCACTTTGGCATAAAAAGAGACACGCACAGTTTCTATTTTTAAGTGGTCAATGATAATCGGCTTCGATAATACACGGATCCGTATGCATAGATTGGTTCCTATCCAGGCTGCAGAACAGCAGGAAAATTCTCCTGGTTTTCCTTTTCTATTCTGAAGCAGGGCTTCCCCACAGCTCTTCCTGCAAGAAAGTCTTATCCCCAAATCCTGCCTATGCCCAAGGATAAACAGGGAGCTCCCGCTGCGAGCTGACAAGTCTGCAGGAGTTGCTGAAGTACTGCCCTGCATTAGGCCGGTGAGATCTTCTGCTACACCCAGGATCCTCTGAAGTTATGTGGGTGCCCTTTGAAAGGACAGTTTCAACAGCTGTCTTCCTTGTTGCAAGATTTACCTTTTAAAGGATTGCAGTCTCTTGCGAGCAGTGACCTGCATAGCTACAGGCGGTGATTACTTAACTGAAGGACATCCTACTTTGTCTACCAAATTGGTCTCTGGCATTTCTTGTCATGGTAATTTCTGGTAAAGGTGAAATGGGGGAAGGCTGAATTTCATTCCAGATGAAATGTCTGGTTTACGTGGATTTTTTTTCACCCTCTCAGATCCACTGAAGTTGCAAATACATTCCTATTCCTGCGGCAGATTTTGCTTGATTTTCTGCTCTCTGCAACTGTTCCAAAGCCTGCATGTGTCACAGCATACTTCGGTCTTCTGGTTTCGGTGAACGTTGAGCACAAGCGAAATGGTTGGAAGGCCGGTCAGATTTGCGAAGAGTTTTTAAGTGATCTCAAACGAAGTGTTTTGAATGTATATTTCTGTGATAGCTGGGCCCTTATTCTTTCCAATGTAAAGTTTCCTGCAAATGTATCTGAATCCTAGACTCAGTTGTAGGGCGTTTTAGCCATCTGAAACAAAGACGGTAGCTGGATATTGGTGAAAGTCTTCTCTGTCTAGATATATATCAAGTGTGGAGTTGTTTAGAAAAGGTTACAGAAAGCGATCTTGCCAAGTAATTGAGTGTATAATTTAGGGATTTAACTTGGAGGAAATGACTGGGTAAGTGTTGTAACTAACATGTCCAGGTTCTTCATTAAAGTAGACATTTGTAGCTAATCACTTGCTAGGACTTGTGTTTGTCTACTCGCAAAACCAACTGGTCAAATTTAAAGTCTTTGCGCATCCCCTTGTAGCACAGAACTGATGCAGAGAATCAGTGAGACAAGGCTACGCGGGGCTGCCTTGTCATTTCTGCCCTTTCCAGAGGTGAAAGCCTACAACTACATTGTAGAAACTGTGGAATGCCACACAGACGCTGCTATTTATTCCTAGTCCTAAATATTGCAGCAGGGGACGGGGAATCTGTGTTTCATACCCTTCCTTTGGACAGGGAGTGATGAGGTGAGGCCAGTCAGAAGTGAAAGCTGTGTTTCAGTGACCACACATGTTGTCTGTTAATTTTATTACACATAAACTATCTAATTTGCCTCCACACTTGTAAAATTTTTGCCTAGATGATGTATAGCAAGCCCATGGAAAAAGGTTTTGCAGAAGATTCTCGAACAGTTTTGCCTATGAAAGCTAATCTTCAAAGACACCCAGGAACTTCAAAAAAGCATGCAAACCTTTCACTCCCATTCTCTCTCAATCCTGATATTAAAAAAAAAAAAAAAACAACCCACAAAACTAAATAGGAGCTCTTGAGGAAAACTTAACAGGAAGTTCTTGTGAAAGACTTTCTTTCAGAATGAACAGTGAGAAATAGTCTAACATGATTTTGTATTTTCCCTGTTTTAAAGGGGTATTCAGGACAGTATGGCAACTCCATCTTCACTGCTAGGTAAACTGTTACCATGGCTCAAGATTAAATGAGGACTAAGAAATTTGTCATTGTTAGAGAAATAAACCTGATTTTGACAATCCCATAGCTACTGAAGACAACATTTTGTCCCAAATTCCTGCTTTCTCTTTCAGAAAGCTCTGAAATTTCTTTTATGTCTTCAAAATTTCCAGAAATTTACCTTTTCTAGTTATGGGTTTGGTACTTGTGAAGATACAGAAGACAAGTAAGAGTAAGGTATTTCAGCTAATATAGAAGCTTACTCACAGAGTAAGGTATTTCAGCTAATATAGTCAGTGTTGGTACAGTTGAAAAAGTAAACGTTTAAATTGGATTTGGCTCCTCACTGAAATAACTGTGAGAATTTACAACTCTGAGCTGTTGCCTCAGGTTTTTTGTAGTCTGTTCTCTTCAGTTTCTATTTAGATTATGTTTGTAATATTTGTTTTTTAACTGTGTGTATAAGAAATTCAATTTTTAACCAAACAGAAATCTCTAGGCTCTGGAGCGAAATTTTGTTTAAAAAAAGGGCGATTCTGGGGCACTTTTTGTGGCTCTGAAATCGTGAAGTAAACAAAGCTTGTAAAGCAGGTATTTTCCCATGGGACAGTAAGGTATTTTGAGTACCCTGAGGGTGATTTGTTGCCAGAGTTAAACAGTAAAATGATTTGTGTGATATTCTTAACCGGTGTAAATCCCCGTAGCTCTGCGAATCTGGAAATGCGGCCGTTTGTGCTAGCACAGGAACTGGCCCCTTTATGTTCCTGCATTGGATGTCTCAAATAAGCTAAATGTCACAGACCATCCTGAGGTTTCGTAGGCAGGTTGTCACCACGTAGGAGTACAGGCTCCTATTCCAAATATTTTTCCTATCCAAGAGCGCTATTCAAATTGATTGTGGGTTTTGCCATTAACTTCTGTGGAAAATGGGGCAATAAAAAAAGGCTACGGACAGAGATGAAAGTGGTGATAAAAAGCCAGAACAATGGTAGGCTTTCATCCGTGAGTTCTTTCTCCAATCTGTTTTGTGAGTTCCCCCTTTTTCTTCTTTGTTTCTTTCTGTCTCTTTTCTGTTGGGTGCATGTTAAAGTGGATGAAATGCTACCTAAGCTAAGGAGAAATAGTGAAGAACAAATTGCAGACTTGCAACGCGATTCACAAAATCCCCATTTCCTATTCCCTGTGCTAAACTACTCCTCTGGGATATCCCAGCGCAGGACTGGGGGGGTTGGTAAGGTGCACCCCTTCCGCTCGGAGTCTGAATTTCATGTAAGAATTCATTGAAAGAGTATTTGATTACTGACAGTTCTGAAGGTCTTTTTGTTCCTGTTTAAGTTGAATTGAGAAGTATTAAGTAGCAGGGTATGACAATGACATATTTTTTCCTTATGTGAAAATGAATTACCTTCATTGAATAGACAGGTTTGGGAAAACTGTTAAACCAAATATTGGGATTTAGTGTCTGTTAACTTTAAAAGGTGTGGTGAAGGAGATAGAATGAAATAAATAAGGTGGTTTAGAATTGACTTCGCTCTTCCCATAAGAAATCAAGTCTGGAATTTCATTTGGAAATTTACATCTGGGGCTGGCAGGTGACGGTCCTTTTCCCGGTGGTGGTGTTCAAGTGATGTAACGACTCCAAAGATTAAGATTATTTATTAGGCAAAGAACTCCCCTTCCAACTCAAAATTAGTCCTTAGTAAAGGGTCATTCATGGAGAGAGTAAGAAGCTCATGGATTACTCTGCATTCCAGCAGTTCTGAAATTCAGTACCGTAAGAATAAGACGGTGGCCTGGCACGCGGAAGCGGAGGATAATGTGCATGATGGGAGCAGGGGTGCTTTGGGGAGGACGGCCTTCCTCTCAGCTCAGCTTTGAACACATAATTTCATTCACATACCGAACATGGTTAGCACCCGAAGTAATTCATGATAGCCTGAATGTAATTAAGGAGCGCATGTGAGCCTAAAATTGCTTGCTGCTCCTAAAAACGCATATAGCTGAATCCCTGCATTTCTTTCAGAGGGGAAAAGACAAGAGGGCTGGTGACCACTCATGCTTGTGACTTTTGATGTGGAGTCCAAGGTCGCGATGGCCGGGAGAGCCCACGTTAACACAAAAGACCTTGTACACTTGCTGCTGGAACGAGGGTGTCCCGGGCTGAGAGCCTCCTTTGTTGGAAGAGAGCTACTGTAGCCAAACTAATATTAACCAGTCTCGTAGCCGTGCTGAATGCCCCACTGTTTCACTGAGAAAGAAGCTTAAAGAAAAAGGCCCTTCAGTTTTGGAGGGGAACAGTACAGTTAAGCAGGCACGCAGGCAGTCACTGTGGCATAGTCTAGGGGCCGCATTTGTGGCTTTTCAAAGGTCTTGTGAAAGATCTGGCATTACCGAGTGGCCTTTTCAGGAGATAACTGGAAACGCTGATAATTCCATGTTCAATCAAGTTTGGTTTGTTGATAAAAAATATGAGCTGGGACTCTTGAAAGCACAGGGCCAGTTACACGAACATAACAAACCTACACCTGACAGGGTCAGTTTTCTGTTTGACACGTAATCGGTAGAATGCGCAATCCTGCACTCTTTTTTAGTAAAACTGTATTAAGGTTGTTGGGGGGAGTGGGACATCATAAATACGATTTCCCATGCGCAGGTTTTGAATACTTCCTACGTTAGCAAACAGAAGAAGCCTCGTCCCAAATTGGGGACGTTACACAGGAATCGTATTTGTTGTCCCTTGCAGAGGCTGCAAACATCTCTGCCTTGGATATTGTCAAAATGGCCAGCCGTATGTTTCTGAGGATTGTTTTGGTTTGGGGGTTGGTTTCTATAAGTTTTCTTGTCTGATGTAGTTCTGTCAGAACTGAGTTTTCAGGCAGAATAGCTGGAGAATTACATACCAAAGAGACAGTGAAGAAAGCATGGTGGCAAGGTATCTTTCCATGGTTATTTCCAGGGAAACTAGGCTTACTTTGGTAGTGCAACAGCCATTTTTTTCAGGGTGTGTTCCTCTTTTCAACTTTTCCAGATTGTCTGGCAATATAATGAAAGAAGCTGCTCTGAAATTGCGGATGTGACTGTACGCTGATTGCAATTTAACATGAGTAATAGCCATTATGGAATGGCAATTAAGTAAGGCTCTGAATAAATAGGGGAGGTGTCTAGAAACATCAGATGTTGGTTGCGTTCTGAACTTCTGACCTTTCTGTTATTCTCATGCATGGGGAGTTCAATAATGTGGGGTAACCCTATCTTTAAATGCTCAGTGTCTCACGTTGTTTAAATAAAAGTGATTCCTTGGGACGGCAGTGCCTGCACCCACGGGGCAGGTGGGCGCACCCACTCTCACCCGCTGTGCCAAGGGGCTGCGCTGTGCCCCTGCACGCTGGGGCTGGAGGTGCTGGCAAAAGCCACGGGCTATGTGTCAGTTCTTCCTTTAAGTGGATGAAGTCTAATTGGATCGAGGCTCTAATCTTGAGCCCAAAGGATAAGGAAAAAGGGTATCAGGAACTATTTTAGCTGTGCCTGTGGAACCGTATTTGCTTTCTCAGAGGTGAATTGCACCCCGCTCCCTCTCTGTGTCTTCACAGGCTTCGTTCGCCCTGTGGGTGTGAGTTGCATTTCATCCTCGTGGCCTCACCTGGTAACAGAAATGTGTGTTTCACTTCTAGCACAAGGAAGTCGTTTTAGAAAATGGGCAATGCCCGTAGACAAGTAGACAATTTCCTGACTGTTCCCTAGGTGATGTCCTGGCCACTGTCACTTCTACAGGTGCACTGATAATCCAGCAGCCTCTAATAGCAGATTATGTGCTGGTTGCGTCTGGACGTGATTGTTCATAGCGGTTGCCTACATCCCTATGGAAGGAGTTCATGGTGAGACATGGAAGTTACGGCACGTTTTTTTCCATAAATCTGCTGCAGCTCACATTATTAAATCTTTCTTTCTCTGTCTCTCCCCCCAAATAAATATGTTAATAATGATGCCCAATAGGGTGTATTATAAAATTCCCATGATATAAATCCTTATTTACTGGAACATTTGCTCTTAACAGGCGAGTGGCACTGGTATTTGCCAGCACATTGATGCTAATGATGCTCTGTGCCACTTGAAAGGTGCTTATGCTCTGCGCCTGGGGCCAACCGTGTTCCAGCCAGTTCCTCGCTGATACCTTTTTTTTCCTAAATAAAAGCAGTCTGAAGTTGTTCTGGAGAACAGGCAACACTTGAGGACATGAAATATGTAAAATCTTTAGCTATGGAGCGTGTGCTGGCCGCAGCGTCCTCCATCGGGATGGAGTGGAGCTCCGCACTGGCTCCAGGAGAGCTGCTCTCTCTAGGCTGGGCATGGCAGGGCTGGGACCAGCACCTGCTGGTTGTAGCAACACAAAATAAAACAGCAGCTGAGAGGGGACTTTTCCCCCCTCAGTGTTCTTCCTGAATGACTAAAATGACTGGACAGGGTGGTGCAGCACCCGCTTCAGCGGGCTGGGTACGTGGCTGTCCTTTGCCTCTCATCCAGTCTCCGTGAGCGTGGCAGATTCCAACCAGTTCCTAGCAGTTTTCAAGTGTATGTTTGTGAACTAATGCCAGAACACCTTTTGTTTTCTGTGCTACCTAAGTCAGCTCTCCCTTCTGCTTCAGCTCCTGTTGCCAAGTTTAAAAACATTTCCCTGGCACCAGCTGCAGGTCACTGTGGACTTCATATTCAGAAGTGTATTCATGGAGCTTTTCCTTTTGCATAAGCGTCTCGTGTATTTGAGTTAGGCTGAAATGTGCTCACAAGCTTGGAGACCTGAAAATCAGTGAGTTGTCATGTCTCGGGCTTCAGGAGCACACAAAGAAGGCACACACAGTCTGTGTAAGATGCCGTAAATGCATTTTTATGCCTGTGTACGCATGTGTGTATGTGTGATTTGACTATGAAGGTGTGTAAGATGGAAATAAGCACACAAGTAGTCTCAGTGAATTCAAAGAGCCTGTTCACATATGTAAGGCAAACATGCAGTAGTTCTATTCTTAACCAATACCTGAATTATTTTTTAAATGTCATTAATATCACGTTAACAGACACTCAGCAATATTAATCAGACACTTAGCTTTCAGAAGTTTTCGAGCTCTCTGTTTCTTTTATTAATTGCCATATTTCATAGTCTATTAAAAAAAAACAACCACCACCACTGTTTCACATTTTGAGGGAGAGGAGAGCCCAGAATACAGAGCCCATGTGCAATGTGATTAAGGAGGTATTGGTGAAATGGCTTTGATTGGGGTGTTTGGGTGCTTCTTACATTGATTATACTGAGCTAATGATTGGTGTTTGGCACTCGATTTTCTTGGTGTGCTAAAAATTAAAGAAAGTAAGTGAAGGTAAGTTATTGGGAGTTCTCATGGATAACTTCAACAAAGCCGCACCTTTGCACCCATGTAGAGCTTTTCAGTTTGCGTAGTCAATGCATTGCACAATCAGTACGACTCACAAGTCCTCTTTAAGACTAGAAAAACAAGTGATGTTTCTGGATGAAGCACATTTAAGGTGTTCAAAGTATAATTTTACCCAGCTAATTCCTTCAAATTTGCGTCATCTTTTAAATCTCAGAGACATCTTCTAGAGTTTCAAACAAAGGGTTTTTTTTTCTGGTACTGCTTTGAAAGTTATTACACGGGCAGGAAATATTGTGCTGGAAAGGTATCTTTTTTTCCCCACTCTTGCATAACTCCAAAGGCTAAAATGATTTTGCTTAAACATGCCACATTGTCCCACAAAAGCAGATCAGTAAATGACCTTTGGATTGGAACCAGACTGACCAGCAGGAAAATTTTGAGGTGAGGGATTAGAATGTATGTGCAACTTGTTTGTCCCTCAGAAGTCCCAAGAAAGCAGGTATGGCATGGAAAGACAGACTTCTTTTTTTTTTAATTGCCACATGGATTTCTTAAAAAAGAATTTTAGTATACAGAGTGACTGATCGGAATGTGTGTGTTAAAGTTTACAGTGAGGTTCAGTTTTCTGGAGCTTTTCTTGAGCAAGCTAACAGGTGAAGACATGGATTCTGCCGGTCTCAAAAGACAACTCCTCCAGGACTTCAGCTGGAGCTCTGCATGATGGGTTGGCAGATTAGAGCCAGAGAAGATTAGGAATTTTTCCTCTAATGCTTCTTATTCGCAGTTTGTTTCAAATCTCATTAAAATTCATTCATTTTTAAAACTCCCTTCTCAGAAATAACTGCATGTTATAAATACCATAGGTTCCTTCAGTTATGCAAGTAATTTTTATTGTAATCTAGAATGTTTTTATTGCTGTTACTCATTCAGCTTTCACCTTTGGGATTTAGCTTAGATCTCAGGCTTGCTGAGCCATGGCCTGGCTTACCTGTGGTGTTACTGCTTTTATTTGGCAACCTGTCAGTGCAGCGTAGTGTGTCTGACTGTGCAATATAGCATGCAATTAACAATAGTAAATTATTGCGTGACCATGGAAACTGGATGCACTAAACACATTGTTCAGCAAGGCTATGAAATCAGCTATTATTAATCCCTGATCAGCGCAGTGGTTGTTTAAATACATGTTCTTCCATTTAAAATATTTCTGTGATAATGAAAATTATAATTTAACAGCAATTAATTATAATGATAACATCTCTTAGCAGCAAGATTTAATATTTTGAAAGGTTTAAATGCATTCATCATAGATTTATTTATTTTTTATTCATGCTTTTCAGTCATTAAAGTGAAATTAGATTTAAACACGAAACCAACGAAGGTTTGGCATTTCTTTCATCTCCTATTCTTTCTGATTGCAATGGGTTTTTAAAGAAGCATGGTGAAAACATATACCACAGCTTCGACTTTTCTCTCTGTGTAACGTCTCAATTTGTGCCTCAGATGAAAGATAAGACCCCACAGCTCTCTGAAATCCCTCGCTGGGATTCCGTAGTTCAGCCTTCTGGCCTGTTCCTGTTTAAGGTTGCTAAAATTCATAGAGTCCCAGAGTACTTTAGGTTGGAAGAGACACCAGGAGTTCATTTGGTCCAGCACACCAGCTCAAAGCAGGGTCAAGTTGAGTGTTAGATCAGGTTGCTTAGGGACTTGTCCCGCTGAGATCTGAGTAGCCCTAAGGATGGAGATCCCACAGCCTGTGGGGGTTGTAGTGTCTGAGCACCCTCATGGTGACAGCTTTCTTCTGGATAGCCCATCAGAATTTCGCTTGCTTGGGTACGTCCAGCCTTGCACCACCAGCAGGTCTGCTTCCCCCAGGGTGGTGCACGCTGCTGTAGGCTTCTGTCTGCAGTGCCTGGGATCGCTCTATAAAAGATGGGTTTCAGCATCCCTTTTACTGCCTTCACAGTGAATGCTGAGTCCTGATGCCCATCCCTGACTGACTCATCTCTGCTTAACAGTTACCAATTCATATTTCCAAATACCTAGATAAGGAGGATCCCAGTCTGGTCACATAGTTGGATTGTAGAAACAGCAGAGTGCTGGTAGTCTTGTGTGAGAGCTGTTGCATTGCCTGCAGCTGCGGAGGAGAGGGAGGAATGCTGAAAGGAAAAGAGAACAACAGAAATCATAAAAAAAACCCAAAACAAAACAAAAAAAAAACCCCAAACACCCCACCACCACCACCCCCCACCCTTGTTTTTCCTCCTTACAGACAGGTGGGGATCCACTGTAAAAACTCTTTTCATTCTGCTGGGTTTGGACATGGAAAGAAATAAGACAGACCTTACGTAGTGAAGTACCTGGCATGTTCTCTGCTTTTGCCAAGCCTTGCTCTCACGCTTGCGAACACGGCTAATCAGACAGCGTTTTAGAGTCATAGAATTGTTTAAGTTGGAAAAGACCTTTAAGACCATTGAGTCCAACCGTTTGGGCAAGTATAGAAAAAACCAGCACTGTCCCCCCCACCCCTCTGCCCCCCCCAAAAACCCTGGCACTTCCCTGCATTATGCTCATACTGTTTTTTAAAGGAAACTGCAAAGACCCCACAAGATTGAGTGTACTTGAAATAGCGCAGTGACCTCAGGTTTTCATTGTTCTTCTGTGGGAATTTCACAGTCAGTGTCTTGGGACAGGCCGATGCTTTTTCCATGCTCCTTTTCGTTAAGTGATTTGTCTGTTGCGCAAAGGGAAAAAATGGCAACAAGGGCAAACCACTACCATCGAATCAGCCGTAAGGCATTTGTGTCCTTTTATGTTAAATGCTGACAACACTGAGGTATTTTTCATGCTGGTTTTTAAACACAGGTCCATTTGGACTCTATACTGCACGCTCATTAGGCCATAAAGTTATTCCTTTATTCAACTGTACTTTTGCTATTTTGCTGTAAAAACAGTTTTGTAACATCTTTCTCCAAATACATTTTGGAGATCAGGCCTTGGTCCTCTGGAACGTTTTTCTCATAATGGACTTCAATAATGTGAGTGGTTATACTGCAACCAGGGCAGATGATGGGCTCTAATGCTGAAGATGGGTGTAGGTGTTTCCAGGAGCAGCACCGAGAAGTGTTAAACCATTTTAATCATCCACTAGAACGGTTGCGTTTCTGTGGCTGCTTTGCATTTCATACAGAAAAACAAGTAGTCAGCTGGTATCCTAGAGGACCAGGAAAAAAAGCTGCATGGTTAATGTTTATGAAATGGGCTGTGTGACAGGGTGTTTTCCATAGCAGGGAGCTGGTCGTGATGCGGGAGATAGTTACACAGTTTTGCATTCTAGTTTTCCTGAATTTAAACAAGCAGTTCACGTAGCTTGCACCGATCTAGGGAGAGCTGAACACATATTCTCCCTAAATCTGCTTAAATATGTCATCTTTGTCTTCTGAATTAAAAAAAAAAAAAAAAAAAGAAAAGAAAGAGACTGAGTTCTTCCCATTTAATCTGTTAAACCCAGATGACTTTTATGTTTTGTTTATCTGCTGTGGGAAACTGTGCAGCAGTTTTTTGCAGATGAACATAATCATTCTTCTGCATGAATCTGAAGCTGGCTTTCAGGAGGTTTATTTTTGTATTGCTGACACCAAAATGCCATAAACTCTGTGTAAAAATAAAGACAATGACGAGACCTGCCCTTCCACACCCCGTAATGCTTGGCTGGCTACCGGACATTGTTCTGTGCATCATTTTATTGTGTGAGTGAGGTTTAGCGACATCAAAGAGAGAAAGCAGCAGAATTGTTTTTTCCACATGCTGCATTATGTAGCTTTCCCTTTTTTCTTTTCAGAGCATTTTCGGCAGTGAAAGTAGTCACATGCTGTAATGCTTGATAGGGAAGGGTAGATATTTAATAGGATTTAGAAGCTGGCTGGCGCTTCCTAGTAAAAGAGAATGGATTGCTGAACACACCCCTGGCTTCTGAACAATAGTCTCTGTGTAGCAGAGTCGGGAAGCGGCAAGGATTTTGCCCCTAATGAAAATCACCAGCTAAACATGGCACGAACAAAATCACCTCGTTGCTTTGTCATCTTTCACGTTTGCAGTCGTCTAAGTCATGTTGGAGCATGTAAAAGCTTTGGCGTAATCTCACCATTTTTGATGGGGAAGTCACACCGCAGATTACTTTGTGCCATAAAATAACCATAACAAATATATCCTCCTTGCATCAAAAGCATCAGCTGCAGTCATTCCTCCGTGTTAAACTGTCTGCAAGATGGAAGTAAAAATGAAGGAGAGGCCCTTTTATTTTTTTGAAGTTCACCTGTTGTTTCTAAGCATTGGACCTGCATGTATCATGTTCTCTGTATAAGCTGTATGTAAGTTTGACCTCCTACAGGTTTTATTCTTGGTTGTTGCTTGCCTCTGCATGTGTGTGTTATGAACGTCTGTCTCCTACATTGAACTCTTTTTTTTTTCTATTTTCATCAACTCCTGTTTTCAGTCCTGACCCGTTATCTGCAGCTGGAGAAAAGCAGCATCCACTGTTCAGTTTTATTGCCTTACTACTAAAGGGGAGATAGTCATAGGACACTTGAATGTTAAGAGAAACTAATTTTATTTCCTTTTTTCTACAGACACCTAATAGTCGTCCTCCTGACTGGGTGATCCTTCCTCCTTTCATCATTTTCTTCCCTGTTGATCAATTCCAATATATTTTAATTTAGACTCTCTGTGCCTGACTGTGCACGCTTATGCACCGTTCTCTCTGGACTTCTTATTGCCACACGTACTAATGTAGCGTGTACCGGGACCATGTGAAAAGGCCATCATTTTGTGAGTGTTTATCCAAGCAGATGTTTCTCTCCTCAGCTGATCCGGTACAAATACACAGAGGTGCTTTTTTCCCCTCTGGGTTATATTTAGCGTTGCATCAGTTGACTGATTTGCGTTGCCACGCAGCCCCACAGGCAGGCAGTCCCACGGAGGGTCCCGGCCGAGGGTCTCGCCCCAGGGTGGGGTCCTGCTAGCCTGGCAGGAGCACACAAACCCCAACTGCAGCCTCCCTCCCTGGCATGAATCGCAGGCCAGGGCTGCTGGTAGTCCCCAGCCTTCCTTTGAGTGTGCAGCCCTCGCTTTGGACAAGAAATTGAAGGACCTGGGGCCACCAGCATTGTTCTTTCCTCAAGGCGCTACTGGGGACCGAAGGAACCCTTACTTGGTCCTGTCAGATCTCCTGAGGGATCTGCGTACTGGCCTCGGAGCCAGGTACAGTTGAGTTATTTTGTACAAGCCTGTGCTCAAGCCTGCCTGAAACAACAGAGGTTACACCTGTATTAGAATTATGTCATGTTCAGTATCAGTCTTCGGTTACTATAACAAATGGTGACGATTATCACAGTACATGCGTTCATGTTGTTTCCTGGTAAAATCTTGTTTGATCACAACATTCTGGTTCCAGTAGCTGATCTGCCATTCTCTCAGGCGTCTTTCTCAACTGAAAAACTTCACAGCAATGGCTGGAATTTGTGAAACTGTGAATGTTACTGGCTATTTAACTCCATATCCTCACAGCTACGAGAAAACAGAGAGATGTCCTGTGCCCTGAAAACCTACAGTAATGGGAATGTTGTCCTGTGAAAGGAAGCTCTGTTTTCTCTTTGCACAGTTAACCTCTGTTATGATCCGGGGAATTCCGGGAAGCTGTGGATGTTGGATATCAGCAAAAGTGGTGCGCCTGGAGCACCGCTCAGCTGAGTTCTGAGTCAGTGTCTGCGTTTGTTGCTATAGTGAAAAAAATAATGATTTTAAACTGGAAAAGTTACTTTCAGCATGGAAATCAAAAAAGACGTAAACCTGCAGGAGACAGAGCTTTTGGAGTTAGGGATTAAAACTCATCCTTAACGTGCCTTGCTTGAGGTATTACAAGGATCTACAAACATTGATAATGCATAGAGCAAGCTGCCCGCCGGCTGGGCTCGGCGGGGGGGATTTCGGTGCCTCTGAAGGGCCGTCCCAGGGCGGCTGTGTACATACAGAGCGCCCGCCAGCAGTCCTGGGCGCTCGGTGCTCCTTTCAGCTTCCCTTTTGTGCTCGAATTTCTCTTCCCTTCAGTAGCGTTTCAGCTCCTTTGAGAGCCCCCCCTTTGCTGTTTATCTGGTTGGGTGCGGAGGCCTTTGAGTCCAGGGGCTGGTAGCAGCTGTTGCACGTGGAAAGTCGTTTTACCTGCACTGGGCTGGCAGCAGCGTGCGCCAAACGTATTTGCCATTCAGTTTGAAACGGATTCAAGGTCAGTTTGTTGAAAATGTGGTTTGACCGGTATGGAAGGGAGCAGATAGTCTGCAAGCTGTTTTTAGAAAACAGGCAGCCGCACAGGTAACCTTTGCCACAGCAGCGGTTAGTGCTGCGGTTGCGCGAGGGGACTGGGGCTGATAACGCTTTGTGGCATGTGGGAGCAGCAAGGGGGTCACGGGGACCCCCGTTTCTCTCCGCTGGCTCCTGCAGCCGTGCATTTTCCAGGGCATTTATTAAGACAAATTCTCCATTATTCTGGTACAGCCCCATTGAGTTCACTCAGCAGAGTTGAGCGTGTGACAGAGGGAGGATGGTGTGTGCGACCCCCCTCCCGCTGTCCCGCGCTGGGGATTCAGTGACTGACACTCCTGTCTTTCAGAAAGCTGACTATGTTTTTGTCAGGGTTTTTCTCATCAAATTAGTAGAGGAAGAAATTACTTTTCTCAAGCAGGCAAGGGGCTGGATGCCTGCTCATGATCTCATCCAGCCCTGGATCATGCGAATTTCAGTGTACAAACTCCAGTTTATTTACTAAACTCTAAACAAAGTCAGTCCTTGATTTATCACAAACAGAGCACTGGAGTTTGCAAGCCGCTGTATGCTAGCAGTATTGTCGTGGCGGTTTCCGCATAAAGGAAATTTCCTTCCCAGTGTTGCTTCAAGATAAGTTGGATTCTCTATTATCAATACTGCTGTTAGAGTGGTTTCCGTTTTCCTGCTGTGCATGTTTTGCATGTTGCGCATTGCTCTTTACCCTTGGGAAACAAATGTTTTCACAAGCTGTAGGACACTTGGAGCTCCACCCATATCCTCTAGTTTTAATTAATCTTTAAAATCTAAAACTGTGTTTTTGAAAGTATGAAGGACATTTGTCAAAATAATCACATGAGATTCTTAAATAGCGCTTCAAGGCCCATCGCTGATGTTAAATCCCTGGTATCATCACTCGTGCATGCACCTGGCCCTTAGCGTGTAGGTTTTTGCACAGCACTGCATGTTAAGAGAGTCAGAGTTGCGTTCTGTGCTTAGCCAAATTGTCGGAGCTGTAAGTACTGCTTTTCTGTATGTACGTTTCTTTCTCTGAAACATATAACCAAAATTCATTGGTTTGAATTCTGTGCATGTTTTAACCTGAAACCCCAGAGCAGAAAAAGGCAGTTTATCAGTTTGAAAGGGTTGCTAAAAGCATTGCAAAAACTTGCAGTCATTAAGAAACACCATGTAGAAATAATCAGGAGAGGTTTTAACACGACCAACCCCAGCCACGCAACTTTCCAAACGGGCTTGTTTCGCTTTCCCACGTTGTGGGATGTGGGGGCAAGAACGGCTGCGCCTTCTCCCTTTGGGTGTTTCTATTGCTAATAGTGTCAGCGGGGAATTAGAGCGCTGCGCTCCGCCTGTGCCAAGCGCACGATAACGAGTGGCCTTCCTGGGTGACCGGCCCATTAGGGGACTGAAAGAGCTGCTGTGTCTCTCCGGTGGCATTTTTCTGAGATAAGATGCCAGTTGACCCCAGAAGCTGTCAGTGAGCGGGCGGGGGTCTGGCTCTGGCACGGTGCCGCAGGGTTTTCCCACGGGGCTGGAGGCTGCGCCTGGACAGCTGGGGATCTCGCTGCTTTTGGCCGTTCTTGCCGTGAATCGGAGGAAAGGAGGAGAGACGGGAAGAAAAGGAGAAGCTGTTAAAGTCTACAGCAATGAAGTTGCTGAGACACATGTGAAGAGCTGACAGTAGGCTCAGCGTGTGGAGTTAGCACTGAAACCATCACAGCTGTGGTCTCGGTAGAGATTTTCACGCTATTTTTATCTGGCGGGGCGAGCAGGGAGGAGGACGGCGGCGCTGCAGAGGATGGGTGGGGATCAGGTGAGAGGAGTGAAGATGAGAGCGAGCGCAGGGCGGGTGCGGAGGTGAGGAGCCAGAAAAACCAACCGAGCCCTTCAGCCTCTCGCTGTAAACAGGAAATCGGGGGCCACCGAGCAAGACAGAGGAAACGGGAAGGCAGGAGGGGAGAGGTGGCAACTGCATTTGGACTACACTAAAGAAAACACGCCTAACGGCACCGAGCATCGGCTACCAAAGCACAGAGGGCCTCCAACGAGATGGAGAGAGCCTGTAGGCTGTGTTTCCGTCCTCTCCCTCACTGATAATTCGGTGCACTTAAAGATGCTGAGGCAACACAGACGAGTCGTCACTGAAACTTTCCCAGGCTGCTTTCCCTGAATCCCCACTGCCTGAAGAATGTGCTTTCACGTCCTTTTTTAGGCCCATCGTGCTGGGATGGGGAAGGTTTTTTTGGGAGAGTGACCCCTGGGCCGCGTCGCGCCGTCTGCAGGAGGGACCCATCATTCCCCTCGTGAAAGGGTTGCCTGGAGCCGGCTGATCTGTTGGCTTCCTTTGACTCGCTTTCAACAACAGAAGATCCTAAGCTGGTGTCAGTTAATGCAACGGCACCAGAGTTTTCACAACCTGACTTGGCATGTCACTGTATTTCCCCTGTCAGGTCTTTAATCTGTTCAAAATTAGGCTCTGACCCTTCATCTTCTTTTACTAAAACCACATGGATGTTCTTTTCCCACCCATTAATTTATCGTAATCCCAAATTGGGAGGATTGTTGATAACTATAACTTTTGACCAAAGATTTTTTAATGGATGGCTTCGTGATGATGTTTGATAGCTTTTTTGGTTTACGTAATACTTTCTATATCCAACTCTATTTTTAGGATCCTATACGTTGGTATTTCTCTTTGGAATGAATGTAACCACAGGGATCTCTGAATGTTGTGCTTCTGTGTGGAGACTGCAGTAATTAAATAAACAAACTTGCTGAGCTGTTTTGGGGCTTGTTCAAGCTGGTGAAGGGAGATGTGGTAATTTCTGTTAGAATTTTCTTTAAAAAGCACCAACTATTGCAAGGTTTTTCTTCTGTGACTCATTTCAAAAAAATACTTCAACTAAAAGCATGGGTTACTAGACAAGCAGATATGCAGATACAGCATTCTCAGGAACTTGCTATAAATAGTTCATAAAATATATATTTAAGGTTAGCAGACACTATATTTAAATCATTACTTGGATAGACAGCTATGTCCACTCGTCAGATATATTGGGTTTTTTCTTCTTTGGTCCAAGATTGAACAAGCTATGTTGTTACACCACTGGTACAAATTGCAACATGGTTAGGAGATGCTGCAGCTTTTGACTGCAAAGATATTATTTATTTTTATAGTATCATTTTGCTGGGGCAGGGTTTGAGCTTTCTAATGAACTGGCCCTTTCCCTGTTAGCACGATGCTTATTAACGACGCGCAGCGCAGCCCCGTGCTGCTGATGCTGTGATGTTCTGGCAGTAAAGGGCACGTGCATCCCGCGGGATTGGCGGTGTGGGGGGCAGAGCGGGGGGCTGAGGTCTGGCAGCCGGGGGGGCACGCGCTGCTGCCTTTGAGAAACTGCTGTTGGCTCCTCTGGGCACACTGGAAAGCAAGACACGGTTATTGCTAATTTCCTGTTCACTTCCGATAGCTTAGCGATCCTCTGCTTCGTACAGAGTGAGGACAAACAAGAGCAACGCAAACCGTCAATTCATTGAAAGCATATTGCTGCTTTTTTCACAAACCCCACCTTTTTCATCTTTCCAAGCCCCGTTTTCTTAATTTCACACCTTAAAGGTAGGTAAAAGTTGCTACAAACGGGACAGTTTCAGTGTGTTAGCTTTGGTCACATCCTGCCACGTGGTCGGGTAGCAACAATAAATTCAGAAATACATGGGAGGAACTGAAATCTTCGGGTGAGGTTTATGTAATTGGGCAAACTGCCACTGAAGCGCTGGTCTGCTCTCCCACTCTCTGTCAGATTCCTCCTCCTTACCACCATTCTGCTATATGATTTCTTTTCTTACTGCCTTTTTTTTTTTCTTGTTTCCCAACTTTCTATCCTCTTCAGCCTCAGCTTCTTTGTCATTCCTTGTCACCGCGACCAGGTTTTGCTGCTGTCCCCGAGGTCCTGTGGGTGTGGAGGCTGTAACTGGTTATGAGCGTGCTGGGATCATGCCCCCACCATGCTGCGCTGCCGGGAAGGGGGCACGTCCTTCCTTTTGAAGGACAGCATCCCCTGAAAACCTGAGTAGTCAGATATAAACTCTGCGTTGATCTGCACAGTCATTAACGTTTTCGGTGTTTCAAACAATGTACTTAGAGTTTTCAGAGCTGGACACGTTACATTTTGGTTTAGGATTTACCAGTCTTCATGTCCTGTTTCTGAACGTGCCAACAACTTTAAAGAGACCGATGGGAGGTTTAGATGCTCAGCTGCTTGGAAAAGCAGACCACTTTCTTCGTATGTCTAATTATGGACTTCGGAGTCCAAGTTTGAGCACCTGTGTTTTGACAAATCTGGTCTGTAGTAGTTCCCAGCTCAGTGAAATGACTTTTTGCTAACAAGGAAGGGCTTCGTCCAAAGCCCTTGGCAAAAGAATTTAACCACAAAGATGTATAACATTTTCTGTCTGAGAGTTCTCGGCTTGGCAGATAGCTGTTTAGGAGCTTCTGAATTAATGTGGACTGTAGTGAGCCTGTGCATTAAGAGAGCTCTTGTAGCCAATATTTTCGTGTATAAACAGTTGTGAAAGACTCTGGGAAGGGAAGGTGGAAAGAACCTGTTTTTCTATGGCTTTAAATAAATGCAAGTCTCCTTCAAACATGCAGTTATGGAAAAGTTCATCTTGACATTGTGTAAATACAGTTACAAATGTTGAATCTGCAAATAAATATTGTAATGAGAAGGGAAAAAAGTAAATGGGAAGCTTTGGTCTCTGCTCTCTTTTGTACCTGTCTTAATCCAAAGTGACTTCTGGTATTTCAGGGGATCTGTTGTGGATCTGTGTGCGTATCCGAGAGCAGAAGCTGGCCTGTTCTTCCAGTGGTGGAAGATAACTCTTGATCAAATTATTGGACAGTTTGATGAGTCCAAAGGGGCTTTTACATTGTAGATTTACAACAGACCTCCTCACACCTAGAGAAAGCTGCTTATCTGAGCAGCAAGTAAGTCTGCAATCTGTAGTTCAGGTTTATTTCATAGATAGTAACTCAGTAAAATTCCCACTGACATTAGGAAATAAAATAGGAAGAAAGGTGGATTTTCAGTGAAAAGTCCCAATTTGTTCAATGATTTTGCGAAGAAGGCAAGCCGTACCTTTCGTTTAATATTAGACATGTTTGAACATCACGTTTTCGTGTCGGTACGTGAACTGTGATTTATTTTGAGTAACATTGTGTTGTTTTCCTCACAGATGAACGTGAGGCAGTTCAGAAGAAGACTTTCACAAAGTGGGTTAATTCCCACTTGGCACGCGTATCATGCAGAATTACAGATTTGTACACTGACCTTCGCGATGGAAGGATGCTCATCAAACTTCTGGAAGTTCTTTCAGGAGAGAGACTTGTAAGTGTTCATTAATAGTCATTGTGGGTTTCTTGTCTAGGTTTTGGGTGGGTTTTTGGTGAATCCTTGGCTCAACTGAAGTACAGCAAAACTGAGCACTGAGGGTTCAGCACTGAAAATGTCTTTTTACATATTAAAGAAAAAAAAGTCTATTGCTTCAGCTGGATCCAGACACCATTAAAATACCTTGCTCTTGGTTTCAGTAGGAATCAAAGGAAGTCTCCTTCAAAGGTTCCTTGCTGGTGAGAGGCTGAGCGCTTCCAGCAGCGTACTCCCTGCTCCTGAATCTGACGGGCACAGAGCACTAAATGTTCTCCAGCCCCTTACGCCGTCTCAGTGACGGTGAATTAGATGTGCTGAGGAACGTTCCCGGGCGCCGTGGCCAGCTGGCCCGTTTCTGTGCTAGTAAACACAGCCGCCGGATGCAGGTGGCTGTGTGCAGGCTGCCTGCCGGCCCGAGGCCTGGAACATCCCTTCTCCCTTCCCTGGAGCGTGCTGGGGGGCCGTGGAGGACAGCTGGTCGGAGAGGGCCGAGTCCACCCTGGGAAGCACTGCAGCGGCTTTAGCCGTGCTGTTAATTGCACCCCACTGCTCAGGAATGCTCCTGGGTGTACTTGATTTTACTAGGATGGATAAGGCTTGGATTTTCTTTGGTTAGAGGAATATCTAAAATGAATTTAAATAAATGGGGCAAATTCTTCCTTTGGGTGTGCTGAGAGAGCCCCCTTGATACCAGCACAAGGGAGTGGTGAGTAAGAAAATCCCTGTAGTGAAAAATGCTGCTGCATGACAGGAAAACCGGGTGTCAGGAAATGGCTGGGTATCAGTTTTTCATTCAGTTCCTTAAATGATGGCTGTGCTCTTAACTACCTAATTTAAAGCAATCTTTTCAAAGAAATACGGGTCTTTAGCTAAGACCTAAGGCTACATGAGGATGCGACTGTGTAATCGCTTGTCATCGAGCACTCCTATTAATGGAAACTCCATGGCTTAAGACTCTGGTTAATGAATTGAACGTATGGCCCACAGTGTAGTGTCTGTACAGTAAGGCAAGAGAGGGCGATTTCTAAATGCAACTGTGAGGGTAAGGAAGCTCTGACATGCATAGAAGTACCCTGTGTGGATGAAGGCATTGTGTGGATGGAGGTAACTAATCTCAATGTTTGTCAGCTACATTTTGCTCAAAATACGTTTCTCTCTATACCAGATCATTTACTTCAGTGAGGTATTAGGCTTGACGTGTTCACGGCAGGTAGCAGATGTTACTCATTCAGGAATAACTGAGACCAACATGCCCCATTATTTGAGGATTCAGACAGCAACCGTGCCACCTCTGTTTAAATCTTTGTATCTGCCTGCCAAGATTTGACTTCCAGTGTCAAATAGCAGTGGTGAAGCTCGGACCAGTCGTGTGACTCTTGCTGCGTGATTCATTTACATTTTTCACTCCAGGTTTTGAAAAATGCAAACAGAGCTTACGCAGCTGTTCGGGTGGGGAGGGTGCAGGAGCCACCCGGTGAGAATGCTGGATCTGCACTTGCATCATCGTTTGCGTATCGCATTGGCAGCTGCCTGCACCACCACAAATTCTTTTTGTAGCTTTGTTATCTCAGGATGGAGGACAGCAGTCTCTGTTTGAACAGTACATTCCACCACACCTTCCTCTGCAAACAAGAATACAGATAACGCAATGCACTAAACCTTGAGACAATTACACACACCAAAAATATTCTAGGAGGATCAGCACGTAGCATCCACTTGCTGATGTTCTCCAGCCCTTTGGAATTTCTTTTAGCTAGTATTGGTTAGGTTCTGACATTTCCCTGCCACCCAAGCAGAAATGTAAAGGCAGTATCTTATGCAGAAAGCTTAAAATCAAGACAAGAAACATCAAATGGTAAGAAAACAATAAACAAATGCAGAAACTAGCCTAGGTAATTATTTTAATATGGTGTGTTTACTGATGCAGTAGAACAAACAGGAATTGTTTTCTCCCTTTTGAAACTGGCATTCAGATTCTGGAGCTGGAGCCATATGCTTGTGGAGGAGAGTCCGGGATTTAGGATACTAATTAGGAAAGCGGGACCGCTCTTTGCCCTCTGTAAGACCTCCAGCCTCATTTGCACAAACCTTGCATTTTTCAAAAGCTGTTGTGTTTTTTGATGATGAAAACCCAGAGTCCTCAAAGGTCTGTTGGAGAAACTCAAAATGAGAGTGTCCAATAAGGGCAACATCTACATCTTCCTGTCTTTGCTCAGCTTGATTCCTAATCCTAGTGTTGAGTCCAGACCTTACTGCGTAAGGTCCTCTGTACAGCACAGTATTTGGAAAGAAATTGATAGCATGCAATTGTCTCACTGAGCAAAGCAGAAAAGAATCCAGCCAGTATGAAAAGACGGTTGTAATTTTGTTTGCACACACTGTTAACCAGCTTCTCCCAACAGAAAAATAAAGCTGGGAATTGTTTTCAGCATAAAATTAAGTATTTAGCTCAGGTTCTTCCACAACTATGTAAAGGATTAGTAAATTCCTTACAATTCGTGGATGCTCAAAGGTCAAACTGTTTAAGCAGATTCTCTGGAATAAGTTCAGTCACGCTTTCTGTTAGAAAAGGCAAGACTTTTGATGTTAAACAAATTTTCCTGATAATATGCATGTGAAGACTCTGAGTTCAGGTAAATACAGTAAAAGATGCATTCAGCACACTTGCTTCCCTGTGGTGAATTTCTGGATCTGGGTTCGCCCAGCGAAGGTGAAAGTTACGTCTCGCTATGTCTCATTGTGAGGCTGTGCAGGAGAGTGTGGCAAGCGCAGCCACACCTTGTACAAACCGGACTCGGACGCCTCTTCCTCTTTTTGTTGCAGAACGGTGCCTGAACGGTATGGCCTGCCGGTGCTGAGAAATTGAACCTTCTGGCTTCTCGGGGCGCCTGGCATTTTTTTGGTCGGGTGGCACTATTGTTCTCGTCCATGCAGAAATTTGAAGTGCCTTCTTGGACTGTTAATAAGTCATAGTTTGAACAGCCCTAGATGACATTGCTAATAAACTGTTACAGCCCCAACAGGGAATTTCTGAGCCAGAAAGTGCCCCTAGTGCTGGAGCACTAGAAAAATACGTCAGCGTGCTCCTGCTCTACGGGGAGCAGCGTCCCGTTCGGGTTTACTGTGTGTGCTCTGCTGCTTCACGTACAGTCATTGGGTTTGTGGGAGAAAAAATCCTGTCAATAACCTGAAGGTTACATTTCCCAGATTCTTTATCGGAGAGTATGTCGTCGTACAGCGTGTGGGTGGGAGCAGGCAGTCTCAGGAACTAAATAAAACATCTATCGTGAATGGTATTAACTGTCACCTTGGTGCTGTTGCTTCTGAAAGCAGAAAAACAGCCTTTAAAACCATTTTCTGCTCAGTAACTTGAGGCAGTGCAGTTACGGCTTAGGTAATTGAGAAAGGCTGCATTAAGGCAGAGGGGACAGTCAGGTCTGCCACTGCTGCTTAGAAACAGCCACAGTCACAGTCGTTCCTGAGGTTTGGGAACATCATCATCAAAGTGAGCACCCCGTGTGTAAGCTGATCTCGGGCGCTCAGGCGTGGCTATGGGCTGGAGCGAGTCGTGGGCCGGGCAGCTGCTGGGCGCAGCCTCGCCTCCGCCTGCCCCTGCAGCTGGGCGCTCCCTCTCCCGCCCTGGGAACAGCCTGCCTACATCTGTTTTGCAAGATTAAATTAAACCTGCGGTCCAGCTTACCACGCTCCTGCGTGATTGATGGTACCAGCAGAAGGCTGGATCCAGGATTGTCCCTGTTGATAGTGAGGGATCTCTGGTTGGTTTCAGCCAACCATGTAACCTCACTCTTGCTCCCACTCACGCTATGGCTCTTGGCCCTATCCTGGTGGCATTTGGGGCGTATGGTATGTGCGTAGGGTGTACACGCAATTTGTGCCTCTTGGGAGGGACTTTTATGCCCCAAAGCAGTGGCGGGTTCCTGGACATTTTCACCCTTGCTGGGAGTTGTGGGTTGACTTTCTCTGCACCGTTGCCCAGCCTCTGGAGGAGAACCACACTCACTGAAAGCTGAAGTGAAACTAATGACCTCGGGGCTTTATGTGTCCTGAAGGGCATCTTTCTAGCAAGCGTTTCATCTTTATGACACACCATTGCACAGGCTGCTGTTTCTAGGGTCCTTAATATGGCTCCAGCCGAAACTCTTCCCCTTGAATGCAGTCTGAGGCGAGGATTTTGCCTGAGCTATTTCCATGGCCAGTTAATTACGTTCACTGCAGAAAACAAAGGCATTATGTCAATTAGTAGTTTGGCTGAGTACCTCTGGTGACATCTCAGTGAGCACTGAACAGGCTATTCAGCTGTCATCCTTATCTGCAGAACAAAGTTGCTTTAATTTTATTCAGTTTTACCACCGACTTCTACATGCTGTTAATATATTCATGGCTTTTTTCATTTGCACTGGGCCTTCGTAAAATTGTGCTACATCAGTGTGGCTGATTTTTTTTCCCCCTTTATTTTCTTATGAAGAAATTGTTTTGAATAAATCTCTGTTGTTATTTTCATACTATTTATCCTACTTCAGCTAACAACAAAAAAAGCAATGATGCCTCTTTCTTGAGGAGTTCTATTGAGTAGCTTACAGTTCAAATCTGAGCTGCCTTTTTGGAGAGCGTGTATCTGTATTTACAGATACTCTCTGGAGCATTCATTAGCAATTCCCTCTATTGCGTGTGTATGCCAGTTATCAGTTTGTTTCATATCTTTATCTTTGCAGAATCTTCCTTTTAAGTGTGGAAGAACTTGTACTAGAGAAAAACAGCATCTTAGGAAAATGTAGTAGGTGTGGCATGAACTTAACAAAATAATTAATGTTCCAGCTGGTGAATGAATATACTAAACCGAAAAAATGAAGGAAGTAAGCAGGGAAAATACTTTGAAAGGCAAGTGAAATTGTCGCCTGGTATGTGCGGCTCAGGTCTCGGATGTTGGCATTTCCACCGCGGGTTTGACGCGTGCTACCATCATCCTTGTGCCATTGCGCTGTAAGATGCAAGGAGCGGTTCTGTCCACTGAGTTTGAAGAACAAATGCATACAGTATTGCTGGCTGGTCGTGGGCAATGTGGTGACTCACCTGCCTGGACTGAAGAGCTGGCAAGCCCTTTTTCTTCTTTTTCTTCCATCTGCAGTAACGCATGTTTTTCTTCTCCCTTTTACCTTCTAGCCTAAACCAACCAAGGGAAGGATGCGCATCCATTGCCTGGAGAATGTTGATAAAGCCCTCCAGTTCCTGAAAGAGCAAAGGGTGCACCTAGAAAACATGGGATCTCATGATATTGTGGATGGGAATCACAGGCTGACGCTTGGCCTTATTTGGACTATTATCCTGAGATTCCAGGTAAAGATGTACACATACACGTTTGAGTTTTCCATACTTGTTTGTGATATACTTCATTGTGCTTTTTAAGAGTGGAGCGCTCCCAGGCTCTCCGAGATGATGGGAGTGAAAAGTGCTTAGCCTCCAGCAGGACGTGCTCCAGAGCTAAGGGGAGAGGAAAAATCAGTCTTCGTGGTGCTGCTGACATGTAGTGGCAGCCAAGGGGAGTTTTCTGTGTGGAGAGTCGTATAGTTTTACTTCTAAATTACTAATAAATACGAAGCTCCAGTCATAGACCTGTACACTCTTGCAGCCCTAGGAGGAAATGTACCCTCAGCTGCTCTTCACCTCTGTGGTGATCATCATTTACCTGGCTGACTTTGGACTGGAGCGGATTAAGGGTGCCCACAGGAATTCTTTTAGCATCCCAGCTAAAGGCTGAGATTTCTTGTTTTCTAGCAAGTTGCACATTGGTCTTTGCCCTCAGTTAAAAAAGGCTGGAACATCATTTTGCAGAAAGGAGAATAAATTTATATAATAAATATATGATTTTAAATAAATAACATAGCAATAAATATTTAATAAATTTAACATTCTCTTACCTGTGGTGTTGCTCAGTGTTTTCCTAATATGAAAGTGTCTGCCTAACTTTCAGTGACAGCAGTGGAACTTCACTGAAGCTACAATACTCTTTTTAAAAAGCAGTGAACTATATCCATAAAATCAGATATATTTGTCCATATGAAGTAGAAAGTGTTTTCCTTTTTTTCCCCCTTCTTTTTTTTCTCTTTCCTCTTTTTAAAAGCTGGATAACAGCCTAGAATATGGAATATAGAGTTGTGATACCGCTAAGGGCAAACACTACTTCCTCCAAGCTTGAAATTCCAAAATGGTTTGCTCCTATGAAACTCCTGGTTAGTTTTTGCCCGGGGATGCCCTCGCGAGGAGCCCTACCTGCTGCCGCCCCTCGGCTCCTGGACGTGCTCAGCACCCTGCGGGAGACACCTTGCAGGGTGCGACCGTAATGCTGTATAGGGCAGGGTTTGCCTTGACAGTTGGAAACAAATCTTCTCATGAAGTTTAAACTGTTTTGTCAATGGACTAAGCAAAGAGTAATCCTCCAGTAAAATAAGGGCAGATGGAGCTTTCTTTTGATATGAATGCTCTTAAATGAGGAAAAGCATTCACCTACTTCCACCCTGCCTGTCATTGTAGATTTCCTTTGTTACTTATGTTCTGATGTAATTTCTTTCATCTTTTCAAAAAAGACAAAAAATGTGTTTTCTCAGAAAAATACTTAATGCTTCTGTGCTTATTTTAGATCCAAGATATCAGTGTTGAAACTGAGGACAACAAGGAGAAGAAATCTGCTAAAGATGCTTTGCTTTTGTGGTGCCAGATGAAGACAGCTGGGTGAGTGTGGATTAAGTGATTATCTCTAAAGCTCTTAAAGCATTTTGAGTTTTCATTGAAATAATTTTAAACGGGCAAACATATCTCTCCTTAAGTGGATTCAACCAAGAGAAGTGAATTGATGTTTACAAGTCAGAAAATTCTGAATTTATTATATTAATGCTGTGTGACAAACATACCAATCTGATAATCCATGAGTATATAGTAATATGCCTTAGACTTGCAGGCATTTGAAACCTCACAGGCTGCAGGTTGGGCAGCAAGTTACAAAATTGTAGCTTCAAGTGGATACTTCGAAGTTCATTTAGAGCCTTTCTCTGGAACGCATATCAATTCTGTGGGGTTTACAATGAGGGGTAAATGAGATGTACTTACCTCTGGTGTCAAGTCTCTGATTAGAGAACAGTCATGATGATAGATCGTCCATCGTGGGATGGTAACATCCCACCCTTAGGTTTACAATAAATGTGTCACTCCTGCAACCAGCTTTTGGTGATGGAGTGTGCAGAGGTGCAGCAGGGATGCTATATTGATTGCCCTTTCTTTGCTTTTTGTTCTGTCAGTTACCCCAACGTCAACATTCACAACTTTACAACCAGCTGGAGGGACGGGATGGCTTTCAATGCACTAATACACAAGCACAGGTATGTGTGGGTAAATGTCTTTATGGATTTTGAAAGCTTGGACTGTTGCAGTGTGCACTGGGTTTTGCAGTTACTTTGCAGGTTGGTTTTAAAATCTGCAGAGAGGAGGAAGTTGAAGAATTGCTGAGAGTTTTACAGCAACTTGCCTTGATTTAGAACTTTACAGCTCTTGCTGTCACTGTGAGCTCATCTGGGCAACTGCTTCTCACATCACAAGTCAAAACAGGTTGCATTTGGTTTCAATTGCATAAATTATACACGTGATTGTTTTGGTTTGTGACTGACCAGGTTGGAAGAAAGTTTTTGTACCGTATTGAGTAACCGATAATCAGGTCTGGTCACCTAGAATTCGAGGGCGGGAGGGAGGGACGACACACATCAGCAGCCTGGAGGGGAAAGAAATCCCTGAGCAGGGATTGCAGAATCCTGTTCTGGACTTTGATATGGCTGGGAATGCCGCTCATTGGCGTGCTCAGGTGAAGTTGTTGGGACGGCTTGCATGCTTACATGGGCATGAGGAGAGACTGCGTGACCACAACTTTGTTCCTTTCATCTCCAGGTCACCTTTATCCCTGGTAAACTATTCTCCATTTTTGCCATGGGCTAGGTTCTGCCATGGCGTGTGCTAGGCATTACTTCATCCTTTCAATACTGCTGTTGAAATGCACAGGTTACTGGGCAAGCGAAACCCGGCAGCATGAGGGGCCAGCTTTTCTGAGGATTGCTGATTTTATTTCATTTGTTCGTTTGAGGGTGGCTGCACTGTGCTTTGGGAAATCTAAAGAATTTTCCCTCCTGTCTAGGCCTGATCTGATTGATTTTGACAAGCTGAAGAAATCAAATGCACACTACAATCTGCAGAATGCTTTTAACCTTGCAGAGCAACACCTTGGTCTTACTAAGCTCCTGGACCCCGAGGGTAAGAGTTCTTGCAGTTTCAGCACTTCACAGCTCTTTGTGGGCTCTTTTCTCCCACCCCTCCTTGTCGAAGGGCACAGCTTTCTGATAGCTTTTTGTGTTAAAGAGCAGCTGGGTGCTGCTGACTCACCTGGTGATGCAGCCAGAGAGGGAAGGAGAGAGTGCAAGATGTCTCCTGCAGAGGACTGAGCAGCGGTAGCACAAGAGCCCTTAATCCTTTGTTTATTTTCCTCCATCTGACAAGATCACTGGACTGGCCATGTATACACAAAGTCATTCCAGTTAGAGGCATCCTTCTGAGCTGCTCTGAGAAACACTTTCTGTGAGCTGGAAGATGAGTGATGTGGATTTCAGCAAATATTTAGCAGCTTCTTGCACAGACTATCAGTGAGTTTCAGCCTGTGCTTTCACGAGAGTGTGCATGCTTGTGCTTATTGGAAGGCGTGCTCACAATGCTAGGACAAGAAACTTTCTTGTCACAGGGCAAATAGAGGCTCTGTGTTTGGGCGAGTTTCTTCTTGCTTATTTTCCAGTGCCTCAGAATTGCTGCAGGAAAAGAAATAATTTGTTTTCCATCTGTATCTCAAAAGATTTGCCTGGACAGACGTACAATTAGGTTTGAATTCCTCCCTCCAAATACTGAAAGAGCATGGAAGGTCTCAATTAACAGTAGTTCTGTCAACTCACACAGACAGTAGAGAAGTTGTTCGGCCGTGCTGTGGCAAAGTCTGGAGCCTGACTCTGAGGCCCGAAGGCCCCTACCCCGCAGACACGTACTTTAACCGCGGTCCGCACTAGGACAACGAGATAAAGCAGCGCTTCATAGTGAGAGAGTTCAGTACTGTACAACACCAAGTAATCCAGGACCAGTCCAAAGCTGCTGAATTTATTTCTGATTAGGACATAAACCTTAGGAGCTGAACTGCCACTGAACCCATCTCTCTGACTCTTAAGCGCATCCTTGTTGCATTATTAGCTTTGTTGTTTCAACCCATACACCCTCCGTATGCTAAGATAACTCTTGTTTGGTTTGCAGATATCAGTGTTGATCATCCTGATGAAAAGTCAATCATCACCTATGTGGTGACATATTACCACTACTTCTCCAAGATGAAAGCTTTAGCTGTTGAAGGAAAACGTATCGGAAAGGTTTGCAAATTCAAATTATAAATTGTTATAAAGCAGTTGAATGCATTCTGATTTTTTTTTTTTCCCCTCTTGAGTGTTAGTTTTTGAAGAGTTCACTGTATGGTAGTTTTTAGTTTTGCTTTTGGACGCCTTTTGAATGTTCAGTATTCCCATGTGACTGTGAGGAGTAGTTAATTTCCAGCTGCCTCGTATTAGAAAACATTTGGCTGGTGTTTTGTTTTTGCTTGTTAATTTTGTATCATTGCTGCCTTTCTTTTCTCATTAACTGCTCCTCACCCTCTGGGTCCTCTGTCTCTTCTGGAGCCTAGAAAAGTCCCTCATTTAAAAAATGTGCGGTCATTCTCTGCCCTTGGGCAAAGTTGCCCCCATCTTTACAGCTGGCAGACTGAACATGAATCCTTTTGTGAGCCTCAGCTCTGCCCCTCTATTGCCGTGGGATCATGGGAATCCACTGCTGAAAAATGCAAAGCCCTCGTTCCTCAGAGATCCCAGCCCCTGTGGCGCTCCGGAGTGAGTGCCCTGATTCATAAGTCAAGTCTCTCAGCAGTTTCTTTTATATGTAGCTTGTAGGATTTAAATGACTCTGGAGAGCACTGCCCTTGTTATTCATGTTATGTTGTGCTGATTGTTGCAGGTGCTTGACAATGCCATTGAAACGGAGAAAATGATTGAAAAATACGAATCGCTGGCTTCTGACCTTCTTGAGTGGATTGAGCAAACCATTATCATCCTCAACAATCGCAAATTTGCCAACTCACTAGTTGGTGTGCAACAGCAGCTGCAGGCATTCAACACTTACCGCACAGTAGAGAAACCACCCAAGTAATTTTAATCTTAGCTTAAAACAACAGTGGTCTTGTTTTGTTTAGCCAACCATTGATTTTTTTAAAAAACAAACACATCCAAGCAATTGTAATCTTGCCTTAAGAATTTATTTTTCTGAACAAACCCAGATATCATACTTCTAATTGGCATGCATCATTATTACTCAGGGCCTGTTTGCTTTACGCTGTTCAATGTGCAGATAACAGCAACAACAACAAAAAGTGTGTCGCCTGCAGGATCTCGGAGTCCTGGAAGCTGTCACTTCCCTGAGATGCCTGCCTTATAAACATGAGTGGTAATAGCATACCATGTTAGCATTGTGATACCACCAGTCGTGCTTCTCGCAGTGGATGATACAAATACGCTGCTGTTAAAAGAATCTTACTGCTTATCCAAAATCAAGAGGAAGCGTGTCTGGCTTTATAAAACATAGCTATGCTTACTAAAACTGATACAACCAAAACTGTGCAACTTATTTCTGGAAAGTTGCTTTTAGCATTATGATATCAGATCTGTTTATTATTTTTGTCTAATATAAGTTCTAATGGATAATAATCACAATCCAAAACATTACAGAGTATCCAGACATCTTTAAAATTGCAGTCTATTCCCTAGTGCCTATGGAGTTTATTTATTTCCCAGGCGTACAACTCAGGGAAAACAGTGGGAGGAGTTTATTGACTGCAGTGGGCTTTAAATAAAACTTCCATTTCTTGAGTTGATAGAGTAAACTAGGACAACGCACGTAATAGAATAAAAAACGCAGTCTTCTCTCCCCCAAGGGAGTTTAAATCTAGACACACAGACAACTGACTTCTGTGAAGTTTCTTTTGCTGTTTGACCCAGCTGGTTCCAGGGGATGTGTGGGCTATTTCAATTGCTTCCAGCTTTCACACAAGATGAAGGTGTTTATCTGAATGCTCCATTCATAATGTCAATATTTTAAGGAAGTGCTTTATAATACCTTAGTAGCAATGAAAGCTTTATTGTAACTCAATTCTTTTGCAAAATTTTGTTTAGATTTACAGAAAAAGGAAACCTAGAAGTGCTGCTTTTTACCATCCAAAGCAAAATGAGAGCCAACAATCAGAAAGTATACATGCCAAGGGAGGGCAAACTCATCTCTGACATTAATAAGGTAAACTGAGCCATCAGCCATCTCCTCCTGTGTGACTCGGGATTTTGTTGTTTCTTTCCGTGTCTCTCAGCATACGGGCAAGAAATGCATTTGCTATCCAGCCTTGATGTGGGGGACATAAGGGATGGGAGAGTTGGGATGACCTTTTCCTGTAGCTCAGACTCACTAATCTGAACTGAGTCTCTGGATATCCTCAGCAGCTGTGAGATCTTCTGCACCAGAAAAATGCTCAGTCATTCTGTGCAGTTGGTTATGGATCGGGCAGCCCTGCCTTGCTCCTCTGCGGTCCTGGCATTCAGAGTTAATCGACAGAAAGTAGCAACAATACCTAGGTGTTGTAGCCCTCCCCGTTTCCCTCTCAGCCCCCCTGCCTGCAGTGTGGGAGAGTGAAGGAAGCGCCATGACCGATCTTGTGGGTTCCCTCTCAGGGTTTCTGCAGCTATTTTTTATGCTGGTGCAGCTGGCAGAACAGCAGCAGAGCTGACAAGCTCTCTCAAGGATAACAAACAACTTAAAACTGTGAGCTTTCCTCGTTTGTGTTTGATCACGGATTCCCAGAGCAGCTGTTGTGGGTGTCTGTGGCCTCACTCTGCATCCTAGCGAGCAGTGAACTGCACAGCTCTCCTGTTTGCATTAAGCCCCTGTGCCTGTGAATGCCTAAAATACTTGAGTTTCAGGCAATATCACATCTGTTAGGATTTAGAAGAATCTAGGGTGGTTAGTGTTTAATTGTGGGTATTTTTGTTGTTTGTAAGAAGATCTGAAAGGTGATTAGCTGGCTTTCAACATGCTTCTAAGACTTTATTTTTGTGATAGTAATGTCATGCATGTGAATAACTTTTGGCTTTGGGGGAAAAAAGGACTTGTATGCACCAAAAGTAACCAAATTCTGCAGTTGCTTTCTTTTCCAAAGTGGATGTAGTAATGAATAAGAATTGTGTGTTGATTTTAGAGGTGAGAGGGCATGAATCTCTAATTCTTATTTCCTAAAGGAGAAAGAATCTGCTTATTTGGGAGTCGCGCTCAGAAGACTTTTTTTTTTTAACAAATACTCTCTTACACGTTCAAGCTCAGTGGTTTGTTTAGGCTTTGTTGGAGGCAAAAACCAAATGAACTCGAGAAAATGCATCTGAATCTTATACCCCTTACTCAGAAGATGAATGAATGAATTGCGAACAGATTCTTAAGTCATGCGTTTATATTAGCAGACAAGGTGTAGGGCCAGCCAATACAAACCAGATTTATTGGCATATAAATAAATAAGCCGGTTTTGTGCAACTTGGCTGTAGCGACTTCAGTCCTGATTTCATGCAAAGGAGATGTGATTTATCATAATCTTGTAAGAATGTGTGTTTAGAAGACGCATGTTTTTTCTCCACGTCTTCAGGCCTGGGAAAGACTGGAAAAAGCTGAACATGAAAGAGAACTGGCACTGCGAAATGAGCTCATCAGACAAGAGAAACTGGAACAACTTGCACGCAGATTTGATCGCAAGGCAGCTATGAGAGAAACTTGGCTGAGTGAAAATCAACGTCTTGTTTCTCAGGTGCTGCTTTCAGAAATTGTCTGTGTGACTAAAATGATTCCCATGAGTAATTATAGGATACAGGTCTTGCAAAGAGAACATTTCCTCCCCTATGCCTCATATTTTACTGAATCTATGTATATTTGTTGTATGTGTGTGCAAATGTGTATTTAGTGTGTATGTGTATGTACTGTATGTCCTGTCTTTAATGCATTTGGGATATCCTTTCCTTGAATCTATTGGTCCGTAGTCAGGAGATACTGATGTGGAAATACCTACCCACAGTCAAGATTTTCTTTATCTGAATATTTTGGTCAATTCAGTGGAATTAGCCTAGGAAATAATACTATTTTTTAATATTAGAGATGACTTTAAAAAAATACAAAGCCTAATCCTGATGGCCATCATGATTCTTCCTCCAAAGGCAGTAAATGATATTTCTGATGTTATCAGAGGTTCTGTGGTTATCAGAGGTATCTCTAATTTTATTAAAGACGACTTTTCAGAGCATTTTTAGATTCCAAATTTGCTAACAAGTGTATTCTGCGCAATCAGAAATCACATTATGAGCAGTAGGGCTTTTCTCCTCAGCAGCCGTTACTAAAGAAGTGTCTCTGTCTTTACAGGATAATTTTGGCTTTGACCTTCCAGCAGTAGAGGCCGCAACGAAGAAGCATGAGGCCATTGAAACAGACATTGCAGCATATGAAGAACGAGTCCAGGCCGTGGTCGCGGTTGCGAAGGAGCTTGAGACTGAAAACTACCATGATATCAAACGCATCACTGCGAGAAAGGACAATGTTATACGCCTATGGGAGTATCTCCTGGAGCTGCTCAGGGCACGGAGACAGCGGCTGGAGATGAATCTTGGTCTGCAAAAGATTTTCCAGGAAATGCTGTACATTATGGACTGGATGGATGAGATGAAGGTAGGTGTTAGCCATTTGAGAATGTCGACCAAATATTCTGGAGAGGTGTAGGTGTCCTGTTCTGTAAATTTTTAAGGTTCATTTTGGCCCTCTGGTTTAACAGACAAATGCAAAAGATCCATATTCAAGAGCAGTGAACAAATTCCTTATACCTTACGATGATTTTTTAAAAATAAAGATTAAAAACAAGTAAGGAACAAGAACAAATACAGTCCTATAAAAAGCTACTTTTCAGCTTCATGCCTCTTTCATTAGGGCCAGAGGCTTTGGTCACAGTGCTTGGGTAAGGATGATGATTCTGGTGAAAGGGAATTAAATAAGCTCTCTTCATCACAATTTACATGGGGAACAAGTCACCTCTTCACCTCTGTGCTTTAAAAAGCATGAATTTCTTCCTGTCTGTTCTCCTGGGATCTGGGAAGGGAGAGGACCATGGCTTTGTTCTTGTCCATCAGCCAGCAGAACTTGGAAGCTGTTGGAGGAAAGAAAGATGTGTGTAGCTCAGTGGCAGCTCACAGTACCTGGACTGAGTGCTTTTCATTGGTCCTGCTGAGCTAACTTAGCTTCTTATCGTCCTAGACTTAAAACTGCGTTAAAGAGCAGTCGAGTTCTTAATGGTTGCCAGTGATTTTAAAAATATTGGCTCAAATTCACATCAGCCATGTCTCTGTACATTTGAAATAGCTCTCCTTGTGGGCCTGGTGTTTCTCTGGACTTAAATCAATGTAGCAACCGAGAACAGCGTAGTGCCTGGAGTCACAAAGAAACAGTTTATGGCCTTCCGCCCATTTTACTTGTCTTTTACATTTTGCTCAGGTGCTTCTACTGTCTCAAGACTATGGCAAACATTTGTTAGGAGTTGAAGACCTGTTGCAGAAACACGCTCTTGTGGAAGCTGACATTGCTATTCAGGCTGAGAGAGTGAGAGGGGTCAATGCATCTGCTCAGAAGTTTGCCACCGATGGAGAAGGTAACTAGCAGCCAACACGTCCTTCTTTGTCTTAATTACATACGAGGTTATCTATAAGCCTCATTAGTTCTGCAAGGCACGTTAGGTTAAATTCAGCACCAGAATAGGAGAATCCAGCTTCATTTGTTCCTTCTTTAGTCACTGTGTCAATGATTAATTTGTCCAGGTACCTGCTCAAGAATTCATTGTGGCATTGTGTTTTGCATGGGATGTCACGCTCCTAACCAGCAGCTGCTGTAGCTTTGTAGTAGTCACCATTAATTCCCCATTCTGTGCTTCTAATGCAAACAATACAAATTATTGGACTCAATCTGATATTGTCCCAATTTATGCTAAATGAAAGCAATTCCACTAAACCAGAGTCATTAACTAGAGTAAATGATGTTCATTTTGTACAGTTGTGTGTATGAAGCTGGTATAAAGCTGTAGTAGTGAATTTTGTTTCACTGAAGAGAGACATGAATATCTTTCCTTTCAGGTCTTTTTTTGTCTTTATGCAAAGAACAGCATTTTCTGGTCTGTGTTATTATATGGTGGAGCTTGAATAGTTCACGCTCACTTTCGGGAGACTAACTATGAATTCTTTTACGTAAACTTCATAGATGGAACAAACAGGAATTAAGAACTGTGTGTATGCCCCAGCTGTAGAGATGAAAATTAATCGGTCCGAGTTGTAATATACATTCTCTATCTGAACAGGTTACAAACCATGTGACCCGCAAGTTATCAGGGACCGCGTTGCTCACATGGAGTTCTGTTACCAAGAGCTGTGCCAGCTCGCAGCCGAGCGCCGGGCCCGCTTGGAGGAGTCCCGGCGCCTCTGGAAGTTCTTCTGGGAAATGGCTGAAGAAGAGGGTTGGATCAGGGAGAAGGAACAGATCCTGTCATCTGATGACTATGGGAAGGACCTAACCAGTGTCGTCCGTCTCTTGAGTAAACATAAGGCGTTTGAAGACGAAATGAGTGGTCGTAGTGGCCACTTTCAGCAGGCGATAAAAGAAGGTGAAGACATGATTGCGGAGGAGCATTTTGGGTCTGAGAAAATCAGAGAAAGAATTAAGGATATCCGGGAGCAGTGGGCTAACTTGGAACAGCTATCTGCCATTAGGAAGAAGCGTCTGGAGGAAGCCTCTCTCCTTCACCAGTTCCAGGCTGACGCTGATGATATTGATGCATGGATGTTGGACATCCTCAAAATTGTCTCCAGCAACGATGTTGGCCACGATGAATATTCCACTCAGTCCTTGGTCAAGAAACACAAAGATGTGGCTGAAGAGATTGCAAGCTACCGGCCAACCATTGACTCGCTTCACGAACAAGCAAAGGCGCTCCCACAGGAACACGCCGGATCTCCAGATGTGCAAGGCAGATTGTCCGGAATAGAGGAAAGATACAAAGAGGTTGCTGAGCTGACTCGCCTGCGTAAACAGGCCTTGCAGGATACCCTTGCCCTTTATAAGATGTTCAGTGAGGCGGATGCTTGTGAGCTTTGGATTGACGAAAAGGAGAAGTGGCTGAATAATATGCAGATTCCAGAGAAGCTGGAAGACCTGGAAGTGATCCAGCACAGGTGAGAATGCCTTTACCAGGAAGTTTGGGGAATACTGGGTGGAAGTTTTTTACACCAGCTCCCTTTCTCAGCTTGCCCGTGGCTTAGATTCTCTAATGCCTGTGTGATTGTTTTTTGTTTGGTTTCCCCCCTCTCCAGATTTGAAAGCTTAGAACCAGAAATGAACAATCAGGCATCCCGTGTTGCAGTAGTGAACCAAATTGCTAGACAGCTAATGCACAGCGGCCATCCAAGCGAGAAGGAGATCAAAGCACAGCAAGATAAACTCAACACAAGGTGAGTGAAGGCCTCATGCTTGTGAAGAACATGGCACTGGATGAAACAAGTACAGTGGGGTCATTTGTGTTTCTTGTATGTGTTTTTTAAGATATTCTGATAATGTTACTGGAAATATCTTCAAGGTAGGCCTTTAAAGCTTCAGAAGGAAAAAGAGCTGTGTCTTTCAAATATTTGATTAACAGATGGAGTTTTGCTGTTGACTTCAATCAGGTCCTGAGTGTATCCGTACCTTGATTTGAGAGCTGGAAATTTAATATTATGATAGAAACCAGTATAATTTCATGTAAACTCACACATTTTTTGGCTTCAGAATAAACTGAGAGAGTTCATTTAGTGTGAAAATTAGATGTAACTAGCAATTTTTCGCTTGAGGAAAAATTATACTTCTAAGGACTCAGTATGCTGGTACTTGTCACATTCTAATACACGCCATAGCTTGGGTAACGGTTGTTTTGCTAAAACCATTGATGATACTGGAAGGACTGAAAAAAACATGAATAGTGAGGTTATTTCACGGCTTACCGAGCTAATGTGAGCAACTGCTCACTCAGCAGTGTTGCCATATCCTTTTCCCTTATTTCATACACAAATCTCAATTTCTCTGCTTTTCTCTCCTCACAAATTTCAGATGGAGCCAGTTCAGAGAACTGGTAGATAGGAAGAAGGATGCTCTGCTCTCTGCTCTGAGTATCCAGAATTACCATCTTGAATGTAATGAAACCAAATCCTGGATCAGGGAAAAGACCAAAGTGATCGAATCCACACAAGATCTGGGTAATGATCTAGCTGGAGTGATGGCCCTGCAGAGGAAGCTGACGGGCATGGAACGTGACCTGGTAGCCATTGAAGCCAAGCTAAGTGACCTGCAAAAAGAGGCAGAAAAGTTGGAATCGGAGCACCCTGACCAGGCACAGGCTATCCTTTCACGGCTTGCGGAAATCAACGATGTATGGGAAGAAATGAAGACGACCCTGAAGAACCGGGAAGAGTCCCTTGGAGAGGCAAGCAAACTGCAGCAGTTCCTGAGAGATCTGGATGACTTCCAGTCTTGGCTATCCAGAACGCAGACTGCAATTGCATCCGAAGATATGCCAAACACACTGACAGAGGCTGAGAAGCTGCTCACTCAACATGAGAATATTAAGAATGAAATCAACAATTATGAGGAAGACTATCAGAAAATGAGGGACATGGGTGAGATGGTGACACAAGGGCAAACTGACGCCCAGTACATGTTCTTACGGCAGCGCCTACAAGCTTTGGACACTGGATGGAATGAGCTTCACAAAATGTGGGAGAACAGGCAAAATCTCCTTTCCCAGTCTCATGCCTACCAGCTATTTCTCAGAGATACCAAGCAAGCAGAAGCATTTCTTAATAACCAGGCAAGTGGTCAAGATACACCTTGTTTCATTTCTACAGGTCGACACCATATACTGCAAGCAATTAATAAGATAATTTGGTAGGAGAGCTACAAACAGATAAATTGCCCCTTTTTTAACTATCATTTGCTTTTTGTATTTTACTTCTAACTGTTCTTGGGAGATATTTCTTTTCATATGTGGTGAATCTGTTGTTGGAGCAGACAGCATAGCCTGAGTGTAATACTTTTATCTCTCTGATTTATGTTTTAATCACAGGAGTATGTTTTGGCGCACACGGAAATGCCCACTACCTTGGAAGGAGCAGAAGCTGCTATTAAAAAGCAGGAGGATTTCATGACCACAATGGATGCCAATGAAGAGAAGATCAATGCAGTTGTAGAGACTGGCAGGAGGCTAGTTAGTGATGGGAACATTAACTCTGACAAAATCCAGGAGAAAGTGGACTCTATTGATGACAGGTAAGGTCAGAACGATGGCGGAACGTAGCTGTTCATACTTTAATTCTGCTCGCTGAGAGATGACCTTTTACCAGAATCCAAAGGCAAAGTAACATGTTAGAAAATGTCTGTTACAGACTGTTTTCTTTGTCCTGTGGAAAAATAGGAACTGTAATGTTTCAAAAATGTGCTGGGCTAATCTTAATTAAATATTACCTCTCCCATTTTTCTAGACTTACTAGGTAATGAGCTCACTACCCAGAATTTGGCTATATGAGTGTTGCTGTATAATTCTTGGAGTTGCTAACAGACTTTATGTTATGGTGGGAGCTGTAGCAGTAGCTATACCTGGTGCCACAAGTCTTAAAGTTTCCTCTGCTACCTCCTAGCTGATTTAATTATAATAATGTATTCCTGTCCTTCCTCTGAGGAAGGAATGTGGCTCTTCAAGAGTGTAATTGGCATTGTATCTACCCCACCCGCTTGGCTTTGATCGCCTTCTCCAAGTTGTCTGGCTCTTCTGAAATCAGATTAGGAAGCATTGGTACAAATGTGTCTTTCATCCTAGAACAAGTCTTTCGCTTTTTCTCGTTAGCTGTGGCATTGCTGCTATAGGAGTTTTAAGAGTTTCTTTTTCTTTGAAAACTAAATGTTCGGCTTTGATGGCTATGATTCATGGTTCTTTCTGCTTTTGGTTTGAATAATAGTGGAGCCTTTCAAGGCACTTTTCAATCATGAGTATCAGAACACAGCAGTAAGCTCATACAGAACTTTTGTCAGATGTTACCGACGACCCTTCTGTCTGACTTGCATCTTCCCAGAGCTGGTAAGCTCAGAGTTATCCAGATGCCTTTATCTCCAAGGAGAAACTGAAGTAATTCAAAAAATGTTGTGCCCGTCCTGTTTTGGCAAATACGTCCCACTGCGCATGCACCCACTTAAGCTGTGGCTCATGGCTTAAAAAGAGGCGACATTCCTGTTCCCAGAGCTTGCTGAGGGCCTCTGAGCCCTCTGACAGCCTAACCCCAAGGATACATCACGTTTTCATTCTCTCTCCAACCAGCTTTAGATCCCAAAGAGAATCTGCAAAGGCCAGGAAGAGGAGATTATATGAAAGCTAGGAAATTAATTTTCCTTATTTACCCTCTCTGACTTTCAATATCCTCTGCTATAAGTTTTCCCATCCACTTGTGAAAGCAGGAGGACTTGATCCTGGTCTTCTGGTCAGGTGTCGTCTTTCTGCAACTTTTGGAATATTAAAAGACAGCATCCAAGGATATAGTAGTAAATGGTCAGCTGCTTCTTGCAGCCCTTTCTGAGGTGGCTGGAGTGGGAGACAGCTTCAGCCTCTGTCCTGTGTGCTCTGCAGAGAGGTTCCTGCTGCCCTGGCTGCGGTGCTTGGGTGACTGTTTCCCCCCAGTGCAGCTACTCCTCTGTGTCCCCATTGTCCTGTGGAACCCCAGCTGGCCACCTGGGCCATCCTGGCTGCGGGACATGTGCTGGAGTTCTGACTCTGAATGGCAGGCAAGTCCTAGAGACTGTATTTTTTTAAGCCCACTTTTCTCCAACACAATTTCCTCATCAAAGCTATTCATGCAGAGCACTGCAAAAACCATCCGGTGCACTGCTATTCAGGAAATCCGTGTGATTGTTCTCTGAGTCTGTAAGGCTGATAAGCCTCAAGAACAAAGCCTTAGGGCTGGGTGTAGTGGGAGTGGTAGCAAAGGAAGCCTCTTTGGTTTTACAAAAAATTGCTCTCCCAACCAAGCTCCACCTGGATGTATAACAAAGGACCAAAACAAACAAGTACAAATATGTGCAGTGGCTCCATACTTCCCATATGGAGCTCTTTGTAGTTTTAAGTATTGTTAATGGTGTTTTTTACAGTCATGCTTTCAAGCTATTCCGGAGGAGACCCCACTGTCCGTTGGTACAGCAGACAGACCCTGCCGTAAAATGGTTACCGTCTAAATAGACATGGTAGGCATCAGGCTGAGGAAGGAGAGGAGAGCACAGAAGCGGAGTGGAGCTGTGCAATAGGAGGGAAACACTTCTGCACAATTTTTAAGTGCAGTTCACAGGGAAGAATAAATGGGAATAAGGACATGGAGAAAGGGTGAGGGAAGGAGAAGATGGATTTGAACAAAGCTATTACTAGTTAGCTTTTCCAGCTAGGAAGGCAGCTGGTCTCTCCAGTGCAGCTGTCCCTGCTTTGGTGACTTCTGCTGCTGTTTCTGCCAGCCGGAGGGGAAGCGTTTTCTCCTCCATTTTCCCTTGGAAGACCGTAAGGAGACCGCCCTAGCCGACGCACCTACACATGGCCTCTCTGATTCTGCAAATGAGATTTAGTTTAAAGACAGTGGCCGATCTGACTCAGATTGTGATCTGGGTCTGTTTTTCATCAACTTTCGTATTTGTGCAACTTTCTACTGAACAGAGAACAGAAGTAATTTTTGTTCTTGCCCATTCGGAAAGGAGAGTATCTCTTGTTTGCTGGAGCAACTAAAGAAGCTAAAACTGCCTTGCAAATATCTTGGTATTCTTAGCAGGCAGTTGCATTCATGCTATGTGTAAGATTTATTATTCCTGCACAGGCTTTGAAACCCACAGGTTTACAGTTAAACCACAAGTGATTTTGTCAGTTTTCAGCGTTGTTAGTGTTCTCAGGGGCCTCTGGGGAGACAGCATGGGAACATTGTGGCAAATTTTGGTGCTCTGCTCTTGGATTAATTTGAGTCAGACACCTCCTTGTGCTGAATGGATCTCATTTTCTGGTTTTAGATTCTTCATAAAGTTGCCACAGAAGGAAGATGCCCCCGTGTTTTACCTGACTACGGTACATTCCCTATCCCCTCTTTTACCTTGTAGGTCTGGCTCAGCTTGGACATTTGGATCTGAGGTTGCCTCTTCAGTACATACATAGGGAAGCCCCCTTTTAATGCAGCCCTAGACACTGCTATGGTAAAAGTCATATATGTGATTATTTATGTGAACAGGCAGATGAATTCAAAGGCATTCTAAATAATTAGAGTATGCAGAGCCGACTCTTTTGTGCAAGTGTGGCATCTTCCACAAACTATTTCAGCAAATTAGTAAGAAGCAGTCATTGAAAACCTTAAATGTGACATAGTCTGAGTTTCTGGCCCTTCTCTGCCGCGCACGTCTCAGAAGAGAGGATTTTAATAGTTACAGCTGCAATCAGCAGTTGAACAGTAAGCTTTGCGCTTTTCCCCACCCTCCAGTGATGGCCGAGTGCTCGTAGCCTTCAGCAGAGCTGCAGTGCAGCCTGTCCACCGCCCCGACGTGCCCGACTGGCTCGGCTGGGGCCTCTGCACACGCGGCCGGGGAAGCAGGGTGACCAGGCAGCCTCCTTAACACCACGCTCTTCTAGAGTCTGGATAAAAATTGGTATTGGGCAGGGTTCTGTTCTCCAGTCTGTCTGCCTGTTTGTTCTACCTAAAGCTTTTCTGACGTACTGGTAGTAGAGGGTAGGAGAAGCTTTCTAGTGGTAGGGGTAGTTGTGCACAGAAAGTTCTAAAATCTCTGACATTGGAGCTTTTAAAGAATGTAGGGAAACATGAACAAGGAATTAATAATGTTTAGATCTAGCCAGTCTGGGGCAGGAGAACAGACTAAATGACTTCTTAAAGCCCTTTATTGCCATAAAAAATAACATCGATTCTGTGATGAAAATACAGGAATTTCTGCCTGTTCCAGCAGTGTCCATCCTCAAAATACTAGTACCACTTCTTCAAGTATCCTGTTTAAACCTTGTTACAGTTCAGCCCTGTTGTTCTTCAGAGAATACTCATCTTTCAGTCTCACTCCAGGTCATCTTGGACAACCAAACAACCTTTTACAGTTAAATAGCTCTAAGCGCCAAAGATCATATTTGTTATGCTGAGGATAAAAAAAAAAACCAAAAGCTATGTCATCATCTGTTTTTGATATCCCTGCATGGTTTCCCTTCAAAGTTCTTGAAGTTAGTGTTCCCAACACTCTCTGGGAGATATTTTTGTTAGTTTTTTAAACTCAAGTTTTCGCAACACAAGAACTTCTCTACTTACTCTTAACTCTGTTCAAATAAGTGTCATGAAAATTCTCCTTTCAATTTCACAACTTGTGTCCTCTCCAGAATACATGAGTCTTAGAATGTAATCTCTCCTTAAATCTATGAAATCATCATGATAAAATCATCCAAGCAATTCCTTGCTTCATTTTAGCAACCTGAGTAATGCACTGTATTTGCCCAGGCATATAAAAACCAGCCAAGAAAGAGTGGAATCAAACCCAATGATGTTAGCTATGTTAGAGAGATTTTTTCCTAAGGCACAATGTATGTGTCCTTTCCTTTGTGCTCTCCCAGATAACACCTGTCAAAACTTCAAGATTGCCTGGGCTTGGGCTCCAGCCTCTTGCTTTGATGGTTACGTATGTCTTCCTTGCCATCTGATCCGTAAATCAATTTTCTTGACCTACAGCTATATAGATGCTGCTTGCCTGGTTATTCAGAGGAAGCTGTTGAGACGAAAGAGAAGCAATTTGTAGTCCTGTGAAGGGTTTTCTCCTCTTCCTCAGCCTATAGACCTTATGCTTTTATGTAAAACATATCCCTAAGTATTCCTTGTGTTTCTAAAGTCACTAAATTCATGCCAGAGAGCTTGCTGTGGTAACTTGTTGTAGATCGGGAAAAATGGTATCTTAATCCAGTTGCTGTCATCAACATGTAATTTATAGTCTTCTAGAATATCATGAGTCTCTGGAGATTTCCACTAACATGGATTTATTTAGCCATTGCCAGTATGTGCTGAGATCATCTTATAAATTGCCACCCTTTAAAATAATTTCCAGCTCTCTATCCCTATTTATCTTAGGTTATTACAAAGGGCAGCAATATTTCACTTTAAGACCCTGTACAGTGAAATATGAACAAATCTAACACAATGAGCAGTACATAAATATTATCTTCTTTACTCTGCCTCCTCCATCTAAAATTGCCTCATAAATAATGAAAGGACTGAAGGACAGGGATAACTACTCCAAATGAAGCATTAGTTAAAAACATGTTCAGAGATGCCTTGGGAATCGGCTCTGCAGGCACCATGTCCATTTGAAGAACCCACCGAGACCTTTGGGACTGCCAGCGTGACTCATCCTTCAAGGGGCGAACAGTTACGAATTAAAAATAGAGCTTCTAGACTAACCTTTTCTGTCTACTCTTAAATGCTCTGAAAAATATGTCCCAATGTGCATAAAGCTTCTATTTGCAGAAACACCCAGGTGTGTTGCATGCGTTGTTTCTTAAATCCAGCATTTGGAAGGTTATATAAACCACTCCAGCTGTGTTGGGAGGAAGGAGGTGCTGAGCTGTAGCAAAGGTATACTACAAAGAGCTTTACAGCAAGTCCACGTTTTGCAAGAGCCACATAACATGCAATCTTATTGTTGCAATTTTGCAGGTGGTTTTCTTAGGGATTTTGGCAAACAGTCTGAACTTTCCTGTGGTTTGAAATTAGTGCGCCAAATTCTGTACATAACACTGGTGAAACCCTGCTGGCTTCAAAATTTTCCCTGTGTATTTAACTGGTCACAAAAACAAGTAGGTGCTGAAGTTAAGTAAGCACATTAAAAAACATGTGCCTATCTGAACTTCAAAAATGTCCTTCATTTGAAAGGCAGTAAAAGACCCACACCACATACTTGTTCCATACGTGTATCCCAAAGAGGCCACAGAAATGAACAAATGACAGTTTTGCATGAAATGCCTATTTCAAGGGGGTTTTCTCTACTGTTATGTTTGGGTTTTTTTTTTTTCTTCACTAGACATAGGAAGAACCGTGAAGCAGCCAGTGAACTTCTGATGAGACTGAAAGATAACAGGGATCTTCAAAAGTTTCTTCAGGATTGTCAAGAGGTAAATTACATCCTTTCACTTTTATTGCTAAAAGCTGCGTCCTGCAGAAGAGCATTCTTACCCCTTATTTTATGAGGACTGGAATACTCAGCATTTTGCAGTCAAGCCATCCAGTAGTATTTAATGTGGAGTAAACAATTCAAAAAAACCCCCACCCAAAACCCTGCAAAAATTATTCTGTTGTTTGGTTTTTTTTTTTCCTCATGAACTGAATTTCCTTTTGTCGTCTAAGCTAAAGACAGGGAAAATTGCCAAAACCAGTGAAGATCTTCTGCTGTGGTATAAATTAATCATGCGGAATCTGGTGGGATTAGCACTGAACTCAATAAGAATTTTGCCTACAGCTCTATATATGTATTTGGCCTGGTGCAGGAGATTTCCAGTGATTTTTACAAAACCTTGGTCAGAGAATAGGAGGTTAGGGATAAGAGGGGAGCAGGATTAAACTGAATAATTTTTAATGTGTTATTTATCTGATAGTTTGCATGTGTTTAAAATTAAGTACTATAACATTTAAAAAAAGAAATCCTTTCCAGATTTTCTAGTGACTTACATGGACTTTTTACACCGAAGGCAACATTTTAAAGTTAGGAATAATCTTGTTCCTAGCATGAGGAATTAATCGAGTAATTTTCAGGTTATTTCATGCAGTACTGACAGATATTAAAGAGCCTCCCCTGTGACGTGCATGAAAAACTAGCTATCCTTATCTGAAGCCTGCAAAGAGAGCTGACTATGACAAAGCTGTGCTTTTAAATTCAAGAGTCAGTACATCAGCTGCACGTCTTAGCCAGCTACAAGAGACTGGAAATCACTGCACTGTTTCTCAATGGAATTGTCCCGCAGCTGAGATTTCGTACAAGAGACAAACAAAACGACGATTGTAAACTGGGCAAATGATGTTTACTGCTTGGTTGCCTAGATGCAGTCTGTTTTCCTGCATTGCATAATCTAACCATGAACTTGGCTTAAATTGCTCCTTCCTTGGTAGTAAAAACATGACAGACTAGCAAAAATTCTGCTGTTACTAGCAGCAGCTTCTTCCTTCCTCTGTAACATTTCTAGTACAAAAATCCCCCTGGCTCTTGGAGCTCCTTTAGCTGTGTCAATGTGGTTGCGTTCCCTAGGATCTGTTTTTTCCCCTGTGTCATTGAAAGAAAAAGGAAAACATAAAAGCTCTAGTGTCTGGCCGCCTGAATGCCTTTCCTCTCGATTGTTTCTCTCCAGCCACTAAAGCATGGATGTCTCGACTGTACGGTTCAAAGACAGAACTTACAATACCCAAATGTTACAAATTTCTCCAATCCTATTTGAGAAGACATTAGCCTTGACGATAATTGAATGGTTGTTTTCTGAGAAGACAGCCATAATGAGACTTAGAATTTGCATTAGCACGATTACAAAGTGCCTACTGATACCTATGTTGGGCTGGAGGGATTGTGTAATGGAGCAGCTCTGTCCTGCGGGGTGGAAGGGAGCCAAGGGAATACCTCGCCCTTTGCTTTTTTGTTAGCGCTGACTGTGAAGCTGAGAATTGTTAGAAACCAGATTTGAACCAGTCTCTGTTTCACCTGGCAATGATCCTTCGACCTTCCTGCCCGCCGCCTTGGGGAGGGTTCCGCATTCGTCTGTAACTTGAGGAAAGGAAGAGTGGTTTTTGCAGTGTGCTGCTTCCCCAGGGCAGCCACTTTCCTCATCGGTCACTCTGTGCTGAAGCATTATTGTGCGTGTGGCCTCCCGCCTCTGACTCACAGGCGAGGCAGTGAGCAGGGTCAGTGGCGCTCGAGGAGGCGGCAGGATAATAATGCTCATAACACCAGCTCAGCAATGATAAACCTTTCCTCCAGGTCACAGGCGAGGGAAAACACAGCAGATTTTCCTGTCATTAGTAGTCCGATACACTGTCACGGGTTAATCCCGGGGTGTTGCTTTTTTCATAAACATGAATGTGTTAAATAAATGAAATAAAAGGTGACAGCAGAAAATCCTGAGAAGAGGAGATGTGATAAAGTTTGCCATTTAGTTTTCTTTGACTTCCTACTCTTCCACAGCTCACCTTCGAAGAGATTAAAGCTAATCTCCCCTGTAAGTGCTTAGAAGTCCCGGCACTATCTGGGCTAATTCCCCTAGGGACGCCAGAGTGAAAGCATTTGGCGAGACTCTGCACGTCAGAAGTTTTCTGCCTGTTCACGGAGTGTGCTGGCAGGTTTTGTCATGCAGCACAGACGTCTGTGAACCTTACGCCGCAAGATAGGCTGTGTCAACTTGGGTCTTTGCAGTGTCTGGGAAGTGCAGCAGCAGTCGGTGCTCTTTCACCTTCCCTTGTTGCTCTGCCAGATTTACAAGGGGGTTGTCTCTGCATTTCTCTTAGTTCATGCCTGGGTTTTGTTGCAGAGTGTTACAGTCTTCTGGGAGCTGATAGCACAACTAAAATTTTGTGGTATAGGTGCAAAGGGTGGGAGGAAGCCTAATAGCTAGCTCTGCCGGCGTTAACAACTGACTGACAGTTTTCTGGAGAAATAAATACTCCAAGCGTCAATCTGAGGCACTGTTTTAGGGAATTATTGTATTATTTTTTAAATCTACTTTTGCACTGAAGATACTGACTTCCAGTGACTAAGTGGTTGCAGAAACCAGATTTTAAGAGTCACCCCTTAAATGCTTTATTTGCACTTCTGTGTTATCAGAAGGAACATTGTGAGAGTCAGAAATGAGGGTTTTACCCTGACAGCCACTGGCTGTGTACCACGTATCGTCTGTGTCTCGGTTCACCCCGTCTGTTAATATGAACGATACCACCTTTCCTTGGGAAGCACTTTTTAGTCCTCAGAAGATGTTAATGCTGTGGCTGAGTAAAAGCAAACAAGGAAAGACAAGCAGTGCAATTTGCAGAGTACAGCAGCTGTCTCCTACCCAGAAAGGCAGGCCTAAACCCACTAATTTGGGGTTATACACTAATCCTTAATGTAGCCTTTGATTGTTAAGTAGCACAGTAGCCTGTTATAACTGTAAACTTCGCTGCCTGCAGAGGTCATTAGCATGAGTATTTTTTTCTTTAGACTTGATAGCAAGATCAGATGAGGAGTTTCTTTGCTCTGATAAGTTTTCCCTTTTTGTGGAGCTTAACAGGGCCTTTAAGGGACAACTTACAAAAGGCTTGTGAGTGCTAAATGAATTTGTTGCCCAGTGTCCTGAGTACGTAGCGGAGAACTGGCAAGTCTCGCCCATTATCTGTTACTCTTCTTGTCAGGGTGCTTCCTCAGCAGGACGGCGTGCATCACTGAAGTGGTGTTCCAGAAACAAAGCTGATTTGTTTTGACATTTTCCTCTTGGGTAGGCGACTCTAAATATGCAGAAAATGAATCTTTTTGCAAATTCTGTAGACATTCCTGTGAATGTGTTTTTTCATCCGCACCTAAGGGATAGATAAAGCAGTCAGACTCACCCTAGGAGTAAATTTGATGTTGGCTGCTATGATCATTTTCACATTCCATTTGCCCTTGGCAAACAAGCTGTCTTTTAAAGTATTGATTTTCTCCAGCGTTGATCTGAAAATTGTTCTCAGTGTCTTTGTATTTGCAGAAAATCAGAATGAAATAATTCTTGGATTTTATATAATGGGAAAAGGAGGCTGTTGAGTACCAAAACCTTAGTGGAGATTGGACAAGTAAATTTATTTATGTAAAAAAAAAAGAGAAAAGACTATGGGGAAAAGGTACAAACGTGGTGTGAATTAATGGTACAAAACCATCTTTATTCTTAAGACCTTTGATACGAGTAGAAATACAGAATTTCTCATTCAGTGCTTCCCTGAAAACCTCACCTTGGGGCTCTGTTTAATTCTGGAGACTGCCTTTTGCATGCCACTTCGTTAGCGTGTACTTCTGCACTGTCCTCAGGAAGGCAGTAGGGCTCCACAGGGGTGTGGCGATGACAGGCAAGTCCCAGTCCCGAGTAGCACATTGAGTAATGTTGCAAGAGTAAAGCGGTACAAAAATACACTGCGACCGATAAGTAGGACGCATGTCCCTGTTTCTCTTGCTGTTGAACTGGATGAGACCTGTGTGTTTGAGTTTGCTCATGATGGAATTGACTCCTTTCTGCTCGAGTCCTGGGTTATTTATATATTGGAGATGGATGTTTAAATTTAGCTGTTAAATAGGTGGATCCTTGACTGAACCCTGAGTAAAAGCAGTCTTGGAATCTCATGCAGCTCTTCTGTAGAGGCATCTTTTTATCTTTGATCTGGAGGCATTTTGATAGTTTGCATTACTTCACACTACAAATGTTTTCATGGACACCTGTGTATTTTCCTTCCCAGCTCTCACTCTGGATCAATGAAAAGATGCTTACAGCCCAGGATATGTCCTATGACGAGGCAAGGAACCTGCACAGCAAATGGCTGAAGCATCAGGCGTTCATGGCAGAACTTGCATCCAACAAAGAATGGCTGGAGAAGATTGAAAAGGTAACTAAAGAAGGTCCAAAAAATGCCCTCATCTTTGTCAAAGATGGTTATGCACAGAGATGAGATCTGTTCCTCTGCAGAATTGGTTCTTGAATCGTCTCTCCAGCTAAGGCAGAAGGAGAGTTCATTACTGTAGTATACACATCTATCGCATTGTGTCTCCATCTAACCCATTTTATTTCTCATTAATGTTAAATATTTTTTATCCAAGACACTCTCACAGCATAGTCATTGGCTAAGTTGCCAATTTAATTTTGTCTAGTCTTTCTTATCTGTTAGGAGGAAGGCATAACCTAGTTTTCGTACCCAAAGGGTAAAAGGGGCAAGTGTTGTGATTTGAGCTAATAAAGTAGAAGTACTTCCTGGGAAATAACTGAATGTAGGTGAATAACTGAATTTAGACTCCCATGCTGGTTTTCGTTCATTCAGGACTATAATCGGGCTGCCTTTCCCCATGCAAAATTAGTGCATGAGGTAAAGTACAGCCAGTTTTGTGATTAATTAAGATTCACAGCTCTGTATCAAGTTACTTTGAAGGCTTTAATACGCTGTGATGAGCTGTACTTTTTCCCCCCCATTTCTCATGTGCAACTCTGGAACACTAAGGAGGTCTCGTCTTTAGGTCTGACAGTGGGTTTCTGTTCAGTGTAAGTTAGCTTAATTGCTCATTTCCTTTCCCACTTTGGCACTCTGTATCCCATTAGAGGCTTTTCTGTGATCTGCAAATAGCAATACCCTTTAATGGTGTAATTAGAAGGCTGCTCTTAGTACTGGAAGTACTTTTTTAGTGATGCTAATACATCCTCACCCTTTGCCTCTGAAAAATCAGATTGCAGCAAAGTACCAAAGTTGTGTATCGAGCCACAGCTGACAATCACTGTATTAATGTTACCAGTGGTCACAGCTATTAAATGTGCTGGGTGGTGAGTAGCGTTCACATCTGAAAAGGTTTTGTCCCTTGTCAGCAACATCCAGGTGTGGAGGTAGAAGTAAAGAAAATATTTCCAAAACTAATACAATCTTTGTAAAGGCAAAAAGATATCTTAAGTCCAAGTGCTCTGCTGGTGCTAGGTGCAGGGTTCCTGCTTCCCAAAGAAGATTGTTCCTCTCTGATATTAACTTAGACCCGTGGTACTTGCTATAACCCATTGACATAACCCTCTTCAGTTGCACAGCTCAGTTTTGGTGCCATAAGCTCCCTCTCCCAGCATTACGCTGGGAATTCATTGCTCTCCTGGTGAAGTGGCCCACAGAAGCTGGACACACAGCTTGTTCAGCTGCAGCTCCCTCCTCCGCTGTCACACAGGCGCATGGGGCAGCCTGCTCCACTCCGTCTGAGCAGTGTCCGCAGGAACATGTGTAGTGGGGAAGAGAAAGGAGGTGTTGCTTGACCTTCCCATTGCCAAGAAACCCTCTTCCTGGCAACAGATGGGCCTGGGAGCTGATGTTCTGGAAGGAGTCAGTGGATAATTGGAGATAGAAAATGAGTGGTTGATGCTTGCCAGCAGATGAGGAATCCTGAGTGCTTGCTAATCAGAATAATTTAACTAACGGTCTGAGTGCTCCTGAGGAGGTACCATTTTGTTGCTCTTTGCTTTGCAGGAGGGAATGCAGCTCATTGCAGAGAAACCAGAGACTGAAGCTGTAGTGAAAGAAAAGCTGACAGGTCTCCATCAAATGTGGGAAGAGCTTGAATCCACTACTCAGACCAAGGCTCAGCGTCTCTTTGATGCAAACAAGGCGGAGCTTTTTACCCAGAGCTGTGCCGATTTGGATAAGTGGCTGAATGGTTTGGAGAGTCAAATTCAGTCGGACGACTACGGAAAAGATCTCACCAGTGTCAACATCCTGTTGAAGAAGCAGCAGGTAAATGGAGCACAGGTTGCAGAGTGGGCAGACAGCAGATATCTGCACTCAAAGGAACAAATGGGGGATCTTTTCAGTTTAGAAAAGACTTTATTTGCTTTTCTTTCTTCCTGTTGTTTTATATATCTTTAAGAAGAACCAGAAATACATCCAGAAACAAATCAGCCGTAAATTTCCTGATGAGATTTCTAGCCTATGCTGCCTTCCTTCCCCACATTAATATCTATTCTGTCTCCTGCTGTAGTCCTCCAGTCACCGGTCATTCCCTCTCTGTACGTGGCTGCCTGCCTGTAATTCAGACTTGTCCGAAGCTGGCTTGTCCCTGGTTCTCTGCTGTAAAGGCAGCAAGGAGTAGCAAGGACAGCAGGGAGCAGTGAAGCTCTTGTGTGCAATTAGCTGTGCTCCAAAGTAGTTCAGGGTAACTTGTGAATGACCAATACCAGAGATTCAGCAGTGCCCTGTTGGCCAAATTCGCCATTTGCACAAGCAGGTGTAACTGAGGCATATCAGCGGGTGGCCACAGTTGTGAATCTGGGTTTAAGCCTTGTTCCTTGCAATATGAACGCTACAATAATTATTAAAGTGGTAAATCCTTACTGACCAGCATCTGTTCTTCCTTCTTATGAAGCTATGGACATACCCTAGTTGCATCAACTGCTTTTACCCCGGTTTTTGAGACCTTTTTACCATGTTTTTGTTTAGATGCTAGAAAATCAAATGGATGTTCGTAAGAAGGAGATAGAGGAGCTGCAAAGCCAGGCAAGAGCTTTAAGTCAAGAAGGGAAGAGTACAGATGAAGTAGATGGCAAACGCCTTACTGTAGAAAAGAAATTTTTGGAGTTGTTGGAACCTTTGAATGAAAGAAAAGCAAACTTGCTGGCCTCCAAAGAGATCCACCAGTTCAACCGGGATGTGGAAGATGAAATTGTGAGTACAAAAGAAATCCTGTTCCCCAGGCCCTAGGAAAATGTCACACCTGTGGCAGGAAGAAACCTTTTGATCGTGTCACTTGATAGCATGTTTGAGTAATGCTGCTTTTTGCATCTTGTGTGCACCAGCCTCTCTCTGCTGCCCTAGCTGTATCTGGGGTTGCTTGAAATCAGATGTGCTCTTCTTCTCTTGCTTTCAGTTGTGGGTCGGAGAGAGGATGCCTATAGCTACATCTACTGATCATGGACACAACCTCCAGACCGTGCAGCTACTAATAAAGAAAAATCAGGTAAGTAGGTGGTGTTAGAGCTCCATACCTGTTATTTTTCCTTAGTGCTGACTAATTCAGGAAGCGAAGGCTGGGGGTGAAACGATGGGTGCTTCAGTGGTGATGCGCTATGGGGGGGCGGTGTGACCACTGGGTGGTGGCATGTTCCAGGATGCTCGGGGAGTGCACAGCCCACGTGCCCACCTGAGCTGATGGCATGTGTTTTGCTGCCCCTCTAGAGTTAAGACTCCTGACTGGCATTTCCTTTTTGTTTGGTGCAGTGTCTCATCAGTCTGCTTTTCTCCCATGTAGACCCTTCAGAAAGAAATCCAGGGACATCAGCCTCGTATCGATGACATTTTTGAGAGGAGTCAAAACATTATCACGGACAGTAGCCCTAATGCTGAAGCAATTCAGCAGAGACTTGCAGACTTGCAGCAGCTGTGGAACCTCCTAATCGAGGAGACAGAGAAACGCCACAAGCGCCTAGAGGAGTCTCACAGAGCACAGCAGTATTACTTTGATGCTGCTGAGGCTGAGGCCTGGATGAGTGAGCAGGAGCTCTACATGATGTCAGAAGAGAAAGCCAAGGTGAGCAGCTCCACAGCGACACTAGTTTGGTTTTAATTGCTTAGCTAGAGGGGGGCAGGTGACATAATTTAATATGTCGCTAATGAAATGGTAACATAAACAAATTTAATTCCCTTGTGAAACCTCAAGTGATCATCTCTTCTATCTGTTATGACATCTCTGATAGTGTGGAGGATGGGCCTTGCTGTACTGAGTCAGTGAAGCATCCTCAGACTGTGGATGGCAACCGTGTGCCCTCCTTTGCTGTAAGGTCAGGGTTACCAGTACAGTCCAGTTAGGTCAAGTTTTCTATTAGTTTTGAATCGCTGAAAACTGCACAATGCACCTGTCTGTGAAACAGGGCCTGATGGCCAGTCGATTGATGCCACTAGTTGTCAGCGTTTACTCCCAGTGATGTGAAATCAGAACAGCATCAGACCGTACCAAAGAGTACGTAAACTCCTATTTTTCAAGGAGGTGTTAAGAGTGCTGTATCTTATTTACGTAAATGCACTGCGTTCACTGCCCTGATAAAATAAAACTCAGCTTTGTATCAGTATAACACATTCCATGGGTGTTCAGTCTTCAGTTGAAAAGGGTTTGTTTTCTTTTTTATATCTAAGCAATGCAAATAAAAAGGAGTATTAATGCAAATAGTTCATCACGCAAAATATTTTAATGAAAAGGCTTATTGACAATACCAGTTAACACTGAGAGTTGGGGGTTGTTTTTCTGAATCATAACAATGCATAGGAAGTTTTGATCGGAATTTCTCCAGGCGCTCTGGTGGAGAATCCTTTGGTGTGGGCTCCGTAGGATTTCTTTTCTTTGACCCAGGCTCTCATTGAAAAGCCTGACAAGTGACGTGCCTAAAACTGTTCCATTTTTCGGAGCCCTGCACAATCACCAGTGTTGTGTAAACACACAAAGAGCTTCACAGAAGAGGAAATTCAACATGCTCAATACACAGCTGATGTAATTTTGTTCTGCGTCCCAGAGGGGTTGTTGCGTTCACTCTTTCACTTGTCATTTTCCTTTCTGTGGATACCATTTGCTGTGAACTCAACTATTAATATACCATTGCTAGAACAACTTGTCTTCAAGCTGTACTTGGGAGCAGTTCTTCATAAATCTTTGTGGTTACCACTTTTTGCTCGTGCACCAAGTTGAACTTGCTGTGTGGTGTCTTCCTCTGGAGTGGGGGACTTGACTGTCATTTTCTGTCACCGTTACAGGATGAACAGAGCGCGGTGTCCATGCTGAAGAAACACCAGATTTTGGAACAAGCTGTAGAAGACTATGCTGAAACTGTGCACCAGCTTTCAAAGACCAGCAGAACTTTGGTGGCAGATAATCACCCAGAAAGGTATTAACTGCCATTTTTAATCAGATCGTGAGTTCTTTTAGTAATTCAGTCCCTTCATTGGGTCGTTCTGACACACAAAGACTACAGCAAAGAGTAAGTAGCTCAGAAGAGTGTACAGAGGAAGAGGAGTTCAGCCTCGCTCAGTTCAAGGTGCATGTTGGACCACCCTGATTTGGCCAGAGACAGGGTCCTGAACAGGGTCAGTACGTGCAGCTGCTGATTTCTGGATAGTACTGGACACCTTCAATAAATGTTTGTTGTATCCTTCATACAGGCTAGCGGTGTCAGGTCTGCCAGCACTGCTGAACCTTACGGAGGTACAGCAATCCTGAGACACAAGGGTCCATATTCCCTTTTTCAACCAACTTTTATGTCCAGCCCATAGGGTCACAGTCGTTTATCCTTCTTTCATGGGGCAGTGCTCCCCAAGATCTGCCTCCTCTCTTTTGAGATGCCAGTAGAATCAGAGACTGGAATCTGACACTTTAAACATGGGCACATTAACATCGTGTGTTTGGTAAATTTATCTCAACTTTCGTAAATGGCTTTCCCTGTGGGAGAATTCAGGCAGCTTAAGAACTGTTTTGCTGTAAGAGCTGCAGCTAAGCGAACAGAATTCTCCCTTGGCTTTGACTGCGAGGCTGACTTGACTATGAAGCTGATGTCTTTAACTGCTCTGCCTTCGCAGATAGGAAGATAGGACTGTCTTGGGAAAGACACTCTCTGCCTCTGGTGGAGGATTGTTATTTAACTCAAAAGCACTCTCTTGTGGTCATGATAATTTCTGATGAGAGTGGATTTCCTGGCTGAGCTGACTGAGTACTGGAATAACATAATCAACTTTACAAGGCAGAGGGAAGGCAATTTGACAGGGCTATATGGCTCAGACAAAATATAGGCAAAAGATACGGCAAGTAGAAATATTAGTCACTTCTGGAAATGCTGAGCTTTAGGGAGTAAGAAATCCGTGAGTGCTTCTGAACTTTGAAGCAGAATTTAAATGAAAATGAAATGCTACTTGCCTCAGCAGCTCAGATCCTGCCTGCAGTTTGGGGAGAAGACTCTAGTGTGAACTGTGGTCAGACAAATGGAGAGCTTGGTTCCCAGCTTCACTCTCTAAAGCCAGGGGAGTTATATGTACAGGGCAGAGAAGTTTTCCAGCTAGTGCAGTCAACTGGGCCAGCAGAGGATTGGTCCAGTGTGTCCGAGTCAAATTCACGCATGCAGCAGACATGCATTCTGTGGATTAAATACCCTGAGTGATTTTTATTCCCTGTAGTTTTTTCCCATTTACTTTTATTTATAAAAGATGATGAGGACTCAATGCTCTTTCTTTTTTTTCAGCGAGCGTATCAGCATGCGCCAGTCCAAAGTGGATAAGCTGTATGCAGGCCTGAAGGATCTAGCTGAAGAGAGACGGGGCAAGCTGGATGAGAGACACAGGCTGTTCCAGCTTAACCGCGAGGTGGATGACCTGGAGCAATGGATCGCTGAAAGGGAGGTGGTGGCAGGATCCCACGAGCTGGGACAGGATTACGAACACGTAACGGTGAGTTCTTTGGACGTGGCTGCAGGTTGACCTTCCTCTTCTGGATGCCGCACCCAGTAGATGGTTAATGTAAATGGGCAGCTGGCTTGTTTGGTTTGCTCAGATCAGTTTGTAATTGCAGCGCCGCATGAGTCTGTTTCTCTGCATTTCAGATGCTCCAGGAGCGATTCCGAGAATTTGCCCGAGACACTGGAAACATTGGACAGGAGCGTGTTGATACTGTTAACCACATGGCAGACGAACTCATCAACTCTGGACATTCAGATGCTGCGACAATTGCAGAGTGGAAGGACGGACTCAATGAGGCCTGGGCTGATCTCCTGGAGCTCATTGACACGAGAACACAAATTCTAGCAGCCTCTTATGAACTGCACAAATTTTACCATGATGCCAAGGAGATCTTAGGGCGGATTCAAGACAAACATAAGAAACTGCCTGAAGAGCTTGGTAGAGACCAAAACACAGTGGAAACACTACAGAGAATGCACACGACATTTGAGCATGATATCCAGGCACTCGGCACCCAGGTGCGTAGCAAGCAAACAGCGCTGTCCGCGGGTATAGGAACCTGAGCTGCAGAGTTCTGCTGCTGCTCTCGGCCCCTCCGTGGCTGGGAGACAGAGTGCTGCCAGCTGCTTTCCAAGTGTATTTCTGTGGGAATAACTTCACCTGCGTCATTTTCTTATCTGTCTTTCTGCTTCTCTGTCATTGCATTAGGCTAATTAGTTTATCTAAAATAGAAATCCATAAGTACACAGATTTCTGAGTATGTAGGTAATTGTTGAACGTTATTCCATTTCCTGTCCTTGATTGAAGAAGAAATCATAAAGGCAGAGAACTTCTGCGTTGATTTAAAGTAAAGCAAAAAGCTGTGACGTCTCCTGACAGTCTCAGCCTGCTCTGTGCATAGGAATAGAGAGTGGATGGAGAGGCACGAGGGTAACATGCTTTAGCTCCTCAGAGGACCTTTCTCTGCCTCAAGCGCAGCACCAGCAATACACTGTGTGGCTGATAAGGTTGGAAAATAGCTTACATTCGAAGAAGAAAAGGTTCATTTGACTTAACATATTGTCTCTTTAGTCAATTTCTGAAAGACATTGAACAAGTACTAAATCTGTAAAGAATTTTTAATGTACCAGAGGTAATAGGAAATAGAGGTTTCAGATTTTTCTGTCCTTAACATCGTTCTGGGTGTTACATTAATTGTGCTGGGAGCCACTTTAGATTTGCCTGCTCCTTATGCCATGTTCGCCTCGGTAAATGCAAGTCACGACTGTCCTGTCCCATGGAAGAATCGATATTCCAAAGGATACTTGGAGGACAGAGGCAAATATGAAGGGATGTGTAAGCCTGGTTGGGGGGTTTGCTGCGGTTTTTTTGTTGTTTAAAAAACAGTCAGAAGCCCCAACCAAACCCTCTTCTGCTAGGCACTTGTTACTTTTCCTTTCTGAGAGGCAAAGGAGGTCTGTAGACCTACATTGAGGCTTTCTGACTTGGTTATGAGTCTGGGCATTCTGACTTAAATATTGCTTTTTATGGTGCTTCCTAACAGCAGTCTGAAGAGATTTAAAGTACATAGTCCAGGCTAAGATTTTTAAAAGCAGCCAAACTTGATGTAATTCCGAATCTTTTGAAGCCAAGGTATGTTAAATAGAAGGCGGCAGCCGTTCATACAGCACCCAGGGGATTCTAAACTAAAAAACAATGTTCAGCTGCCAAAATGAGAATTTTGGAAGGGAACAAGTTGCTTAAGGAGTGGAGGAATTACGACTGACTGCATTTATCCCAGTAGGTTGGAAAAGATAGCTTTTATGGCCAAGCTGCCTGCCAGTTCTTGATTATGTTGCAATTTACATAGCTGTTTACACTAGAATAAAGGGGATATAGCAACCATTTGATTTTCCAAGTGTTTTACTTTCAGAAGCTGTAGACTTTATACATAAAATGGGAGACATTCACAAAACACCAATCCCAGTCTCTCAAAAAGGTAATTATAATCAAGGCCTAAATGAAGGAATGTGTAATCATAGCGCAGAGCTGTGGTGAAAGCACTTGGATAGTTTTGGGGTGAAACAGCTAGAGCACCGAGATGGATCATTATGACAGTGGCCTGAGCTCTGTGCCTGTAGCTAGAACACTGTTTAATTTGGTATTCAAACTTCTCTTTTTAAAAAAAGAGAAAATGATTAGAAAAGAGCTAATAGAATGATTCCTGGCTTGAACATGTGTGAAACAGTCAAGAAATAGCCTTTGATGTCCCAAGACAGTGTTTGAAAGGAAAAGAGACTTCTAATAGTAGAGAGATCTTTGAATTTCCAACTTTTCTTCTGTTTGAAGTCATTATCGACATTTTTGAAAAAACCTCTCTCATTAAAATACATTTTTTGTACTCTGACAGAGCATGAAAAATCGTACTCTGTCATAGTAGTGGGTTTTGATACAGGAGTTCCTGAGTGGCATTGAAAATTTGATGATGAAAATGGTCCCCATTTGCCCTCACATTTAACAGCCGCTTTGTATTGGCACCCAGTTTTACAGGAGGTTTAGGCAGTGGCACATATTTGTTCTTTTGGGGGCCACTTGACCCAACAGTCTTCTCTAAGAAATATTCTCAGAGGGATATACTGACTTAATAACAGAATAAACCTCTTTAGTATCGACAGATCAAATGTATTTATGACGACTTTAGAAAGACATTCAAATGATGAATTAGCAGCTAAAATTTCCCCATATTTGTGACTCAAAAGTATCCAAACGCTGACGCATTTCTCTCTTGTAAAAACACACCAGGTGAGACAGCTGCAGGAGGATGCTGCACGCCTTCAGGCCGCCTATGCTGGAGACAAAGCTGATGACATCCAGAAGAGGGAAAACGAGGTGCTAGAAGCATGGAAGGCGCTGTTGGATGCCTGTGAGGGCCGCAGGGTTAGACTGGTGGATACGGGAGACAAATTCCGTTTCTTCAGCATGGTTCGTGATCTCATGCTTTGGATGGAAGACGTTATCCGACAGATAGAAGCCCAAGAAAAGCCAAGGTAATGTGAAGTATCTCTTCTCAATCAGAAGATAAGGCTGCAGGGCTGTTGAGGAAAAGGCTCGGTATCACTGAGCAGGAAATTCAGAGGGAGCCTGTCACAATCTGAAGGTGTAGCAGCTTGCTTTTGTGTATTGCTGCCCAGCAGAGGCTGGGGGCTACTGACGTAATTGCAATGTAAAATCGTGTTCCAAGAGATGAGGAGGTCCCACATGTTTGTTTATTTGATTTCTGGTTCAGACCCGAATGGCGTCATTCCTAAGGAAAGGCTGCTAGTGTCTTGCTTCCTGAACTACAGAGACAATCTAGGAATTCATATTTTTGTTGTACAGCTCCGGGTTAGTTTACTTGTTTGGAAATGTAACAGCTGTTGATTCTGGAATACATGTTTCTGAGCCATGGATTGATCGTTTTAGGGATGTTTCGTCTGTTGAACTACTAATGAACAATCACCAGGGTATCAAAGCAGAAATCGATGCCCGAAATGACAGCTTTACTACCTGCATTGAGCTCGGCAAATCTCTTCTGGCAAGAAAACACTACGCATCAGAGGAGGTACTGTGCTTCCTGAATGTGTAACAACCGCAGTGCAGCTGGCCTATAGATTTTGTTTCAGCTGGAGAAACTTGCATTGTGTAATCTACCGATTAATAAGCTGCGTATTTATAACGACACACATTACTTCAGGGACTGTTCCATTTGCTGTTGTGAAATTAGTGTATAATTTAACTCTGTGAATTCATGTTGGGTAGCAAAGATGACACCTAAATTTAAAGTATCATTTTCAGCCCAGGAAAGGCAAAGAAGCTGTTGCATTCAGTTCTGCAGCGAGAAAGCTCTGGGGTGGCTGTGTTGGGAAAGGTGACTTCTTCGAGCAAGAGCAGAGGCAACCGTGAGACAGCCTGAATTTTGTAGAGGGGAACTGGAATGCTATGAAGAGGCCTGCTAGGGGAAGGAGCAGGAAAAGGTTTGTCTCATAGGGAGTAAATCCAGGGAACATTAAGAGAGAAATGCATCCAACTGCTTAAGGCCTTGATTTATTTTTCGGATTTGTCTAGGCCAGAGGATAGAGGCTCAACTCTCGTTTCTTCCTGCCTCCCTTCAGTGGAGGGAGGATAGCCAAATGTCGTAAGATACTGCCCACTCAGGGAGGTGATGTTTTCTGTGTCTGCGTTGCACACGAGTGCTGTGGAGTATCCCTGGAGAAACGTTTGCTCAGGCACGGGGAGGTTTTGCTAGTCAGTGTTCGCCCTGAGACTAATACGGCCTTATGCTGGCACGTCAGTGGTGTTACTGCAGGCAGCTGCAGGCTTTTTGTAATGGTCACAGGCAGAGCATTTTGCATTATTTGCTAGAAAAAGGACAGAAGATGTAATACATGGTTGCACCATTTAGATTTGTTTGTCTGTTATACTCTTTTTATCAAATAATCTTGGCGCTGTAGTTCTTAACAGATACTGAATGCTTATGCAAATGTGATATTTTAGTACAAATGTCGTATTTATTTATACTTCGAAGAGAAAAACGGTGGTTATATTCACATTTAAGTCACTTCCTGACAATCTAGCACAATGTGTTTCGTCGGTGCCTTTTGCTGGTGGTAACAGCTTACGTGGTGTGGTGGGGTGAGCCTGCTGCCTGGTGCTTGTGTAACAGTCCTGCGTTCTCCTCTTCAATCCAGATCAAGGAAAAGCTGCTGCAGCTGACAGAAAAGAGAAAAGAAATGATTGACAAATGGGAAGACAGATGGGAGTGGCTGAGACTGAGTAAGGACGTCCTTGGATTTCTTTTGGGCAGGGCCATATCTAACTCTCTCTTCACTGTGTCTTTCTGAGCGTTGAAAAAACCTGCAGCTCCTTACTTTTTTATTAACAGTGCTTGAAAGTGTGTTGGTACGGTAAGAACTGTAAGACTCACACCTGTTGATTGTAAAATAATGGAGAATTTGAAACCGAGAAACCTGCACCAAAGGTCTTACTCTACGTGATCAAATTCGGAGCTAGGTGACACAGATCTACCATATTTTGCAGGTGTCATGTTCCAACTGTGTTTCTACAAAGGAGGCACTGCTAAAAAATAGGGAGAAGTAAAGCCCTGCTACCTTATGTGTGTAACGCGCCCGCGTTATCCGTGAGGCTAGAATGTTGATGAGCAGTTTACTGCCAAAAGATGTACTTTTAAACACTACAGCGTTTTGCACGTTTTACACCAGCAGCAACAACCCAGTTCTGATGCTCTAACAAGGTGATCCGTATCTCATATACGGACTGAAGCCTTTGCAGCAGACAGTTGTCCAGGATCTCAAAACATACAGCACGGTGTAGTCGTTTTGTGGGGTTCTGGGCTGCTGTGTATACTTTCTTCGTTGTTTCTGAGCCTCAGCAGGCTTTAAGAAATACAGTAGTATGGGTGATTGTCCCTGAGTTTGGGTGTTTGTACCATATTCTTCATCAAAATTGCTTGATCCTGTTCACAAAAGCAGTGGAAGCTTTTTTTCAGCTGTGAAGACGGGAGGAAGGAAACCTGGAACTGTAGCAGTGTAGACAAGCGTAAAGTACAGAAATACTGCTTGCTGAAGGGAACTACATTCTAGCTGTTCTGTAGACAGGCCAGTCTGAGGAAGAAAACCAGCAGATAACAGACTTTCTACTCTGAAGTTAGTAGATTGCGGCAGATTAGAACAAAAAGGAAATTGCAAAATGAATTAGTCTGTAGAAGAAGCGAAGGTGGGCCTTAACTTTTATTCTTCCTCGAAGCAAAGCCAACAGGATAAATTTCTGTCTTTTAAATAATTAATTTCAGTGAGCTTAGTTAAGGAGAATACTTAGCCAAATATATTTACGTTTTTCCCTGAGCTATGTTTAAGTAAATTCAGAAGATGCCTGATGACTTCCTGATGTTCTTTTTGACATTAGTGGCGCTGATATCTGTACATTCTTTGCTCAGTTTTGGAGGTACACCAGTTTTCAAGAGATGCAAGTGTGGCTGAGGCTTGGCTGCTGGGACAGGAGCCCTACCTATCCAGTCGTGAAATAGGTCAAAGCGTCGACGAAGTGGAAAAATTAATTAAGCGGCATGAAGCATTTGAGAAATCCGCAGCTACTTGGGATGAGAGATTTGCAGCACTGGAAAGACTGACCACGGTGAGTGCTATAGGCGAGAATAACCTCTCTTGGCCATTCCCCTTTGTTTTGGTGCCACCTGATTGTTCAGAATAACTCCCAGCATCACCAGCCTAATCTCCATTTGTTGATCCGTTTTTTGATCAACCTCAGCCAATCACCCAGAGCATGAAGTTTCATGTTCCCAACAATACTAAAACCCTTTCTGATTAATTTGAACTCAACCTGCAAGGAAAAAGCTTAAGTGACAAATGGTCTTTGTAGTCAACAAGAGCTGTCTCAGGCCCAGGCGTGATGACCCAGAAGCAAATTCAAGAGCTGAGCAGTTTGCTCCAGCCCTCTGCCGTACAGGTTGTACTGCTAAAAGGGAAGGGGGATTCTGAGTGAAGACCACCCAGATCCAAACACTGGAAATGATTTTTGGTTAAAGACGACAGTGTGAGGAGAGAGTGGTGGGGAGGGGGATTCGACAAAAATGTTTGTTGTGTTTTGACTGCTCCAGTACAAGGCTGTATTGTCCCCTAGCCAAATAATAAGCCAAAAAAAGAAGAAAAACAACAAACCAAAACATTTTGAGCACAGCTACAATGTCAGTAATTAATGCTTGCAGAGCATGTTACCATCTTTGGCGAATAATTTTACTTTAGACACTAGAATTGAAGTGGCTTGATTTTTCACACGCACTGAGCGTCACAGCTGCAGACAAAATGAATTGGAGTTTCTCAGCATCTTCAGAAATCAGGCTGGCTTTATTTAGGTGGTTAATGTCAGGGGTTTGGATGTGGAACACTATTTCTATGTATGGCACGCAGACAAGAGGATGTCACTTGTCAATATTTTAATAGCTTGGGCTGCTTTCTTGTTTGTCTGGGTCTTGTTCTAATAGAATGAATTAGAAAAGAAACATGGACAGCGGTGAGCTGCTGCCCAGGCACTCCACTTAAAGGGTCTGATACTGTATGCCTTTACTGAGAAACTCAGCGCAACAAACTTTGCATGATTAATACTTTTAAGGACAGATGCCTTGAAATTTTATTCCAATAAACTTTAATTTCAGTAATGTTTCAGAGAAACATAGAGTTATTTTTAGTTTCTAGACATGCCCCTGAAAAATATGCAGTGCTTTTAAATGCACAAAACTGTTTCATTTCTCAGTTGGAACTGCTGGAAGTACGTCGACAGCAAGAGGAAGAGGAGAGGAAGAGACAGCCGCCCACTCCAGAGCCAAGCCCAAAGGTTGCAGAGGATGCGGACTCCCAGCAGCAATGGTGAGCCCGGGGTGTGGGAAGCCCAACTGCGTACTTTCCACTGCTGCTTCAGGCAGCGTTCTCGGGCCGAAGATGCATTGTAAAGGGAGAGTCTGGAGGTTGCACGGTTTCGCAATGTGACACTTTTTAGAAGACTTGGTGGATGTAGTTTATGGGGACAGGACCTTTCCCAGACATCTGAATTCACTGCTGAGTTGAGCGTTCCAATTTTTCATCGTGACGCAGTGTTACAACTGCTGAGGTGTACCTGGCCCTAAAGTAAGAATGCTGGTTTTACACCCTCTGTGTTACGAACTAAAATTTCTGAACAATCTTGGCTTTCTTCATTAATGAGCGTCAGTTACGGGTAGATTTCAAGCCACGTCCATGGAACATGAACATTTATAAAATTACTTATGTGACAGGAGTAGACTTACTTGTAAGGTAACTGTAAAGAAAGCCTGTTTGGATCTCACTTAACATTGGATTTATTCAGTTGGGCCTGAGGATTTTAAGAACTTGCTTGAATTTCTGAGGTGTGCAATATTCAGTAGGAAAATCTCGTTTTGGTGAAAAAGAAAGGTGACTTTCAAGAACTTAATGCAATTTCTTTTCTTTTTCCTCTCTCCCAACAGGGATGGGACAAAAGGAGAACAGGTTTCCCAGAATGGTTTGCCATCAGACCAGGAATCTCCACGGGTTAGTTACCGCTCCCAAACCTACCAAAACTACAAAAACTTTATTAGCAGACGGACAGCCAATGACCGATCGTGGTCTGGACTGTGACAGACAGAAACATTTGCAGCAAAAGACACCATTTTTCAGTATGGTTTACTGGTACTGGTTTAATCTTTTGGCTTCAGATTTCCCTGCTGCTTTTCTCTTCCTTCCCATCAGTTGACTTTTATTTCATTAGCAGCCCCTTGGAGATATATTTGCTTCACTTTAGTCCTTGTTTATTTGAATCTCCCCACTGACACTCAGTTGCTTTAAGGTGACACGTTTATTTCATGTTATTTACTGTGAGTTTTTCATGTCGCTAATAGTATTAAGATTTTCCAGCTAAATCGTCCTTTATATGAGTAATTGAGATTTAATGAGATTACATCATAATGAAGAAGAGAACTAGAATCTGACAGGTATGACGCATCGAGTTATACTAACAGGTTTCAGCACGGCAACATTATTAAATCAGCTGCATTAGCAAGCGAGTTATTTACAAGGCCAAAGATAATACATGCAAGTGAGCTCGGCAGCAAAGGCTGGGAGGGAGGGGAGGGTTGTAACTATCGACAAATAAAAGCCTTAAGGTTAGTTGTATAACATTCCATGCAGAATGGACTCATTGACCGCAGATAAAAATAAACGTGAAATAAAACATTAAAAACTAGTATCTAGATTTATCTTGGTATTTAGTCGTCATGAAGAGTTGTGATCTTGCTGAATTGCTATTTTGGGGCCCTATTTTGCCTTGGTCCTGTCCAATTTACACTACGGTAATTCCTTTTACTGACACTGGAGAGACAGTCGTATAAATGAGAGTAGGGTGCAGACCCTTAGGGAGAGGTGGTGATGCTTTTCTTTAAAAACTAAATAAAATACGTTGGTCTAAGATCCCAGCTCTTTATTTTATGTAGATGCAGGTTGAATGGTCCATGCCTTATTCATTCCTTCTTGATAGGGGAGGTCCCAGTGGAGTCAGGATGCATGCCAATAATCTTAACGTGCAGCCATAAAAATACCAGTAAATATGTATATATAGTTAAAGCAACACGGTAGTTGAAAACTGGCTTCTCTCTCCATTACCTTCCTGTAAAGCGTGCTTGCTTCAATTAATGCTTTGAGTGGTGAGAAAAATGACACTTCTCTTTCTTATGTTTTTGAACCTCACTCTCTGAGGTCATATTAACTGCAGGAAAGGTTCCTGGCAGGCTCCGATCGGTGGATATCAGAGCTCTTAGCGGTACTGCAAAGGAAATGCGGGCCCCAGCCTAGGACCCTGGGGAGGAAATGCCTTTCACCATAAGTTTATCTTTCAAATAGCCCATCCCGGTTACTTTTGGGTCTGCCCACAGACTCTGTCAATGCTCTAGGATACTAAGCAGTTCTACCTTTTTCTTTCTTTATTTAAAGCCTTTTGGTTCATCTTTAAGATTTAATGCTGAAGTGAGCTGTCTGTTGTACGTTCTAATGTTTATGAAATTCTACATAGTTGTGGCAAGGAACGTGAGGTGGCCTGCAAGCACATCCCAGATCATCATCCTCTTGTTGGTTACCACAGCCTTATACATCACCTGTTTGCTTCTTTTTTTTATTTTATGGTACATAATGCATTTCCATGTTAACCTTTGCCATCTGCGCTTCAGTCTTTCATGAGAGCTTTTGAGCTCAGCTCACCGAATCTTGTGTTGCAATACCAGCTGTATTTCTGATTTGAGGAGCGAAATATGCTGCTGTTGATCTGAATTTAGACTTCTGACGACTGGCTGAGCAGTGCGGCTGAATTTGTTCCCTATTGGCTGAGCTCGTAAAGTGAGAAAGATGATTGAAAGGATGTGCTTCAGTAATTGTACTTTTGCTGTAACTTGTCTTTCCACTTCATGATGCATGTTTTTTTTTCTTTTGTCAGGATAACAACATATAGCTTCTTAATGCTTTTAAAAATTCCATATAAGTTTATGCAGGTGATCTGGTGACTACCTTACACCAGTGTTGGCTCTCTGTGCCTGTAAGAGTATGACAGTTCTCAGGGCAGTATAGCTGTAGCTTCAGACTCCGCCATCTGGGAAGCCTTCGGATCTATTCTGGCTAAAAAGTAGTACGTGAGAGTAATTTATACAGATACGCTTTTTTACTTGTATTAGTACACTTATATATAAAAATTACGCTTTTATGATGAAGAAAAATGAATTAAGTCATCGATTAAGGTCATTATTTTAGGCACTAGAAGTGTAAGATTTCACCTATTTATTATAGCCTATGGTGCTGGCTGAAAACATTAAAATGGTACTTATGCCAGAACAATGTATAGGCTGTCTCTGTTTGCATCTGGAAAAGGGAAATACGTCTCTATTATTTAAGCTGTGGTGCAGAGACTTAAGTTGATGAACTGAATATAATGTTGCTTCAAGCACTGTGAAAATGGAAGGGATGTCTCCAGCCATTGTCACCAGCTGTCTTGTTGCATGTTACAGTCCTGATTTAAATCTCTCAAGAGTAGTCTTTAGCCACTAAAGCACTTGCAACTAACCTCTCAGTCACGATTAAGAAAACCGTATTCACGTACGTGATAACTGTTTTGTTGTAACAGTACAGTTTGCTATTAATGTTTGTCCTCCGTTGCGTTGTCTCTGCATGCCTGGTGCATGTTTCCATTAAAGTTTGTTTAGCTCCTGTTATTTCTCTATTTTCATGACGCATTCTTCGCATAGCTGTTTATGATTCAGATTTATTTTGCTTGTTTTCTGTTAATTGTAGATAACACATGAAAAGGAAATAAAACCTGAAAGAGCATCAGAAAAGCTTTTCATAGCCCTTTCGCAATCAGTAGAAGTTACAGGTCTGATGGTGTGAGTAAAGTTGGCAGTTATCTTTTAAAACCACAGGGTTGCAGCTTCCAGTGCTGAATTACATGTTATTTCCCATAAAAACGCATTAAGTAGCTGTGCAGTGGCTGCTGTTTTGAAACTGGTCTGTTTTGCTTCAGATTAGCGGTTATAGGTACCCCAAAATCAGTAATGTTTTCACATCTTTCCAGTATCGCTACAGAAAACATGCTATCGGTTTAGGTAACAGGTAGTTCTGGGTAGTTTATGTACATAAAGTTGTTGAGATCAGTTACTGCAGTCTGTGTAATTCCTTATTGCTGGTCACAAAGGCTTCATATAGCTCCGACAGGGATCCAGCCAGTTGAAAAGCAGAGAGTTAGAAGCTCAGTAACTGTCACGGCTCAAAAAGATTTGCAAAGGGCTGTCCTTTTTCTTGAACGCGACGTGTTGGCCGTTGGTGATCAGCACTGGTGGTGATTGATTCCTTGAGCTTTCATTGGTGAATCACTGGTGGTTTATTTCACTACCTGTGTTACAGTAGCTGCGTTGGCAGTGTCTGGGTAATCTTCAGCCTCATCTGCTTATTTACCCTCTCCCCCCTTTAACGCAACATTTTTGTTATATTTTGAGATTTGGATGCAAATAGTGAGGTTTGATGGCTTAGGTTTATCCTAATTGTGAAGAAGCAGTGTCATTGGTTTTTACTTCCAGTGGATAACAGTGCAGGGTAGATGTTTCCTCTTACAAACTAGGCTGTAAGGCTACATGTCTTTAGGGACAGAGTGAAATAGATATGACTGAAGTGGAATGTGAGCTGTGATTCTTTCCCTGTTTCAGTGGTGTAGTGTCTGTACTCTGGAGATTTAGATTGCTTAAAGGCAGTTAACCAATCCTTCCCATATTCATAGCAAGTTGGCACTTAGATCTTCCTAGGTCAATATCTGAGGTACAAAGGTGTGAGGTACAATAATGTATACTTGGCAGGTATAAGTTGTTCTAGCAAACGGTGGCAAAATTCAGTTTGTTGCATAATAATTCGGCTGCTTTTGAATTGTCCAGGCCATGTGCAGAAGTGGGAATGTCTAATTATTGTGCCATTCACAAATACCTGCTTGTCTGCATAAAACCAGTCCAGAATGTTTGTAATCTACTAGAGCGTTAGCAGCACTAAGCTTTAGTAACTTGCTAATAATAATAATAATACACACCGGTTGTGTAACTCCTGAGCTGCTACTCATGGCTCTACATGTCAAAGTAATGGTACAAGAAAAAAAAAAAAAAACTGGGACCAAGCTGCATTTCAAAAGCTTATAGCCATTAGGATTCCAATTTAAATGATTTTTGGATGAATGGCTCCTGAAGACGTCGACAGCTTGACCAGTCAGAGCTGCTGGAAACACGGCTGCTCTCTAGGCTATCTCGATCACAGTGCGACAGGCAACGCGATCAACAAAGCAAGTGATGGGCAAGGCCTTGGTTCTGTCTTTGTTTGGGGGTAAATAGCTGTGTGACGTTGTGTGACTGTGGTGGTTTTCAGTTCCTTTAACAAAAATCCAATCCACCTAATAACGAAAGTCTGAAAAAGACCTTGATAAATTGACACGTGACCTCATTTCCCTTGTCTTTAAGATCCAATATCCTAACTGAGATGGTGGAGATGAAATGCATGGTGTAATCTTTCTAATTTCTGCATGTTTTGATTTTGTTGTGTCACTAGGGGAATGGGGAAAGCGGGAAAGGAGCTTTTACAGAAACAAATAAATTGCACAAATTTTTGTAAATGCTCCTGGGCAATTTTGACATACTGTTCTGCTGACTCGTAGTTAATATCTTTTATGGACTTTTAATACTCCAGTAATGCCATAAATGTATTTAAGGTGGCTGATGTGTATAACTTCTACTGTTCCTCTAGGTTTGCAGAAAGTGTGATTGTTACTGTTCCAAACATTTTGAGTGCTTAGCAACAGAATTGACTGCTCTTGTTTTAGGAATAATGATATATAAAAGAATATGAATTGACCAGCAGAGCAAAGCACAGTAAAATTCACACTGATGTTTAGCTGCTCTTACTTTCCCATCTCTCTACCTGTAAAATGGGTACTAATCCATTCATACCTTCTAATTTCCTTGGCCTTCTGTGTCTCCATGGAGTGTGAGAAAGATCTTACTGGCCTGTGTCATTCTCCAGGCAAAGTTTATACACAGCCACGTTGTGCAGGGAAACAGATTAACTGCAAGTTACCTCAGTGTTGCGAGGCTTCTAGCTGAACTTTTTTCCCACTGTTCCTAGGTGGCAGAGACTGCAGAAACAAACGAAATGGTCAATGGAGCTGCGGAACAGAGGACAAGTTCGAAAGAGTCTAGTCCTGTTCCTTCTCCAACGGCAGACCGCAAAGCCAAGACCGCCATTCAGGCCCAGACTGCTGCTACCCTACCAGCCAAAACACAGGAGATTCCTTCAGCTCAGATGGAGGGCTTCTTACATCGCAAACACGAATGGGAGACACACAGCAAGAAAGCCTCCAGCAGGTAAAGTACTCCATGCTTAATGGAGATAATTGCATCTGAACTCCCCAAGATGCAAGATGTAAATGTTATCCCTGCTGCTGTTGTCTTCTCACAGCTCCTACAGGCCTCTCGGGCTTGTGCTCCTGTTGTAGGAACTGTGTATGCACGGTTGAACGTTATATTTGCTGAAGTTGCAATCTGAAGATACATGGTAGAAAATGCAGTGTTAGCCATATTTGGAAGGTGGAAAACTGAGGCATAAAGATACCATGACTTTCCCACTTCACATGATGAATTTGTGGCAGTAGTGGGACTTGATTCCAGATCTCTCAAGTTGTACGTTACTACAAGAAAAGAAAAACATGTAGGTGTGAGAATAGAAATGTCCATATTCTTCTGACATTTTCTGCTTGCACATTAGCACTTTCCACCTACTCTGTAAGCTGTTCAGAAGAGAAAAGCGAGTGAAGATGATTTTATGTGCCTTAGTTGATTCTGTTCCTAAGGACCCACAGGCAAAACTTCTGAGGTTTCTGTCTGCGCTGGAAAAGCAGACTGGGGTCCTTCATGACCTGAGAGAGCTCTGGAAACCAGATTTAAGACTCGGCTGACGAGGAGAATGTTGACTAGCGAGTGGTGAGCTACACCAACACCTGAGGGATCTGGTAGGAGCCGAAGTACTCAGCAGAGCTGAGTGCAGATCACAAACGAGTACAGTACTACCATGATTTTTCTTCAGCTAGAGTTGTTCGCACTGGAGAACTACTTTGAGGCAGTGACAGCCACCAATACTAATATCTAGGGGCTCTTATTTCTAGTAATGACTGATTTTTATAGCTGTATTAGAGAGTGAGGCGGACAATGCCACTGAGAGTATTTGTAACAATCAAGGATTTCACATGCAACCCATTCGTTAGTTTGCAGCACAATGAGAATTCCTTCTACAGTAAAGCGTAGTCATTAAAGGTCAATCGGTTTCTCTCCCAAGTATGCAAATGGCCTAGTCTGCCAAACAGTCCTCCCACTGTTAGGATATGCTTATGTGCTTTCAGAGAGAGCTCTGGAAATCTCTATTCCAGTTGGCTCAAAGTCAGTACTTCTGTCTTGACGCCGTGCTTTTATGGGAGAATTTGCTGTCTGCAGTTTACAGGACAGCGTGTGTTGTATTCGCATCCTCAGCCTGAACTGGTCTCCAGTATCTTACAGAAATAATTTATCCAGTTCTGCAAGTAAGAGCATTAGATTTATAAATACCGTTGTTGTTTTCTGTCTTGAAGATCATGGCATAACGTGTACTGTGTCATAAACAACCAAGAGATGGGCTTCTACAAGGATTCGAAAGCTGCTGCTTCCGGCATCCCCTACCACAATGAGATTCCTGTCAGCTTGAAAGAAGCAGTCTGTGAAATCGCGGTCGATTATAAAAAGAAAAAGCATGTGTTCAAGCTAAGGTAAACCTGTTGAAGCATCTTGCCATTAGTTTAAGTTGTGGTGGGTATGTTAACCGTGCGAATTCATGGGAGGATCCAGGCCAGGAACTGATCATAATTATTGACTGGGATATCCACTTCTGTGAACAAGCTCTTCCCAACACTGAAACATGGTATATTTATCAAAGGTAGCAAGCATAAAACAGTATCAAAATGATCTGTGCGCTTTATTTGCATCTGGGACAAGACTAGACGTGTCTGCCTAAAGTTAGGGGCCTGCATTTAAAAATGCTGGGTTTTTCAGCCCAACTCTGGCATTCATTGAAACGAGCTGAATGTTCCTGGTTCTGCTCTTTTCAAAATCAAGCCTCTTGTTTAATTTTTTCAGTATGGATTTAGGAGACTACTGAAGACATCTATTGCATTTTCAGGTCTAGAACATGTAGTTACAGACCATTTCATGTTGAAGTATGTGGAGTACTTGCTGTTCAAAGGTTAAAAAAAATAAGGCTTTTCCTTCTGAAATTGTGTTTCTGTTTTACTGATCAATCTTTTAGTGCCAACAGTGAAAAAATACTTTATTATTACACAGCTGCTAGGTGATTCTGTCAAAGGAGACTCACGTAATGGACTGATCAGTTCGTCTATTCCAAGATAGATGTTTTCTTTTCTTTCCCCCTTTTTTTTTTTTTTTAATTTTATATTGATACAAGAATCCTCTGAAGATGATAGAATCCATATCGAGGGAAATATGCTTTATAGCAAATACATATGCAAATATTTAGGGAAATTTACCTTTCTTGAAGACAGGCCTGCAGCTATGTGATTCATCCTTTATACTATTTTAAACATCTCTGAATTGATAATGTAAGGATATGCTGTTCCAAACCCAAAGTTAGGGAGAAAAATGAATTGCCCTTCTTTTCACAGTACCCTGCCACCTACATCAGGGCTCCGGGGTAATTGCACGTAGCGTATTTTCTTCACCCGTTCTCATTAGGAGAGTCCCCAGAGAGCTCACCAGCTCGTCGTGTCCAGTCTGCCTCTCCGAGCTGAGAAGGGGCATGTTGTCGAGCACCTGAGAGGCTGAGGTCTCTGCAGATCCCACGTGCAGGCAGATCCCTCACAGAAAGGTCTGGCTGCGATCTATGGAGAGAAGACAGCAAGGCATAATTATGTTCTTCCTAGGGTCTGTCTGCGCTGATATTTTACGGATTAATACTTCATTTCATGTCATAAAGAGATTTTAAAATGCTTTCTTTTTTGTGGGGAAAGATCGGGAAGCCTGCAACACAGCTCCCACTGACCCTGCCTCCTACTTGTTCAGATGCCTGATCTGATGTTATTCAGTCTTTTATTTAATTACTGTATATCTTCGCATACATTGTTAAATATATCCCAGTTAAACTATCTGAGTAAAATCAGCACAGAAATAAAACAGAAGGGAGACTCTGGCCTTCAGTGTGAGAAGAGGCAGCTCCTCATAAATAATACACAGTATAGTGTCTTGAGTCACCACCACAGTAGTTACGACAGCAGAGCAGCTGCAGAATTTTGCTAGGTTTCTACAAAAGCCATGAAAACTCTGGGTGTTGCCTGTGACTTCTGTCTTTTTAAAGCATTGAGTAAACTTTTATACTGTCTTTTGCAAAAGAGAAAAGATCTGCCTGAAAGAGCAAGCGCTGAAACAGCAATCGTCAGCTGCTGAAGATTGCGAGCTCTGCAGCGCATCCTGACATACTGGAGCACGTCCGCTATCATAATCATGTCTAGAGACCAGAATACACAGTGTGTGTGGCTGCCTCTGCGTACAAGATACCAAAACATGAGTTGCTGGGGGGTGTTTGTGCACGCCTAGGTGTTACAACTGTCCCGTGCAGTCCCGTATGTCTCAGTCTGATTATGTACTGTAGCTAAACAAGCAGGAGTTGAAGCGGTGCGACTGCTACTAAGCTAAATTTGTGATGATGGTTTTCTTTACAGATTGACTGATGGCAACGAATACCTCTTCCAAGCCAAAGACGATGTAAGTTTGTTTTTCTTACTGTTTATTACTGATGTGATCTCTGTGCTGTGGTACAACAGGAAAAAAAGTAGCTGCCAAGAGCTCAGGGGTACGTTTTGATTTCCTGGTCTGCAGTCGTGTGCGTAACGTGCAGGTTCAGAAGCTCCCCCTGGCACCGCCAGGGCAGCCGGGCTTTTCAGGTGCAGCTTCTAGTAGACGTCTTCTGCAGGTGCCTAACCAGAGGAGTGCCAGATGATGAGTTAGGACCGTGTTTCCTTTCGTTTCCCACTCCCATCCATTCCCCTTCCACAATGTTGAGTGAATTAGAGAGGGCGTGTGCCACACACGGATTGTAACAGCTTTCTGCCTTTGGGGCTTCTTGAAGGAGGAGATGAACACGTGGATTCAGGCCATCACATCAGCTATCTCTTCGGACAAAATCGAGGTGTCCCCGACCACCCAGAGCACTCCAGCCTCCAGCCGTGCCCAGACCCTGCCTGCCAGCGTCACAATAACCAGCGAGTCCAGCCCTGGCAAGCGGGAGAAAGACAAAGAGAAAGACAAAGAGAAAAGATTCAGCCTTTTTGGTAAAAAGAAGTGAACTCCATCTCCACACACTGCACTTCTCTGACCGTTCCAGTGGAATTCCAGCATGCGAGCTCAGAACCAATACGTTACTCTCTGTGCCTCATGTTCCTCAATGTGATTGACATTTTTTTATTTATAGAGCGTTTTAAAATAAAAAGCCAACAAAAAAGAATCTAAAGTTACAAATGTATGAGGTGCATTGGGCAGCTTCTGTAGGAGAGGGAGGACCAGGTTTTGGGGGTTTGTTTTTGTTTTGTTTTTTTTTTTTTTAAATGAAGTTAATGTAGATTAGATCTTAATATTTAAACTGTTCCTCAATTTTGTGAGGCTGTCTTGGAAAATAACCCACTCCTAGTGCTATTGGTATGCAAGGCAGCGGTGCTTTCGAATCTACTGTGCACATCAAAAACCAATGTACAAATTTTGAAAAAACGTTCACTTCCATTTAAGGTTGTTATGCTGAGTCTTGACTAGTAGAGCCTCCCATTACAATTCTAACATTTATTAAAATGATAGTGTATTATCTTTGCTGTAACAGAGTGCAGGTATGCATTAACTTACAGACAAACCATTTATATCCTGGCATTGGTTATTAACACAACCTGAAGCTTTTCTGCATCAAGTACGACAGATAAGAATGTTGGTGTACAAGATGGATTAGCCGGCTGATACAGTTTTAAATAATCTGTAATTTCAAATTTTTTTTTTTTTTTTGCTGAAATACATTATATTGTATGTTTCAGATAATTCTAGTACAAAGTATAATAAGACTAGATGTATAATAAACCCTTTAAAATCATTGATAAGTGTAAAAGTGGAACTGAAGCATTTACTGGAAAAGTAATGTTACTCAAATGGTTACTTGCTTGTCAGCTGCAGCACTGTGTGTTATAATTTTGCTACATTACCTTGCTATTTGATACATAGTGTGCATTTCTCTGTCACTGTAACTATTGTAATGAAAATTTTCATCTTACTGCACAATCAAAAATTACATTTAATAGGAATGAACTTTCAATGACTGGGCCTGTAGTCAAGAGTAGTACTGGAACTGGCTTTCAGTTGTATCGAACTGTACCTCTAGACTTTTACCCTATCTGTTAAATATATGCTATGTCATTAAATGCTTTTAAAACTAAATATGCTGGTTAAGTTTCTTATTTCATTTCTGACTATGTTAAATCATAATTTTGAAAGAGGATCAAAAATAAAGTTATTTTAAAATGTCATCTCTCCTGTGCATTGAAACTGATGTCTTCAAATGTAATTCCGTTTTTTGTGCGAAAGTTCATACCGAAATAGTTGTTCGCTCCCTTTCCGCTTTTCTTTGCCTTCCCTCTCCCTTCACTTTCCACCTGCCCTCCCTTTCACCCGGCCCCCCCAGTTAAGTGCCAAAGAATAGAGAGAGGAGGAATTAAATCAGTGTTCTGTAAAATATTTTGACACAGATATTTTTTGTGAGAAATAAACCCTACAGAATCGATGGAAGTGAGCATAGGGCTAGGGCAATTGAACGAGTTACCTGAACGTCTTACCCGGTCGGGGTAAATACCCGCGGACTAGTTTGCAGCAAAAGAACATTATTTCGAGTAAGCTTCGTTCTCCAACTTGCTCAAGTGCTTAAGTCCTCAGTAAATCAGGCAATGATTGAACTTTATAATTTACCGGGGACTTGTTCTCCTGCCCAGTTTAATTTCACTGGGGTTTTTTATGTCGATTTTTTTAAACATACCTCTCTTAAGGTCGAGCCACCATTGCGCTTCTGTGATGCGATACATTTAACGCGGCTGAGGTGATTCCGAAGCCCGCCATTTCCTTGGCCTTGTCAGCACTGCAGAGACTGGCGTCTGCTCACAGGTGTGTTTAAGTTGGATGCCGTCTAGGGAGCCGTCCGAAGGGAGTAGCTCCAAGGAGCCCTAACAGGCATTGCAAGTTTTAAAATCAGTGACGTGTAAGGAACTGGGGGTTTAATTTTTTGTGATTATTAAAATACACTCAGATGTCACTTTAGATGGAAAGCAGATAAACTGCAAACTAACGTATTTCCAAGCCACAGTTTCCTGAACATGTGACCAATACAGTGTCTTAATTCTTTTCATGGAGTATGGTGTGTTTTCTGGGTTTTTCTTGTTTCTGAAGTCTTGGGTTATTGAACAATTGAATATTCATGCACATGAGGTTTTACTCCTGTAATACTACACTGTTCCAGTCTAATTACCAGTAAAATGTAGGATAACACCACTAGTCTTGTAAATGTAAAGTTTAATACCATATAAAAAGCGGAGGGTTAACATTAGAAGAGAATATGAAACGTTCTTCTTAGTTGATTAAAGCACATAAAAGTGTTGATGCCTCACCCTTTTTGTCACTTCAATTACGCTATTATTATGCTGAGTAGTTTAACAGATTGATCTTGACTACCTGTTGTGTGTAATCCCGTAGTGTCTTGGTTGAACATGCCTTCAGAATTGTTTTCCTTGTTTTGTCTTGCCTCTTACTGCAAGTTGTTCCTGAAAACTACCTGAATAAAAATCCTTTCCGCTTAGGAACTGATTCCGAGTTGCTGAGGAGCGAGAGTGAATTCTAGTAAGCCTTGCCCGTTCCCCCTGTGGACCGTAAGGGTGCAGTTTCCCTGCAGAGAGAGTTGGTGGGTCAGGAAGAGCCGCCTCGGACGGAGCCAGGTCAGAAAAGCCGGGTCGGCGTGCACACCCGTCAGCGGGCGTGCGAGATTCGGAAGGGAGGCAGAGCGGGGGAGTCTCTCCTGGATTATGGGAAGGGACTGCTGGAAAACACCAGAGGAAGAAGAAAGACTAAGTGTGGGTGGTGGAAAGGGACTGGAGCTGGAGCAGGTTGTCACGGCCAGTGGTGCCAGCTGTGGTAGAGGGGGCTGTGTGGCTCCCCGAGCGGCACCGCTGAACGTGGTTAGAGCCCTTGGTAGGCAAAACGTTGTATTCCTTCTGGCTACCGCCCCGAAGAGTGAGGGCTTGTAGTACAGTTTAACACTGGACCGCAGTTTCCTTTATTAGTTGGTTTTGTGAGCTAACCCGTATTTGTTTATATTTCCTCGGGAGATACATCGCAAAAGTCATGTACAAGCTGAGCCTTCAAACTTTCAAAGAAAATTAATTAAAGCCAACCACTTTTCAGCTATGTTGCTCTCGTTGTTATGAAGAAGAGAGATCATCCTCTAGTCAGGTCAGTCTGCCTTCGGTCCTCCGGGTGGGAGCCTCGTGCTGAATTCTAACCCGAGGGGGGGCGGAGAGCCACACCTGAAGGGCCCTTTCCCTGTCCTGGCAAACCGAATTAAGTACGACGAGGAAAAAAACCCAAACTCATTAGCCGTAGGAATTAAGCATGTGTTGGGTGGGAGGGTTTTCTTTTAGATTGATGCAAATGATCTGTTAATCCATCTGCTCTGCATAGAGGAGATGTTCTGTGGTAGAGTTGCACTCCGTATGAGGAAGATTAACAGTAAAGTAAAAGAAACGTATGATTAATCATAGTTCCTGTGAAATACTGGTTTAGATGTTTTTTTACTTCACCATGTTTTCTTTTTTATGGTTGAGGTGTTTATTATTTTTAAATTATTCTTAAATTATTTTTAAGTTATTTTTTATGATTCACAGAGAATGGACTTTAAATGTGAAGGGTCTTTAAGATACACTTTTGTAATAAATAACTTGCAGGTACAATAGAATGTTGCTTTTTGGGGGGATATTTTGTTTTTTTCCTACCTTGACTAGTCACAGATGGCTGAATAAATATAGAAACTTAAATCACAATGAGTTGGGACAAACATTAGTCCTTTTCATGAAAAAAACCCTCAGAAAATCAGACTGTGCTAAATGACTGACGTAATGTTAAGAATTAAATTACTGGAGAAAGCAGAATTCAGCTCTCTGACAGTACGGCTCTACCCGCGGACTGAACGATGGAGCCACGTCCTGACAAGAGGAGGAAAGGGAGCTCTTGGCCGGCAGACGCGGAGGAAGGATTCAGTTTGCTTTTCTGTGTCCTGGGATCAAGAAGGTATGCTCTGAGGCCAGGCAGAACAAAACTGGGGTAAGAAAGCACCGTGTTCTCAGTGCATCAGGGTTTGAACTGTCCTGCGGGCGTGCAGGCCCTGGTTGAGGAGTTCAGCGCTTGAGACTCTGCTTTCTTCCTTACTGATAAATGTAATTTGTCCCCTGACGGCCAGCATTTTTCTCTACCCTTATGACAGCAATTCCATGAATGGTCGCGGTCTGGTAAGACTGGTTTTTGTTTCGAAGGATTTAAAACAAGATTAAAGTACAAATAAGGCGAGGCATAAACCAAACCCACAGTGCAGTACTGTAAATGCCGCAGTACACGGGACGACTAGCGAGAATAAAGAGAAATGTGTTACAGCAGAGCAATTAAATGCAAAAAGCATAGGAGTTAGGGGGTTTGCTTCTAATTCAGCTTGTACCCTTTGTTGCTCTGCGTTCTGACGACAGCCTGGCGGGGCTGAGATGTCTCGTAACACGTGCTAATGCTGTCGAAGCAAATCGAGCCGAGTTGCGTGTGCCGCCACCTGACATCTGAGTCGCTCCGTGCAGCCGAGGCAGCGGAGTCGCTGCAGCCGGCCCACGTGGTCGCATCTGCAGTCTGTCATAATGCAGCATCCGCGGCGCGCGCCCGGAGCAGGGAGTAGCCGAGGGGGAGAGCCTGTGCTTCCCAGTCGTCACGCCCACAGGAGACTCCCAGAACGCAGGATCGGGAGACCTGAAATGGTCTGCTTGGCAATAAAATACCCATTTATTCCGTAAAGTGTGAAACTAAGGGGTTTGTGCATAAGTGTATGTTTCGTAACGAATCCTCCCTTGCTTCTTAAGCTTGGCGTGCTGATTAGCCTGGTGATTGTGAACATCGAATCCACCATGCAGTTTAATTACACGTGTTGTTCTATGTTGGAAGTATCATTTGCTTTTTATATTAATGAATTTCATGTAATAATCTCAGATGAGATGCTGTGGTGGTTCATTATGTTATAACGGTAGAAATTACCTGGGCCTAGCATGAATTTCGTTACTAGTTTCTTATTAATACTGCCATCCTTTTACTCCCACACCGAGCTGAGAAAACATTTCCCTTGTTCGCAGAGTACCAGCGTTATCCATGAGAGGTCACTCTATCCAGAGAGATGCTTAGCGACAACCTGAACAATCAAGTATTATTTGTGCACTCAAGAGAATTAAGAGCTTGGATGAAAGTTCCCTTAACTTGGAAAAGAAAAGTCAGATTTTAAGAGTTACGTAAACTTGTGGCAAGATTTAGACGTGAATCACCGCAGGAACGACGCAGAGTCAAGTGAGGCAGCCAGGGTACTTGGCTGAAAGGCGAGGAACGCCACCATCCTGGCTGTGGCAGAAAAAAGAGAGAGGTTTCTGTGGGAAGATCAAGATCTCTGCAAGGGTGGCAGTAATTTTAAATTGATCGCTGAGATTTCCTGAAAAGATTACAGAAAGGCAGCCCCGCATGCACGTGCGGGTAAAGGCTGGCAGTGACCATTAGAGCTGTTAGGCCGGGAGACGCTTCAGGCAGGAGGTGCGGCAGGGAGCGGCACCGTGTCCGCAGTGCCGAGGTCCCGCGGCTCTACGATGCGCTCAGCCGGGCCGGGTCTCTGCGGGCCGCTGGGCTTGCTCCGCACCGCTGGGCTCTGAGCAGGGACGAGGGCGGCCGGCTGAGACACGTGGTGCTTACGCATCTGCTGTACGTGGCAGTCCTGGACCGCACTTAGGCACGCAGCGAAACATATGTAATACGGTCGGTCGGAAGGGCTGTCTCTCCAGGCTGGGATCTGGAGGAATATGGTATGTCTGATCGTTCAGAAATGGGCTTGCTTTGCATTTAAGGATGCGAAAGACTCCTTTTTTCCTTTTCTCTTTTTTTCCCTACCACTATTTCTGGCCAGATCATCAATGCAAATCAGTGTTTCCGCCCACAAGGAGTAAGAGCTTAGAGCCAATTCCCCTGTTATTATTTTATAGTTAACTTGTAACGTCACCGAGAGGCATCAATCAGGATTGGATGCATGTAAGGCCAGGCAACAAACAGAACTAGATCACAGCTCCTGCTTCTGATCCCTCCCCCCAAGTTCTTACAGCTTTTATATAATCTAAAAAATTATTTATTTACAGCTCAAATAAGAGGTACTGATTTTGAAATACCAATTAATATGCCATCTCAGTGCATCTGCTGTACATTCATCCATAAAAACATGAGTTATAAATGGTATTTTGTGTAGCAAAGATCTAGGACATGACACAGATGTTTCTGGGAGAGAAAATCTCTGCGTTCACTGTTAATCACAGCTCCTAGATATGTGTAGAGTGGGCCGGGTATATCACAGAGGACTGGAGTTCCTTTGAGATGCGGTGCTTTTTGGCATCTTCTATACAAGGCATGCTTTAAAAAAACCCAAGCAAACAAAACAACAACAAAAACCCACCAAAGAAACCCCAAACCCCTCAAAATCCCCAGCAGCCGTGAATGGTCCCTTCGGCAGAGAGCGAGCGCGATCGCTGTCGTTCAGGTACTGCTTGTACAAGACTCTATGGTAGTTTGGGTTTACATTTAAAATAAAAGAAGTAGTAAATGTCATGGGAGATATGTTCCAGGCTAGGCTAACGGGCTCCTTGCCACTATGAGGGGGAAGAGTGCTGGTGCGATTGCAAATTTTTATATAACTTTTGAGTTCTTAAATATATTTTAAAGTGTTGATTTTTACAAGGGTTATGTTAAATTGGAAATACGTTCAGACTATTCTTTTTTGAACATAAATACCCTTTTTTGCAGAGGTTCACGCTCTGTCTTGGTTTGTATTGCTGCCTCCCAGCCTTCCTCATATTTGTGATACCGAGGACTCCAGAACTCCCTCTGTGTATTTACAGCTGCTAATCTAAAATAAAGCTTATGTTATTAGGCCTCTATCTCAGGAATTACATTCAGTTAGATGTATACCCAGCATCAACGCTAATAAGAAAACATGAAAGCATCAGTGATAGTTATGTGGTACTGATGATGAACGGTAGGTTGCAGTATTGAGGAACAGTTTTAGTGGCATGACAGCTCCTAACAGGAAAGTAGTAACGCCTTTTTTTTTTTTTCTAATTGGAAAAAATACACAAAAAAATCACCGTGAAAGGTAATTCACAAAATTCTTGAGAGTACAGATTATAGGAAAGTAAGTGAAGCTGAACATCTAGTTCCACGTGTTTAGTTTTAAGGTTTTTTGGGGTGTTGGTTCATGACTAGTGCACTTCATTGCTACAATAAAGATTTATAACAAATCATTTTTTGTAAAACTGAGGATACATATTTAGCAAAACGGTGTCTATTGTTTAATGCTTCCACACTTGGACCGTACTGAATATCACAAATAAAAAAAGAATATGCCCAGGTTTTGCTGGAGGATGAAAGACAAGTTCAGCTTGCCCGCTGTTGCTCACAGAAAGGTGGCAGCCGTACAATCAGAGGCTGGGAATTAGTTTTTTGTTTGTCCTTGTTGAGTAGGTGAAGAGCCTATTTGTCATAGATACTGATTTTTTAATGAGAATATAATGTATATAATGTAAAGCTAAGATCACATGGAAGTTATTCCATTGGATAATACTGAGATAAAATAACGAGACTGAAATTGTTCCATAGCTACGTGGAGATACTTCACCCAGGCTTCCAGCTCAAGCGGATTTGTGTGCCAGTGGGTCATGCGACACACAGCTGCTTTAAAGCCGTTCCCGCTCCTGTCCCTTTGAGGCTACGTAAAGAGTGTGAACGTACAAGAGTGTGAGAGGTTATACCAAGTTTCTAGGAGAAAAAGCTCCTACATCCATGTAGCTCCCTGTGGCAGCATCGTCAGTGGGACCACCCAAGCCCGTTGCGTGACCCAATGGAGAGAGGTGAGCAGACTGACAGTCAGCAAAACGCTAGCTGTGTTTTATTAGCAGCTTTTTGGTGATAGAAGGAACGTAGCACTAAGAGAGTAGCGTAAATAATTACCCACGTGCTGGGTAACTGAAACGCCACCATAGCATACCTAATGGACAATGCGATGGGTGACAAAATATTATATCAAGACTCCATTTTCTTGAATTAATGCCTAATGTGCAGATATTATTTCCTAATTACAACGTAGTTTAGCACTTTGACATTCACAGATAATATATCACCTTATTATTAATGCTGTTGATCCTAGAAATCTTTCAGGACAAGCTTTACTGGACAGAAACTTGTGCTCAATATTAAACTATTTGCTCTTAAGACAAGAAACATTAATTTGTTTATTTAGGGTCATCACAAGGGTCTTCCAAGAATAAGTTTTGTAACAATACAATATAAGGAGAAAGCAGAAAATAAAGTATCTTAAACCCTTAAGAGTTTCTTTATGATAAAAGTTAAATACATTTTCATTATTTTGAACACATTTTCTAAACAGTTACCTAAAAGGAGGCGGGAGAGAGGGTTGATTTAGCAATTGCATATAACTGAAATTTTCAAAGTCCCTGAGTTTATTTATCTAAACGAGTGGGAGATAGTCACAAAGGCACCCTTGAAAGTGCTACACCCTGTGTGAATTTGAAACATTTTAAATAGCTTTTGAAAGGATTCAAATTACTTGCGGAACTGACTTTAACATGAGTAAATACCAGCGTTAAAAGTCTTTGCAACTGCGTTCCCCAAGGACCGCTGGAAGGGAAGGTATTTTTATACAGGTGTACCACGCGTTGCGTCCTGGAGACCTGGCGTATTACCACAGGGAGATTAATTCAAGCCAAAGGACTTGTCCCGGCAGATTTGAAACTGCGGAGATCGGCACGGAGGCGTGAATGTATTTGCCGTTTTCTGTGTTATCATCCCTTTTGAAAAGGGCTATCGTAGTGATGGATCGTGTGCTTGGGAACAGCAAACAACCGTTTTCATGGCTGTGTGTGTTGGGACAAAACAAGACGCGTGTTTTGGTGTGTGGCTGCTGCTAAGACTTGCCAGGTTTAAGTGCTGGATAAACAGCCGAATGCAGCGAAGGACTGACTGTGAGGGAAGGATGGGCTAGTTTTGTTGTGTCTTTGTTTTTCTAAACTAGCGTGAGACTTTTGGATACAAGCGTGAACGGGACAAGCAGAAAGATGGTTTTCGTTGTGTAAATTTGCGCGTAACTGGCGCGGTAAGCCACGACGTTTGAGAGAAGGACCGGGGTGAACTTGTATTCAACGTTTCACGCCCTTTTTCAGGTTGCTGGTGGAAGCAGGCGAAGGCGAGAACCCACAAGGTGATTACAATGCAAACGCTGACGGACGGCCGGCATCGCGCCCTCAAAAGGGCGGGAAGAGCCGCGGGCGGCCGTTGGGCCGCGCGCGCCAGCCTAGCTCGCGCGGCGACCGTTGCACCACCGCCCCGGCCCCCGCCGCAGAGCCGTCACCACAGCAACCGCGCGCAGCGTCGCCGCGGTGGCGCAGGGCACGCTGGGAGTTGTAGTCCTGCCCCCCCGCCCGCTGCCTCCCTGCTTCGCGGCGGGCGGCGACCGCCAGAACTCGCATCCCCATGAGGCGCCGCGAGGGCCGGGGCGGGGCGGGGCGTCCAAGCGCCGCGGTTGCCAACCGAAGCCGGTCTCCACAGCTGAGGCAGCGCCGTCTCTTCGTACCGCCGCCTGCCTCCTCCGCTCGCCTCCGGTGCGCACGGGGAAGGGGCGGCTCTTGTCGGGTGGCGGGGGAGCCGCTGCTCCAGCCGAGCCTCTGCTGTCCCCCCAGACTCCTCCTCGCTGAGGGGGGGACGTGCCCCCGCCCCTCGCACACGCCCCGGGTGCCGTCCCCCCCGGCGGCGCCGTGCGGGGGGAGAGGGCAGCGCCCGGCCCTGAGGTGCCGGGGGCAGGTCCGCCCTCCGCGGGGGGCCGGCCGGTTCGCCCGCCCCGGCGGGGACGTTGCTCCTGCGGCTGGCGAGTCTGGCTGCGGGGCAGCGCCAGGCTGACCGCGATAGGGGCTGGGGGCCATGAGAGACGATACTCCCTCTGGAGACTGTTGCTCTGGGTGTGATGCCAGGTTTTACTCTAAGGTTTGCTTCAAGCGTGGAGCGTAATTCATGAAGGGCGGGTTGTGTCGCTTGCGGGTTATATTGCCTGTGTCCCGGGGACGCCGGGGAGTATTGCCGGCGCTGTAGGCATTTATGTAAGCCGGTATCAACACGCTGCTCTTCACTTTGGGCAGATAGCGAACGTGAGGCGTGTTGTGTGGGGAAAGGTAAAGGCGTTAGCCTTGTAGTGGGTCGTTTATTCTTCCCTTCTATCTGGCACTTATGCTCTATGAATGAGTCTTTGGGTTTGCTCCTCCAATTTTAGCATTCTCTTCCCTTCGGTTGTGGCCGAGTTTCTGGAGGGCTGGGTTTGGTCTCTTGTTGTGTGACTATAAAGTGGTGGATGTCTTACCACAAACAACGTGCAGCAATCGTGCTCGACTGATAATGACAATACAAATTTTGCCTTAGAAAAAAGCAGAAGAGAAGCAAGGAAATGCATTCCTTGGGAATATCATTCCAAAGGATGACAGTAAATAAAACAAAAACACAAGCCCCCCCCTTACTTCATGGCAAATTAGAGTGGTTTGTGACTGAAAAATGGGAACATAAAATTGTTTTAATTACATAGTTGCTGTAGACTCCAAAAGGGGGAAGTTTTGGGTTGCTGGGGGATAAGGAAAGATGGAGTAATATTACCCTATCTATGCTGGATGTTGTACATGAATCCTCTCTTTCAATATGTATCATGTAAAGACTGAGAGCACTGGATCCCGCTGAAAAGGTTTAAAAGACCCTGGACCACTCAAAACTGCCACAGCATGGATCCAAACAGTGCTTCCCTGTGTCGTCTGTCCCGCCCCCCCCCCCCCCCCCCCCCATCAAAGCAGTCCCTTTGCATTTTAAATACCCGTGCATTCTACAATTCAAAAACATGGTTTGGTTTTTTTTCCTCTTTTTCAGTTTTGACCCAAAGATAGATATCTTCAAAAGAAGAGCACCCAGGAAGCTTTTTGCAGGAAGCCAAGAAGGTGCAATACGGGAGATGCAGCAGGGAGCCTTTGGCAGGTGGTGGTGGTGACGCACAGAAGTTACTTTGCCTTCGGAGAGAAAAAGCCCCGTCTGCTGCTTATGTAGGTGTGTTTTTGCGATCTCCCTTCTCCCCCGAGGAGCTGCCTGGGTCACACAGCGGCGGGGAAGCGGCAGCGGCTCGTCCTGGGCAGCGGCAGCAGCAGCAGATTATGGTGGCAGCGCAGCGGTGAGAGCGGCGGCAGCAGCAGACCTGGTCCGCGAATGCATTTTCCATTTAAGATCATCGCTGGAAAGTGCCACCTGAAGCTTCGGCAGCTGGGCAGGGACCGCTAACGTTTTAAAGGGGAAAACCCTGCGGGGGGAAGGAGTTAAGGGAAGGAGGGGCAGCGCTAGGTTTTGTGCGTGCTTGTGGGGAGAGGGGATTGGTTATCATGGCGGATCGGACAGCTCCTAGATGCCAGCTCCGTCTGGAGTGGGTTTACGGGTACAGGGGTCACCAGTGCCGCAACAACCTGTACTACACGGCAGGCAAAGAGGTGGTTTACTTCGTGGCTGGAGTCGGCGTGGTTTATAACACCAGAGAGCACAGCCAGAAATTCTTCCTCGGGCACAACGATGATATTATCAGGTAAGGGGGCTGACTTTCCTGGTGGTGGGGTGGGGTGGGGTTTAAAGGGAAGGGAGGAGAATGTAGGGCTGGCAGAATACCCCCTCCTTGCTTCTTACAGCTCAGCTCGTACCTGTCGTTTTAAAGCGGCTCAGATTTGTTACCAGCAGTCTAGGTGAAAGCTGGGTTTCTAGATACTGTTGATTATTATGATTTTTGTAGCGAAGCTTCAAAACGTTGCTATAAGAGAGAAGGTAAGTTTGTCTATTGCACTGCACCAAAAGCAAAGCACTTCATCTCAGTACGGACATGCACTGGGAAGATCTTAGTGCAACAGTGCTGCAAATCGTGGATCCAGCACCTTGATCCTTCCAGAGCTGGGACCCTAGCTCACCGATTCTGATGTCTTATAGAAGGCAGGTGTAGCTCTCCTTACACTCAGCAAATCCCAGCACAAAAGAGCTGTAAATCTGGCACATAGGTCAAACTAAGCTTTTTTCTTTTTTTTTTTTTTTTTTAATCATCCGGAAAATTTCACTCAAAATCAAGTTTAGCTGTTTGTACTCCAGCCAAAAAATCCCAAGCGTGCTGGTGCAAGATGGCTACAGAAGCACAGGTCTTACTCCTGGTCTGACCAATTTTTTGTCTCTTTCTTTCCAATACTGTTTAAGAAGTGGGTTTCATTGATGATGTTATCCTGCAGAAATATTAACTTTACTGCGCCTCACAAAATAACACAATAAAAATGTGGTTACGGAGTTCAATGTAGCCTGTTAAAAAATCTGTCCAAAATACAGAAATTGACATCAGTAAAATAGAAAATTAATGTTGTCTCTGCTACTTTATGACAGAAATCTGAATCTAGAATATCCTTACAAAGGGTGTTGCATGGTAATGACACTCCTCTGAGCACCGCTAACTGCTGCCCTCCCTATTCGCCTAATTCAGCATGAATGAAGCGTTTTCTTGATGATGTGAAACCAGAATGGTCCCAGGTGACTCATGGTGCGGTAGTACTGTGGAAACATCTGCTGAAGTCAGAGTTTTGACACTCAGTAGCAAAATCGCATAATTGTCATGTAATCATTCTGGAGCCTTGTTTACAGAAAACCATCCACTTTTCCCAGCGAGAGCTTTTGGCTGCTGTGTATCCTAGTAGCATTCTTCTCCTCCCCTTTATAATGCGTTAAAGCAGTAGCGTGTCATGAATTATGGTGGATGTGCATAAAAGTTTTTATTCTGGTTTCAAAGGTATTATCAGTTCCAAAAGGCTGCTTAAATAGACACTTGGCTGCTCAGATCCTTCAGAAAAGAATGAGTATTTTAGATGTATATGCAGTATCACGAAACTAACGTTTTCCTTATTGTATGGGCATAAATTTTGATACTCTATGGGATATGAAGTGTCATTCATGTAGAGAGTTGTATGTTTGTGAGCTTATGTTTGAATTCTTAGTAAATACTAGAAATACAATTTGTCAAGACACAACTACATATCTACATATATCCACTGGTTTTTGGTTGGACAGTGATGCTTTGGTTCCCCCCCCCCCTTCTTCCCCCCCTCCTTTTTTTTTCCCCCCTCTTTTTTTTCCCCTCTTCTTTTTTTTTTTTTAATATTCCATCTGCTGAAGAAAAATTGTCCTGCTTATTATACTTGACAACACCTCCTTCCCAAAGCCAATTGTGTTGTACAACTTCTGTGCCCTTTATTTTAAGACATCTCATATTAGGAGACTGCTTTTGGCAGTGTCACATTTAGAATGTACAATGGGAATAGAAAGAATATGTGTGTCTGATATTTGTACTTTGACACTGCCTGTGCCTGTCCTACTCTTTAAAGAAAACTAGCAACCACCTGTTCAAATTAGCAGGTGTTTTGAGGGATTCGCTGTATGTCCAACTGATGCTTTGGAAAGATGAGTTTTGTTTCTGATCTGCAACAAGATAAGAATTCTGTAGGATAACTGTAGTTTCAGCAAATGATGAAACATTTGGGTCCAGAAAGCGGGACCAGGACCCAAATAACAGTTAATTTCAGCTTTTAGCGGCCAAAAAATGTTGCTGTCACATGGGGTTTAAGGAGGCAGAGAATCTCCAAAACGCTGCTAGAATATTCTGTTGTTTGCACCTGGTAATGGTTGCCTCCTTTGCTTTTGATGCAGTCCTTATTGATGTAATATCCCATCACTGTAAGTACTTTTAAGTAGATGGTTCCTTGTGTGGTTGTCACTGATGCGGCTAATAAATGCCGGAATTTAAATTCTCACATTTGAGGCTTCACAGCTATCATCCGATTGAGATGAATGGGATGAATGTACTTACCCAATTTTTCTGGTTTTGTTCGTATTTACTTGGCTTCTAAACAACAGTGCATGCATTTGCAGTCCAACAGGTTGTAATTTCTAAAGAGATTTGAAAAACAATTTTAAAAAAAGAAAACTTGCAGGTTTTGGAAAATACTGCAAAATCATTAAGACTGGAAGACCTGAAAGTGGGAAGTTCATGTGCTTCTGAGGATTGCTGTTAGCCCCTTCTGTGTTGAAAGGTTTCAGTGAATACTATTTTGTGGGGGGAAAAAAAAAAATTGATGAAGCCATGATTCAGAGGGTTGAGAACCTGTGTATTACCTTGAAGTGTTTATTAAAATCATGACAGTGGATATTTGTCTTTGGTGAAAAGGTGAGATGTTTAAAAGTGTATGTTTAATGTGTTTTCACAAGTTTAGTAGTTCTGCCTCTTGTTTTGTATCAAGATAATGCAGCTGGACATAATTTAGTTTGGGCTGAAGTAGACCAGACTCTATTGGATTAATGGAGAAATGCCATTTTTTCCAAGATTCATATTTGACAAATAAGTTCTGTTTGTATGAGGAGCTTAACATGCTGCACTCAGCTAATAAGGTGGATGTTCAGAGTATGAACAAGTGAGCTCTGAAGTGGTTTGTTTTCTGTGCAAAGCCACTACAAGGTGCTGTGCCTCCAGGCTCTTCCTCCTTTTCACTTCATGATGAGATGAGGTCCTGGACTACCTGATTTAGCTTTGAAGTGAGCCCTGCTTTGTGGAGGGGTTGCACTGGGTGACCTCCAGAGCTCTCCTTCTAACCTAAAGTATTCTGGGGTTCTGTTGTTACTTCCAGTTGTATAATACATTCTTCTTGCACGTTATTTAGCTGTGGAATAGTTAATGCTGTTGATTAACATGTACTGTCGTTATACAGATGATTAACGCATGGTTGAAATGAATAGCATTGGGTCTGGTCTCTGAAGACAACCGATGCATTTTGTTTGGAGACTAAAAAGACATGCCACTTCTGAAGTTTACTTTATAATCAGAGAGCATGGACTAGACCCTATTCTCCCCCCCCCCCCCCCCCTTTTTTTTAAAAAAACTGAAAGCTTTGATTATCGAGTACAGCCTAGCAGCTCAGGGGTGGAGCAGGTCAGAAGGCTGCTCCTTTCGCTGAGCTGTCAGCCCTAGGGTTTACCCCAAGGTCTGTGTTACAGACCACAAGGCCATCATGAAGTGTCTTGCACGGTAGCTCTGCGTTTGATTGTTCTTGAAACGAGATCTAGCTGAAGCATCACAGCTAACGTGTAATAGCTATGTAAAAGCATAGCTATCGCAACGTTTTACTGTCGCAAGTGTGGTGTAGACGTATCATTACACGTGTAACTGATTTTCATTGAATTCAGTCATTTGTGCTTTGCAGGATTAGGTTTCAGAAGCTGTAATATTAACATATGGGGATTGATTTCCTTCTCAAGTAATTTAAAAGTGGGCTTTTGCAGTAGCTCATTGTAATGGCTGTTAGTTAATGTATTAACGAGAATCTTGCAGCGTCACTGCCTTCGACAAAATTCATACAAGTGTAGGATTTATGTTTAGTATAACCACTTGCAAGACTGGATCATTAGTTTTGACAGTAATTGAACACTTTCAAAGGAACAGAAGGTTTTCTTACTTTTATATTGTGTGTTACTTGTATAACAGCAAGCAATTAGATCACTCCTCTTTTTTCTCTCGATGAAATGTTGAATGGAGGCAGTTCTTTCCTATAATTTTTCTGCAATTTATGCATGTGAAAGCCAAAAAAGCTTGCCACAGAAAACAGCAAAAATAAAAATATAACCAGTTATTTCTCATTATAATTTAAAATACAATTGATTTTATTTATTTTTACAGAATTCATTTGTAAACAGAGGTTCCTAACTTTGAGAAATTTTTCCAGTGGTGTAGTAATAAAGTTGTTATGTCTCCCTGTTCTTGTATTTCCAAGAATTTCTGCAGTATTGAACAGTTTTCCTGAATATGTCAACACTTACTGAGACTTTGACAGCATATTGAAGACTTCACCTGCACTTTTTATATACCCCAGTTTCCTGTGTTACCTGCTATGTTGTAGCATTATGCATTTACAGAAGCACATTTTGCATTCCGATTGCCTTCAAGCGAGTCACTTGTGAGGCAGTGTGCCCCAGGAGACTGCTCCCTTGCTCAGGTCTCCCTGCAGTGCTTGCTGCCCGGGCGTGGTACCTGGAAAACCAGCCTGTTATCTCCGGGTACCAAAGCATGTTGTTTATGTAAGGCTGCTTACAACGTGCCAGCAATGTCGGATTTATCAGAATATTGCTGTAAGTATGCTGGGGTGTGTGTTGCACTGCGCTGACAGATTGAGATTAAAAATGCGGATGTGCCAGCGGTGATGAGATTTACTGTGCTGCAAGAGTGACTAAAGGCCTGGTTTGTTCTTTAGAGTGATCCTTTCAGGAGACAGGATGCATATTGGAACATGACTGCACGTTTCCTTGTCTTTCTGCAGCTGGGAAAAAAGAAATACGATGCTTGAAGCAGTGTGGTGTGTTGTTGACTGTAGTAAATGTAATTTTGGAGTAAGTAAATTGATGGCAGAGGTATGCAAATCAAAACCTCAGAGTTAAAATAGCTAACTTGTACTTTAGTATTTTTATTTAAAATCATGTGTTATAATAATATTTCTGTTTATAGAGTGGTGCTTACGTGAAGGGATGTAAAATACTTTATGTTTAGTTGCCACCATTTGGATGGTAAGTGACAGCACTTGTTTGCTATAGAATAATGTTGAAGTTACTGTGGTTGTTTCTTGTCACAAGCGCATGGAAGACTGTACTGTCTGCAGCTTGTGCTAAACCTCGACTTCAGTCACAGAAGGTGCACATGCAAGACTGCTAAAATGTAGTGACCTAAAAGATAGCAAAGTAGCAACAACGGAAATGCCAGGCCCGTTTCTTATGCAAACGCTATGCAAGTTCCTATGCAAAGCCATTAAAACTTGGAAGACGTGACTTTGGAGCAGTTAGGGTGAAGCAGAATCTGAGATCTGGGTATACTAACGTGCTTTGGGAATGGTTTTGAGACAGTAGGTTGTTAAAGGAGTTGCATATTAAAGAAATTAATCCCCCATAAACACTCATCTAATGAGCTTATTGCTTCTTTTGCTTTCAATCTCAAAAAACGGGGAAAATGTATTTATTTCATGAAGTTCTGGTGGCCACTCTTTTTGCTCAGCTTGATTGCTGTGCTGCAGTTACATGTTAAGTCTTTATTGGAACATGAGTTGCTGTAAATATTTGTTTCTTAAATGTCTATATTAATGTATCAGACATTGGAATATATAGTTACAGTATCTTATTGAACGTGATTTTAAAAATACATAGATCAGTTAAAAATGCAGAGAAACTCAGTAGGCATTTGTAGCAATATGTCTATGAGAACAGCTGTCATTTAACTACAGGATTGAAACAGACCAGTCTATATACATCCCAGGGATACGTCAGATATGGTAGTAGAAGAATAAGTAAGATTTATTGCTTATCCGGTCACAGCTCACTTGCTTGTTTGGACAAGTGAAACGATGTTTATTATTAAGACTCACAAGTGGAGTTTTGAGCATTTAAATCATCAGATTGATTTAACTCATTTTCAAAATGGCAAAGAACTAAACATGTCCAACGAAATAGGAAAGACTTGTATTCCTCTGTAGAAAATGCTTGGATCTTTATTATGTTTTTAGCTTTTCACAGCTGAAAAAAAGACAAGTGTATTAAGTCTGTCTCAGCTAGTATATTACATTTTTTTATTGGATTTGTATGAAGCAACTAATTATCACACAGAACTGAGTATCCAGCTTATTAAAAATCAAGGGTTTGGTATGCACTAGTCTTATATTGGAATTTTGCAGTTAGAGATTTCTCTGTCACATTATTTCACCTTTTTCCCCCCACTGCTTACAGTATCTTAAATTTAAAACATTAAACTAAGCTGCTTTTTTTTTTTTTTCCTTACATTTGCTCTGTGTTAACTCTCTGCAACTCTCTTATTTCAGTTTCATTTGGGATGACTAGGAATTATCAGGTAGTGGTGTGTAATTGCTGTTTAACGGGATGAAAACTCATAGGAAATGCTTTGATATGAGTAACTAATTTCAAATTATCTTTTGTTAGAAGGGTGGGGGGGGAACTTAAGAGACAGTTTTGTATTACCCTTTTCTACTATAAAACTTCCTGCAAAAGTATACAAATTTTATTTTTTACAGAAGTTTATGAACTGCATCTTGTGGGACAGAAGAGATCAACCTCCATGAACTATTATTCCTGTCTTTCTTACTGACTAAATGGATGTCGGATAGATTTGTCTAGGCAATTTCCAGATACTTATTTTCTTTCTTCTAAGTCTCAATTAGGTTTTTGCAGGAAGAATCACATCTTTTTTTTAACACTTAATGGAAAAATAATAATGTGTATTTCAGCAATTAGTATTAAAAATTCATACTTTTTCCCATGATAACTTGTTCATAACTGGATATCTCAAGAAAGAATTGTGTCTGGTAGGGGTTACAAATGTCCTTCCAACACTTTGACCACACAAACTGGCCACAGACTTTTCAGATGAGGAGGTGTAAGTTGCTGTAGTTCCTGCTTGGGGCTTTTCCTCAAGGACACAAGGGCTGCACTTCCTTTGGTGAAAGTGGAAGAAGGAGGTTTTGGGGTTTGTACTGCATTGCAGAAGAAAGCTCCTCTGCTATAGTATCTATTTGGGAGGAGAAACAAGGTTTTCAGTTTGATGGAGATTGCTATTTATTAAAAAAAAAAAAAAAGCCTTGGGCGAGAAGGAACTGCAGCAATATTTGTAGCAATACTTCTGATATCTCTCTGTAGAAGGACAAACAGCTGGAACCGTTTTCAAGTACCGTAAATACTTCTAGGAAGTATTCTCAATGACTGTGGTACTAGGCTTGTGCCTAGTACCCCTGTGCTTTCTACAGTTCCACGTGTTTGAATGCTTCTCTGTAGAAGCGGGAGGGGGTTAAGGTCTTTAGAAGAGTATTCTGCTCACTTGCCTACTGCTCAGTTTTTTAAGGAACCTTGGTGAACAGCAAAAATGCCTACTTTCTTCCTCACTTAAAGACTCTTCTTTGGAATAGCAGCTTGTTTTTCATGAGATAACTAAATGTTCTTGGGGTAGAAATGTGCAGTTTCTGTCTAACAGACAGGTTGAATTTAAATTCTTCTTTAGAGGTGGTATCTATAAAAGGCTTGGAATGAGACCTCCAAAGCTTTAGGTAGGCCTGAACTTCAGGCCAAGTATAGACCATATGTTTATGTCTGTCTTGAAGACTGACATGATGAACCAACCCAAGAGATCTCTGAAGGAAACATCGTTCAGCCCTGCTGCATCCTCAGGGACAGTGACATTGGATGCATCCAGGAAAGAACATCATGGTGCTTTTGTCTGCGGTCATTGGTATTGCAGGGGAAGGGTTATGTGCATTCTGCAAATAGACTGGAAATAAAAGTTACTGGTTTAGATTTCCACCTTACATTCTGAACAGAATTGTGCAAGTTGTTAAGAACAACTTAATAATGATGTTTTACTCAACCGAAAGAAAGGGGCATTGCTATTTGCGTGACTTTGCGTAGTGGCGATGTTTGGGGTTGCACGTTTGCTTCTGCAACCTCTTGAGATTTTTGCGCTTACCAGACACGACTAACAGTGTAGTGAATCAACTCAGCAGTCAGAGGTGGACTTGTTGATTCCAACTTTCAGTAAGTGTGTTGTGTTGCTGTACACATTTCGATTTCAGAATTATTGCTGAGGTGTTTTGCGTGTACTAATGTGGTTTTAATATAAAATACATCAAGTTTCTTTGAACAGTCTAACAGTATAATGAACTTTGGTACACTATCTTATTGATATAATTTCTGTTGATGCTGGCATTGAAGTCTGTTCTTTCTTTTGTGACAGATGGATTGGAATACACTGAAACTATGGTAATAAAAATAGAATACAAAATAAACTATACTCTCAGAGAGACATAGCAACCCCTTTATTTTGGTTGCCTAACACTCCTTGTTACAAAAGACTTTACTGAATTTTTATCGGGAATTTTGAAAGCCTTCATTATTGTTAGCAGATGTGAACGTTCAAGGGATAATCCTACATGAAAGTTGCTGACTAGTAATACAGTTTATATATAGTCATACTAATATTGATGCATCCACATCAAAACTGGGCATGTATTTATGCAAAACGTTTGCTTCCTCATCTTCAGAAATTGTCTTCCATATGCAGAGATAAAAATTGCAAGTGTCATTTGCTCTTTTACTGTCTTCGGTAGTAACTTATTACTTACCCTTATTTTGCAATTAATATTTGTATTTATGACAGTTTGGGGCAAGATGAGCTGAACTTCAGAAGAATTCAGGATACAGTGTAATATTTCCCTATTTTTAAAAGAAATAAATGTTATTTGTTCTAGAAATGATTAAGTTAACTATAGTAAAAAAAGACAAATAATAAAATATGCCTTCAGTTTATTACAGCTCTACTTGCAATTACGTTAGAGCATTTTTTTCTTTCACCCTGAGTAGTCAGACCATATTTCCTTCTTCTATGTATCTTAAGCATATTTAACAAAAGGTTAGTCACAGTCAGCTTCTGTTGGACCAGAAAAAATGTTAAATGTAAATTTCCTTAATTTTTTCTTTCATATCTCTGGGTTTTGGATATTATTCATAAGATACCTAAAGGGACTTTTGGCTTAGTTTGCTGGAATCTATGATTAAGTAAAAGCTGAGCTTTCTCTTTGGCCTTCTGTCTGGCAGAATATGAGAAAGATGATTACCTATATGTGACAAGTTACACTAACAGGACCAACTCATTGGCCCTGTTTACACTGGTGTTGAATGGGTACTAGCGTGGCTGCATTTAAACAACATTTTAGCCGTAGGTCTATAGCAGATTCCTGGTTCCTCTAGGATTCCGAGGTTACTTTCTCATCTGTTTAGAAATTATACATAATTTTAAACACCCATTGAAACTGTTAGTGTGCAGCTGTTCAGTGAAAGTCCTCTTCCTATTAGCAGCTGTAAAACAAGTGTGTAATATGCAATTATGCTCCTGGTCCAAGGTCTTAGGCACACACAGCGATTACTGCATATGGGCTGGCTCCGCTACTTCTGGAGGTTTGCATTTTTTTTTTTAAATATGTGGCAACAGGAAGAGGCCACAAACGTCTAGAAAGATATTATATTGAGTCTTTAGGAAAGCTGTCTTTTGTTGAAAGAGCTATTTTAAAATCTTTGCTTGTCAGGCTGAAAAAATTTGTCTGGTTATATCTGGGAATTAGGGATAACCATCTCAGTTTGACAAGCTGCTTTTGGGATGGGCAGTTCTGTGCTGTATTCCTTGTAAGACTGCTTATCATGCAACCCCTCCTTCCCAAGAGGTACAAAATGTCAATGCCTTTTGCCAGAGAGTTCTCTTGGGTGCTCGGTTAAGGACCTGGAGGTGGCTTTACAGGAAACGTACCTGTTTCCCCCGTGTCTGTGCACCTGGCACCTCCACAGGTCGCAGTTAGGGCTGGCCATATAAATTCCCTTCCGGCAGCTGTAGTCCTTTTCTGTGGTGTAAGAATGTAATAGTATGGTATAGATGAGGATTTAACCCAAAAGAATTACTAAGATCTGACTAATCTTGAAGACATACTCTAGTTTTGGCCTGTCGTGGCTATTTTATGTCTTAATCCAGGAAACGAGTTTTAAAGAATTGCACCCAAGCTACGTGGTTGCAGAAAACAGCAATTTACAAAAGGTACTTAAAGCAGGTAGCCCGCTAAAATCACAAACAGGAACATTACTTTCTCTTCTTAAAGGCATGTTAGTTTAATGTAACACCGTAGGTCTGTCAGGTAAATATCATTAATTGGGTAAACAAGTAATAATTCATTAAACATTTTAAAAAAATGCACAAGGACTTTATTACCTAGTAATAGGTACATGTATTCTTTAAGAGGTATGTTTTGACAACAGCTTTTACCAGAACTTGTTCAGGTAACGCTGTTTCAGGCCACCTGCTAGATGCATCTGCTTGAATATAGCTGCCTGGAAGAAAGAGAAGTGGGTTGTGCACTGAAGTTCAGCATAGAGCTGACATTTATCGTGGTGGAAAGGTTGCTTACCCAAAAGGTTGCTCAGAGCCTTCCTGGATATTTTTAGAAGATTAGGATTATTGGACACGGGTTTAGGATCCAAAAATTTTTGCTCTTTGAGACTTGAAAAGATTTTTGGGTGTTTGATGTTGTTAAATAATGGTGTTACAGAAATGTCACTCTGCTTTTTTTCTTTTATGCATGGCACTGTCTCTCCTATTACATTTCCCACGCTGCTTCATTTAATGAATTGTTTTCTACACCACATGTCATGCTAGTCGGAATTTAATTAAAATTGGGGGGAGGACACAACTTCTTTTGGATATGGGATTCTTTTGCGTATAGAATTTTGGATAAACATTACATCACAGATGTCAAATGAAAATAAATATTTCAAATTAATTTAAAATGAAAATTTGGCATTTCATATTGTGACAGAAAATTTTAACAAAGAATCCATTTAAAATCAGGAGAGCTAATTCTCTTCATTTCACTTCTGTTAAGTGGAGGGAGAACAGCTTTTTCAGAAACCTGCACATCTGTGTTAGGCTCATCTCTCTTCCACCCACGTCAGAGGAGCTCCTTCTCTGCCAAGAGAAGCCGGGAGATGGTAAGGCTCGCTAGGCTAAAGCTGGCCTTCGTGAGCATTGCTGGAGCCTGATGTTAGCCACAAGAGCTTTTGGGTTCCTTCTTCGTCTTTGTATATACACTAAAAAATTCTGCAACGATAGCTTAAGAAATGAGTCGTGGTATTGCCCGAGTAGGCCGAAGTTCTTTGGGAGAAAATAGGGTGGGGAAGAACAGCGGTCTGTATGCTGTATTGTTTGAGATATGACCACTACATAAGTGACCTTGGGATAAATGGAAAATGGGCTGGCAGCACTAAAGAGGATAGTTAAGGTTATTAAGCGGATAGGCCTGTAATGAAGTGGCCATCGAGCAGTTTGTATCCGTTTCCTATGCATCAACGTGTAAAACTTTACCTCTGGATATTGTTAAATTGGCATGATAGCCAATAAGTAGGCACTGATAGCCTACTGCGTTCGTAAACGTTTTGATGATTGAGGTGAAGAACAGCAAAGTGATTTTGGAATAAGGCTTATGTGTTAGCCATAATTAGTTTGTGTATTTTGTTACCTTCTGAACAGCGCACTGCTCCCATGGCTTTTTCTGAATTGAAGAATGTTATACTATTATTGCTTTGTTCCAAGTGAAACTTGCTTAGTCTACCCAGTAAGAAAATTTTTGCTGGTGCGTTGTTAGCAGTTCAGAAGAGTTGTTCTAAGAAGCAGCTGTGCAGGTGCTAAATACTTTATTTTGAACTGGAAACTTAGGAGCAAGCTGCTTGTTGGTCATACTGCAGATCTGTGTTAATAGGTTTGATATTTACAATTTTGGTCTTCTAAACCTTAACTTTTCTTTTTGTCTTGGTGTGAGATTGGTGCAGTCAAGTCAGTGACAGTGAAAATATTTTTGAGAAAGAGGCGGTAGCTGCAAAGTATGTTAAAGAGTAGACTTCTTCTGGCAATAAAGGTCTAAAAATCTGATTTAGCTGTAATTGCCGCATTTAAAAATATATTATTTTGTAACTTGAGACTAGTCAGGATGAGTAGTGTATAAGATGCATGCATTTATTATTGGTGGTGGTAAATCATTACTTTGAATCCAGCTAAAAGTGTGAAAGCTTTTATGTTTCTGCTATAATTGTATTTTGAGAAATAGATGAAAAAAGGTAGTATAGTTTAATCCACACTATATAACTATGGAATGTAGATAACTAGATTAATCTATGCAATTATCCTCCATAGCTTCTTGTTTAAACTTATACAATGGATCGGTGAAGGTACTTTATTCTTTGCTAAGGTAGATTTCAGTAGGTCTTTAAAACTTACATACACCTTTCTAAACTAAGGATAGTAATCCTAAATTTGTTTGGCTAATTGTGGGTTGGGGTTTTTTTGGTTTTGGTTTTGTTTTTTTTTAAATTACGATACATGCTAATATTTCTAGTCGAGTGAAATTATTAATTCAGAAATAGAACTGAGGTGAGAAAATGTTCAGGGACCTCCATCATAAATCCCTGTAAAGTGAAGGACAAAATTACAAGACAATGATAAAGCGTGCGCGCGCACACACGCACAAAGAGTAAATATTGTTTTAAGAAAAACTGAGGTGTTAAAGAATTTTGATGTGGTGAACTCCAGATACTGACATTTTAATGAAATTTGCAGTTAATTAAATCCCTCAAATTGTATCTAAAGATAGAATGGGATCAAAACATGATATTTTTTTTTTTGCTGTGAGCAAAATGTATTGGGCTGTGTCTGGAATTTTACCCAGCCAACTAAAAGGGAGATTTTAATTATTGGAAGGAGTGTAGAGGCACTGAATTATCACAGTTGCGTTCTGTTTAATCGAGCAGCAAATTTATATCCCTATTCACTTTATATCACAAATTTATATCACTGATATACAGGGTTTGGACTATTCTGATATTCCTATAGCTTATAGATTGCAAGCTACTTAGCTGCTCTTGTACAGTGCTGCTTCCATTAATTATATTTTAGCTGAAGATGAACTGCTAACAAAATCACTTTTGATCCTAAAATGTTTCTCTTATGACTAATGTCCTAGTCTGTATGGCAGGCTAAAATGACTTACTGCCTTTTAAAAATTATTCTTCTATCCTTTTAAATTGTCCTTATCCTTTTTGAAATTACCTTTCATAAATTCAAGTCCCTCCTGTCAGAACACTAATAGTTTTATCAGAAAAGCAATTTTATAAATCATTACGATCTCAAGAAAATAGATATAAAGTGATTTCTTCCTTTGAGATAGAACTTAGCTCAGAACTTATAGTTTTGAGGGGTTTGCATTTTTTGTTTGTTTCATATTCACTTTTCCCTGGACTTCTTTGAAATTTCCAGATTTATCAATTTTATTGTTTTTCTCCTTGTAAGGAGATTAATTTCTTGGAGAGAGAAATAAAGTGCAGCATGAAAGAATATCTCATGATCTTAGTTTTGTTTGCAGAGTGGAGCGCATGCTACCAGCGATGCTAATGGAGGTCTCAGACTGATTTTTGGCTACTCGCCTCCAAGGCATCACTGCTGTATTACAAAGCTTGGAAGGAGGCAATAAGGAGTTGTTATAACCAGCCAGCAGTATTGTTGTAGTAGAATCTATGGAAAATAATTCCTCTCTTCATGTAGCAAGAAAATGCCGAAGTTAATAAATGCTGGTACTCTCTTAAGGCTCTTAGCAGAATATGACCTAGTGTTTTGTTGTCTGCTCTGTTGATGTGGAGAAGTCGTCTAGAACAATCTTCAAAAGCACATATGGCAAAAGCGTACGGTTTTCAACTCTTGCACCAAACTGGTTAAGTCAGTGTATATTTTAACGATTTTTGTTGCAGTATAGATTAATGAATTACCAGAGAAATTATGAATAATAATATCATGCATCGTACAGAAAATCTATGGCTTACATTAACAGTAAATGCCAGGAATGGGATAAGTTTTTGGAGAGCTTGTCCATTGTATTTTTTAGCTTAGGTTTATACTGAAGAATTAGGTATGACACATTTTTTTTTCTAGCATGGATGCAGTTTCACTCTCAAAATTCTTTAATGGAGAGAGGATATTTTGCTCAGGAAGCCTATAAGAGAATAGAAGAGCTAGTAGATATCTGAACTGTATACAAGGACACATGAAATCTTCTTTAAAAGCTTGTATTTTTTTTAAAGCTTTGAAATGAATTAATATCTTAAATCAGTAAAGCAGAGGCCCGTTTCCTTATGGCCCTGCACACAATGAAGTCCATTGCTATTTTGCACTCCTGGCTCTCTGCCATCATATGGTTAAATCTGGAAGTCTGCTAAACCAAACTGAATGCTGTTGATTAGCTCATTTTATTGAAACGGCACTCCCCTAATCTTAAATTGGGTTTATGCTCAAATACTCTGTTTGGTTTTAGCCTCCAAGTATTGTCTCAGCTATTAGGAAAACCCACTTTCTTTGTGTAAGAGGATAGTGTAATGCTTTGTCTACTGAGACAGAAGTAAAGCAAAAAGATGGTATGAAGAGGAAGATCTGTTTTGTTCTTCAGATGAACCTGGCAGTTGTGGTATGAAGCCTGCTTTCTCTCCTACTGTGATGTAGAAGGCAAAAAACCCTATAACATCCTTGATGCCATAAGCTAGAGAACCTGTGGCCAGCAGGTCGAGGGAGGGGATTCTCCCCCTCTACTCCACTCTGGTAAGACCCCCCTGCAGTGCTGCGTCCAGCTCTGGGGCCCCCAACACAAGGAGGACGTGGACCTGTTGGAGTGAGTCCAGAGGAGGCCACAAAGATGATCAGAGGGCTGGAGCACCTCTGCTACGAAGACAGGCTGAGAGAGTTGGGGTTGTTCAGCCTGGAGAAGAGAAGGCTCTGGGGAGACCTTCGAGCAGCCTTCCAGTACCTAGAGGGGCCTACAAGAAAGCTGGAGAGGGACTTTTGACAAGGGCATGGAGTGGTAGGACAGGGGTGATGGCTTTAAACTGAAAGAGGGGAGATTTGGATTAGACATGAGGAAGAAATTCTTCACTCTGAGGGTGGTGAGGCCCTGGCACAGGTTGCCCAGAGAAGTTGTGGCTGCCCCATCCCTGGAAGTGTTCAAGACCAGGCTGGACGGGGCTTGGAGCAACCTGGTCTAGCGGAAGGTGTCCCTGCCCGTGGCAGGGGGGTTGGAACTAGGTGATCTTTAAGGTCCCTTCCAACCCAAACCCTTCTGTGATTCGATGAAATTATACTGATTGTGGCCACCCCTGGATTACTCCTTTAACTTCTGGACGTTTTCTCTTCTGTCCTGGTCAGAGTAGTGAAGAGTGATGCTGTCCTTCAGTCAATTTATGAATGTACTGGACTCAAACCTGAATTGCTAAGCAGTTGGAACTAAATAGCGATGTTCAATATTGGCAAATCTAAGACTTCTCTGAGTTGTGACAGAATTTTAGGCTCCTAGGAAACGTTACCAGTAAAAAAAATAAGTTCTTGCATTGTGACAGGAGGGTTTTTTTGGCACTGATATGTGATAGAATTTTTTTTTTTTTTTTAAAAAAGTGATAGTCACCAAAAAAAAAAAGTGATAGTCACAACCATGATTTGTTCTTTGTGGATTGGTCTGCTGGCTTTATAACGACATGTTAGTTTATTGGTAATAGCATCTATCCACTCTAAATCACAAACAGAAGAGCTTCACTGTATTTCAACAGAAATTTAAGGCAGAACTTACATTCTGCTCAGAAGATCATGGGGATTTTTAGCTCTTCCTTTCTTTCTGAAGACAGATCATGGCATTTCACATGTCATTTCCAGTTACCTTCTGTGCTGATTATTCCTGTGGGCATGTTAGCATACTCTTTCTAACATATTTCGGTGGTTCTTCTGGCTCCCTTGAGGCAGTTAGGTAAAACTAGTTTCCCGTTACCTTTTGCATTTACCACCCCAGATGGAATAGCTTCGATGGAACTCAAACTAAAGTATGTGTGTCTCTCCTTTTTTTTTTTTTCCTTGGATTGCTCACTGATGTGAGACTTCCCAGACTCAGTTGTTCTTACAATATGCCAACATATTTTACCTATCTTATTTTGAAAATTTTAGCGTAGGTCTTTGATCAGCTGTTTCAGAAACCAGTAAAAAAACCCTGAGGTATTTAGTTCATGGAAAAAGTTGGCAGCATATCATGTTTTGAACATCATTATGTTGTTAGACATTTAATCTTTATTTTTCTAATTAGAATCTTCATTTATATTTTCAAGTATACTCCTTTTGATTTAATAGTTTTTCCTTTTTTCTCAAATTTATGATCCTTAAGCTTCTTGCATTGTTTTAAGAAGAAAGCTCAGCTGACACAGTGAATAAAAATGAGTGCTTCTGGCTAGCCTTTAGGGAGATGACTTCATAGTTCTCAATCAAACTCCCACGCAGCTGCAGCAATCTGCTTGACCGATGACCCCGTAGTCACCTCCCTAAAGGCTGGCTAAAGGTCTCTCTTCTCTACACTAACTCAGAGGCATTCTTTGACTAATAATGTGCAAAGTTTCCTTGCTGTCTTATTTTCTCTTAATTCTGTTCATCTTGCATCTTTTTTTTTTTTGTTGTTGATAAATTTCCACTCTTCCGTGTTAATCTAGATATTTATGTTATAGTTCCTTCCAGTCAACATAAGATGACACCCCTTGGGTAAAACAATAATATGGTATGAATCTGCATTGTTTCACCAAATCTGTGAGAGTTAGGTGCATCAGGCCACAGTACTAGAGATCCTGGAGGTACTACAAGCCAGGATGGATACAGGACTGACAATTGGCCGCTCCAAAATTTGGTCACTTGTAGGAGCTCTCAGGATCGTGCTATGCATCTCAATATTGCCACATTTGTAGAAGCAGGTAAAATAAAGCCCGTCAGAATGTAATAATTTCCCTTTCTCTTCTTCTCTGCTCTCATATGAACTTGATACAAATATGAGTATATCTGAAAATAATTTCCTTTGGAAGTTGTTTGCATGCAGTACTATTATGCAGGTTTCCAGGAAAGCTGGCTTTCCCAGAAGTGTTGCAGAAACTATTGGCACTAATCTCTCCCACACTTGGGAGGTTGAACTGTTTTGTCCAAACTACCTCGAGTAGTATAAAACACAAAGAAATAATGGAACATCTTCCCTATTGGTTAATATTTTTATTTTCTATACATGTCCATAGTCTCTTGCAGTTTCAGTGTATGTTGCTTATATTCAGTTGTGCATCAGAAACTAGTGAAATGTTTACCTCGTTCATCCATAGACGTGTTTCTCCTGAAGAAGGGACTTTGTTTCTTTTGAGGGTTGTTTCCAAAATACTCAACTGAAACCTAAGAGAGATCACCTTTATATGCAACAAGCTATTTCTATCTGGCTGGGACGAACTGAGACTCAAATGTGTGTATTATCTGTAAAGAGATTAAATGCAAATGTAAAAAGGATCCTTTTCCTAATCTTACCGTATAGATACGAAGGTGGTTTTAAAATGAGGAATCACTGGAAAAATGTATGGCAATCTTCAGTTTTTATTTTTTTGTTTAACACTGTTGAACTGCGCCTGAAGGGGCATTTAGGTTTCTTCCTAATGCGTATAAAATAACTGAATATATAGATTTATTCTGTTGTGGTCAAGAAACCAATAAGGGGTGACATCCTGTTGGACCTTGTATTTACAAACAAGCACTGGTCAGGGGTGTTAAGGCTGGGAGCAGACTTGGCTGCAGTGACCGTGAGGTGGTGGAATTCAGGATCCTGAGAGCTGGCAGCAAGGCAATTAAACAAGATCACAACCCCGGATTTCAGGAGAGCAGAATTTGGCCTTTTCAGGGATCTGCATGGCCGAATCCCATGTATTAGCATTTGATACGTATTGCTATCACTAGTCTGTTATATGCTTTTAAGTTCATTAATCTTAGTTTCTAATCTTTCTTAAAGGTGGAGCACCTACTTTATTTAATCTTGGTAGGCCATCATGTATAGTTTAGAATTTTTTTTTATTTTTTTTTTTTAAAAAAAAAGGTCTGGTGAGCCATATTTTCAGTCAAGTAAGATAACATGAATATTATTAAACTTAAATGCAATCATTTCAGTCATTTTCCAATTAAATAAAAAAGATATGATTATCTAACACCATGTAAAAAAAAAAAACACCAGTTTGTTTTGTTTTGTTTTATTAAGGTGTGTTCCAGTCAGGTTATGAAGCTCATTTCCAAAGTAAAAATGCAAATATTTCTAAATATATTTATGATTTCATTATAAGATCATAAAAGCCAAAGTACATAATTTTACTATTTTAATATTTAAATCATGAATATGGAATAATGCTTTTGCTTTCAATTTTTTTTTAATTCTGAGATGATTACACATCTTTTTTTACTTCTTCCAGCTGCCTGCATAATACAAAAATAAAAGCAAATTTATGCAAATGCATTGCACAAATTAACATAAATTAAAATTCTAGTTGTTTCTCAACTAGTCTGATATTTTTGCGAGAGCGAGAAGAAGAATGTGGATAATGTGTCACACATCAGTTGGATGTATTAATCTTTTGCTTTCAAAAATACAAGTGTAATCAGAAAATATTGATGGCTGTATTGCTGGCTGAGCTGCAAGTGTGTTAGTACTGCAGACTCTAATGATCCTGGAGATATTTTAAACTAGCTAGCTTAGGTACCACTAGCATGGAACTCGAAAATGGCAAACTTACCCTTAGTTTTATTATTCCTTCCATGGCAAATCTGGGAATTCCTCCAATGCACTGTTACTTAAAATACGTCTGCTTCCCATTTTATCTGTTTGCTTAGACTGAGAGTACAACATGAGATATGAATACCCAGATCAGCTCAGAAGCTGTTTTGCAACACGAAATTTTAAAAGCTATACCCTGCGTATGCTGTATATATGGTATATCCCATAGACCCTGTAGATGCAGTAATTTGAATTAGGCGGATGTATTGTATTCGGATCTTAAATTACATTTTAATATGCACTTAAAACATTACAATTGTGTAAACAATTACTGAGAAAACAGCATTTTGATTTATTTCACTTCTGGTAGTTGTATTTGCTGTCATACGCTTCTGTTCTGAAGCTCATGAAGAATGAAATCTGTATATAGTTCTTCTAGCGTTGCAGCCAAAGCTGGGAACATATTAAGTAAGACCACTTTGTTGTATGTCCTTCTCCTTTATGGAATTTCACATTTATGAATGCAGTGCCAAATAACACGTTTGGCTTGCTGCTTGAGAAGATGCACTGGGCACTCTCATCCTGTTCTTTGACTTGTTCTGGTAAAGTATGACTGTCCACATGACGTAAAAATTTACAGAATTTTAACTGTCATTGAGGTAGACAGCTTGAGCCTCTCTGAACTTTCTTAGCTATCATTTCTGCTGCTCGTAGCAGTACTGGTTTATGATGCCTCCCTTTGTAGGACAGGGACATTTGGGAGAAGTAGATCCTGCTATCATCGGCAGCAGAGGAGCTGGTGAATCTTGGTGGCAGAGCAGAGACAAGCCATGTCTGATGCACCGGCATCTTGTCTTTTATAGAGTGCCCCGCATATGTACCATGGGCTTTCTTAGATATAGACTGTATGCTAGCTTGCATGTGCATACTCTTTCTGTTGTATATACGTTACTATGCCCATATGTCTTAATATGCTTTCAAACAGTTATCACAAAGATTAAAGGAAGTCTGTGTATTTTTCCTAAACATCATCAAAATACTATGTTGTATTAACTCCTGATTTTTGGAATTGTAATCTCAAGAATAAGATTTTATATCATAGAAGTCTAAGAAGTAATTTGATTTTCTAGTCCTGATGAGCTACAGTTTCCTGTCTGAAAGCACTGCTCATACCCACATTAGCCTGAAAAAACACATTTATACAGTCTTCTGTGAGATTCCAAAAGGCAAAAGCAAAGAAAAATTTTACTTTGGCTTGTGTAATTAGTATTAACATTTACATTTGAAGCTGCTTCTTTCTTTTACTTGGTTAGACAGTGGGTTGATGGAATAATATCGTCGGCTTTCTAATGGACTTTCTAACTCCTCAGGCAGTCTGCTTTTGTATGGACCACCGCACTAGGGTGAACTTGATGTACTGAGTAACTCATAAAGCTATTTACTTTTTTTCTCCTTGTTTTTGTTTGTTTGTTTGTTTTTTAAGGAAAGCATAAAACGTACTTACATAACATGGCAGTAAATGACTTAGAGGAAGTATTCAGTATCACAGGAAAATAGTAAGAGTTAAAAAAAAATTCAAAGTGGAACAATTAAAACATTTTTTGTGTGTGACTATACAAAGTTTATTTGAATATTAAGCATCATAGAATTATTCTAACACATAAAAATGATCAATGAACCAGGAAAGACATTAAAAAAACCACAACACCTTTTCCTGATCATAATTTCTATATACAGTTAAGTTCTAAAAATGACCAAAGTGAATTTCTGTCTTTCACCAGATATAGGTGAGAGAAACTTGTTTAATTCACATAGTTTTGGGGGGTTACACCTCTGTGGCAAAGGGTAACATTTTCATACTCTCTTAGTGATTTCTGTAAAGATAAACTCAACAATATTTGTATGTGTTGAGTGAAGGAAGATTTTTAAGGGCTTTCAATGTGTTTATCTAGTTCTTGCAGTATTTTTAGTAGTTTTAATAGGAAATGTAGGTGTCTCAGTGAAATATGTCAGTGTTAGGTTGGGTTTTGTTAGCCAGTATCCTAAAATATAACTGTTACAAAAACTTGGCAGAATTTGACTCTTAAACTGTCATTTTCTCAAATTTATTTATTGAAATACTTCAAGTTACGGTTGTCAAGTTGCCAAAGGCCACGGGTTATATGGCCTAGATGTAGTCACCATTTACCTGCAGTTTGTGAAGAAATAACTTTAGATTTCCTTTCACAGATATATTTGGTATCTGCCCTTGTTTGTCGTGGATATATTGATATGTACTGCCCTCGGGAAGAAAGAGCGCTTCCTTTATTATCATGATGAAGCGGGAGGCACTAAGCTAACTGTACATACATTTTGTTATCTTTTACATAGGCTTTTACAGTCCTTTAACCTTCACAGTGCCTCTATGTGACTAACAGGGAGAAGGAGGTGAGATAAATCCTTTGCTAGTAAACTTCCATCTAGCTGGTAGCAGTAAAGTGGAGTTGGAGAAACTGAGTTCACTTTCAAGTTCTGAGAAGAAACGGACCTTGGTAGTCACACAGATTTCTGTTGCTGCTAGATTCAAGAACTCTGATGTCTTTAGACATTTTTCACCTCCTCTCTCCCGGTTCCTGCATCTAGTGTAACAGTCAGAGATGGAGCAATCGTAGCTGAAGTCCTGATGCCTGCGTCCGGGATCGTCAGAGGATTCCACTAGCAAATAGATATGCCTTGATGGTGATTTTCTAAGACACGGGAGTTGGCCATATTTAGGCATATTTTCACAAGTGGAGCAAAATACATACCATCCTTCAGCTTGAGCAACGGAGTTTTGGAAACATAACTACAGGCAGTGCCGTAAGCTGGATCTCCATTAAAATTGTGTCCTCTGATGACTTTTGATTAATAAGGATTTTATTTCAGTGTAAGGCTTCAAAATGAGCTTCCTTTTCCTAGACATCTGAAAACCTCCATTTGGCCAAGTGAACACCTTAACTACATGAGATGTTTAGTGTAATGTCTGTGTCTTTGACTCTAGATAGATTCCACTGGGAAAAAGGACCTTGACTGTAGAATGAATTCTGTGATATCAAATGGATGTGGACTTGAATTTTAGCTTTTTTTGATAAAAAACAGCTCTGTCCTGTGAGGATTTTCTGTTGGCTAACACCAGTTAAGCACACATTTTTTTCAGGTGAGCCTTTCACCTCTACTTAACCTGCTGAACTTGAAAAAACAGAAGTCAGAAGTTGCAAATAGCGATGGCCAATTAAAATACCTGCACCTGGACTTGCCAGGGTAGTCTATTTGTAACAAATGTGGATCAGCTGGAAGAGGGAGGGGAAGAGAGTTGTGGGTTAGGTGCAGAATTCAGTTGTTAAACTGGACTCACAGAAGCTGCTCAGGAGACTCGGTAAGCACCTATTATGCTTATTTATGCTTTTCCAAGCAAAACCCAAACCTTAAAATATTTTCTGGTTTCATTTGATAAAAAAATTGAAAAATAATTCCTCAAATCTTTTTGTATTTTTTCCATTGAAAGGTAGATCTTTCCCTACTTAGTGATTCAAGTTCAGCATGGTTAACTTGAATTAAAAGCAACATTCCACTTAGCTTCAAATCAGCAGTAGCTGCAATCAGCTGAGTTGCAATGACTGACAAAGCCTATGGTAGAAAGGAGAGAAGGCTAAAAGGTAAGCAGCGGAAAATTCTGATCAGCATTCATTTCTGAGTGTGTTTCTTTGGTGTTTTACTGCTTACCTTTCTGGATTTTATGTGCAGAGTATTGATATGTTATTGGTGAACCAATTTGTTGGTTTTATTATGATGCTGTATAACTTCGTTATCAGAAGTATAGCAGAGTATGGTGAAACCAAGGCTTTCTTTTTAATCCTTAATTATTTTCTATTTTGGTTTTAAAAAATAATGATACTTAGCTGCTTTTTGTTTAATAATAGGCTATAGCTGGGTGACATGTTTCATATACAGCAGCTAGAATAGGCTCTGGGAAACTAGATAAATTCTGTTATGTAAGAAGTTTAGCATGTAAGTCTACTGCTAGATGTACTCTAGCAGCATCTTGTCATGGTAATTGGAAACTGAGGCACAGAGTCTTTGTATAGTCTATCCCATACAAAAGAGACGCTTGATACTTAGGATCTTCAGGTTGCGTCAGACAACACAAAGCAAGCTAATAACGGTCATATTTATTTTTGTAAGTGGACTTCTCAAAAAATAAAATTGTTTCATGGGTTATTGTATAGAAACTTTTGAGTTTTTTAATTGCTAGAATAAAGGGAAAATGCGTTTATAATATGTATTTGTTAAAAGCAATCATTGAATTTTTAGGAATGGTGTTTGTATTTGTGCTCTACACAATTAACTGGTGAAACAGAATTTCAGAAGCCTGGCAAGAGTGCTCATAAAACTGATATTCATGACCTTGCCACTGATGCACTGTAACTAGAAATTTAGAGCATAGACCCATTTTAATGTTAAATATGGTTTCTATGTGCTCTGCAGTATTTTCTGCTCCAATGTAATCTTTGTTATTCACTTCATGCCAAACAGGGAGCAGGATTTCTATACAATCATACAAGAATTGCTTTCCTGTTTCTGCAATTTTTCAACCTCCAAACTACAGGGAAAGGTAGTTTCTCTGAGAACCAGAGAGAACATGAGCTTTCCACGCACTACTACAAAATGGCGTTAACAATTCTGTCCTCTTCGCAGTTCTTACAGAGCAAGGTGTCTCAGTTTAGGCGAAGTAGAAATACAACTCAGAATTACAACAGTGCATAGCTGATCTCAGACACTTAACCACGCTGACTTAGAAGTTTGATGAAATTTTATTGCTGCCTAGCAGAAGTCCTAAAACTGGACTATATCCATATATGTAGCCACTGCGTCACTGTGTTACGTGTCATCTTCTACAGCATGGTCAACAAAGATTAACTGCTTTTTGCAGCAGTTGGCTAATGTAGATACTTCCAGTTCCTACAGACTGTGCAAGATTCTGCCCTTCATTATACCTAGAAGTCTGCTAGCTTATGGAGGTGTACCTGGCCACAGAATATGGACTGTTGTCATCAGAAAGTACAAAAGTAAATTTAAATCTAATCCCTTCTCCACCACAGGAAAATTCTTTTATCTCCCTCAGGGTGATCTGACGATCATCCGATGTACAATACCATGTTTTTGAGAAGTAACAGGATTGCTGGTCTTGGCTTCGCGTTTCTGTGAAATACTGAGAAGTATCAGCTGGCAGTGTTCAAAGGAGAAAAAAGCATTCTTAGGAGCACTGAAAACTCCCCATAGTCTAGGGCATCTAAAAATTGATGGGTTTCTCCAGCCACATTTAGTATTGCCACATTTATCATTTCTGTAGACATCTGTAGACTTTCTGTGTAAAGAGTCATCATCTGCTTCCGACCGATTAAATGCAGCTCGGCATGCATTTGTTTGATATATTATTGACTCAAGCTCTTACTCTTCCCTACTTCTTTCCATTAAAGTGCTTAAACTCAAAATGTTGTATGACAGGATTATGCCTGAGTAGGATGCAGCTGTAACACCATGCATTCATTGCACTTGAAGTAAGAACAGTTTCCCTAGGCTTAAAATCCTTGTTTCTGCTAATCAGTTGAAGGCAAACCTATGCAAACAACATTATTATCCCAGTGTGAACAAGAGCCTATGAGTTTTTTCAGATCATACAACTTGTCATAGATGTGAATATACCCAGGGATTTTCAACAGGATGAGAAGAAAACTCTTAAACTAAAAATTAAACTGGGAGTGATCCAGAAAAGTTATGGCAGTGGCTGGGTTTTTTTCCTTGTTCTCTACAATATTTCCCATTTCTCCTTGACTGTTCTTCTCTGGGCTTTTTGGTTATTTTTATCATGTCTTCTATGTTTTATTCATTTTGTAGCTCCCTCTTGATTCCTCTTTTTGTTAGCTATATCTATTGTCTGTCCTGTTTCCAAGGTTTTCCTCCCATTTCCTCTCTCCTCTTTCTCAGGTGTTTCTGCAAATGTTTTGGCTTGAATTGTGTCTTGAGTGATCTGCATAGTTATAGCTATATTCGCTGCTGACTGTTGGCTATACAAAAAGTAGAGTAGATCCAGGAAATCCCAAAGCAGTTAATTACTGAATCAGCCTCGGGAAAGAATACCTTCAGCTGTGCTGTCAAGCATAGGACCCATCTGCAGCAACACTAGTACAACTTGATTGACATCATGCTGTGGGCAATTAATTAGTGCACAGATATTTGCTGTTCATTGCGACCACCAGTTTTAGAGCTGTTGGCTTAATCTTTGCCTGAATTATGATCACATCTCTGCATTTGGGAGAAAAGGCATGGCTACATTCAGTCCGTTTTTAGTTGTTTCAGCCCTAGAGTGTGACAAAATCAGAAAACTAACCAGTTTGATTACTAGCAGCAATGCACAGTTGGTGTCATCTGCTTTGACTGCACTTTGAATCTGGTATTTCAATGGAGTCAGACTGAAATAGGGTGAACACAGGAAATAAAGGAGGCTACAACATGTGGCAGCGGCCATGATAACTTACAGCTTTTATCTGACGTATAAATTGTATTTTCAATCGCAGTGTTCAGACTGGCCTTAAAATTCTTTATACCAGATGAACATGAAAGTTTTGCTAGTTTCTACTGAGCAATACTAAATTTACAGCAGTGTATAATTAGCTTTCCATGTATTGAAAAATCATTGAGTTAACCTGATATCAGTTATGTTGCTGTTGTTATCTCAACATCATAGACCACGTATCTACTTGATGGTTTACTATGCATTTTATTTCAAAACATTTTACATAGTTAAATGGGCAATTGTAAACATAGAATAGAATAGAGTAGGGAGCAAATATAATGCTGAACTAAATACAGCTCTTTCCTCTTTCCTGACCCTCTGGTTTTAGTCTCCAATTCTAGTACATTTTTCTTTACAACTGATTGATTCAGCTCCATCTTATTGATTTTTGTCAAATCACAATGCTTAAATCAAGAGGTGCCATGTGGATCTGTCCTGGGTATCTATTTACATGTCTTTTGGCCAAAGTCTTTACAGTCTCGTTACCGCTTGGTTTTAGTGGTTGCTATGATTTTCAGACTCGCATACCTATAATTTTCAAGCAGGGCAAAGAATGAGGCCACGCAGCAAGGTTATCCAGAAATCCTTCAGGTATCTGAAAAGCCTATTCCCTCTCCTTTCTAATTTATAGCTTTGGTAGCTTCCTGCTCTGTTTCTACACAATAAAAATACTAAGTTTTATTTCAGACCAGAAAAAGTACGGTAGCTGTTTTGGCTAAACCCCACACATCAACACAACTTTATCCAGCTCATGTTTGTTTAGCAGCATCTCTGTACTTCTCTCAGCATGGGCCAAGACCCTCTCTTTCCAGTATATCTTTAGGTCTTCCTTGAAAAATTAGTCATACCATGCTACATATGAAAAGTTCTAGAAATTTCATAGTTGTGTCATTTTGAGGGTTATTTTCAGATACTGCAGCATGCTGCTATCATCATCATGAATGCAAATATAATTAGACTCAGATGGAAACTGTGTGTGCATGTGAAAGCTGAAAGGGAAAACTGGTATATGGTAGTTTGATTTCAGAATTACACAGCAGAGTCTGTCTGGTGTAGTGCAGCTAATAAGAAATACTGCATATTTTTCCCTGATCACTTGTTGCTCAAAAACCACAATTCACGAGGACATCAACAGTTGTTTATACTTACCTTTCAATGTCATTAAATGGGCTTTGGATAAAATCTCCTAGGTCTTCTTTTCACTGGCAGAAGCTCAGAGTTGCAAAATATCCATGAGACATATATGGAATAAATGTGCATGAGAAAAATACATCATTAGAGAACTGTGTGACCTTTGCTTTACTGCAGCCGTGTATGATGGGGAACCACGGTGCTGTAAGACTGTGCTGTGGTGCAGTTCTCTTTTATTAAATCTGCCAAATTTTCCTCTGTTTACAGATGCACAAGGAGTGTAAATCAGAGCTGGCCTCAGTTAAAGTGCAGAAACTTTTTTCTCAATACATTACATTTTAATAGTGTTTGTCTCTTGCTTCTTTCCCTTCTGTTATTGGGGAAATTTTAATCACTTAATCAAAAGCAATTTAGTCTTTAAATCTGGCCTGACTCTGACAGCTCTGTAGCTCTGTGGTGCAACCACAAATGCCTTGTTCTGCTAGGTTACTTACACAGCCTTATGGACCTGATCTGTCAAGACTTCCAGTAGGCACTGAGCAGCCAAACAAACGTTATTGAAATGTGGTGGAATAACTCCATAGGCTTGAATAACAAACACTGGTACAGGGAACGGGTCAGCAGTAATTTCCCAAGGACAAAGAGGAGTAATTTTAGAGTGGCAGAAAAGGGTTATAACTTTGCATGCTGCTGCCACCATTCTACCCTGACATGAGTTCTGGAAAATTGTCAGAAATAAAATCCTTGTCAAAATGCCCCTTGTGTTCCCAGGACACTCTAAGTATACTTTAGCATAACAACAGCTATTAATGTGTGTGCTTCAAAGACCTTTATTAAGCCCAGCTGAGCTGCACATCCACTTCATAAATGATTAAACTTGGGCTCGGTTTGTGGCCAGGACCAGTTAGGAGTGCCAAGCCTAACACAGTGATTTTCAATCACAGTCTGCCTTGACTTCATTCAGAACTGTAGGTGTTTACTTCCTCTGAGAAGCAGATGGTAGCTGTCTGAGGCAGGCCACCAGACTCAGAAATTGCTGCTGAGAAAGTTAGCCTGCAATGACTCGTTCTAGGTAGGAAGCCAGTGCAGAATTATGAATAAATGCTAGAACCTCTAACTGTATCACTCTTCCTACACAGGGAATATGGAAGGGCAAAGCAAGCAGTAGAATAGTTAGTAAGAACTTAGACCTAAAAAATGCCTTATTTGCCAGATGATCTTAAAAACAGATTTCTGTACACATATGCTATTCTGTGCTATATTTAAGTAAGATATTACCATATAAATATCAAGCCAGTAAATTAAAATTTTGTCGTTGCCCTTGCCCAGTGGTGTTTCCATGAACATTTATATTCTTATTTTTTTGGGACATATATGTTCTGTACTTGAGTTGTTTGCAACAAGTGTGTGGCAATATTTTGTATATTTAAAAGTATTACTATAGCTATAATAAGTTCACACGTGTAAAAAGTAATTCAATTGTATGAGTATGTGTATTAATTGTATTATACATGCATATATATGCACACACACAGAGCCCGCATGTATCAGAGCTACCAGATCTCTGTTGTCTCTATTCTCCCAGCGAGACTTGTTTCATACACCTGCAGTGCGCTCCCATAGCCTCCGTCACCTACGCTGTGGTACATGCCAAATAAAATTGGTCATCCTGGCGTGCGATCTGCCTGCCAGCTCTTTACTGCTTGGGGGGGGCCACAGGCTTGCGCTGGAAGAGCAAACAGTCGGGAGCTGTGTATGTGCTTGAGTAGCAATCTCCTTCATTGTCATTTTCCTCACATGATAGTTGTGGTGTTTGTGTTTCAGAAGTAATCTGGGAGGGGGTTATATGCAGAATAAGTCTGTCAAATTCCAGCAGTTTTCTTCCTAAAATTCCGCTCCATTTTTACCGCATGATCTAGTGGGGTTTGTGCAGGTTCCTTTGTTCTTTTCTTTTTTCCCCTTCCTTTTTCCTAGGTCCTTCCCCTTTCCTTCCTGTTTTTCCCTTGCTCCTGCAGGTCCCCATGCTTGCTTCCGCTTAACTGCTGGTCTTTATTCCATTGCTGCTTTTAATTAGGCTTGGTTATGTTTTGTGTTGTAGTCAGAAATAGGGATCAGGCTGCATCTTTGCAGCTTACTTTGCTGATAATACGGCTCTGTCTGTACGAGTTATAGTCATAGAATCATAGAACTGTTCTGGTTGGAAGAGACCTCCGAGATCATCGGGTCCAACCATTAACCTATCACTACCAAGTCCCCCACTAAATCATATCCCTTAGGGCCTCATCTAAACACCTTTTGAATACCCCCAGAGATGGGGACTCCACCACCTCCCTGGGCAGCCTGTTCCAATGCCTTCTCATTTGATCCCACAACTGAGGAAAGAAACTCATTTTGTTCTGTGGAATGAGGAATTCCTGAAAGAGTGTTTGCGTTCTTCGCTGACATGTGAAGACAGCTCTGTCCTTAGCACGGTGTGAGCAGTAAAATATAGCTGAAAAGATCCCTGGTCTTCAGACATGCCTGCTGGCCTGTCAGGATCTTGAAAGTGTCACTTCTTTCCACATCGAGAACTAACAGTGCGGAGCAGAAGGAGGCAACCAAGAAGAAAATACCTACTGGCACGTAATGGCCTATTTCAGGGCAGGCTTGGAGCTTCTTGGAAATATTTTTTTCTTCAGAGATATATTTTGCTGCAGAGAAAAAGTCTTAAGAAAAGATGTAGCTGTGTTTGTTTATCTGCCCGTCAGGCACAGTCAGTGCCCCGAGTACTTCGCCATAAGTTTGGCCTAAATTCTGAGGAAAGACCCGCTGCGTTCTCTGTTCTGCGAAACTGTAGGGTTTGTAGCAGACTTTGAGCAAGAAAGCATGAATTCTTGCATTTATTTCTGAAGAGAATTAATCATATCCAGACAGTATCTGCATTGCTATGGAATTTGATTTTAAATTTACCTCACATTTCTCCCAAAGTCTTCATTATCATTGTATAGCATTGCATTACATACAACTGTGTAATTCTGTAAAGGTTTGTCTAAACATGAAAGTTATTCCAAATTTAAAACAGGATGGATTTGAAGTAGAGACTAATTTATCAGTGTCTAACTATCTGGAGTTATTTTAGAAGAGCATCAAGTTTGCACGCTGCTTTAAGGTGTAAAACAGCCCTAGCACTGAGAATGAACTGCATTGTCAAGCGATGGATGACAAGTCCATCTAACACAGTGATTTTCAATGATTTTCTGACTTCATTCAGAACTGTAGGTGTTTGCTTCCTCTTTGAAAAAGCAATTCTTGTTTGTCAGGTGGGACGTTCCGGAAACTAGTTTTAGTTTGTATGAAAAGTGTATTTGCTTGATTCATGTTAGTCAAAGAATAGTTAATAGGATGGTTATAAAAAGGTACAATTTAATATGGCATTCATAAATAGAAAACATACCTTGAAAAGTCAAACACTCAAAACTATAAAAGCAAATGTTCAGCTGTTGGCTGCTGCAGTGAAAAAGTGTTTTGACTACCTGATAAATAGGATAGTGCAGTGATATATTCAAAAGACCCAGAATAGTGAGTTTTAAACTTCTGTCTCTTATCTAACACACCCATTTCAAGATCTCAACAAACCTATCCATTCCGTATGTATGTATTAAAGATAACAGGAGTTACTTTCTTTTTGCAGCATCAAGGAGCAATTATCTAATGCAAGTAAACTGCTGTGAGCCAAAATGCATTTTTACTTTGATTACTTTAGACTTTCTTGATGTATTTCAGTATTTGGAATCATAGAAAAGTCTAGTTTGGAAGGGGCCTCTGGAGATCATCCAGTCCAACTTCCTCTTGAGAGCACAGCCTTGGATTAGGTTATCCAGGGTCCTGTCAAGCCAAGTAAGTCTTGAATCATTTCCAATGAGGGGGATGCTACCACTTCTCTAGGCAACCTATCCCAATCTTTTTTGGTTTTCCCACTCATCCGTTCTTTCTAGCATCTGTAATTCTCTGGTTCCTTGACTATGTGCTTTATGAAATAAAAATTGTTTTATTTGCTGTTTGGGAACAATTTAAATGCAGAAATTACAATTTAATATTTAATTCAGTTAAACATTTAATGTGCAATTCGACTACTTGAAGTAGTTTGCATTCCATACCTACACTTTTCTACTTAGTTCCATCTTGGTTTTAAACTTGAGATCTGCATTATACATATATAAGTAACCTGTTACAGAAAACCAAAAAAATACAATATAGACAAGAAAGAAATACTTTCAGTCCCTTGAAATTCTAATGTGGTTATACAAGAAAAAGAAAATCTTGGAGTGGGATATTATTGCAACAGAAACTGTGGAGGTAATAAGAGTTTACCATCTGGCAAGGGCCCCAGACCAGATGGATCCACTAATGACTTTTATAAAGCATTTCATCAGACCCTGCCGGAACATGACTGGCATGTTTAGTTATCAAAATTAACAGGGTTCCAGCCTTGGATGCTAGGATTCTTAATTGTTGATCTTGGAAGGGGAGGAAAAGGAAATGGTCCCTGAAATCTCTTCTTCCTAACAGATCTTTTTTATTAATAAGGTGTAGTGTTAAAATATTGCCTAAAGTAATATCAAAGTTCATCTTAACTGGATTGTTCACTTAAAAGAAGTGCCTGTCGAGGCACTTGTATTACAGACATTTTTTGCAAACACATCAGAGTGCTTTCGGAATTCACAGTTAGCTGTATGCATACACAAAAGCACTCAGCTGCTCAGAAGAGCAGACTGCCAGGAATCCCCTTGCTTGCTTTGCCTTCCCTGGGAGGAAGGGAACGTGCACTTCCAATGCAGTTGATCTCTGCCTCTTACCCTACATGTGCATCTGCTCCTGCTGCTGTTCCCACAGAGGGAAGATCAAGACGTGGGGAAGTGCCTGCCACTACCAGCAAGCAGTACCAGCAGCAATTGCTGCTACTTTTATCCTTTTCGTTTCCACTGCAGCTCTTTAGCAAGAGAGCGTCCAGTTCCTTTTCCCACAAACCTGGAAAGCAGGGAGAAATCTTGTGAAATTTCTTCTGCCCACACGCTTAGATCTTGTGGGACTACACCCTGGTCAGTGAGGGCACTGCATGTGCCGTGGCTGCCCTTGCTTCCCTGCTCATCTTTCCTCATGGAGCAGCCCTGCTTTCGCTGCTCATTGACAGTAAAGCCTTTGCTCGTGTAATTGGTGTGGTGCGCTTATGGGAAACGCACGGGAATTATGTGGCTCACATTTAAGAGAAATGCTCATGATTTTAAGATCTAAGTCTTGATTTTATTTTTCCCACTTTATTTGTTTTTGTTATTGTTGTTAGGTACTGGAACTGTCGTGTATTCTCAATAGTGAGAATAGGTCTGCAGATGTACGTACACTGATAAGAGTGTGTAAACTCTGGTGGATGAGCAGAGCAAGGGAGTACGGGCTTAGGGGTTAAAGCTGTGTGGTAGGAAGTATGGGAGTGAAGACATTAATGACTTGCTCAGAGATGTTAAGTCTTCAGTGGTCCAACCATTTGCTTTAGTCAAACAGCTCTCACGTACCTAATGTATATCTGCAGACCTGTTGCCTGTGACTTGCAGAAAACTGTCTGTTTGCATAATAAAGACTTCTGTGTTTCTAGATGTTCTTCCTGTTGGAAGGAATAGGAAGTAATTCCCTAATAATATTTTTCTATACCATAAATTGCTGTTGTTCGAATGCCTAATCTGTTCTAATCATATTTTCATATTGCACTGATTATCACAGTATTTCAGTATTTTCCAGTGGCACAAATAGTGTTGTGGTAGCATTATAAATGCTTTAGATATAGGATGGGATGTTTGCTTAGAAAGGTTGAAAAATGCACCTAACAGTTCAAAACCCAAGCAATGGAGTTTAGGCTCATTTTAGAAGGCAGGGAAGGGCACAGAACCTGTGCCAGGAGGAAATCTTACCATCTGCAGACAGGAAGTGACCCATACAGCAGATACCTGTATATGATTTACATATTAAAGTATAAAAATTGTGTGTGCAACTATACAATGTATCAAACACCAAGATTTGTTCTTGAAATTGGACTCCATTTCCTTACTCTGTAACCCGCTGTTCTCTCTGCCAAAAATAAACACTTGGTTATCTAACAGCCAGACTGAGCGTAGGCAGTTATAGTGCATTGTAAAGGCTGGTAGCGGGAAATGAACGTCCTTAGCGGTTCTGAAAAATCAGACTACTTATTTAGGTACCCAAAATTGATAATAGTTCCTAATTTTAGTTCCCCCACTAGTTGACTTCATGCGTCAAAAAGGATAAAACAAATAACAGATATGTTCAGCACAGACATACTTATGTTGTAGGAAATGTGTTCTTGTTCTTAACCTTATCTCCAGGAATGGAAATACAAAATGTAAAATAGGAAGCTCTAGTAGGTGAAAACCGAACTGTACAAAACAGTGGTAGATGTAATTAAGCTGCAGTTCTGTTCTAGCAGTGAGCTAGATTAGCCCAATTAATCTTTTCCATCTGGCTTTTATCATTGAAGAAAAGTATTCTAACTTAATTATAGGTATCACAGCTTAAGTATGGTGGAGTCATCCGTTATTCCCCTTCTAGGTTTAGAATTGAGGTGGACTGGTTGACACACAGCATAGTGTAGAACCCAAGCCTATGAAGGAAAGGAGGAATGAGCAAGTGCAGGAGCAGATAGAACAGTTTTACTGGGCATTGTGCTGAAATTGTTCTCTTTGCATGAATTGTTCTTTAACATGAAAAAATTGAATATATAAGTTTTTGAAACTTCCTTAAGTTTTTTGATGAATTCTTAATAATTAGTATTATCTACTTCTGGGATAGAAGAAATACTCGGCTGCCCTAAGCCATATGTTGAATGTCAGTTTATTAATAGGGTATTTTTCCGTATTCCATCTGTAGCTCACATACTCAGACATTGTTCAAATTTGTTTCCTGGATAACAGTGTAAAACTGTCTTTGTATTCATATTACCTTATGGAGGGCTTTTTATTATTACCATCCCCAAGCTAGATTTTCAAACTAGATCCTCTGGGTTTTGTCAAAGAGAATACCTCAAGGGTTGAAGGGTAGCTTGACAATAGCTCAGAATAATTGCGAAGAGCAGCTTCTGGTACTGTGTCACTGCTGATAGCCTGCGTTCCTCTTGCTAATGTGGGATGAAGTTTGCTATATGGCAGCCTTTTGTCTTTTGTGTTACAATGAAAATCTGTTACGTGTGACAAGGAAAATAGAATATTTTTTTCCAATGATGCTACCGCTTGGTTCCAGAAAATTTTTGACATCTAAGAGAAATGCTTCCAGCACAACAAAATGGAAGGAAATATTAGCGTTCGCACTTAGGCAGGGGTGAGAGAGAAGGATACTGGGGGCTGCCTGGTGGAGATTTTCATATTTGAAGGACTGTGAACAGAAATACAGTTTGATTCTGCTGATAGAGCCTGCATTAGAATGCAGCTTGCAGTAACATACCTCTGTACAAATACTACAGAGGATAAAAAAGTTGAGTGTTTAATATCTTTAATAAACGTATAAGAGTTGGTCAAAGCAAGTCTTCTGAATGCTAGTAGAGTTCATCACTGAAAACCAGGAAACAGCTTTTGAAACATTGGCACCTTTCTTGGGTTTAAGTAGTAGAAATACGGCTTGATGTGACAGTTTTTGTGCAGAGTACTGTTTCTATTTGGCTGTTAGAGAAAATGAGGTAAACTAATAAAGGTACAGTAAATTTTACCTCTCCTTAAGCAGCAGTAACTAAAAGTAGATCTTAAAATACATATGTCATTGAGCTTCAAATATAGGAGAAACAATTTATTCCTCTGCTTCTTCTGAGGTTACTATCTTTAAACATGTAAAGTTGAGAGGATTTCTTGCATGTATTTTTCATGTGTATTATGTATTATTCAGCCACTGGTCCTTATTTCAGAATATTTGAGCTGATGTGTAAAAGAGGAATAAATTGTAGAAAATCATCCACTGACCTTATAAAGCTATGAAAGACTAAGATAAAAGCCTGTGTGTTCATTCAGCTTATTCAAAAGTATTCAGAAATTCTCTGGTTATGTTTTCCTTAAATTTTCTAGTTAAAATATTATTACATGGTAAATTGCATTCTGCACTAGCCATGTTGGTCTCAGTAAAACGTATTATTTTAAATAATGGGGTAGACTGAGTTTTGAAGACAGTTGATACGATCATTCCAATAAATCAAAAGGAGTTTGATTTGATGAAGTTTTTGAGAACTAAAAAAAGTTATTTTTAAATTTAATTTTTACATTTTATACTGTTTTCCTCATTCAGAAAGTGTATTATAACTTCAACTGTGTTCTATTTCAGCCTTGCAGTTCATCCGGATAAAACTTTAGTAGCTACAGGGCAGGTTGGGAAGGACCCTTACATTTGCGTCTGGGATTCCTACCGTGTACAGACCGTGTCTGTTCTTAAGGATGCGCATACACATGGAGTTGCCTGCTTAGCTTTTGATTCAGATGGCCAGGTTTGTATATCTTCTTTCTCTGTGTTTTGAATTTAGTCTGATTTCTGATTTTAGAAGGTGTGCGCATTAAAGTATTTTATGTTTAGGTAGCTATATGGCTGTAGTACTGAAACTCCTATTACAACTACATTTTTAATGCAAGGACTGCAAATACAGCTCTTTCAAAGATATTTTTGAGACAAAAATCACAACGTAGCATTCCAGTCAAGTAGAAGCACTGGGTGTTGGACAAATATCTATAGAAGAAATGGCCCTGTGTGGCTCAAATGTACTTGTCACTTACTGTTCAAAGAGATCAGTTCCTGGCAAAGTCCTCACGATCCTGCAGCTTTTTTGGCAGAGGAACTCCAGTAACCTCACTGCTAGGAGAGTCTCGTTGGCTGGGGTGCACAGTCAATTTAATTGCATAATGGGGTTAGGGCACAGAGTGTGTGGCTTTGTACAATGTGATTAGATTATATGATTAGAGACAAAATTTAAGTTATAAGTCAATGGTGGGCTGTTCACAGCTAAGCACGTTGATTTCCCCCTCCCCCCCCCCCCCGCCCTTGAGGGGAACTATTAAAAGTATTCAGTTGTGAATGAAGTAGGAGGAAAATAGAGCTACAATTCACATAAACCTGAGAAATATTTCACATTCATAATTTTATAAATATCTATCTATGCAACTTTGTCATTATTGATATCTAAATGAGTTTTCTGGTGTAACACTGTGGTCATACTTTATAGTTGGCTGCTAAAATATTTTTAGGAACGCTTAGATTAGCTGATACCTGGATTCTTGCACAGACCCTTACTGGTTTTTGTATTTGCTTGTGTACCTCAGAATTGCATCCCAATAGGGCAGAACTGGCTTTAGATGATTTTCTTAACATCATGTCCTAGCTGTCTCTTGAGAAGTGCTTTATTATCATATGCTTAGCTACTCTTCCACTGACCACACAGTGCTTTTATTACTCCTTCTGAGACCAAAACTGGCCATACAATGCATAAAGTGTATTCTCACATGAAACAAAAGTACTTTTTATTGTGTGTTATCTTGTGTATATTCAGTTTAAAGATTAGTCTGAAATGAATGAAGGGTACCAACATGCGCTATTGCCTTTAACGTCTTTAAAAAGCATTGTGTAACTTGAATTACTAAACAGCACTGTGGATTATATTTCCCCATTAAAAACTGGAACTAGCTTTCTATTTTAAGCCTATTTTTCAACCATCTTCCTCCAGTTTTCTTAAAGTAAAGCCATTTCCTCTGAAATCTCCTGTGCCAATTCTAATTAAAGAAAAAGGTGTTCCTGGGAATTGTGGAATAAAAAAATCAGAGGAGAAAACCCTCAAATCAACATAACAAAATTTCTAATGCTATAATATTTTTTAAGATATTGTTCCTTCAGAAATACCTGTTCTTAATTTTTTTTCTCATTTTTAACTTCATAAGACTTTGTTTTTTAAAAACCTATTTAAGCACCTAATGGGAATAAAGACTTACTAAAGAGCCCAGTCAGTATGAGGTAAAGGTGGAGGCTCTTCTGAAAATCCTGCTAGGTGCCTTGCTGTAATTAAAAACTGAACTTACTGCTGTGTTGACCTTGCAGAACAGTATCGTTCTGTTTCTGGAAGTGCTGGAGAAGTTGCAGTTTATTCTGGAAAGAAAAATTTGCACAGAACGCTTTTATATCTGGAGGAAGACCAATGCTGGAAAACATAAATATGGATAATGTATCTTGGCTTTTTGCTGCTCTTTCTGGCTTTGCAGAAGCAGCTGCTGTGCTGAGCCAAAATTAAAGGGCATGGTAGAAAGACGTTGAGTATTTGGAATTCAGAGCTGCTAGCAATTCCAGTTTATTTAGTCAGCACACCCGCGGGAGCTTGCATCTTGTGATAGGACAAAACAGACTTCGCATACGTTGCTTGCACCTTTCCTTCTAATGCATACCTTTCATCCTTTTATATTGAATGTCTGTTAATATCCAAGAAAGATTCGTGTTTTAACCCCAAAGCACAAATAAATTCAACAGTCACGTAAGGTATAGATGCAATAAGAAATGTATTCTTTCCTCTGCTACCTCCGTCAGCTGTACACTTTCTAAATAAAAGTAGACTGAGGAAAAGCCTGGATAATTCTGTTTCTCTACCTGAGCTGGATCCCCATTAAGTCAGCTTGGCTTCCTCCCACTTTGCTGTGCACCGCTTCTGGTTCCGAGGGGAGCTGCTGTGTTGAGTGCTGTGCAACTCCAGTATGTGGATTTAGCGTGGGGCTCAAAATAGTGGCACTGCATCTATATTTTAGCCAAGTTAATTAGCTCTTGTTGTACCAGAAACTCTGGGGTGCCTGTTTCAGGCATTCACATGAATTAGTTCTGAAATATTACTCCCTGCTGGAGTTCAGCTGACACTGCACGGAGACAGCTTAGTTGTCTCCGCAGTGCTTCCCTCGCATAACTTACCACAAACTGCGTAATGGAGAGTAAACAGGATTTGTTAGCTTTTCTAATATGTGGGGAAGATCAATAAGCAGCTTAAATCAGGGGATAGCTTATATGCTTCCTTCATTTTCTGTACCTTCAATACGGCTTTAAATTTGGAAACAAATATATTTTGAGTAAATTTCTTATTTTGTACATTTTCTGTAATTAATACTGTATTTTAAAAACACTGATGGGAGCTGAATATCTTGCAGAACTGTTGCTATTTAAAAATACGTATTCTGGTTTGGGCTTTTTCTATATGACCAGGAGATGACATCTGGCGTGAGGGAAGCTGCACTTTGTTCAAATGTTTAATGAAGAGCTGTCAGTTTGCCTATAATTAAAAATGTCTTTTGTTGAATCAGGAATTAACTGCAGTTTCTCCTTAAAAGTACTAACATCTACCCTTCACAGAATTGCCTACAAAGCTGATGTCTCTTATATTGAAGTATTTCACCAATACTATACAGTTCAATTTCTGTTCTGAGTTATTTTAGATAAACCCTTTTTGTGTGCTTTCTAAAAATACATTTTTTTTAAAAAATGGAGTGAGGCGGGCACTACCATAATACATACATACATTTCTAGATTTGGCATTAGGTAGCAGTAGGCTTCTTTAGCCAGATCTTCTAAATCTGTGTAGATTTAAAAATCATCGTTTAATTATGTGCATAAAATACAGATATTTTCTTCTGGTAGTTCTGTGAATTCTCTGAACAGAATTCTGTCAAATTCTCTTCCAGAAGGAGGACTAAAAGTGTAAGTGTTTCAACCAAAAAGGAAATTCAGCGTTTATCACTTTTCTGCCGGCAGGAGACCTTCCTCAGTAGACCTATGTTAGAAGAAAATATAAAATATTTCTTAATTTCCCCTAGTACTTTCACCGTCCATCTACCCTACTAATGGTAATTTCCTGACTGGTAGTTACAGTTCAGGTCTGATGTTGTTCACATAATGAATCTAAAAGATACTGTAAGTATTGCCATGGTTTCCATGGTGAAGAGAACAGTATAAAAGAGGTGAGAAAAAGCATGGAATCAGTGAAGGTTCCATGAAAAATAGCTTGTGTTTTGATCAGTACATCCAAACCCCTGGGTAGGTGTAGATTGCTCAAGGGCAAATAAACCTTATTTTTGCTACAATACTAGTCCTTTCTCAAAATAAATGTTTTTATGTTGGTAACTGGTAGGAGTGTGTTCGTTCTTTACCATATTTGATTTTCTTTTTCCTTCATTACCATACATCTAATAATCAAGCATGTGGTCCTAGGTTAAATGCAGATATTCAGTACACATCTGAGATAGAACCCCAGTTTTTTTCTATCACATCTGGTGACAGAACCCCAAATTTTGAACCTACCTTTATCTGTCATTTCAAAGACTCGTGTATGGAGAGTCTTCAAACAGATTTTGATGTAATAAATCATAATCAAGTCTTCTCACTACTTGGTGTCTTGCAAGTTCCTTCAGTAGATTCTCGCACAGTTTGGTTTAACAAGACCTCAGGTATTTTTATTTCAGAGAAAGACAATATAAAAGTAGACTGGACTCAGAAGAACTTGTGATATAAGTCTGTAAATAGTTTTTTGGGTTGTTTGGAGGTTTGTTTTTCATTAATACCATATTGATTAGTACATTTGCTGGTAGGATATTGGTTGGGTTATGCTTTATTCACTAGGCAGAGTTCGGGTATTGCATTAGGCATAATGTATGTTGTCAACTCCCATGAAACCAAAGTTTAAAAAGATATATTTCATTGCTCTAAAATAAAGGAATTGTCACTATTAAGACGACAGTGAAGGGTGCATGTGTACCTACTGCATTTAAACCAGAGACTTTTGATAGTGGTTCTCTTAAGAAGGAAGATGTACACTATGTTTTTACGCTTATAAATGGCATGAAAAGGCATGGAGTACCTTGCCTCTGAATTATTTTGCTACAGAATGAAAACTAGAATCTTCTGTTTCTTTATGAATAATTATTTCTTCTCTCAGTTGTACAGTAGTTGATAGCCTTACTGCAATTACTGTTTTTTCTAATACAGCATTTTAGAGGAATCTCTGGTAATCACACTTGTTTTCTTTGCTGGCTCAGCCCTTTTGTATTATCACAGACATCTCCAGACTTTAAACAATTTGCCTATTGAAAATTTGAGCCAAAAACCAGTGGACATTTCGTTGAAGAAAATTCAATTGAAGAGATTCAGTTTGCAAGTCATCTTCTCGAAGCAAATCTTTAAGGAAAAGATCTGGTCAATGTAATCTCTGAAACAAATGTCCATTTGGATGAGACGGTTCATCTGCTGATCTTTGAGGCAAAAAGAAAGGTTTCATTTATTGCATGTTCTTGAAGTGCAGGCTTTCTTTCCTACAACGGAGCAAAATGCTTAGGAGCTTCAGTTGGACTGTTAATTCCTTATGATAAGAAGTTATTAGACAGGACGATGAGACGAACAAGGGACAGGCAGTCGGATACAACAGATATGGCTGCTTTTAAGAAGTCATGTTACTGAGTTACAAGATTGTTTCCCATGAAAATAGTCTCTCATCTTCCCGTGGTGCAAGTTACTCAGGCATATTCCTTTTACTGATACATGTTGGACATATCCATTACATTATACATCCATTATATATCCCTAACCAGCATACGTTGGCATCACATCCATTGTATACCGTTGCAGTACATTTGGCACTAGCTTAGCCTTTGTACTGGTACAGATCACGATACCCGGTTCTACCACCTCTGGTCTGCAGTCAGAGATCTCTCACCTAAGAAGAGACTCTGGAATCACATCAAGTTGGACGTAATTAGAACAGTCATGGGAAGGGAAAAAACCTGCAGCCTCCACAATAACCGTTGATCTTCTGGGTATGTTGCAGATGTATGCAATCTACCTTCTCCCCCCTTCCCTAATTATCCAAGTAGTCATTGTCAATACTAGGGTGCAAAGAAACTGAGAATCGGACCTACCTGACCTTTTTGCTATCTAATAAATTCAGCGTAGACAGGAAGATTTTCCCTTCCATTTTATTTTGTCCTTTTTCTTTCTTGAATTATTGAGATTTAAAAGTATTAAAATTATTACTTATTTTAATTGGTGATTTGATATACTAAGCTACGTAAAAGACAATTATTAAAAGTATATCCAATTCTGATTCTAGAACTCAATAAAAGGAGCATAAAGAATAAAATTGTATTTGGAAGCAGTGAGAACTTTTATTTCCCATTCGCTTTTATTATCAGGTTAATTGATCAAAACGCTAGAATCGCATGTGCCTGAAAGAAGCACCTCAAATCTTTCATGATAAGAATTGTACTTGAGACATTGGCAACCTGAAATTAATAACTTGACTTTTTAGAAGAGATTAGACATTTCAGTGCTTTCTCCAGTGAGTAAATGGTAAGTGTGAATATCTTGATGGTGCCTTTGCAATGTAGCTCAAACACCAGTCACGTGTGGGAAGATCCATTTATGCGCATAATACTCTGAACTACAGTAAACTGATTTTTGAGTTGATTTTCTGTTAACTGGATTACTGTTGTTTTTCCTTAGCGTTTAGCTTCAGTGGGACTGGATGCCAAAAATACAGTGTGTATTTGGGACTGGAAGAGAGGAAAACTGCTGGCAACAGCTACAGGCCATTCAGACAGGGTAATTGTACAAAGGGTTTACTGAATTTTGTCTGGGAGCTACAAAAGTGTTTTAAAATTAATTTTTCTTTATATTAGGTTAATGCAAAGATAATTTTGATCATTCTACCTGGCTTTTAAAATACTGAACAAGGTATTTATTTCTTGTCATTGTGCCAGACATAGCACAAAGCACTGCGTTAATAAATGAGGCACATGATGGATTCTTGAGCTGTCTGTCTAGCAAGCCTAGGGAGGAAATACTTTGTAATCACGCACCGATTAGGATGATTTATAGCTCTTTATATAAGATGTGAAATGCTAGCTAGTGGACAGAGATAATGTTCTTTCTGAATATGTCAAAAAGACATTTTATCCTGAGGGAAAGTTTAATTATCTCCCTTTTAATTTTGCTTAAGACAGTGACCTGTAGAAGAAATATAATTAGGATAAATATTCCTTTTATACCTATTAACTTCAGGTAAAGGATCATAATAATGTCAATAAATATGAGAACAGAACAGGTCTGAGTTTGGAATATTATTCAGGATTAGGAAATGTTCCAACGGGTTTAGCATAAGCAAAATACCTCCCCGACATATATAAGCACAAGGATGCATACATTAAAATAAATTATGGACCCATTCTGACAACTTTTCTCTTATCCATATTATGATATTATAACATGTTAGAATGTTATAATTTTGAGGTATTATAATGTTTTACTACCCATGATGGAGTATTTATGTATGCAAAGCCACAGACTAAACCCTTCCTTACAGTTTATGTGTACATACGGTCAATCTGCATCTTATGTGTCATCTGAATAAATCTGGTACTTCATTTTTACTCACAATGTTCCCAGCACAACAGAATCTTAGTCCTTATTCGAATTTCTCTTTCAGAACTGATTCACTTTCCAGTTACGTCAGTGGAAGTTTTGCTACTGACCTCAGTAGGTACAAGATCAGGTTCTGAATTAGCAGAAGACTCCAGGACAGGCAAGAAGTACTAAAATCTTAGTCTCGGTAGGCTTTCACTACCAGAAAAAGGACATTTTTCACTGAAGAGGGAGTGGGAAAGAATGCATATCTAATTAGGCCACAAATTCTGATGATGTGGTGTGCAGGAGTCATAAAGCATTTCTGAAGGTGAAATATCTTGTGTGTTCTAACAACACTTAAATAAAATAGCACTTGAACTGCTGTAAATCCTGATGTTTATTAAGAAGATAAATATTTTGTAGGAAGACAGTGCTTCCTTGTGTATAAAATGAATGATGGGTAAGTTTAAGATAATACGTTCCTGTAAGCTGATTGAAATTCTCATGTGACTTAACAGCTGAAGGGCTAAAAGCAGCACAAAGTGCCATTGTCTTTCTCTGCAGACATATGTTTCCTAAAGTAACTAATGATTGTGGTAACCAAATTGGTTCTCAGCTTGGACATTGAAAAGCTGAATGCCAGAGGTGAAAAGTCTAAAAATAACATATTGTTGAAAATCTGGGCCAAAATACAAACTTTTTGTTTCCAAACTTTATACAGTATTTTCCATTTGGCATAATCCCATAGTCATAGAATACACTGTAAGTTTGTTCTGGTAAGGTATATAGGATCTGATACTTCATTTTTTGATGCATGCTATTATAAATGTAATTGTAACATTAATCAAAATGAAGAATTCAATTTCAACTCTGTAGATTAGGTCAGATGAATGATAGTCACCCATTTTGTTACTGAGGTCTTCTGGTAATCAGGTTAAATTAGATACTGTACCTTTTACCTAAAATAATGAATAAAGATAAATGTACTGATCTTTCTCCCCTAAACTTGAGGAACATTAGCTTACGCTGTAATTCCCATTTTATTTGAGGCAGTAAATATTGTTTATTCAATAATATCTTGGGGCTAGAATAGATTGGTAGTGTGAAGGCAGGAATGAGGTGTGTTGACAGAACTATGTGAGGAAGCCTGCATATTTGCCTTAATCTTTGGTTACAAAGAGTTCCAAATTTACCTAAATAGTATTCTTTCATTTTTAGTAATATGTTGCAACAGAAATGATGCCTAAAAGTTGCTGAAAGCAAACTAAGCCTAGATGCAATTACTGTACGATTTAAAATACCAGTTTGCTGTATTTCTTAACAGATATTTGATATTTCCTGGGATCAATATCAACCAAATAGAATCGTCAGCTGTGGAGTAAAACACATAAAGGTAAATAGCTTTTATTGTTTACTTGTTAAAAAGTCATTAAATAAATGTCATAAAAGAAACTTGTCCTGTTATATGATCAGGGCTTTAAATATAAGACAGTTTATGTTTTTCTTTCTTTGTGAACATTTCAGCAAAACTTTTTGTTTGAAGCCAATTTAGACATTCAGTAGTGACCGAGCCACTTAACGAGCAAGGCGGGAAGATCATTTGGTGTAATTTTCATCATTATATACATTATATAATTTGGGAGTTCTCTACCCTCTCCATTCCACCTAAGTTGTCTCAAAATTGTCTCAGCCTCTAGTGATTTCTCTCATCAAGCATCACAAAGGGTCACTGAACAAGCATAGGAGGAACCAAGTTAAACGTGTGAATTGAATGAACTGCTATTTGGCCCGTCGTGCTACCAGCACTTGTAGAAATACCACAGAGAAGGTGTGCAGGACCTGCAGAGAGAGACAGATGAAAACTCTAGTGCCCCGCTATTTCCTCCCTCTAAGTCACCCTTTCTGGAGGTGAATTAAATATGAACCTAGATATATACTATAAGTTTAGGATAAATAAAACATACTCGTGCCTTTGAAAAGCTTAGAAAGAAATCCTTCTGCGTGCCAATATTCCCTGCAGGTTTCTATTTTTCTCCTGTCTCATCAAAAGCATTCCTAACAGATGGCAATTATTTCACATGACTGGGGTGGGAAGAGCTTTAACTAGAAGTTTAGGAAACCGGTTAATATCTCTAGTTCTGGTTACTGAAAAGCTTGTGCCCTTAAAACTACCACTGCTTTCAAACCGTGGGTGGTTTTGGCAGAAGTGATACCATCTGTTGTATTCTGCAAGCTGTTTTCCAAAACCTGTCTTTGTTTGGCACCTGTATTCTGTTTAAAATGGCCATAATTACCCTGAACATGCATAATACCAGGCAAAGTAAATACATATAGACAGAGGCATGCCAAAAATAAAAAAGCGTGGAGGGGAAATGATTATATGTTCCCCTCCAGTGATGCTCAAACAGGAGTCTGTATACTTGCCGTTCATTATTAGGCTGTGGGAATGTGATAATCACTTTAACTTGCAATGAAGGAAAAGAACAGCTCTAAAGTAATTGTATTACTTTGAGAATTGGGACTAATACTTGGGAATAGTGCCATTTATTCCTTTAGCATTTCAATTTTATTGGCTCATTTGACTGAGCAGATACTAGAAGCTATGGTAAAGCCTAGGAGCTAAGGAATCTCATACGGAGCTCCGGATCCTCCCTCCACCCATCTCCTAACACTGCTACCTGCTCTCTTGCCCTTCTAACCAGAAGTGAGGAGAGTATATGTTTTACTCACAGAATGAAAGCCCTGGGGGGAGTATTCCCACGGCCTTCTCATAAATTGGCTTATGTTAAGAGGCAAAGGGAAAATTTAATGGAATTAGAAATAGAGAAGATCTGAAATAAAATCCTTGATCCAAGGATTTTCTGGAATTCAGCTTTATAGGAATTTTATAGGAGTAAGTACAAGGAGAAAGACCTACAAATTTGGCTTATAGCCATGTAAGATGTAGGCATATGAAGTGGGAATGAGATAGACGTTATGCATCTATGTCAGACACTTCAATATTCATGTCCAGTCTCTGAAAGTGTCTCTCCAGTGTGCAATGGACTGCAGAGCACAGATGCCTCAACTACTAGAGACCTGAGCTGGCGATTCCTTTCAGGACTGTGCTACACCACATAGATTTACTGTTCTGTGTCTGCCTGTGCCCAGAACATCCTAGTGCTGGCAGGCCTGGATATTTCAGCGCTTGTCTTGCGCATCCAAGTGAAATTCCCTTTACTCTGCCTTCCCTGGAAGGTCTGATCCTTGAGGGGGAGCTGAGTGCACTAACTATTCTCTCTGCTTGATAAAATTGTGTTTATTTAACAACAACAACAAAAAGCACTCTGAACTGATTCAAAAAGAAGTAGTATGATATTTCTAGCCCACTCTTCTAAGACACACTTTGTGTTCTCTTGACTCTTTTTCTCTTCCCCAGTCAGTCTTACGTTCTTTTTTGCAGAATGTTACTGTGTCTGTGTAGAAGCCAAGAAAGTCACCATTCCACACTTAGAGAACCTATTACTCTCGTAGTCAGAGGGAGTTCTTTCACGTACAAGTGCGTGCAGTCTCCATCCAATAGATGGTTTCTCAGTAAATGTAACTATATTTGAGGGACATATCTCTTTCAGTGCACTGGAAAAAGGCAGAAATGTCTACTCCAGGTACATAAGTTCTTTTAAGAGAAAGTATTTTATTACTGCAGAACTGTAGCTGTATTTTAAGTTTTGCAGACAAGAAAAATGGGACGTTCCTGGCTTTAAGTAGTGTGCATTCATATTGACAGATATCACCCAGCAAAACATGATAAAAGAGAGTGAGATAATGAGAAGGGGTAGTGTAGCAATAGTGAGTCAGAATTGTGCCTCACTTTCTCAAACAGTTTGATCATTTTGTTTTGTTCTTAGGCTTTGCTTGGCGGTTTCCTTGGTAAGGGGGCAGGTTTTGGAGTAATGGGCCTTCTGATAGGACTGCAGGAGTCATTTAAGTGTCTGTCCAGACACTGTTCTGTAAGGATGTACCCCTGTGAGATCTGCACACTAGTAGGAAAAACCAGAAATTCTGCAGAAATTTTTCCTAATATGCCATTTACATTTCACAGTTTTGGACGTTGTGTGGAAATGCACTGACAGCAAAGAGAGGAATATTTGGTAAAACAGGAGATCTCCAAACCATCCTTTGTTTAGCATGTGCAAAAGAAGATATCACATACTCTGGTGCTTTAAATGGAGACATCTATGTCTGGAAAGGGCTAAACTTAGTCCGCACAATTCAAGGAGCACATAGTGTAAGTTGTGGTTTTACTATCAATTTCTGAAATGAACTGTTCATTGAATTGAAAAACTTCTTGAAGGTTTATCTACAAAGATTTTCGTCTGTTTCAGGTCAGAAGAATGTCTAAGATTGTTCATCAATTAAGAACTTATATGTAATCTTACACTTTGTTTATGTGTTGTCAACAGATGCTAGCTGCTGAACTGATATTGACCGAACTGCTGATATTTATAGCGTTGATTTAACCAAGCAGACTAAATCTAAAGTGAAGTTTCTAAATCTAAAGTTTCACAGATTGAGTAGCTTCGGTTGTGATCAGTTTACTTAAAAATAGTTGGTAACCAAATGATTTATTTTAAATAGAATTTTACCACTAAAATTCCCAACACTGAAGACTGACTCTTCATAAAAGCTTCAGCGTGGAGTAAACCCGTTTAATCTGTGAACTGCACTCTGACCATATTCCACAGACAGTTTACTCCAATTGGCTTCATAACACACACCCTCTAATTTGGAGCACTTATAATTACAGAGATAAAGGGGAATGTACAGGATCATGTGAGATTTCTAACCAGTCTAATATAATAAATTTATGTCTCTGTTGTTTCTGCAGGAAAGGCACAGTAGGATTTTCATGTCTTGTTTCAAATGTATTTGAGAACTACTCCTGTTTTGAATACGATTGTGGCTAATGGCATTCTAGCATGGCTTTTTTGAACAAAAGGGAACAAGAGTGTTTTCCTTAGAAGAGTGATATGAAACTTAACAGTTGTCGCTATAGTTTTCTCCTAGAACCTTTCTAGAAAGAGCACTGCAAACTCAACAGTTTTTCCTGGCCTCCCAAAATTATTTATGTTGGCAGTGCATCAGGATTCATAGTAGCTTTTCAAATTAAATCTAAGTGTTCGGGAGAGTAATCGTTATTTATAGAAGTAATCCCTGATTTCTGAAAGCAGTCAGACTGAAGTCAGTGGGACATCTTACCTGCAGAACCACTGTGTAATTGCCAGGTTGTGGTTATGTGCAACTGCAGTAACATGGAAATAGCTTTGGCAAACAATAAGCCCCTGTAGTATATTTGCAGAATTTTGTTTAGCTTCATTAGAATGATTAAATACAATCTCTTTCTGTATAATGTGTTCTGTTTCAACCTTATAAATGATCGGGTTTGTCGTGACTAATATGCATTCTCTTGCCCAATTTCTAATCTCTATGTAATTAGTTATTAGAAATATTAATTTATTGAGACATTGAACAAGGCCACTTTGAAAACAGAGGTCTTCTCTTCATTGTATTGATTTCCACGCAGTTCAACTTCTCTTAACTGAGAGGTTTTCCTACTAAAATACTGAATCAGCAGGCATTCCGTGAGCTATTCCAATGTAGTACAGCAGTCATCAATAATGAGGCGCTTTCAAAAATGAAGAAGAAATTCAAACTGTAATAGAAACTTGTCTTTCAACAAAGAGAATGAATTGACACTCTTTCAGTTCCTGTCAGATTCCAAATGATGTCTGAACTGAATTCATGAAAGAATGTCTCAATCATCTCCGCACCTGTAAGAATATCTGTATTGCTTGTTTGCTTGTCTTTGTTTATTCCGGGTAACTATTTATTTTAAGTGTTCCATTATTTATTTAATAGTCCTGGTAATAATATTAACTAAACCAAATTTAATGTTCTGCAAATAGGCTATATCACTGGTATTCGTACAAAAATTCTACATAAATCACTAAAGTGGGAGCACTTGAAATAAAAGTATCCCCCTGTGTTTGCTGGTTTGCTTTCTGGATGGACAACATTTTGCTGCCTAGCAGTTTCTAGCCTTTAACAAGAGTGTTCAAAAACATTTGCTTTGTGTGTTTAAATTGATTGTAAAGAAATTTAAAACTTGTTATACTATTGGTTAACAGGCTGGAATTTTTAGTATGTATGCTTGTGAGGAAGGTTTTGCCACTGGAGGGAGAGATGGTTGCATTCGGTTATGGGACACTGATTTCAAACCAATTACTAAAATTGATCTCCGGGAGACTGAACAAGGATACAAAGGTAATGAGCTATTGCTTTTAATGGTTTTTCACACATCTAGATAATGGATTATGACACAATTTAATTTTAAGCACAAATGTCTCTGCATACTGCTGATTTTTTTACTTAATGACTGTATTTACTTTTGAGATCTGTATTCCCTTTTTTCTCTGACAATGATGTAGCCTGAAGAGTTTTCCATGTTTCGTAGTATAAACAGAGGGATGCTTATAGCTGCTGCTCTCCACCATGCAAATTCAAGAAGATAAGTAAAAACTAATTAAACACAAAAAGATAGGAGAAGGGAGTTAGCCAATCTTTAACTTATTAATTTAATTGCAATTCATTTAATTAATTGAGACTTCTGGAACCTGATATTCAAAGATGCTGAGCATCTGAGCACTCCATTGGGTTCATTTGGAATGGTAGCACTTGGCATATTTAATAGAGAGAATGTTGTTAAATTCTTGACCATTGTATTTGTTGAATCTAATCATCCTTCCTATAAGCTTAGTCATCTCTTTATTTTATGATTAGACTCTCAGAGCACTTATAATCTCCATAGATCATAATGCATGCTTTATCAAGATCTTAGTCTTCTGGGAATTGTGCACATCCATTTGGACTGAGACTATAGCAGTCTGTTTGCTGGTTTGAAGTAGGCTTTGTACGCTTTTGGCAGCCAACTTTGTAATGGTTTGTGTCAATTTCCCCTGCTGCTTAGCTTATGTTTTTCAACCTAGTTTTCATATTAAAATTACCATTGGAATAGTCAAGAGGCCACTAAGAAGGATAACATTTTCTTTCTCAATTATGGATATTTTGGCCTGTGATCAGTAACAAGCTCATTCTGTTTTTCATCTGAATTAAACCAGATCAGCTGATGATTCTAATATTTTTAAAATGCATAGGTTGGCAATATCTAGGCTCACCCAACAAGCAAACTGCCAACAGCCTTAGATGAACACTCATGGAATTTAGCCTTCAAAAAAGTTATCAAATACACCCAGCCAGTAGTCTCTCTGCTCTGTAGTTCTGGCTTTGTGTAGTTTTTTGCAGCCAGAATCCTAAAGTTTAACATTCATTTCTAGAAAACAATAGCAGTACCTTATGACCATTAACAGCAGTTTTGATTAATTTAGAAATACTTTCTAAAAGTTATGGAGAAGTAAGCCTCTACACGTGGGTTAGACAGATTGTTCTGGCTAATACCAGTCTTGCAGGCAGTCCGTTCCAATAAAAGTCAGAATAACATATATGAAGGGCGACACAGAGGAAGCAGTGCTCACACATGAAACATGCATCTTCAACCTCCTTGGTTCTTTGTGAAGTGATTCTGGGAGGGAGCTGTATCCCACACGTTTGTGAGACCAGAGTAGAAGCAATTTTTTTGCTCTTAGTGCTGCCTGGGATGTGTCCACGCTCAATGCAAAACAGACTTTAGCTGACTTCAGTTACTTTTAATTGACTGTAGTTATCTTCTGTGGAAAGTTATTACTTCAAAATTGTAATATATTGAAGAGGAAGTCTCATTAGACATGCTATGGAGTGATTCTAACTTGATGCCATTATTTCTACCATCTCTTAAATGCTACAGGTTACAGAATATATAGATGAGAGCAGCTAAGTAGAACCAGGCACCCTACTGGCAGCTATATGGCTGAGAGACAGTCAATAGAGGTTTTTACTATCTTCTTACTTGGCAAAAGTAGTAAAAAATTTCATTTGCAGAAAGTGAATTGAGTTGCCATTTAGACTTGTACGTAAATGATAATTTTTTAAAAATTGATAAATTAATTGATTTCTAAAAACTACAACTAGAACACTGTCCAAATCTTGTCTTCAGAGCATTTAAATCCTTCAGGTTTATGTTTGTTTGTCAAAATAAAAACATTGCCTGCTTTAATGGCAAGCAACTGACTTAAGCAAGTCTGCAAAATTTTATCAAAGCTTAGTCAAAGACGTCATGCCCATGAGCATAGTCACTGAGAGTAAGTGAAAAGACATCACCATTATCTCTGAAAAGTGCGGTGGGACTGCTGGTCTGACCACAACTATAAAGAAATTAAGACCTTGGAGATGACTGCAGGTCATGAAATCCAAGCACGCACTTATACCCTGTCACCATCGTTTTAAAAAAATTTTGTCTTTTTCCTGATTCAGGGTTTCTTCTCTCTCTGTTCTTTCAATGTGATACAACTCTTGCCTGCGATGTTCCTGTTATGTCTCTGTCCTTTTCTGCTGTTTCTGTCTCTCATGTCATCCACTGATGATCACTTCCATTTAGTGCTGGCTACTAACAGACTGTGGAATTTTGTTTCATTTTCAGTTATGTCAATGGCACTGATTAGTCTAAGCACGTAGGTAACTTCAAGCAATGGTGGTAGCCTTTACTGCTCACCTATGACTTTCTGTCCCTCCCTTCCAAAGCAGTTTGCAAAGGCATCAGCTTTCAAACTTAAAACAACTTTCTAGGATGCCAGGAAGACTTCCCCCCCTGTAATATACTCATTCATCAGTCATCCTCTACTGAAGAGTACTAAACATTTTTTAAATGAGGTGCATCACCAGTAACAATCTGATCATAGGCTTGGCTTATATATTTAAATATATGTTAGTAAAAATTAAATTTAAATTTATGTTAGTAAAGAATCTGATAATGGCTAATCTTTATGTGCAGTACATCACAGAAAACATTACCTTTCCTACATCAAAAGATGTACTTTTTATTCTAAAACTCAACAATACCCATTTTCCACTTAACATATGAACTTCTTTCCTTGTGTGGCCTTTGGTGTTTATCAAGAAGATGCAAGTCTAAGCTTCTGTAGAAATTTAGCTAAGTCACAAAATGACATTGTCAAAATTAAAAGGTACTGGAAGAGTACAAGACCATAAACGAAGATTCATTTGCCCTTCTCAAGAGATGACACAAAATGCCTACAATATATTTTATTTATGTGACCAGCAGTTAATTACATTGTGTATTCGGTTCCAAAAGATGTTAAAATGATGACGTGGTTGACCTTGACTACATGACAAATGGATTTTTTCATTCGTTCACATCTCCCAGCATCTAGACCTGTTATCCAAACTTTAATTTTCATATACTGGAACAGAAGATACAAACGCTGCAGGCAGTCAACTAGAGAATGCTATCAAATTGCTCAGCCTGTTAAGAGGGTATTTTTAAGCTTGTGGTTAGTAAAATTCCAGCTGCAAAATTACAATTAGATTTGTGCAATGAGATCAAGCTCTCTAAAAGATATGCAAAGCAAGATTCTGTTGGGTTTTGGTTTGTTTTTTTTTTTTTTTTTGTAATAATCATTTGGGACAAAAATAGAGAAGTGTGATAACATGGGTACAAACCGTTTAAATTCACCATTAAAATTTTATTCAATGTTTTATTTAAATGTGCAAAAAAGTAAAGTACTGAAAAAAGGAATAAAATGAGCTTCTAAAATTTAGATCTTTAAATCATGTGAAATTGAATTGTTTTTTAAAGTAAATTCCCAAGGTGTACGCAAAGCCTAAGAGCTTGATCCCTTGAGAAACTGGCAGCAGAAATGTTAGATACTCAGCATTTTCCCAGGATTGAGCCTTCTCTTTTTCTGTCAAATGGAGATAATTTAACAGCACTGTTTTGAGATTTAATCAGCTGTGATGTATTATAAGACTTCAGTGTCAAAGCATAACAGTTATTTAAATTAACGCTTGAAGTCTTAATGATCTTCACTGTACTGACTATCGCTTTGTCTCATCATTGCCATTAACCCAAGATTATTCTGTCCCCTGTCAGGTTTGTCCATCCGAAGTGTCTGTTGGAAAGCGGACAGACTTTTAGCAGGGACACAGGACAGTGAAATATTTGAGGTGCTAGTAAGAGAGCGAGATAAACCCATGCTGATAATGCAGGGTCATTGTGAAGGGGAGCTCTGGGCCCTGGCGGTCCATCCAAAGAAGCCTTTAGCAGTCACAGGCAGTGATGATCGATCTGTACGGTAAGGCTAGATCTTATTTATTTTTTATCTATTCATTCATGTACACATCATTTTTAACCAATGTCAATTTGACATGTTTGTAATTTATTTATTTTCTGGCCTTATGTTAAGATGCCATTAAGACAACATTTTTTTTCCCATGTTCTTCGTAGCAGCTTTGCTTTTTCTTTTCAGCCCTCGTATATGGGCTCCACACATCATGTAAAAGTGATTGGAATTTGTGTGAAAACTGCCAGTTGTTCACTACAGTCATGTTATCTCCCTGTTTCCTACATGTTAGTAGTATTTCTTTCAGTCTATAAAATGCATGGATAGTCTCTTCTGCTTGGGTTTGGCTGCACAGTTTTATAGACAGGCCCAAATTCACACTGCCTGCATTCTGGCAGGACGCAAGCCAGTTCTGAAACAAGAGCTGCAAAGCTGGGATTAGCATGGTACTGCCCTCGAGCTAATAAGCCGTGCTAAGACTTTGGATTTGTTATCTCGGACTCATCTCTCGGTTAGCATGGTAATTCAGCTCTGGCTTGGAGCTGGGTAAGGTACTGCTGACTCAAAGTGTGCTTGGACAAACTTGGGCCCATCTATGAAACACTGTGCATGCTCTTTGTGCCTTAATTAGTGGTGGTCTTATTATTATCATTGTTACAGCTATCATTATATTACTGATGCCTTTGAATGTTGCCATTCTATAAAATGTGCGTTTGTTTAACATCACAGGTATCTTACTGCACTACGTCACACATCCATTTATCTGTTTAGGCACTAGAGAATGTGGGATTTGAATTCTAGTTCAGACAGTGCTCTTTTTTTATGTACTAATGCTTCATGTGAGGAATTCCCGTGAAATAGATAAATATTTTCGTTAAGATAAAGTACACAAAAGGATTTTCTTACAATTTTTTTTTTTTTCAATAATGAAATTGCATTGACAGGAGTGTCTCTATATTGCTGTTCTTTGCGTAATTTTTTTTAGTATTTGATTATCACATTATTCTGAAAAGAGTGGCTATATATGATATAAATCTAAATTGTTTTACAAATAAAAGTGTTTAGTGGGCCAGATTATATTCTCATGTCTAAGTAAGATGTCTAAACTCTGTAGAGTTAAGGGGAATTACTCTAGATTTTCCCTAGCATAGCTGAGAGAAAGCTCTAGCCAAATATAGTTCCCCATCATGTTAAACTTCAAAAGTGTATCAACTAGGAAAGCTGCCTGCTTCCTGTCTCTTACAACAGGAACAGGAAAAAAGCATCGTTCTCGTCTGAATGCGAAGAGGCACACAGAATTATTTCATTTGTTCAATAGACCTCACTCATGCCTTTTTGTAAAGTAGTGTTGTAACGTCTAGCTGCAGGCCCGCAAGTAGCTGCTGGTCTGGCAGAACGTCTCTGCTACGCTGTCTGTCTTCTTGAATGATCTCTTTCTGTATTCCTGCATTTGTAGGAAGATGGATTAGAAACCTGTTTTGATGTGAACCATTTGAATGCTTGTATCTTTTTTTGTGTGGAGCATTGTTCTGCCAATTGAATGAAACAAAGCAGCAGTAAAGCGTCTGCCATCAGCTATGGCTTTTTCTGCAAATGAAGTGTTTGCTAGTAAGCCTCTTGGGAGGCTGTAATCAGTATGTGCTCCGATAAATAACCTCGCCTGTCAGGTATACGACAGAAAAGACTGGAATATTGACTAATAAAATCATGTTTCATAAGCCTATTTGGGTTTTTTAAACTCAATCGTTCAAACAAATGCATAAGTTGCCAAAGAATGGTAGAAACACGTCTTTGCCTTATTTGAAAATACATACACTTTTTATATGGAAATAGTTTATTTATCTGGCTTTTCCAAAAACAATGTGCAGAAGTATTTTGCCAGAAAAGATACTTTTTCTATTTTCATAAGCAAAGCCAGGCTTTTAATTTGTCGGGTTTGTATACAAACGCCTGTATGTGTGCAAAATGCTTTTTTTCTGTTATAAAATTAAAAAGCTCATATTTGCAATTACCCTTCCATTAATTTGAAAAGTTTGGGTTTGTTGTTTGGTTTGGTTTGGGTTTTTTTAAAGAAAATTGAATTATTCAGCTTGCACTGCCTTGTATTGCAGTTACGCTTCTAATGCATTGGACAAAGTGATTGATGTGGAAGCAACGTTTTGGAGGCAAATTTTATCCTGGCGTTTCCTTTGAAACCTTTCCAAATCCTTTCTGGTTCATTCCTTATTGTTTTGGGCTCGTAGCTTCTCCCTAGCAAGGCTGCTAAGATTCTTGCATCTGATCCTACTTCTGTTTTCTCTTTGAAAACAGTTTTAGCATCCCATGTCCATTTTTTTCACCAGGAAATGGTACTGGCCATTTTTTTCAGAGAAGCCTTTTCAAGTTCTTTCTTATCCTTGAATTCTCACAGCCTAAGAGGAAACCAGCATCGTTCAGGGTTGTTGATTCTAGACTGATCCTAGTAAAATGAACCTGACAAGGCCAAAAGGGTTTCTGATTGAAAAGAAATGCTCAGGTCATAGATTACCATCCTTTCTCAATGCAGACAGTCAAATTCCATAATCCTTTTACTAAATTTATCAAACTACCTCTATTTTTTTCTCCTGTTACTCTTACTTCAAGGCTGTATCTAAATGTTAGTGCTGGGGTGGTCAGAAACTTCCTTCTTTTCAGGCTATATTCATGTTCTCCTTATACTATTTGTTCTAGTGCCAACATGGTCCTTCAACATAACTTTTTCTCCTTTGACGTTTATCTTACTGATGTATTTTTGGAAGCAAAACTATCCCTTCCCAGTCTTTGTTTCACTAAGGTATAAAAGTTACTCTTTTGGTCGTCTTTAATGTGATACAGTCTTCATTCTCTTAATCATCCTAATAATCCTTCACTGCATCTGTTCCTGTTTTTATTCTGATTTCTTGAGATAATTCATAAAGGACGTGCCAGATGAGGTCACTATGTGTTGTGTGCTATTGTTTTTGTGTACCTCCTGGAATAGCACCCAGGATATGTTTTAGGAACAAACTTCCTTTTTCCTGTCTGCAACTCACTCATGGATCATAGTCATTCTATAATTGAAAAATAGTGTGAGATCTTGCTCCTTTTTGCTGGTTCCACTTGTGTTTCAAGCTTACAGCATAGCGGTAGACATAAGGCTCTGAAAGTATGGGCTTTGGTTACATTTCGTTCCGTGTCTATTTGTTCCATCATCAGGAAACTTCTGTTTCTTCCAATACGATAAATCCATCCCTGGGTTCACAGTGCCTCCCAGCTTGCTGTCCATAGCAAATCTCATGCTCATCTTTTATCCTGATGTCTTTAGTGAAAATGTTGAATGTTACTGTTCCAAAGCTTGTACCGAGAAATCTCAGTGGTCTCTTCCACCCAGCCTAATTGTTTCTTTCTGTAAAGCTCGCTACAAAACTTCATCCAGTCTCACCTTACAGTTCTTGTACAAATTGTCATTCTCTTGAGTTTAGCCCATAATCACATATGCTACTGTTCAAATATTTTACTGAATATTTTATAAATCTTTCACAAATGCATTCGATTTACGACACTACCCAACTATCTTTATTTTGAGGACATTGCTGAGGGAATTTTTCTACCCAAAGAGGTCTTTTATGCATTTTCTTCCATACTTTTAATTATTCTTTTCTTTAAATTTTTTTCTAAATCTTACATACTACTGAGATCTGACTAACCAGCTTGCAGTGATCTGGGAAACTCCCTCTATTCCTTCTTAAAAATATAGGTACATTATTTGCTTTTTTCCATCTTATGGCATAATTTATTGATTGATTCTTTTTATTTAAAATGGTGTAAATGAGTGAATCAGCATGCAGTTTTGTCATTCAGGGTTATGACAAGATTTTCCCTGTGCTTGGAATGTTTATGCTCTCTGAGTACTGCTTTCCCTTTCAGTGAACATTTCAGTCTGGTCTCTGTTGATCCTCTCTATCTACAGAAACTGCCTTTTTTATTATTATTACTCATCTAGGGGAATACTATTATATCAGATAAGTAAAGTCCAGAGGTAACACCAAATGATTATGTAATTTAGCTTCACCCTATTTTCTCTTCTGCTATCACAGATATGTGTTCAGGTCTGAAGCGCCATCCCTGCTAGAACTGGGAACAGTAAAGGCTCCTTTATTTTGAAAGAAATTTGAACCTGGAACTTCACTTGAAGCTTTCAGACACCTTCATTTGATACTATTTGCCAAGACATTTAGTGCCACTGTCAGAAAATTCTGTGTCCATATATTGATTCAGGCAGTCATTGTACACCCTCTTTCTCTTCTAGATTGATAAGCAGGTTTGAGGTTTTTAAAAACTGTGTTTCTGTAAATCTGTAAGCTCACATCAGTGAAATTATCTTTGTTCCATGGTTGGAAAGGAACTAAATACCTTATAAAATCTTAATATAAGGTGTGCATGCAAATGGGCATTTACCAATTGAGTTAGACTTTTTTGTTTTGTTCTTGAGGATACTGAAATATTGTGCAGTTAAGAAAAATCTCCTACTGCTTTCAATTTCCTTTGATGCAGGTTGTGGAGTCTTGCTGACCATGCCTTGATAGCTCGTTGTAACATGGAAGAAGCAGTGCGGAGTGTGTCTTTCAGTCCTGATGGATCGCAGTTAGCACTTGGAATGAAGGATGGCTCCTTCATTGTTCTTCGAGTACGGTGAGAAAATCTTACATTCATTTCTCACATTATTAGTTTTTTTCCCGAGTAACTGAAAACCATGTTATAAAGTCTGTTATTCCTATAAAAAGAAAAAAATCATTGGGTATTTTATCAGAAACAAAAAGTAAAAATTGAGTATATCCTTCCATAATATCACTTGGTGTTTTAAAAGATGGTAGTCTGGCAATTATGCTTTATTTAATTCAAAATATTAGCTCTTAGTAATAATGTTGATAAAATTCAAGATTTTCAAGTTTGGCATTTTTCTTTATCCTGAAATTATACAGATATTTTGTGAAAAGAAATGTGCATAACAGAGATAACAACATAGTTTTGAGAGGGAGCTCCTTGATTGTATGGTTCATTTCCTGCCATATACAAGAATGGATACTATGCAAAATAATCAGTGATCGAAAGACATTTTTAAGCATTTGCAAGATAAATGTGAATTCTACTTTTCATATTAGATGAGAAGCCTTTTTTTGCATGAATGCATCGTATGCAGCAGGCATTTCTGTGTGGAATACTATTGTGGAAGACACACAAAAGCAGGTGAAACATAAAATTGGCCATAGAGTGAAACAGCCAAACAAAATAGCGTGATTTCAAAACACATACGCTATTTTAATTGATACTTGAAGAGTTTACCGCTTCCTTAACGCTACTCGCTGTGTTTGCTAAGCATGTATTTAAAATACTCTGAACTGCTAGCTGATAGGTGGGAAAAGCCTGTAATCGATGGAAGATCTCTGAAAAGCCCTGTAATGTTCTGCTTTAATGACTTTCACAAAACTTAAGTGATCTGTTCATATTAATTTAAAATCCTTTTCAAAGACTGGTATTTTTCTAAAGAAGTTAATCATCTTTGTCTCACAGTAATCTTGTCTTTGCTAATTTGCCTGGTACCTGACATTATTCATGATTCAGCTGGTGGAGACTGGTAATGACAAACCCAGCATTATTCCCGAAAGAGTGGCAACACCCTTCTGTAAGGCCCTGAATGCAATTGCTTCTCCATCTGTTCCTTTTCTGTGACAGATCTTCTGACAGGGTAACAAATCTGCAGGCCCCGATCCAGGAAAACTGGACCATGGCAATGTGTTTTGTTGGCATTTTTTTGAATCATGCACTCAGCGACATGAATCTTTGCTCTCCTTTTCCTTGGCCGTGAAGGATCTGGATCTATGGAATAATCCAGAGAATTAGCTGCTCTTCTCAGTAGCAATATTTACCGCTATGGAATAGTTATGTTACCAGTTTTCACTAATAAGGCAGAGCTAAGAATATTTTTTTTTCCAAAACACTTTTTGAAGGAAAAAATGGCTATGAATAAATCGGCATTTTCCAAAAAAAATTTCTACTGTTATTGATATTTTGCAGTTTTACTGTTTTAAGAGATATTTCTAACAAAATTATTCTGTTAGTTTTTTTTAAGATCCTGATCATCTGTAATATTAACCTTTCCATTCATATCGGCATCTCCCGGAAATCTCTGTCTTCGGTTATGGATGATTCTCCTTTCAGGACTGTGCTTTTAACAGTACTATGTATCAGCATTTTTCATAGAATCATTTTTAAGATATATTAACAAAATTCATTGATTTTAAAATAAATTGGAGTCTTTTCATAAATTTGGTACTACTAGCAGCAATTAACTACAGCAGAAATCAGGAAAAAATATTTTAAAAGCTTAAAATGTAGAGTAACAGAAGCATGGCATCTGCAGAAGAATTTCCTCACAAAATTTCCTTACAGCCCAAATGTATAATCTGGTATGGATTGTCTTTGTAAATACAAAATCAATGGCACTGAGACTTGGCTCATTGTTCAGTCAACTCAGGGGAAGATTATTCTTTTAATTTAGTTTTAATTCTTTCCTCATAGCCAAAGAATTTGGGAAACCTACTTGCAAAAAAATTGTGTGCATTCACTAGCATTGCAGGTTTTGGCTCCTTGATTGGAGAAGAAAGGGGTTTATATCAGATGTAATTTGGATAGGGAAGAATTGAATATTTTTTTGAAAACCGGACTCTATAGCTGTCTTGATTTTTCCCAAAGGCACATGCAAGGTATTGTCACTTCTGTTTTTCCACTGGTGGGTGATGGTGGTGGTGGTACTGGAACCTCGAAAACTGTAGCTAACAGGTCATGGCATGTGGGATTAATCATATCTAACTTTACCGGTCTAATTGTTAGCCTCTAATCTAAACTCTTTGCCTGTCTCCCCAAAAGAGTCAATGTGGAGAAATGGGTACCTCCCAAAGGATGTCTGGTGAGGGACAGGGTAATCGCTCTTTAGATGGAACTCTTTTTCCATTGTCTATGTTAAAAAAAAAAAAAAAAAAACAAAAAGAAGGTCTGGTCTAGTTTAGACTGGACAGATAACTATTTTACGGCTAAAATGAGGTGACGAGAATGAAGAGTATCATTGACAGGTAAAATTGTTTCTAACTTTTGCTTTAAAAGTATGTTTATAACCAATGAAAGCAATAGGAACTTCTCAAAAAAAACCGATGTTTTTTGTGAAATCTGTTTATTGTTGTACAAATTATTCAGTACATGTATCTTCGTATTTGTCTTAAGTATTCATAGATTGCACATTCACAAGTTTACAGTTCACATTTTCACTATTCATTCTTGCAGAGATATGACAGAGGTAGTTCATATTAAAGACCGAAAAGAAGTAATCCATGAAATGAAATTTTCACCAGACGGCTCTTACCTTGCTGTGGGTTCTAACGATGGCCCAGTGGATATCTATGCGGTTGCTCAGCGATACAAAAAAATAGGAGAATGCAACAAATCTTCTAGTTTTATAACTCATATTGACTGGTCTGTGGATAGTAAATTCTTGCAAACCAACGATGGTGCAGGAGAGAGACTGTTCTACAAGATGCCATGTAAGTTTACAAGTGCCTCATGTTACGAACAAGTACACTTCAGTGTTGATATGAATGAGAACAACAAAAATAAGATATAAATACTACATCTGCAAGCACAGTTTCTTGACTGGAACTTACGTAAATATCTAACATTTTTCTAACGTAAGAATACACAGGTGAATGAGTTGAAAAGAAATGGAGCTTACTGAAAAACAAATGATTAAACAGATTATTCACTTGCATATTTTCAGCTGGGAAGCATCTAACTAGCAAAGATGAGATCAAAGGAATTCACTGGGCCTCGTGGACCTGTGTGATAGGATCTGAAGTGAATGGAATTTGGCCAAAATATACAAACATTACAGATGTCAACTCTGTGGATGGAAATTACAACAGCTCAGTGCTAGTGACTGGAGATGATTTTGGACTGGTCAAATTATTCAGATTTCCAGGCCTAAAGAAAGGTAAGACAGTAGTTTGTATTTCTGAAGAATGCAATGTTTACTTTGATACCATATATTTTCTAATGGTGGCTTTTGATTCTTGTGTATGATTCAGATTAGTGAGTGCACAATTCATATTAGTATTAATGAACAGCAAGATGAGACTTTAACTCTCTCTGTATCTAGGAATTTCCTGCCAATGGATATGTACTTGTTTTCAGAACTGTTGAGAATGTATAGTTTAACGTGTGCTTATTCTGATACTACATTTTCAGAAACTAATTCAGTAAGACTTTACATCACATCAACATTGTATCAACACCAGATGCACTGCTATAATTCATCAAAGTGTGTGCCAGTAACCATTTCAGAAACCTCCATAGGGTTTTGCTGTCTGTTAGCGTGTGTCAGTGTAGCTCGGTGTGAGCTATTTGCTTTGTATCCGTAGTAGGTTTTTAACACAGACCGTTTCCTCAATATTTGCACTGTACCATGCATAAAGCCAACAAAACTAAATAAAATGTTTTGGCTTTCCATGATCTGCAGTGTTTAATTTGATATCAGTATATTTTCTGATAGTGAATTTGAATTTACGTGTATAGTACAATACACAATACATGCGTATAATTCATGTGTGTAATTCACATTAGCAGTAATGGCCATAAAGGTGAAAATTAAACCCTATGTGTGTCTGGTACTTCCTGCCAAGATTTAAGTGCTTTTCAGAAAACCGAAGTGAACATATCGCTCATATTATTTTATGCCATTGATTTTTGTTTTATAGTTACTATTAGTATCACAATATCAAGAGGCATTTAAGTATTTTTTTGTTTTCGTTTTTCGTAAGAGTGTTTGGACTGTGTTTCCGTTAAAAGCCTAACTTAGTTACAATGTTGATTTTTTTTCCCTCTTGCATGCTAACAGTTCTATTTTTTGGTTTTTTAGGAGCTAAATTTAGAAAATATGTTGGCCATTCAGCGCATGTAACCAATGTCCGTTGGTCCCATGATTTTCAGTGGGTTTTAAGTACAGGAGGTGCTGATCACTCGGTTTTTCAGTGGCGGTTTATTCCAGAAGGGATAACAAATGGCATCCTTGAAACTTCTCCACAAGGTAAAAATGATCTCATCTTAGTTATTTATTAAATAAAACCAACAGAGAATGCAGCACTGTTGGAAAAGCTTTCATTGAATTAACAGAAAATATTTTTATTATAATTCCCTGGAATTACATATACTCGGCATGTCCGGGACATTTTACTTTTCATAGACAACCATTTGTTTCAGGCAAAAGGGACATTAAAAACTCTTCTGCAGTCTGCTATATTGTATGTTTAGGAATACGCGAGTAGTATTTGTCAAAGCGTGTGAAAAAAGGACATTTAGAGGGAGATTACTAGATCAAATTACATTTTCAAAATTCGCCATCTAACTCGCATTCAGAAGTCTGACTACACGTGTTGAATTGCTTCACTTTCTTTTCAATGCAAATTCACATCTGTATGTGATAGCTGTACTTTAGAACTTTTTTCTTGTTATATCCATGACACTTACCATATTCCCCAAAAGCCGTATGAACTATGTAGTGGCAGCTGCTGAAAGTTGGATTCCCTTCAGCAAAAGGGCAAAAATTCGCTCTGTACCTGCACAATTTGGCAAAATACCTATGTTACAGCAAATCTTTTTAAACACAGTGATCACACTGAAAGTTTTTATTTACCATTTCTTTATGTTTTCACTCCAAAGCCTGTGAAGAAAACAATATTCTCTCAGATGCTGGAAATGTACTAGTAACTACTCAGTTATTCTCCTTCCCTCTGCCACCCTCCTGCCCCAGGCATTGAAACAGGAGAAACAGAAACAAAACCTGATATGTTCTGTCAGCCCATGTGATTTTTACAAGCTGCTTAAGCTTCCCAAATTGTTGAACACTGCTTTGCATGTAATCTAAATTATATAAAAACATCACATACTATTTTCTTGTGATTAGATGTGTTATATATTGATTTTTTTTTTTCTGATGCAGAAGGTGGCATTGATTCCTACAGTGAAGAATCGGATTCAGATTTATCTGATGTGCCAGAGTTAGATTCTGACATTGAGCAGGAAGCTCAAATCAACTATGATCGCCAAGTGAGTAAAAATTAACACGCTGTCCCAATTACCTGACAATTTATCGTGACTATTCAGTAAAGATAAGCAAAAGAAGTTTGCAGCTAATTCATCAGACTACTCTAGGAAGATTATTTTGACAGTATTCAGCTGATTACGCGACCAATATACATAAAACCAGAGTTTACTTTAGCTGGAGATGAGAATTTAAAAGGGTTTGGAGAAAAAGCATTGGTGTATGCACCACTATGTGTTAGAATAGAGAATATATCTTAAAAAGCACAAATTTATACATGAGAGTTTATTGCTATTCCCATTCCCATGACAGGTGTTAGAGAAGACTTTTCAGTCCTATCAAGTTTAGAATCCCAGTTTGTAGAATACAGGTCACGGCGTTTTTGTATGACTTCTGCATATTCAAAGCAGAATACTCTTAATGACTATGAAGCCTGTATAATACATTTAGTTGTGACAGATTCTTTTTTATTGCCAAGGACAACAATGTCCAAGAATTAAAATTGTCCTAGTTTGTGGGAATCAAGTGAAATTGGTCTCTAATAATCACCTAATACACTTATTTTTTTCTTCTGTTTTCAGTACAAGTATGTTCTGAGATAAATTAAGATAGGTTGCTTCCATGCAAGAAGAAAACACATCAAATAAGTATTCTTTACTGCATTGTTTTTTTCCAGGAATGGTAGTATGCCATTCCACTCTTTAACCTGATCTTTCAGTGTTGATTTATGCTTTGTCACTGTGGGCTTGCCCGGTGATCAGGACTCTTGCCTGAACTTGGTTACAGTCACCAAATCTGCTGTGCTTATGTCGCTCGGGCACTGTGGGACTGCACTGCGAGGGCACTCTCTTGACTGGCCTTGTTGTCATGCTCAGCTCTTGGCTGTCCTTTCACAAAGCAGCTTTACCTTGCTGCTCCCTGACATGAGATTTCACCCAACCTACATCATAACAACTTTGCACCCACACTACTATATTAAAAAACATTATTCAAGTCACAAAGTTACATGAAGTTTAGAAAATGCCATAATAAAACATAGTTTTGCCCTTTTTAGGTGCATGGGTTATGATTACACATTCCTGCAGGACCTGCTTCTTTTCGTGTGTAGGATATTTAGTTCTTACTAACAAGAAACTATTCAGTCCTTTCTCATTCATCAGGCCGTTCCATGGCTGCCTTTATAGTACATTGCTTATCATGTCTCTGAGGATAGAATTATTATTTTCCTTGTGGTTCTTTCCATGCCACTCATGATACCGAGTGCTTTGCAAACACTGACCTTTGTAACAATCTGTGATGTGGAAGGGTGCTATTAGCCTTGTTTTGAAGGAAAGGAAACGTTCAGCTCAAATTCTGCTTTCTGTCTTCTGATTTTTGGCTTCTATTTAAAAATACCTGAGACCTGATTTTCAGGAGCCGTGGTCGTTGTGAGTAGACTATTGCTTGTCACCTTGTCCTGTTACCTTATCAGTCGCAGTGGTGAAAGGTCAGAACTTCCTCAGCCCAGAACTGGGATCTTGTACTAAGTGTGAAAAATATACAATAAACTTGGTTCAAGTTGATTTGCGTGATTTAAAGGCTGACGTGGAGCTGCTTTCTACAGTGTGGAAGGATCACCTCTAATGTTGCATGCTTTAGCCAAGGACCATCTTTTGTCTTTGCACCTCACTTTCTAGATTCTGCGATAAATTACATAGGTCCTTCTGACAACAACTTATTTTGCCTCTTTATTACAGAGGTCTGTCGTGCTTGCCAAATGAAACCTCTCTCTTTTACTCCAAGCCTCACTGGAGTGCTTGTCTCATCCTCCTCCACCTCTCATCCTCCTTATCCTGATTTTCCATCTGCATTCAAATCAGACAGCATCCTCCTCCATGCTGTCTATGTGTCAAAAAGGACGTCTGGGTTTAAAAACTAAAAAAGAAAAAATAGTTGTAGGCAGTTAAACGGCAATATTTCAGGCAGGTTAATGCATGAAAAAGCTAGAAGCAACTTAAAATAGAATCTTATACAGGAAGCGTGAGACAACCTCAAGCATAAATTTTGTTAAAGGAGATAATTTGCAAAAGCACGTGGAAACAAAAATATTAATCTTATTTTGAGAATTGAATTTGGGTTTTTTTTAACATTATGGATGAAGCAGTGTAGAAGATTCTAAATTTTGAGATGCATTAGAAAATGATAATCCTAATATTCTGTTTCATTGGTAGCATTCACCAAGGAGCAAGAATAAATGGATGAGCATTTCAGGATAAAGTACAATACATACGAGTGACAGACACAATGTTTTAAGGCTCTATTTGCCTACCATTTCAAAAGCTCAGCTCAAGTTATGTCAACACCTTGTAAAAATCCAGTACTCCATCTTTGCAGTAAGGTAGATTTCTGTGGGAATGGCAATTTCATTGTCCTTTTGCAAAATCCAAGAAATGTAGGCACAGAAAACAAACAACGAAGCTATGTTTCAGCATTATAACACATCTTGTTTGGTGCCACAGCTTTGAAGACGCTTCAAACATCTTTAGCAGCTCCACAGAATTTCAGCATTTCTGAAAGATTGAAGCCTATAGTATTTTGTCTTTGGTGTATTTACAGAGCTGTAATTCTGCTTCAGGGTTCTGGACACATTGGCAGATCACTTAAGTGCTCTTCGTTACTGTGTATTGCACCGTAATCCCTAGATAGAATTAATTAATTTTGTTCAGCTTTGAGTATGTACACTGAAGCACATATGAAGTTAAAAAGACATTTAAGGAGTTCCAGTCAATATGTAAATTCCTTTTCACTACTAGAATCTTCTCTCACACTGGAATCTTCTAGAAAAAATACACTCTTCCATTATTCTACTCCAGAATAATGTTCTGGGCCACTCGCATGTCGGGGGACTTCATCGTCTGAAAAACATCTATTATTTTCTGAGGTTCTGTAGGGAGGGATGGTGACTTACTCTGTGTTGTAACTACTGACCATCACATTAACATGTATTAAATTGTAATACTTAAAAGACAGACACTTCATGTATATATACAAATATTTAGAAAACTGGAGATGTGCAATTAACTTCAACAATTGTTTTTCAGGTTTACAAAGAAGACCTACCTCAGCTGAAACAACAAAGTAAAGAGAAAAACCATTCTGTGCCCTTCCTTAAAAGAGAGCGAGCGCCTGAGGACAGTTTAAAGTTGCAGTTTATACATGGGTAGAGTAATATTAGATAATACTTGTTTTTTCTGATTGTTAAAACATCCTAGCAATGTTAATCAACTCGTGTGAGAGGATTTAGCAAAGCATTTTTCAGTACTTACCCACAATTGATTTGTGTGTCATTAATACTGTGGGTAATTTTTGTAACATCAGCCATAGATTTTCTTTTCTTTCAGTTGTGTTTGTTAAGGAACAAGAGAAGGTTATAATACTGTAGACATATAATAAATAATACATCAGCATTGCATTTTATAAAATCACATTTTAAACTAGCTGTTGACTACACCTTATGCTTCCTGGAGCAAAGATTCTCTGTTACGCTGATCATGATAGCTGTGATTTGCAATAATGCATGATAGATTTCTGCTTGAACCCAAGTCCCTGTAAAGCTTATTTGGACACAATTATATGTGAATTATATATTCTTTTTGTGAAATTAGTACTAATTTAGGAGTTAGGTGCACAGTAAACCACGAGAAGATTCATGAATGCCTGCACTTAGTGGGAATGTTCTCTCTCTGCCTGTGTGCTGTGATATTTTTGAGCCAAAGCTGACATCGCAGATGTGCTCAAGTTAATGCACAAATCATTTGTACAATTTGTTACACAAAGTACCAGAATAGTTTTGAAACAGAATATAATTTGTTTTGTATTTACTTCAGTTATAGAGGCTATGACTGTCGAAATAACTTGTTCTACACGCAAACCGGAGAAGTAGTGTATCATATTGCTGCTGTAGCTGTCGTATACAATAGGCAGCAACACACTCAAAGGCTGTATCTTGGTCACGATGATGACATCCTCAGCCTAAGCATTCACCCGGTGAAAGACTACGTTGCTACTGGGCAGGTGGGTATTTAGAAGTGATGATCTTAGCAAAACACGGAAATAAATTCCCTTTACAGTATATAATTAGGAAAAATGTGGTTCTCTTTGTCCTTCAGTATAGTGTTTCCTCCTAAATATGGGTAAGCTGCATATTGTTTCCTATATCCCTGCCAAACTGCTGGGGAATACTGGACTGGAAACTATTTGAGGTGCTTATTGAATCATTCCTATATAACAGAAAACCTGCCAATCTTATGCTGTGGCCTTGCAAAAAATCTTATATTCGCTTTGAACCTCTGCTTTCATCTGTAAAATGCAGGAGCTGAATTTTATCTACACCCTAGGAGCTTTTGGGGTTTCATTAGTCAGTCTCAGTATTTTTGTACTGTAGTAGCATTCAAAAGCCTTACTCAGATAAATAAAGGCTGGTAACATAGCCTTTATCTACTGATATCTGTTACTGAATATGATCTATTCAGTATATTCATATATATTCATATATCACGCTAAATTATATCATTAGTATGATACTGAATACTGATGTTTTAGAGAATGTCTACCGATATTTCTCTAAAAGAGCAAATAGATCTTGAAAAAGATAAAATAGGGCGAGTGCAAAAGTAGTTACCTCTGGAGTGTTTTGAAGTTGTGATAGTGCTAATTACTGATATTGGTGTGCTTTGAACTTCTATGAGCAGATATTCCAATTAACCTTCCGATTTAGGTTGGAAGAGATGCTGCTATCCATGTTTGGGACACACAGACGTTGAAATGTTTATCATTGCTCAAAGGCCAGCATCAAAGAGGAGTGTGTGCACTAGATTTTTCAGGTAAGCCACAACCTACATTTGTCTAAATGATTAATTAAAAAGCAATCCTTATGATGAGATCTTAATTTGAATAGCTAGCCAATTTTACAATCAGTACCAATTTTACATAAAAGTCTGCTGACAGTTTTGTTAGAAATAGTGTGTGTAGTAAAGTCAGTCATGGGCCTTTTGTCAATTGATCATTAATTGATTTTTGTGACGTCTAATACATAATACCAAGTGTACAGCTAGGACTCTGCCTGTCTACAGGGTGGTATCATAATTTAAAAGCAGGCAGAATGGTGACTTGAAGTGTATAAGTGGGATGGAAATATGATCCGTAGGCTCATACAGTTCTTCAGATTTGCTAACAATCCCCACGTTTTTCAGTGAGTTTACAGAAGAAGTAAATATGACACACAGTTGTCTGCTGTTGCTCCTACTTGTCTTTCTGAGATGGATGACCTAACCTGTCTCAGTTCTCAAAGGGTAATTCCTGTATTCGGCATTGAAAAACATGATCCATATGGTGGTGACTTACATACTTGTGTATCTTCATATAAGTGCTTACAAATTCATTCTCCCTTTTTCTGTTTTATAAAAGGGAGAATACCATAGCTGAACTCTCCTTTTCTTAATCTGATTTTTTTCAGTTAAACATTATTTATTTCATATTCTCCTCTCTAGAAATATGGTAAGAATTCATTAGGACATAGATCACATTTATGAGACAGGACTATTCGAAAGAAAGTTTTACTTCCACAAAGATAAGTCTGTGGAACTGAGTCATGTTCTGTTACCAGAAGAGGAGCCTTGGTGTTCATCCAAGAGCTGGAATTCAAATGTGAAATTGCTGATCCACTGTGGTGTGTAACCTAGCTCTGAAAGCAGATATGGTACCAGAAGAAGGGAAAATGGATAAGGATGATCTAATTGACATAGTGTGCGTAGATGTTAAAAAACTTCTCATTAAGATCCCTAGTTGAACAAATGTTTGTATATTTAGAAAATGCTTACATTGCGGTTTACATTTTTAACAAAAATTAGATTCTTGTACAGATAGTAGTACTCCATGTATTAGAATCCATGTACCTCTGTAAATGCCTAAAGAATAGGCTGGTCACATATTCTGTGGACATAAATCTGTACAAAAACATTAAAGGTCTTTTTAGAAGTAGCAACCACTGGCATCATTACGGTGTTGCTTTAGGAGCTGATCCTGAGAATGCACGTATTGCATTCCTAACCAGTTTTAGTGAAGGTTCTTGGCGTAGGAAGGAGCAGATAGTTGTGCAAATATGCGCCTCACTTGCGGGATCAGGGTGCTGCTTTGGTCTTATGTAGGGAGTTTTCATTGTGTTAATAGTAGATATTTCTAAATTAGGTTCAGGTCACACTACTTGAAGCGTAAAGAATGAAACCCAAAACTCCCAACCTTTTTTGGCTGTGCTGGCAGCTGACTCTATACTACCAGTTCTCTCTGCCCTTACTTACAAACATTTGCTATTGGCCGTTACCAACAACAGTGTACAGGGCTGGGTCGCTTTTGTAGGACCGTCCTGATGGTGTTATGAGTTGAAGACTGCAATTTCATTCATGCAATGTTTGATTGCGCCCTCTGGTGGCTAATTTAACATCTGTAATTTTGGATATTAATTGGAGTGTATAGCCCATATTAGTGCCTAGAACCTCCTGTTTCAAGTGAATAAAGTTTAAATAGTATTCTTACCAACAAAATTTTGTCAACCATGTTCCATTTACATAATTGAGTTACCCCTGAAAATAATTATTGTCATCAAAATATACAAATATATCTTTCTTAAATAATACATATTACATAATGCACATTTACCTTTTGTATCAGCTACCTTCATAGCATATTAACCCACTAAAACTATTATCAAATGGTTCTTACTGTCTCCTTTGCTTTCCTTTCTCATTAACTTTTTGTGTGTCCTCGTTTGTGTCTATCTTTTTTTTTGTCTTTTTTTTTTTTTTTTTTTTTAAATAATCTCAGTTTTGGTTTCCTTACACTCCTTCCACCTAGGCCTGTTTCATTCAACTGTGAGCTCTTCCTCTTTCCGTAGTTCCTCTTCTCCTTCTTTACTTGCTTCTCATAGAACTCAGTTGCTAAGTGCAGTGAGCCCAGTCTAGCTGCGAGGACCTATTCAGCCATATGAACTGTGAAGTAGTTCTAATGGAGTATTTTATTCCAGCGGCACTCTCTTTATTCTTGAAATTAAATACACTTAAGCACAGAGTCCTTAACATCTGGTAACTTCTACAAGAAGTAACATTCTCAAATCCTTGCTTTCATTCACTCTTTTGGCTGTCTCACCAGTTCTTTACTTCCTCCACCTTTAACTTTTATTCAGTTAAGAAAACCCAAACAAACAAACAGGTAGTCAGCTCCAGTACAAGCTATAAAGTTCAATTCTCTTATCACATACTTCAGCAATTATGGTTTAGTTTTTAAAAATTTTCAAAATTCCATGACAGTAGTTTGTCTCTAAAGGTTTGTTAACAATGGTCTTGTTTATTGTTATTTCATACAGGTAGCAAGGATGGCTAGGTCCTGTTGAATTATGTATGATATTCTGTTCTTGCTTTTCTTCCTCTCAGTATCAGTACTGCTGTGTCTTTCCTGCAGTAGATGATAGCCAGCAGTTTATTTTAGCCTTATAATTTTCTATCGTATTTACAGTTTCATTACATTGCCTATTAACTTTTAACCACCCATTTCATTATACACTAATAATTCTTGTCACCGTTTCAAGCAAAAGAAAAGCATCATCTGATCAGAAGTATTTCAAATAAAATGTAATGTGATTTTGGAGCACTTGGACTTAATGAAATTGTCTTTCATTGTCGTGTTTGATCCTACCTACCTTCCTTGTACTTACACACAGGAATGTTTTGTGTCTGCCTTTGGGAGAGATCAATGGTTTTATAAGGAATATAAATATTAAAAAACTAAAATAGGTCAGACATACAAGCATAATAGAACAAAATGAAATCAAAAGAATGCCTTTTCTAGAACAGAATAGCCTTTCTTGTAATCATCCAGTTAAAAATTAAGCCAAAAAATCTTGTGACCTATAACACAACCTGTTCCATCTCTGATAAGGGTGATGCTGTATTTAAAGTCACCGTAGTTAAGAAGAGGAATGCTAGGTCATGGATTAGTAGAGTGCTTTGTGAAATCTGCGGATTCCAGTTTGATGTGTCATCACCCAATAGGTGTTCATTTTGTGCTAAGTATTGCAATACGAATCCTCCTTGTGGATAAAACTTTTGGCAGGTATAGACTTCAGTCATCTTAAGAGGTGGGGCAGGTCAACTGTCTGTCTCAGTTCATTTGTCTAATTCCCTACGCAGTCTACTTTAGGAACTGAAGGCCATCAGTGAATCTGAAGCCTAGTCTCAAAGTACTAGTTCCTTTTTTTGCTTCATTTATAATACATCATTTGAAATTCAGTTTACAATGTATTTGTTGTGTTCATTGCCTGTTATGTTTTCAGCTAGAGCCTTAGCACCTTTAACATTAAGTATTGCTTCTGTACAGCTGATGGAAAATGTTTGGCATCTGTTGGGCTAGATGATAATCATGTCATTGTGTTTTGGGATTGGAAAAAAGGAGAAAAGCTAGCAACAACCAGGTAAGAAAACATCTCTGCATAAACGTGCCCTGTGATTACGTTTTTCTGAATAATATCATCTACCTGTATTACTTTGTTTATAGGAAAAAGCAGAACACCTCTCTGAAAAGAGAATGGTGTTTCAGAGCAATATATCCAGATTAAAAACCTTGGGATCTACAGCTTAGTGTTTGGAAATCCTGTGAACTATTTCTGTCAAGAGTTCCCTAGCCTTTCTGTTAGGATAGCTACATTGAAATTATAATGCCTATAATGATTTTCAAGTTAAGTTAATATTCTCTCCCAATTTTATTTCCTGATTCATGGCAGAAGTCATCAGAGATGTCATATTTTCCTTTATGCATTAGATGATATGCTGGGTTCCATCAGTGTACATATGCAGATCACTTTTCTAAAAAGAAAAATGTATTCATTCTAATATAAATCTGTTTTTCAAGGTCTACTGATCTTGCCTTCCTTCTGAGTCAGCTTTTTCTGAGATATTTGCTCTTTGCAATTACTAAGAGAAAGCCTAGCTAATAACCGTGTAGTGAAGAAGCTTTTACAATTCCTTGAAGGGACCAATGTTAGGAAGAGGATTGGATTACGGTTTACATGACTGCTTTTTTCTTCTAAAATATTGAATTGCAACATTTTCTTTATACTAAACTAGTCGTACACGTTAGAAGAATCAAACTGTTTGAGAACCTGGTTTCTGTCTTACCCTTGGGCAAATCAAACATACGTCTGAGGTCAAGATACTAGAATTGTGAGGAATTCATGTAAGCATGGACTTATGTACCGGAAAGGCAAGGAGTTCATTTCATATGCTGTCTGCAACCGTGTAACATCTAGCATCGGACAGTAGAAATTGTTAGTATAACTGCAAAAAAAGGTGCCTGTGAAAGATCATAGAATCATAGAATGGTTTGGGTGGGAAGGGGCCTTTAAGGATCATGTAGTTCCACCCCCCCTGCCACAGGCAGGGACACCTTCCGCTAGACCAGGTTGCTTCAAGCCCCGTCCAACCTGGCCTTGAACACTTCCAGGGATGGGGCAGCCACAGCTTCTCTGGGCAACCTGTGCCAGCGCCTCACGTACTATTAGTGCTAATCTACTCTTTTGAAAATATGCAGGGTCCTCACAGAGAGCATAAAAATAGCTTACCTTCTAAAAAGTTCCAATTTAAATTATTGTTTATATTTTAGCAGTGCCTAAAGGCAAGTCCCCCATTCTGGTAAGCACAGTAGGACATACAAAGAGAGAGACAAAAACCAAGACAGGAGAGTTTACATCCAAATTTTAAACGTGACCCTCACGTGGCCTTAGCAGACAAGAAGAATAGAAGGGCATCTCCTTGCAATCAGATAGATCCGCAAGAAGAATTCATCTAAAGGACTAAAACTGAAAAGGGAAGTGTACGTTCACTATATACAAACATTCGTTGTATTTATTCTGTAGTTATTTTATATTTATTTTTTGTGCATATTCTTTTTGCTTAATCTTCTTAGGATGATTTATTTCAGCATGACTCCTCAGTTTTCTTGTCACAATGTTCAGAATATACTCTTATTTATTTGTTTTAATTGCTCGCTAGATGAATTATACAGCTTGTTTCCCTATCTTGGCTTGACTTCTGTCTAGTTTCATTAAAATCCTTATTGAGTAAGCATACGCTGTTAGAATCAAAATGTATCTGAGCCACTTTCGCTAGCTTCTCATGCCTTATATGCTGATGCAGTGCTGGTCCTATTTGACCCTAGTGTTTTGTATTAGTGGACTGCAATCCCTAAGGGAGCTGAGGAGGGGGCATTGTCAAATTTATTTACAATCTAAATCAGAGAACATCATGCTCGTTTACTTTCTTCATTCTGTAAGAGCACATGTTCTGTGCCAGTCCTTTGGAACAAGGACACAAAAACCGCACAGCCTTGTATGCCTGTTGTGGTCTGACCATTGCAGGAGATTGGGGTGGAAACGTAGGCCATACAGTGCAGGTCTCGTGTCAGCACCATTCATCCTGTCACAGAGGCAGACGTACTCCTGTCATTTTCCAGGGGACACCTGCGCTGGGATGCAATTAGTTTGGTTTTGGACTCGTGGTGCTATGTTTTGCGCGTGTGATAGATGCTTCCAGAAGAAGCAGTATAACCGGCCTGAACTGAAAGGCTGGGCATCAGTATAGCGAAGCAGAGGAACAGGGGGAGGGATTGCAAGGTGATGTACTTCAGATGTCAGAGGTGCAAAGGACTGGTTTTCATCTGGACTGATTCACTAAAAGAAAATACTGAAACCAAGAGGGTTATCAGAACTATGTGATTTTTCAGATCTACTAAACCTGTCAGATGAAAGTGACATTATCACAGTACAAAACCTGAAAATGCATATTGAAAAGCTAGTGATTTTTGCTTTTGGTGTTTTATAAAACACTGAAACAGAAATAATTATTACTTTGCATCTGGGAATATTTTTTGCAATGGTGAAATTTAAACTTACAAATTCCTATAAATACATACTCCAGCAAGAATAACTTTACCCGAGAACTAAATTTGAAGGTGTATGTGCTGCTGAGTGAAGTGTTTCCTAAATTATAATTTTATAATTTGTTATTTTATTTTTCCTCTTGAAGCACAGTAGGTTAAAGATGTCTTCATTTTTCTTGAGAGAGGATTTTAAATATTTATTAATTGAGTTCTTATCCATGTAAATATTTATGCTGCCCTTTATACCTTTCCTTAATTGCATTGACCTTTGTTGCCTGCTTCTTCATTATGACTTAGCTGAACTGAAATTCAGCAGGAGACAATTTTTATTCACCACGTTTCTGTAGTCTAATTCCTGTACGGTGTATGCTCAGATACTTTCTGCCAACTCTGAGTCAGTCTTCCAAGGCTGAACTCTTACAGATTAGAAATGCGGCGCTGTACTTGTTGTTAGGTAGGGTAATGATGGTAGAGCTAATGTAGTCAGAGCCTCTGTGGCTCCTCTGCCAGTCCTCATAGTGTTACAGACCCATGCTGCTGTATTTGCACCAAGAGGACGACAATCACGGTGATAAGATTCTCGTTGTTAAAGACTACGTTTGGTTAGTCCGATACGATGAAATGCCTATTTAAAACAAATTAGCTTGAAGTGTTAAGTCATCCTTTACTGTGTTTTTTAATTTTTACTTTTATTGCAGGGGCCATAAAGATAAAATATTTGTAGTGAAGTGTAATCCACATCATGTAGACAAACTAGTCACAGTTGGGATGAAGCATATCAAATTTTGGCAGCAAACAGGTACTGTATTCAATATTTTACATTTTATTTATTTGAGAATTTTTAATACAGGAACATCATGTTCTCAGTTTAAGAATTTGTTTTATTTGTAAAGCAATTTTCTAGTTGCCGAAATACTGAAGGGATGAAAACCTAGTCAGCAAATGTCACAATATTCTTTTCTCTTTGGACGTCATTTCCAGCTAATTGTTTTTTAGCTCTAGTCATACTATTAAGGATTTCTCCTGAACAAGCATCCTCGGCTCTCAGAACACATGCAGTCCTGTAATTCACTTAGGCAGATTACGACCCGTGTTGTGAAAATGCCCGCTGGTAGCTAAGAATCTTAGGTGCCTCTGGCCCACTGCTAAAAAGGTAGTGTTTGCGCTTCAGGTACTGATGCAACACTTCAGCCACCCCTCAGTTTCAAGATAGAGCATTGGAGATGACTTCCAGAGGTGGAAGCACGTGTTTCGAGGTGCCAGGCTGGAAAGACAGGTTTGAGAATGGACCTTAAAATACGTGCCTGGGCAAACCAAAAAGGAAGTAAAGAATTGGGTATTTGGCAGACGTTCAGTTATAGTCATTTATATTTTATCCATTAGGCTAAAAATCATGATGTGGTATCACAAGAATCAAGGTATCAAGGTAATATATTTTTCATATGACACAAGAGTTTTGTTTCCTTTTCTAAATAATGAAAAATAAAAATGTGTTCTCCATTATTTAAAAACAGGATAAGGTTCTGCAAACTAATAAGCAAAATATTCAGAATGGGAAGTAGCTATCAGCCTAGACTGTTCTGTCAAACTGAGAAAGACAGGAAAGTTGGTTTCTGATTGAGGATATTTTTTATTCAGGACTGGATTTTTTTGTTCTTCGTGACTTTTAATCGTATACACACTACACAAGTACTCAGTAAAAAGATCTCAGAGAGCATCTTCTGTGTGTAAAATTCAGCAAAGGTAGGTGGCACAAGGGCAGCTAAAAATAGAACTCAAGACAACTCAAAATTAGATAGTTTTAAGAAGTTCCTATACTTATACCGTACTTTACAGCGTTGAAGTCATTCACGTGCTCTCAGATTAAAAATTACATAATTTTTTTCTGCATTTTTTATGTTTAGGTTATTTTTGTAGTAATTAAATAGGCTTGCGCTGCTCTTTGCCAAATTCTGTTACAGGGATTTGCATTAAGCAGTACCTTACTCCGAGAATATTCTCTTTGCAATAAAAATGGTATATTTTGAATTAACATTTGCTCAGTGGAAATTGGGACTATCAATCTGGTGTTAACCGTGAAATACATGACGACTTGAAGCAAGGACACCACTGCCTACGTTATTTTGTAATTGTACGTGTATTTTTGTCTGTAAGCCCTCAATCCATGGGTGCATATGGCTACTTCCTGCTTTCTGAACCAAAGTAAGGCTGTGGCAATTTGGTTCTCTGACCATCAGAAGAGGAGCAAATCCTGCCATTCGTTCTGCAAAACTGCTGTCAAATTGTCAGGTTGCCAGTGGACAACTAAGACAAACCTCTAGTATCTCATGTGTAGTTGTGGTCACCTCTGAAGAGAAAAAGCTTGGCAGGAGCTTGGCAGGCTGTGCCATGCAAAAAATATTCTGCCAGCCATTGTATTAATTCTTACATAATTCCTCACCAAAAGGTATCATTTGCTTGGAAATAGTAATCTGAAAAATGGAGCCTGTACTGCTTCAGAACTGTCATTACTAGATTGACTCTCTTTTATGTTGTTTTTCCCTTGTGCACTATATTTTCAGTATTTCTATTATCTACTGCATCTTACGCAATCACAAGAGATGATGGGGTCAAGACGTGTCCTTTACAGTGCTATGGCTACGAACCAAAATATAAAAGGACTTACTTTTGTTTGTATTGCAGGTGGAGGCTTTACATCAAAACGAGGAACATTTGGAACTACTGGAAAACTGGAAACTATGATGAGTGTTTCATATGGGCGAATAGAAGATCTAGTTTTCTCTGGTGCTGCTACCGGAGACATTTATATCTGGAAGGATACTCTGTTGCTTAAGACAGTGAAAGCCCACGATGGACCTGTATTTGCCATGCATGCATTGGATAAGGTATTTATCGTCTTATGCGATCCGTGCATCTTTATTATTTTTGTTGCAATACTGGATTTTAGAAGTGTGTAACGTATCTCCCAACGAAGTTACTCAGGTTTTGTACATGTGTACGTAAGCAATACATTGTTCTATGATACAGAAGTTCTACATTGCACTAACGTTGAAGGTGCTTTAACAAACAAAACCATAACAGCAAACAAGTTGCACTGGATGAATCTGAATGTGATTAAAATCACAAAACCAATATTAATGAGTTCTGTTATTTAATAGGGGTGTATTTGTAAGCATCAGATTATATGTGCTCGTTATGTGACCAATAGCTTTCTCACTGTGCTCATGCATGTTGTTTCCATCTTTGTAAACCATAGGAGAGTAACAGGTAACATTCATTACCTCTCCAGTCTGTTCCCCAAAATATTTTTGCATTATCAGTTTCCAAAATACGAAACATAGATTTTTGTATAATACTACCACTGTATCTTAAGCAAGTGAGACTTCAAATATCCAAAGGTTTTGTTTTTCTGAGTTAATTATTCCAGATATCAAAAGTATTTTCTTTCAGTTGCATCAATAAATCTTTAAAAGAAACTGTGGCAAAATATATTATTGACATCACATAAATGAGGTTGGGGCAAAGTTTTGCCACTTGAAATCCACTGGCAAGTTGAAGATGTTGATAATGGAATATTCTTTTTGAGATTACAGTTTCAACTTTAAAAGTATAGCATGAGAAGAAGAATACTAGCTATTAACATTTTTATATATCAAGGTCAGTGAAGATCCCTGTGGCTCAATCCTTTCTGGCCCTGATTGATTGTTCCTAGCTTTTCCATCAATTTTTCTATTTGATCTTGGCACTCTATCTTCTGAACATCCTCTTCACTTACATTTTTGTTGGTTAGTTATTTATGCTGTGTTTTGCACAGACCAATTCTTTTGATTAATTCCCTTGGTAGATTCTCTAGAGAATGCATTATTAGAACTCAGTTTGAAGCATCTGTTAAGTCCATTGAATTTGGAATAACTGGAGAAGCTGTTATTACCAACTGCTGCCTCTTCTAAGGCTGAAGCACGTATTTTTCCATAGCTTATTTCCACATGCAGAAAGATGTTATGGTCCAGCATTACTATTTACCATAGTATGCACTCTGCATGGTTTTAGGTCTTTATAACCCTAGAAAAGCAGGTGTGTCAGCCTTCTCCCCTAATAGTTTCTCTTCATAGGTATAGCTTTCAGTATTTTTACTTGGACACATGAATGAAATGTAGAGGAGAATTTATACTCCTTTGGATTTATTTATTTATTTATTTATTTGGATATGTTTGGGTTTATTTATTTATTTGGAGAATTTATAGTCCTGCCTTTGGACAGCTCTTTTTAAATATTAATATATGAGTGCTGACATTTCTGTATGTTTCCATACTGTGATTGTACAGGGGTTTGTAACTGGTGGAAAAGATGGAATTGTGGCACTTTGGGATGATATGTTTGAAAGATGTCTGAAGACGTACGCTATAAAAAGAGCAGCACTCTCTGCTAGTTCTAAAGGTATTATTTTTCAGTGTGTTTTAATAAGGACTATATGCATGAAGGCTGGTGAAATGGCAGTAACAGGAGTCAAATCTTACCAGAACACAAAGGGAACAGTAAGGTACTACTTACTACTCTGTGCTGGAATTTTCTGTCTTGACTGATATAAGTTGTATTTCACACCATCTTTGCCATTTACAGTTTGTTCTGCTATTTCCTCCTCTATTCCATGACATTTGGCTTTGTTTTCACTGAAGAAATGATTTTAAAAAGAAACGTCCCAAGCCCGTGAGTCTGGCTGTTCCAAAAGCTGTTCTGTTTAGCAGGTAGCTTCCTCAACTGGCCAAATTTCATGTAGTGCGACCAGGGTCCCCGTGAGTTGGAAAGACCTGTTAAATTGTACTTTCCCAGGCATCCGTGTGGAAGTCTGTGAAGTGATACTCACAGATAATCACAGAATTAATGTCCATGTTGCTGGAGCACCTGAACCCCTTATACACTGTCACTGTTACAGCAGTAAAATATCAATCTCTATATTCATATTGATTAATATAGACTAGCAGAAGCCTCCTCTCCTTTGAAGTATTAATTAAATCCATGGATTATCTAGTAGTTTGATCAGGCAAGTGTATCTCATGTTTCATGACTTTAAACATTTTAATTATGGGTGATACAAGCTGTATAAACAATAGGTGATATGAGGCTCTTTTTGATTGCACAAAAAAACCTCTAAAATTAATTTCTTTATATTCTTCAGGTTTACTTTTAGAAGATAATCCCTCTATTCGAGCCATCAGTCTAGGACATGGGCATATACTAGTGGGAACTAAAAATGGAGAGATACTTGAAATTGATAAAAGTGGTCCTATGACTCTACTTGTTCAGGTACTGTATGGATCTTCCATATCAAAATATTCCCTGTAGAAATACAAGACATTATGAGATTTTCCGAGTCATTTTCTTTCTGTTTTTGTTAATCCTGTTGGCCACCATTCCTTTCCTTGCTCAGGCAGAAGTTGATGCTTTCTTATGTAAATGACTTTAAGATTCACTGTGGATTACCGAATTCTGAAGGTAAAACAAGCAGTCCATTAAGTTCAAAGGCTGATGAGACTTTTTATGAATTTTTTAGCCATTTTACTTTAGGCCCCAACATAAAAATGAAAAATGAAGAGTAGAGCTAACGCAATTTATTTTATTTTGACAGTGTGGTCCCATTTATTTGCTTTTACTGAAATAATATAGTGTATTCTGAAGGGGCCTATACTTTAATTTGTGAAAAATTGTTTTAGACTTATGATAGCTTTCTACAGTGCCACATAGTTGACATTGCATGTGTTGTAAAGCATAAGGAGACCTCTTTTTGCAAGACAAAGTATTTTGCAAAGGTTGGTGAGAAAATTTTCATGTATATGTCCACTGATGTAGTTGATGTTGCTTTGGTTTAGTGTCTTGAGTAACCCTAATGTCTATATGTAGAAAATTGTATATATCATTTACTGAGTTATAATTTGTCGAGATTTTACTTTTTGTCTTCTATAACTGATTAAATTAACATTGTTTTGTACAAAAATATTGTTTCTTTGGTATTTTTCTTTCCAGTTAGTTCTGACCACATAAAGTAATCTTCCAAATTTGTATTGCCTGCAATGACAGCCTTACTAACCTAAATGTGTGAAATTGCATTTTATAAATTATTTAACTTGTTCACTAATTTGGAATTGCAATCTCATCCTAGTATAGTTCCCTTCACATGAATAGTAAGGTTGCAAGATAGAAAAATTACCTTAAAATTACCCAATTGCTGTGATTTTTCTGATAAAGAGAAGTGTTGTCATTGTCATCCAGCTTAAATTGCACGCATCAATTTGAGCCAAAATAGAAAATACATAAGGTGTAATCAAGATGTCATGACAGTTCCTCCCCTTTTTCTTTTAATGGTATTTTTCCACCTCAACAAAAATGCCAGTTACCAACTGAAATCCAGATTGAGAATAGTAATGATTTAACCTTGAAATGCAGTGCCAGCAAGCAACTTGCACAGTATGCAAGTTGAAGGAAATCTAGAAAAAGCAGGAAGAGTGATTAAAAAGTTTGAAAACTGAGTTCTGAGGGAAGATTAAAAGAACTAAGTATGTGTATATTGGGCAAACAAGTTCTGCAGGATCTAAAAAATTACATAAAACTCGAAGACAGATTAGCCTGTATTAGAATTTCAGGATAAAGTCCTGTTTGGGGCATAATTATTTCCGGCTCAAATCTGGAAGAGAGATGATTGGAAGAACAGGAATTACAGCTAGTAATAGTGGAGGAGGCTATGGAAGAGTATATTTTAGATGGTTATCAGAGGAAACAGACCAGGTCTCTTTGAATGGGGAAAATTTTTGAGAGGAGACGGTGAAAGCCTTATTGCCTGAGACTTGTAAAAGGAGGCAGGGCAAGTGCTAGGACATATTACATAAATCCAAATGCATTATTTTCTGTTATATTAAATGATTTCCTTTAGGGACATATGGAAGGAGAAGTCTGGGGCTTGGCAGCTCATCCTCTCTTGCCTGTCTGTGCAACAGTAAGTGATGATAAAACACTACGAATCTGGGAACTTTCATCCCAGCACCGCATGCTGGCAGTGAGGAAACTCAAAAAAGGTAATTCTCATTTGGCCGTACACTGTGATCATAATGAATAGTACTCTATTTCTGTAGCAGTTCCACCTTTGCTTTCCGTGCATATCACAGGCATTAATTAGGTAGGAAGAGGACACAGTCATTAAGAAACTGGAAGCATAGGAAGTAAATTGTCTTTGGCATGTGTCAAGTCAATGAAAAGCATAGAAAGAAAAAGGATTATAATCTATTGTAATAAGTAATAATAAAATGAACTGTAATCTATCTTCCTCTGATTCCAAGGGGAATGAGTTGACCTCAGAATCATCTTCCTTCCTAAGAATACTTAAAGCCAGCATATTTGTTGCCAACATTAAAAAGTTTCCTTATAAAGACAAATGTAAATTTTTCTGCATATTAAGCACAATCAGCCTTCGGTGGCAATATGAACTTCACATGTTATACCAACTTCTCTGAAAATGAACATTTTCCCTGCCCTCTCCTCTGTATAAAAGTAGCTGAGCTATGTTGAAATGCTGCCTTCTCAAAATTACTCTTACTTTGTTTACTCATTCATGTCCTTCAGGAAATTTTAGGGTGTAAATTCAACGTGCTTCATTTTCAGTGACAGATCCAGAGCACAGGAACTCTAACTGGCTGAGGGAAAAGAGAGTCAAATGTTTTGGAGAGGTGAACTCAGGGATGGATGAGGATAGCTGTATGAGAGAGTATGGTCAGGAAAAACGTTGAGACAAAAAGTAAGTGGAGGAAGCATAGGACATCTCTGTTTTAAATGTGCTTCACCTGAAAGTAACCATTATTCAGTCACAACGAAGAAGGCTTCAAGTGTAGTATCCCTGAAGGACGTGTAGTTATGCTGCCAGTAATGAATCTTTCAATTTTCCATCTGGATTTCCTTTGTGCATGGTTTTGATTTTTTTCTTTCTTTCTTTTTTTTTCCCCCATCATTGGTGTGTTTAGAATGTAGTTGGAAGGTGGTGTTTGCACCTAAACCCATTTCAAGGCTGATCAAATCGCCATTGTCAGCTCAAGAACAGCCTATACAGGGGGTACCTTCCTGTTCAGTATAACATTGATGATAGCCCTCCTGTCACATATTTGTTTTAATAAGTAGCAAATCTATTTTAAAAGTATATACTGGATGTAAAAACCTTTCGGTTACAGTTTACTGATGGTTTTCTCAATCCCAAGGTTGTAAACCTGAAGATGCTCCTTTCCATTTTCTTTCGTAGGCGGACGATGCTGTGCCTTTTCTCCTGATGGGAAAGCCTTGGCTGTAGGCTTGAATGATGGGAGTTTTCTGGTGGTAAATGCTGACACTGTTGAAGACATGGTCTCTTTTCACCACAGAAAGGAAATGATCTCAGATATAAAGTTTTCACGAGGTATAATCAGGTGATAAAGTGAAAGGGCAGTGTTTATCTTGGAGTTTGTTTTTCTCCTCTAGACATAAGACGGAATGTTCAGAAGGTAGACTGGCTTTATATGTGCTCCATGCATTTAAATACTGCAGAATTCTGTATGGTTGTATGCAGCCTAGTATAACGGGGCCCACCCCCCACTGGTGCGCTTGGATGCACTACAGTAGTAAAAATGCATAACAATAATATCTATAACATGTACAGCTTTAATAACCTCAGTGTCTCTTCTTTACAGAATCAGGAAAGTACCTGGCTGTGGCTTCCCATGATAATTTTGTAGATATTTACAATGTGCTTACCAGCAAAAGAGTTGGCATTTGCAAAGGTGCATCTAGCTATATCACACACATTGACTGGGACTCAAGAGGTAAAATGTTTGACCAGAGATACAGATTTAAAATGCCTATAAAACGGAATATCAGAGAACTGTTCTCATACCAATTACTAGGATAAACTGTGACTACTAATGCAAATGCTTTTTCAACATCAAGCACCATATGGGTTCAGTGCAATTACATTGGTTGGTGCAATTCATCCTCACTCGTAGCATTTGTACCAGAGTACGTGATACTTCACTGCTGACAACGTATGACTAAAATGTCACTTATGAACATAATATTACTTTTCTTTGCCCTGTTCTTTTTATAGTTTTGTAGCATGTGGCACATTTTTCTTTTCCACCTTTTATGTCCAATTTCCATCCTTCTTTGCTGAGCATTACATGGCAATCACAGCAATGAAGTTAGAGCACCTTATTGTCACAACTAATTAAGTCTAGCAGGATCGATAATGAGCTCATGCAAATACGTCTTCCTGGACCTAATATGATTCTGTGTGGAACCACCTGTGTGTCTGAGCCCTGCTTCCCCCGTTGCACTAGTCCCCAAACGTGGTGCAAGCTCACTGACAGCAACAGGAGCTAAACTCCCTTCAGAATCCGTTCAGGGCTGGGTGCCGTTCTTGAGGTAGTAAGCCATGCTGCCACTGAGCCGGCAGCGTGTGCCTGCTTACAACCCTGATAATCTGACTACTGATGGTTGCGCACATAACAACAGCAATTTGTCCGATACTACCTGTGTATCTGTAGTAGCCAGTTCTTGGATGTGTTACATGTGCAGATATAAAGTACAAGAAAACTGAAAATTCGTTGTGTCCTTAATGGTATTTATTGGAAACTCTAACTGAACTTCTGGATGTAAAGGATTAATATACTAAATTGTATAACCTGTTTTATACAGGTCAGATAGGAAGGGCATAATACAACCCTAGTCCCATATTGCACTTCTTGTTGTCAGTGATTCCAACAGACAATATAGCTCACGTAACAGACGGCAAGATGCCCAGTCAAAATGTAGCAGCCTTGCAACTGCACTAGTTCGTATCAGTTGATAATCTAATCCAGTGCTTCTCAGGAAGAGACTGCTTTCCCTGGCAGTTTGCAGTTTGGATATTGTAGAACTGCTTTTGTGATAATAAATCCCCACAGGATTTCATATACTAGTATAGTTGTTATAATTTGAAAAATTAGGAAAATGCCTTTAATTTTCTTATATGAGAAATATTGTAAAACTGAATTTGAAACCATTTTTTGTTTCTTCATGCACAAATACTTGCTAACATACTATCAATTGCATACAGGATAATCTCCTAATATCACAGTATTTGTATGTGTATGGTAAACTGCTTATTCAAGGACAGTTTGGTGTGTAGCTGGACTATATGCCAGTTAGTGCAAAATAGACAGGAGCTTACAATGTTTTTAACTTTGGGCAAAGCTGTCTTGCAAAATTGATCTGAGAATTAATAGCATACACTTTTTTTTTTTTTTTTTCACTTTCCATTATCACGATGAGGAAAACACAAGCAAAATATTTCTTATCAGAAGAAAGTGATTTGCTGCAAAACAGTATTTTTTTAAGGATATTGGATGGTATTTAAAATATTACTTCTGCAGTGAATCAGGAGTACAGGATTTTTATGAGATTGATTCTAAGCATCTGTTTTACTTTTGCTATGAATAACTCTCTGGAGGAAAATTTCTTAGCTGACCTCCAGAAATCTCTTCATTCAATCAAAAGAAAGTTCATAATATTCATAATAATGAATAAGATTCATAATAAACTCTTATTTCATATCCAGGAAAGTTATTGCAAGTCAATTCTGGTGCCAAAGAACAACTATTTTTTGAAGCACCAAGGGGGAAAAGGCATATTATAAGAATTGCTGAGGTACGAATTATGCTTACTGGATTTTTTACTGTGAAAGTTATTTTTCTGGACTGTTGAAAATTAGCATATTTTGTCTTCAAATGGTATATTTTTTCCTTTTAAAATACTATATTTACAGTGGTTAGAGTTAGAATTATTTAGTTATGCTGTATAGTGTCTTTCCTAGCATTTGTAAAGGGTAGAACTTGCAAATTTCTCTTTGTATCTCTAGATTTGTTTTGGTTTCTTTAAATCCCCCTAATCCCCTTTCCTGACCAGTCACCTGTTTTCCGTGTAAGCAGTGTTCATACGGGTTATAAACCATCTTTAAACAGTATGACCTGGCTTTTAAGGATGTTGATTATCTGTGACACATAATTCTTCTACTAAACAGCCAATGTTTAGCACCTCAGAAAATCTTTAAGGAGATTTGTGTATCTAAATCATGCTCTACCTTGGGAAAGTGGGAATGTTTAAAGCTTTAAGCCTTTTGATGAAGATATGCACTTTGAATTAACTAGCTGGAAACAGTGAACACGCTCTGAGAACACTAAAAGAATTAAGTTAATATCAAACACAGAAAAACTACGCATGAAACTAGTGTGTATTTGGTATGTATTAAGATGACTTCTTTTGGGGAAATTTTGATTGCAGATAGAGAAGATTGAGTGGGACACCTGGACATGTGTTCTTGGTCCTACTTGTGAAGGAATTTGGCCCATGCACAGTGATGTCACCGTTGTAAACGCAGCTAGTCTTACAAAAGACGGAACACTGTTAGCTACAGGAGATGACTTTGGTTTTGTGAAGCTTTTTTCATATCCAGTGAAGGTAATAAGTGTATTTATTTCTGTGATTAGAAACTGCGCAAGAAAAGGAATTAAGGAAGACGCTGTTCACAATATGTCAGACTGCTAATAACAAATTCTTTGTGCTACAGGGCCACCACGCAAAATTCAAGAAGTATGTGGGTCACAGCGCACAGGTAACCAACGTGCGGTGGTTACACAATGATTCTGTGCTGCTGACTGTAGGTGGTGCTGATACAGCTTTGATGATCTGGACCAGAGAATTTTTGGGCATTCAGGAGAGTAAGCTGGTTGATAGTGAAGAATCAGACACAGATGCAGAAGAAGATGGAGGTAAAAAGGATTGTATAAAACTCGTCTTTAATTTAGTCTTCGTTCCACAGAGACTCACACAGGCGTTTAACTTGAAGCGGGCAACAAACTTTCATGTGCTAAAGTTCAGTGTAGGGAGAGCTTGTAGGATTTGATTCCTTCCTTTTATTGGTGCAGATCTTCTGGTTTTCTACTCTTCCACTATGAAACAAGGGTAGTTTGTTTTATTTTATGTTTTATTTTTCTAAGGTTATGATAGTGATGTTGCAAGAGAAAAAGCAATTGACTATACCACTAAGATCTATGCAGTAAGCATCCGAGAAATGGAAGGGACAAAACCACATCAACAGCTGAAGGAAGTTTCAGTAGAAGAGAGGTATGTCACACAAAGGCATTCTTTTCCAAACGTACATTGCATTCTTCTGAATCTCTTTTCATTCAACTAAAATTAGTCCTTAGAAATAAGACAGGAATTTTAAAATTCACAAGATAACATTTACGATGGTGTTCATAGGGTACAATGTGTTCATGTTATGGAGAAAAATATGTGTATGTAAGTAAAACACCTGTGAGTGTTGTGTTCTCTTCTGCTGTTAACATAAGTGGTTATATTCTTTCCTGATTAGTATGTGTAGCTGTACATATGTCTGCAGCCAGGCATTTGTGATAGGGTGAGCTTGTAAATACTTTGTAGTTAAGGCTTTTGGTGATGTTTTCCTTGCAAGATTTTCAGTTGCTTATAATTTTGTCACGTTGTTACTGTTAAAGCTGAAATTCCCCATGGCATATGTTGGCCTTAGGCTGCATTATTCTGAAAAAAATAAGCTGGAGGAGAACAGTATTGGAGAGGACAGTAAAGAGGTAAGAGCTAAGCGTAGAGGGTGAGGTCCAGTGAAACACAGACCTAGGGGAGAGAGCGAGTAAAAACTCTGACTGGGACAGGACTGCGGGGACAGAACAGGAGTATCTATAACCAGTAAAGTACGTTCCCCTTTGTAATCTGGAACAGTAAATGCAGTTGATGACTCAACTGTGAGTCCATGCAGTTTCTTTTGATAGAATTCCTTTTTATAAGTGGCCATTCTTTTATCATGAGTTTTCCTGCTTTTACCCAGTGTTGGGCGCTGACGGAAAGGACTGCTGTGGGTTGACCCACAGAAAGAATTTAAGTTTCGTTGCTTCCCCTCAGTTTACCCAGAACATGTAGCTAGTGACAATACCAGAGGTGTGATGACATATTGTTCTCCCCACAGGGATCCTGCCCTAGTTAGAGAACAGGATACATAGTCCTCGGGGAATACAGTGGGCGCAGAAGTAAGCGCTGGTGCACTGTAGCATCCCTGCTGCAGGTGTTGCACAAGATGAGAGGGCTGTGTGTAGAAAGAGGCTGGGACGGCAAGAAGAGAGCACTCTGGAGCCCGTGGAGCTGCGTTCTTGCTGTTCCCGCTTCTGTCACAGAGTGTTTTGGTGATGGTTAGCAAGTAGAGTATTTTTACAGGCAGCCTCTAGCTCTGTGTACCTCCTTTCCTGCTGTCAGCTGGGAGAAGTACGGCTGAATCTGCCAAAAAACTGCATACTCGCGGCTGCAAGGGGAGATCATTTAAGCAGTTCTTTGAACAAACATGTAGCATGTAATTACATTGAACAGATTAAGGTCTAAGGTTCTTTTACTTGACTACTGAAAATCAGTGACAACTTTTGAGATTTTTGGCTTTAAAGCTCCTTGGTGTCCTGATTTGCAAGATACAAAATGGAGTTAGTAATATTTCCTAATCTCATGCAGACCTTTGAAAAATAAATCAGTTTATGTTTTTAAAGCTCTCAAAGAATGCAGTCCTGAACATCGGGGACAGAAAGTAATAATTAATAATTTTGCACTTGGTATTTGAATAGGAGAACAAATGTTGGGTGTGAAAGATGGGAAGAAAAATGTTCCACTCCTTTTATTTTTTTCACCGTGACATGTTAACAAAAACAAGTAGCAGGATGATTCGTGATTTTTTTTTTCAACAAAATGTTGGACCATAACCATTTCTTTTTCCTTCTTTTAAGACTCTTTCCATTTTCTCCTTTACTCATATAAAGTCTTTGTTCCTCCATTTTTCTGTCAAAAGGCATAGTGTATTATCTAGTAAACATGAATGTTTTGAGATTGAGTTAAAAAAGGAAAAACATTATTTTATTTTGGGCAAATACCGCTAAATTGTTATTGCACATGAAATAACAAGTGCCAATGGTACGATGGCCAGATGTTTTACACCAGAAACCCTTGTACCTTCCAGCTGCTTTATTCTGCTTTGACGATGCAAAACCAACTGTAGAGTGAGTTTAATTGACTGATTAAGCTGAGCTTACAATTGTTTTGTATTAGTGAATTACCAGCAATATGAGCATAAGCATCAGTCTTTTCTGCAGCTTTTCAGCACTATTTTCAGTCCAGGAGTGAGAGTCACCCCAGTCCCTTTGGGTCCCGAGGGAGCTTTCCTTCTCTGAAACCTGGCCGTGGGTCTGCTGTCTGGTGGAAGCAAGTACTCTGCTTCTCAGAGGAGTATCTCGGTCTGCCACACACGCTTCAGGCTTCCTGACCTTTGAGTCTGTCCACATTCTCAGTCCTACGCTGCGCAAGCTGATTCAGCTGAACCTGCTGTGTTGCTGTGGCGGAAGGCACCCCCCGAAACAAACAGGCAGTTTGCCTTTTTCAGCCTTTTTAACTAAACAGATAGTACCTGCAAAGCAGGGCGTAACCAGACAAATGAGGCGGGCTTCCTGTTTGTCACACTAACACTGATAATCCGTAACGCAGGGAAAACGTGCTTTGTGCTAGCCAACACTGCGAAGCGACGCTGAAGCTGGAAGCTCCTCTAGTGCGCTCGAGCGTTTCCACACCACCCACTCTGTTTGTAGCTGGTGGGCCTAATGAAATGGGTAGACACCTCCTCTGCAGCGAGGTTGCCTCCGATGTCCATAATAGTCTCTTCATAATGCCTGTGCATGAAATAGCATACTGTAGCCTACCTGAAGGAATAATCTATCCCATAACTAGTTCTAGACTGAAGAGAGCAAAAAGGAAGGTTTTAACATTCTCCATGTCTTCTTTTTCTTCTTACTGTCTCTATGTAACCAACAGTTTTAAAATAGCTTAAAAATAAACCCTTGTAACTGTCCTTTTCATCTTTTCTGCTAAAGAGTCACAGCTATTCTACACAGGTTTTTATATGTTCTCTTTCAATTACAGCTACTTCAATATAATCACATCTTTGGTATTTGGAATTTGCGTTCTGATAAATTTGTCAGCAGATCCCATACGTTTCACATATAGCTTGTTAGGCAAAGATATATTCACTTCCCTTTCTTCATCGGATTAATATAAATTTCCAGAATTTATAGTCAAACAATTAGAAGCAGAAATTTTAAGGTGAAACGTAGGCAAAACTGCAGTTTCTGAGGCTCTTGTGCTGGGATAGGGCCTTAAGCTGTGAAGGTACTGGCTTTTGGATGCAGTAAGATGAGATTAATATATTGGCTACTGCAATTGTCAAAGACTTCAGGCTTTGGCTACAGTTGTACCAATACACGCACCGTTTATGCAGAGTCTTGACACTCCCAATTGTGAGTGCTTCGGAGTGAAGCTGACTTCTCTCGTAGGACGTATGAATTATGAGGCAAGCTTCATAGCTGTGCCAGATGTCATCGTTTCTGAGAATACAAAAGAATGCAGCAGCTAATGGAGGGTTTGTCTGAGTATGTTCTAAAAGCTTCCTGAAAGCACTGGGCTGACTTTGCTTTGTACCTACAAAGGTCAAAAGTGACAGTCGATCAAGCCAGATGAAATTAAAAGCCTACGAGTGCTCAACTGTCAGTGTTCAGGAAAACCTACATTCTAAATCAGCGGGTCTTCAGGATGTGGAGTCTTGAAGTCTCTGGGCACAGGGTTGAGTGAGATGGCAACAAGTAATACTGAAGGCAGTTCACAAAGGGGACAAAGAAATGTCCCCCCTTGCTGTATTTCCATTGCGTGTCTGACAAAGGAAGAATTGTGACTTATTCATAGGTACAGTGGGTAGAAACCCAGAATTAAACAAAGTTTAAATTAAGAAGAGAAAAAAACAAGCTTCTAGCTCAAGCAAGAGAGAGGAATAGCTGGGGCTGTTGCTCTGAGCTGCTTCTTGGGGGCAAGGACTTTAAGCTCACTATGTTTCTTTCTTTAAATAGTAATATTCAGAAGGTGAATTGCTGCTGAACAAGTTATTTCCCTGCTTATATAATACAAATATGCTTCAAAGGTCCTGTGTGACACCTAGGAGACAGTTTTGGTTCAAGAAGATGGCTGGTTTATTCTCCTCTTTATTATAGCTACATTTCTATCTTTTTAACCTGTGTGTTTGCCAGAATAAGCTTGCAGGACTCCCTGCTTCTGTGATAGTAAGAGTTATGAATCTGAAAAACTCAAAGTACATTATCTCTCTAGAAATAACAAATCCTGGTACAATTCAGGAGAAGCTTGATCTCTGGAACTGTGATGTGTCTCCTGAAACGATTGCAAGTATATGGTTGAGATATGCTGGTACAGGCAGTGCCAGGTTATGAGGGGAAAGCTTTGCAACAAACACCACCCTTCTGGAAAGGAGTCAACACTTCACAAATGACTCCCCCCAAATTAATACAAAGACTTACTCTGCTGCTGTTTTGTCAAAAGAGAGGAGCCAGCAATTTGCATCCCGTCTCTCCCCCATCGTGGGAAAGAGAGTAGGAGGGCAGATTTGACGTAACACTTGATACAAGATAACTGTGACTTTGAGCAGCTGCTGAGCATCCTCTCTTGCTGCCCAGCATGTGCTCTGTGCTTGGCACAGTCCAGCAAGATGGAAAGGAAATCTGTATTACGCTGGCCTTCTCCAGATCTCCACAGTATTGGGCCCCTAAGCAAACTGGGCAGAGACATTTAATGATTATGAAGGGCAAAAAACTTATATATGACAAACTTGGGGATAATATTAAGGTTTTTCCTTAGAAAAGAAGATGAAAACCCTTTATCAGATGTACTTTTCCTGTCTCATTTATTTACATAATGAAAATTATGATTCTGCAAATATCTTGGAGGAATGTATGAGTTACATGATAGATTTTACTTGCAGGATTTGCAATAAATCATGGTCTGGTATTTTTGTGGGGGACCCAAGATTTACTGTCTCTGTGAGAAGTTACAGCTTTAGGATGGAAAAATAACAGGAGAGATGAGGCTGAGGAACAGTTTTTAAATGTCTTGCGGTTGTATTAGTCGGTGCATTTGATTAAGGTAATTAATTGATTGTTGTTTCTCTCTCCTCTCCCCAACCTTCTTGTTTTTCTTCTTCTCCCTTTCCATGTCTGTCCTCCTATCCTCCCCACCCGCCCTTATTTTTCTCTTCCTTTTTTGCTCCTCTGATTGGCATCCTCTTCTCTGCTCTGCCTGCGTGGCACAGAAATGGGGTGCCAATGAGAGGTGCTGCAGGAGCAGTCTCGCGGTGTGGGAGCTCCAAGAGCAGTGCTCCCACACCACGGGACCACTTGGTCACTGGTGGGACTGTCCCAGACAATCCAGGACAATTGTAAGCTATACTGTGTGTTACGTAGGAATTGTGCTTCCTTTCAGAAAAGGGCTAACTTCGGAACTGGGACCGTTTTAACTGGCAAAGAATTGATACGATAAGAAGTAAAACAAGCTTGCCTGAAGACTGTTTTTATGTTACTAATATGAAAGGCAAAGGCATATTTGCATTTTGCATTCTACTAACCGCTAACATATATCCTATGTTTGCAGCTTTCATTTAGTTTGGTTTGCATGACTCTACATAAACTGAAAACTCTTGTAATATACCTGGTGATGGAAACCCCTTTAAAGCAGGTTGAATGTGTAGAAAACAAAAAGCAGCATTAGCATGTTTGTCTAGTTTTCTGTTTTCTTAACATACTGGCTTGTCTCACTTCCCGTGAGTTACTTGTCTCCGAGCCTGTTCTCGACTGTGCAATTATGCATCATTTGTAATCATATGTTCTGATACAGACGAGAAGTTAAAGAAGGTTAAAAAGTTGGATTTCCGCTCTTCAAATATTTTTGATTATTTATTTCTTTAAAACAACGAGCTGAATTCTATAAGCTCTCAAAATAGCCCCCACAAGTGGTGAGTACAAGCCTTTGTACCATAAATGGAATTATTGGACATATGGTTACAGAATTTGTTCATGCACTTTTACGCGTGCACTTCTGTGGGTGCAGTGTAAAAGCTTTGAATGTGAATCTGTGTCGTATTTATGTGTAGATGGGGACTATTCAAAATGTGTCTGGAAAAACACATCTCTGGGGTGGAGAAAATAACTTTGGGCTTATTTCAGCAGAAACCTACTGTTTGAGAACGAGTGGCATCCTTTGGAACATGCACTTTTGCTTTCTCAACAGCATTTTGTCAGGTTAATGCATCCTAAGTGTATTTGGCAGCATGCTGGTTTCAGCACAGCTGTCCCCAAGGCTTGAACACATTGTGACTGGTATTCTCACAGTCCCCGCCAACCTACTGAACTCAGAGTCAATCTCGCTTCTCCCGCAGGTCAGCACAAAGCTGGCCCAAAGGTCTCTCTCATCTGTGTGACACTTGGTGGGTGTGGGATTGAGGGATGCCAATACTGTCACAATGCACAACGTGTTACCTGCATTTCTCCCTCGGAACTTGAGTGCTCCCTGCGCTGAGGTTGGTGTGAAATATTCAGCTTTTTTTGAGGGTTGTTGTGTAGGCTGTAGTGCAGGAAGGACCAAAAGAGCGTGGTTTCTGCTACGTTCTGTTACGTGGGGGAAGGATGCTACTTTATCTGCCTGTTACGTTTTACCTCCAGCCCCAAAGTTCTCCACATACTATTGGTTTAATATTTTTACTTACAGAATGAGCACAGCTTCAAAACACGTCAGAGTTTGTGAGGAATAACAAAACAAATGGAAGAGGCTCTTCCTCTCAAACATGATCACAAACCCTGAGAGAAGCCTAAGGACAGAGAGAGACCTTCCAGAATATCCTAAAGTTGGGTTGATTCTGATGCCTTGGTAATATACGGAGAGAGTTCTCCGGAAGCCTCGTTACCCGAGGCATTCAAACCTTTCTAGCTCAAAGACAGAAATTTAGGTTTCGCCTACAGCATGTTACAGCGTGTTCCTTGAAGCTGGCTTTGGCAAAGGGGGCTGAGGGACCTTCCAGGCAGCCCTGTCTGTCCCGCGATTATGCATGACAGATCTCTGTGCAACAGGGCCAGCCTGTTTACAACAGTTGTTTAGTTTAACGGCTTTACAAGATGTTTAGAGCAATAAACTTATTAAAAAAGAAAGGCCTTCAGATTTCATTCAGAACTGATTATCCTTCTTATTAATCAGCTTTTCTGCTCGTTTCACATTTGGAGACTGAACTAGAATGACATGTGAATGCCGTGACTAGCATCCCTTACAGAACAGGAAAATGGCTATCCCACCATACGTTCTGCAATACCTTTTCTTTTCTTTTTGTTTTTTTTTAAAGAGTGCATCAGCATACATGTGAAATCATAAATAATGTAACCGTGCTCAGGCTTTTTCAGTGCTACGCTTTTAAAAAATAATTTAGATTACAATTGATGTTTCCCTCTAGTTTGTTTCAGCTTTGCTTTGAGCCACTGTATTAAAGAGCAGGATGTTTTCCTGTTGAATACTGTTCTTTTTTGTTGTCTTGTGCTATCTAAAAAATGTAAACAGAAAGTAACAGCAGGAAAAGTTGTATGTAAAACTGCTATGTATGTTGGGATGGGAAAATCCAAGGGTTTAGAATTCACAAAATCTTTTAGTCACTTCTTAAAGCTCTGGGAGTTTTGCAGCCATTTTAGGGCACTTGGGAGTCCCCCTCCTGTCGACTAGTGGAAGCGGACTTTTAAAAGCTGCTTTTGCATTTTTTCTGAAATGACCAGGACGTTTGTTTAAATATTGTATTTTTAATTCTCTTTTCTAAACAAACCTACCAGTAGTGGATCGTCTTACCTCTCTTTGAACCTTGCTTTCTCTTCTTGGGAGCAGTCCGCCCATTTCTGGTTTTGTGTGGCAGCCAAGCACGTTCCCTCTCCAGTTAGCAGCCATCTAAGTGCACACGGCAGTCTCCCATTTGGACTCTCTTCAGCTTCTTCTCTACCCATTGCTGCTGGGCCCAGCCCGTCACCTTCTCAGCGTCAGGACATTTTTGTCCATCTGTCCCTCCTCCAAACCTCATTGTTTGTCGCTTTCATGCAGCATTGTTTCTGAAGATCCAATTCTGTTCCCATTGGCCTCAGAACAGAATATTCGTGACAGCGTCTCTCATCAGAGAGCAATTACGCGGTGTGCTCTAAAAACATGCGTTGCTTATCCCTGTCTCGTAGTATTTATCGTAACAATTTTTGCTCTGCTTTTTCTCTCTTTCATTTTCCATCTAAATGGATCTAACATTTCCCCCCCTCACTTTGGCCCTGTTCTGTAAGATCACATCTCTCTTCTCCCTCAGGGTGCCCCACTCTTCCAAAACCCTGTTCCCTCTCCCCCCTGCCCAGCTCTCCGTCTGTCCCTCTGTTATTCTCTGTCCTAGTGCTGCCTGTTCACCCCACCCGTGACGTAGGCTCCTCTTCCTACTCGTGGGTCTGGCCATTTCAGATGGCCGCCTTGCTTAGGTGAGAGGGAATGACTTGCCACTTGCACCTTCTTGCATTTCTGCGTGAAGCCCCATGAAGAGAGCGGGTGAGATTTTGTCAGTTCAAATCTGGAGTTAGCTCACCGATTTATAACCGTGCACACTTGTGTATCATCAAGATAATCATTAGTAACAGAACTTTTATTTGCTGTATTCGCAGTATCTAAAGAACTGAAAGCCCTCTAATGTCTGACTGTGTCTTATCTTTCCTGGAACTCATTCATCCCATAACGTAATATAAGCACATTTATTTTAAATTACTGGAAAGAAACCGTTAATGCTTGTATTATGTTTTAACTTGCTTTCCTTTGGAGGCAGGGAATTGTCAAGTAAGTACTAACAACACACAGCACAGAAAAAGCAAAGATTGCTGGGAATGTACAATGCAGATTGCATAGGTGGAAAAGGGTAAATATATGTGATTTGCTCCAGTGCAAATTTCTTGTCTTGACACTGCCATCTTATGTATCAAACTAAGTTAGGTGTAGTCACAGACTTGTTAAAAATTAAATGCCTTGTTAAAATGTTACAAATTTGATGCTGCTTTACGTTTATTTTATTGAGATGATAAGAAGGCAATGAATGCATACATCCGTGTATATATACATGTAGATGTATATATGAATGCACACAGCATTTGTGTTTGTGTGTACTGTGAATAGATACATATGAAAGTATATGTGTGTATGTGTATGTTTCCAAATTAAATCCCATGCTCACAATCGAGTGATTATCGGTCATGTCATAGTGGTAGTGGTCTCTTGCTTTCGTAAAAAATTTTGGCTTGCTCTTGTCGTAAACCGTAACTGATATTCCTAGGTAAAGAAATGTAAAAATGAGCCGTTTTAAAATTACACTAAAACAGAAAAAAGAGCAGGAAGCATACAAGAAAATGATTTATTACATTCATAAGTGCTGATTCGAAGGCCTTAGTAAATCTGGGCTGAAATGGCTTTTGCTGTTCGAGCACCGCATGGTGATTTTAGTTTGTAAGAGAATTAAGTTTTGTAACGATTTCCTCCGCCCGTTCTCGGCCGGCGATGGCACTGCTCTCCGGCCCAGTGACCGCTGCTGGTTACGTAACGCCACTCGGTTGCCCGCTTCCAGAGAAAATAAAGGCACTTGTTTCCCTGGGCACAAAGAGCACAGTTGGCCTACCGACCAACAGCTACGGGGCTGAGTCGCCGGCTGACCCAGGAGAGAAAACAAGCGTCCTTTGTGTGAAAGTCTCAACAGTGCTTACGAGACTGTTAAGTTGCTACCAGCTTCCATCCCTCTCAGGCACCTGCAAATAGACAAACACGTGGAATCACGTTCTCCTTCAGTATAAAGTGTGCGGGAAGCATGGATGTAGCTTCCTTTTTTCCCTCGGTCCTGCAGGATCTTTAGTTCAGAGTACACCCAGGGATGCCAGGGTATGATGTTTCCCAATTTGTAGACTGGTGCACTCTTTAATTTCTGTTTTAGTTCTTGCTGGCATGCTTGAACAGCATGTTTTGTGCCACAAAGGAATGACTGATGGACTCTAAAAATGCTTGTGCATGAGTAAAGTGGTCAGAAGTACACCTGAACTGTATTAAGTTTCTTACTTGGCTTTGTTTGCTGCTTACAAGGGGATCAAGGTAACTCTTTTGCTCTTTTAATGTCACCAGATCACCTGCTAATGTCCTTTGCTAGTACTTAGTGAGTTTGCTTGTTTGCTCGACAAGTGGGTTAGTTTGTTTACTTCCAGCTTTGTTCTGTCTTTTTTTAGAGCTCGGATTTTCGTGCTACTTACTCCTGCAATAAGTATTCTAGCTGTGTAGCAGTAAGCATTCTAGCTGTGTGTTTTGTCAATTGTTGCCTTTAATACCTTCCATAAAAAAAATACAATTCCAGAAAAAGCAGCTCCCTCTAAGCAAAAGGGATTTCATTCTTCTGCAATTAATTTTTGCAAAACAGGACTTAATGGTAGTTACAGTATAAGCACAAGAACAACCTAATTTTCACAGCATATATAATGTATATCAAGTTTGCACCTTTTTTAAATCTTAAACTGTGGAAATGCTTTCCAGATTCGAGTGTTTATGAAATAAATTGAGCCCAGGCATTTTGGTGGTTTACTTGCAGAACCCCACTGTTGTTTAACCCGTCTCCAATCTGCAGTGGCAGTTTAAAGGCGTGCAGTGGGGTTTTTTTGGATTAACAGCAGCAGCCATCAGGCGATGCTTTGGAGCAAGCATTTAACCATAATATCTGGTTTTATTCTCTTGCCATCACCGCTTCTGCCCCAACCTTCGAGCGAGATCCGTTTTCTAAGTAAAAGATGGTCAAAGACCATAAAGAATCTAGGCCAGATTTCTGTGGGCTAATTTCTCCAGTAAATGGCTCTGCTCTGCTGTTGACAGGGTTAGAATTAGGCCCCTGTTAACAGAAAGGGAGAATCGTTACGCTTAAATTAACACAATGGTCATCTAAAGTGGAGCCTGTGCAGCAGGCGTTTGATTTTGTAAGGTCATGAGCTTGGAGAGGCTGAGCTCCCTCTGCTCCTCTTAGGTTTGCGCCTCTTCTTTTTTTTCTGGGAAGATCCAGTCACGTAGTAGCAGCAAAGGTTATCTGTCTTTAAAGGCCATTTGCACGAATCAAAGTTTGTTTCAGTCTGTGTTCTACGTTTGTCTTTTTAGCTACTTTTAGCAACTGTAATTATATAAAAATGCTTTGCTGGCCTTAGTCTCTGTTAAGCTCACATGGATGAATGACTTGTACATTTTAAAATGTAATCATTTTATCTCTAATAAGATTTTGAGAAGATTTTAATAAAGTCTTGTCAAGGTTTTGCGATGGAATTTCTCAGAAGCAGCAAGGTTGGGGAAAGGTCAACTGTCAGCCATAGAAAATCTTGTAGATCATTTCCAAAAGCAACAATTTACTATCATTTAGTATTCAAGGATTTTCCCATGGATTTAAACCATTATGATTCAAAAAAATAAAATTGGTGTATGGTGGTCTGTTCTGCCACTCATCCGCTAAATCTACACCAATGTTATTCTGTTCTTCCCATCAAAATGCGTAGGACTTCAGTCGGTTTATTGTACAACTCTAGAAAAAAGCTAGGCGCTAAGCTCCTGTAGTTGCGATTGGCCATCTCCTGTTCACACACAAAACGTACTGTGGTTTTGAAGGTTTTATTTTGCTTTCCAACGCATTGATTGTCTTCTCTTTTAAATGTTTGTTTCAGGCCACCAGTTAGCAGAGCTGCTCCTCAACCTGAAAAACTGCAAAAGAACAATATCAACAAAAAAAAGAAACTGGTTGAGGTCAGGCTTAATACTTTTTCATTTGCTTTAGAAGTAATACGTGCTGGGTGAAATTCATCACTATTTCGAGGGCAGCTAAAGTCACATATTAGGTAGAAGAGACAAGAAAGAAGTTTCTAGAAAGTGCTTTCGGCCCTGGTGGCAAACACCAGAAGATGTGAAAGAACCTCAGACTGAGGGTGTTAAAGCTTACCTATAATATCAGATCTCTCCAAACCCCTAATTGTCTCTTAACTTGAAGGGCAGGTAGAGCGGCGGTGTAGGTACTCCCACAGCAGAACGCACACTCGCTACATAACCCCAAGGGAAATACAGTCAGAAACTGCATTTTCGCACATGAGAAATCATGTGCGTGATTTTGAATGATGAAGCCTGCTCGTTTACTTTGCAACATACGTTTTCCCCCAACCTGTAGGGCTCCCCAGACAACTTTTTGGAATTTCCCTGTAATATGCAGAACAAGGAATATTCTGCGGTCTGTGTGGACAATTTGCAACAATTGCTTGGCCTGACAGTGTCGTTCAAATTGCTCAGCGTAAGCTGTAACTGTGTTTGGGACCGATGCATTCAGTCTGTCTGCTGGGCTGTAATAGCAGCTTTAACAACAATCCGTTAACCATCACTGGTTTTCTGGAGGAAATTTCCTTGGCAACTGCTTATTGTAAGCTGAAATTACACCTCTGATTAATGTTTTAATTGTAGAGTTACTTACAGCCTGCCTTTGCTTCTTATAAGGACTTTAAGGCCAGAATTTGGTCTGTCAAAATTTGGTAGTTTATGAGGATGATTTTTGAAGACTCTTAAAGTAGAAGTTAAGATATTTGTAAATGCCTGATACCGTACATAGCTATTCAACTGTGGTGGGAAGATTAATAAAATTGGACCTTTTTTGTAAGTTGTATATACTTTGAATGGAAATTCACAGAAACAAAACATTTACAGCCAGCTGAATGATTAAAGAAACAATAATATAAATGCAGTGCCTTAGTTGAGTGATTAAAGCGTTGTAGATAGTCTGTGAGAATGTCATGCCTCAATAAATCAGCAGAAGAACAGGGATAACTGATTAATTATTGTTAATTATTCTACTGCCTCTACAAGAGATTTGTAGCTTGTGTAATTACTTTAGAACTGTGCTTATGTGATCCAAACTCTGTAATCTCCTTGTTTCTTCTTTCATTTCACTCTTATTCTTTCTTTTTGTTTTATTTGACTAGGAGCTGGCTTTAGACCATGTTTTTGGATACAGAGGATTTGATTGTCGCAACAACCTTCATTACCTAAATGATGGCGCTGATATTATTTTCCACACAGCTGCAGCAGGCATAGTTCAAAATCTTTCTACCGGTAATTCAACTCGAAACAATACTTTGAGATAAAAAATGCTTTACAAGTAAAATATTTCTGATGGAAAGTCTTAACTGTTTAACGTACCTGTAACTTTCTCACGTTTTGCATCTTGATAAATAATGCAAAAAAAATGTAGATGGCTGTTATATCAGATTGACAGTTTCTCCTCGTCAGGCTGTCCTGTTCCTTTCAGCAGGTCCGAGATTCTGCTAGGAAGTGTAATAAAACCTGTTCTGTTTCTGCAGTCGTGCCTTGCTAACATCCACGCTGGAGACGCAGGAATGGCTTTCTCAGAGGAGAGAGCCTGCGTTATGAAATGACTAGTACCCCAAAAATGTTAGGGCCCGTAACGTGCATTGTTTCATTTTGAGTTGTTTTAGCAGAGTCTTGCGCCAGGGAAGGGCACGTTTTGATGCAATACAGAGTGAGCAAGTCGCTCTTTGGAAGGGGTAGAAATATCCCCTGCCTTTTGGGTAATGAAGAGGAGGAGAACCACCGAAAATTTGTCTGGCCCTGAGTTGTAGCACCAACATCTCCATTTTCTTCATATATCTCAAGAAACAAAGATAGGAATTTAGGGAATTTTGGCTTTATTTTATTCCCTCTTGGTGCCACAGTGAACCAAACGGTCACAGCGGCACGCTCAGCAGCTCTGCAGCCAAGAAGGGGCGGAGGCAGAAACGCTGTCCCATCTGGTGACCTTTGGGGACTCCAGTCCTAGCGCGGCCTCTGACCCGTGGAGCTGGGAAGCGCAGCCCCATCTGTTCTCTTCAGGCCCTTTCCCTTGGGAGGCTGTTGCAAAGCTCAGACCTCGCCGGGCTTTGCTCACCGCTGTGCTTCCCACTGACCGCTTCCATTGACCAGGAAACCTGGGCCCTCCATTTGCCAGTTTTGCTTTTTCGTGCAGTTACTGGAGGCTACAGGATGATTCTCGGGCTGATTCCTGGTTCCCTGGACATAGCTAGTTTACCAAATGTTGCTTTTTTATAGATATGTGTGTGTGTGTGTGTGAATGGTTACGTTCATAGCGCATTTGGTAACGGTGCCTGGGAATGAGAGCAGAGCAGCTGTCAACATAGTTACTGCCCTACCCCCATCCATCCCCTGGAGAGCACAGCATGAGCGTAGCAACAAGCTGCTTGAATACTCTCTGCTTTGGCCGTGGCTCTTTCTTCGATACTGTTGTGAATAAAAACATGTTTGAATTTTATTAGGTAGTCAGAGTTTCTACCTGGAGCATACTGATGACATTCTCTGCCTAACTGTGAACCAGCACCCGAAGTATAAAAATATTGTGGCCACCAGTCAGATCGGTAGGTGACTCTCCATTATAACAGAGTTTTACTCAAAAATTATCAGGGGCACTGATTTGTTTTGGGCTTTTCTGTGTAGGAATTTTGCCAGGACATGCCAGTGTTACTGTCCTCAAACTTTTTCTTTGATTTTAAAGAGGTAATCGAGCTTCAGGATTTTCTTGTGATTTCAACTTAGTCTCTGATTGCGAGTCACTGGATTTGAGTTAATTGTAGTACAATCATATTTCAGAAAGCAAGCTTTGATAAACTGCGCTAAATCATCTCGTTAATCTGTAATCATGAGATTTATAGAGTTCCCTCTTTCCTTCCTGTATCCGAGGCACTGCTTAGCAGTACAGTGCTCAGCAGCGAAAATACAATAATGACCATTTCCTATGCAGAAGCAGAAAAGCTATATGGAAAAGGGAAGAAATAGAGTGCAATCTCAACAGAAGTTACGACGCATGTAAGGGGCCAGTTGTGAAACCATGTGTATTTGTGGTGTTTATTTACGCGGAGAGTCCCGTTAGATTCCCTAGCACCTTTTGTGGGAGTAAATAGTGTACGGAAAATGAAGGATCATTTGTCCCAAGCCTTGAGAGAGAACTGTTGCTTTGCACTTAAACCAGCTTAATACTGAAATAATTAATTTAATGAAAAATAATGGTGTCATTCTAATTCATATCCTTCCGGAAGGAGACTCAAGTCCGTAACTTCTGTAATACGTAACTTAACAGGGGGCAGAAAAGTGGTGGCAGATGACAAACCATCTTTGCCACCTGTACCGAGTGCTGCCACTTCAATTTGAACGTTGAGTAAACACAAAAACGCGTACGTGTTGTCAGAGCTCCGGTTCAAAATACTGATTTCTGCGAGACGAAGAGGTGACTCTTAAAGGCCCTGTTGCTGTTCTGTCAATAAGAGCCCATGAAATCAGTGTTTCTGATTTTGGTTGATATTCTGTAAAGTATAGATTCTTTTCACTTTTGAATTTAGTACTTTTGAAAAACTGCATGTCTTTAACATTTCTTTTAAATACCATTTTTAAAACTGAAAAGTACTAAATATTGTTGCGATATTTGTGTATAAAAACCAATATACCCAAAAAAGTTCAACAATATTCCTGCTTATTTGTTTTGTTGATTTAATCCATACCCATTTTCAAATTTTTGATTTTTTTTTCCTTCTGGTGCTGATGCTGGCACTTCAGCATTAGAAACATGACTTATTTCACCTATTGTTTTCCCTTGGTGCTTCCTCATTTGCCATTGCTCTCACAATGCAGGTGATATGACAGAATTTCCAGGTAAGGCTGATTCGTTTGTGAATTTTAGTCAGCAGAGTTATGTCAAAGTTTCCTGTTACCTCGTTGTATCTGTGTGAATCACGGATACAAATGAAACATCTACAGACAATTTCTTTTGCATGAGGTTCTTCATAAATGTTATGTTGTTCTTTTCGAATTTGTCTTCCTTCATGAAATCCAACGATTTCCCCCTGTGTTTGCAAGCTATTATCATTTTTTTTGAGTAGTGTTAATCTTAAAACAAAACAAAACCCCACAACTTATAAGTGTCTGTTTAGGTTACATGTTCTTGAGAAATGCCTGTTTTGCACGGAAGCTTGCCAGATGCTGAATTAATTCTCTTTTAATACATCTTTTTGCACGTAGGTACAACTCCCACAATTCATATATGGGACGCTATGAGTAAGCAAACGATTTCAATGCTGCGTTGCTTCCATACCAAAGGGGTCAACTATGTCAACTTCAGTGCAACTGGCAAACTTCTGGTTTCGGTGGGCGTTGATCCAGAACATACTATCACGGTGTGGAGGTGGCAAGAAGGTAACTCTGGAAAAATCGTGTTCCTTCAGCCTAACGGAACCGTGTACAATTACCTGCTTTTCCTTTCAAGTCTCTGGAACAGATTTGTGTTCTCCCTCTGAGTACCCTGGCTGCCTAAGCCACAAAACCAGTTGAAGGAGATGGCAAAGTGCTAGAAAATATGAATAAGAAAATGAGTTTTAAACTTCTGTTATAAATAGAAGTTAAGGAAAAATGTTGTTTAATAGAAAATTCCATGAAATTAAGGAAAGTATTTTCTTTCTCTTCCTAAAATACTTGAACTTTAAATTCTACGCCGTAGATAGGCCTTTGGGAAGTCATTTCCAGAAAAGAATGATCATCTTCAGAAATGGTGGAGGGGAGAGGAGGGGAGGGGAGTGTCTCAGCTCATTAGGTGTTTCCCTGTGCGCTTTGCCGGATGGTGACTCGCTGATGATATACAAAATTTCTGTGGTGTTATTTCACTGACCGAGGGGATAAATCGTGCTATGAAGATGTAAATCTGCATTTCCTAGAACTGTCCGATGCAATGGAATAACCAGGGACTTTGCAGGTTGCGTGAATTAAGATGTGTGAGACACTAAATAATGTTGTGATTTGCTTAGCTTTCAGCGTCTGGGACACAGTTCTCTAATCCAATGCCAGGTCAATTTATTTTATAAAATCGTATCAGAGCTTAATTTTGCAGGTAAATTTAACTTTATTTTTATCCTTTCCTAATTAAAACAGGGGCTAAAGTTGCTAGCAGGGGAGGACACCTGGAGAGGATATTCGTTGTAGAGTTCCGCCCAGATTCAGACACTCAGTTTGTGTCTGTCGGGGTAAAACACATGAAGTTCTGGACATTAGCTGGCAGTGCTTTGCTTTATAAGAAAGGAGTCATTGGTTCCATGGAAGATGCCAAAATGCAAACCATGCTTTCTGTTGCCTTCGGAGCAGTGAGTTCAAATTCCTTGCTACGGAATTTTATAATACCTTTTTATTAAAGCTGCAAGTGTCAATTTCCTTTGTTGCAATCCAGTACAGTGTGGGCAGTGCGAGACCACGGGGCTCTTGCTTCTTAGTTAAACTTTTCATTTGAAACTTGTACGCCTGTAGATCCTCATGTGAGTTTTCGAAACGGGGCTGGGTTTCTCTGGCACTGAGCGCTTTTGATGAATGTCTGTGCATACCTACAGCATCACCTGCCGTGCCTTTTATTTTTTTTACTTTGCTAGTTATTTAGCACTTCAGTGGTTAACTTCGAAAATGTAATATTGTTATTTTGTGTAGAGGCTCTGCAGCCTTTTTCTCCACTGACTGTACTTGGTGTGACATATGCTAGTGATCCGATTAATGGTGACAGTATATAATACTCTCCTGTATGATCATTAAGGAACCATAGTACTGTGCTTTATACTTAATAGTTAAGGAAAACAACGCATATTAACAGTGACAAAGCAGTGCTACTGTGAGACTAAGGTCTGAAGTAGCTTCTGCTGCATCCAGAAACCCCATAGAAATCACCTTTGCAAAGGTTAACCATAAATTATACAAATCACCAATTCCAAAAAGCTCTTGCTCCTAATCATCCGCCCTGGACAGCAGCACTAATGTGTGAAATGTGAGTGTATGAAATCAGGCTCCCAAACCCTCATCCTTGTGCCCAGACAAGTGAATTTCTTGTCAAAAATTGCTTAACACTAAACATTTCTTTCTATTCCAATGGTATTATTCTAGTATAAAAGAGGAGCAGTGTAATGGGCACTAAAGACCCTAAAAGTGATTTTAAAAAAGAAGCAGAATGTAATATTAGAACAAGCGAATTGCTTGTCTGTGCTTTCCAAGTAGAAACAGTCCAACAGACATTTTCTTTTCTAAAATAATAAACCTAACATCCTGCAGGGGACACCTTCAAAACTGGCAGATGAACTCTACTCCATTAGCATATGTCATCCATGCAGGATGCTTTTTTCTTCCTCAAGTATGTGTCATTGAATCCCACTGGAAGTAAGAGTCCGTGTCACAGGAGCATGACTAAATCGCTCTTCACAGGGTAGGGGCTGTGCACATGCCCTCTGCTTCTTCATGCATCCATGGACCTCACTCATTTTCATCCAGGTCCATCTAACGCCAACGTCAACAGGTCGTGCTGGGATACAGCCACACTAAATTTTTGTCTCAAGTGGTGGAAAGTTATTCTGGGGCTTCTGTCCCCCAGTTCCTTCAGCAAACATCGTTGCTGTCTGTTGCGGAACAGGAGACTTTCCTTTGAAGCCCTATCAAAAGGGTTCACTCACAATTTTTCCTGATATCTATTATTTCGGAGTCAGTGGACTTCAAGGTCAGACTGTCTTTAGTTCTTCAGGCAAGCTTTTCCCTTTAGCGGAGCACACTCCAAAAGAGCATTTGCAATGCAGAATACTCCCTACTTTCTCCCGTTCCTCAGGGAGCCCCAGGCCTCGGACCAGTTTGCTCCACGGAGGGGTTTCATGGCTTTTGTGAGAAATCAGACCATTGCTGTGGTGCCTAAAGTAGAGATCAGGTTGAGTTAGTTCTGCATTTAAGTTTGTACACTTTATTTTCAACACCTTGAAGATACTGCTTGCCAGTCACCTATACCGGGCTTCTCACTGACACATACTCGAAGAAGAAAGAAACGTCACTGAGAACTCAGCAGTAGCCGCCTGCCGTCCCTCTCGCCGGCAGGAGGCATGGCGTAGCACGTGCACCGCACAAGTACGTGCGTCTGAAAGATCCCAAGATGCGATGCATGAGGTGAATGTGCCCTGCACGGGGACCCACATCGTTCATAATGTCTCAAAGAAACGCCATTAGAGTGCAGTCGTTAAACTCATTCTCTCGATGCCGATAGTTTTAATTCCTGCGTTCATTTCACAGTTGACTTTTCTCAGGAAATTCAGTAGCTAAAAGAATTTTAATTCAAGCTGAACAGAAATGCTGAGGTATGTATTATATCAGAGATCATTGCTATTTGTTGCAGAATAACCTCACGTTTACTGGTGCCATAAATGGAGATGTTTACGTCTGGAAGGATCATTTCCTGATTAGACTTGTGGCAAAAGCTCACACGGGGCCAGTGTTTACAATGTACACGACTCTTCGAGACGGACTCATTGTTACAGGAGGGAAGGAGAGACCGTAAGACACATAATCTTCCTAAAGTGCACAACTTTTGTCTCTCGTATGATTTTTTAATTTACCCAATACCCTAGACATGCACAATGCTTCCCAGAGATAAGTGGTATCTGTACTATAGCAGTTTCAATCTAAACTTTACATAACGTGCCCAGGTGTCTTAGTAAGTAAAGGACTAGTAAGTAGGACGCTGAAGGGTCGCAGTAGTGCACGCTATGCGTAAAGGACATACGGAACCTCAAATTAGCAATTGATACGAACACCTCTATAAGCTCCTCGTCGCCTGAGCTCCTGCCAGCCTGGCATAAGGGGGTTTTTCTTAATTTTTTAATTCTGTCAGACTACAGACAACCTCTCCTGGGGGAGACTCTGTGAATAGGAAGTTCTTCGATTTACTAGAAGTAACATACTTGCCAAGCTTATCTTGGTGACAGAGATTTGAGATTAAGTGACGAGAGAACAATTTGGTTTTTACAAATTAGACATGACACCGTTTAAAACATGAAGTGTGATAGCGTTTAAATTGTTATTATTTACTTTCCATTGCACAATGGTGAGGTGTCCTTAAATACAGTAGAAGGTGATTCAATGTGTGTTTTATTATGTAATCAAGAAAATACGGATGGGATTTACATATGGGGTCTGTTGTAGCCTATGCAGAAGGAGACATCTGGGTAACACAGCACACTTCTTTTCAGCACTAAAGAAGGGGGAGCTGTGAAGCTGTGGGATCAAGAGATGAAACGGTGCCGAGCGTTTCAGCTTGAGACGGGCCAGCTCATCGAGTGCGTGCGCTCCGTCTGCAGAGGAAAAGTGAGTGAGCTGGTGTGGCAGATTTGTCACTTGGCGCGCGTCACTGCGTGTTCTTCTCGGTGGGGGCTGGATGGGAGACACACGGGAGAAGCTTTTGTAAAGTTATGGGCGGAGGATCTGCCTGCCTAGTGACAATTCCTTACTTGTCCTCCCGAGCTCAGCGATGGGCTTTAAACTGTGTGAGGCTCGCATTTCTGCTGTGAACTGCCTGCCTTTCCCTAGTCAGCGAGGACAGGGAAAGGCCTCTGAAGGCCAGCGCTAAGTGTAGGAACTATTTCACCAGGGTGGGGCCTTGTGTCCCACTTTTCTTTTCAAATAACAAAAGGAACTTAGGTACCTACTGTACAAGGTTCGCTTCCCATGAAATGTAGGCGCAGCTTAGGTGCTTCAGTTAGGCAGAACGGATCCTAGCTTTTTTTTTTTTTTTTTTTTAAAGTCACAAATAAAACAAGTTGCCCCTGAGAATTACTTTACGTTTAGGTGAAGTGGAAGACAATAGAAATAACTGAGGAATTTGAGATGCTAAAATCACTCTAGCACATGTTTAAATTGTACTTGTAAATGCTGTGAAAGGAGTGTGTGAGGATGCAGGAGTGTTACTTCCTAGGATGGGTATCTGTCCGACCTAACACTTCATGAAATGGTCTCTATTTAACTTCGTATATCAAGTCATGCTCTTTGATACCACCACCGCTGAGGAATGTTAGTTTGTATTTCTCTTCAAATAGCCAGTAACCAATTCCAAACTGTATCTATTTACACTTCTTCCAAGTATTTGCCAAGAAATCTCTTGCAGTTTAGACAATGACAGTATGGCTAGAGTAGATGCAAGGTGCTCTTAGACACTCTAACTGAGCCCAAAGCCTTGTTTTAGTTTTTTTATTACTGCCCCAAAATTATATTTAGTCACCTCAGAGGTATGAGAATCGTACTTTGCCAACTTGTATGTAAACACTGTGATCTGAATTAAAATCCTTAATGGCAAGATGGAAATCCACCACGGCCGCTCACCAGTAACGCCAGAACATGATACCAGATCTCGAGATGTGAAAGTATCAGGGGTTTTCTTACTTTCCTGTTTTTAAGATGCCACATGACCCAGCAGGATAAAGCGGGATGAGTGATCACTGATATTTCAGCAATACATCGGTACTTACTGCTGTTGATACTCTGTTTGTTACAGAATCGTAGAAAGATTTGGGCTGGAAGGGACCTTTCAAGCGCATCTAGTCCAACCCCCCGGCCATGAGCAGGGACATCCTCAACCAGATCAGGTTGCCCAGAGCCCCGTCCAGCCTGACCTTGAGTGTTTCCAGGGATGGGGCATCTCCCACCTCTCTGGGCAACCTGTGCCAGGGCCTCACCACCCTCAGTGTGAAGGGAATATACTGACAACCCATCTCTCGTTCTTTTTTTCGGCTACAAACAGGGGAAGATTTTAGTGGGAACAAAAGATGGCGAAATCCTTGAAGTAGGAGAAAAAAATGCTGCTTCAAACTTGCTGATTGACTGTCACATGGAAGGGGAAATCTGGGGCTTAGCAACTCACCCCTCAAAAGACATATTTATCTCTGCAAGTAATGATGGAACAGCAAGAATCTGGGACCTGTGTGACAAGGTGAGTACCACTAAATTGAACAGTATGTGATTAAAAGTGATCGTTTTATATATCCGTGCCTTTTGTGACTGCACGATGGGCCAGCTACGTCCGCACCTTTGAGCAGCCGTGTAGACAGAGCGGTGTTTCTCCTTTGGTTTGGTACGGCTCTTTTTTTTCCTGCTACGTGGCGATGTGAAAAGGTAGGTCCTTGGTGAGGTAGCGTGCTGCTCTTTCCAAAGGCAAGCAATTTGCCAAGAAATGCAGTTATTTAAAAGCACTCGTGCTGATGGAGTGCCTTTTGTTGTGTGTCGCGTATTTTGATCTAAAAGTACAGGCTGACGTGGATTAAGGGAGCATTTTAATTCCGTGCTGACAGCCTGGGTGACACAGATCGTCCTGCTGCTGACTAATACGCGGACCCCGACGATAAGCCTGCCGTACTGGCAAGCATGGCGCCCTCCTTTTTGGAGCCTTTCTTTAGAACCCATCATGTTGCGTATGTGGAGCTCTGGATTTTTTTCCAAGTCAAATTGCATAACAACTATTTTTAAAAATAACAAATAAATAAAACCTTTTAAAGAATAACTGAAAGGTTTCTGCTTATGCTAGCCGACATAAACCTTTTCCAAAGGTAGTTACCTGAGCTAACAGGGATAATTTTAAATATGGAAAATTTACGTATTTTTAATATTATAAAATTTTAAATATGGAAAAACTTACAATCAGGTAAGTGAAAGTGCAAGAGCATTCTAGTATGTTTTTATATAGCAAATCAAATGGAGAAAACCTACCCGGATCAGCAGTTGCAGAAGCTATCAAAATCACCTTTCAGACAAAACGGGGCATTGGTTTTTCAGCCTTTTGTGCTAAGTAGTAGTAGTCTCTCTGGTGTGCAACTTGAAGTCACCCTGCAAGGTAGACGCAAACATGAAACTCCCATCTGAATTGCAGCTATATTTTGAAGTCTGTTTTGCGATGTGTGCCTGGTGGGATGTGATTTTTTTTGATGTGAAATTTCAGATATATATTTAGACGAAACTATACACAATCTGTTTTTAATAAGTGGCTTTTATACCTTGTGTTCAGAAGCTTTCCGTTTGCTTGGTAGTTTTCTCCAGGGGAGGTATGAGCCTGTGGCTTTTGTTAATACAGAAACTGCTGAACAAAGTGAATCTAGGCCATCCAGCAAGATGTGCCGCGTACAGCCCTGATGGCGAGATGGTTGCAATTGGCATGAAGAACGGAGAATTTGTTATTTTACTCGTAAACAGCCTTAAGGTTTGGGGCAAAAAGCGAGACAGGAAGTCTGCAATTCAGGATATCAGGTACGTCAGAAATTTCAGTTGAAGTTCTCTAAATACGCAGCCCTTACTCAGGAAAAAGTCCATCAGTTCCAAGTTGATTTCCAGATTTTTTTTGTAACTCCATATTTGTTGAAACCTGCATGAAATCATGAAATGCGTTTACGGGCTGACTGATGGCTTTACATATACCTAAAGCTTCTATATCTTATATATATACACTTTTTTTTTTCCTGTGGTTAATTCCGTTATATCCACTTGAATATAGCTAGTAATTCGTACACCGTGGAGCTGTGATTATGGGAATTAATAGTATAGTACATTTTAAAGCTGCAATTCCTGTTGCTTTCTCAGAGAGGATTAGTGTTTCTGTGCGCATGTGCTGTGCACTTTATGCGAGCGCAATATTAACATGGGTTAACTACATACGATATCCTCAGTCTTCCTCATCTATTAAGCGTCAAGGTTTGGCTTGGATTCAGTCTTGCTATTGATAAAAGGTTTTTCTTGTTTTCCAGTAAGAGACATTTGTTCGCTTGTGTTAACATGAGAAGCAAAAGAAAATCTGGCACAGAAACAGTAAATTATGTCCCCATTCCATGTTTTATTGTCTAGGATCAGCCCAGATAACAGGTTTTTGGCAGTGGGTTCACAAGAACATACTGTAGATTTTTATGATCTCACTCAAGGTACAACCCTAAACCGAACAGGCTACTGCAAAGACATTGCAAGCTTTGTCATACAGATGGATTTTTCTGCAGACAGCAGGTACATTCAGGTACGTCTCGGGCTCAGGTAGAGCCGTGTTCATATTTATTCTGGCTTACCTGTTGTCGGACATAATGATGGAGGTACCAAAGCGTGAGGGAGGCTTTCCAAGGTTGTTCTGAACCTCAGGGTGCCCCTAAATCTTCTGAGGTAGGCCAGATAACTCAGATTGCCTTTAGGATGTTCACAGAGCTCTATTTAACGCCCTCTCTTTCTTTCTAAGTACTTGGGTCTTCCTCCTGGGTTTCTGCATCTCCGACTGTAGCAACATCCTTGCAGGATTATTAGTGCGCTAAAGTATTCTCTCATTTCCAGGGAATGGGTACCACAATGAGAGAGAAATTGTGGATTATAACCTCAGTATAGAAGCAGTTCTCCTCCCTTTCCCGAGGTTGAGATGCATATGATAGACAAATTAATATGTGAGGTTTCCTTCTGAAATGTTTCTGATTTAGTAAAATTGGGTTGAGATAAACCAGAGTATATAACTAAAAGGAAATCTATGGGGTATGCAGTATGCATACGAACACCTCATTCAATTATCATTCTGTAACCTTGTTATTACTTCATATTGCATATAATGAATTATAGCTAGTTAGGAAAAAAGAGAAATTTTATCCTACATGTTTATTTCCTGATAAAAACCTGTTGAGAATATTACTGCTGGGAATCTCATAAATAAAGAAAATGACGCATTTATGGCAAAGTTACTAGCTTTTTCCCTTCCTACTTTCAGGTATCAACGGGTGCCTATAAGCGTCAAGTTCACGAGGTACCATTAGGAAAGCAAATAACAGATCCTGCATTAATAGAAAAGATCACGTGGGCCACGTGGACAAGGTAAAAAACTGAAGAGCAAAGGCGTAATACAGAACTAGGGTCAGACCACAAGATCAGATTGGGCAAACCAAACGCTTGAAACATCCCCAGGGTTTGTCAAACCTGCGAGACCTCCACAAACCTACACACTCCCCTTCCCAAAGCTCTATCTTACACACTTCTTTTTTTACACACGTTTGTAGCTCGTTGGTGTCTGTAGTGATTATTACTGTAGTAATTATTACTGTAGCAATACTGAGGGCTGTCATACATCCACGGTGGCTTGTTGCCATTTGTCCCAGGCTTCCCAACAGTGAGGTGCACAGCCCCTCACGTGGCTCTGTGCCACTGAAAGCCTCGCTTCTGTTGGCACGCTGGCGTAGGCACCACCTTATCCCCCATCAGCAAACACCAGCAGCATAGGAGGCATGGGAACGTGAGCTGATTGTATTAAGAAAGGAGCTGTGGGTACCATTAAGATGTATTTACTGACATGGATTTATATAGGACCCTCCCAACACGATTCCGAAATTGTGGCTGTGCTTACTGTAGAAAGTGGAACAGGCCAAAAGCAGATCTGAGAGTGAAGAGCGGCTTATAATACAGGCAGGTTTTTAGGAGAAGGCAAGTGAGAATCCTCCTACTCTTCCTGCTCTGCGATCAAGCAAGCATAAAAATCTGCCCAAATTACTCATTTCTAAGGACTCTCGACAGGTTGTGGGAGTGGGGCAGACACATCTGACAGTTAATATGCGGGTAAATGGGAATGATTGTAAAGGAACTTAAACTAAGGGAAGAACAGCTATTTTAAGAAATACTCTACATCCAACAAGCATCCCCTCATTCAAGAACTTATGGCTAAGAGAAGAGGGCATTGCTGTGAAAAATACTGTGGGAGGGTACGTACATATCCGTAAGGAAAGGAGGAGACCGTAGCTGCACGAGCCGCTTCTATAAAATGATGCGAGTGGTTTCACAGGAGATAAACCTCAGGATTTATGGAGTGAGATGGTTTAAGAGTCACACAAAAAAAGGTATGTTCCTGCGATGCTCTCTGTTATGAGATCGCATTCGGTGCAATGATTTTAGAGGGAAAAGATTTGGTTTTAAAGGCGGCAGTTTTTTATTACCAGGCTGCGTTGCCTCACCGTGCTCTGGAAGAGAGCAGCGGCAAGTAACTCTTATGGTCTAATGCTCTTTTTTTAACTTGTGTTTGGAACAGCATTCTTGGAGACGAAGTCATTGGAATTTGGCCGCGAAATGCAGATAAAGCAGATGTCAATTGTGCATGTGTGACCCATGCTGGCCTAAATATAGTCACAGGCGATGACTTTGGACTGGTGAAACTCTTTGATTTTCCATGCACAGAGAAATTTGTAAGTGGATATTTTATTTTAATCTAAAACCAGCTTGCTTTTCCCCGTGTACATGATTTTTCAGTGTAAAATTGCGCGGTCCTATAGGTCCTCTCCGGGCTGCTCCCAGCCAGCGCTGGCTGCAGGAGCGCGGGAGTTGGTTGTGCGGCAGAGCGGCCGTCCCCAGGAGAGCAGCTCCCAGGTGACAGGGTACCTGCTGTCCAGCCCCGGCAAGGACGCAACGCACAGAGCCGGGTGCTGAGCTGGGGTTACTGTGGGCTGGAAGACACCCGCACTGCTGGGGAGGTGACCTGGCCTACGCTCGGGAGGCAACTTTGTCACTCTGTAACGCCACGCTACTGTACTCGTTCCTGAACTTGTGTTTTTTCCAACAGGCCAAACACAAGCGGTACTTCGGGCACTCTGCGCACGTCACCAACATACGCTTCTCTCACGACGACAAGTACGTTGTAAGTACAGGAGGAGATGACTGCAGGTAACTGCTTATTTATTTTTATGATGGTCAAAAATTGTGTGTGTACCCTTCTGTGCCAAACCCACGGCAGTGCATTTAACACCTTTCTCGGCCCCCCGTGCTTTCACTGAAGCCTGCTGATGTATGTTAGTTTTAGCTTGTTTTTCTTACTCTGGAATTGCTGTTTTATGGTCACTTGTGTCCGATTTGGCCCTGCCACCTTGGCGCCACTCACAAGGTCATCCCTACTGGGTAAAACATCTTGCACATGGGTTTCTGTGTTTACCGGGGATCTTCCTCCCTGCGAGAGGGCAGCCCATACCTGTCGCTGTGCGGGCCAGCACCGACCTCTGGGACTTTGGGCGCCAAGAGGTAGCTGAAGGAGCCCCAGCTGCTGGCACAGGAACCACTCGTGTGGCTGAAGAACATTTAGATCAGACAAAGACAGCTGGCAGGGGTGTCAGTCACACAAAAATAACTGAATAGCTCCGGCCCAGCAAAGGGTAGGACAGGAATTCCAGCTGAACAGAAGGATAGACAGATTTAGAAAGACATTTCAAATAACAGGAGCCTTCTTGAAAGGTGCCTTAAGTTTGTGGTGGGGTGGTTTTGGGGGGTTTCCCCCCTACCAAAAAAAAAAAAGGCAAAAAGGCAGCCAGTGTGTGTGTGGGCACACAGGTGTGATTGCTGCCGGATCCCCCTCCAGCCTCACGCCCCCAGTCTGTCTGAGCTTCCAGCACTGCTCAGAGGGGACACTACTGTCGAGCAACACGGGGAGCAGAAAGGCGAGGAACAAAAACTAAATGTGGTTGTAAGAGACTTTGGCGGTTTTAAGCCGCGGTCAAGAACCAGGTATTTATAACTATTTATACAAGCCAGAGACTGTGAGACTGAGTCATTTTTGCCAGTGAATGAGACTGCGCATCTTTTCCAGCAGCAGCAAACTAAACCCCGATGTACGTTTCCTGACGCTAGGCTGGCCTCAGTACGCCTGCCCTGCCTGCCGCATAGATACGGGCGTTCGTTCAGCGTGTTCAGCACCCTGCGCTCACTTTAACTCTCCTCCCATTGCATGAGATGAGCTGTTCTTCAAATTTTGTCCCCCCCAAAATAGATGTTTTCATTTTCCACTTTGGGGGAAAAAGGGGAGGAAAAAAAGGGAAGTGTTTTTCTTTGCAAAAAGGGGTTGCACAGTGGGAGAGGGGGAAGCTCTGTCAGATCACACAGCGGCTGCATAGGAACAAAGGCTGCATTGACCCCCATTCTCAACCTGGAGGCGAGAAGTTACGTCAACTCAGAAAAGCTGATCAACTTATTTTGATAATAAGAGTTATGATGAGGATTTGATTTGAAGTGTAACTATACAGAGTAAAACAGCAGCAGCATTCCCATCTCTCTCTCTCTCCATCCCTTCACTAAACCACGGACGGGCTAGTTAGTTAGCTACAGAGCTTTACCTCTCTCCTGAGAAAAGCGCGTCCATTCGAGCGCCAGTATTTGTCGAGTAATGCCAGGGCTTAACATTGCTTTACCTGGCATCTTGCTGGTAAATCTACATTGATAGCCACGTATGTATTTATTTATCGCAGCCTGTCTTTCTTGGTATGATATGCTGAAGGTTGTCATCACGTTATGCAGAAAAATAACTATGCTCTCAATTAATTTCTTTGTAGCGTATTTGTATGGCGATGTCTTTGAAAGGAGACTCTTCTTGCTGCTGTTACTGCCACCACCAAGTGACTGCGCTGGACTGGACAGCCGTGAATGCCTCTGCCCCTTCGGCTGCTGTAATTTCCGTACGATGCTGCATGGATTACGCATTTTCAGATTACTCATGCGACTTTCCTCAACGCGAATGTGATCTTGCATTTGAAAGACCCATAGCCTTGAGAAGGAAGCTGAAGGTTGAAAGGGAATCGTTTTGTAACCTGGGTAGGCCAAAGTGATGAACAGTTCACTCACGAAGCTGCTTTTGCCTAATACTGTGTTATTCAAACCATGTCTGAAAAGGGAGCGCACTGAGAAAATGCTGGGCCCTTTAATTTGCATAATTTCAAAATTTAAGGCTTGGTTCAAGGAAGCTGGTGTTTTTACAGCACCCGCTTAAAACTCAAATTTGGTGCACCGAGTAAAACTGCAAGCTTTTAATGAGCATGCTGGGGTTCACACTTCAGCTCTCAGTAATCGAAGGAGCAAAGTATCATTTTTAAGTCAGTTCATTTTATTTTTAAATATATATATATATTTGGCAAAATTTTCTATCCATGAAGTGCCTTTGACTAATTTTCCAGTAGTATGGGCTACAGTCTTGCCTCCCACCAGTTGCTTTCAACATACGGTGCTATAACTTTCACACAGAGGAGGGCTAACCATTAACACCTGTTCCAGCTGCGTACTTACATTATCCCTGTTTTCTGCTTTGGTTTTTAATACCTTCACAAGTGAATTCCAAAATGTTTCTGAGAGCAAGAAGCTATGCGCTGTTATACGGACAAATTCCTGATGGCATTACACCTCTTGGTAAGCTGTTCACAATTGGTTCCTGATGGTAGCTCGACTGCAGCCAGAATTTGAAGCTTAACAACTCAAACGGTGAGTAGAGGGGGAGAGAGAGAGGAGGGAGAGACTCAGTTAAAGAGATTTTAACACAAATAATGAGGAAGTTGTTCCCCAAGTGTCCCTGCCCTCTCCCTGTTTATGGGAAAATGTGCTTTATGGTTAACCACTTCCACGGGCGGTGGCCATCTAGTGTATTTAAGAAGTGGTTTGAAAGCCTCCGAGGCTCACTATTATTTCCTGCTCTTCCCATTCTGGAGGGGCTTCTTGAAGACACCCCAAGCGATCTCGAGGAACGCCTGGTGCATCACTGGCGGGGACTGTGTGTACCCTCCGGCAGGCAGCTAGTCCCACGCTGCTTATCAGCAGAAAGCAAATCACTCTGATACCAGAGAACTTGCCTATCCTTGAGAAAAGCATCATCTTTCCTAAATTTGGACTCCTCTCCCCATCATTGCTTCTCGTGCAGCCCCTCGCCCTGCGCCTGCGCTGTGGGATCGTGGGGCAGGAGGGCAGTGGGCAGCCCAGCTGAAAGGAGAGTTGCCTCCACGTGGAAGCGGAGGCCACGAGCAGACGTTCGCTAAAGGCAAGTAAAGCCGTTCAACGTTTGTTAACAAACATTTTGTCAAAACCAAAAACCACAGGGCCAGTGGAATTGGAGAAAGTAAAGTAAGTTCGTTCCACTTTTTCCAATGAAACTGTTTAAAAAGGAACAGAAAATGTGGGCAATGGCAAAATAAATGTTCCGTGCCAGAAATCTCAAAAATCAACATCCGTAGTTTGAAATTACCTTTCTTTTAAAAAAGGCTATTTGTTAATCAAAAGAAATAAAGGCCAAAATAAAACATTTAGACTTACATTTAGTCTTTGAAAAGAAATGTTAACTAGTGCTTTAGTCCCAGTTCAGGAAAATGGAATTTTGAACTGTGGAAGCTTCCTGCCAATCCACTTCTGATGCCCACCGCGTAAAAAGGTAGCTGTTGGCTGCAACGAATACCCAGTTAAAGGAGTGGATCAATGTACATTTACACACAAAAGTGCTTCAGCAACCTCAACGAATCACCTTTTTTTAAAACTGAATTTATTAATGCCTTATATTACTATACAGAAGATCAGTTTGTCAGATACACAATAAGAGTCCCTATGCAGTCTTTTTTTTTAAAGAAACCTTCTTGATCAAATAACGTAATCACGTGAGGTGGTGATGTCAGTAAGCACCTTCTTTGCCTATGTTGTAATAATGTTTGCCTTCCTGTCACATTGATTGTATCCCAAATAAAACCAGTTGCGTGGCAGAATGAATTAATAAATGGTGATGTGAAAAATATCTTAAAGCAATAGTGTCTGTCAGGAAAACACTTAAAATTTGTATGTTTATATGGTTTGGCTTTCTGTATAAAATGTTCAGAAGCCACGATGTATTATACTGTAAACTAGAATATTAGTGCATGAATTTATTTTTCAATGGTCAAGATGCCATTAATTTAAAATCTGTGTCTCAAATAAATTTGGATACAAGTTTTCAATGTCCAGCTCTTAAATCAGATTCAACAAGTTGATCTGAAAAGATTATTGGGACTTGCTTTACAATTTACAATATGGCATCATACGTTATCGCCTCAAAAATAAAAGAAAGCGAGGATCACCCTTTAGCAGAATCTAAAATTTCATCTTTCACAATTCTCACTAACCAACTCACAACACCGCAGCGGGACCCGGCACCGTCCCCCCGCGTCACTGAGCTGTCGGCGCAGCTGGCAGCGGTAACAACGGGGGCCTTCACTGTCGGCGCCGCGCTGCAGGCCCGAATCTGCGCTGCAAGAACTACGCGCCGAACTGAGCATCACCGGCCGACACGGCGATTCGGGACGTCAAATCTGTAACTGGAACTGAACAAACTGCTTCACACTGCACATATGAAAAGAAAAGGTATCATGAAAAATCCATCTACTCACATTGCTATACGTCTGACAAACTATTTCCACCACCATGTACAATGGATATTTAATCACGATGAACTTAAACAAAATAAACACAAATATATTACACTTGCCTCAAGAAAGCAAAATACCGATATTATTTTATGTCTATAAGCTTTATTGATACTTGGGGTTTTGTTTTTTTGCTTTTTTGGCTTTTTTTTTTTTACATTTCACAATGCATTCCACAGACTTAGTTCAATACAGCTTAAACTGCAAGTGTATAAGTTTTCATTTACCATTTCTTGCATAACAAGGCTTTAAGTTTCCAAACAACATTTGCAGCATTAGATATTCGGTCCACAGATTATCAGAGTTTGAGAGACTGTAGAATTATTTGCTCAAAATCAACTACTGTACGTTTGTGCAACAAAGTGTACGCTGTAATTTTCTTTTAATATATGTGGAGGTTCCTTTGTTCATTTCTCCTTTGTTTTTTTAAACAGATGCTAGTGTTTACAGAGACATCTTAGTTTTTTCAAGCTTGTGTGCTATGGAGCTAGTCCCGAAATCAGTCAATTCTCTGAAGTATGAAGCACTGTGGAGCAGCTGAAAGATCTAAGCTTTGTGAAACACATATATATATATATATTGGCAATTGATAAAACAGTAAAATCACAATACAGCTATACTCATACCAAAAAGGCAAGATTTTTCAAAACTTGCTAAAATGGTATATTCTTCTAAAACATCTCATTTTTAGAAAATCTGCATCAATCTACACAGACCATACACAGTGCACAAACTGGGAAGTGTTACCCTCCGCTCCACCTGCACTACCTCTTCCGGAACGCAGCAGGGACTACCTCTGATGAAGCAAAATGTACAGCTTTCTCAAATCTTTGTATTAGCCAGTGCTGCACACAGGATAAAGAAAGATGATTAGTTTTAGATCCATACATAGCAGCTTACAATACTTAAGATGATGAAACACATGGCAGTCAAAACAGTTATTTTTTTCCTCAAACACTGCGTTGCTAAAAAATAAAGATCTGTGAAATTGCACTGCAATGTCAAGGGTTTTGCTATTCCCTGACCCTCCCCGTGTAAATCCAAATGAGTATTTTTCCCCCTTAAAAGATGAACTTCCTATCGATAAGTTGCTTCAGGCTTTTTACTCAGTTTTGCGCTTCAAGCCAGGGATCTTTGCTTGGATCCTACAAGAGGAACAGGAGAGGAAAAAGAACAGCAGTTGAGTAACGAACAAAAAAAATAGGTGTAAACATAGTCTTAAAACCAGCAACATTAAAGATAATTATCACAGCAACACAAAACTATTACACTCAGAAACCAACAAAACTGCTAAATTCTTCTTCATTGGCCCCTCAATTGCAACTGCTGAGGGCCTCAGGTTTCACTAGTGGTTTCAAATACACAGATTTCTATTAGAAATAACATAGGATTAACTTAACAACAGCATCAGCAAGAAAAGAGCTGATTTCATAACCACTCCAAACTTAAACAAAGGACTTTGTCCTCCCAGGACCAGTGCATGTAACACATTTGCTTGTTATATACAGGAGTACCACACATACCAAGAACTGTAAACATTATTTATGAAGTGAAATAATAATAATAAAAAAAAAAGCCCAACTCACTTAGCCATCGCGTCTTTGACATTCTTGTTCACGAGTCCCAAATAATGGTCAATTTGGGCCTGAAATTGAAGACGACAGCTGTTACAGACCAGCCCTTACAACCGCTGCTTTGCTGCCGGGAAGGCAGCGCCCCGCCGCACCAAGACGTGCTTTACACGGCAGACCGCTGGCGGAAGCGGGGCTCAGCCGTGTTTATTGCCCCGTTTGATGCCAGAGCTCCTGCGGCTTCAGCCACAGCACATGCTAGTGTTTGCCTCCGGGAATGCACACAACAGCAGGGAATAGCGGGCAAGTACCAAATAAAGTCATCCCTGGCTTCTGCATGTTCCACCAAACCAGTCACTAGCGTTTCCCCCGCCTCTTCTCAGGGCTGCCCCAACGGGGGGTGCGCAGCCAGGGCGCTCGGCCCCTCTGGGCCCCGCGGAGAAGGAAAGCCGCTTAGGTGGGCAGGGCCCGTTAAACAGCTTACGCCTTCGGAGAGCAGCCTTCAGCTCGCCAAGAGGATTGAGGAGCCCGGGTTAAGCCACACAAATTGTCCATCATCTTTCCTCGGGGCTACAGGACTTCCTTTCACCGCAGAGTGCTCTGTTCTTTCCTAGGAGCTCGGAGAGGAGCCCAAGAGGCTCCGCCATCTGCTCAGTGCCTTTCGTCCTCCCTTCCTAAGTCCCAGGCTGGCCTCATGAGCAGCCTTGTGTTTGTTTTTGAAAGGGGAGAAGGAACTGCTAAGCCAGAGCTGGCTTCCCCCTCCTGTGCTGTGACCCGCTGAAGACAGTCCCTGCTCAAGCTCTGCTCTAATTTAATCATACCGCTTTATTTCGGCTCCTTCTTACCTCTTTCTTTTACATTAACCTCTCCACAGGAGAAGCACCGAACTGTGCCGAGCGTCTCCCACCTCCTGTTTTTGCCAGGGCTACAAATTCCACAAGGCTTCAGGACATGAATCCTGAATATCAGCTCCAAAGAGGTTTCCTCAGAAATTGTTTTAAATATACCTACATCAGGATTAACGCGCCGTGCCTACTGCTGCTTTAGTCCTGACCAAATCTGGATCGGAGGAGAGAAGGCCTCCAGGTTAAACAGGCCCTTCTTCCTAACTGTTTGCTGGGGAAGCCGCCTCAGATTTCCACCAAAAAGGAGGAGGGGAAAGCACAGGCAGTCTGGACTTCAAAGTGAACTTGATTTTCTTGGCCCTGGCACTGACTCCTGGTTAAAGGCCTATCTTTTAAATGCTTTAAAGATTTTAGCAGATAGATTGAAATCAATTTTGGTTTTATTCGCTTGTGGTTTCGCTTCAACAGAGCTAATTTTATAAAGCACTTAATAAATCATATTAAACACTCACCTGATGTCTCTCATAAATAACAGGAACACTGAAGAGCGAAATCAAAGCTGGAAAAGAGCACATCAAAGGTATAAATATTGACAAAAGGGATGGTGTTCAGGTAGAACAAAGACTACTTTCCACACCTTGACATTTCTTTCAAAAAGGTACAAGAATAGCTAAACCACACACAAAAATTGTTGGCCGGTAATCCAAACAATGCCTATTAAGGAGAAGCTGGGCTGTTCTCCAGGTCTCATTACCAGTACAGTAAGTCTGGTCACAGCTCGCTTTTTCACTCTGGGTTACGCAAATCCTTCACAAAGGATGCTTAGGCGTCTGCCAGCGCCAGTCGGTTTCTGACACCTGAAGCCAGCCTGCTCTGGGATACAAGAAATAAACCTATCTGCAGTGGGACACGGCCAGAGCCAACTCTGCACCTCCTCCAAAGTCACAACACAGCGATGATATTCAAGCAAGGCTAACCCTGACAGGGACAAGCACAACAGAACGTGCTTTTAAATGATACAATGTCTGGAAAAATCAGGAATCTCAAGGAATTCAACACTGCAATTCAAAATGATCCATTCTGCAGTGTTATCAATGTCCTAGAAAAAAGGACACACAACTGTAACATCTTGCTACACCCTCAAGAACACAGGAATAGCCTCACAGAACCAAGGAGACTGCAGTGCTTTTCCAGGGTTGTTTTGTATGCCAGGTATTTAACACAATTTAAAACACTTACTTACCCAGAATCAGTAATGTCAGACCATTAAACAAGGCACCAACATAAGTGAATACCCACATCAACACTGCAAACTGAAAAGGAAAAAACAGCACGTTAGCCCACAGTCTGTCTTACAAGAACATACTAGTTAGAACTTCTCTAAACACGCATGTGGAACTAAAACACCCCAAACTCCACTTCACCCTTGGACGTCTTATGTAATTATAGATGAGTGACAAGATAGCTGAAGGGTTTAGTAATAGGATATGTGGCCTCCTGCGTCTCGGTCATCGGGCTGAATTCAGCCCAAGTCAGCAGTGACCAAAAGCTGTCAGTGCTCGGTGGCTGCTCGGTGCCCTCTGCATTTATACGGCACTTCCAATCCCGCGTTTAGTAACGATGGGCAAACGCAGTTCCCACCTCCCACCCTTCGAAGACAGAACAAGACAGGCAAGCGAGAGGTCGAAGGGCTGGCTCGGTGACAAAAGGAGGGCACTCGGTGACAAAAGGAGGCAAGCAGGCCATTTGTTTGCACGGCAGCCCAACAGCCAACATCCGAGCGCATCCACTCCGGGGCTGCAGCGCAAACGGCAGCACCAAACTATGACAACCACCCTTTGGCTCAGCAAAGGTCTCAATGAACCACTGACTACACTAGGCAGAGGTTTCTGTCACAGCGGGGGAAAACCTGTCTGAAAGGTAACGTGGCAAGGTTGGCTTAATTGACTTTTTTCCCTTAAAAAAACATGGGAGCTTTGGATACTAAAAAGTTCAGGAAAGAGACGTGTCAACAGTGCCATAAAATGGAAGCTGGCTCTAAGTCAGGGACAAATTCAGAAGCAAAGACGTCCTGCCGCTAACAGACACCTAAACCCTCACGCTGCCGTAACTTCTGGCTCTGTATCCCGGCCCCTAACTCGTACCGCGACACCGTCCCACCGCCACCCTGCCGGCTGCGCTTGCACGGCTCCCGTCGCCTCCAGGCTCCGCTCCGCTTCACCAGCCTCACACAAAGATCTGCACGAGCTCAAGCCCCTCAGCTTTCCGCCAGGTGGAGAGTGTCCCAAGCACACCTCTGACCTATACCGGGGTGGGAGGGGGCCGAAGGCTGCCAGCTCTATTTCTGTGCAGGATTCCTCCCCAAGGAAAATCAGCCGGTTTCTTCTAGTGTTGCACAGCCCGTAAGGAACTGAGCAGGAGCCAGGATCTGGATGTCAGACATAGCGGATTTATCAGTGCTTGTTTTCTTGCTAAGCACTGACTTACACTCTGCATTGTGCAGAGCACACAGGCGAGACCCCCAGCCCTTTCATCAACTAAGCACGCCTGGTTATTTTCCGTGCAAGCCACTGCAAAACACTGAACAGCCGCACAGACACGGTGGGGAGGCTGCTGCTGGCATCAGGGAGAGAAATGTGGGCACAGTTAACAACCGAAGGCGAAGCACTCTGCTAGGCAGGAGATACACCCAAGGAAAAGATGGGTACGAAGCACTGGAAAGGAAAAAAATGCACGTTGAAGGACTGCGGGTGTGGGCAAGGATCTAGCCTGCAGCTGAGTTACTCAGAAGTTATGTATCCAAACATCCATTTTTAGCTTATCGTAAGATGCAAAATATCCCAACCAAACAAAATCAACAGCCAACAGTAAGAGAAGGGCATGACAGTCTATACAAGTTTAATTGCATGACCCCTGTAATGAAATGAAGTTTCAAGCACTTCATTCAAAGCTGATCCCATTCAAAATTCAGTAGGATTAATTGCAAATGATGCAGAGTTCTTCATCTGTCAGTTCTTTCTAGATGTGACGCAAGCAGCACTAGAGGCACAAAGTTAACCCTCAGACAAGGCTGCAATGTTACCATCAACTGCATTCCCGCTGAAGGATTTTGGCAGGTTTATCAAGAAAAATAAAGCAGATTTCTCTAAACTCCCTCATGATTCATTCAAACCTTGGCCCAGTTCTGCTCTCCGCAATGCCAGGGTGAGAGCTGGCTGCCAGCCTCTTGGCACAAGACGTTTTAACGGAGCAAACACTTTCCTTTCAGAGCAAGTCTGTACATGCAGCACGTCCCCCTCCCCAGCAAAGGGAGGACAGTCAACAACTTTTACTACAGCAAAAAGCCCCCAAGCTTGTGGCCATTCAGAATGATTCTCTTGCAGGCTGTGCATCCTGTAAACTAAACATGCCAGCTCCAAGCACACCCAGCAAAGCATCTGGACAGCTATCCAAGGTCTCCTCCGCGTGAGCACGATTACCGAAGCTAAGCACCACCCTGCTCAGGTGAACACTTAGTAATATTGCGGAAGACTATGACCAAGTCAGAAAACGTGAGTTTGTGTAAGCAGAGGGGTAACATATGAATCAATCCCAAAGTCCAGCAATTATCAGAATTATCTAAGCCTACTTATAGTGAGCATTGAATTTACAGCCCAAGAAAGATCAAAATCCAGGAGTTAACACCTGACTGACACAGGCTTTGCTTCTCCTGAAGTCTGGCCAGAGCAGCATCAGGGTCCAACGACAAACTGTGTTGCACGTGCAGTTTTTAATCCACTTCACTTACTCATACTGGGCGGAGAGGGAACCCCTGACCCCAGGGAGAGCACCCCCCTCTCTGCCGCGCCAGGAAGGGACAACTATTTTGAAAGCTGGGGCCACCAAAGCAAATGAGGTTCAGCAAAAACCTCAGACCCCCCTCCCACGCCACCTTCTCTCTTTACACGCTTCTGACAGTTAAAACAATGCTCTCGGGATTGAGCGGAGTTGATCTCAATCCCACATTTACTACTGGTCCCTATTTTCTACTGGTCTCTATTTTTTTTCCTTAGAAATGAGACAAACTCAGAGAGCCTTACAAATACAAAAAGGCTTACCTGAAACACATCTCAACACTTAAAGCTCTAAGACAAAAAAAAAGCAGAAGGCAGCCCAGGATTGACCTGCAAAGCTAATGTTGCTCTTCCCACACACTCGGGACAGGACAGAAGGAAAGCACAGGGCCCACGCTCAGCCTAAACACTACAGTATGTAAACTAGTAAAAAAACGCAGTATATCTGATGGACCGAATTGCGTTTTTGCCCACCTCATTTCAACAATTAATGACTCCCCAGTACCCAAAACATACTGCAATTTAATGGCAAATCCAGAAACACCCATGTATCAGTTTCTTTACTATAAAATAGTTCCAATACAGCAAAGAGCTATTTCTCAAAACATCAGTTGAGCAACGACAAATTGAAAGCAACCGTGCCCCAGTGGCAGGACGGCTACCATTGCGCAGCTGGGGGCAAAGCACTAGATCGCTGCTTATCAGGACAAAGTGCAGTTTCTCCTGGGACTCTCTGGCAAGGGCTCCTCTGGAATTGCTCCTCAAGAGCCGTGAGGAACTTCTCCTTGTGCTGCATAAATATTTAGAGTCCATTTTAAGACTTCCACGACTGAAGGAATTGTTTAATAAAAAGGAAAAAAAATCTTAACAAGACAGATTTTATGGCCAGAACTATTACGTACAATAAACTGACCTGCAGACATTTTCTACATTAAAGCTCTGCAACTCTAATTATACACAAACATGCTGTTTCCTATAGAGAAGCTGTTTAAACTACACGAGCCAAGGTATTTTTATTTTTTTTAAACCAGGGTCATTATATTACATAAAACCCCAGCATCTTAATGTTCTCCTCAAGCACAAACTCTTCAAAATCAGTAACCTGTGCTTGTGAACTGTCCTGACATCCACAGGTTTCATATAAGGGTTGCTCCCAACTACCATAAATTAGAGTAATTAACCTACATAAAACATTTTTAATGTTGGAAGAAGAGAGGGGAAAATGAATTAGTTCAGCCGAATAAACATGTCTTTCCTATGTACCACAGTATTTTAGAAGTGATTAGAGTGCCTTGAAGACATTCTGACTGGAATTAATTCTACTTCTAACGTAATTCCTCTGAAAGGCCTGATTTTTAAAACAGTGTTAATTGAAACAGCAGTTGGCTGTTCACTGCTTCCTTTTCCTTTACTGCAAGGGATTGTGATCTCTAACCAAATGGTGTGGAAATTCTTGTAACTCAGATGAAGGAACACATCACAAAGGGCTTAATTATTAAAGAAATACAAGTGACCTTGTGACTGTAAGTGTTTCTGTGATGTTGTTTAAACAGATCAAAATCGACTTAAGCAAAGTAACTTTTCTTTGAACATGGAAACTCAATGCCCTTAAAGAACACAATAAACAAAGAATATGTTCCTTTCCTCCCTCGCACACCAAGTTTAAGTTATCAAAATGCAATTCTAGCCATGTAACATTAATTCTTTTGGTCAAGGCTGTGGCCTTGAGATGCTGCAGAGATGAATCCTAAGTACGCAGTCATTTAAGCATGAAGGCGAGACACGGCTTCTGACAGAGCAGACCGATGGGCAGTGGTGAGAGGATTTAGCCATCAAAATGAAGCGTTATCAAAAGCAGCAGATCCCAGGTAACAACCCGACAGCCTCATAGTCTTTCCTCTCTCCAGAGGGAAAGGACTCATACTGCAGGAGACTTGCACAGCATCAGCCGCAACATTTCTGGCACAAACTCTTCACTGTGGAGCATAATGAGAAGCTGGATCTAGAAACTCTGGGTGAGATCCTGAGATCTGCCTCTAATTTCTGTTCCACAAATATAACAAAGACTTTTACAGCCCTCCTATTTTTCTCCAAGTTTCACTAGAAACCCCTTCCCCCAACCCGACAACTCAAAGGACTTTACAAAGCACTAAGTAAGGGATTTACTGGAGGATAAACGCAACTTTATTTCAAGAAGATTAAGCAAACTGAAAAAGAAATTGACAACACGTTGTACTCAGTAAAGGAAACAATTGTTTGAAAAATGAAGAGAGCCGATTAGCTTGAAAGGAGAGAATATAATTCTCACAGGACAAAACTGAAGGGTTTTCAGCCAATTTTTTTTTTTTTTTTTTTTAATTACTATTCTTCACTGTCAGTTTTGCTCTGCCACCTTCAAATAAATGCCATTAAATACTACTTGGACATATTCAAGACATTTGTTAGGCAGTATTGCACGCTTGAGGTAACTTGCAAAACTAAAAGAAACAGCTATTCACACCCAAATCCAGGGACTGAAACAGGCGTCCACCTTCCCAGTAAAACAAGGGCCTCACTCAGTCCCCGCTCCTCCAGCCAAAAAGTGGACACACGAGCTCCTACTGCTTCAGGCGAGTAACTGTACGCTAACCACTTCCTAGTCTCAGTACAGAAACAAACAGGAAAAGAAAACCAAACCAGACTGCCCCAGTCTAGCCCAAAACAGATAGGGAGAGATCCATGTTCGTGACACATTCTGAATGCCCATATTGGAGCAGAGTCTTGTTTTCTTTTGTTAAGAAGTTATTTCTGCTGTTAAGCACCAGCAAGGAGGTCTAACAGCTGAACTGCCTGCAGCCAGAGCTTATTTCAGTTTTCCATTCATTTTCATTATACTGTCAAAATACAGTACAGTTATTGCTCTATTACTGCACGCAGCACTTTATATTCAACTCAGTGTGGCTAACAGAAAGCTGTACTTCTTGAAAAACAAAAAGGCTTAGTACTTCCAACAAGCAAACCAAAACTCAATATTTACTTACACGGAGCCATACATGCCATTGTTCATTCATGTTTCTAAGGTCTAGTGGGCCTTGCTAAGCTAGGTCAGCAAGGAACCTATTTACACAAGGCTGCTGCATCTACAGACTTACCTTCAGAGAATCAACTAAGTCATCGACTAGGAAGAGACGTCTCAGCTCTTTGACTGTGCCATTAATGTGACCAAGCACAACATTACTGTATTTCTGAATAAGCTCTTCAGACACAGCTACATCAGACTCCAAGTAAGCCCTGCAAGAAAGAAGAGCTTATGAAACTTTACTGTAAGAGTACTGCCAAACAGTATCAACATGTTATGTGTACAATATCAACATACATTCTTTTTACATTATAAAGAGAAAAACCTCACCGTATGAGGAATGCTAAAATGATAGAACAGAAGTAACCTAAGTTAGTCTTAGAAGGTAAAAGTGAACCTTAAAAAAACCCCTCCACAACCTCTTAGAAGAAAAGAAAAAAATGTTTTTCTTACTGCTATGTTGTGCTAGGGCATTTACTAAGTCACACCGAGTCTCAACTGGACTAGGCCAGAAAGGTGTGCTGGCTAACACACGCGTGTGAGTAGACAAGGCTAGCGAGCGGGCAGGAGTGCCCAGCACCACCGACACGTAGGCTGCTTGGTCTGTGAAGTCTCCTCCTACTCCTCAAGCATATGCTGTAATCTAGTACACGAGTAAGGCCAATGTGTACTTAAAAAAAATGAGTGACAGACAGTCTAGGGGGATGCGGGGGGCGTCATTCTCTGGTTTTGCTATTGTATTAGGTGGCCTAATATTCTACGAGATTCCTACATTTCTCAAACAGAAAAAATCCTACCAAAGCAACATATCCATTCATACCGCTGGAAGGCACTTCTGAAATTACCATTAAGCTGTAACAAACACACTAAGGCATGGTAAAATGAGAAAGTTTTTCATCATTTGCTAAAAAAATTTCTTGCAGTTAGTGACAGCAGTTCTTTTAACAGAAAGATAGATATAAGCTCCTATCTGGTTAAGCGTTCTTTTTCCACTACACTGTGACTTTTATCTGTAGTTGCAGTGGCTATGGCAATTTAGACTCTCTAAATAGAGAATAATTTATCTAATTTGCATGTTGGAGGGAGAAGGAGCAATGCAGCACATCTGTAACAGGGCACTCATTTTACAGTTACTACAGTTGTTACACTTTTACTTTCGTTGAGGAAGGATTCTGCTTTGGCGTGGTTTTGTTTGATTTTTTTTGAAAATAAAAACCATACCGTGGAGGCTCCTATATATGTCATTTAAGGCAAAGCTAAACATGGCCTTGTGGCAAGTCCAAAACAAATTAAAATACTTTAAATCGTAACTACAGAGGGCAGCCATTTCAAGGCTACATTCTGCTACCCACACTTGGCTTGGATCTGCACACCCTTCTCAACTCATCAGCAAGATATTCAGCACCTGAATCAAAAATTAAATTGATCTCATGGATGTGCTCTTCACTATCAAACTAAATTCAAATAAATATCCTTCTTGCCATTGAAGCTATACAGATAAAAAGTAAGCAACCAGGTATGTTGGACAAGAATGTCTGGAAGCTTCTTATGAATGAGTATTTTTAGAAATAAACTGCAGAAAGAGCACAGGTAGAACAAGTTTTTCTTGTTCTTGCTAAGAAAGAACTTAACTGGTAAACTTGGAAATGCTGTTTGGATACTAAAGAGCACTACTGGGTAGACAGAGCAAACCGGATTTCAACTGGGAATTATTCACCCTAATGAGCTTGAATAAGGAGGGCCATACCAAGGCCTCGGTGGTTAAAAAACCCCAAACAAGCAAAAACCTAAGTTTACAAAAGATACATATTTCATACTGCTATACTGAATGTTGTTGCCAATTGTTCAGATGTATATTTTTATATCAGATCTAAGCTTGAAAGCAAATACTCCTTTTTTCCCCGAGTTTTGTCCCACAGCTGGTTTAGGCACAGATCGGCTTCCACTGGTAAAGGAAGTCGGGGGGAATGGAGGCAAACCCAAGAAAACATTTTACTTTGCCTTACTGAAGATGAGAGGAAGAGAATGAGAACAACTGGAAACATCACAAAATTAGTAAGAGAGCTGTAAATAGGAGGGCAAGCAGGAGTTTCTGAAAGGTGCAAGGGAAGTTGAGATTGAACCACTTCATTGATTAATAAAAGCAGAGAAGCGAGTCTGAGCAGTGTGGGACAGGGCTGGCATGGAAACAGGAAACATGCACTCTTAGTAGAACATGTAAGTTTTTATTTCTCTTAAGATGCAGCTTTGCAATAATGGGCACCACTGTACTCCAGAGAGGAAAGGATGAATACCACGGATACCGTATTGCCACACTGCAGGGAAGTGCACACATGGTATGCCCCAAGGACTTAGCTCATCACTTAAAGCAAAGAGCTTGGAGGTCCTCTTTGAGGACCTAAATTAATCCTATGATTCAACTCCTCAAGCCTTAGAATTCAGAGTCCAAGTTTCAGGATTTCTGATCTGGGCAGGCTGCAATGAACCTGGATTCTGCTAACACAGCTCTGCTGCTACATACCAAACCACAAATTTTAAGAGTATTCTTAAAAAAACAAGTTCCAAAAAGATAAAAGTATCCCCTGCTACATTTATTCTGATTTTTGTTAAATATATTGCATTGAAAGTGCTGCATCTCCTGGGTATTCTTCAAATTTTGTACATCATCTGCCACTGGTTCACATTCTGAAGACTATACCATTCTAAAAAGCATATATTACTCCATTAGATTGAAGTATTTGATTTTTTTTTAATGTAATTTAAGACGCTCTAGCATTCCCAGGGAAATACCCTGTACCAAGTGCTCAGTTCATTTTCTTTACCGCTGCATATGCCTACTGAGAAAAACCGAACAAAGAGTGGTCATCGGCAGGGTAACAGCTTTTTCAGTACAGAGACTATTTACATTATTATGCAACATATTACGGCATATGTCATCTACTGCTTCTAACAGCACCGATACTGCTGTTCCCCAAAACAACACACTTTTTCTTAATTGAAAGAAAAATCTCACCTAAACGGGTGGCCTTCATCCGACTTTTGGATTGCCTGGATGACTCCCTTGTATATCCTAAAGCTGATCGTCACAGAAAGCAGGGCCAAGGCAATGTAAGCTGTCACGCTCACGATGCTGAACACTGTTAATGAAAGCAGCAGGAACAAGCTGGCACCAAACACCACTCCCGTCTTCTTAATGTCTCGCCAGTAAAGGAGGTCAACAACTAAAATTTAAGAAAGATAAGAAATTAGAACAAGATACCTTTTGCATCCATGTGAAAACAGTAAAACATGATTCACTTGACTGCTGAGAGTCATCAAGAATGGAACTTGCGATCTCACTGTCAACTAAAAATAGGTTATTTTAGCACTGATTCTGCATTGGACTTCAGATTATTGGGATTATTGTTATTAGGATTACCTCAAATGGAATTGCTAAAATTTAAGAACAATTCTGCCCTTAAGCAATGTCAGAATTAATCTCTTCAACTACTGTGCTGTGTTCTGCACCAGAACCACAACAGTTTGTGCTTCATTTCATTTTATTTTTGTGCATTTTGTGGAGGTCACTCACTGAAGAGATTGATTCCGATTCTCTGTTAGGACAAGTGACAAGACACCAACAGATCTCTAAACCAGATCTCTGCAAGTCTGATGGAGGCAAAGGCACTGCTCAAGACTTAACAGTTCATTTTGTTTCCTTTTGACTATGGGAGTTTATAATGTTGATTATGGGTGACAGACTGAGCCATCAAGAGGGAATAATCTCACTGACATTTCAATCCGGGCTAAATCTGCTGTGCTCCAATGCAAAATACTTCATTTGTAGACCAAGTTTATTTTTTCCTTAAGCGACCCTCATGAAAGAACATAATATTATGCCATTTTTAGCATCACTGTTTAAACTACACCCTTGCGCAAGTCATAGGTAATGGCTTAATACATCCATTGCAGATTTGCTTGGTTCAAGGTGCACAGTTGCATCCTGTTGATTACCTTACTGTAACTCATGAAATCTGGCAAACGCCATTCTCCATTGCTGCGTACAGAACTGGGCAGGGGCATCTAGCCTAGTTTTATACTTCACGGTGAGACACACAACAAAACTCACTCTTCACGATTTCTACTTCCACAGCTGATTAGATTTTCACAAGAACAAATTCCTCTTCTGCATCACAACTGCTTGTTAATAGTAATAATGTAGTAGATACAGAACTCAAAATAAATTATAGAAAAATTATTACTATTACACTACAAGTTTAGTAATCCTACCTCATCCTAAACATCACCAAAGTTAATTGTAAATTAGCGTATCACAATTCAGAACAGATTCTTACTCTGAATGACTGTAAAAGAAAATTAAAAAATAAAATTTGACTATTGTTTCTTACAGGATAAAAACGTGGTAATGCACCAACGTTAAACACTTAGTAGCCTCTGTAGGGCAAAGTCTGCATAATCCCTTTGTAGGTACAACATGAAAATGCTACTGGGGCTATGATGCAATTTCACAGTGTTTCAGAAGCTGAAGTCCTTTCCTAATTATTTCCGTAGGGGAACCGTACTGAGCAGCAGGCGCTAGAAACATGAAAACCCTGGTCAGAAACCTAAAGCCGCCATTTTCATAATGCAAAGTATTTTATCCAAATATTTAATTCACATTTCAGTAGAAATTTCCTGAAGTTCTACAGACAGAACCAGGTTACAGTTGCATGAACATCTTAAATTTATCACAAACCAAAACTGCTGTGGAAGGAAACAGCCTCACCCCGCTACCACCACTCAATTCTGCTCCTTTCCTCTGCATGGCCACACGCAGACCCACCTTGATTTTCTGTATGCCGCTGACAACTACTGCAGCACCAAAAAAATAAAGTAAAAACTAAGCAGCCAGCCAGATCAGATTCTGGCTGTGGTTCACCATGTGACTCCACAGACATATGGGGTGAGAGATAGAGCAGCCAACTGAAGGAGGTGACGCTCCGGCTCCCAGAACAGCGCTGATCTAAAGTCCTCGTCAAACAGCAGCCCAACCCATCCATGCACCCTGTTGACCTGTTACTCTGCTGGGGGTCTTCATGTCGCAAAGCTGCACTTCTGTTTTCCCTGTCAAATGAAACTCTAAGCAGGACAACTCTTCTTTAGTATTTGTAAAAATCAAACAAACAAAAAATCAAGTCATCGTAGAATTCCTTTTCTATGGGCTATAATCCCCAAATTTAACAACATTTTCTTTGGTTTCTTTGGCTTTGCTTCTAATTGCAAAAGTGTCTATAGTGTCTCTGTACACCTTATATTAAGCAAGTTTAGCATGTAAAAGGAGCTTATGAACCAAATTGTGAGCTTGACCCAAAAATCATTGTAAACCGTAAACCTAAACTGAGCTGCAAGTATCCGTAACACCTGGGTGAGATTTTCAAAACCAGTCTTGCCAAAAAAAGTTGGTGGATTTTTGTGCTCCTAAATTCTGCAAGAAATCTTTGAAAAAAAAATTTCTATTTGCTTCAAACACTGAAACTATATTTAAGTGCTGCAATTTGAGCATCCATACATTCAAATTTGAGTGCTGCTCCCATATCATGTGACACACTAAGTATGAGCCCTACTCCTCTCCGTTTGCAGATAGCATTACCTCGGTAAATGAGATACTCCCTCCTCTGTAACACAGCTTTAAGGCGTCTCCACCGATAGTGGGTTCTTACTGCTTCAGAGGAAATCACTTATTACGAGCAGTAATACATTATACCTGAACCCAGTTATAAGGAATGTAAAGACAGTAATTCATCTGTAAGACAGTTTCCAAAATACGAGAAACAAAGGTAAATTGCTGGAATTAAAGCATACCACAAACGCCAAATGGCCTCTAGCGACCCATCTTCAAGTCTTTTGTTCTCAGTAACGAGTAGGAAAAATCCCCAAGCGAGGACCTCCCAGACCAGAGCTGCACATGAAGCGTTTTTCCTCACTCTGTTTCCACTCCATTTGGAGAACTACCAAATCAGCCTCAGCTTAACGACATACGTATCTGGTTTCATTGTAAATTCCTCACAGGGAAATTCAGTGTTACAAGTCACTGAAAAACTGATTTGTAATTTTCAGTCCAAGAGAGTACATGATGAAATTGATTTTTATTCTCCAATTGATCAGAAACAGGTATTTGCATTTCGTTCTAAAGTAAAAGAAAAGATTAAAAGCATTACTAGAAGCAGCTTTCTGGCTTTACCTTATACACAAGATATTCATAGCACATTAAAAAAAACCAGAAAAACAAAAAAACCCAACCAATTCTCAGGAACAGCCCTGCCAAGCAGTATCTCTCCTCCTGGAAACCGTTTCAAGCTTTATTTTATACAGCATGAACTATAATCTCATGCATTTAATGCAAGTATTCCAGGCCTATTCTAAAGCAAGAACAGCTGCCTACATTTGGTAAGCACGAACTGTCACTTGGCACGTCTAAAAATAGTACTGCTAGCATCCGTGCCTTACATGCAGAACTCATCCAATTACATTTTGCTTTTAAAGCAAGTGCCGTGATAGGTTTATCACTGTAATTTTTTTTTTTAAGTCTTTTCTTTTTTTCACAGCCATTTAACTTAAAACCGAACAATTCGTATTGTTTTTTGCTGACAAAAACAAGTGGCTGAATATATTTAACCTGATAATCCTCTTTTTAAAAAACCTGAACCAAGTAACCCTGTCTTTTTTTTTTTTAGAAAGCGAAATTAAAAGCCTCGAGATCTACAAGCGAGTTTAATTCACATGTATTAAAGAAAACCAAGAAAAAGGGACTAACCCATTTTGGCATCCATCTTGAGTGTGCCTGCATGCACCCAGACCTCGCACAGCTGACTACCCAGCGCCTTTTCACTTCCTGCTGGGGCACGCGGAGGTCGGCAGATATACGCAACTGCCTGCCGCCTCGCTGCCAGCCAGCCGAAACGAAATCCCGCCGGCCCCCGCCAATGGCTGCCTCTGCACTAAGTCCTTGGAATGCAGCTGCGGAGCGAGAGATTCGCCTTCACAATGAACAACTACTCTCTATCCAGTATTTAGAAACAAACAAAAAAAGGGTTTCAGCGCCAAAGAAAGGCTGTTTGTGCAAAAGGAGAAGGAAGAGTAAAAAAAAGCAAACAGTGTACGATTTACAAACATTGTATGAACGACGGCCATTACACTAGAACCCTTCTCTAATCTGAAAGGTAAGCAGAAATTCTTTATATTCTTCAAATAATAGTACAAATAGTGTAGAAGCACAAGCAAGAGCCTTTTCTGGATCAATTTAAGAACGGCCAGCGTTGTACTAGTACAGAAATGTAAGAGAAGTGTTGAGAAGGGGCAGCTTTCAAATGCACCTGAAGCGCACAGTGACCGCTGTCGCCATAGCACCGTACAGGCTGCTATGAAGAAAATGAACTCTAGACCAGCAGAAACCAGTACACGACCACAAACAGGCAAACTGCTGTCAATTTCTGTTTAGAGATGCATTTTCCAGTTACACCAAATAAACTTCCTATTTACACACAGCAGCAATCTCCGGGGTTTCCGCTGATCTGTTAAGTGCAGCATCGAGCAGGCAAGATCTGGCTCTGCAGTTTCACTTTCAAAGCCTGGCCAAGCCCAGTGCAGGGCAGCCCCAGCTGGAGAAAGACCAAGCCCAAGGAGAAGCCACCAGCCCACCAAATGGTTCAAGCCTGCCAAGCACAAACACTGTTAGTAGACTGGGGTTTGACATTTTCAAGATTTCCTACATCAGAATGACCATTTAAAATCACGGTTGACATCTAAGCAGGAGCAGTTACAAACTGGGCCACAAAATTCAAGCCTCCTTTTACCCTGATCAGACGTGTTTGGAAGCCAGTTTGGTCCTTGACTGCCTTGTTGTAAGTCAGTAACAACAAAACAACCACAAGCTGGTGAAACTGGGAGGCTGTAGCACGACCGCACGTGGTGCCAAGCACATGGAGCTGACTTCAACCAACAGAGCCTTCCCTGTCCTGGGCACAGCCACCGATCGCAAAGGAGCGGCACGGCCAGTTGGAGTGACAGGCTTGTCTAACTGGGTCCCAAAGGTCAGAAAACAAGTCTGCATCACACGCATCTCAGACTTGGCACATCTGCCCCACCATCCCTAGCAAGAAAAAGCGATACAGATTTCACAAGTACATGCTAGAATGAAAACCAAGTCTGACACTACCAGATTGTCCCCCCCAAAATGCAAATACTATCTAACCATTACTAATGGGCCAAAGCAGTATTTTTCTTTCATTTCTACTTAATCATATACCTGTGTATGTGGTGTGCACAATGTACGAACTGGGAAAACCATTCCAAAGCCCTGATTACTCACGATAAAAATTTTAAAAGCTCAAGGGCTGCACAAGCCTATGCAACCTTTTTCAGTATTTAAGTGATCTGAACCAGAATTCAGATAGATTTTCAACACATTAATAAAAGAAAAAATAATCCTGGGATACCCTGGGAGTATAGCTGTGGTGTTCATCCTACCATTAGCATTATTCAGCCATTAAAACCTGACAATTCACTGAAATAATTAAAAATTAAATAAATAAATGTTAGACATTTTAGTACCAATTACTCCGTGGGGGCCTGTCTTTAAAAGTGCTAAAAATAAGTCATGCCATCCCCAGGGTAAACCTCTTTCACCCTGCCTATCTAGATGATCAATACAACAGGTATTAATCAATACCACAGGTTACACCACTTTCACTATGCTGGTTCCTCAACCACTAAAGGCTGTAGCACAAGAAACATGCAGATCGGAACTAAGTTTAGGATTATATTAATTAGAAAGTAGTGCTTTAGTTGGAAAGGCTAACTATGAACCATGCTTTTGGCTCTTCTCTGGCTTCATATTTGATCATTACATTTTTTTAAGGTTATTTTTTAGCATGGAAAGAAGCGTGTTGCAATATTTGCTTCTATATTTATTTTGGGGCAGGATGAATAGTGTAATCAGTCCCTGAACTTTACCCATCGTTTTCCATGCCACTGGAGCTTGACCTAACAAAGGAAGAACACATGAAACGAGGTGTCTTCATCTCCTTATAAACAAACGCTATCAGAAACCACACCAGGCTTCAAGAACAGTTGCAAAAGGAGAGGAACCAGACTCTTCTGCTTCCCCAGAAAACCACCTTCTTGCTCTGCTTCCATTTTCTTTTAGGCCTTATCTCTACAAGTTACATTATAATTAAACCTCAAGGCAGTAGAGACTTCCTTGGAGGGGGAAACGGGCACTAAACCAGCTTCCTCCACCTAAGGGGATGCCACTATGTAAAAACAAAGAGGGGGGAAGAGGAATTTAAAACACTGCTTGAAGCAGTTATACCAGCACAAAATATGCACATCAGATGGGTTCAGCTTTGCTTTTTCATTTGAGGCCAGTTCCATTACACGCTAGTCAGGTCTACATTTTGCAAAGAAGCCAAGTGCACAGACCCCACATCGCCAGCCTCCACGCGGCTCTAACAGCATGGCTTGCGCTGGTTCCCCCCCAACGTGTGCCACACAGGCATGCTCACGATCGGCAATGCGTTAATTTTAAACCAAGAGAGACTCCATTATTCTCAAGGCCTCAAATTCTAGGCTCGGAAATGTCTGCTCTCAGTTGCCATGAGGGACAGACCACCACCAACCCTGCTCATCACGCTGTAAAAGAAAACTTGAAAATTGGGCTCACTCAAAGGTAATTGGCCTTTCATTTTTTACAAAAAGCTTCTGACCTCACCCCCCCCCTTTTTTCTTTTTTTTTTAACCTCAAGAATTTCACGCCTGATGTATGGAGGGCTGAACATTTAAAATAGTTACATATCAAGAACGTATCACTAAACACTACAGGATATTTTTTCCTAATATTTTACAGCCCTTTAATGAACGATTAGAACTTTTAGAAACTTGTTTTGCAGGGGTGAAGTTTTCCCCTGCAGGGCTTTTTTGCTATTTAGGTTCTGATAGAGCATTCTATGGATTCTAGACAGGTGGCAATTTTGTCCAAGTGGAAAAAAGAACATAGATTTTGAACAATAGTTACAGAAAAAGAAGAAAACTTCACAAGTACAAGTACCAAGCATGACAGGGCCCTTTAAGAAGGTATTTAAGTATCCAGAAATGATTAAAATTTTTTAAAGCTTGTCTTTCTGGTAAAGTTTGAAGATTACATATTCAAATAAGGCTTAAACTCTTACACACTGAGCACTAATATAATGATCCACAGAGATTTACACTGGTGATCTCCCATTGGTGGTTACAGGAACAAAGGTCATAACCACACTAATTTAAGGTTAGCTACTTATTTACCTAAAACAATTTGATATTAAGGCTGTAAATTCTGAAAAATCAGACACAATTTTACCCAGAATCCAACAGAATTATGAAAAATCCACAGCAAACGTGATTAAGGGTAGACTCCAAACACGCTATGCCAAACAGGGAAAAAAAACCCACCACCCTGCTGTAGTCTGCATGCGATTTTTCCTCATAAAATTATTAAACTACATCAACTGCAAACACTACATTCTTTCGAGTTAATAGTTAGTATTGTTAAATTATTAATAATCTAGGAATTTCAAAGGAACATCAACTAGATTCGGACTATGCTGGTATTTGTGCAGTACATACCAAAACAAGCTGTTCTTTAATATGCTCTGTAGGACTGAAAAATATCTGCAGTGTCACACAAGCTATTTCACCTACATAAATAATTTATCCTTCTGCATTGCTCATACTTACCCATTTTAACCTACAGCTTTTACAATTTTGCATACAGTACAAATAGATCCAACATCTTCAGATACATTTCACAATCAAATACATGCTACAAACACCATTTGCTAAAAACAACCCGCGGCATCTTTAGCTTTAAAAAAAAAAAAGGAAAAAAAGGTGAAAGAACAAATACCCTTATCTTTCCAACTGCTCGGCTGACTGTCCATCTCTCCACAAACGATCTACCCTCCAGCTGTGATTATCAATTATGCATACCAAGAGGACAGCTGCAAGAGAAGAAATCTACAGCCCAGGATGGGAAACATGGGCTTCCCCAGCAGCGTCTGCAGTCTGCTGCTGCACTGGTGCTGCAGGAGGCCGGTCAGCTGACGGCGCGGGGTGTGGAGCACGACTGACGCAGTGCGAGCTGTAACCAGGCTGCTAATGCTCCGGCACGAAGACTAAAATGCAATCCCCGACCGGTGCAGCCATTTGCTTCTTACTGCTTGCCAACAGAAGCGAAAAGACGCAAGGCAGAGAAAGAAGTCGCCGGCACGAAGGGAGCCGGCTTCTCCCTGCAGAGCAGCGCCAGTGCATCGGAAACGCCAGCGCAGCCAGGCTCAGTACAGCTAACAAAAGCCGAACCGCCCTAAGCGGCTTTTCGCAACGGAGTGGAGCTAAAAGTAGTCACCAGACAAGCTTTAAACAGATTGCTTTTCAAACAACGGTTAAAACACATCTATAAATCTCCTAGATCTACGCCGTCCCCTCGTTTTTTTTTTAAACAAATGTCTGACTGTCTAGAAGACTAACAGAGACATCTTTGTAACACCTCTCCCTTTAAAAAAAAAAAAAAAAAGGTTTAAGGAAAACAGAATAGGACCCCTTCTGTGCCTGTAACAAAAGCAAGAGGCTCACAAAGAATACAACGAGTCTTTTTGCTGGTATCCTTAGTCCTTATGAACCGCTCAGCCATATTTATTCATCTTAACAGAGGTCTGAGAAGAACTGTTCTCTCGCCCTCTACCTAATTCCTACCACCAAACACCTTCCCTTTTTTATTTTACATCAGCATCCTATGTTGTTAGCTGCAGACCTGACAATTAAATGCTCCCTTCATTTAAATAAAAACAAGAACCTCCAAGTTTACACTACTAACATATAGAAAGTAACATGCAAAAAGTATTGTACAGGCATGAGACGAGCATAAACTAGGAACTCAAAATCTGAAAGACAAGAGCTGCAAGAACCATGTCATTCTGTTTTCCATCCCTGCTGAAAAAATTACAACTACTCTTCTAGTTTGGAGTCTCTCCTTAATATCTGAAGCTGACAATAAACCGCTAAAAACTCCCCTGCATTGCTCCAAAACCTCTTAAAAAATTGATACACCATTTTCTAAAGAACTAGAAACGAGCATTCACACATTTTGACAAAAATACTGTAGGCTTGCTGGGACGGAGATTCTGACTCGGTCCTTTAAATAGACAGTCTTACTTTTCATTAAAATAGACAATCTCACACGGAGAAAGATTACCACAAAGTCACCTGAAAGCCCTGTTTATTGCTTCAATTGCTACATAAATGTAAGGCCTCCTTTGACAGCAGGACCAGTTACATATATTTTTAATTTATACAAAGATTTCATTCACAATTTCAACAGGTAAATTAAAACACGTACTATAGGAGGGAAATGGGAAGTGTATCTTCAAACATCATAGTGCAAGAACATTTGAAAAGTTGCACTATACAAAAAAGTACAAAACACATCTGAAAATCTGCTTCTGTCTTTGAGCTGAAATTCTTAAGATCAACTGGAAACCACCAAAATCTGTGATTCTCCCCCCACATTTGTTTGGATAACTGCATTGCCCCTAAATTAGTCAAAAACTCGATGCTTTCAGAAAGTTGTTTCCACCAATTGTCAAATTTCTAAAGGTACACAATTAAAGCCTCTTCATCTGCATATTCTTTACATTATATACTTAATATAGGCCATTTATGCAACACGTTCCTGAACAGACATTTTGTTGTAGCCACACGTGCAGCCACAGCAAACCGGCAGCAGCCAGAACAAACGCGCAGCTGAGCCTTGAGAGCGGCTGCATTACCAGTCCCTATCCTCCCATCTCGAATGAGCCACTAACTCCCTCCACAGGAGTTTCTCCCTGTCCTCAAGATCCTCCTCTTTGCATACTCAGCGTTCACTCTTCCCACTCCACACAAATGACACCTAAAATGAAGTCTCTATCCCGCTGTAGTCCCATCTCTTATTTCAGGGAAGATACACCCATGTAACCCTATTCTACACATAAACTGAGTACCAGCACTGCCAACAAACTTCTATATAAGCTTTATTGTTTCATTAAGGAAATTGCATGCCTGTTTCTACACCAACATTTAAACAACAACTATCAGGCTACTTACGAAATGGTATTATCAAGTCACCCAGACAACCAAAACAGACGCAATCAATTCTAAACATGTTGTTCTACTGAACGCACCTCGCAGGGTGAGTTCTTCACTCACTACACAGACATTAAATCACCCTGAGCAGATGGACCGACAACAGCATTTTTGCGCTGGAGAGCGTTCCTGACTTCCCACAGGAGAGCATTTTGGACGACTACCTAGTTCTGCTCTCGCCCCAAGCCTCAGTCAATGCTGGCTGCCTATCTGTGCTTCTGGGAAAGCTGATAACTGACCACAAACGCTCCGTAATTCTGCCACTCTGCAAGTAACTTCCCACAGGCCTCGCTCTGTTAGCAGCCTTAGCTATACAAGCCTTTGCCTCTCAACAGGGGCGACATGAGAGCTCTAATGAAACACAGCAGCTCCAGGTCTTTCCTTCAGAAAATTTCACTCAAGGTTGTTTGGGTTCCACGCCCCCCCCCCCCCCCCCCCCCCCCCATTCCTCCTACTCCTCCACAAATTCTCCACCCTGCAACAGAAGTCTCCATTTATTATTATTTACCTGGTAGTGTAAAAGAAGATCCGAACAACTCAAGAATACAATCAGATGAAATTAAATCAAGATTTTATGCTGAATTAAATGATATTTTACAAATAATCTGCTCCTGAAAGAAACTCCAGAGGCAGTCCAGGGTATTTTTCCCCCAGTGAAAAACAACAAACAAAACCAAACCAAACACTTCCCACGTGCTGAAGGACTCTATTTAACTAATCACAAGTAAGGAAACCAACAGAAATTAACCAAATGGGTACAGTGCCAGTGTAAAGCAGCATTTCTAACGTCTTTTAAGCTTGACAGAACTGTAACGACCCCGTTTGCTGTTATGGAATCACAGGAAGTATTTTATTTCTGCCTCCACGATTCTGGAGTAAAAAGAAAAGCGTCATTATTACTACCACTCAGCCACCCTCTCAAAGCACATTCCCCACTTGGACTTCACCTTTGAATTTGCCCCCTCAAGAAAATCCGGGAAATGGAAGATGTTAGTAATCAGCTGCATTTCTGTAACTGAATTACAGAGTGCCCTGCGGCATATATGAAAACAAGAGATCTGGAAACCCATAAGATTTAATCTGAAATCAATGTCAACAGAGCCTGATGTTCAGAAACACCATGAAACAAGGGCGCCCTGCGAAACTGACTGCCTTGATAGTAAAGATCTCAACGCCATTTTCAGGTATTATTGTAATGCTCAACACAAATATACTGAGAGATTTAAACTGCCAATGTGGTTACACTTTGGTACGCAACTTTCTGTCCCGGTCAGAGGTTTAGATTTTTGGGGGATTCTACAATATATTTTGATTTTGTAATTTGATAATACAAAATCCTCTACATCCCACAGACTGAAAAAAGCTTTATGGAAAGCGTGGTTTTCTAGCCTATTTGGGAGAATTCATGATCTCTATCCAAAAGTAAATAAGGGGTTATCAGTGAAGAAAGCCTGTACAACAGAAGGGCTAAGGTATGTAACACGTATAGTTTTCAACTTGAAGAATACTAATTTCAGGAGTGCAGCGTTTCTCAAAGCCTGGGACACAATCCTCTGCGAGGCCCAGCGTACTGGAGTTACAGTTCACACACAACACTAGATGGCATCAAAGCCCTCTTTTATGAGCACGCCTCCAAGCAGGACTCCCCAGGCCCTGCTGCGCACACCCCACCAGCGCAAGCCCGGGCGGCAGCCGGAGCTGCGCCAGCTGTGGCACAGGCCAGCAGCAGCCCAACAATCAGGAAACATCCACTCTGGAGTCGTATCGTAACATGTGGTATTTTCACGGAGATCAGAAATATGTATTTTGAAGCGTGGCGAGAGTGAAGCAGCAGGATTAGCTGCTAGGAAGCCAAATACAGCATGTACTGAGAAACGGAAGGGGGCAGGAAGCAAAGGCTCACTGTATCCAGGACAGTAGGAATGGGTGGTGCTGCAGGGGAATATTGGCTGCTGGAATCGTTATAAATAAGAGCTTCTTACAGGGAGAGGGGTTTCTTTATAGTTAACTACAGTTCTGAATTTGGGTTGGGCTTTTTGTGTTTGTTGGTTTGGTTTTTAAAACTGTGCAGCTACGAAGTACATAGTCCCTCTGATCTGATATCATTACAAAATAAAACAGATTACCCAAGGGACTGCCAGGCAGCATTGAACAAACCCCGTTCCACCCAGGAGGCTCTTCAAAGCTTTACGTTTGCTTTATTGGAGTGGTGGAGTTTTAAGAAAAGAGTTTGTTAGCTCCCTGCAGTCCACGGGGACTGTTAAAGCTACACTTTCAGGTACACACAGATGCGTTGGCATTTAGGTTAGCTTTCAAAAAATAGCTCTGTTAAATAAGTGTTCAAGAACCTTAATTTAAGTATACCAGTAAGGCAGTTCAGATGAATGTTTTAACAAGCATCAGTCATACAATCACGCCGACTGATTTCCAGAAGTCTTGAGGCACAGTAAAATCTCCTTCAGTTCCACGGATGAGAAGACAGAAAAAAAACCCCACCACAATAAAGGTAGACTCAGAAGGCCAAACATATGCACAGATCCGCTTCTTGGCCTTGTGATGAATTATCCCTCCTTTCTCAGAGTGTGGAAGACAAGTGTACATGTTAGTTCTTTGATGCTACCTTGAAATTGTACTTCAGTAGTGTGGTATTAAAAGACAACAACTGATTTTGTTCATGGCTTGTCATTAGACTCTTCGGGCAGGTCTCAGAAGTCCAGTTCTGTATTCTATAATACAGCGGAAGTGAGCAAAAAAGTAAACAACACAAATTGTGTGGGGGAAAAAAAATGGACCACATTTTTGAGTTAGTATTCTCATCTATTTAGCTTTAAGAAAGTATTCCTCCAGAGTAAAGCAAAAAAAAAAAAAAAAAATTTTTTTCCCCAAACATCACAGCACGTCAAAAAGTAAAATTGCAACTGCTTTACAGAGTGAGCACAACACTGATACACTGACTGCAGTCTCCCACACACCCAGCCCATCCTGTACCTGGCCCGGCTCCTGCCCCTCCACTAACACCAGTGCTGGACTGATGCGTGCCCTGTCCCAGCACTGTGCCACTAGATGGGAGAATGGAGACACCGTTCAACTCCCTCCTCTCCTGCTACGGCAAATGGTTTACATGCAGCTTCTCCAGCAGCTTCCCACAGACAGAAGAGCAGCAGTAGTGTCCTTGCGAGACCCAAAGTAAGTCTTTCTTCCCAAGGCAGTGATTTGCCACCCCCAGCCTGCTACATCCATGCAATGATTGAAGGACAGCTCTGCAAAGGCTTCCTGTTAAAAGAACTAACAAAACAACTAGTATATTAAGTGTAATGTTCAGGGTTGGGTTTTTTTTTTTTTCCCCCAAAGTAGTCTGATCTCTAAACAATTAACCCTCTGACATGAAGCACAAGACACATAGCAGCTGTTCTCTGGACAGTACTATATGCTGGAACTCTGAGCCCGAGGAGGGAAGCCTTCCCAGAACACAGTGTTTTAACAGTGCTGGTATCACTGACATTTCATCACAAGGGAAATGGGAAACTCTCTCTTTTCTGCCTACCTGTATGTATAGAAGAGGTGGGACAAGAGGAATGGCAACTATCATGCAAAGTTAAACATAAAAACTGCATCTTTAACCTTATTTTCCAAACCCTTTTTCAATAGCACCAACACCCCGGCATTCCCCTCAACATACACCTGTTATTCCCTTTCAAAATACATTTGATGTAGAACACATACATTAGGCATGTAGTATTTTATGAACGTAGACTGCAGCTACTGCACAAATGTACTATTGCTGAGCCTAATTAACATTTAGGTTTGTGTTTAAAGTAATTGTGCTTTCTACAGCAGCTGTTTTTAGTGGGAATGCTTCTAGTGCAAGACTTAAGTAGCAGCAGAGTGCTGTGATATCAAAAAGCAAAGCGCTCCTCTAACCTACAAGGAGCTGGAACTCCATGAGGCATTCAGTTTAGAGAACAGAATGCAATGTGACAATAGTCTTATCCTTCCTTTAACTTTCTGCTACTTCAACTATGCATTACTGGAGGAAAAATTAACTAAAGTGCAAGCCCCACCTGAAAAGAAAAATGGAAATTAAAATCTGTGCTGTGTATAAACCAATTTTCATGTTTGCGGGATACTCAACTTCTTAATGGCCACTTTCCTAGTAACCTGAATACGAAGCTCCCTCACGTGCACTATTTATTTTAAACCACTGGCCTTGATCTAATGCGAGCTCCAAGCCACGTGAGCGGAGACACGCAGGGTCTTTTCCGGAGTCTAGACACAAGTTGTACATACTGTAGCAGCAAGGGTATTTCCCTAAGTTTCAAAGTCTGATGTCTGAACTGTGTATGAGAAGAAACAAACGCCTCTTCAAATCACAAACACACAGCAGACTGAAACACCATCCTCGGCTTACTATCACGTATTAAGAGCAAGTTTGGAAGGCCACGTAATGCCCAGCCTGTAGACAACCACAGAAGAGCTTGCAGCAAGTGGTGACTTATTTCTGTATCAACAGATCACCAGCAGGAGAACTGAAGGAGAAAACTGGAGACAGTGAGTCCATCCCTGATAAACAGAAAAAAAAAAAAGTACTAAAGCAATCAGAATATGAAAAAAGTAAAACTGCAGGCACTAACATTTTCTGCTACCCTCGGCCTATGTAGAGAAGTTTACAGAAAGTGACTTAAAAAAGAGTAAGTCATGACATGCTTAAGTTTAGCTAAAGAATTATGCAGATTAGTGAACTGCAAGACAGCATACACAGATTACCTGAAGATTTATTCAGCTTTGCTGAAAATACAGCAGTAGGTTTTTCCTTTTCTTTAACAGAAGCAGCTTCTTGCTCAGCTTCCTTCTCAAAAGCTTCTGGTTTTACTACACTGACTATCTCTTTTTCAGCAGATAAAGGTGAGGTATCTGTGGCCGGTAAGGACATCATGGATACTTCAGGCACTTCTCTGTCCACAGCCTCCAAGGACTTTTTCAAGGTACTAGTATCTTCCTCAGCTTTTACTTGTACATTCTTTATAGACAGATCACAGGGTAGCTCTGGGCAAGGCAACTGCCTCTTCTCATCTTTGATCGCTTTACTCATCTCTTCGCTTTCATCTTTGTGCATTACTTCTCTGTCAGTAGCTTCTGCCACAAACTCAGGAGCAGTTTTAGGATGAGCTAACATCACAAAGTCTTCTTCCACTGGGACTGGGGAAGACTCCATGGGTGAAAGAGCTTTGTTGTCTCCTGTTTTTGGTTCCGTAGCAACAGATACATCAGCTGAATAAGCCATAGCATTCAGCTCTTCCATTTGAAGAGGAATCTTCTCTGCCTTGGCTATTTTTGTAGGTGTTGGCTCAGACGGCAGAGCAGCAACAATTTTGGAAGAGTCCAGTTCGGGTTGGAAAGACTCCAGATAAGGCTTGCCCGTGGCAGCTACTGAATCCACCAGCCGTTCCTTGTATTCATCATCAGTTACAATATTCTCAGTTGATTCACTTTTTAAGATGAGAGACGGATCTTCGCTCACTTTCTCAGTAAAGTCAGGTATCACCTGGCTATTAAACAAGTCAGATTTTCCAAACTGCGGAGACAGTTTTTCAACAAGTTCCTTGTGTTCAGGCACATCCTGAGAAATGCATTCTGTTATCGGTGTCTTTGAATAATCTGTAAAGGATGGAGAAGCAGATTCACCAGAGACCTTTGTTTCCTTAATTAAGTCACATGCAATAGATATATATGGAGTCTCTGTATCTTCAGGACTGGCGCTACTCTCGTGATCAGGTTTTTTAAACGCTAATGCCTCTTTTGCTTCTTGGGCCTGTGTCAGTGGTACATTCACTGCCTCTTGGTATAAAGGAGGTTTTTCAGTCTCTTCTTTTACATTCTCATAATTAGCAGTAGGAATAAATGTTTCTAATGGGGACGCTTCGAGCTGCACAGCAGATGCTTCTGCACCAGCAGTCCCAGTGCTTAGTGGGGCTTCCATAACAATATCTGGCAATATCGGTGATGGAGCAGCTTCTGACCCTTCAAATGAGGGACAGAGTTGTGTCACGGGTTTCAGAGTCTCTTGGACTGACTCGGAGGTTTGCACTAAATCAATCTTTGTTTCATAAGCAAGTTTTGTAAATGCTGCATCATGCATTTCACTTTCATATGCTTCTTGTACTAGATCAGGAGTAAGACCTTCAGGCATATTTGCTGCAGTGTCAGATGGCACTGTTGATACACTCTCTGTTTTAGCATAGTCAGCTTCCTGGCCTTCCTGCTTGCCAACTGCTTGAGCGCTAAAATCACCTTCTTCTGTGCTCGTCTGAGCTTTCATTTCTGCAATTTTTTTCTCATCATCGGTTCTATTCTCTGAAGCGCCTTCCTCTAGTGGAGAAAGAGATTTGACTTTGTTACCATCAGGACTTATAGAGGATTCAAATTTAGTACAAGTGATGTAAGCCTGCGAAGGTTCTTTTACAGCTTCTGGGGTACTTGGGAAAGAGTGATCTTCAGCACTGCCTTCACTCTCTCTTTCGTAATCCTTCTGCACATTCAGCTTATCTAAACTGCTTTCTAGTTTGGCATCTATCTTACTTCCAACATCCTCTCTCACGCTGCTCAGTCCGTGACTAGCACCTTTCACTTCCCATATCGGCTCAAATGGTTTGAAGTCTGCATATTCCTCCCTCCTAAGAGGGTCTTCTTTCAAAGCCCCCTTTTCACCATGATCATCACCTCTGTATTTGTCTTTGTTATAAAACAGATCTTCCTCGTTTTTCTCAAACAAATCTTGAGGAGTTTCTGGAGACATTTTCAGCTGCTGTGCAGGCATTTTCTCCAGATTAGGTAATTCTTTAGGGCCCTCTAGCTGTGTTTCTTCTTTAGCTGGAGATAAAATGGCTGCTTCTGCTTTAGCAAATGGGGGTTCCGAGTATTTCATCTCTGAAATGTCTTTTTCATTTCCCTCTGCAAGAAATGGATTTCTTGCATTTTCCATAGATTCTTTATAAACCTCACTTGCATTTTCTTTGTAAATGCCTCTTGCAGGTAATCCATCTGAGAGCGTATCAAAGGCTGTGTGCTCTTTAAAGGGATCAGCTGAGATAGGAGAGAAGGAGGGAAGAGAAGGAGCAGTATCAAGCGGGACTGCAGTAAAATCCTCTTGACCAAGCGACTTAGTGCTACCTGGCTGCTCCTGCAAGTCCATAACTTTTTCTGTGACCGTGGACAGAAAGGAAAGTTAGAGAATGCAAGTGCTCTTAAAGTCAATGCAAACTTTCATGACAGGTTCACATGATGTTAGTTATTAAGAGGTTCTTCCAAGTTCTATCATAAACACTACTAGCCATTAAAACAAAGTATCAGTTAAAGTATGCTATTCTATGTCACTTCTTCTAGCAGAGAAGTATGCAAGAGGCTAGAGAAGCAGCAACTTTATGCAGCGCAAAGATCACAGTAAAGCTGAAGATGCCAGACAAGTACAGAGCATCCAAGTACAGCAGGCAATATTAACAGTGAGAGAGGGAGGGTGGGGTGGCAAGGTGAGACGGAGAGAGGGTATGTGTGTATGCTTGTGCATAAACATATGCACAAATGTGCATGCCAGTAAGAAGTCTTTTTTTGACACTTTTTTTTAATGGGATTTTGGTGGACAGTGTTGCTAACAAAAACCACTAAATAAATACTACAGGTACGAATTGTACTTATATAAAATACTGCAGAAAGTTACTATGGATTAAATCTTTCTGCTAAATCAGTAAAGCAACTATGCTTTGATGTGTTAACCTGTTAATAGTATCAACTTCTCTCCTACATCAAGGGTCCAAGAATTCACAGATGGCTGTAGCTTGTTTATAAAACAGTCTACCGTGTAAAGAAATGAATGCGTATTAAAATCTTGAACAGATCAACTGAAAAGTCAAAACTGAAAAACGTGAGAGAGGCTATTCTTGGACCCATGCTGACTTTTAGTAAAGGCAGACTAATTGGAAAGAGTTAATGAGATCAGATCAGAAATGCAGGATTGTATTCAGACAAAGGTGAGCAGAAAGAACTTGCCTGCAGAGGAGTGCATCAGAGGCGCAGATGTAGCAGGAAGAGCAAAAAGGGTCTCATCTGAAAAACAAACAAATAACCTCAGCAGAAATAAAGGCTAGGTTGAAGAGGGGAGAAAGCACGCAAGTAGTCAGTTCCCAGTAAATCAAACAGATCCACAGCCAACATCTACACCCACAGAGAACCACAGAACTAGATACAAGCCAGGTAATTTGGGAGAGAGAATGCTCAGATTTCCCCATTTACAGTGGGATCTTTATGGAGGCAACTGAGGGATCTCCACCCTCCAAGCCAGGGACCAATCTTGGGGCAAGATACACCACAGTACCTACTCTATTTTCATTCTGCAAACTTCCATGCCACTGAGCAGCTACAGTGCCTCTAGCACCAGAAAAAAACACCCGCCATTGACAATGACACACTGTCTTTAGTCAGCTCACTTTGTCAGAGGGTCTCCTAACGCCTTCTTTGGCATGATCCAAGGAGCATATTTTGCTTTGCTGAATTTGTTTTAACCCTAGCATTTCACAAGACAACCCCAGCTCTCCAATTTCCATTCAAGGAGCTAAGTAAATATAAAGGAGGACACCCTTCTCCTAAGCTAAGGAAGTCTCCCTCCTTCACTAATGCGCAATGGTGAGAAGCCGGAGAGTCCCAGAGTTTCTTATTGCGCATTATCTGAAGTAAAAGCATACTGCTACCACATTTTACTAAGCTGCATGAAGCATTCAGTGAAAAACCACTCTAGAAGCAGCAATACCAGCCATCATTAGGAACCAGGCAAATCAAAACCAGTCCTTCTCTGGATTTGTGTGTCAGCAGCAGTATTTTTCCCAGGTCCATCGTGGCCTGTTGTCATTACATTAATGTAAAAATAATAACATTTAGGTAAATATATTTCATTCTGAAGAGTGCATAAAGTCTTCAAATTAAGGCTGTTAAAGAATATTTGCAATTTACATCAATTGTGTTAGCAGAGTGCAAAATTATATTAAAACATTTCAATTAGATTTTGAATTTCCAGTACAGACATCAACAATCTTTAGTTTTATTATTTGCCTGGACAAAAATCAAGTACTGAAAAAGTTAAGAACTTAATTTTTTTAATGAAAAGCAAAGAAAAATAGAAGCAATTGATTTCAAAAGATGAAAGGCAAAAAGTGAGAAATATGGCAGACCCAGCAGCGCATACATAATAATCCAGCAAAGCAAGGCATTACAGTAATTTTTGTTTTGGCATTAGACCACGACTTTCTGCAAAAGCCATGCCACTTCAAGATACTCATGACCTGTCTGGCTTATTCAAGTTAATCCCACCAGCAGTTTCCCAAAAATCAAGTCTCCTCACAACCTACATTTCCTGTCACAATATACAGCCGGTTGGTTTCGTTTTGCAGAACATTGTTATTTTCAAGTGATGTTTATAATTCACAAAATACGGGAAGATATAAGAAAACAGAGTAATGAAGCTGGAGTGTAGGACTCAGTATTTAGAAGCTTACTCAACTCCTGCCAGGCCAAAGGGATTTCTGTTCAGTTTTCTAGAAATTACATTTTTCCTATTAAGGACCACACAGAGAGAAACCTCAATTCCAAATTTAGAACACATTAAAGCAGTGTTACAGTTCAGTGATGGCAAAAGCTTTTAAGGACAAAAACCTCACTGGAGGACAACTGATCAATATGTGACAATAAGTCACAGAACTGCGACACTCATCCGTACCCTGCCAAGTATCACCATATGCCCTTTATTTCAGGAGACGCTCGACTCCGCATTCCCTGGCTCACTGGGATCTCTTCTGCAAGCAGACTGCTCGCAAGGGGCCCACCGCCCCATGAGACAAGTTAGCAAGTCACCTGGTTTGGAGAGTGAAGCAGGGGGCTTCAGTGAGAGCGCAGCTTGGGACTAATCAGTCCAGAGAGCTGCTCTGCCTTCCCCAGAATGAGGCTTTTAGCTTTTAGCAGTAACAGAGGTTTTTCTTCAGTTTCTAGTGTGCCTGGTACCTCAAGGGTTACTGCTGAGCTTTAGATTTTAGGCTAGCAAGCCTTAGGGTTTGCACCAAGCAACAGCACACCCTCCTTGTCTCTCAACATTACGCCCAGATGGATGAAGCAAGCAACATCCCCTGACCACAAATGTAGAACCGTGTCCCTCTATGGGTGTCCTGGATGCCAAGCCTGCTGAAATACCTCATCACTTGTTGGTTAAAATGAGTAGCAGTGTCCACATAGTCCATGCCTGAGCTAGTGTCAATCTGTCACCTCATCTCTTACCCCCCTGTGGCACGCTCCCCTTGGAGCACCACACACACACACCATGTCCAAAGCCTCAAGGGACCTGTGATGTGGCCATTCACCGGGAAGCTGGTAACAGAGACTGCTCCTCAGCCTGCACCTTCCCTGAAACCACACGCTCTCACCTCCTCCGGGCCATGCCAGAGCAGCATAACCTTTTATTTGCTGGAAGGGATCTATGCTTTGGAGCAGAAGAGGAGAAAGCAGGATGGACCTGATGAGACCAGACTGTGCAGCATGAAGACAGAGACACCCCAGAAAGCCCAACAGAAAAGGATCTCAGGGAAACCAAGAACAAGTCAGTGGAGTGGGGATGCTGAAAATGGAGAAATAAAAGAAGTGCAAAGAAAGAAGACAGAGTGCATTGGGGTAAGGAGGCAAAGAGGAAAACACACAAGTCCCTGAAGCTGCAGTACATGTGGTGTCCAAAGACCAACTGCAATCTCTGCCAAAAATTTTAGACTTAAAATCTTTTGAATACTTCCCAAGCCCAGAGAGAGAGAGGTTTCAGTTTCTGATGAGGAACACTGGTTTTAAGACTGTGAGCACCAATTTTTCAGTGCTCCATTAAGACAGTACAATGCAGAAACTCCTTCTCAGGTCTGGCTTCCATTTACTCAACACAGAAATATACAACAGCTGTGCCAGTCACCAAATTCCCAGGTTCTCTTAATGGAAGGATATTATGCCCACACCCAAACTTTATTTTCCACATGTAGCTGGAGTGTGAAAAGGGATTATATAAAAGCAGCATCTCCTAACCAGCCAAGGAGAACCACACACTTACCCTCCACCCACATCAGCATGGCATTTTTCCTGCTGAAAGGAAGAAGATACAAGGACTTTTTCCTGCTGTGGGCCCTGTATAACACCTCCAGGCAAGTAGGGAGGACAGAGTGGGACCTCTACAACTCCCACATCAGCAGGATTGCTAACTGAACCAACCATTCTCTTCAGATTATAATTCAAATTACATGGTGAAAGGAATGGTGTTTTTTCCAGCAATGACATTTGCACTGAAGAATCCTCACCTCCAATGTTGGAGGTAGAAACCTTTCAGAAACAGAACTCTGTGGGTGCTTTGGTTGGCAAGAGAAAAGAAAATGCAGCAGCTATCAGACTTGGCCTGGCATACAGCAAGACTGTCCGGGCTCAAAGGCATACCACAAGGAGCATGCAAGCCACTTCAGCCAACACCTGCAGAACATTAGAGAACCAGCTGCCACTTCCCACCCATTGCTCAAGTGGTAGCTCTGGTAGCAGCTGACAACAAGCGTAGTAAGTTTTGTAATAAAGTACTATTTTTAGTGGAATAACTTCATTTGTAAAAGTGCCAGGAGGATAGGTCACTGAGGGTGGCTTTTCCCATCTGCATATTAATGGCATAAATTAGGTGATTGAGACAAACCAACAAAGAAGTAATACACTACTACTAGAATCAAGTAAAAAAAGTTTCAGAATATATCAAGCTCTCAGCAAGATTATTTTCAAGTAAAGGTGCATATTCAAAACTCCTTTCTTAACCTACAAAGTGGGCCTTTGCTACAGCAAAGCTTCACCCAAAGATATAAAGAAAACCTAAGTAGTCTTCAGTTTTTACAAATCATAACAAAAAAAATAATTCAGTAAGATGAACTGCTCGACTACTGTTTCCATCAGAAGACAGATTTTGTTTCATGAAATACAGAGGAATGAGACCTCAAAATGAACATTAAATCCCTGGGAGAAAGGAGTCCTCACACCAAGTTTTATCTGCCAAAAATCCGTAACAGTGCAGGTTAGTAATCCACCTTCAGCATTCCAGTTAAGAGAAAGACAGACCTCCTATTTGTGAATGCTATCACCTTATATTAGTTACTGAAGTAGTCCAATCGATGGTTTTTAAAGAGAACTTTATAGACAGGCTCAACCTTGCCCATGTGATCTTACAGCATTCAGTAAAATACTAATATCGTATTCAAACATACCCACACGTCACCAAACCAATGACTGCATGACTGCTGTTTGCCTAACAAGGGGGAAAGGCAACAGTTTTGCTCACCAGCACACACTCCTCTGGCCTTTTTTTTTTTTTTTTTTTTTAAAAAAATCCATGTATCTGAACATATCCCCCTAATGTGAAAGGAAAAGTATTTAAGGAACAACAGAACAAAGTGATGCTCAAAGTGATTCATTCTGATTGCATTCCTATTTTTAACCAAAAGCAGTCCGCAAATTTTACCTTGGCTTTTTGCAAATTAAATATTCCCTCAAACAAACAAAAAAAGCCACTCCCAAACAACCCTGTAGCTTCTCCTTTCATTAGCATGAACTCTCATACTTTAAAACTTTGTATTATGGTTTCAGCTAAAAGCTCCACCAGCAAGAAACAGATTTCAGTTTTGTTTAAAAATAAAACACCTGACACCAGCATGACAAAGAGGTGTCATTTTAAACTCTCGTTTTAATTTTTGCTGATTGCTCACTAACTGGTGGTGTTATAAGATACTGTCATTACCAGCATAAAACTTTAAATTTAATATCAAAGTATTGGATAAAAAGCAGAGAAATAAATGGAGAGAGATTTCCCAGACAACTAAGAACAGAAAGTAAAGTTAGCTGCAAAATTTCCAGAGAAAAAGAGAAGAATGTTTAAAGTGAAAAAGTAGTAAACTGACAATTCCAAGAAAACCAATTTATGAAAACACTGCCTTCCCCCTCGCCCAAAACATACTTGCCAACACAAAGCAGAGGACTTAAGTCTAGTCACAGAAAATAAGAACTCGGAAAGAACATGTTCTATCCCTCATCACTGGATTTTTGGTAACTGACGTACCCTTCCATCTGCTCTCACACGTGACTCCTTCCAAGCATCAGCAGCAGGTCTGTGGTAAGGCAGGTTTATTGTTCTGATACTCTCCTTATTTTTATGTATGAGCTCAGCATTGGGGAAAAAAAAAAAATCTAAAGTATTTTATTTTCTACACATAAACAGTGAGTAAACTTCATCCTGACACACAGTTTAGCTTTGGTAGGAGACTGTATTAGGCTGCTAGATGGCAGCTTCAGTCTTCAGAAAATAAAAAACATTTCCTGGAGAATGTACACTATTCTTAAAACAAAAAAACAGTTGGCAAGAATAGAGTTTAAGAATCCACTTCACCTTTGCATGTTTAGAAAACGAGCAAAATGCCTAACTAACAAGGACTTCTTTTATCTTACAGACCTACCACAACGGGACACTGATTTTGAAGGGCCTCTCTTGTTAATACAAATATTTAACAATAAAAGAAAAAAGGTCAAAATTAATACTCAAAGGAATGGCATCTGCGACATGACTCCTATGTTAGTGCAAGAGTTACATTTGCAGCAATCCCTCTAGGGCCAATAAGAAAGAGAAATTGTCTGCTTCTTCAATGCACCGAGTTGTTAATTTGTGCACAGTGAAGGCTGCCCCAAGCAGCATTTCTGATCTCAAACCATGACCTAAGCAAAACACACATACATAGTACTACCATGAAGTTTTACTCTTTTACCGATTCAAGAACTACAAAAACCTCAAGGCTGTTGCAGAGCAATGCAGTACCCTCACACTGCATAACCATAGGGAGGAACTACCATGGGTTTTTTTTCTCCTCTATGTATTGACATCAAATTATTATGAGTAAATCGTTACCTCCTGGCATAAAATGTCAAAGACAACATACCTGGCCACTTAAAAGTTAAATTAAATGATTTCAAGGAGAGTCAAGTTCTTGGATGCCTAATTTCCTACTGCGGAGTAAACAAGGGCACACAACTTCACAAGAATTTCCTGAGAAAAGCAGCTGCCTACACAAACTCCATTTAAATCATCTCCTGTTATGATGCAATTGTTCTAAATATGGTATTTCACCAAATATTTAAGCCATTCAAGATAAAGAACATTAACTATTAATAGCAACTTTTCTCATCATTAGATCAGGCCGCAGAGCCACAGCAAGTAATTAGGTTTTCTCACTTGGCTCTTTAGTTATACGTGTACATTTATAAAGAGAAGTTTCCAGTTTAGGAAACTCAGACTGTAAACTACTTGGAAATCTTTGAGGAAAGTAGACAAGCTGCTGCAGGAGATGGAGACCGCTGAAGATTTACGTGAAAACAGAAGCTCCATTTTTAACATCTTGAGGGTATCAGAGCTAGGATCACAAGAGGATTAAGGCTTTGATTATTAACAAGGACAGCTGTAGGTTGTCTCAGGTCTTCATGGAAATTACTGCAAAGTGGTATCATGCAGCACCTGCAGAGCGAGTTGCACTATACTGCACAGCACATCTCCCATTTCACATTTTCTTTATCTATTTCAAATAACAAGTTCAAAACAAGCATTTTGAACAATGCTTGCTGCTTTAAATATTCTGTTTAGGGAAACACAAGTCTCCAGCAAGAAGCAAGTGTTTTCTTATCATCTAAGCGGAAATCTATAACCAAACCGGTTTTAAGCAAGGTTTGGGTTTTTTTGGTATCATATTTACATGGTCCAACTTGCAGCAACTTTTCCTCTTTTGGAAAAATTACATTTGAGGCAAGTTGCTCAGCAATGCAGATACTGTAAAGTGTACAACGACAGAGGTAAGGTATATGCCATTTCATCTTCTTTTGATCAGCTATAGAGTGAAAAGCAAGAGAGACAGTACCACTCCCCTGCAATACCCGACTGCCAACCAAAGCAAGAACAGATGGACAAGGAAGATATGTTAATTCTGGCTCTATTACAATTCTTTCCATTACAATTCCCAGGTTGCCAAAGTAAGTACCCACTACAAGGGTGGTTTTAAAAGGCCATTAAATACTTCAGACATATAACTGCCAGCCTCGCCTCACTCTTGCAACCAAACGCTGTGATCAACAACGCTATGGACAAGATCCAAGCAGCATTTCGGAGGATGGTTCTATAATGCCACCTCCTGTTAAAAGTTCCTCCTCCATACGAGTGTCACTGTATCTCCTCAGAGCAGGGACAGAATTTTATCTGGCATATTTTGGTATTAAAAGTAAACAAAAAAAGAAAAAAGCCACATAGGTCAGCCCCAAAGAAGCTTTTCATTCTTCTTATACCAAGTATAACAAGAGAACAAGGAATTATCAGGAACAGAATGCACATACCTCTCACAGACCAGCAGTCCACAGTAGCTCACCATGAGGAAGGTTAAATCCTCTGAAGAGCAATGACAGACTTCTGAGCATAAACTAAGCTCACAGACAAACAAGGGACACACAAGAAGTGCCACGAGATTAACTCTCTCTTCTCCCCCATGTGTATCAACTGATCTAATCACACAAATTCTGCCTTCTTACAGAGTTAGCATCAGGTGGTGGGTAAATACCTCCCTTTATTAACATCAGGTGGCCACAACAGTCAACTTCAACTGTTCACAGCCATCTCCCATGGCTAGAAATACCCACTTCACGATCACAACTGTATTTAATATAGAAATCACAAATACATTTAACAGCAACGCTTAGAATGAATCTAGAATGATTTCAGATATGAACATTCACAGATCCAGTATTTATATTCACCAATTTAGATTAATGTATTTCATTAAAAAGAAAGAAGCAGAAGGAAACAATCTAGCCAACTGCAAACACATGTGTCCAGCTACACATGGCTTTAAAGGTAAGTATTTAGTCTCTGGCAATATTTGTAACCAAAAAAATACTACATAATTCCCCTAAAACTAAGTAACTCTTCCTTAAGACCCAGACTCTTTAACCATATATTGAAGTAACAAACAGAAATCTGGATTCTGGCAGTGCCACAAAGCAGAGAAATATAATAATTACACCAGAACTTACTCAAAAGCAGGAGGTCTAAAGAGCCATGCAAATCCTATCATTATGCAGACATTATCCAATTTAATTTTGGAGATTATACCAATCATAAGATTCCCTTTCACCAATTTGTACAGATGGAATTTTCCCCTGCTCTCCCCACAATTAAACAAATTAAGCAGTATTTAGATTAGCAGCTTTATCATTGCAGAAGAACATATTTATTAGCTAAATTAATCTTTAAAGAATGGAGATGCTACTGATTTAGCATCTATTCCCAACACATTACCTTGTGTGACAAGCGTCTGACATAAGAGCTTATGGTCTGTAAAATAAAAACAAATTGATGCATAAGACATTTCGTCTCAAAAGAGGGAAAAAGAATATGGATGTTCATTAGAGGCATTTGTATAAGCATATCTTTTAATGAAATTAACAAAGCCGTGTGAAGATCACACACACTGTCCTGATGTCCTCCTCATCAACAAAGATGATCAGATATCCAGCAGCACTGCGCTTCCTGGGTTGCAACAGATTTTGGTCAATACAGGTTTTAGATATCCGCTTTAGTTTTTTGTCACTTGGACACAATTCACATACACGGGAAAACTGACTTTCTTATCTAACAATGTGATCTTTTACAGAAAACTTGGGTTTAAAACGCTGGAAATTCATCCCTTTGCCCTTTGAACAGCATTTCTCAAGCTGAAGGCATGAATACTGAAGACCTGGCTGAAGACCAAGAAAGAAGCTAACCTTTCTTCCAGCACTACCACATACATTTTTTGACTTCCTCCAGATCTTGCTTGTTCCTCTCAGTTCTGCAGCTACAACCTGCTTTTGAAGGCCTCGCACATGCTCTTTCATCTGTTTTACTTGGCATTCATTGCCTTATCACACACAAAGGACAGAGATGGACAGGCATTAAGGAATTCTATCTTCTGTCAGAAAAGAGGGAATAGCAGAGTTCAAGAAAAACTGTCACAAACCAGTAACAACTGAATAACCAGTAGGATTTTGACATCAGACCAACAGCAGCTAATAGACTGAGAACATTTTCAATTGGCATCAGAAAAGTTCATCTTTATCTCAATGTTGTGTCTTATTTAAAGACATCTTAATTAACATATTCTTCCTAGCCGATGAAGGTGATGACATGATTGGTCTGTTCATTAAAAAGCTGCAAGTAAAAGTTCACAGTACATTCCTAAGACACAAAGCAAGCCTTCCAGTAAAACCAGGGAGGGTCAAACTGGTATTCCTAACACTTCTACGGAGGGGGGGGGGGGGGGGGGGGGGGGGGGGGTTTAAATTAAAATTATTCTTTCTTTATACATCAGAAAGCAATAAATGGAGACACACCCATTAAAAACCATGGGGAAGAGCAGTCATCTAAAAACATCTCTAACTTAAAATCTTTGTATTTTGACAGCTACAGTTAGCAGCAGATTGATTATTTCCACTTGAAAGATAAAAACATTCTACTGAGATAATTTGATTTTCTCAGACTTTGTGAATATTAATAAGTCCATTATTTTATTACTACTGTAATAGTTCTTATTGATGGAAATACCAATTACAAAAGCTATCCACCAAACGACTGTCATATGGCTGTAGTCCAGTGATCGCAGTGCTAACTGTAGTGCTGCCCTAAAAACAGTCTTAAAAAGTAGAAAACATTATGCAGTGTTTTCAAAGCGTAACAGGAGTAATTTCTACTTTAGATTATAAAACAAATTAAAAAGTCACATGAAAACATACTTGATTGTTCTACTTATTCTAAGTCTCACAGTTCTCTATTCTTTACCTGGTAATAATAGCTTTTTCTTTCATTTCTAACGCAGTTTCATAGTTACACAATTTTCCTCCTACTTCATGGATAGCGTTTCTGAGTATCTCAGGACAATTTATCTGTAAGCTATACGTTGCTTGACATTTTTAGCCAGCAAAAGACCAAGAACTATTTCCTTGCTTACAAAACATCTAGAACCTGAAGGGCATTTTCAGATTGAACTATGCACTGCTAATTTTCCTATCTGAGTTTCATAGTTACTATAGTAACATGCCTGCTCAAAAAAAGGCTTAGTTCATTCAAAATATTAACAGAAAAGAAAGAAGCGTAACTCAAGCACACCAAGACATGCCTCAAGTTGCTGGTTAAGCGCCTTTTGTTATTCTAATACCTTCCCAGCACACAAAGGCCAGACTGATCTGGTGACAGCCACCAAGCAGCTGGGTGTGGCAAAATGGACACTGAAACAGGCAAAGCCACTAACTTCCCTCAAAATCGGGTGGAAAGCAGCAAAGACCCCAAAGAATTCTAACAGCATGGGAAAATTAGTCTCCAGGGTTAGAAGAATGACACCTATATGCCTTCTGCTACGTAGCCAGGCTCCCAGACTGAGAGCTCTCCAAAATCCTCACCTTCCCCGTCCTGGACACTGGAGGAGGAGGAAGGAAAAGTGAAACATCCTCACAATACACCAGCCAGGAAGTTATACTAGAAAAATGCATCACAAATTACTGAAATAACACAAGATGCATCTGCAACCCACTTAGAAATCATAGTTTTCCAATCACAGATCTACTTTAAGATCGTCTTTTCACCATGCCAGTTGCCAACAACCACACCTTATTTCTCTCCTTGTGAGCTGCACAGTTTGAGTCTCTTGACCTTAGGCCTTTATCCTCCAACTACCACTCATTTCTAACCCATCTGTAGATCAGCTGTTGCAAAAGGACTTGACACCTTCCTAGCAACTTTGCACCAGTCAGCAGGAGAAAACCACTGACTGGGAGGGTTAAATGTTGTCCTTGACTTAGAGGAGTGCTGCTGTTAGTGGTTATCTACGAGATAAGAGGTTCAGTGCTCACCAGTGGCGATGCAAGAGGGTAGTCTGTAGACATGCTGCAAACTTCCTTAAGTATAGACAGGGAGGAAGGGAAAAAAGGGCAAACAAACAGTAGTTCTTCACTGTCTCCTGACTTGTGGTTTGTAGGATTTCAACTCCAAGGGGAAAACTCCCAATGCAATTCAAAACTTCCCTGAGGGCTACATCATTATACAGTAGGTGGAAGCTGTGTGGTTTTATCCTGGAAAGCAAGTCAAAGGATACACACACGAAGCAAACATACTATCAAACTTGGCAGGACTATCCTTGCACGTACTTCTGGTTAACAGAAGAAATAGCTGTTTGGCTTTAGAAACTCTTGTACCAGCTGAATTACAGAAGCAGGCCCCACTGTGCTAGACATCGCATGTGCACATGACAATAAATGAAACCATCCCCTGTTGAACTCACCTAGATAGGAACATGAAATACAAAAATGAAGATACTAGCTTTACACCAGTCAAATTGCTGGTTCCTCTCCTCCCCTCCCCATATGCCACTATAATGGAAACTGTGTAATAGAAAAAAAAAAATTACATTTTACCTTTAATATACCTAGGTTATGACCACCTCCCTTACAGCTTTACTGACTACATTTAGGAAGAGAAAGGGTCTTGCACCTCAAAGAAACACTGAAGATCAGTGGGAACATATTTTAATAAACGAAGGGTGCAAATGAAAGTCACCAGTGACAGTATTCAAGGACAGCTGTATTTTTTCCAAGTCATGCTGCATTCCGTCCTTAAAATCCACACAACTCTGTATGAGTCTTTGCATACATCGCAGCACACCAGAAAACTCAGCAACACAGAAAAAAATCTGTGGTGCGTATATGCTGCTTTAGAATTTGTATATAATACAAATGACAGGATCTGCATATCCCCATCGCAGGATAAAAGGTACAGCCTATAGAGCAAGCAGAAGCAGGTATAGCTCACTCCATTTAATCACCACCTACTGCAGCTGGGGTCAGCTTGGTGAGGGCGAACTCTAACACAGAACAGTTTGTGTGCTCCTGGTACAGCTTGGGGCATCCCTGCTGACCTCTGCCTGACACTGGCACGTAAGCAAACTGTTCGTGAAACCTCTCCTCTTCAACACTGATGAATTAAAACCAAGTCCTATAAAACTAAACGGAAAAACAAGACTAATTAATAAACTGGCCCTTCAGAACATTTGCATACGTATTGAACCGTGGCCAAGCCGCAGGCAACTGACACGCCAGAAGACATCTTTATTCACTTTGGACGCTGGTGTGTGGCCAGTCTGGTGGGTTTACTACACGGGTTTCTTGTAAGTGCCTTTACAAGCAGCAGTATGTGCTGCTGGGATCTGGGGCTTTAAAGATGGCAAGTGGCTTACTGGTTAATCTCACTTTGGGCAGCTAGCAAAAAAAAAAAAGTACAACTACCTCAAATTTACTTTTCTTTGCACTGTACCTAAATTTAGGTAATCAAAAGATTTAAGCAGTAATCTCTCAAGAAGAATTGTAATTTTTGCTACCCACGTAACAGTGAGTAGCAAAGAAAGAAAGTGTCCAGGAGAGCATAAGTTTTACTGCAGTCCTCTTACTTGTTTTCTTCTCCGGCAAATATTTATATTAGCTCTTAAGAAGGTAGGCTACTGATACACAGCCAGAGACTTGCATTACATATAATTATGTCAGTCTCTTATAACAATGATACTGAATACTCCTAACTATGTAACTAATAGTAACTACAAAGATTTACTTTTAAAAACACCTCCAGAAATATAAATAATACATTTTAATGGGCCATCAAGTGGCCCATACATTTTCTCTATTGTTATACTGACAAAAAGCAGCACCATGGCCTATTGTTCCAGATAAAAGAATCCCTACTATTCTTTGCATACTTGCTACAGGCAATGCTACTTTCTCCTTTTCTTGGAAATAGAATTTCAAAGTTATTTGCCTCAAATCCGCACTAAATCAAAGCCTTGGATTTTAAATATCAAGGGAATAGAATATTTCCTAAATTTCTACATTATGAACTACAATTCTTCGGTTATACCTTAAAATCATACAGCAGAGCTGAAAGTAAATGAAACCATAACCCTCCAGAAGAGATGAACCATCCCAGACACGTGGCCATCCACGCCAGTCGCCCTGCCACAAGCTGCAGGCACCAATCCGAGTTTGCCAATTTCACAGCAAGACTGAAAGTGAACTAATTTGAACCCAAGTTAAATATTTTAACTGAGAGTTTTAACACAGATGCAAAACTAAAAAAATACTTGATGTTTAAATGGGTACTTAACATGCTCGAAACTAAGCACTCCTTGCATCTGAGAGGACCAATGTATTCATAACATAACTAGACCACGCTTTTATCAAAAGAATTTGTTCCCATCGAGTAGTTTCAAGTTCTTAAAACACAGCCTGTAATATTCCAACCCATCATTAGATGGGTATTATGTGTTACAACAACTTGGCTTTGGAAACCACGCCTCCCAAAGATGCCGGTCCTCACTTCAGAGCTCTAAATTAATCATCGCAGATACATTCTGTCCCTTCCAACTAGGTCTAATAACTCTTTGACACCACTTCTCAGCTATGCTACCCAATTCTCACATGGTTAGGCCTCCTCTACTCTAACAGAGAAGATATATTTCAGGAATTACTGTGCTCCTTGCCTTATCCTTCACGGTCAAGGAGTAGAAAAATGAGTCAGCTCTAGAAATCACACTTTTATCCCTATTCTTCAAAGCAACAGCAAGATTTGGTTGATCCTATTCCTTCCCTTCTGTTCTGCTCAAACCTTCCACAGCGCCACTCAAAAAGCTTGCCTAGAAAAATTTCTGTTCACTTATTGTATAGGATCCCTCTCAAGTCTGTTGCAAGCTTTTGTCATCATCTGTCCACCAAATGGTGGAAATATAAAAAAAAATCTCCTCAGCATAATGCTACACAGAGAGCTACTAGAAGAACAAAAAAAGGAGGCTTCATGAAAGACAACAGCATAACTAACCATAAAGTCCTGTCACATATGCAAATAAAATGCATTGTGAAACCCCCCCAACTGCAAATTAAATTCAGGTTTAACAGGCCGGTTTTGGTCATTGTTCCAGACACCTTTTTTTTTTTTGATTAAGTCTTGAATATCATGTTCACTCATACCATGACATCAAGTTATTACTGAAATCTTGCATCTTTAAAACATATACAGCGTACCAATGTGACAACAGCAATGAAGAATGCACCATCATGATTACAAGGCACTTTGATTTGTTCATTTTCACGGTTTTAAGGGCCTCAAGTTAGCTCTTGTATTTTGAACTAAGCAAAAGCAGAGCCAAGGCACAATAGCAATCCGCATGCAACACATTAGTCATGCTGGGTCAGCTCCTGGATTAGACCTCGCAAGAAGGGTTTTGGCACTCTGGCAGCGTTGGCAATTGTTCAGGGGGCGGCACGCCCTCCACTACAGCACTTTTGAACGCGGGGTACCCCAACGTTAAGGGGTGACCCCCTTAGACAAGACCCAGATGACAGCCACGGCTAGCTGCGGCCGTCCAGGAGGCATACGCAGGACACGAGGTTGACATTTTTCTCCCAGTGCTGCCACACCTACAGCACCGAGCAGTCTGTATGCCTTTTGTGCTTCCATACGTACTTCACTAGTTGACACTCCCTCTTGGGGTTTAAGATTCATTGTCTGAGGCCGGAGAGCGGCGTTTCCCACAAAGGGCTGCCGGCCGCAGAGCTGCACGCTGTGCCAGGCCCGCAGAGACGCCCATCCCCTCACCTTTCCCCCTGGCTCCCTGCCCTGTGAGGCAGGCTTAGGAAAGGCGGTAGCGCTGCTCCTTAACTCCTCTTCCTCGCCCCTCCCAGCAAGGTGATTTGTTTAAAATGAGTAAGATTAAAAGCATCTGTATTCCCCTCCTCCCCCACGCTCCCACGGCCGCAGCGGGTACCCGCCGCAGGGCCGCCCGGCGCCCCCCGCCCCCGCCCAGCCCCGCAGGCCGCTGTGTCGGGCCGCCCTGCGGGTGAACCGTGCCCGGGACGATGCGGGGAGGGGACGGGAAAGCAGCAGCTGCGCCGCAGGCACGTTTTGCGCCGGGGCAAGAACCGGCCGGACCCGCGCGGGCGGCGCAGCCCCCGGCGGGCGGCCGCGGCCGTTACCCCAGGCTCTGCCCCCCGCACCTCCCCGCGACGCGGCCGTTGCCAGGCGGCGGCGGCGGCCTCGCCCCCGGGCGGCCCATGTGCGAGGCGGCGGCCGGGGCGGCGCTTCCCCCCTCCCGCCATTAGCATAACACAGAGGGAAGGCGGAGGGAAAGGGAAGAAATTAAAAAAAAGACAAAAAAGGGGGAGGGGGAGCCCTTTTTCCCGCATGAGCTGCGGCGGGGCCACGGGGAGCGGGGCCGCGCCCCGGCGCGGCTGAGGGGAGGGAGCGATGCCGCAGGAGGCGGCCGAGGGCCGGCAGACAAAGGGAGCCTCCCGGCGGGGCAGCGGGGAGCGAGAACCGGAGCGATTCGGGCAGAGGCGCCCGGCCGCGAGGACCGCTGCCCCCCTCCCGGCCGCCGCCCTCCCTGGCCCCAGGGCGGAGGCACTCACCAGCCGAGCCGGAGGAGGACCCTCTTCTTCGCGGGGCGGCGGCGGCGGCGGGCTCAGGCTTGGGCGGCTGAGGCTGAGCGGGCCGGGCGGGGGCCGAGGGCTGCTCCTGCGCGGGGGACGGCGTGGTGGCGGAGGAGGAAGAGAACGAGACGGCTCCCGGGGGGCTCCAGTCGGGCTGCGGTGGCTCCGGAGCGGCGGGGCGGGGCGGCTCGGCGGGGCCGCCGAGGTCCAGCAGCTGCGGCGGCCGCTCCTGCAGGGCTGCGGTGGGAGCCGCGGCGGGCTTCCTCTCCATCACTTCCAGCTGCTCGTCGAAGTCTTCGTCCTCGTCCTCCTCTTCCTCCTCTTCTTCCTCCTCCTCCTTCTCGTCGTCGAGCACAAACTGGTAGTTGAACTGGGGCTGCTGCGGCCGCGCTGGCCCGGAGGAGGAGGAGGAGACCAGGGGTGACTGGTCCAGCTCGTCCATGGTGCCTGGAGCTGGCGGAACAATGAGTGCGCGGCGCTGGGGCTGTGCCTCTGCCGGCTGCGGGGGGAGGGCGAGGGCTGCGCTGCCGCCGCCGCTGCGGGGCCCAGACTCCACGCCCTGTTGAGTCACCGGTGGGGGAGGCGGTAGGGCGCGGCCGCCTGCACCGCCCCGCCCCGCCCGCCGCGGCGCTGAGCGACGGCGGCAACGGCCAGTAGGAAAGGGCGGGGGCGCGGGACCGCCAATGAGGCACGGCGCTGGGTGCGGCCGCCTCATGAATATGCAGCGCAGGGGCGGGGCGCGAGGGATGGCGAAGCGGGGATGGAGAAGTCGGGTAAAGTTCAGCGCGGAGAATGCGGGGTGGGGCGGGGGCGGCCCGCGGGGCGGGGCGGGGCGGGCCCCACCTGCGCACCGCCCGGGGACCCGCGGAGGGGGCGGCGCTGGGGGCCGCGGCGCCCCCTGCGGGACGGGCCTGCGGGGGCGTGGGGGGCGCAGCCCGCGGCCCCTCGCGTTAACGGGGCGGGGGGGGGGGTGTCCCTCCATCCCTCCGTGGGCCGGGCTCAGGCAGCATCGTGACAGACATCTTGTGAGTGCGCGGCGTGATTCATCACTTTCCGCTGCCAGGACTAGCGCTACTTTCTCAAACAGCGGCCAGAAGCCCTTCGCTGTTAAGCAAGGGAAGGGTATCGCTGGGCTCCTCGGGGGCCGTGCTGCAAGGCACCGATCAACCGTGACGCGGGGTCCCTCACCCGGCGTGTGGCCGAAGCGTCCCGAGGCGTCCCGGGCGGCTCCGCAGTGCGGGGCCGGGAGGGGGTGAGGCTCTGTCCCGCTCCTTCTCCTCGGGCTTCGCGCAGGCAGGAACATCCCCCCCGGGGTGGGAAGCGGAGCCAGTCAGCGCCTTCCTCCGAGGGGAATGGAAGTTCTAACCACAGCATGATGCAAAAACCTTACTGCGTCTGAAAAAAACAGAGAGGAGACGTTTTCAGAAGAGGCAAACTTGTTTAACCACTGGTTTTAGTTTAAGTCAGCCATCAGAACAGATCTAACCATCTCTGTAAAACCTGAATTCCAACCGTGCAACTTGTGCAGGAAAAAATGGCAGCTTGTTCACAAAGCAAAAATTGGCATATCTCTGTGTCAGACTCTGGTGTGGTCTCTTGCTTTCTGCTCAGAGGTGGAACGTTGGCCAAAGCCCTTAGGGTAACGCTTAATTTAACTAAAATGGCGTATATTTAGATGCAATTTCCACCCACACAGCTACCACAGCAAAACCAAAAGGAGTTATAATTCTATATTTAATACTGTTCCAACATTATTATGGATTTTTAACCCACAGATGATTTGTTCTCCCACGTGTGCCTGTATAAAGAGATTAGTTCATGGAAACGTTCAGAGCGAGCAGACTGCAAGCTCGGTGAGACACAAGACCTCGCTAAGAGGAACAGCAGCTCGCCGATTACTTCCGTTCTGCCACGTGGGATGCAGTGTATGCAGACATGCATGTGCAGGTGAGCGGTCCCGTGAAGCAGAACGCCCAACGCCCTGGCATCGGGAGAAGTTCCCGAGCGGGCTCTGTTCAGCGCATCTGAACGCGTGGAGGTGGTGAGGGGGCAGCTACGCTTCGTACTGCAGAGGGAAGAGTCTCTAGCACGAAACTGGGGTTAGACCTCCAGCGTTCAGTCACTTGCCGAAAACCAGGATGGCACCACGCAAATGGAGGGACCCTGAGGGGTCCCAGCATTGAGCCCTCTCTTGTCTCAGAAAAACATATCATATTCTTCGCGTGAACTGTCTGAACCCAAATATTTGAGCGTGGGTGGGTGGTTGTTGCCATTGTATCGCGAAGGCTATTCTAAAATATCTCATTTTCTAAATAACTAGGAGACCGCCTTCTAATTTGCAGTCTTAATTTGCTCAAGGCCAATCTAAGTGCTTTTCCCACTCTTCCCTTGAATTTAAATTGTTCTTTTCTCTGAATGTCAATTTCTAACCTGCTTAAAAGAAAACACTTTGTCCGGCCCTTGCTGTCCTAAGCTACAGCTAGAGAAGCTCTGCTGTCACCCTCTCCCTTGCTGCTCCGAGCAGCCTTTCCCTGCACCCGATCCCGTCTCAGTTTGGGCACAGGGAGTTTCAGATGAGATTTTTTTCAGGGATGTACAAGACATCAATATTCCCTATCTCGACCGGAAGTGACTAAAAGGAATGTGAAAAGTATTTTTATAAATACAGTGAAGGCAACACTGTTATCCCGATGGAGATAAACATTTCACAGCAGGTGAACAAGCACTTGACAACCTGTGACGTCTTTAGACCTTTTCCGCTAAGATTTTGTATCTTCTGTTGACAAATTATCCGTGTAGATTTTCAAGTCAGCCTTTTTCACAGTGATGTAAGGGATGTTACAGTGGCAGCAGGATGGATGTATTAAATTCAATGTATATGTCAAACATGTAAGTTTGGGCTAAATTGTATTCCTAGTTTTATTGTTACAGCTCTGTTGGAGCCAGTGGACTACATATGCATAAGCAAAGACCGATCAGGCTCAGCAGCTCCCATCATCCTTACTGAAATTTGTATTGCACTGCTCAGAGTGTAACCCAAGGTTCAGCGCAGTCAGCTTAGGTATCGACCTCGAACCTCACCAAAAATACGTCACTTATCCCTGAATGGTATTTTTGATCTAGCAGAAACGGTGGGTCCTGACCCGGAGGATCACAGCCCTAGATCTCTGCTCTAACTCCAGTACCAGCACTTCCACTGCACCGAGCCACTAATTAATTTGGTTCGTGATTTGGGATATAAACTGACAGCTTCAGTCTTCTTTTTACTTATCGATTGCTACATCTACTCAGTGTCTTACACCAGCGGCCACAGCGTAAGTGCATGCAAAGAAAATCTTAACAATATTTCCTCTCTTTTCCTACCAGCTAGCCAATTTGGAGAATGTACATGGGGGAGAGCACCCAGTTCTGGGTAATGTCAATTCTCAGAACATTTTTACTCTTGGAATAAGCTTAATATAATAAATCGCCTTAAGAAATGAGTAACAATCTGCTGATGAATTTTATCTGAGAAAAAAAAAACCAGGCCAGATTTAATGACCTCGTCAATGAATAGAGGTCTGTAATCTTCAGTGGCATTTTACCCTATTCACAGTAGATGACTGGGCCTGAAATATGTTACTAAAAGGAAAATTCAGCTTTTCTGTGTACTCATTTATTATAGACCAGGAAAGTAAATAGACTTTTATTTTTGTATTGTAAATCTGCACTTTTTTGTGTAGCAAATAAAAATAGTTTGATTTAATAAAGTCTTTATAATTTCACCAGCCAATCTATTTTTCGCATCTCTTGGTTAAACAAGAAAATGGAATTTTAACATTCCATTAAAATATACCCTAAGGCAACAAGGTACTTTCAAAAATTTGTAAAATTCTGAGTACAGACACAGCACTGAAACTGATTTTAACATATCTAACTGCAGTGATTTTTGGTCATTACAAGTAGGAAAAATCTATATATAATTCAGCTGATTTTATCAAAATGCTTGAAAGAGAATCCATCATCAGTTAAAGAGAAATGAAAGGGGTTTTTCTCTAGAGAAAGGAAGTGACTAAAGGTCTTGGAGGGAAACAGGAAGGGAGTTCCAGATAGCCTGAGCAAGTCAAATTAACAAGCCAGAGGAAAATACAGCTCTCCAGTACTGAAAATATACTGCAAAACACCCTTTCTTTTAGCTCTTTAGAAAAATATTTTACAATTCTTATATGAAGATTGTCAACAAGTAGGAGCACTTTGCAGATAGTCAGCAAGTTAATTTACACACTTAGTTTTCATGAGATGTTTTCGTGTAACGAACTTAGGAAGAAAAGCACTCGGCACGTGAAAGAGAAACACCAGTTGGTGTGTTTCTGAATTTCCACAGCAGTGCTGACAATAGCTGCGCACTGGTTGGATTTTTTTCTGTCCATTGTGACCGCCTACTTGATCTCACACAGAAGTAATATGATATCACAGCGTATTGTAGACTAGGAAAATAATTGTGATGGGACAAATGTAGTATTGTCACTTCACAGCAGGATCAAACAGAAAAAAAACATTTGGTCTCAGAGAGTAACTTAAAAAGATGGAGTTAAAAGTGCAGAGATGGTTGGATTTCTGTCCCTCCTTTTAAGCTCAAAGTATGATCCTCCAGGTTTCAGGCATCATGTCTGTATCTCTGGAAGAATAAAACTCTGCAATTCTTTTGTTTTCAGATTATGCCTGTGCTGCGGTGCCTTGAGCATCAAGCATATTTACCTAGCAGGTTTGTCTTCATTTGAACACCTGCTGTGCTTCTTTTCAAGATGAGTGGTGGGATGTTGTCCAAAGTCACTGCTTAGTTTATTAATACAAATGCAGCATATGGAGGGAAAAGTGTTAAAGCAATAGTACAGAAGGATTACCATCTCTTGATGGTAACTGAGTCAGGTTCAGCTTTGTCAGAATCTTCTGGAGGGCCTGCCTTTCAGCCTCGTCCTCTGCAGTAATTAACATTTTCTTGACAGTAGCTTTTTAAACCTTTTATGTTCTTTAGTGTTCCGGGCACTTCCTATTCTGGAATTGTTTCTTACATCCCATAGGCTGACTTAAATGGAGCCAGGTTTTTTTTATCCCCCCAACATCATCTTGATAAATCAAAACAGTCCATTTCTACAGTAAATGTCCTTATAACCATGTCAATATACAGCACTCTGATTCAGATCTGTCACAAAACATTCTTTAAAACTTCCTTCAGCCAGCCAGCCGGGTGCTGAGCCAGTCCATCTGCATAAATGACAGTGGTTTAAAGACAGCTCTAAATTACACCAGCTGCCGCGAGTGCAAAGTTGCCATTAGCTGTAGCTTTAAATTCCTACATCCAGGTAATTTCTTCCTAGGCCACAACTTGGTCTAGTTAAGCGTTCATTCAAAGGAACCAAAGCTGATGCATAACATTAAAAATGACATTACGACAGTGAACAAGAATACATTTGCTCACCATTAAAATATACCAGCGTTTGAAGTGAACCAAAGCAACGACCGGTAATACACAATGCTCTCCAGCAAATGAGACTATGACGTGAGGAATTCACATCACTAAAACTGCACAGGAATCCACTGTTAATTGGGTTTTGGTGTGACTACTCTTTCCCTGGCAAAGAACCATTAGGTCTTAAAAGATAATGCACAGTTAAGATACCAATTTTACATCTTACAGACATTTAGGACCCTAGGCAGTGGGGTCCTTCCACAACCAAAGACGATGACGTTTACACTGAAGAGAGACGAGACTTCTGTGCAAAAACCTCAAACATTTCCTGTAGCACTTCCATGTTCCTGGATAACCTCCTATCTAAATACTGACCCCACCGAAGGCTGCTTAACTTGTAGGACTAACAAGTTCCCAACAAGCAGATAGCGTGGATTTAAAATAAATATTTTCCTTGAGGCCCTTTCCTCTCTGCCCAGTCAGGGGAGTGAGGGTTGGATACTCTGAGGGAGCATGCAGTCAATCAGAAAAGCCCTTAAGTGAAAATAAAGACTAAAGACTTACCTTTCATTATTACAATGATGCAATATATTAATAACAAAATGGAATCAAATGTGTCCATTCACATGTTAATAATAGTGTATTAGGCAAACAAAGAGCCATGGGAACGTGGTAGAATGATGGACACTGAATGATTTTTAATAACACTTTCTAAATTCATCAGGTCAGTGTAGAAAATTTAAACATACAAGAATGTGACGTTTTCTGTGACTCTCTGTGAGCATTCCTAAAATTTTCTAAGGAATCAGAATGAATGGTAGAAATTTTTCAAATTACCAAGGATACCTGTAATTCCTCACTTTAGGTTTAATATTGCTACTCATCAGCCCCTCACACTTTCAAGAAATACAATTAAATTACTCACTTACCAGTTTGGCCATACTACTTTACACTCCCAAGGAACATAAGGACCACCAGCTTCATTGGACCTAGACACAAAAAATACATTCTCTATTAATACCTTTTGCAAACAGATCACTGTAATATCATAATTACTTTTTCTAATTCATGTTCTCCCCTCCTACTTTTCATTTAAACATGAATGCTTAAAGTCAGTATCAAGTTTAGATCCCAGCATCCCTAAATCTATACCCATGGACGTGTCTAAATTCAAACTTTTCAGCCTTAATACTTAGCTTTTTTTTTTAAGGTTTTATTCTAGTTCTGCTCTGTTTTATGTGCACATCCCACACACTGTAATTAATGAACCAGCAATGTTTGTTCCCTGTGTGTCTGGGGTTTCAATTGGGGGAAGAAAGTCCCCCCATCACTGGGGGCATGCCCAGTACTGACATATTTGCAACGTTAATTCCCAAGGAGCGAAGAAAGGAGGATGTACTCATTACATCGCAAATCAGAGCACGGACAGAACAGTTTTCCAAATGTAGTTTTAGAGCAGAAACGGAATTTGGATGGCATGTTCCAGGCTCAGAGTATCTAACCTCTCTCTAAATCAGGGGTGCTCAACCTCTGATTTCTTAACTTGGAATGTACAAGTGACTGAGCTGAATTAGCTGAACAAACCAATGGAGGGAAATATATTCCCCGCATATTCAGGGGAAGATGCAGGTGGCAAGAGCTGATCTGGCAGCTTCACCATTCTGATTCCAGATGTCGAGCTAGCGATGCTACTAGCTCGGTGATTAGAATTTACACCTCCAACAGCAAGAATGAACTGTCTGAAATCACGGTATTTTATCTACATTATTTTAATAGCTTTTTTAAAACTTAGGAATTCATAAAAGTTATAATAATTTGGAATTTATATTGGTTTGCCTTTTTTAAAGGACAAGTGCATATAATTTAAATTAGAAATCGATTTTTGCTCTTTTTATGCATTGGTATTTATCCACTTAGGAAAGAAACAGCCTGGTAACCAACATTCAGGGTTATTCCCTTGGCTGCCAAATATGCCCGAGGAGTAAACAGATTGATAGTAGCAACATTTTCACCATTACTGTAGAGAAGGTTGATGGCATTGCTACTGGGACTATAAAACTTGAACGTACAAGCAAAGTTTACCCTGGAAGCAACAGTACTGATTTTAAATGGCTCTCATTTGAAAGGTACCAGCCCACCCTCTTCTAGCACTTTGCTCACTGCTTAGTAACTTGTGCCTTGTAACTGCTTTTATCAAACTACAGCAGCTGGAGTCTTCACTCGAGTTACAGAGGTGGTTTGGGGTTGCAGTGCATTTTTGACTTCCAAAGACAGAAGGCGTGGCAGCTTTGGAAGACACCACCAAGACTCTGACTGCTGCTGCTTTCTTATGAGCATTTAGGGAGCTCTTCCTTTTATCTGGGTCAGACAAAGATAGGACAGCTAAAAAAATTTTCAGCATGACTACCCTGCTTTCTCCGTATCACGTCAAGCTCATCATACACTGAAGCCCTTTATCTCCCTCACCTTTCCCCACATAAAACACTCCAGCTTTTGAACACTTGGGACAATTTCAGTTAACTATGGCAGTGGCAGAAGATTCAAGGATATTAAGTTCCTGATAGTTTTGTAAAAATCAGCAGCTGGCTAAATTACAGAGAGCTGACAAGCTCTCCTGTGGAGAGGGAGCTGGGAGAACCTGATTGTTCCCCATTCCATTTGGGAGCCATCAGCTAGTATGTACTTTTTACAACCGTGTCTGTCTTTTACCCAGATGGCAAAACCAAAAAGGAGGATAAGAGAGATGTGAGAACAACTGAAGATATTCCAGGATAGAGATGCAAACAGTGTAAGACCTGAAGCTATAGGAAACCTGAATTTGCTAGTTTTACTGGTTTTGGAACTAGTTTCTGACTGTTGTAGATAGGGTGAGTCATGCCAGTGGAACTGTGGTGAAGGCTACCTAGGTGCAGCCACAGTTTTGGCAAGGACAGGAAAAAAAGGTAGATAAATCTTGTAGGCTGAATTCTCTCTGATATATCCTGTGAAAAGGAGCCAAAACAAAAGGAAAAGATCTTGAAAAAACAGCACATGAAAAAGAAGTTACATTGGGCTACTTTATTCCCCAAAGAAAACTGAGGTTCTTCAGACTTTCTAGGGCATGATGTTTGGCAGGTATCACTTATTCTAAGCTGTTTTCAAATGCATCTTATTCAGTGCAAACGTAGTTTTTACTCTTCTCATTGTAACTTGTGAAAAACTAACATATTTCAGTAAAAACTGACTACTTGAACACCACGTAACATCTGCTCAAATTACTACTTCAGCACAGGCTATTAGCTAAGATTAACGGGTTTTACTCCATCAGTTAGAAGCAGGTTGCTAAACAGTGCAAGTTTTAATGTATGAGTCTGGAAATAACTATAACTTGACCATATCCTGGGCAGAAATGCCTGGGTAAATTGGAAAAAAAAAAATCAGTTTGGCTTTAGAGGTAGCTAGCTATATGTTACTTGTTTCTCATCCGAGTCTTACCCACTTTAAGCTTTAGAAGATAAAATCAGCATTTAGAACTAGTGGTCTTTAAGATTTATCCAGCTAAATTTGTTCAATAGAGTTCTTCTAAATTTTGCATTGTGCCATTGTAATGTTAAACAGATCTCTCTGATGGAGCACATTAAAACCTTCCGGAAGTGAATATAGATGAACTAGAGATGGCAGACGGTGTCTACCCTCAGAAACTTATTTCCTTCTCCATTTCTCTTTGCTTGCAATTTTTATTTTTACCTAATCCCTGTTCACTGAGATTTTTCATGAGAATAATGACTTTCTTAAAATTTCTTTTTTTACAAAATGTCACCTGGCAAATCAGTGTCAAAAGACTGCTGCTAAAAGAATAAAATCATGTAATGCTTCAACTGTGTAGTCTGCTGTAAAGCCAACCTCACTGAGCGATGAGCAGCTTTTTGACACTACACCAGTAGTAACTTCTTTTACCTAGAGGAGCAACAAGTTAATAAGGCATACAAATATGTGCATACTTATAGGCTGCCACTGAATTCATGTCAATTTTATTTATCCTTTCAGCACATTGTATTTCTTACAGTGTAAAACTGTTTTGTAAGTATCCTAGTAAAAAAGAATGAAATTAAAACAGCAGGCCTATTGATTGTCATTTCAAATCAATTCTTTTGACGGTGAGAAGACAGTTTCCTTCTTCCTATTAGTTAAATCTAAGAATTCATCTATTTTGCTCAATAGCTGTGTGATCACAGGCCATATACAGTCAGTTTCTTCCTACTTTGCTCATGTAACTGATGTGATGGTAAGATGTACCTCTGATCACTCATGCGCTCTCTTTTCAGCGCTTATGCAAGGGCCATGCTTACCTTCTACTCTTGTATCGGAGGAATCCTCAAATTCAGTCCACTTTTAGACAAATGCCCCCATCAGATCATCACTGTCATCATGTTGCTACTCACCTGACCTGGTTTAGCCCTTCTTATAGCTTGAAGTTCGTACAGATGTTCAGTAGTAGTACTGAACTCTTTCTCTGAAGCAAAGTATCCTTTATTTTTCTTCAAGAATATAACAAAAAGAAAGGTTGTAAGACACCAAGATGTATATGCATTTTATATTAACTAAAAGTAATACTTCATCAAAACTTCTATCTTGGCTTTTCTGCAAAGTGGGTGATGGTTACTACCTCTGTAGACTCAGCCTCTCTGCCCTGATCTTAGGCACTTTGGTTTTTTTTTCCACCAAATCCGTTTCTATGGCTGCCCCAGGATGCTGAACTTGTAAAAGTAATTTACGTATCGCACTGTGGGATAAGAGGAAAGACAGCTGGGAGCAGACCAAAAGGGATGCTACAATGGACTAGACCTGCAGCCGCTGACCCACAGAATGGGAAGATCAGCACTGGCAACTGGCACAAGCTAAAACTATTAACTTTAGTTCCCTCAGACTAGGAGGCCCAGGACTGGTTAATTCTTACTTCTTCATATTGCATCCACCTAATTGCAACCAAATAAAGATAAACATATTATTCCTAAAAATAGTACAGGATATCATCTCCCATATTTTTCAGAAATAGCAAGTGCTATTTGAACTGCTTTAACAATGAAATCAGGTGCCTCCATATAAATACATAGTATATGATATATTGGTTCAATTCTAGATCATTTTATGGCAACTGAATGACATTTAAATTTTTATTGCATTGCTACCAATGTGGAATTTTTAAACACACTGTGTTAGGGTTTTGTCTTCCCCTCTGCTTGGAAATTTCAGTTCAAATTATGGATATTCCTTCAGCCTACATATTTATGCATTTATAGTTGTGTGTGGCATATATATGTATGTATGTATAAATGCATATGCAAGATGTGAACCAAAAAAGTAAAATATACTGTCTCTGGCCTGACCGGCTGTTTGGCTTTAATTAGGTTCGTGCTTACCCTATGGAGTGCTTAGGCTTCCCAGTCAAGTACCAAGGCTCACTGCGTTACGCAAGGTACTGGCATGTTAAGAAGTCAATTCCTCCTACACACAGTTCACAAAACACAATACAACAGGTGGATGAAAGGCGTGTTGCGTGGGGGTGTTTTGGAAAAATGAGGTAACAACAAACCAAAGAGGTCAGTGGAAAAAGGGCAGTCAGTTTGCTACCTACCATTATTAGTTACTTGATTTCTCTTGCAGATGTTTTGGACTTGCTTGGATTTGAAAGACAGATCTAGAAGCAAACAAGGAGATACAGACATGTATTGAGAAAAAAAAAAAGAGTAAAAAAATGATCTTCAGTGAGCTAAGAATAGAATCCCATAATACTAAATGTAGATACATAAGCAGACCAGAATATAACAGATAGCATATACAGGCACTATGTATTACATTATAGCTAATTGCACATACTTCTGTGAGTTCTCCTCAGTTGTAAGCTTCTAAGGCAAAGACTACATAATCTCCTATTTACAGAGCGTAACACAACGAACCCACAATCCTGGTCGCAGCCCCTGTATGATACATAGGTATTATAAATACCTCCTGACGGGATGGGCTTTTTTTTTTCCTCTTTCAATCAGATTTCTCACAACTCTGCAGACAGGCTGAACAGGTCAGCTGGAAACACTGCTGAACCAGCTGCTGGTAACCCACACTGCGGAAGTTCAGAAGAATCATTATGCCCATGAAGTTAATGGCACAATATACAGAACAATTTAATTTCCATTTATTCTGCTTCATGTCAGGCTCCATGTCAGCACATGTCTGATTAGTTTTAAAATCCTTTCTGAGCATGGCAACACAGAGATGTGTGGGATATGTGTATGCAATGTTTGTAGCTGTATCACCTGGGGCAACGTCACATGGGATTTGACAAGATAGGAGGATTTGGGGTTTGGCAATACTTGGATAAGGAACCCACAAGATTACTGCAAGAGATAATGTTGGGTATTTGTGTTCTCAGAGCTGCTACACAGAAACTCTGACGCTGCCATAAGCTGTGTGGTACTCTTCCAAAAATAATGGCCATCTAATATAGCAAGCATGAAGAACGGCTGGCTGTTCCTGTCCATGCGTCTGAATGAAGTCACTTTCTCAGGACGAGCAATGCAATACTGAAGCTAGGAGGTTTTGGGCTTGCCAGTGATGGTTCTGTGGGGAAGAGACTGAAATGGCAAATGAGAAAGGTGGGAATTTGTGCACAGGAACTGTGAATGATAGCTGAGCAAGTTCCCGGTGCTTTGCAGCCTGGATGGGAGGACAAGCCAAGCAGTGTCAGTCAGCAGCGCTGGAGATGAAAGAAAATAGGCAGAACAAAATGGAATCTGTATCCCTAAGTTTTTGAAAGAGTGGCCTGTGGCCGGACGTGAGAGGGTTAGGAGAAAAAGAGTGAAATGAATCATGAGCCAAATATACAGAAATTGTAAAAAATGAAGACAAAAAGGAAAGGGCAAGAAATCCCCTTTTCTAGCACAAAAATAGATGAGGCAGAGAAACAGTGAAAAATGTAGTTTCAGGTTACCTTGCTGCACTGAATGTATTAATAGTTTGATTCAGTTCTGTTATTTGAAATGAAGACAGAAGAAAGGAAGGGGCATAATATCCTCCTTACAAGCAGAAAATCAGATGAGGCAGAAAAACAACGAAAAATCTAATTTCAAGTTACCTTGCTGCACTGGATGTATTTATAGTTTGACTCCATTATTTTAGATATACATTTAAGCCTATATTATTCTCCACTCTCCCTTCTCATTCAAAACTTATTTCTAAGGACCAGTTTTTCTCTCAGGCATGTGCATGTAAGTGTTACTGCAGTAAAATGCAGTTGTTTATGGGTATCTGAAGGCAAGATGACTAAAATCTGGTGCAAGATAAATCAAGAGGCAGTTGTTACAGTGTTTTTAGTATGATGAGGACTGACTTTAGAGCCTGACCTTCCATTCTGCTTGTTCTAATTGTATAAAGATATTAAAATGGGAACGTGTTACCCTAAGTTAAGACAATATTCTGAAACAACCACGCATTCGTTTAATGAATAGTAACCAATTTCAGTCTCTGCATTTATGAATACCACTCGGATTAAACTTCTTGTAGACTAAGAATTCATCCCCGAATGACTATTAAGCAAAAAAACCACCCACAAATAAAAGCTGAAAAGACATTTGAATGTATAATAATAAGCAAAACCATTTTTATAATTAAACCTTTAATGTGATTAAAGCATTTTAGAAGGATTCCACCTAAAACCTAGAAAGCACAATAGAGCTGGGGAAAAAAATCCAAAGGTATTCAAGCTTGGAAATGAACAATTCGAGAGATGCAGCTATTTAACTCATCACTTCTTCAGCTGAAGTACGACGCCAGTATAGCCGCTTCAAACCCAGAGACTGGTGTGATGAAGGGAGAAACACAAGGGAGCTGAACTGACAGGAGTTTGGGAAAGCAACATGAACCACAGCTAGCAGGGGGAAAAAGGACACTTGAAAAGGAGCTGGTGTTGTCCCAGCATAAAGTGACCAATATTAATACAATCCTCAGTGCTCATGAGGGTCTGAAGTACCACAAGAATAGATCTGAAACCCTGCTGCATCAGTTTGAGAACTGTGGATTGTGGACCACTTTCTGGGCACGCAGCAGCCCTGCAGACATCGTCTCCCCCTTGTTTCTCCAGAGGGAGCTTTTCTTCTACGCAGCTCTGCAGCATAAGGAGCACAACCTCATTCGAAGAATACCACAGCACTTTGTGGCAGCTTGACATGTTAATGACATTGGTAGACTATTACTATTTTCAAAAGATATCCCCAGAAATGTGTGAAATGATGCAAATGTATATTTGCTTCTGGGAAAAGTGAAGTGATCCTCAGTTTTTACCAACCTGGGTAAAGATTAGCTCTAGAGAGTTCATACTATGTATTTAAGAGAATTGTCACTAAAATCAGATCCAACCTTCTTATGCAAAGAGTTATTGGATTAGATCCTCAGCTTCTATAGATCCAGGCTGCTTCACTGAAATCAACACGCTGTTGGGAATTAGTGTTAGCTGAGAATCTGGCTTGCTACAGTTAGGCTTAAGAGGTTCAAAATGAACTCTGTGAAACGTGGGCTATGTGAAAAGCATAGTATCAGAACATATCTCTGTGCAGAATAACACTCCGAGCTAAAGTCTGACACCACATTCACCATACATCACAGAAACATGGAAGTGGATGGGACCATCTGACTCCCAAAGCCCGCCTTCCCGATGTTTAGTCCACAGAGGTCAAAAGATCATCCACTCTTCACATACCCATGTACCACAAACTAAAAAATACTTCCCAGTACCCTACTACAAGCTTTTGGCCCACAGCAAAGACCAAAAGCTAGATTTTTCCCTTTTTTTTTTAAATGAATGACAGTAGGTCTCTTCACAGATAAACTTTAGAAATATTCTACCTCCAAAATTAGTTACATTCTGTTTCCTATTATTGTCTCTAATGCCCTACAGCAATCTTCCTCTGTATATTCGAAAAAAGCAAAACCAAACTGGGAATACTGCTATTGTTCAAACTTGAGCCCATATTCCCACTACTTTAGTAATACAGTTTTTATTTGGGATGGTATGCAACGCTGACAGCAAAGAAATCAAGGGATGGATTTAGTAGGACCATGCTGTGATCCCAGGCTGACAAAGAACAAGCCATAAAAGGGCTCTGCAAAGTCTAAAAAAATCAAGAAAAGAAATCTTTAAAGCAATTGTTGTTTATAATTTTTAGAACTGTATACTAGCTTTTTGTGCAACATGCATTTTTAATGATATCTGGTTTAATTATTAACTATTAACCGTGTCTTTGAAAATAAGTGAATGTTGCCACTCCCTACATTTTTCAGAAATTAATAGGATGGGACGTACCCATAAAACAATCTTTAACTGCACACATTTTCTTGTATCTGCAGATTCCATCTAATCTTTGTACTTGATTCTAAGCTGAAGATTCTCCTTAATAAAGTCCACATATTTCTAAGAACAAGCAGTTCAGATATTTCTATTCTAGTTACCACCATACCACAAGAACTGAAATAGCATCAATTAAAATTGTCATTGACCTCTTACAGAGCACTGATATAAGTGCCGTTCTCCCTGTGTCCCAGCTGCTTTTTATACAACGGGGTATTTGATTTCCTCTGAACATTTGATAGAAAGATTAAACTGTCCAATGTTTCCAATTAAAAACAGTTTGTGTTCTACAGTGGATTTAACTACTTCATTAAACCGCTCATTATGGATCTCTTCACAGCACTATTTTCAGTTCTTTCCTTCAATCTGTAAATTTTTCACTTATGGATCTAATAAAACCATCAGGAAGCTTAAATTTCATTCATATGCCAAGTATCACAAAGATGTAATTAAAAATCATTACCACTATTCCATCTGCCACTGCTGTGCGTTGTCAGTGCACCTGACTCCTCTGTATGCAGCGTAAAGAAGTCTGTGAATTAATGCAATATGAACAGAGACAATGTCCGTATTATCCAGATACAAGTTAAACTGCATTTCTTTTACAACATCTCATACTGCTCTTCCTCAACCCTAGGAATCTCTGATCCAGCGCACAACGAGTGTGCCTTCATGGGAGTGAAATGTTTCTCCTTTCTTTTGGGGAATATTGCCAATACGCTTCCTTGCCTCTTTCGGATGCGACTGTCCTTCTTCACGTCTATGTTTTGTTCCATTTAGATCAGCGTAATGTTAGACCCTTTCTGCTGATGTGTATGCATGCAGAATTAATAGACTTCATCTACTACAAAAAGATGTTGGCAGGAGTTTTGTTGGCAGCAGACAGAGTAAGCACATAACTCCCTTAGTGGCTTAGTTACCCTGGTTGCCAGCCACATTCAATATTGGCCTCAAGGTGCTTCCTCTTGACCTTTAAAGCCTTGCGGAATCTCGACCCCAGCGCTTTCTCCAAGGCAGCAATTCCCTCACCTTCCTGAGTGCCTAACAGGCTCGCCTGAGCCCTCCCTGTCTCACCAGCAGGTATACAAATGTGCCCAGCTAACTAGCAACTTGACCGCATCTACTGTCATTCTCCTGCAGAAATGTCCAACCTACCGTGATCACCAAAGTTACAGAGATCGTAGTCAAGATTTTTCCCCTTTTTTTCCCCCCAAAATGCAAGTTGGGCATCCAAAGTTACACTGAAGTCTTTTATTTTTATGTAAATGCTATATCTGGTTGTTATAAATTAAAATACAAATTCAAGTTGTCACTCTCGGCCACCCTCTTCCCTTAACAAAATAATATTGAGCTTTAAGAAATAGGTGACAAGCATACACTGATCTGATGGCAATTCATATTACTGGATGAAAAGATTAAAAATAGTGAGCTCTCTTTAGCATAATCAATCCACGTAATCTACCTTTATTTCAAGCCAGTAAAACTTTCGATAAGTAAATCATGGTTGTAAGCAATATGAAATTCAAAAACAACACCAATTCCTTATTCTTTTGACCCTCACATCCACGAATAAAACTGTAAGCACTCTAATTTGCTCGTACACCCACTAACAGGTCCTGCTTCTGCAGTGCTTGTATATGTGTGTTCCTCTTCGCAGTCACAGCCTGCCCTATCTAGTATCCAAAACTGTGCTTAGCTGCAAAGTATTTGCTGGACTGGATCTAAGAGCAGGATTTATATTTTAAAAAAATGTTTTTACTTTAAGAAAATCATATTATATTCTGAAAATAAAACACAATTTAAAACAATTTAGAGCCACCTTTTGAGGGGGGAGGTCTAGATTATGTCAAAGATGCGGTAGTGACCTGAATATCCTTTCTGCCCTATGACCCCCCTTTGGCCTTTATGGCACTTGCCTCAATACTGCCAATAGTGTCAAAACATAACAAGTAACAGAGTTTGCATCTATAGCCATAAATGCATCTGCAAAGCAATTGTATGCAAATATGTAGTCACAATTGCATTTCAAAATACTATTTTAAGCACCAAACTCAAACTAAGTGAAAAGACTGTTTAAACAATAATCAATAAATAATTTCACTAAAACAAGACTTTTTTTTTTCTTTTTAATTTACTTTGCAGGGGATTTGCACGCCAGTCCTCTCACAAAAAATGGTTTTCCTAGATAAAAATTTTAAGCTTCTTTTTAACCAGTCCATAATTCAGCTTCCCAGTAAAAGTTCAGCTTTTCCAAATATCCCCTCTTGGGAAAAAACTTACAAACATTGTTTCCAGAGAAACACAGAGTTGTGTTTGAATGGAGGGCATAGCTTGTGTTTTTAAAATCCTGGTTATACTTAACAAAGTACTGACACAGGCCTGCATTGCAGAAGGCTTATTTCAGAGCATTAAAAGACAGGATAAAATGAGCAAGCTGATCCTGGCCTCTTTTCATCTTACTGGAAAGTTTGGCTCAACTCCAATCTTCCCTCAGTGCAGGGAGCAGTTAACAAACTACTTGCTAGTTATAAGAAACCAAAATTATTCATCCGCTTTACCTTTCCGAGATCATTTTCCTTGAGGTCTATTTCCTAGTCTTATTCCGTGTGCCAGAGCTTTCTGTGACAGTCACAGGTTAACATAAAGTGAATGTGATAAAAACCGCAAGCGATACCTTCACTGTAATTGCTGCTACAGGTACGCTGTAATTGCTACAAATAAGCAATCATTTTTATCATAGTAAAAGAAGGTGTGGTTTAGTTTGCGCTTGTCAGAGGGTCTGTAGGAGTTTTCACAACAGAGAATCAACACTGCTTTTATTTTAGCAACAAGAGCTGTTCAAGTGATGGTATTTAAGGAATGAGGTCACATATTCAAGCTGTTTAGATACAACAGTGTTCAAAGATGTCAGTCAGGCTCCAAGTAGATAAAAAGTGCATCAGCTTATCAGCCAGGCATTTCTAGCGCTGGTGTGCTGCTCGCATTTAATAAAGCAAGGCATGCAAAGTGAACTCCATCCAGGCACAGAAAGATGCTTCTGAAGCCCTTTACACTATATAGCACAGCTAGAAAATACGAATTACAGGACTTGATGCATGTCTCTGAATGCCTACGCTTCAATGGTTCAAGAAAAAAAAAGTGTTTTTACCTGAATCAGTAGTTTTTCTCTGTATTAGGAAAGATTTCAGTAAGACAGATGTTGTAGCAGGAAATCCTAGGCAACAAAACACATTTCAATTACTATATTGGTGAAACTTATTCAGCAGTGTAAAGTACTAATCTGACTTTATAACTTTATCCAGATATATTTAACTAATATGGAAGATTTGGCCCAAGATTTTTGGCCAATGGCAGAATATATTTGAGTGTTCCCACACATCCATAGAAAGACCAAAATCTACTCCGTTAAGTATCCCATTATGTAAAAAATTGGGTCAATGCTGACATGGTCTGAAATGAGTTGGTGTGACTGCAGCCTCGGTAGAAATTTGCTTGATGACAACTAGACTTAAATTCGATCTTTTGTAAAAAAGATCAACAAATTGTTGATAGTCAAGTGGTGCAAACCTGATTTACCATATGCAATTCAACTGAAATCAACAGGATTATAAACACTGATACCTGATTTTATTTGGCCCACAACTTCTACAATAAATTTCTTTTCAAATGTAGCCAGTTAAAAAAAAAAAAATCTCCCTTTTCCCAAATACATGTAGAATGATTACACAGACAAGTTTAGCCGAAAATTTAAATTTTGTCTCCCAACATACATAAATCTGATGTTTTTACACTCCTGTAAATTTCTTCTTAATGGTAAGTGATATGTCCTTTCTCAAAACACATTTCAGAAAGAGTATTTGCCACTGAAGTTTTTATAAATCTATTTCTGATATGTTTAAATTATCATATGTTACAATAGAGCCAAAAATTAGGCATTATAATAACTTCTCTGAAGAAATTACACTGACCAAGACTCCACACTGAAAATATTTACATGCATGAGTTCAGTAAAAGTATTCACATAAATAAAATAATTGGTGTGTATAAATGTTGCAGACTTCAGCCAAAAAGATGATAGCACTCAGTACAAAACCACTGGAATTGTCTTTAATACAAACAGGATAAACCAGGCTGTCAGGCAGTGATCTGTATTAAATTTTTATCAAACAGTTTATGCCAAGTATATTTCCTCTGACTTCATAAATGCAAAACAATTTGTTTCCAGGCCTCACACATCTAGCAGATACTTAGATTAGGCTTCAGTAATTTACATCATTACAAAGATATCAAGATTGGGCCTTTGCACGTGTAAATATTTCAATAAATCTTATTATTAAGTTTCTAGCTTCCCCTAAATTGTATTTTACTGTTTGTGTATTGAAGCAACAAGATTGCAACAGTAGTGAAAAACATTTACAGCCTAGTTTGATTTACATTGCTTCATGTTTACACAGAAGCCAAAAACATTCAACAAGGCTCACCTGTACATGTGAATTTTACTCAAGGAAGTAAGCCTGTGTTGCTTAACAGCAATACTTAGGGGCATAAAGAATTAGCTCCGAAGAGAGGACCTGAATTTCAGGAATTAACCCTGAGAACTTGCTGAAACGCCTGCTCCCATTATTTTTGTACAGCCCCAAGGGACTGTAGAATTAGCCCTAGTACGATACCAGAAATCCAAGAATACTTAAGTATAATTGAAAGATATCACAACTGCGGACTTTTCCAAATGTGATCTTATTTAATACTTGTTATGTTAAAGAGGAACAGAAGATGGATGGGTAAAAACCTTTAATAGGGACTTGATTCACAGCAGTCATGCACACTGCATGACATAATCCTTCAATTAGAAATATTTTTCAAGCATAAAAAATAGGAAGCAGCGACTTAAGCAGAGGATTATTTCACTACATTCCGACCAAATAAAATTAACAATTCAGTAACTATTGCTTTCCCACTTTTAACCTGGACAGCAACCATCTGAACTGTCAGATATTCGATATTTATCTCTAGACAGAAAGAAGAAATGTGGAATGTCCAACTATAGAAATGCTCAGTGAAAGTACTGCCATAGAAAGTGAAAGTACGGAAGGGAGCAGCCAGTGGGTAAACTGAGACAGTTAAAACTGGGTATTTTCTGTTTGAAAAAAAATATTTCCACTGACATGACTAAAATTATTCTTGTTCATTTCAGCGCTGTATCAATCATTCTTTTCTTTCTCTCTCTCTCCCCACCAATAGCGGACATAGATAATTTCTGTCCTTTCCTTGTTCCAAAATGAAATTAAAGCCTGTCTGAAAAAGATTGATTTTTCTTTCAGGAACTTTCATCTTACTCTTTTGGCACTGTTCGTTGTCTCCTTTGTTTAGCCTGTGTATGTAGTCTATGTACACCTGAACCTGCCCCAAAACAAAATTATGACTTAGGCTAAAAACAGAAAGCAAATTGTATCTGGTCTCCCTATCGGAAGTATAAATTGTTTATGTTCATTGAAAAAGAGGAAAATCTGTTGCTAGCTACTGGAAATATCTCTCCAATAGACAAACCTGACTGAAAGATAGTCTTCCTAGGCGATAAGTCCCTGGACAATCTCCCTGCTCTCCAAAGGCTCCCAGTGGCTGTTCTCCTTCCTTTTGAACTCTCCCCATGGTGGAAGCTGACGCAGAGAGGCACAGAGCTCTTATTAAGGAGCATTTACATTAACATTGGTTGTACACACAAATTTCACTCGGGAAGGCTAACAACAGTGAGTTAGTCCTTCCATTAATGTTAGCTGTCACAGCAACTTTTTTGGTTTGTTTTGGGGGGGGCTTTGGTTTTTGGTTTTGTTTTTTGGTGTGTTGGGTTTTTTTCACAAGCATTGTGGCATTATACTGAACATCCATGTTGAGCTATGACAGGTTAGAGGTGACAAATGCTCAGTCTCTTAGACTCATCCAAGCTGCAGAGTTGTATGAGTGCTGGAAATGTGGTTTTCAAGTTCAAACTGGACTACCTTATTACACAGCATCAAGGCTACATTAATAAAGATTCTGATGAGCATTTTTTTTTTTCAAAGTTTTTGACCAAACTCTCTTGTCTGTACAATACAATAAATATCTCAATAACCTCCCAAACAAATGAAACCTATCTTAAGTTGTCCATTAAGCAATTTTCAACCAAGGTAATTTACTTCTATTATAACCAATTTGTAGGGTACTAAGAGCATTTTACCACTTCATTATTTCATGTTATCAAAATGCTTGGTGATCTACCATGTTCAAATGTCTCATTTCATGACTGAACAAAAGCTATCACAGTCATTTTACATATCTGATTCAGACAATCTGCCATTGCTTCTTACAGATGGAGTTCAAATAGAAATGAATGATTGAGTCTATTTCAGTTATTTACTGGATATACTAGCAATTACAAGTGTTTCTAATTTTCTGTTAATTGAAGGTAAATTACAATTGTGCTACACGCTGTACTTATTTTGACCAGATCCTCAGCTACAATAAACCAGCAAACCTCAATTATGTTAATTAACCTGTGTAATTGAGGCCAACCGAACATAACTGCCTTCAGGATTTTTCTGCGTTTTCATGCTTGTGCCCATGTTAACACGCTTGTTTCTTGTGGAGAAGTGGAATTACTGACTGTGAATGCAAACAGAGCCAAGTCCAGAAGAGTGAGCCTGGAACAGCCTCTTCATTTCTCTACGAATACTGGGTAGACATCACACAACAGCTTTGAAAAGAAATACCCCAAACTGGAATGCATTGTCATATTTCAGTCAGCTATAATATATAGCTCACAAACCTATATAGTATATATTAGCTCACAAACCATTCTTCCCTTTGACAGCCGCAGCAGAGCCCTCTCCAGTTTGAGCCTTCACCAGCAGACCTCCGAAAATGGTGTCAGGGAACTGATTTAGCCCGGTCACACAATGATGCTGAGTAACTGATCCTCACCGGGAGTCATTGCTGCTGCTGTCACTTCTGACTCATTACACTTTCTGAGGAAGTAGCCTTCTCTGCCAGCTCAAAGTTTCTTTGTTACATCAATGCTGAGTTCAAAGTATGCTTGGCAACTTCCCACAATAAAACAAGAGGTCCAAATAAGTTCCTTTGGGGAAGGAACAATAGCCGATCCCTAGCCATGACTTACTTCTGCCTTCTTTTTGTTTCTTTTCTTTACACAGAAGGAGTCAAATTCTTTTTTAAAGTCATACATCCAAATCCTCAAAATGAAAACTTTCTAAAAGCAACTGCTGACCTCACTTCAACACTCTCTGCCTTCCTTCCCTTTGGTCCACATCATCTTCCTCTTTTCCTCTACAGCTATTTCCATCTTTCTATGCTTGTTTCCTTCAAGCATCTTCTAATTCTAAAAAGGGAAGGAAGGTAGGGACAAATGACAGCTCAAAGCTGTTTGATGCTTCCCATCAAGTGTGGCCTACCTACTCAAAGCAAGCGCTCTGGGAGGCCACCTGCAAACAACAGGTATTTACAGATTTTGTTATTTTACAGGCAACGTAAGCCATTGTGCAATCTAGAAATACTTGTGTCTTCATGATTAGGTAAGATCGCTCCATACTACATAAACTTTTACATGTCACTCGTTCTATGTAGGCTGCCAACATGTATGTTCTTAGACCAATGAAGTCTTCAAACCATAAGCACTAGCATCTGAATCCTTTCAAAAAAGGATATATAAGCATAAGTCAAGGAAGCAGCAGTCACAAGAAGCTTTTTTCAGCTCTGAAAATACTAAGTCATGCTCTGCAGAGTGCTGAAACGACTTCTTTCTCAACCAACCTACGTAATGCCTTTGCAACACTGGCAAACCACAGATAAGATTTCTGTAATAGCTCCTTTTTAAAACTTCACACATCTGTGAGAGTCCAAGTAGCTGATCGGTGTTGCACTGCTTCAAGTTTTGGTCAGGGGAAACTCACTCTCACTTGCAGTGTGCTCAGAGTTAATCACCTTGCAAAACAAAACCTGTTTCTTTGGATTGAGCTTCAAACTGACAATAAGCTTATCACGGACTATTAACAAATGTAATGGTTTTTGTTCAAAAAATTCACACACACCAGGATACCACTCAGGTCTAAGAAACATGCCATGTAAGGTTCTCTAAAATAAAAACTGTAGCTTAAATTGTCTATACATTTACCCTTCTGTGAAAGTAGGTTTCTCTTTTCCATCTCCCATTGTCCTTCACACATTTTCACCTGCCAAAGCACATTTTTAAAACCAGCACTGGGGCAATTTCTTCCCATAGACATGCCGGTAGGAATCCCCCATTAAATAATCTCTGCACTCTCTCTTTCACCACAGCGTAGCGGCATAACCATACTGGGCTTTTAGAAGAAGTTGATGGCCGCATCTGTTTGGGGACTCCATATACATTGAAAAAAGCCCAAATCTTCTCAGGTTCTTCAGCTTTGAGAAAAGCTTGCCTGTATTAAAAGGGCTTTCCTTTCCTGCCTTATAACAGGCCTTACAGGCTCACTGAAATAAGGACATTTTTTCCTAATTGAATTCTAAGGGTTTCTTTTTTTTTTCCCCTACATAGACAGCAGTATTCTCAGTTCATGAATCTCCCTCATTCTTTTTTCAAGACTTCAAAAGTGAAATATTGACCCAACACTGTGACATCGCATATGCCAAGCTCTCTGCAAACAGAGTGCAAACATGGGACATCAGGGAATTTACTCCACAGAGTTTTCCTTGAAGTTGGAATTACTTGCTAAGCCTGAAGGATAAACTAAAATTTTACATTTCTTAACCTTATCAACAAAAAAGCTGTTTGTTTTACATATTCTAGATCATGAATATCTGGAAATCTGAAGCCGCCTAAAAATGCAGAGGGTGGGCTAAAACAATGCAGAAAATGTAAGGGTTTGCAGTCTCCTCTCTCTCCATGATGTTTACACAGCATGTTTGAGGGTGCACAGACGCAGCTGCTTCAAGAGGAGCCAGGTAGTCATGATGGTTGCGGAAACGAAGTGTCACAAGCAATGAGGCTAGCCATGTCTTGTTACTGCCTGGGGGATGAACAGCATTGGGGCAATTTTTTCCCATAGACACCCCAGTAGGAATTCTCACTCGGTAACTGAAGGGTCTCCTTGTTACCTCTCGGTCTCACACAGTTACAGTGCAAGAGCTGAGCACAAACCCTATAGATAATGACTAATCATCTAAAAAGATACCGTGCTGATTTTCCCAGCGAAATGCAGCAGCTACAGAAAATCCATTTACAGCCTGTCAAGGATGGGTGAAAGAAAGAAAGGAAAATCACAAAGGAGCTAATTCTTCATCTTTTTTCCTTTTTAGTCATTAGTCAGAGCCCATTAAGCCCAGCTACGAGTCCCCTATTAAGGACAGAAGACCCCTGTGGATATAATGGGGAATTTGAATGTGAGGAGACCCCTCGCAGCAGCCTGTGCACTGCCATCTGCCTACCACCAGCTTACGGTTGACAATGCTTCATTACCGTGAATATCTTCGATTAGGGATCTTGAGCCAGCTGTGCCCTCTTGGTTTGAGTCTTGCAATGTGTCACTGCAGCGATACAAATATAGCCAGTCCATTACTCTCAGGTTGTCTGACTAAGCAGCTTTTGGCTAAGAAAATGTTCTGTTATTTCACCACTGGGACCAAATTTTTATTTCAGATATAATCCTGCAGTCTTAGCATTTCCTAGTTAGGGCTACGCTTCTAAAAATCCAAGGACAGACTTGGCCCTTACTGGGTAAATGCTGGTGAACAGCTCAGAAAGGAATCCACAACTAAGCCTCTTTTTTTCATCCTGAGAGTTAATAAAGGAATGACAGGACATAAAAAGTGGACAGAAAACAAAATGTTAAAGATACTACAGGATCAAATTCTATTCTCAGTAAAACATTCATTAACTAGAAAAATTCTGCAAGAATTTACTAAAGCTATTACTAAAGCTACTTGCCTTTCCAAGGGTATGGCGAGGTATTCAGTAACCCGGAGTCAGGTGTTCCTGGTTAAGACTATGCAATTAACAGTAATCCCACGTGCTGTAATTTTAATACAATATTGACTGATGCTTTGGAACATTCATAACTTAACGTTAGCTTTTTATTTACTACTTAAGAATATGGGAGTCAAGTCTTCAGAAAAACTTCCTGACATAAAATATATTAACTGCAGAAAGGTTGCCTCTGAGGGCAGTAAATCTGGTGCCAAAAAGTCAGTAACTTTTTGTGTGCATGGAAACAATGTGGCAAGCTCTTGTAGGCCGACTACAGATATCTCCCTCTTTACATTCTGCACACACTCAGCTCTATACCGCATGAGCTGTTTTTGTTTGCAGATGACAGGGTTTCTCAGCAACGTAAGAATGTGAAGTAGAAACAGCATGTGTCAATAAGAACAAAGCAAAAAGTCAGTCTTGGTTTCCTTTCACAATCTGGTAGTTTTCCTTTCATGCATTTTCCCTACTATGCTTTTTGCCTGCAGATTACCCAACAATTTTCAGAGCTCGTCTCAGGTGCACTCCTGCTGCATACACAAAAACGCCCCAAAAGAAAAGGGGAAATAAAGGGCATGAATGTAACTACATAGACAAAATGCTTCTGCTTCACATGCAGCTACATAATACACGCAAACAGATCTAGGTCCTATTCTATATTACTGGGAAAATCTCAAACCTGATGCAGTTTTAGGTCTATTGATAAGCAGAATTGCAGCTTCTTAGCTTAGCTCTAACATTCATCCCACTTGGATATTATGAGTGCTTCTGAGCAATCATACTGGTTTCGTCTGACCCAGGAGTGGATAAGTTAAAAAGGACTCTAATGATCAGTTTTAAAGTTCTGGGAATACCTTTTTTTTTTTTTTTTTTTTAAATGGTTATGTCTTGGAGTAGAACCATTGGTCTCTTTGGCCACATTTGACTGCAAATGACATTCCTCAGTACTGATGTCACCATATTAATTAGCCTTTAAATGCAGCCCCCCTAACTGTCACTGAAAGCTGCTTCTTCACCGTCACTGAAATTAATTATCTTTTGCATCAAGCCTCAAACTGATAGGCAATGAGTTGAACTACAAAAAAAAAAAGGCCAATGTAGCCAAGACCAAAGCGCTCTCTCACTTGCGCAGCCCCTCTTCAGCCTAGGAGAAGCAAGAGCCGCCTTGAGACGGTGCTTTTGGGAGGGTCCAGCAAGCTATCTAAACCATATTCACTTACCAGCTCTAGCTTTGTTTGCAGAAGTTGAAACCAAGTGGAAAACAGTACCAACAAAAACTCCTCGCCGCTCAGTTCGATTTGTCCTCTAACGGCTTATCTTGGGGAAGGAAAGAAACTTGTTGCTGGACACCCTTCACACCTTCACAAAAGGAGTATGAAAGAAGGAAAGAAGTCATGTCTCAATTTCACTATTCCCAGCAGGCTTATGTCCTGCATACTGTCAATCCAGTCCTGAATATTTATATCGCTACCCGTCAACAGACTGTGTTCTTTCACAAACTGCCAGCCAAAGTGATTTCTCACAGCCAGGCAGCTGCTATTCTTCTCTGTCCTTTCCGAGGGCTCAACTTCACAGTCACTAGATAGAGAAAGATCAGGCTAAACAGGGGGAAAATTCACATGTTCTTCAGTCTCAAAACAAGAGAGTGGACAGATTCATCCACAGTCACAAGGACCAAGGGCACAAGAAGCAAACAATGGTTTTGATCCAAGATCTTTGGGAAGAGGATTTGCATTAGGAGACTCTACAGAAATAATATTAACAGTTTGGTAGCTAAGTCTGTGAAGAGGGTGCTTTGAGCATCATAACAGAGATGACATTTAGCTGGCCACATGCCTGCCAGCTTGAAGGGATCAAACACTGCCCGATAGAGGAGGTGATGGATTTCAGAACAGTACAGGAACTATAACTCAGCACTTCCAACACACTGGATGGCACCCTGATTGTTCATCTAACATGTTTGCCACATGACTAAAGAAACTGGGATAGAAATTCTTTTTGTTAGTGTCATTCCTCTATTTTGTCATCTCTTGAATTACCATGTGACCAGATGGGATAAGTGTCAAAGTTTTAAATCTGCAGCATCTGTCCCACCCTTTCTTAGCAGGATGTGGGGAATATAACATTTTACTAGCAATACTTGTAGAAGTTATCTTGTAAAGAGAGTCACAGACCTATTCTGTGACTCATTCGTCAGACAAAGGCTAATTCAGCCTGCTTACAGTATGGAGCCAGAATCAACTTCTCAGAATGCTTTGTTTCCAAAACTTCCCTCTAATTGAGGCAATTTACTTATCCAGGATAGTTCAATTTTATTTTAATAAACTGTCTTCTGAAACTGTTAGGGAATTTCCTCACGCTCTGCAGAAGCACAGTTCTCCTTAGTAATACCAAATACAAATCTTGGGATGTTAATTTTCATTCCTCTCCTGGGCTGTCCACTGGTTTTGGCAGTGGGCCAGACTCAAGGACATTATCACTCAAAGAAAATAAATTTTCAGATAAACACATATTCATTTTCCTATTCTCTAGCATGGTCCACAGACTCATGACAGTGGCATTTTCACAGGAGTGTGACTCCAAGGTGAAGACAGGATCATCTTTGAAATGTGATCTTTGAATAAATAGAGATTATTATATGTACTCTTCGTTGTTTCCTGGATATTGAAAAACACATCATTTTGCTAAAACTGAATGACTAATACGAACACTTTGAAATGCTTGTACGATACAGTTCAGAGGAGGCTTCCCGTAGTTCCATTAAAAATAAAAAAGAATGAAAAATATGACTCCTAGCATTTTTGTCTCTACCGATCAAGCCTTGCTCCAGCTGGGCACACTGATTTACCCCTGCAAGCCAGTATTTCCTTCTGCCACAACCAGCTAGATGCCCTCTTCCAAGACACAACAGAGAACTTCCTAGAAGAGGGAAGACTCATGGTCCCTTCTTCACTGTATGTATCGCAGGACTCGGAGGCCATGGGCCTGGCATTCAAAGTATTTCCATGTCTGCTAAAGCAAACTGAAATTCAGGTGCTGACAGATAACACTACTATGTTCTGTAAGGACTGGAGTTTTGTTCCTGTACAGCATTTAACTTTTTGGCTATCGTCTTCTGTTATGAGGCCCAGTATTTGCTAAACTTCATCCCCAGTCCAGGCCTGTGATGGACTACTTTGACAGCAGGTGTACGCACTGCCCATGAGCCATACCACTGTATGTGTATCTCAGCTCTCTATTTGTCTAGAACAATAAACAGACAAAAATGTTGAGGAAAAGATAAAAATATTTCCCCCCCTTTTTTTAAAGCCAATATTTAGTTAGCTGTGTTGGAATAGGCCCTAGGCCCATGTTTAGATCAAACAGTTATAATAAAAATTAGGGAAAGATAATTGCTACCAACCATAGAGCAAACTGTGAACCTTACTTTTTTCCTGCTTCTGAAGCAAAAGGCAGAACGAGTTCAACCTACTCCAGTCAATGCTAGATGATGGATGTCTTCATTCATTCAAGACTCAGAGGAGACAAAAACTGCTTCTGCAAATTCCAGCACAGGTTCACAGGCTTTGCACCAGAACAAGACAGCTCTGCAAAGCCTGGTGTTTCTTTACATGGGAAGCACTCTGGTGCATGGGAGATAAATAGTACAGAAGCTCTTAAATGGCCAGGTGGACCTTAACAGAACTGGAAACTGTTGGTTTGAAAAAGTATTGAAACTGTAAAGATGCTTTACCAAATTTGGCCAAGTTAACTTCAGACTTGCTGGTTAAAACCCCAAACAAACAGATTCCAACAATACTGTTTTTTCCAGCTCCCAGTGTCTTCTAGCATAAGCAGCAGTGCAGTTTTAGGCTTCTCGTTCTTTTATGCAAGGGAAACCTCTGTTATTCTGTTGCTACTGAAATGGAGAACAGTTTCTGCAAGCAAAAGAGGAAGAAAGCTGCAGTCACATGCAGTGTCACACAGATGAAGTCATACACTGGCATAACAGCAAGTGTTGTCAGTTGTCAAAGGCCATCTGTAGCCAGCAGACTTAAACTGTCATCCTGGAAAAAGATGCAAACAAGCCTAATGGGAGATTGCATTATCCTCTCCCTGGCATTCAATCAAATGAAGCTTGTTCCCTGAACAGACATAGAAAACAAAGGGCCACATTCTTTCATTTTCTTTTTTTCTTTTTTAAAAAGAAAATCATTATTTTTTGGCAGTTGATATATTTTCAACATGACAGGAAAAATAGGAAGAACCAAAGAACTCCAGAACTGAAAAGTCACTTGTCAAATGTGGGTTGTGTACACTCATTTGCTGCTACGGGGAGAGAGGGATCGCTCCACTGTTTGCTCTGCAAAATGGACTCTCAGACTTTTGATTTGAATCATTTAGGGGTTTGCTATGTAAGCAATTTGACACTCTTTTTGTGTGCTTTCTCTGGTTTTGGGGGTAGGGGGAAGTTATTTTTACAGTGCCAAACATACTGTGCGAACTGCTGGGAAAGGATAGTAAATAAGAGATCCATTCCTTGGAGCAGGCAATGGATACACACTTAGAGATGTTGCATTAAGTGTTCCTGAGGGAAACTATAGTGATGGCTCCCAGTACACTTTGCATATCCTCCAGCTGGTGTCAGATTTCCAAATCAACCTGCAACAGGAGACAGGAGATGTGCTCGGGGAGAGGTACACATTCCACCAGGTGTAGGCCCCAGTGATGCAAGAAGGGAAATATTCCCATTCGGTATTGTAGGAGGCAAAGATAAATGTGCTTGTTTGGTTGGTTCTAGTGCAGGCAGGGGCCAAAGAAGAGGAGCACTGAAAACTGAAAAATGAGTCTTGGGATCTGTGCCTGGTACTGATGCAAATGAAGGTGAAACTATACAAACAGCAACACAATCAGACCATTCATCATTCCTTCATTAGCAGCTTTTCTTTGCAACACCACCACCAAAGAAAAAACCTTCCCTCTTTTTATGAACGACCAAGAGGATTGAAAAGAAAGCCTAATTGGTGAGTGTACAGTATGCACACTGTTTATAAGACCGTTTGTTATGCAAATAAGATAGCCCTGAATCCATAGGCAGTGTTAGTGTAATTCGATTTACACAACCTTTGTAATATAGCAACTTACCGAGTATGTGATATGGAATCTTAACTTATGACAAAACAGTTGCCTGCTACGCACAGAAAAGCTTCCAGCCACAGTGCTAAGCAGATACAAACTCTACACTCCAGATGAAATCAAAGACCTGTTATCTTGCTCAGATTTACAGGAAAGGTCAGATTTCCATAATAGATGCAAATCTAATATGCTAGCCTTGCTTACCCACATGAACACAATTACTATTAGTGAGAAATTATTAAATTGTTTTAAAATCTTTTACGTTCTCCTAATAGAATAAAAGTCTCATGTTCTATTCCCTTGGATGATCTAACATTAAGGCTGTGTTTTCATATATGTGTATTATACTCTGGGCTCACAGAACTCCATACTGTACAGCTGTGTGCCACTCCCCATTAAAACAACTTGACTTCAGCTTCTTATAAACCTTTGCTTCAAAATTTTCCATGCCATGGGCTGAAAATTTTGGAGAGCTTTTCAGCAAGAAATGACTCAGCTGTTTCCAAGAACTAATAAGTCAAAGAGAAAAAATACACTGTCATGGCAATATTAAAAAAGAAATCTTAAGAAGGTTGGGGTTTGGGTTTGCTTTTTTTTTTTTATCTTGAAGAGCATGTAACTGGTAAGGTGTGCATCTTGTCCCTGAGATAAATTTACATATAATCCTCAGAAAAATTCTAACTCATATGTACTTTGTAGAGGTTCTTGAATTTGAAGCTACTAAATATCTAGAGATCCCAATGTCTTTTACAACTCTGTCTGTAATCAAACTGTGCAAGCACTACCCACTTGCAGAGTGTGAGCTCCAGGGACTCACAAGGACTTTCATCTGTAATTGCTGAACCCAGATACTAGAGGGGCAGGCACTGAAAATGAGGTCAGGAACTCCCCTGTCCTGCTCACAGCAACCTCTTCCTCAGTGCAGCCAGCCTGGGGAAGGTAGCCGTTTTCTTCAGAGCGCACGTGGGACACACGCATCGACACAAGGATGTTATGAAGGAAATGAGCAGAACGGGATAAGATGTCTTGCCTGCACAGCAACAGACAGCTGATTCTACCTATTAGAGATTCTACCTATTAAAGTAAAACAAAGCATTGCCAGGTTGCCTACAAAGATCACAGATGGGTCCTTTGGGCAGCACAGCTTGTTTCTTAATTTCCCCTTTTTGTTCCAATTGTAGTATCTGTAACACTTATTAATGCATCACGTTCACTAAACTGTTGATCTGTGGTATGATGGTGCTAGGAAGATTTCTGTGCTCAGTTTCCAATTTTTAACCACAGGGAGAAATGTGGAGGCTGTGTGTTCAGCTCAGACTCTTTGGAGGAGTGCCTTGTATCGCACTGAGACACTGCCTCTGGCTGACAGAGTAGCACTGACGCAATTCAAAGTATGCTTGCATGTCAGCTGAAACAGAGCGCTGCAGAAGTAGGATTAAGTGAAATTAATACTTCAAAAAGAAAGTGCAAAAATACCATTAATCCATAAGAGATGTGAAGGACTGCTTCAGGAAAACTAAAACAGCAGCAGAAATATCATTGAATTCTGTGGAGGCATAAGGAGGAACAAAAGAAACTCAAGACAAAAAGGGATTAAGCCTTTGGAAACAGACCAGCAGTCAAGGATTCTTTGGATTTAAGGTCAGCCTTAGCCACTGGCTGCATTGCAGAAATCGTATCTGAACAGATTAGAATAAATGCAGATTTCAGCATTGTGGTGCCTGAGCCTGAATACTTGCCAGCCCTGCCCTTGATTTGACTTATGCTTAACTCTAGGCCAAGTCCGAAGAGCACTTCTTCGAATCATGGCTGATCAATAAGGATCTTTAATGCATGAGCTGCCCTATTATAAAATATACAATACAGATAACTGACAGTAGGAGACAGATACATTCACAGAAGAAAGCTGAATTTGAACATATGATGCACTATTAACTTATGCAGTGTGTGCTTGTGTGCTGGATCTTACAGATAGCTGGTAATATGGATATGCATGTGTCTCCCAGAATCAAGTGCTAGTAAAATAAAAAAGGTAGATGGAAACTTGGTTATAGCTGGAGGTTATCCGAGACATCTGTGCCAGACATAGAAGCCAGAGCAGATACATAGAGATGACCAGGTCCAAAAATTCACAAGTTGTTCTTCCAAAGTATCTTTTCAGTTTGGAAGGAACTAATTCCTTTCAATCAAAAGCCGGGGATAAAAAAACAATAGGAATCAAAACTGGAGAAACCAGTTCAGATGAACTGTCCATGATGTTCCTAAAACATACACGGGTTCAAACGGAAAGTTTTAATTCTAGCTAAAATTAACACAGCTGATGTTTGTCAACCTGGATGTTTGTACATCTACCTTTACATGAAAATAACATGCCTTTAGAACAATTTAAAGTGCACAGCTGCTGAACCTGTTTAAGCATGACTCAGAATGAAACATGAACTGCACAGTAGGAAAACATTGTCCTTGCACTGGGATTTTAGAGTCTCAGATCTTGATTTTCCATTATTCACATAGCTCTCATCGGACTTCAAGAAGACTATGCTTGGGCAATGGTCAACACGCAAGTGCCATATTGGGGCCTAGAATGAGAAGACAGCAGGGTGCTGAACGCTGGGACAGTTTAGTTCACTTCCTCTGCAATTCAAGTCCTCACAAATTGGAATCATACGCAAGGTGCAACATCTCTTCTGTAAAGAGAGGAGACAGGAGAGATGATGAAGCCCTTGACCACCGTTAGGTGCAGTTCTGAGAAAGAGGAACAGTGAGGAACAGTAACCAGCTGATACAGCGCTTCAGATGGCCTGGATGGATGAAGGTCTGGGGAAAAATGAGTCATAGTTTGGCCATCTTTATTCTGAATGCTTGTTTTCGTCTTAAAAACCACAAGTCCTAAGCAAAGGAAATAGGGCCTTGCACAGTTTCTCTGGAGGATCTGCTCACTACCTTGCAGAGTGTGGCACACATGCACAGTGACCAAAGGTCACCAGAAGTATGTCTTTATAATTCCATATTGTTTCTATATGTAAACTATTCTCAACCTCAAAAGTTGATTTATTTATTTCAAGTTTGTTTGTTTTTCCTTTTTTAAGTGATGCTTACCCACATTTTGTAGATTATTAACAAACAAATTTTCAGGAATAAAATAAAAAAGGTCACAAAGAAAACTAACGAATATTTCTGACAGGCGTTTCAACCTTCAAGACCATTTACAGAGAAGTCTGGGAGAGAATAACATGGTCACATTCGCTCTTTGAATTAAGAGGCAGTGCCAAAGCCACATGCAAACATAACCGGATTTAAAACTGGATACTTAATTAAACTCCATAGATTAGATCAAAAGAATTGAAAACATTTTTTTCTCATTCGTCATTCTCAGGAATTTCGTTTAGTAGTACCAAAAGAGAGTTATTGCTATTTCGATGCAGTTTCAACATCTCTTTTAGAAGGAGGTTGATACAAGACATAATCTCCTTCTACTTCAGCATGCTTTCTTGCCTAGACGCTGATGCTAGTGCAGCCCTTAAAAAACTAAAGACATTCTACAAAAATTACTGGCTCCGCCTAACATTTGTTACTTACAACTGATAAAGCTTTTCCTATAGCACACATAACATTTTCCCCGGGATCAAAGAGGGAAACCCAGAACTAGATAGATCCTTACTGAAGCCTGAGATACAATGTATGGAAACCCAAACAAGTTTTAAAGGAGCCCAGCTTGTTTGACAGAGACCCGGAAGCTCTCCAGCTACAGCAATCCTGAAGAGAGCCTGACATGGGCTAATTTTCCCTGTTTCTGGACAGTCTAGTTCGGGGTCAGGTTGGATACCTCGAAGCTACACTGCAATCTCCAGCACAGACATACCCTGAGGGAGAAAAAGTGACTTCCTAAAGCCCATACGTTCAGTCTACAGTCATCAGGACTACACCATCGGGATTACATCACCCCTTGATTTACTTTTCCTTTTTAAAAACAGTCTTTTCAGATGCTACAGCTCAAAAAGAAAGCAAAAGAACAGCAACAGAAGTACACTGGTTTCTTTAGTTCAGGGACACTAACTGTGGTGAGACATCAACAGTTCTTATCAACAACTCATTTCTATATCCTTAAAAATAAAAAGAAACTTAGTTATTCTTCAAAAGCCCTTGTGGAGGAACTAATAAGGAGTACTGATGGATAATTTTTGTCACTAATATATGCTTGAGGAGCTCCTAGACAGTAGCCAAGATGATCTATCTGTCTGCAAACAAGATGTTCTTTTGACTGGATGTTAGTCTGCAAGAAGAAACCAATTTTAAAGCAAAGGCACAAAATGACAGTCATACTGATGCACTGAAAAGGAAGGGGAAAAGAGAGTATTATCTCAGGTACCTAAGAGCTTGCCATACATGTTAGCACTGCGACAGGAAAGACTAATAACTCAGGCGCAGCATGAGGTATTTCTGGAAACCAAAACATTTCCATGTACTCCAGTCCCCCATTTCCTCGGATAACGAATAATTTATTATATACAATTCAGGAACAAAAATCTGAGGCATAGTCTTTCCATATTCATGACAAAAGTTTTTACCGCACAGGGTAAATGGAAATTCCCTTAATGGGCAAAATGAAAGGGTTTCTATTCTGTCAAGAAGTCTGCCAACAGTGATGTCAAAGACAGAAGATATACTGTACATCCAGATTGAAACAAATTCTCCTTATTTCTACCCTAGGGAAAATTCAGAACTAGAACTGAACTTCAGAAATCAAGCTTATAACGGGATTCATATAGACCTTCAAACATCTCCTAGATGTGAGGAAAGTTAAGATCCAAGTTAAAGCTGCTCTTTTAGGTCCACCTCTGTGCCTGAAGATATCTGTTATGCACATATATGGAATTATCCTATCCTGAAGTGTGGTAGTTCAAAAAGAAGCATGAACATCCCACAGGACCACACTCAAAGCAATTGAGAGTGGGTCTTCTGTTTTTGGGAAGTGAATTCAATGCCTGCCAACACCAATTTCACACACAGGTAGAACTGCAACAGCAGCTATTGAAAATATCATGCCTATGCTCCTTATATTCAACTTTGACATTAAAAACTATTAGTAGTTGGCTACATTACTTGTGACTAAAAATGAGAGTAAGCCAAATGAGTAAAAAGCAGCAAAATTTCAAATAAATTTCCATTTATAGGTAAACTCTTTTAGAAATTTCAGGTTATATGAACCACGGATGCAATTTGTTTATGGCCATATTGTAAATTATGGAAAGACTGGAAGAGCCCAGTATCTGCCCGTTTATTTTGAAGGAACAGTTTGCCAAAAGAAGAGGATGCCTTTGTCAGCATACATACAATGTCAAGGACAGCAGTGCTTGGCACCTTAGCTAGGTACTCTTATTCTATCATAAGAAAGATTAAGACATATTTCTATTGGATCAACACTGTCTCAGCGCTAGGGAAAGATTTATTCTTCCAGTTTCTTCTAAGATAGGTGCAATTATTATTCTAATTTTACACAGGGGAGAATGGCAACAGAGACAAATCAGGTCACTTAATTAGCATCTACAGAAAACTTGACAGTGTAGTTCCAGGCTAAAACTTTGTTCTGTAAGCAAATGTATTTATTCAGCGTTTATCTCTGTCTTTATCCCAGGAGACAGGAGCAGCTCAACAGGTATGTTTGGAAATCGCTGCTTCTCTGTATTCGAGGCTTCAGCAACTGCAAACTGATGCAACCAACCAGGCAATGCAGAGCTATGGCAGTCAGAGCTCCTAAATTGTAAATATGTTTTAGACAAGGATATTTTCAGTCACAAGTATCATCATCAAGTCCACTGGAGCACAGCTTTTTACAGACAGTGAAAGCAACATTTATATCCACTGACTTCAGGGGGAGAGACACTTAGCACCTCAGGGTGTCATGCCTGGAAAGTAAGTTTCGCGTTCTCTAGCAGCAAATCAAGATTAGTATTTACCGCAGAGAGCTATTACAAGGCTTGCATAATATTAGCAGAGTGCTGTGAGCATGAAATATGCCTTGTATCATTAAATATGTGACAGATGTACCTGCAGAGAACTCATTAATTCTAATTTCTATTCCTGTTAGTCTAGAAATATTAGCATATAATTTTTAGTTTCTAAAATATTCTGGCAAACTTTTTTTAACTGAAAAACTGTGTCAGTATTTATTTTAGAATATCAGATGAAGTCTGTTCTCTTGTATGCCCCTCAAGTAATGTGTTACCATAACCTCAATTACCTAACAGGAAACGTTAGAGCCTCAGCAACAAGGCTTTCTGCAAGCCTTTAAGTAGGAGCTGTGAAATTTCTTCTCAGTAAACCTAAATGAAGAAGCCTTCAGTGTGACAAGAAAATTCAGAATGGACTATTCTGAAAACGAAAACCAAAATCAATGCATGTGTGATACGCAAACAGACTGTATGGCAATACTACATGTATTCTGAGATTGTATTGCAGTGCTCATCACGGAGCGAAAGGCTGAGTGAAGAAGCAGCCTGCAGGAGCATGCTCTAAGTGCATTGTTAGCTGTAACTGCAGTCTGAGGTAAAGAAATCCAAAGGAATTTGCTTATCTTCTTTCCTTAAAGAGTATGCTAGTTGAAGAAACACTGAATTTCTCTCTTCTGATGTTGTTTGGTTTTTTTTTTTCCGCCCCTGGAAGTCTCAAGATCAGCTCATTCTACACAAAATCAAAGCCTGGGAGTGCTATCAGACTAACCGATAGCTGCGTGCAAAAGCCCTGCAAAAATGAATACATCCATCTCAGTGACAGAAACAGCTCGCATTCACAAACACTGCTTCCCTAGTAAGAATGGCAGAAGACCACATCTTGTTCTGTACAATAGCATATGGGGACCGGGAATTTATTGTATGTTTCCCCAAACTGCAGCTTCGGGGACAAAATCTTCTATCAGCTTAGACCTCTCAGCCTGCCTCTTTAGCATCTGGTGACTTGAAAGCCTGACAAAGGAAAACTTCATTTAACCAGAAAGATATCAAAAGATGGATATGGAAACAAAGCACAGCAGTATCTTTGCAAACACTGCATAAGAACACCAACTCTGTGTGAGAAACTAGACTATGAAAATGAAACCTAGCTTCAACTCTTCATAATGCTTGAAATGGAGGTTTGCAGCAATTACAACCCCAGCCAATAGCAAAGTTGAAAGTAAACATACTGGCCAACAGATCTTTGCAGGAAATAAGCTGTTTAACCATTTAATTATTTTGAGAGGAAGCTAAAGAGAAGAGAAATGCATGAAATAAATGTGTGGGAATGTAAACGCTTGCATAGCATGGTATCGCAAGTGTGGACAAGAGAAATCACCATGTGGTTTTGCTGAGCTGTTTCCCACAGTAAGCGATTATCTGATTAAAGGCCATATAATAACCCAGGTACACAGGAGGGATGAACTAAATTTACATAGGCAAATCGGGGCAAATTTCCCTCCCTGCTCACTCATGCACACCTCGTTTCTGATTATTTGGTTTTTATTTCATTGTTCTGTTAATCTAGAACACAGGTCTGTCTTACTGAAGCTGAGGGTTGGTTTTGGTTATGAAATAATATGATAAAACACTATGCAGCCTCTTCTAGTTACCCCAAAAGCAGCTGCTACACAAAGTGAGTGTCTTACAAGGTTTTTCTTCCATGTATGTGCAGTGAGTTGCAACACTTCGCATAGTATCCGAGATGTTTTACTGCTTGTTTTTCTTTTAATCCCTACTAAGTATTCACAGACTACACATCTACCTCTGACTTCTTTTTGTTTGATTGGTTCTTTGAATCAGCACAGTGTGGCATCTTACCATGAATAAGAGTTCACTGTGTGCTTAAGCTTTTCAGGCAGATTCCTACAGTATCTCACACTCCGCAATTTCATAGAAACTCAGAGTCCCAACTGAGTAGGATAAAAGTCTTTGAGATCTGTTTCTAAGCAATACCGTAACTCTTAAGCCTCTAATAATACTGGTACTTTGAGAAACCAAACTAAATTTGGTTTCTTGACTTAGTATCTGTGGAAAAAAAATGCATTTTCTGTGAAACATCATGGTGCATAAGCAAATAGCATATTTTCTGAACAACTGCTAAGTAAGGAAGCAAATCTTATGAAAGGATAACATTCATTGCATTAAAGTGTAGCATGGCTCAAAAAATGTTTTTGACAAGTCTGCGTGATGAACTTCTGCTCAGTTTGGCACATTGTCTTTGTGCCATCCTGAACTATACTGAGAATTATAAGGAACATTTTTAAAAGAGTACACATGGAAGAAAAGAGACAAAGGGGCTAGTAAAGAGTCAATTAGTTTGACAGAAGCTGTGGAATAAATGGAAGTTATGTACACCAATTTTATACTTTCAATCCAACATGGAACTTCAGTAGAAGAGTGATACTCAATTTATGCTCCATATTAAACATGCATAGATAATTAACACATTACATGCTACAATACATTGAGAACAACATTTTAAGCAACTTATATTCCAGGTACTATTCAGGATTTTATCTGTAGGACTAATGAAGGGTATTCACGCTACTCTCTAACAGTAAAGCTATTAGTATAAATGGGACCAACTCCTAGTGTCACAGACAGCATAATGCTAAAAGGTTTAATAGGCTATTTGGCAGGAGACAGACAGAATAGATTCAGCTGCTAAAATTGTGACACTGACATTTTGCCCTTCATTACCAGTGTTGTTATCTTTCCCCATAGAAACGTAAGTGTTGGATGGTGCAAGCTGTCAGTCTGTCGGTTTCTAGTTAGGCTGCACTACAACAGCCCTACTTCACAAAGAGAAATTTATTTCCCAGGAATATTTGTAATCTGTTGCTATTAAAGGTTTAATTAAATACAGCTTTAGGGCACTAATTAACACGTAATAATTACATGCTCTGACTATCCTTCGCACTCATCACCTAGAAAATATACAAGAATAAATAAAAACGGGTGCACAAAGCATATACATGTCATGGCCTCACTTCCTTCCCATTGAATTCAACAATAAAGTTCTGAAATAACCAGGCAGAGAACACCGCCCTAGAGAATAAATTGCCTAAAAGTAAAATGTTGTTTCTTGACGAGTTGGAATTACACAAGAGTTTTAGTATTAATTTACGGGTCACAGTTTTGTTTCCAGTCCTACTGGCATTTTAAGGCACATGGGATACATCAGGGAAAGGACATCTGAACGGAGTTGTGAAGACACATTGGATACCCTGAAACAGTTAAAAAGACAGACTGGGGGTGGGGGGGAGAACAAGAAGCAAGCTGTAAATCAATAAAAGCCAATATAAATAATGTGCTTTTTCAAACCAGAAAAGGGCCAGGCAGTTTTTTGCATCCTTCACAATTAATAGGCCAGAGCACTGTTCCCAGAGTTCTCTACTCCCTCAAGAATGCTTATCTAATCCATTTTTAATCCCTCTGTGTGTTTCACCTGAGTGCTGAGAGCACGAGAAGAAAGCTACCTCATCTAGGTGTCCCATCTTTACTCTCATAAATATTGGAGAGAATAAGAAGTGCTTGAACACACGTTGCAAAGCATGACTAAGCAAAAAAATTCATTCCTGACATACCATCACCATTACATCCACCCAAGCAATTATTTATTTGCAATTAACTGGCCTTCTGCAAGGCTTTATAAGGGTTTTATTTACCATATGCATTTGCTTCAGACAAGTCACTACTTTTGAAGTGAAGCCACATCTGGAACAAGGGCTTTTTTTCCTCCTGCCACCAGCATTACCCTCTGGAATCCCGCAGTGCTTCTCTTCCCCTGTCACTAGCACTGCAAAGCCACTTCTTGCCGCAACCAGCCTCCAGACAGTTTCAGTTCTTACACGTAGCAATGGGTGGTTGTCGCTTTGATGCATTACTTGTTGTTCTACGAATTAATTAAGGAAGACATACTACGTGGTGCTTCTTAAGAGCGGCATGTGAAAAAATGTTCAGGTAATAAACAAAAGCAAGTAATACCGGCTCCCAGTGACGCTGGTCTTGGCACTCGATGTTCTTGGGCGCCATCTGCCGGCATTTTATTAATTACTGACACCTCTAACGACATCAAATGCTCAGGTCGAAGTTGACTGTTTTCTTCCGAAAGGCATTTTCTCCTCCAGAGGTGGAAGTACGTTCACCCACAACTTCCAGCAAAGGTCTGGAACACAGATCTTTCTAGTCTTCCTCCACTCCCACTCATGGCAGCTAAAGGTGGGCCAGGAAAGCCCACCCAGCATGGGACACAACTCCTCCCGTGGGTGGAGAAACTCCAGGTAGCACCCTGCCTGTGCGTTACAAGCCTGTGATCTGCAGCCAGCCAGGCTGGCTCTTACGCCCTTGCCCTAGAGGGCAAAATTCAGCAATGCCAATCTCCATGCTCAGAGGTTTCCTACCACCAACAGCAAATCATCACAGCAGCTGACGTGAGTGTTTGTCCAAGCTACTAAAACCTACAATATATTCTATTTACACCGCTCTTGTTAACCCACTGTATGTCTCACACATTTAGACAACAGTTGATCCTAAGCCACAAAATGTTGGTCTTGACTATGAATATGATTCTGAAGTCATTCTGACCAGCAGCGAAGACTGTGATTTACCTTCTTAGTAAGAGCTAAAGGTGTGTATTGTGCCAAGATCTGGACTCAAAACCATGAATTCCCATTTCCCTGCAACTCAGAAACACATGGATGTGAGATTCCAGTTCATGCCTATTCCTAATCTAGACATATTCTCTCTTTGCAGACACTGTTCCAGAAAGAACTGTTGTTTGCAGAGGTCTCTGTCATCCAAGATCCAACAGAATAAATACCTCTAAGAGTCAGATATTCCCATTAGGCTCAAGAGAATTAGGCATTATTCATGTGTGACAAACAGAATCTAAATTTACAAGTGCATGAATCAAGAAGGGAATTTCCAGAATCATTTTAGAATGAGAAGACCATTTAGCTGTCCCTCTTCAAACAAAACTTATGCCACATGTAGGCTGTGGAATGAGGAAGAAATTCAGCTCTGAAATTCTCTGCCAGTGACACAACACTCAATTTGGAAGCATTAGCTAATGAAAAATACAAACAGGTTCCTACAACCACAGCTATGAAGACAAATTGAGTATGCTCACTGAAGGGAAATTAGAAGTATTTTTAATAGCTGGGTTTAGCATAAGCAAGTGTACAACTATTAAACCCTGTCACACATTTTTTTTTCCCGAAGGATCAACCCTAAGAATAACTAAAACCACCACTGTAAGTATCTCAATGTAAAGAGGATTTAGACACGTGCAACTGAGAGATGCATAAATCCCTATGCATAAGAATATTTATGTCCATACTTGGTGCTGAAGGAAAATTCTGAATATAACCTCCCTATTCAAATATTCCTTGAGCAGCTGCCAGTTCCTGATTGCACTTCAAATCCCAGCCTGGAATACAACTGTTGGGATTCAAATTCGTGCAGCATTACTTGTCTGTGAGTCTAATTAAAGATGCAGACCTGCTGCAAATGTAGGGAAAGCAACGCTGGTTCAGCTGCGCATGACACAGCACGCCGATTCTGCATCACTCGTGTTCACACACAGAACATTCAGTAAATCACCAGTCACCTTTCTGGGCTTCTGTCCAATCCAGTTGGAAATATCCCAAAGGACAAAACTACAATATTCCTTTGACAGCACTTCCATAATATTCATACTGTTAAGAAATACCTCCTCATAATCAGAATAATTTAACTTTTCTGAATTTTCAGTTCATTTCAATACTGCTATGACTGTAAACAATTCCATTCATTCTTTGGGCTTCTATATCTCCTCCTACTGAAAAGCTCAGTGAAAAGGAAGTAAACCCCCCCAAAAAAACCCCACCAAACCCAAAAAAAAGACTCCCCTACAGGAATTAAAAATGAAAAGCATAAAAGCTATATATCCATCAGCTGAAGGGCCACTGGATGACAGTCTTTTCTACCTGAAAAATAAAGATATGCCTGTCTTCTGACATTCCTGCAATCTTTTTTTATGAATTCGTGGTTGCTTTCTTGAGCATTCCCCGCTGTTTACCCAGAAACATCTGCATTATCTGTTTTTCCCAGCTCAAAGATTGCCTATGCTTCCTTAAATTTCTGTATCTTCTATCCTCTCCCAGGGTTCTCTCCTGTTTTGTTTTTCTCCCATCTGAAAGTTTGGAAACAATGTTAAACTTTCCCCTTATCTTTGCTCCTTCCTCACTTCCATATGGGTCTCCTCTTAGAGTTTTCCTTTCTGCACTTTCCTTTCTGTGCAGCTTTTTCCTCCCTATATGCAACATACTCTCCCTCTTCGCTCTTCCTGTTCTTGAGCCATCCATTCGTGCACTGATGAAAAGGGTAACAAAACAGAAGCAACTATTTATGTACCTGATGACGTGAAACTTCCATTTTTATGGAATAGTATCGCACGTTCATGGTACAAAGTTGCAGCTTTCCATCAGTGTGAGATCCTGGATGCTCTGCCGTAAGACATTAAACACCAATGAAGCGCCTTGGATTCCTAGCACACAATCACCACCCCTTTTGCCAACTCTCATCTCCTGTTCTTTCCACAGTGCGCTCATCACAGTGTTCTTCTCTTCAACTTCCAGGTGACTCTTAACTAACTTTTCTTCCCCTTCTGACACCTTTCCACTTATCTTACCACTTCCTATCCTGATCTAATGCAATCTATTTATTCCTCTTATGGATTCTACACTCTGCATCTCATTCCAAAGTATTCCCTCTACCGGGACTGACACAAATTTAGCCAACTGTTCTTTTCAAGAGATGAACTTCAAATGAAGCAGCAAATGTAAAAACTTGAATGAATATTTGTTCTGAAGCAGTGGCAAAACTACTTCCATCAGCGTACGGCAGCCTTTGGGAGTGCTACACAGCCCAGCCCAAACAGCATTAACAAGTCTGGTAACATCATCGTTCTCCTGCTGCCGTCTCTACCTATTTTAATGGAAAAATATACAGGAGGAGGTTAGGTTTTCTATTACCATGCTGCACAAGAGCCCCGATCATAAACAAGACTTCATTTGCAGGGTACTATATATAGAACAAAAGACAATCAGTGCTCCAGAGAATTCACTGTGTAAGATGAGAGACAACATATGTAAATTTTCTACAAGGGAAGCAATGAGATAATAATATCGGCCAACATGAGAAGTACTAATCATACAGTTGTGATCAAGATTTTTGTAGGCATCGCTGTAAGAATTCATATCAGATCTTTCCAAAAATGACTATGAAAACAAACAGGTTGATCCAAACAATATCATTCATCGCAATTAAGAAGAAAAATCTAGTTGTCAATAGAAACTCTGACTCCAATGCTACTTTTAAAGAATAAAATGCATTTTTTTTTCATATGGACTGTGTCAGACATAATGTAAAGCTTTTTTGCACAAAACAGCTAACAGTTAACAGGAGTAAAATGTATGTGAAGGAAAACTTGGATCCTCCATAAGATGGGATAAAAAACAAAGTTAGTTCAGGCCATCAATATTAATTCCTTGGAAATCAGAATTGCAAAGACAGAACGCAGTAAAGCCTACAGAGTATTTGTGTTCTGCTACTGATGAAATAAAAAGCAATAGCTACTCAAACAAATGATAATGAAGAGGTAATGTTTAGAGCTAAGAAACATTTATTTTTCATCAGTGTTAAGTTTAAAGAAATTGCAGTAACAAGGCCTCACATTTAACAGCTTTGATAATGATATCAATACTGCAAACGCATTTGTAGAAACACTGATGGAAAGTCTGTGGGGTTGGGTTTTTTTAATATTTTCTCTACTCCTAAAAGAGGATGATCATAGACACCATCTTCCCCTGTACTTGGTAAGCCAGTGACCAAAGGCCTTCATATGGCAAGAGCCCTAAGACACATGCCATGGTCGCCTGAGAGCCAAGGGGAGAAGATGCCCCGAGTGCTGACAACGGCTCCTGGAGGTCCCATTGCTCCCCTGAAGGATGCGACCGTGTGCCAGAACAGCTTTGCTGCTGGCCCAACGCAAACCTCAGCTTGCGTTTGACTACATCAGATGCCTCGTACCAAGTTTACCAGGTAAAGGCACCTAAATGACTCCTTAGGAATGCTGTTCCAGTATACAGGAGGATATTAACGCTATCCAAACCCAGGCACCTCATTCAACCTGCTCACCTCTTTCAAAAGCGAAGAGAGGGAAAGAAGCTAATCCAAATGGGAAATTTAGAAAGAAGATTAATTGAAGTGCTTTGAAGCAGCCTCTGGCACCATTGTCTATGCAACAACAAGGGCAAATATCTTCTCCGAGACATGTACAATATTCTCCCTCCTCTTTCCTCCGCCCTTTCTGTAGCCCCTGGGAAATCTCTCTCCTCCCACTCCTTACAGTTTCCTTCTGTGCCTTTCTGCTGCTGATTGAGCTTGTTGCCTGAGCAACCGCAGCTGAGGAGGGGAGCAGGGAGAGGGTTCTGGCCCAGTTGTGTGCTAGCAGCAGCAGCGCTGCAGTTCTGACCCTGCGACACACCATAGCAACGGTAGCAGCCTCAGGAAATTAACAGTTCAGCTGAGTTACACGCCTCAAGTTGGGTCTAACCCTCTTACAAGGTGCTGGGGACTTTGCAAGCACCTTATATTTTTGTTCAAGTATGAATAAAACAACCTAACACTCAAGACTGTCAAACAAGTAGTCGTTTAGCTTATCCACACACCCAGATTATGTTCACAAAGCAGCCACATTTGTTACACTTTAATTCCAGTCCTAATAGAACTCAGACGTACAAATTAAATAGTAATTAATCTCTAGAATCAGAAAAATCCGCTCTAGAAATTTCAGATGATTATGATGGGTCTCTCTCTCTCTCTCCCCTTGCTCTTTTCACTGTATGTTTCAGAATTCAGAAAAGTAACCAGAACAAAAGCATCTATCAATGACCTTTCCAGATCCACTTCAGTATTTGTACTTTGCTCTCTTTTCATCTTTTCTGTCTCTTGGTATTTGAACAATATCTGGTAAAATGAGAATGTAGTCTTGGTGCTATTGCCGTACAAGAAATAATAATCTTTGCAAGATATCCAGCAGAGATTTCTTTTCTAATATTGTTTTATTGAAAAAAATCCTTTTATTTTTAAAAAAATAGCATTCTGCTTATAAGGTTTTGTGTATGAAACACTATGGGTTGCCTCCCCCCACCCACGATGGTTTATGATGACAACGATTGTAATTGACTACTTGCTGCTCTGCTGATTGCAGGAGGGAGGGCTGCGCAGTTTTTCCTGCATTTGAGCAAAGTATCACTTTAAACATAAAACATGGAATCGTCTGCATTGATACTTCTTAACAGATGTTAAAACCAGTCTTGTTGAAAAAAACCTCAAGCCGTCAGGGATTGCAGCCCTAAATGACTGCAGCTACTATGGCATTTCACTCTCTTTATTATTATTTAGTTTCTACTCCTGGAGTAGAAACGTAGTTAGAGGTTCCAGTTACATCAGGGGTTAATGGTGAGTTACTGGGAAATGATTTGACCTTTTAAATTTCATATCAATGTGAGCTTCATTCAAAATTAATTTACTCCAGCTTATCAAATCTGCCTTCAGCAGCTGCATGCTTGCCAATTCTGTCCCCTGCACTGTATTTATAGCACTTTTTAATCTAGTTTTTGGACTATGTTTATTTTTGTTGAGCATAAAATAGTAAACAACTGGAGTTTAGGCTTGACAGAACCCAGCCACAAAAGCTCAGAAACTAATAGTTAATTTTTTGCTCTGTTATCTTCAGAGAGAACCTACTTCCACTTTCAGCTATCCAGCAGAACAGTCAGAGTGAGTATCACTGGAACAAAACACAGTCCAGAATTTATGGTTTACTAAATTCAGTGAGAAGCTTTAATTAATGAAGTCTGGAGCGCTGTGACTAGACAGCAGATTCCATCAATTCATTTGGAATAAAACTATCAGGATTTCTCCATGTATCTGGAAGTTTCAAAACCATCTGTCAAAACAATGTTAATACATCTAGGACATAAGTAGTTGTGCTTGGGAGAGCTCAGTTAATTGCTCATGTACATCCATCCACTCCTGCCTCTTCAATAGCTCCTTCTGACTAATGGCTTCAGCAATGATGCAAATCAGGTGACTGTATATACAGCTTTCAAAAACAGAAGGGAGGCTCACGGAGTCATAAAATTTAGTGAAGGAAAAGGCGTAAGGCCAAACATCCTTAGTGTGACTCATGGATTTCAATGGGATTACAGGATGGAAATATATTGCGTTTACTGTATCAGGTCACCATGCTAATATCATTAATCTTCTGCCAGTGAAAGATTGCTCCCTACCATTCTGTGATTTAAAGTATGAGGATAATTGGCCCACGGGGATACAAGAAAACTAGAAGAAAAAAGTGAAATAATGGGAAGAACCTGAAGAAACAACATAAAAAAATATTTTAAAATAGAATATCTTAATCTTCTTTAAAAGGTCCTAATGAATATCACTGATGGACTCTTATCAATATAAACCCTTATCAATATCTTTATAATTTATCTGTTTATCAGTACAAACTTTTATACTGGTAATCCTCTACCTGTGATTTGCATTTGGTGAAGGCTGTATCACAATTTGATTTTGCTTTTGATAACTTCAGAAAACCTAACTCTCACATCACAGAAGAGTTTTGTGATAAAAGCATGCAAAAAGCTATCTAAGTTACGGCCATCTCCTCCTCTCCATAAAACTTGCCAGAGTAAGATAAAAGAACCCATCTCACAAAGACAAGAATGCACTAAAAATAGTATTATCACCTCTTTAATCTCTAATGAAATTTCTTAGGGGGGGTGGAGCAAAATCATCTTACATGTGGTAAGGGCACTCACCTGGGAAGTGGCTCTTGGATGGGCTTTGTACTTTTTCCAGTCAATAATGAATTAATTTAAAGACAGAAGAATTCCATGAAGCAGGAAGCACAGCTTATGATTTCCTCCTTCAGGTAAGCGTCCTGGGCACTAGGGTACGTAACTAACCTCACAACATTTCCTCTCATTCCGGTATCTTTAATCTCCCATTCAGCACCTAAGAGCCTAATTTCTTCATTCAATCAAGGTATAAATCTGGGGCTGACCTTTGTGAGGTTTGCATTTGAAGGTGGTGAGTGCAGCACACCAGTCAAGCAGAGATAGGAATTAAGTCAGCTAGTCAGAGCTTGGCAGTAATAAATTGCAGAGGACCATGATGCTGTGTACCTGTAAATTTTGTTCATTCTTGAAGTATTTTTAAAACTCACAACCACTTTATTATATTTTGACCAGACTGTTTTACCCAAGTCAAAGTCTGTCAAACACTGGGAAAATTATAATTTCTGAGTTTGATTAATAAATAAGAGAAAAAAGAAATGTGAGTACTGCCAGTATTCAAAACGTTTCCGAATCTCTCTTACCAGTGAGGTGACAAGACAGCTCTCCTCCTTCTCTGTCTGTGAAACTGGGTAACTCTTCTTCAAAATAGTGTCTGAGATCGGGGACATAAAGTTTTGTGAGGAATGGATTTTTAAACTTGCTTAGGCATTTACAGATGTCTCTAGCTTTTTGAAATTCCATCTTTTCTTTATATGTAACTTTGGGTGTTTGAATATTACTACAATACTACTTGGCTTTTACAGACACTTTGAGTAAAAGAATATTGTCACCTTGCTAAATAGAATTTTTAAGATAGTTTTTTTTTTTTTCAAGACAAAGTGAGTGAAAATTTTTGAGGTTGCTGAATACAACACACAGGTCTAAATTTCTTTAAACCCCAACAGATGATTAGCAACTGATTCTTGGATTGGGAGACCACCGAGTTCTTCTGAAGGAAAATAAGGCATACAAGGCAACACAGTCGAGTTCTCCCCACTAACAGTTGTGTCTGCTCTAGAGAGTACACATTTGACACAGCACTTGCATTGTTTTTCTTATGTAGCATGATTTCTAAAACTTCCAGAGACCGCTTAATACAAAACAGCTAGCAAGTAAATAGGCCAACTAAAGTAGTACGTACCTCAGGCCTGCTATTTGGTCATGTATCCTTGCTAGAAATCACTTCTGCGCAGTAAAAATGGCTATAAAGAAAAAGAATAAAACTTAGTGGTTTAGCCCATCACTGTCTTGTTTGATTTAACAAGCACTTTCATTTTTCAGCTGCTGCAAATATTAAACAAGAACCATGAAATCACTCTGGGGAGTATCGCAGTTACATCTGCACTGCTTTCTCCTATGATGTCAGCTTTTGTGCAGTACGAATGTCAGTGATTTTTCATCCTTTTGGTCAAAATCTGACATATGTTACACTGTAAATCACGTTACAATATATACAGTGTGAGGTCAAACACTTACCCCATCTTATCTTATAATCAGTGTGACAACTAATCAAATAATGACCATTTGTCACTCATGACACATCTAAGAAATAGCACCATTAAAATTAATATATATCCACCAGCATAAAATGAAATGAGAAAACTGAACGTGAAGTTTCAGGAGGTATAGCAATGTATAACAATAAAGCAATTTTCATCCAGCATGGACTGTCCATTTTTTCCATGAAGGTGTATCACTACTTCTGAGAGTTTACACCCGCTCTCTTTTCCCAGCATACAAAATGTATTTGGCCATTCTTTCTGATCCCTTGCTTATGCCTGGTGTTCAATTATACTTCAGGTTTGAACTTTACAATGCAAGTTGGTCACAAGTAAAACTCTAGAACTTCATAACTAAATTAAATTATGTAAGTGGGAGAGAAACGGGTATTGACCACGGCATTCATCATGCGTGACGATACCAGACTCTGGAAAAAGCTCTCCTATCGAATTCAACTGCTCTGCACTTCGTAATCAAAAAGTGCAGAAGTCTGCAGTCACTCGGGTGGCATCAAGCTGAGTTAAGGAACAGATGAGGTGTCAGTAACGAATGCTGTATTTCTGTTACAGAAATAACAGTCTGGACAGCTAAAACAATCGCAATCTGGAAAATAAACGTGTCATGCTCCCTGCATTTCTCATAAAACCGAGCCGTCTCCAAAGTACACTAGCCTGTATGTGCAAACAGTGCACAATACTTTTTTTTCCAATCATAAGCACTTGCTTGGGGCTCTGTTCTGTAGATGTGCTGTGCTCAGAAATCCCACGGAAGCCACCAGCATTGACCTTTTTACCTGACTGCTCTTGGAGTATCTGCATCAGCATATACATTCATAATGGCAGGATTACGTTAATTTCAATAACACGAATAGCAAAAGCACCAAAAGGGAAAACTGCATTCTTAATTTGTAGTTCACCCTCAGTAATTTTGGGAAAATGTACTTGAACATTAGTCAAAATTCAGCTGCAATGATATGTAAAGTAGACATCACCCAAGTCATTTATTCCTGAATATGTTCGTTAAATTAAGGCTTTAATAAATATTTTAAATCTCTGTTCTCACATTCTTTTGACAGTATCACCTCTTCCTCCTCCCTCTCCTGCAAACAGGATTATATCAGCTGCCCTTTGACTTTAAAAAATGGTAGAAATTCCTTCTCAGCATAGCAGATGGAGTACAGAAAATGCTGCATCAGATTAAAAAAAAGTCTGACCTAGGAAAAGATGTGATCGGCTAAGCCAACTACAAAAGCAGCCTGGCAAGGCTCTACTTCCCAGGGTCACAGAAATTACCTTTTTTCTACAGCACTGAACACACTTCAAGCGCCACTAAACTGGCCAGTCTTTGATAGATTCGAACCGCTCTTGAGGTAGAAGTTCTAATGCTCATTACAAGGAATGTATCCCTAATAAAATTTGCATAAATTGCAAGCTCTTCAGCACAGTAATAATTCACAAGCATTTGGAAACACACTACTAGGTGGCAGGCAGGCATTACTAGAAAAAAATACTTAGCACTGATTTATTTCAGAAAATATCTCTATATTTATATATTTAACTTAAGGGTTAGATTTACAGGACATATTATTCTACATGTTGAAAACTGAACTTGCATACCTTTCCCTGTTCCTCATCCACACAATACTTACAATATCTGTAGACTTGTGATTCTTCTCTTTCAAAGAAAGTTCTCTTGTGAATCCTAACTCTGCAGATTCATCCGTATAATAAATATGGCCCAGCAGCTTTTAAAAAGTGCCAAAACGTATTAAAACTGAAACAAAACAGCAGTAGTTATATCGAGCTTAATTACAGAGATATCTGTTATTTGGGAACATGTAGCACAGTGACAACAGCAAATGACATTCAGTATTCTTCCTGTTTATACTGGTTGTGGGCCGAGAGCTAAAAGAGGCTCTGCCAACACGCACCCAGTGAATCTGCTGGCGTAGGACTGCAGTTGGACATCTTCCTTTCCCTGAGGCTGAATTACCCACCTCTTAATGATCCATCTGAGCTAAGTTCCTGTCCTGGCTCTTACAGTGTAATATGGTCCTCAAAACACACAATTCCCACAGCAATCCAGGAGCAGGTGGATGCATGTAACTGAAGCCTAAATTGGTTCTAAGTAGACATTTGCTGTATTTTGGCAGGATTTATTAGATTATCTTGATAATCTAACTTGTACTGTGGCTCTAGTTCTGGCCTATCAGGAAAAATCCAAAAATACTAAAGCATCAAGGTATGTCTACACTGCACAGTGCCCTTTGTCCAGCTCCCTCAGAACGAGGATCCACTCGGAGCAGTTTCCCTTACTCACGCTGATTCTAAACCCTGTGCAGTATCTCCCTCCAGCACTATGCTAAAGGATGCACCAATACGGTGTACTGAAGCTGAGAACAAAATGGAAAGTATATGCATACTATTACCATGCCATTCCAGAGTACAATGCGACAACTTTCTTCTACCCTGAGAATACATTTTCAGTTAAACAAAATACAAACATGCACACATTCTTACACTGGCGTATTAAAAGCGACAAATAACTGATATTTGATGGTACAATAACTCTCATCACTGTTTCTGCACGCTTAGTGCTTACTGTGGTTCAGACAAAGAGCTGAAAGGATTCTTCGCTTGACTGCGGTAAGAGCTCCCTCTGTTGTTACATAGAAAAACTACCAGAAAACGTTCCATTATCCCTGCATCTTTTTCAAGTGGCGAATTTTCAAACACCCAATCCTGTGAGGTGAGAATCGACACGATTTTCTGAGATAACTTTTCACGCTTATTTTCTACACAAGTAACTGCTATCTTATTCCAGTCTTCCAAAGTGCTGATGGTATCATTTAGAATAACCTGTTCCAATGCATCTAAGAAAAAACCCAACTGCATATAAAGATGTACATTTGCCTTAATAAGCTTTGTACTGTTCATATTAAGCATACTGCACAAATCATTCACTGTTTTTCTAGATGGATTATAAATCCTAAAACTGAGGGAAGAAAAAGAAAGCAAGCTGATCAAATTAAAGACCCGTAAGAAAAACAGAGTTTATTTTAATTAAAAAAGATTAAAGGCCAAAATCCCCGATTGCACTCAAAATCACTTCTGAAACCCACAAGAGCAATAGAACGACAGGGGAGTTGCAGGCACTGAAGTTAAGGGCAGTTTACTGAAGCAAGACACAATAAGCACAATAGATGCAAACAACCATCCCTGGGTGCAGAAAACCTAATTTTCAGAAATATTATCTTTAAAATTTAAGCACTTTTCTTGGCTAAATCCAGGCAGTAGTTTCAGGACCTGGATTTGCTGCCCATGTGGTTTGTCGCAGCTGTCTGCACCAACGGGTGCTCTGTGCAATAGCACAGACTGAACCCGGGTGCGAGTGCAAGCAGGATGGGCCCTCGAATCTGACACGGTGACCCTCATCCCTGTGCGAGCTCCGGAAGATGCGAGAATGCACAGTTCAGCTCACTGCGAAGGAAAAGCCTTTATTCAGATCACATTATAAACTCGAAGCACTGAATCCAAAGTAATTTATAGGCTGAAATGGGAGCTGAATTAAAACTTCAACTTTGAAAGTTTGTTATTAAAATTTTTCTGTGCTCACTTTTCTTGCTCATTTCTTCCAGTAGCTCAAAACCATGCTTTTTGTGACTGGCAGAGGTAAAAGACAGGATTGTAGCTCCCATAGATGAAAATAGGGGTTTTCTAATCCACTGTTGACTGAGACAGGGAATTAATGCAGCACTAGAACAGTTTTCCAATAGAAAGAAGTAATCATCTGAAAATCAAATACCAAGATTATCATGTATTTGCATATGGTTACCTCTCCCCTTCCTCACCATAAAAACCCACAATGATCTTGACTGATTTCCCTGAACACTGTGGAAAACCTAGTGGGGACATTAAAATCTAACCTTCTTTTACTTGGAAAAAATATATAGAAAGAGTATTTTTTTTCCTGTAATTATTTTAGAAATCTCATAGAATGAGAAAATCAACAAACAGTAGAGATAATAACCTGAAAATCCTCCCTTAAAATTATCTGAAATATGGTCAGGAAATAACATAAGAACGAAAAACTGTAACTTAACTGAGCAACAACAGTCTAAGCAAGAATACATACAGAAGAAAAAAAAAAAAAGGACACTGCCAGAAGGCAGCTAAGTAAAAAGGAACCTAAGAAAGAACACAGGGCACCCTTCTTTCCTTTCATCATTTGATTAATGAACTCACAATCTACCAGAGGGGGCCACATCAACCTTGGCTTTGGAACTGTAGGCTCTGAGAACCCCCACAGCCTCCTACTGGGGTCCTTGCCAAAACGCTGTGGAGGTTTTCTAGCAGGTGTACAAAAAGAAATTCCTTACTTCATCAGAGCATGCATGTACTGATATTACGATAAAATATATAGGGGCATTTAACAGAGCTCTTGAGGTCTTGGTAAGCATGACAACAAAAGTCTGGATATTTGTATTCCCTTCAAATGTTTTCTATACAAATGTGGACCAAAACATCACTGTTAAACCTGAAATAAATATATTGTAGAACAACCATGAAAGATACTACAAGAGCCTTATTATTTACCTAAAGAAAAATGTTCCAGTTGCTGAATATAATCCATTGCTCCAGAAATTTGGCCCTGTTCACATAGGCACAGAGCAACTTTTTTGCGTGTGCCAGACTGACCATACGCGACCCGAGCCAAAGCCCAGCATTTTGACTCTTTTCTTGGTTCCACTTTCCCATAGTCATAAATAGTATCTCCTACTGCCTCAGAAAAGGTTAACCTGAGGAAGACAAGGTAATAAAACAAACCAGCATTACTAATGTGTTCCAGAACTTTGGAATATTTCAAAACAAGCTACAACAAGTGGATTGTGTAGATGGGCGTATTTCTGCATGTGTAAGTATTAAACGATAGCCCTTTCAGCTCTTCTGCCCCTCTTGCAGCCTCAATTCTCTATATTTGAGAAAATAGCCTCTTCCTTCTTTTCTTTAATCTCCCAACTGCAGCAAAGAGGGCTGTAAGAGCACCAGAAGCACTAGGAAACGATGGGACATTTCTTTCAGGGATGACCACAATTCCAGTCCCTGGCAGCTGGGAGGAATAACCTCAATGTTTCAGTGTTCTGGACATGGGAGATTCAGGGCTGGTTTCAGGAATAAGGAAATGCCTGTGCTGTTCCCAAGCTATGACGGAGCAGAGCAGCCGTTGCTGCGTGTTCCACAGCACAGCCTGTGAAAGCAGGTCTACTCAGTACTGGTGGTATTTGTCATTTTTGTTGTCAGTCTCACAATAAACTCAGATGAACATGTCAAAAAAAGTGAGTTTTAGAAGCCCAGTCAGATCTCCAGGAATTATTAAAAGAACAGAAAATGGTAACACACTGAGCCATTTAACTTGCTATCCAACTTCACATTTTCTCCAAAGTACAAAGAAGATTCAAAGAGAAAGTGGAGGAAATTTTGTCCTTTTAACAAAACCAAGCTATTTTGCAGTATGACTCTCAGAAGCAGCTCAGCTGGCTTTAACACTTCCCTAAGAAATTCCACCTAAGGACACAGAAATGGGAAGCAGATAAAATTTTGCCACACTTACAGTGGCACAATAGTGTGGCAATTCTTATATAACAAAGTGCGGCAAAATAGCGCGGCAATTACAGAGATTTCTACTGTGGAGCGTTATGTAACCTGTCTGCTACAGGTGTTGCTACCAGTTTTGCCTAGAATCTAAGCGGTTCGGGATTTATTTATTTTTAGTATTTGCAAAAGCCTGTTTTAAAATCAGTACAGAACTTTATAGTTTTGGAATAGGAGGTAAAGCTCCTATTTACCAATACAAACAAGGCATGATGTTTCAGTGAGAGTATTTTTCGACAGGCTTCTCCAGCAAACCATTAAAAGCAATTTGCAGATCCCTGACTACTGTGAACATCTGTAATACTTGAAACTAGAAACTACACTTGCTTTTTACCCTTCCACCCTAGAGGAACTAAGCTGTTGTCTACTAACATTGCATTTAGTAATATTTTATGATTCCCAAGGTGGTCATAAAGCATGGCTTGAGACACACTGTTTCACTGTGATGATATAACTAGCTAGGTCTTATTACTATAAAAACAATGATGATTTCAGCATGTCAAAAGAGCAGGCTCTAAGTTTTTTTGCATTAGTAGGATAGGTTATGGGTTAGGACTGAAACAAAGGAGTGGTATTTTGATCCTGGCACAAGGTGCTTTAGAATCTCAATTTAAAGCTAAAATACAGGCTAGCATTAAAGAATGCTGTTGCTCTTCACAGGAGTCTTTCAGCAGAGAGGCAACCATTATAGTTAATTTAATACCAGACTGTTCTAGTAGGATTTTCACCATTTCAAACAAATCTACACTGGATTAGGAAAAGGTATCTTTGACAGCTTAATGTCTTCTCCCAATCAAAAATGCAGAAACAGACACATTTCTAGAAATTCAAATATGATTGTATCCTATTCCCATAAAAGGAAAAACAGAGGTCAAGTGCAGGTATAGGGTTTGCAGTCTAAGCATGTTTTTAGTGTAACTGTGTTTGAAACTGTGGATCTAGTACTGACATCAACAATAAAATGAACAAAATTCATGTTCTAGTAAGTACGTTTTTTTTAATTCACAGTAGGCTGTGAAAAATCTTATATCCATACAGTTTTTAACTGCAGTGTAAGAGGAAAGAGTCTCAAACAAAACTGGAGTCCACAATGCTGTAAGAAAGGCTGACAGCAAGCAAAACAAAATGTGTCCTTCAGAAGGAGCTGTTGATATTGCTTGTTTGGTCTATGCTCGTATTGCATTTAGGGTTTAATAAAAGAATAAAAGAGACATCCATTAATGTATCTTTGGTTGTGTTTTGTTCGAAAGGATTTACTTGGGAAGCAAGGAGGATGGCATACCCCTCTGAATCTCAGCGCAGAACCACCACAGACCTTTGCTGTTTAACTCAGTGTGTTACTAGATTGAATTGCTTTTCAGACAATGCACATTTGATTGTTTCCAGAGTTATGGCTGAATTTGGAAGGTGTCCAGCTGCAGTACTTGAGTTTATCACAGTGTCAAAATACTTCAGCAAAGGGAGATTTCTTCCTTTAAGGTAGCTAACAGCTAAAGGGATGAAAACAAAAGTAATTGGCTGAGCACCCAGAAAAGTATCTTTCACTATTTAAGACTTCTCAAGTTTTAGACTTTGTTCGCTGATACCCACCAAATGCCTCTGACAAAATTCTTACTAAATCTTTTGTGAGGTAAAACATACAGTTTGTCAAGTGAGAATGCAGAAAATACAACATCTGCTGCTAAGATGACAAATTTTGTAATTTTGTAATTCAGATCCTGAATACTAGCTTATCACAGTTTTTCTCTCAGTTATTGCCTTTAAAACTTGAACACAAGCCAATAAAATATGCAGAGAAACAAAACCCAAAATGCTCATCAGGTTCAGCAATGCCCCTATGGCTCCTCCCAAAGGAAGGACAAAATACTCCACTGCTTCAGTCTCTGACATCATCAATATCACTGAATTTTGTGTTTCCAAATGCAAACAAAATCATTGAAAGGAAGATGAAATTATAAAGACTATTTTGCACTTATCTGGGATATTTAAAATCATCAATAGTTTTTATATACCTTAGATTTCAGAAACTAATTTTAATGAAGCTAAGTAGAATATTGCTTTATGACTCAAAAGACTAAGCTTGAGTAATTACACATAACAGTAAGGACTGGACTTTCAAACTAGCAGGTAGACCTTTGCTCTTGTCTATTGCACATAATTTGTTAGTAGAAATAAAACAGTTTCAGCACTGCATTAGGAACAGGTTTATACTAGACCTTAAGACCACTGCTTACCCCAACACCTCACCAACACGAAGAAAAGCAGTGGTTCTGAGTTAACTGTCTCCCTTTCCGCCTCTTAGGGCATGTCCTTAACATACAACAAAGGAGGAAAAAAAAAGCCTTACAGCTTTTCTTATCTTCAATTTGGAACATTAAACATAAGCTTAAAACCGACACAAACAATTCTCGTTCGATAAATCCCAAATTCCTAAGCACTGAAATGACTAGACTGACATCAACTAAAATCCTGTAAGAATGGACCCAATTATCAAGCTCTTACATTTAAGATACTTCAGAGCTTCTTCAAAACAGAGAATTTCCCTACGGGAGTTTATTGCATAAGTTGCTGCAGCATCATACTGACCACTTGAAAGTAATTCACTGAAACTAGGAAAGAAGAAGAAAAAAATACAGAACATGATATGTTATACAAACACTAAATAAATACACAGATACATACATAAAATGGTTGGCGGATGGTACAGCAATCTAGTCAAGAAGCCCAAACACTGAGAATACACAGCTTCAAAATATACATAATTAAAGCTAGTACATCTTCATCACACCATTTTGCAGTATGAAGCAGCAATTTTGTTTCCACACATCCAGTTACATCTCTTCTGCCTCACTACCTAGTGCTTCTGACAGCATCCATAATGAAAACTGAGAAACGTAGGAGGGAGTTATTTATGGGCATCCGGAAAGAGAAATGAACTACATTTTAATATATGTCTTGTAAAAGATTGTGATTTGGAAAGGACTAATATAATTAATCGATGGCCAGAAGCAGGAGAGAGTTATTTCTGTGTAACAGTTACACAGCAGACTATATGAGATGAGCTGATGAACTAATTCCTGGTTTTAATATCAAGGGATTATATAGCAATGAGATCCAGGCACCTAGAAGCAGACAGTTGCATTACTGGGATTTTCAAAAGCATCTAATGTCCAATTTCCTCCAGGCATCTGGACACTTGAAAAACCCTCAAGTTGTACATTTTCATCTGTATGCACAGAAACATATTAAGATTAGCTTGTCAGTTTTCACAACACACAAAACAGCTGGTCTCTTCAATTTCAGTCCCTTGAGGAAAAGGGCCCAGGAAGAACCTCTGAAAATGGGTAAACAACTGACTTAACGTGCATGGCTGCAACACCAGTACTTGTTACAAACACTGAAAGGGTCACAAAAAGAACATGTCCTGGAAGGACTGCATTCAACATGATGTATTAACTATGACATTGCAAACTGCTAATGCAGAGCACAAGAACCATATTCTTTTTACCTTTCAAAATACTCAAGTGAATCTTCAGCCATTTTACTAGGGACATCAAGAGCCGAAATATAAAACATGGCGGTGTAGGATAACCACATTACTATCTGTGTGAGCCGACACAGGCAGGACCCAAAACCAACCACAAAACCATGGATGAAACGCAAAGAGTAAATTTATTTTCGTTACCTCGCAAACCAGGGCATCTCCGAAGCAGCACCCGGGCAGAGGCACACAAGCAGGGACACAGGCACTGCGGAGCTCGGTCCTTGCTAGAGAATCTCCGAACCTGCTGCTTTCGCCTGTATATTGGGGATTCACAGCGGTGTAGTTTACCACTGTGCTTTGATCTTTCCCACAGCGGGGCAGGAACCTCAAGCGTGTTCGATAGGGTGCCTCTGAGGCTATCGCAGGCCCATGTTACGAAACACAGATGTTCTACTCGTCAAGCACACAAGACTAAACAATGATTAGTATATTTGTGTTTTTCTGCACCCCAGCTGCAAGTCACTTGAGCATGTTTACAATCCTCCTCGCCAATCTTCCCTTATTTTCCCACACTATCTCAACAAGCAAATCAGAGTTAAAAGTGTTAAAGCATTTAAAAAAACCCCTCCAAACAACAAACCAACCAACCACGAACTTTATCAACCGATACATTTATATGAAGACATATTTTTTATAAACTGAGAAGGTTTTCATTTATTTTTAAAGAACTGAAACAATCTCCTTAAGCAGATGATTGTTTAGGAAACACCTTTTGCTGCATCAGTTAAACTCAGTTTTCCCACCAGTGCCCTCAAAAGTTACCAGACAGGAATAAAAGATACCATCTTAAAGACCAAGCTCTTAATCTGCTATTGCCGATTGTCTAGTCTCACACTCTCATTCTCAATTGTTCTGACATTTCATTTTTAATGACTTTACCTCTTTCATCTTTATTTCTCATGATCTGAGACAGGAGATCCTGCAGCGTGACAATCTCATCTGATTTTGCCCAGGCAGAAATAGCATTTGCAACTAACAAAATTCTAGCCTATCTGTGGATAGTTAAAGAGGGAAGCATGTACATGATCAGCACACTTCTCTGAATCAAGAAATCTTCATCATAGTATCAACAGTATCTATGTTAATAATTGATGTATGGAACCTCAATCCATAAGACAAAAAAACAAAGTCTATGTGACATAAGGAACACACCAAAATTAAAAATATTTGCAGATAAGCACTTGCACCTGAGCTTCAGCTTTTCTCTCTTTGCTTCAGCTGTATCTTGTAAGGCCAGTCAGCGAAGGAGTTCTTGTTCTAACTCAGTCTTTTCCTGCTGAGGGATACGCTTTTTTCCCCTTTCTTTTTTCAATTCCAGCACCCGTCTGTCTACCTGAGCGAGATGTTTAGAAAAAGAATCCGCGCTGACTGATTCTTCTAAGCTCAGGCCTGTGGAAGAAGAAAGTGCCTTTCATGAGCTCCCAACTGCTGGCAGTAAAGCCGCCTGAAAATGGTAATACAGCCTGCACCTCCCCTCATAAGCAGCTTCCCACAATGGCTAAGACCTTCTGAATACATGATTCTCCAAGTCTACACCTCCCTATTTCTACTGGGTCACTGCTGTTCTGCATTCCAGCAAATGGATCTCCATTTTACTGATACATTGCACTATACTGAGTGGCTTTTGGCTTTTTGTTTGGTTTTGGGTTTATATATCTATTTTTAAAAAATATTTAATCGAGAAGAAACTCTCAAACTAGCAGAATATCAGATTTACCTGGGATGGGCTTAAGAGGCTATGCTGTTTCCTCTGGGGTGCCAAAGGTTTCAGAGGGTGCCTTTCTTACATTATGAATTTCTGATACTACATTTTTCATTTTTGCTGTGTTCTTCTGAATAGCTTTTATTCTGGAGACAAAACAAAACAAAAAACCCCACCAAAAAACAACCAACCAATCAACAAAAATCCCAAACCAGGAACTGTTACCTTGTTCTTTTTATGCATCAGGTTGCAAGGATATCGGTACCAAAAGTTAGGGAACTAGGCTTGCTGTCATACAGTTCTGCTGTTCTCAGTAAAGCTTGTCCCCCAGTTTGCATTATTATTCCGTTTCAGACTGCGTATGGCAAGATAACTGGCTCTTTTGAGAATCCTACTCCGTACATGCAGCTACATAACAATACTTCCTCAATATAGACAGTAAATGAGAAAAAGTGAGCAATTCACTCGCTTTTCTGTATTTCTCAACCTCAGACAGTGCATTTTAGCAATGCAATAGCCTCACTTTGAGGCTACACTGTTTTTAAGGTGGAGAGAATCTGTATCTGTTTAACTTCCAAGCCTGATCCTGCAGTTTTTCTGCAAGCAAAGCCTTTGCTGATTACACCTCAAGTTTGACTGCACAAGAATCAGCACCAGGATGTGAAAAGCAGGAATCTAACACCACGTTAGCAAGATCTTACACAATCATTGGCAGCTTCCATATAAAAATAAAACAAGAATTGAAACATTAAAAAAAATACAAATGAGAGAAGCCAGCGACAACTAAGTTATTTATTCAGGTCCTAATTAAAACAACACATTTTGCTTTAAACATTATCAGAGATGACTTACTTGTCTTCAAGCTCCATTGCTCTTTTCCTGTAGTATAATAGAATTGTGGACTCAGATTCCACAGCTTTTAATCTCCTGGGAAGAAAAAAATGCATCCTTTTGGCCATTCTTGATTCTGGCAATAAATGCCTCATACTCCTATTTGACTGAAGTCAGAACATTCTTGTATGCAGTAACATAGTCTATTATTTGTGAATGTATTTTTGGATGCATTATTTATATGGAAAGAATTAATAGAATAACAACTTTCTGAAACTTTCCGATAAGCATGCTAGGTTTAAAATAAAATGAATAGACAAAATACTCCTCCTTAGAGCAAGCTCCATAGCACTGCTCTAATATAATAAAAAACAGCCCCAAAAGCAAGTAACATTGTTCAAGATGATGAAAATACAGAAAAGTTTTACATTGTGAAAGCCTCTAAACTTACCTCAGATTCGGTAATCACAGATGGTATTAAAACTAAGGCAATCAGCACTGATTTGGACAGCTGCAGCAACCATTCCCACATAACAGAAGGTATTTTCTCTAGATGGGCACTAAATGTCCTTAGCACTCACAGGTGTGGAAAACCAAAGGAGCAGGGGCTGTGCATTTTGATGTCTTAAAATACCAGCCCAACTCAAGACTTAAAAGCAGACCCAGTAACCCCTATTCCTATCTATCTGGAAAACTAAGAATCTTTATTTGGACTTGGTATCTCCCATCTCGGTCAGTGTGTGAAAAAGGCAGACGCAATCAGGCAGGCAGGAGTCCTTCAGGAACTTCAGCAATAACCTTTCAGCCAAACTGAAGAGCCGTTAGCGCTAATACAGGGCATATGCAGTACGTGTCATGGGTCTTTTTAGTTATGCAGACTTTCTCCTGTTTTAGGGCAGCTTTATAATTTCAAAACTGCCATAAAGTTAAGAAAAGTGGTTATCAAGCATGAACCCTACTGTAAATTCTGGTAGTATGAATTCATCATAGTGGTTCTATTTGACTGTAGTGTAGACAGGAGCATAAAAACCAGCTGAAAATACACCAATCCTTGATTTCTGTAACACCACCAACAGGTCACGATCGGTCTGCTTATACTCTTTTTCCCCAGAAGACAAAGAAGCACCAAACCACTTCTTACTTATTAATTATTGTTCATTTACCTGAAAAATGTTTGTTACCTTGTCAAATTCATTACTGTATATAATGTAACACTCCTCAGATGGTCCTTGCTCAGCACAACCCACTTTCTCAGTTTCTGTCAATATATATGTTCATATGCTCTGCAGAAGTCTCCTGCCCTTCTCAAAAAGGGCGGGAAGGACAGAATGTTTCTCTGCTCCCACGTGATGGTTTGGCATAGCGACCTGGCAGCTTTCTTACACGAAGTTTAAACCCCTTTCCTCCTTTGTTCAACAACTGCCTCAGATCAAAACCTAGAAAAAAAGATGAAATTTGTTAAAATAGCATCAGCTGATACTCATGTATTCAAGAACATCTTCATTCTGCTTTAACCCTTCCATATTCAAGTCACAAGCATAAAACCATCTAACAAGTAATTTCCAAATTAACGTGACTCTCAGTGCTCCTCTATTCCTAACTTAGGTATGGCTGTTCTAACTCTAAAAATATTTGTCTCACAAACCTACATAAATTTGGCATTAATCTTGGGGAACCTGCAGGTGGCAAGGTGGCTGTAGGATGTTTTTAAACTGCCTCCACAGGGCTGGACCGAGGCGAGAGCACCGACTTCTGGGAATTCACGCTGCAGCACAGACCTGTGGAGACACAGCTACCCGAAACCCGCAGCCCCAAAGGTAACAGCCGCCACCAAGAGCAGCCGTAGTCATGTTTGCAGGGAACGCTTCCCTGCGAAGACAGCCCCACCCTCGCAGCGTCCCCGCTGACACGCAGCCGCCCTCAGCCGTGAGGGAGCCTGAGGAACCACCTCCCTCACAGCCGCGCGAGCTCCTCCCCTCACGGCCGCCCGCGACCGTTGGTGGCTGCCGCTGCGCGAGACGAGCTGCGGTGCATTGTGGGAGCTGCAGCCCCACCTCCGACTACTACTCCCATGGCGCCCCTCGGGCGGGACCACGGCTCCCAGCAAGCCCCAGCGCGGCTGGCGGCGGCAGGGCATGCCGGGAGCCGTAGTCCCGCCGCGCCGCCCGCCCCTCCTCCGGCGCGGGTGGAAACCCCGTGCGGGCCGGCGCGCCGCTCTTTCGGGGAGCCGCCATTCCGCGAGCAGGTCGCGGGTGAGTTCTCGCTCCACGGCCGCACGCGTGGCCGCCTCTCTCTCCCCTCCCCCCCGCCACCGACCCTCACCGCGTGTCCCCCGCAGGTGCCGGCCTCGCCATGCAGATCTTCGTGAAGACCCTCACGGGGAAAACCATCACCCTCGAGGTGAGCCGCTGCGGGCCCCTCGTCGCGCTGCCCCGGCGGGCGAGGGGAGGCGGGAGCGGTACCCGGGGAGGGTTTGCCCTGTGGAGGGGCGACTCCCGGCCCCGTGCGGCGCAGGCCGGCAAGGCCTCGCCGCGTCCCGGCCCCGTGCGGCGGCAGGGCCGCGCCCGCCCTCCCCGGGCTTTCCGTGCTGCTTTGCAGGCCGGCTGCCGCCGGGGCGGGCGGGCCGGCCTGTGCTTTCTGGTGCACGGAAATGCCGGGATGCACAGAGAAACGCGGGCCCGGCCGCTGCCCGGCGCGTTCGGGTCCGGGCCTGGCCGGCGCTGGCTGCCCCGTGGGGGGCTGAAATGGCCGTGACAGCATCGGTGGTGTGTCTGAAGCTCCTCGTGATTGTTCTGCTTTTCTGGGCAAATTAAAAGGCAAAGTGCGTTTTCACTCCCTTGTTTTGTTTCATAATAGGTTGAGCCTTCTGATACTATAGAAAATGTAAAAGCTAAGATCCAGGATAAGGAAGGTAAGTTCAAAAGGCACTTACTCTTCTCTGTTGGATTGATGTATATCTTACGCAGATGTGATTGTCTGCTGCAACCTATTTTATTATAGAACGTCACAGTTCACTTTCCTCATTTAACCTTGGTTTATGTCACCATTAGGCATTCCTCCTGATCAGCAGCGACTGATTTTTGCTGGTAAGCAGCTAGAAGATGGACGCACGCTGTCTGACTACAATATTCAAAAAGTGAGTAGGAAAGGCTGAACGGAGTGTTGTAGTACCAACTAGCTGACACTATCGGAGCAGACTGGCCTTTGCTGTTGGGCCTAAGAAATGTTTCAAATGGATTCAACCAAATCAGTTGATTTTAGGGGTGGGTAGCACTTCTGACTGGGAAGTACTGATGCTAGGTAACAACAGCTGTTGCAGCCCAGTCTATAGTTTCAGGTTAGAAGAAAACATTTTTAACAGCTTCCATTTCCAGTGCTTCCCTGCTGTCAGCCCTGGCGCTTGGCACGCTGCGGTGAGCTGCTTTAGGGGGCTAAGGTGAAAAATCCTGCTCCCTTGTGCCAGGTGAGGCCAGGCGAGCAGCAGTACTGCTACAAAGTAGGAGGATCAGATTATTATTTTCAGCAACAAATAGCTGTCAGCGACATCGTGAAACTATTCTGCGCTTTCAGTTACAACTGAAGAGAATATAGTCACGACAGGTTTTAGAGTAATTGAACCTTTTTGGCCCACAGTTTTCTGGAGCCTGTTCATTTGCAGACTTAATAGCAAAAAAATCCTTTCCTAGTTGGCTGTAGCTTGAAATCTGCTACTTAAATACTTTCTGTAGATAAAAGACAAAGGCTGCTTAAATGCTACTCTTGTTTTGAGAAAGCATTTTGAGTCTATTTCATGTGTTTTACAAATAGGAATCAACTCTTCACCTTGTGCTGAGACTTCGTGGCGGTGCCAAGAAAAGAAAGAAGAAGTCTTACACTACTCCCAAGAAGAACAAGCATAAGAGAAAGAAGGTTAAGCTTGCAGTGCTTAAGTACTACAAGGTACGTAGAACTAACTCTAGGAGAAATGTGATGAAAACTTAGCTCTCCCTGGGAAGGACATGAAGCCTGTAATGAGTCTGCGTGTAGCCTGGTGTATTTAAAGTCCTCCTATTTGTAAATATCCTACCTGTTAAATAGGAGGGAAACTGACTGTTGCAACTAGGCACTTCTGAACTTTGCTTCAGTAAGTTTGATTTAGTAACTATCAGGAACACTACTTTTTGGCAAAGAAAAATACTCAAAATTATCATGGGTGCTAAAAGGTGGTGAGCGTATATGAGACATTGCCTCTTTGCCCTTCACAGGTGGATGAGAACGGCAAGATCAGTCGTCTGCGCCGGGAGTGCCCCTCTGAGGAGTGTGGAGCAGGAGTCTTCATGGCTAGTCACTTCGACAGACACTACTGTGGCAAGTGCTGTCTGACGTACTGCTTCAATAAACCAGAAGACAAGTAAATGTACTAGACAATAAAAATCTGAAGTTCTGTACAGTTTAAGGATTTATTTCTGCTTCCTTTGGCACTGTATTTCCTCTCTGCTCATCAGCGAGAAGAATCTGTGAAACTTTGGTTGCTGACTGCCAACTAGGGTGAAATACTTTGACTCTAGAACTGAAGCAGCAACTTCTTTTTAAAGAGTGACTTTGGTTTGTTAAGTCTCCTTCAAAGGAGATTATTTGGTAGCAATGGCAGAGAAAAAAAAACCCTGAACATTCCAGCTAACCTTAGAAGTGGTCTCTTTAAACACGAGAGGACTAGACCGTACAGTAGTTCTAATTGGGAAAAACGGGAGATCAAGAGGTCTGAAGTCATGTCCACAAGCAGGTCAGTGCTAGAGAAAAGGGTAGTAGAGTCCTGCTAACAAAATGCAGACTACTCGCTGAAAAACTGCATAGCAGCACTGGGCGGGGGGAGATGGCTCAGCTATCTTGGAACCAAGAGATAGTCACCAAATATTTACACCGTGATGGTTTTACACACTTGAAGTGCTTGCAATTAATTGTTGTAGTTTATCCCATGTTCCAACGAGTCAGTTGGTTGCTTGACAAGATTTAAAAGCAGAATGTTGTTAGATAAACGTCAGATATAAAGAAGCGCACATGCATCTCTGAAAGTTCATTTAATGTTAAGAGTTGAAGGCCGGCCAGGAATAATACATGTCCTTTAGTGTTAATGTGGTCCAATGTATTTTAAAATCCTGGATCCCAGGAAGTTGCCTGTTGAACTTCTTTTTCTTCATAACAGATAATTTCATCTCCGATACTGAATTCTATATCCTTGTCCAAACTCAATCCACAATCCATACCCGTTTTTATTACCTGGACATCATCTTTATGATGCTTCAGTGATGATAAAGATCCTACAGAGAGAAAATGTGTCAAAGAGAGCCCACTACCATCAGAGCATAGAAGTGTGTGGTTTGCCTTTCTTGCAGAGTTAATGTTTCGCCTTGTAGCTACAAAATGAAAGCAAGATAAGGTAGGGATTGTGAGCACTTGCAGCTAACGCAAGTCAAGCACCAGTCCTTTTCAGCAGGTAAATCCTGGGATGCTACTGCTTTCCTGCCAGCGTTGGCCGTTAGAGAGAGGTCTCGGTAACAGTACAGTGGCATTTTGCAGCTCTTCTCTAGCTGGAGCAATTCCATCCTAAATAGCAGACGGGATTGCCTGTGATCAGACGCGTATGCTTTGCAATAACTTCACGGGGAACTAGCAGTGTCTAACACTGAATGCAAATACAAGTTTTGTGGCAATTACACTTACCTTTCCAAATAACATCCCCGTTACGGATTAACTTAAATTTCATTTTTTTGTCTAGCAGCCCCTTCTGTACTCTGCATCCAGCTACTGGAATTTTGTTTTTTCCTACTGTTACAGAGAAGATGTTGAGAACAGAAGCTTCCCCTAAAAGGAAAAAGTAAAGTTGTATGAAGTACACGAGAATAACAAACTGGCAATAAGTAGAAGCGAGCTACACTCTTACCAAGCTTTCTAACAAAAGAGAAAAGCAGCTACAGAGGAATATCAAATCTTCAATACAGTAGAAACGCTTCATTGGAGAATAAACTTTAGGCTGCATTACGAAGCCCAAGTTTAACACGCAATGAAAACTCACCTATTGTATTTTCCACTACAGATGGGGGTAGTCTGCTATTTAGCTCATCTTTCAAGTCTTCAATAAGTTTGTAGATGATACTGTGAAGTTTAATTTTTATTCCCTTTTTAGCAGCCAGCTGTTTAATACTTTCATTGGCTTTCACACTGAATCCAAATACGACACCTGATAAAAAAAAAACAATCAGCAATTGATGACTACAAGAGATCACTTTTTAAACAGTAACTGAAAGCGTCTGCTGTGTCTGTTCTGTAACGTTGAACTGGTAGCACAGGTTAGAATTAGCAGTCAGCAATATGAGAAAACATTTTACTACAGCTTCCCTTTTAAGGAGGGACCGTTCCCTTCTCCCACTATTGCACACTGACTGCTGCTAACCTTGTATCAAAACAAATGGCTTAAGAAAGCCCTCGTAGAAAGCTCCCCGAGGACAGAACTGGAGGTATCGAAGCAGAAGCTCATCTTGCACACAGCTCACCAGAGCTCATGTAAAGGGCAAGAACCTCCCATTTTTGGGCTGGTGGAAGAGTTTGGTTGTCCAGCTTAAGCTGGAAGTGAACTCTAAATCATTCTCATCCAGCTGTGGACTATGGCAGGTCCAATGACCCCACACACTCAATGGGAGGTGAGAATTATGGGGTACAAATGGGAGCAACTTACTGACACAGTCTTTCCAGTGACCTCCCTGAGCAAAAGGGAAGTCTTTTGTACGCTACTTTTCTGGCTTTGCCCTGCTTGAGCATCACAAAGCAACCTGAGCGAGGAGTCAAGAGTTTAACCTTAACAATTCAACTCCTGGCAACAGCTTGTCAAGAGTCCTTCCATTTTCATGGGACTTCTAGCCTGCGCTAGTGTTTGATCTTAAATGAAACATTTTTAAGATGCATATAAGTTTACCTCATTGATGCTGCTAATTATTACTGAGAAAACAAAACCAGAATGAGACCTACCCATTTCAATAAAGTTTGTACTAATTATAAATGGATTTTTAAATATACACTCACCATTAAATGCTTCAGCAAGACTTATATCCGTTTCACTGATATCTCCCATTCCAAAATGAAGAATATCCAATTTACATTCATCGTCAGCATCATAGCTGTCCAGAATGTTCAGAATAGCTTCAACAGATCCATCCACATCACCTGCGTGTATAAATGGAAGCACTGCTGACTTTGTAGACATCGAAGAAACACTGAAGTAGAACTAAGGGCATGACAACTCCACACCATGCAACATCAAGTCTTTTGACATCTACCATTCTTACTATATTTTCAGTAGTTCAATAATCTGTTCAGTTTTAAACCGATCAAACTTCCGCTAACAGAAATTTTGTTAATAGTTTACGGCTGTGCTTCAGACTGGGCATTTGAGAAGCACACATACAACGGAGCAGTAAAGAGAATAGGACAGCACCTTTAACAATTACCGACAGCACATTTTTGTCCACTTCGGTTCTCTCTTTAGGCTTTAAAAACATTAGATGCTTATTGGCCTTGTACAGCACCGCCTTCCTCTGTCTCCAGGTCAGATGTGCTAGCTTCTGTTGCTTCTTCTCATATTCCATCCTGTGTTCCTTTTGCTTTGCTTCAATAACTTCCACATCCCTTTTCATCCTCTCCTGTTGTTCAACATAGGTTCTCCAAGCCACAACCTCATGCGCCCTTTGCTGGGCAGGAAGAGACAGAAACATTACCTTTCAAAGCATCGCATCGGAAAACCCCACATTAACACAGTTTCATCCTTTTGCATCTTCTCGACAGGCTCACTCATTTTCTTTCACGTTTAACAATACACTTTGCTGCAAGGATGGCAGAGAATGAGCACAATAGCTTCCTCCCTGGGCTACAACATGACTCAAGGCCTATTTTTATGGTATCTCTGCATCACAGAAGAGAATTATTGTTCATTCTTTCATGTGGTGTTTGTCCAGCTCTCACAACACCTATTTCAGGATATATTTTATGCATATTCTTTTGTCAGAAACCACTGATATCAGTAAGTGCTGGATTGTTCTCCAAGTAGGGCGATAGTGTGATCATACAACAGAGAAAAGTCTTCTGTGCCTTTAGAAAGGGAACACATGAGAACGTATCCCATATTACCCCAGCAGAAGCCATTCAGGACTGCAGTGACTGCAAACAAAGCATGGAGGAAGGCAGGATGACCATGAGAAGCAAAAGCACGAACCAAAGGTGACTCATCTTTAACTCCAGGGGCAGCCTGCCTTCTTCATGGGATTGTAAAGCACATTAATCTGGATGCACGGACATGAGGAGAGGACAGTCCGGCAGGGGAGAGGTGGGGGCCGTGGAAAATAAAGAGGCAATATGCAACTCCTCATTCCTCTTACAGAACACCTCGCTCAGGTCTCTTAATACCCATGCTCGGCCTTCATCTTTCATCACATTATCCAGGTTATTTAGAATGAAAGCTATCACTTATTTTTTACTCAACTCCTTCCCACCCACCTTACTGCAGTATAAATTTTCCCTTAGAGTTCTTTCTGTACCTCAGATTCTACTTCAAGGATTTCATCTCCCGCCGAAGGGACTTCCTTCCAGCCCATGATTTCCACAGGGATGCCTGGAGAGGCTGCATCTACAGCTTTGCCATTCTCATCAAACATGAAACGCACTTTTGCCCAGGTCTTCCCTGCAACCAGAATGCAGCCTTTTCTCAGAGTTCCTCTCTGGATGATGGCTGTGGTAAGTGGACTAGGGAAGAGCAGAGCAGAAAAATAACAGACAAAATTAAAGTGACTCTTCTCCCTGTTTTCACCGTTAGTGTAGGTAAGCAAACACAAAACAGAACGTACTTGTGATCGATCACAGGCACAATATTCCTGTGGCACATTTTATACAGTGCTAATAAAATTTTAAAGTGACTTGCAAAAAGTCCCAAACCTGTACTGTACTTTTTCGTTTCTGCAGATCAATATAAAACTTGGCATTTGTGAAATCAGCAACAGTGATTTTACACATTAAGAGATTCCCCACCAAAAAAAACCCCAAACCCCAACAACTTTCTAGAATTCATTTTTAAAGGGGGCAGAACACACCTTATTTTCAGAGAACCTGCAAAAGGACTAAATATTAAAGAGCAAAGTGTCATGTTACACAAAATTCACCAAAATTGTACATGTATTACATTTTGTACATGTATTACATTAACTTCATCATTTCTACTTTTTAATGACATTTTAAAAAATACATCTGTTCTATCACTTTAAACTATTTCCTGTGCTTACAGGGTTTCATTTCAGTCATGTGATGAATTTTGCCCTATCAGTTTGTAACTTCTTTCTCTGGCTCTCCTGCTGTAGAGTAACATTTCAATGCTTTAGTTACAAACACTGCAAAGAAACTGTAACAGTTTTATCTAACAACGACAACAAAAGTTCAATGTTAAACCTAAATATTGAGGTACAAACCACCTGAACAGTATCTCTGCATTGTTACAAATTACTTCTTTCAAATTTTAACGGTGGCAGATTACTTACCCTTTCCCTTTGTCTTTGCGAGACTCGATTACGGTCCCCTCTACCAGACCCGTGGAATCTGCCTTCAGTTCTAACATCTCTGCTAAAGCAACAGTTGCTTCTGCTAAAACCATCAGGTTTTCACCCTGTATAAAACCATACGCAAAAAAAGTATAAAGGAAGCGCCAAGTGCCCAATTAAAGTAAGATCAGAAGTTGAAATCTTGGTGCCGAATCCCCCCATTTAAGTCAGAACTTCTAACAATGCAATACAGTCCAACAGCACAGATCCCTCTGCCTTCAAGGTGAGATGGCAGGAAAGTAATGAACTATTACGACTGCTGCACAACCGGCCCAGAACGCACCAAACATTAGGAAGGACAGTTTCCTTGCTTCTCTGTTCATAGCATCCGGGTTAAGGATGCAGAAAAAGTCCTTGCAATATTCTGCTGCAAGTATATTAAGAATGCAAATTAAAAACAAACCACCCACCTAAACAGCCAAACTGAAACCTGATGACATCTACCACCCAGTCAAGACTCCAGGACATCAGACAAAACCATTGGTCTGTTTTCCTTTTTTTTTTCCTTTGTTCTAATTCCATTTTATTATTGAGAACACATACAACGAGCTAGCTGTCAGTCAGCAGCTCCAGATCTACAGGAATTAGGGCAACAACATGTGCTACAGAGGTGAATGGAGAAGCCATTTTTACGTATGCCTATTTTTAAGTGTAAGGGCAAGACTTCAAAAGGTCTTGGACTTGCCTGAAATCTTAGAAAATGATCTGGGATGCATTTAGAAAGACAGCAATAAGCCTAAGATACTGCTGCATCAGTTTGGACAAAGCTGCTTTGGCCACCACAAAACTAAAAGCAAGTACTAAAGTTCAGATTTTAGCTCTCGGCTGTTTGCAAGGATAAGGTGGTAAATCTTTTAAGACCACTACAAAACTATGGTCCTGTGATTAGGCATGTGTTATGAAAATATTTATTTACTCTCGTTTTAATTTCTGCCTTCATGTACAGCATTATCACCAACCTTGATTTTGCACCCATTTCATACAATGAGCAAATATATCAGGAAACAGCAATTAGGATGAACCTGAAAAATATCCACTAAATTTCCAGAAGAAAAATGAGATACTATTGCTCCCTGAACGTCTGGGCCTCAAAATATGATAGCAGTATGCTTCAAATAATTCTGGTGAGAGCCAGCAGCACTTCACTCACGGTAAAGTGTCAAATGCCAGGAAGATAAACACTTATTTTCCAGCTGCCAAATAAAAATGCAGATGTATGCACATATTAGACATCCATAAACAGCATCATTTTTTCCATCAAAACTTTACCTTGAGTGCAGAAATATTTACAGCTTGAACATCACCTCCAAACTCTTCACAGACCACATCGTGAGCCAGCAATTCCTTCTTTACTCTCTCAGGATCAGCTTCTGGTTTGTCACATTTATTAATGGCGAGGATAAGAGGAACTAAAAAGAGAACAAACTCATTACCAACCTAATCAAAACTTGCTGCTACTAGCACAATTGCAATAAATGGTTAGAGCAGGTTATGACCAGCTAGAACAAATCATCTCACTTGGTGTCTATTCCCTGAGGGGCCATTGAGATCTGAGCTACCATGAGTAAGCTGGAGGAGTTACCCTAGTAGGGAAGGGAAAAAAACCACAACAATAAACCCCTCACACACACCCTATGACTGCTTTTCTCGCAAACCTGCAAGTCCTGAAAAAATATTAGTATTTTAATATCTTTATGTATTACCACAACACTCAGTATATTTTCAAACACCTTCCCAGGGGAGAAGGAACAGGACTGTGACAGTTATTTCCCAGGCTCTTTGGATTCCAATTCAAGGAGTTTCTTTTGAGAGGTGAATCAATGTTTGCAAAGTGCTCATTATTTGAGCTGCATAGTAACGCACGTCTTGTATATTAACTTTGTGTTCTGGGCTTGCCGCTCACTTCCAAATGTAGTATTAACAAGTTAAGCACCATACCTCCTGCATTTTTAGCATGTTGAATGGATTCTATAGTTTGTTGCATCACTCCATCTTCTGCCGCTACAACCAGTATGACGATGTCAGTAACATGGGTACCTCTTGCTCGCATGGCTGAAAAAGCTGCATGTCCAGGAGTATCGAGAAAAGTTATCTTTTCCCCAGAAGGCAAATGCACTGTGAACAAACGTATACGGTACATTTTAAAAACAGCATGTCACACAGCTTTACTTGACCTATTGTAGATCGAGCATCACTCCTTTGAGAACTTTTTTAATAACAATGACATGTTTTAGGCAGACAGATAACCGCTGGCATGGAGGTCAATGGCGCTTTTAATTTCTCAGGAAAGGAAAAGTGTCCTGGGATCCTTCATAATCCAAAAGAGTCTAAATATAATTTCAACTGCGCAGACAATCCACTTCGAAGTTCCATCCACACATTCATGACAGTTATCACAAGTTATGATTTCCTTTTTCACTGCTTACGTATAAACTGTTTACATTGCAACATTTTCCCCCAATGAACTGGCAGCAAGTCAGCCCATTATATAAGACGGAGAGTAAACTGTTTAATACACACGCACGTACACTTGAACCATACCAAGAAAAGCACCAATGTGTTGTGTAATGCCCCCCGCTTCCATTGATGCCACTTGAGTTTTTCGTAGACTGTCAAGTAAGGTTGTTTTCCCATGATCAACGTGGCCCAATATAGTAACAACTGGGGGCCGTGGGGTTAGTACTGCTGGGTCTGCCGGAGGCCTACAATTAAACCAAAAATGGGTTTTGTAAATACCGAAAAAGTTCACTGAGCGACATGCATGCCCACCATGGCTCACGAAGAGCCGTTTACCAGAACTCGGTGGTGAACAGGTGAGCCTAGCTTCTCCCCACTGTGATCACAAATCCTCTTAGTACTCTGTCTTACTGTTGCATCAATTAATACAGCAATTCAGTACATCAAAGAAGAATTGGCTTTTCTTCAGAAAACGGCATAGAAAAAGCTCACCTAAACCCAGTCAAATCCGATCATCAGTTTTATGGCCAAAGAAATCAAAATAGTAAACTTTACCTTTTAAATATTAGCAGATTATGACTATATCAGGTATTATCAACATACCATCAGAACAAAGAAAATACGGTACATGAAAAACACTTGCAGAAACAAAAAAGATAAGAAGAGCTGAAAAGAGCAGTTCACAGCTTACCTTTTCACAGCATCTGTGTTTTCTCTTTCTTTTTCCTCTTTCAGTTTTGCCGATTTATACTTCATTCCCGATTTTTTAACAACTAGCTTGATATGGTCTTCATATAGGATGGAATCTGGTTCTAGTGAATCAAGGTCAATGTCTGTGTATAGCAGCGCTTCATAAATATGATCTGAAGAAAAGACAAAGACATTTAACAATTACATCCACAAAAACTACATGGGACAAAAAACCCCCGACTTCATACAGTTTAAGACTTTTTCATTAGTAGTTTATATCGTGCTAATAAGTTTTATTCACCAAGCATTTTTCCTTTAGTTAGATTTATCTAAAAGTTCCTGTTACACTACATACTTGCAGAGAAGAACTTGATTCAGAAAGATTTACTGAAAATGGCTTCCTCATTAGATGCTACAATCTTATCTTTCACTCAGATTTTCATAGCCTACTTTCCCATTAACCCCTAAGAACAAAACAACTGAAACCCATCTAAACCAAACAGCAAAGAAGCGATTCAAGGAGGAAGGAAATTTGATAAATCTGTTCGCATGCCACTTTCTTTGGTAGCAGAAATACAGAATATGTTGCAATGCTCAAAAATTGTTACACGTTGACCTAAGTACCATTACAAATCTATCTCAGAAATGTACAGCAAGACATGACAGACTTTTCTGCTTTTCTCCTCGTTGCTGAGAGGGCAGTTTGCCAGAAAAAGTACCCAGCTGGATAAAAAGAGATTGGGGATAGGTATTATACAGGTATGGGATTGTTTCAAATGTCAATAGTCAAAACATGCTAATAACCCCCTAAATCATCATTGAAAACTGGTGAAGCGGAGCCACTATACAACCAGGGATGGTTCATGGGGTTAAAAGAACAAGCCTGCTTCTGGAACCCAGTTGTTAGGGGCAGTCACCTAAAGAGGGGAGCGTTTCCAGAGAAGTCCTGCCCGCCACCAGTCAATCAAATGATTGTTTTAATGGAATACATATTGCTCCTGAACCCAAGATTCCTGCTCCCAGGTGAACATCTAAGGGCTGGATTACAGGCTGAGGCTCTTTTGTGCCTTCTCTCTTTAGCTGTGAATTCTTTACTCACAGGGGTCCAGCTTTGACAAGCCAGGGTCCAATGTTTTTCCTTCCAGAGTAATTTAGCGCTTAGGGAACACAGTCAAAAAGAGCACCCTACATGGACCTGAAGCCTTTCTGCTAGAGGCGGAAGAGAGTCCTGGCTTCTTCACATTAAAGTGTCTTGCCTGGTAATTTGGATGGCCCAGCTTTTTTTTTCTCTTCAGTATGCCATTGCGTCTACCAACATTTTCTTTGGTATGGGTACAATGTACCTTGCTAAGGGAGGGATCAGCAACCCCAAACTAATGCCATCATAGACATCTTTGCCTTTGCCACATGAAAGTGACATGATAGATTTGAAAGTGCTGTTTCATTCAAACAACAGAGCAGGCTCTCACCTATGTCTTTACCCATAGCTCGTGCGAGTTCCTCAATAGTCATCTTCTGCCTTATCTCCACTTCACCTTTTGTCAGTGGTATCTTCTTTTTCTTCTTTTTTGTCTCCTACATGGAATTAGACACGTATATAGGAACACATAGCTGGCATAAACTAAGAAATAATAAAAACATCAAAAAGACAATGGTCTCAAGCTATATGTTGTAAACACATCTTCTTTACTGCAATACTAATGAGTTACAATAAATGACTTAACACATCATACTGAATATTTAAAATGTATAGCATACTACACAATCTTTTTTCATTGTTCAAAACAAGGAAAAAAATAAGCAAAATCATTTTCATTTTTGTTTGTAGTAAATTCCTCCTGCCTCTGCAAGATTCATGATGCTGCTGGTATAAGCACTTTAAGTCAATATTTGAGAGGGAGTCACAATACAGTCATACATTAAGTACATTTTGTCTTATAAACTTATAAGAACTTCTCTATATTCATTAATAAAGCTCCTTTTTTTGTAATGAAAATGCTCAAACTGAGCTCTTGTGCTTTGAAATTCCACATAAAACCAGAGATTATTGGATTTTGTTAATTACCTCCTTTGTAGCTAGATGTCTGTGTTGCGATAAGGCAATACTGATTAATTTGTCTTTTTGCCAGAACTGCGGATACAGAAGAACGGACCACACGGGATGTGCAGATGACTGCACAGGCTTCCATTGTGCTCTGTAAACTTTTCTGTAGGACAGAGTACGCAGCTGTCTGCAAGCACCACGTAACTGGACCAGATTTTCAAACTTTAGTATCAACCCTCGATTCATTTCCTCTCTGAAAATACAAAGGGCACATTGAAATCAGTCTCAAAGCTGAAAGATACTCTTTCCTATGATAATATGGACAGGAACACAAGGCACGAGTGTTATGTTTCAAAATAGGCTTTTTAATACTGAGAAAGTTGAACTATTTAGTAGCTGTTCCAGTTTTTCAGTTTCCTTAAGTGCTTCACTTTTCTCCACTATCCCATTGCAGACACAGAGATCTACTAATATCGCCACAGTTTACAAATCTTTCACCTGTCTCCACTGATCTTTAATATGAACTTCGAAAGTCCCCATTTCAGGCTCTTCAACACTAGCTAGAAAAAAAGGGACATTTGCACTCCTCATGCTATACTGGTAAGAGTTATCCAGGTGCAACCTACCTCTCTAAGCCAGTAAAATACATTTGAAAAATGCTGCTTACATGAGCATATATCAGACTGTAGCACTGTAGTAATTATCAGTGTTGTCACACAGACAGAGATGTCCTTTGAGGCTAAGCCCTGGCTTAGCAATTAAGCTTTCTAAGACGCTTCTGTCAGATCATCCCACATCTTGTTTTAACCATCCTAACTTTGTTTTGAGTCATTTTGCTAACTATCCTGTACAACAGTCTCCTAGTCGAATTTCTCTTCTTGTTCAGAGTTGCCTATTTTGTCTTTCTGCTCGGTGATGCCGTTCTCTGTACCTTCTAGGTCTTCTCTCAAAGGTGGCTTTGTACCATCTTCCAAGCAGCTCCAAATGAGTGAAATGCTATCAATTCCTCTCAGAATGACTGCGGTCCCTTTAAAAACTCTATTGTATCCGGATACCTGCAGGAAGTGAGCAGATGACAAACTAACCAACCAAAAACAACTACTCCCCCCCCCCCTCCCCCCCAAGAGAACTTTAAAGGGGCAGAATCGGTAAAACCGAGGAGCCCTCAGGAGCTGCCACAAGACGCTGCATAGACCGAAAAATAACGGAAGGTCAAGGCGAGACTGGACAAGCTCACAGAGGAGAAATCCACGCGAGGTTGCTAACTGCAAAGAAGCCGCTCCTGGCTCTCGGGGCCCGTGGGTCACCAGTGGTCGAGACAGGCGCACCCCTCTAGCTCGCACTGCTCTTATGCTCATCGTTTTGGCTAGCACCGCAGAGAAGCCACCAGGCTACACAGGCTTTTCGTCTAACAAACCGCGTTCACCCCCGGGGGCACGAACACCACCAGCCGCCTCAGAAACAGCCTCACCCTGCTGCGAGCGGGACTACGACGCGCACCATGCGGCCGCCGAGCTCCCGAGACCTGCCAGCTGCAGCCCTCCCCGCGGCCGCAGCCTCCCATACCCTTCCCCCGCTGTCCCCCGCCCGGGGACAGCGCTGGCCGTGGGTGGGTGGCCGGCACGGCACGGCCCCCCGCCCTGACAGGCCCGCTGAGGGAGCCCAACAGGCCCCCGCGCGCCACCCCCGCCCGCTCCCCCTCCCCGCTTCGCCCTCCGTGCCTGACGCCGGCCGAGCCGCTCTCTGCGCAGGCGCCGGGAGGCGCGAGGGCACCGCGCAGGCGCAGTGGTGGCCGGCGGCGCGCGCCGCAACGGCCGGCGCCCTGGGCGGGGGCGCAGCCTCCCCTCACAGGAGGCGGCGGGTCCCCTCACAGGACGCAGGTGCCCTCGGAGGACGGGGCGCCTGTTTTGAGCGGTCTTACCCTCGTCCGAGGGTTTTGGAGTTTCGTTTTAATACATATATACACACTTAAGTTTGGTTTTCTCCTGCCTACCAGGAGATAGTCGCCTTTCTTTGCAATGTCCTCCCACCCGCCTCCCGTGTAAAGCTTTAACGTGGCTGATTTTTTTAAAGTTTTCTCTGATTTGGCATTTCTGAAATAATATCACTTAATAGACTAGGAGAAAACAAAATCTAAGAGGAAGTTCTGTAAGTGGTTTTTGAAAAATCCTTAACGTTCCCTCGTTAATGCTGTTTGTAAAACCCAGAGATAATCTCACGTTACATCCTATGGCAGCCTTGGGGTCTGCTTGGGACAGCACCGCTTCCACAGCGATCTCCATCGGGCGGCTGCAAGTTGTGTGTTACGACTAATAACTGTAATTTCCTCCGCGTATGTTTGAGATGAGTATTTTACACGGTTTGCCTGTAATGTGGGACTTGCGGTAGTTTGCAACGGTGGTTTTCCGCACGCTTGCAATAGGCAGTAGCTAAGTGATTTGCTGCCCTCATTATCTCGCTACTGCAAGTATTTGCTTGTTTATGATGCTAAGTATTGACAAAAGAAACATGTCCTGTATTTCAAAGGCACCATCTGCTGATGAATGTGCCAAGGTACTAACTGATATCTTAAAATGCACAGAGCCCTTGAGGGTTTCTCCAAAGGTAAAATGGGAAAAATAATCTCAAAAATAAACCACAGTAAAAAAGCTTAAATATCAAAGGTTGTACAAATGCCTTAAATGCAATTTGTGTTCCTGCACAGGGAGACAAATCCGGCAGAAAGACGGCGCAAGCACGCGGACACCAGTGAGCTGCCAGCCCGCGTGCTGAGGGCAACGCGTCCTTCATGCGATGGGGCTGTCTGGTGAGCCTGGGATTGACCTGAAAAATGCTTTATTTGAAAGATAAATTTAGCACACGAAACAGTCACCAGAGTTTACTGCAAATCTGCTTTTTGAGTTGATCTTCCATTGCATGCTGCCTGGAAATCTTCCTATGCGCTGCTGGAAGGCTCTGGGAATTAGCGTGGGATCATATTTTATCCGCATGTCTCTCAACCACAGATTCATACTGTTTTAATTTAAAGCTTTATTATAGGTTGCCTGCTTTTCTGAAGGGCAAACTGAAAACAAATAATTTCTGATGTCATAGGTCAGGACGATGGTTTGGGTTGTAGAAATATTTTCCACTTAACAATGTGGCCGTTAATGCTTGGCTTTGTCCCTTGGTTGCAATTCTTGATTATTATTGGCTGTCTTTAAAAAAACTCATTTGATTATGCAGTTCTCATTTTCAGTGTGCCTTGTTTTGACTTTTCTAGCTTTGAATTTTAACTTCCTTGTTTAGCAGCAACATTTTCAGCAAAACTGTTCACAGGCAATAAGCTAGCACCTGAAATTACAGTAAGCACATATATGAAAAATGTAATCAGTACATGTTTGAAAGACCTGTTTTGAAACCAATATTTGAACCAAATATAGTTCACATTGGACGTGAAAACCTGGTGTATGTCAAAGCAATGTATTGTTTTAATGTCACTATTTGGCAAGGAAGGAGACGGATTGTTTTGTTTTTAAGAAACGTGAAATCTGTTGAACTGTGTGGGAGGGGAGGTCCAGGGAGTCGTCTGGAGAAGGGTTGTGGAGAGCTCTGTTCTCCGGCTAGGCGAGGCTGAAGGACGGGGGAGGCTCGTGGAGCTGCACAGTGGGAGGGACAGCCAGGTTTTTCTGCCCCTAAGGAGATGGCAAGCTCCGATCTCCGGTGCGTCCCAGGATCGCAGAACCGTGGAGGGGGGAAGGCGCCTCCGGAGACCGTCTCAAGCCCTGGCTCAAGCAGGGAGCAGGCTGCCCGGGATCGTGTCCCGTCGGGTTTTGAGTACTTCCACAGACGGACACTTCGCAGCCTCCCTGGGCATCTTGTTCCCGTGTTTGGTTTTAAGGCAATGGCCTCAGCAACCAGCTCTGAATTGCCCTGCTTTCAGTTCCACCTGATGGCCAAGACTTCTGATTTTTTGAAGTGCTCTCCGTGTTCACGCACTTCAGATCTAACTTAGAAAAAACACCCAAAACCCAACCTCCAAATTAGAAGTGTTACAGCGATAATGCATTCAGCCGTTATAGCCAGGTCTGAAGCTTAGGGGTTTATTTCGTTATCAAAACTGACTGCAAAATTATTCTATTTATTCGTGCTCAAGAACTGCTCCCAGGCCTCGTTCAGCGCCCGCTCCAGCCCCGCGCTCTCCGGCAGGACTGACCGAGCTGCCCGGGACTTCACCCCGGCCGGCAGGTCGCCCCGGGAGGCCCGCTCATCCCCGAGCGAGCCGGGCGGGCTCCAGCCCCCGCCAGCCCAGGGGCCAGCGCGGCCAGCGGGCTCCCGCAGGCGGGGCAGGGCAGCCGCCATTTTGAGGCCGCGGAAGCCGCCGCTCGGCAGGCCGCTGCCCGACGGAAGGGGCGGCGGGGGCGGCGGCGCTGCCCGCCCCTCCTGCCCGGCCCCGGCGGAGCGGGACGGCGATGGCGGCGGCGCCGGAGCTGCGGGAGGCGCTGGCGCAGCGGCTGCGGGACTTGGGCATCGCCACGGTCACCGCCGAGCACCCCCAGGTAGGGGCCGCCGCCGCCGCCGCCTCTCCCCGCGGGCCTTGGCGCCGCCCCGGCCCCTTCCGAGCGGGCCGCGCCGGCAGCGCGCCCCTGCCGCGCTCTCTCTTGGCGTCCCCCGCATCTTTTTAAAATACGGAAATAAAATTCCACGTACGAAGAGGGCAGGTTTAGGCCACGTACGTGATTTTTTAGCATAATCAAGTATCCATATGGAAAGGGTCAGACTTTGCATTTCTTGCTAAACGGACCTACAGATGCTGGGCCTGGCAGAAAGCTTTGGGGTTTTTTGGGCCGTTCTGAGCACAGCAGCTGGATTGTTCCCCCTCTGTGTTTCTGCCCCCCAGACCCCCCTTTTCCTCTCCAGTTTCAGGAGCTATGGCCCATCCACTTGTTCACTGTGAAGTCAATGGCATCTAAGATGCTTTCCAAACTTTTTCTCACTCCCGGTTAAAAGTGCACACACCACATCCTTCCAGTCTGTCAGTGGTGGAGCCACAAAAAGGAGGGCTATCAGGGCTGCCTTTCTGTGTTTTTAAAGGGTGATATTCTTGCTGTATACATGAGACAGAAATTATTCGGAAAGTGCGCAGGAGCAGTATATCACATTTTATTTGTGTTCTTTTAAAATTTCTTCTTAAAAGTGTACAGTTTTTAGGCCAAGTGTAACATTCCGTTTTTTCCAAATATTTAACAAAAGATACCTGCCAGTACGCAACTGAAGGTCTAATGGGATACAGAGTCTCACACTACACTGATGATATTTTCCAGGTGTTCACCGTTGAAGAAATGATGCCCCATGTCCAACACATGAAAGGAGGTCACAGCAAAAACCTGTTTCTTAAAGACAAAAAGAAGAAAGGGTTCTGGCTGGTGACCGTTCTGCACAACAGGCAAATCAACTTGAATGATCTCGCTAAAAAACTGGGTGTTGGAAGTGGAAACCTAAGATTTGCTGATGAAAACGCCATGCTGGAAAAGCTACGAGTGGGCCAGGGCTGTGCGACACCGCTGGCCCTCTTCTGTGACCACGGAGACGTGAGGTTTGTGCTGGACGCTGCCTTTCTGGAAGGCGGCCACGAAAAGGTGTATTTCCATCCCATGACAAATTCTGCGACCATGGGCTTGAGCCCTGACGACTTCTTGAAGTTTGTGAGATCAACGGGCCATGATCCAATCATCATACGCTTCGATGAAGACGTTAAGTAGATGAAGTTCACTTTTCTATTACTAGGCATAGAGTTCATAGAGCACAACTGGTGAAAGTCTCATTACAAATAAAACTGGAAAAAACAGGCATACTCCTCCCTTATTTTTTCAATTGTGTAAGTTTATATTGTATAATCTGGTGAGAAAAAAATACTGTCTTCGGGTTATTAAAAGTTTAACAGAATATTCTTAAAAAGACATGTTTGCAATCTATCAGTAACCAGTAAGTAGAAAAGGTGCTACTTGAATAACGTTACCCTGTTTATTAATAAAATGGATAAAACTGGAGCTTTCTGTGTGTGGTACTGGACTTGAAGGTTTAAACTTAACATCATTAAGAAATAACAAATTAACTTAAAAGTTCTAAAATAGTTGTCCATACACAGAGGACAGAGATGTCTAGATTGTGCACCTGTACCCATTTATCCCCTACTACGCGTTGCTTTCTTTTTATTATTTTTACCTAGAAAAAAACGACTTAGCTACACTACCGAAAGCGCATTTGATTGTCTACGTTTTTAGTTGCATTTTCACTTTCACAGCATCCTCGCCTTGGGAAATACCAAGTCTTCGGGCAATTCCCAGATGACACGGCTACCGATGGCCCGGGGAAGAGAGGCGCGTGCCTCCCCCCTTTCTCGAGCCTCTCCCGGAACGGCCGAGCGCGAGGGGCGGGAGCCCCGGTACCAGTCTCTATCCTGGCGGAAGAGCTCCGTGGACAGTGGTCGCTGCGGGTTCCTGACCAGGTGCAGTATTTCCTGGTGGCACTTCGGAGGAAAGTTCATACAACCCGGAACGGAACTAACTTTTGTGCACAATTTCTGCGGATTCGAGGATGTGCGTCTTCCCTGCTCCCCTGTATCGTCACCAGCACCCGCAGAGCAGTGCCACAAGCAGCTGTACTTGAGCTTCTCCCTTCAGGGGAAGGGGACTGCACGTCCACGCAATTAAGAGGTTGAGGGGAGGCCGATTTGGCTTTCAATAGGCGACATCTATTCAGTATAAAAAAGTATCTACTATCACAAGAACAAGACCAGTACATTCTCGACATTACGTTTCTAATCTAATTCTTTCTCCTCTCTCCTGCCTAACTGAGCAGGACCCCCTTCAAACCGATGGTGGGGTGAAGAGAGCAGCAGCAGCAACTCCACGCAGTCCAGCAAGCGTGCTGTGGCAACGAGTACCCACTTAAACCCGAAGCCACAAGTGGTGAAAGCGAGGGACAAAACCTGAAGGTGACGGGGGAAAGGGCTTTGTGAACGCAGCCTCACAAAAACGTCTGTCGTGTACGAACTACGCCCAGCTGCAAGCAATAGTGTGAACACGGGCTGAGACAACGGACATAAAGAATATGGAAGAGTGAAGATAAAACACACGAAAGGACTTGCGATCTTGGCTATGTGCTACTGCATCGCGCTGAAAGACGCAGTACTAACCGTGATAAAGGGAAACACTGCACAGAAGCACAAGGCAACGATCAGCCCATTTGGCTCAGTTTCGTTCTGTATGGCCAAAACCGTTCTAGGAGCTGAGGAGAACATCAACATTTGTGTGTTGGGTGGTTTTTTTCCTTCTAAGAAAGTAAAATCTTTAATTCTACAGAATGAACAACTACCATTAGCTGAGGAAGAAAAAGCAGCTTCTAGGGCAAGGCGAGTTACTTCACAAACATCCTTGCCATGGTTTCCTTCGTTTCTGAAGGATTTGGCACCCGTTCTCAGAGATGGGCACTGAACGACAGAACACTTGGTGACACAGCAGTTTAAATTCGCCCCTCGACCTTAGGAGGACACAAACCATCGCCATCTATCATGGCAGTTGTCTCAGATGGGGAAGAATTGACCTAAAAACGTTGAACGAATAGGAAGAGTCACGAGAAGGATGTCCAGATACATGTGATTTTGTATTTGTTGTTAAATAAAAGACTGAAAGCAACATCTGGTATTTGGGAATATTGGGTTGATTAATGAACTCCGGATTGACAAACGCGTTACTAAATTAACTGGATATTATGATACAGTCTTACGTTTATCTTACCCTCTGCCTGCCACTCACTCTCCCTCCCCTTTAAGGTTTCTTCTTTGTGGTACCCCAAAGTCCTTTATCACTTAACAAAAAAAATACTACACTTGACTTGTCAGGGGTTTTAAATCCAGAAAGCCTTAAATGTGAAAAATTGTTTGAGGACATGTGCACAATAGCAGTTTACTGTGCTTCACAACTCTTAACATCTGTACTACCTAAAATTTAACGACCTTTGTCCTCAGAAGAGATTCTGAGACTCGTCTCAGCAAAAATAACGACCAAGCGAAATCAAAGCTCCCAGTACTACATTTGGCAAATCTATAATGATTTCTTTTTGTATTTACTTATGAAATTAGTGTCTTTTTTTTTAAATAATATCAAAATAGCGTATAGTTATAAGCTACACAAATCTACACAAATAAACACCACGAAACAAACTACACACTGTCCAGAAAAGTTCTGCTACAGTTTTATCGGTTCCCTTCTGGAAGAAATACGCACTGAGCACATCACGGACTGACCACAACGCCATTACTTAACACCAATATCCTTCCAGTAACATCGCTTCCGGAAAACGTGTGTATAAATGTACACACAAAATAAGAATAAAAATTATTTGGTTTGGCATTTTAATAACATCATTAATAAATGTATACAATGGCAAACATTAAAAAACCAGTATGTAAAGGAAATTACAGTTTTAAATAAGAGCTTTTTCAGTTTTGTTTCACACCTAGGTACATTCCTTTAAGGCAGTTTTATTAATATCAAAGCATTATTTACACATACATTATCATCTAACTCTAAAAATCACACATGAGCTCCTTCGTTGAGGCTGCATCATGTCTTGGAAAAAGTTTAGAAATAATACATGTTGGGAATGTTACGAAATCCTCAGCAGACTATCAGAAAAGTAAATAAAAATCAGACATTGTATAGTACTACACCCTCGTGTGTCATCTTGAACTAGCAGTGACGGATTTGGCAACTCCTGCGGTAAAAAGCTGTGTACTCTCGTCGTACACCGTCCCACAGCTGCCGTGTTCTTCCCCTGGGAGTTTGCGTTTCGGAAAATGCGAGGCAGCTCCCAAATTAAATTTTGGGTTTTATTTTATTTTAATTTTAAGGGCACAGACTGGAAAGGTTAAGACAGGAAAAAGAAAATAATTTAAAAATCATCAGGGCACAGAGAACCTCCTGGCTGCTCTTCTGCTTTGACACTACTTTGCAGAAGGAAGTGCTGGGAGAAGCAGATTCTGATCTCTTACATGCAAATATATCCCTGGTGCTGCTTCGGGCTAATTTAGCAGATACAACCCCAAATCGCCCGCTGGCCTCTGTGCTGATGCAGACAAAGTGGGTGGAAACGTGCTTAAAACGGCACAGACGGGCACTAGCCACGTCTCCGGCATTCCCATCTGCCCCACGCTAGGCTCTGACCTAGCAGGGCGAGATCTGCCCCCAAACTCCTGCCGATTCTCTCGTACAAGGAACCTTTGCTTCGGTTTTTGGATGAGGGGGTTCACTTCTAATCCACGTTTTCAGTTAAATAGTCATTTTAAAGTTTGTGACTACACCCTGGCCGTGATGGCACAGATGCTTTAAGGAGTAATAATACGCAAAAAGCAAGCGTAGAAGTTGTGACGGGCAATCTCGGACAACTTAATGAGTACAGAAAAGAGCTGAGCTAATAAATAACGAGTCAGGAGATGCCCGTGTGCCGCGAACGACACGGCCTCCTGCGGCGAGGGCAGGTTAGGCGCGCCCAGCGATGCTCCCCGCAGAGCAGCGCGTGCCGTGCAACCGTCACGGCAATATGCCGCACTTGCCTAATTCCCAGGGTCTCGGAGAGTCTACCTCAACACACACAACTGCTCGGGTTCTGTGAATACAAACAGCGTTTGGCACAACAGTTTACATCTGTTAATTCAAGACACACGTGTTCTAAAAACAGCGACGCTACTAAATGGTTAGGGTTTAATAGTTTGAAATGCATCAGTCCTCTGTTGTCAAAGAGAGCTAGGAGAATCCAGCCACAATCAGACCCTGAAATGAGCTTGAAAATATCATCATTTAGAATCAGAGATGTTTTCCTAATATTTATGGCATTTCAATTCTCTTTCCTAACAGCTACGCCTTTAGTTAAGGGCTACCGGCATTCCAGATTCCGTATCTTTGCCTATGAAATTCTGTAAAGGCAACTTTTCCTTCCGTCTCTATGGCTCTGCCTATATTGCAGTACAGGAATGGCCCAGAAATCAGGCTTGACCCCAAATTCTTATTGCTTAGAATACGTTTCTCCTAGAGCACGCCAGAGCTCGCTCTGTCTCACTTGGTTTGGGGGAGAAACTCGGCTATGCCCTGAGCTTTGAGTGCATACAGGAACACGCAAGTTACCTATACACAGCTATACGGGCCCTGACGCTCCGCACCTCTTCTCGCCACCGCCGTCCACCCCACCTGCCCCTCTGGTGACGTCTCGTAGCTGTCACGGCGCGGCTTGGAATGCTCTGAATCCTCCTCAAAAACATCAACAGTATCAGTTACAACGCGGGAAATAATTCCAAATGCAACTGAGCTCAGGCCGCCTACAAAACCACGGCGGAGCTGGATTTCAGGAGTGCTCTGGGCCTCCGATCACTCCTGGGATTGCCAATCCAGGCTGATACTCTGCAAAAATCACCACGCTTCCACTGACGTCTGTGAAAATCCTGACACTGACAGTAAGGGACCAGAAATGGATGCTAGTATGAGCTGGTAATCAAAAGAAATCAATTAATTGAATGAAATGCCAGAAACATCTTGAGAGGAATAATGAAAATTCTGTAAGGTGGAAAACTGAAAAATTTGTCCTATTTTCAGTTAAGAAAAAAAAAATCAAAAAATGTTTAAAATTCTCCGTGAAAACAATTCCAGGCTGAACCATGTGTTTATATCGTAGAAACAAAATATTCTGTTTAGATCTAGATCTTTTAGCACATGTTATCGTAAAAAGTATTTCAAAAGGAAGTCACTTTAAGGGAAAAAAAACAACCAAACAAGAAAACTTCCCCTTCTAAAGCTTATTGGACTTTCCTCTTTTTTCCCCTTATTGACAAAATGTCAGTAAAAAAAAAAAAAAAATGACTTGCCAGTATGTTTTGGAACCTGCTGAGCTGCATTCTCTCTCCAGTGAAAAAGGACTCTGTTCCAACTCTCCCCGGCAGCTCGAGACTTGACAAACCATAAAACCTGGAAGCCTCCAGGAACGAGGCGCCACTGAGCGAAGCTGTAGCGGCTCGACCCCACAGACTAAGCGGCAGCGTGACCGATTTACAGGTCGTCTGCAGCCCTCGGTCTGCGAAGACGTCATGCTTACCTTGACTTACGCGAATGGAGATAGCTGTAGGTGAAAGTTACGGACTGCCTGTTGGAAGACGGGACACTAGGAGGTTACACAGTTAACTTAACCCTTTAGAACGGAAATATGAATGCGCTGATTGATTTGTAGTAACACAGAATTGTGGTAACTCATTTTGGATCTGCTTGTAAGTTCACGTACGCTTCCTTGGAGCTCTCTGCTTTCAAGACAACAAATGTGGGCAACCACTGAATGTACCAATAACATTTGTTGACTTTAATATAAATTGGTAATGAACAAAACGTATCTTACTAATAAAAGATAACCTTAAGGGGAACTGATTGTATAATGCATATGATATTATTTACATTTCTTTTTGCCATCAAGAAACCTCCTAAGCCACAATCAGCTCATGTCAAAAGACAAACAATTAAAAAAAAAAAAAAATCAGTCAATACACAAACATCGTAAGACAGTCTTATCCTGGAAATGCCATTTGTTGAAAACAGCCTTATATTAAAATAAAAGTTATAGAAAAATCATACCTGACAATTTCCCGTCAGAAACATCTGAACATATATATGCAGAATAACTTGGGAATGGGAAAAACACAAATGACAAACAATTTCTATATAATACCATTGTCCCATGACTCCCACTTTTGTTAGTTATCGAACCTTTTCATGTATGTAAACAAATTTTTCTCTTGCAGTATGCAACAAAAATCAGCATAAACTTTTTAAAGAGCAATTTCATGCAGATTATGCTAACCAAATAAGGCAGCGAAGTGCCAGTAAGCTGTGAGGTTCTTGTATCTGTATATACAGTCAATTTCAACAAAATACTACAGCATTTATTTTAGATTTACAGAAGTAAATATAAACTGCTAGTTACGGGGTTTTTGGCTAATTATTAGCAGAAGCTTAAGCAAATCAGTGGCTAAGTTCATAAACAGAAGATGAAAGAAGTTTGTTTCTTTTTTTTTTTTTTTTTTTTTCCTGGAGTAATTCTTGAGACCTTAAAATTCTTGGTCCTTAGGGAGATGAGAACTGTCCTTTATTCAGTAGATCTTAACAGTGCAATGTGCAATAATTCCTAAGACCATCTACAAATTTTCGGCAGTAGACTCCAGTAGAGCTCCTTGATTCAAGGAAGGAAGGAAGGTAGGTAGGTTTTTATGTCTTGCCTGCTCTAGTCACGAAGAATGTAAAAAATTCCCTTAATTTTTATTAATGATTCCTACAGTCGCTGTCTTGTTACTTCAGATATAAAGGCTTCATACTGAGATACTGAAGGACACTTTTCTCTCTGTGTTCAGTTGAAAGGCAGAAAGAGAAAAGAACATAAGAAAAGCTTAAAGTGCAGAAGTATAAAACACAGAGTTAAGTCACTAACAGAACTAACAGCACTAATAGCATGCATCAAAGATGGTTCAATGAAGTCAAGAGAAGGACAGAATGCCAAAGACAAGCTTCATAAAAAGGCAGTTTCCTTGTAGCATAGAATACTTTATATTTTTGTTAAACTATTCTTTTAGATTTATCTGTCCCTTTCTAAGGACTGACTTCAGTATTACTTCTTAATGCGATTTCTTTGAACTTTCTTCTTCCAGAGATTTGAAAAATAAAAATAAATGTAATTTTTACAGGCAAAAGGCTAAATGGGATGAAGTTCCCTGCCTAGACAGGCAAAATAACTGCTGTAAACCAACCTGTTCTGGCTTAACTAATACGCAAGATAGAAGCCAGTTAAGCAAGCGGTATTTACATCTGGTTAATGCAATGTGCACTTGTTCTTATATGTAATGCTGTTAGTTTGTTGTAAATGAAATTAATCTCATTTACATTTTGGGCAGGAAACTCACCACTTGGCCCACATCTCATGTAGTGGGTAATAGAATTAGGAGCTTTGTTGCTCCCTAGACCTGCTTTTTGAATTTCTGCTTTCTGGGATAGCTTCCACATCTGCAGAGAAAAGCATTTCATGTTATTCATTGTGTTTATCAGGACACGAAAAAACCCCTCATGCATTAAAATACATTCTACTTATTAGTAGAGCCAAAGGACATATAAACGCTTTTTTTTAGAGGAAAGGACAGAGGAGAGGGATAGAAGAAACTCACTGGAAATGCCTACTCAACTACACTCATTAAAATTCATCTTAGCATTTGGAATAACCATGTATTGTTTTCAAAGCCACAACCAGATATACTTAACTTTTAGATACGCTAACCCTAAATTTCTGCCCGTATGAAAAGGAAAAAAAAATTACCAGAGGTAATCAAGGCTGACTGAACCTAGCAGAGAACGTAACTCATCTTTGCATTTTTTACCTGCCACACATTGACAGAAACGTTCACATTCAATTCTGCAAAACAGAAAATTATCTTTGCATGCAACAGCCTGAACGTGCAAAATGCAGCATCTTAATTCACTACTCACTTAAGGCAAAGCATCAAGCAAACCTTGGACTGCAAGCAAATTATGGAGCCTGAATGACAAAACCTTTTTTGGCTGGCAGCCACACATTTAGTGTTTATCATCACCATGCAAAGTCCGAACTTATAATTTTTAAAGGCAGCAGGGACCAAGGACTGAGCAAGCACGCTGCATGTTTTACAGTCGGCCACCTGAGTGGCTGAGGAGCAGGAGTGGTTGGGTCTGAAAGGGATTTCACGGATCCTTCCACTAGCTGAGCATAGACCAAAAGAGACATCCGTGATGTTACTGTTAAAGCGTAAAGACCAAAAAGTGGAGGAAAATAATCCTTCCATACACGAAAACATTTGTTTGCTTTCATATATAATAAACAGATGTTGACAATTTATTTTTCAGAGACATTAAAGTCTCTAGCAGCATGCTTTCCCTGCTGCAGCTGAACTCAATGGAGCAAGAATAGGAGCACAAAAAGTTCTTATCCTCAGAACTGAAATGTGATTCATTATAAATTTATAAAAAACAATGCAAAATAGCAGCTTGAGCTGGACAAGGTTAGTCTGGAACTCCCGTAGAGGATCTGAGACACTACTGTTCAAAGGCACTAACACTCGGTTATTCTGAAGCCCTTTCTGTTTAAGAGACAAGCTGTTTTAATGCTGCCCCCCCAGTGGAGTAAGGTAAAACACAGGCTAAAAAGGCATGAAGTATCAGGCATAAATATTCACTATCAGATTTGGTTTGTACATGAAAGCTTAGTGCTGTGAAAAGAAATGAAACAATGCAAACTGAAGTGCCCCCCGTGGGCAGTGGCTGGAAAAAAAAAAAAAAAGTATTTTGTTGCCTTGATAGGGAGCTTTAACTTCACTCTGCAGGGGTAACCTTTAAAATTTCTCGTTAGATCTTGGCCCTGCTCGTGACTACAATCGGGGTTCAGCGGTCACGCTGGAGAGTTCGTAATAAACATATCTGCAGACAATACTGGTATTTTCTGTAGCTGTGACAGTCTAAGGACCTAAGCAAGACAAGGCTGGCAAACGAGATAACAGCACGCCTGAAAGCTTACCCCATTTCTCGAACAATAGCAGTTGATCTAAACAGAAGATACTACCTCTCGCTACAGACCTTGTTCTGATCACAAGCAGCAGCCTCGCTGCAAGACACAGGCTTGCCATCAGTTAAAAAAAATAGATACTTGTCACACAGTATGAATTTATAAGAAGCACTGTCAGAGCTAAGAAGATTTTCTCTATAATTCCTTTAAATAACTTGCAAAATGTATTATGCACACGTCGCTTCAGATAACAGCACTGTTTATCTCAAAGCTAATTCCAGCACATCCAGAGATGAAGAGCAATGAAGTGAAATGACACGACCCAAGATCAGCACACTGATCTCGCTGCATGAGAGTAAACGTGTGTGAAATTAAGATTATATTTCAGATTTGTTTTGTGGGGGTTTGTTTGGTTTTTTTAATGGTGAGACAATTCTAGAGGGAATAGAGCAATAACTAACAGCACGCTGTGAACAACATTGAGGAGAGGTGGGAAATTTATCAGCCCAATAACAAGGGATGCCTGCAGACATGGTAAAGGGTGGCTGCTTTCCATTTTGAAACAGGAATTTTACCCTCCACAGAATGTCTTTGAAACAGCCAATCTTCTCCTCTCCTTCCTTTTCCCCGCCTTGAAATGTCGCTGGAGCTCTGGAAAGGGCTACCTCCGCACTGTACTAACAGTTCTCCTGTATGAAATGGAGACCTCATAGACTAACATACGGGATGGCTGCCGCTTTTCCTTGAGGAACTGTGTATCTGCAGCACTTCTATCCCTCCCTAGTTAAACACGAGGGAATTAAAGTTCAACCCACACAGCGGTACCGTGACCGCCACAAAACTGCTGGCAAAATAAATTAAACTGTAAAAATCAGAATATAACATTCATTATTTTCAATATTTATGTTCAATTTTAAATATTTCTCCTCTAGATATATTTTCATTGAGGTTTTTTATAGCTTACGTAGTTTTGGCCTACAATAACTGTCAGTAACTGTTTCCTCTTGGAAAAAAAGGGCTAATGTCTAAAGCCTCATGTAATTATAGTTTAAGTACGATACATTTTTAAACTGTTTATATTTACCATTGAGAAGTTTCAAGCAATTGCAGAGACAGCGGCACATTAATTACTTTTCAACATTTCTCTTAGCTGGTCATCTGGGATTTAATGAGTTATTCACTTAACCATTCCTATACTCCTCTAATTTTGCAAGCAAACTATTTGTTATTTTTTTCTTTTATTTAACAGTATTAATTTCACAGTTTTTCTGTTACTTTGTTACACATCTTGCTTTCCATTAGTGTTACTTCTATTAAGACGAAAAAATGAATTTCCACCATAATCAACACAGGTTTTTATTACCACACATCACAAGGAGTCTCATGTAACTCTGTTATTTGACTCCTAATAAAACCGCACACTTCACCACATTTGTACACCAGACGTGGAAAGACAAAGCATACGAAAGGGACAAGGTGGAAAGGGTCATTTTTTCATTACAAGTGCTGCATATCATGTGACTATTTATTACCTCTTCATAAGAATTATCATTTATTACCAGGATTATAAATGGTCTTTGTATTTATTAATGTTCAAATATTTGAGTAAGTATGATCAGTAATTCATATTTATTGTGCAAGCTAGAGGCACTGAACTATTGGGCTGTAACTTGTTCCTTGCGCAAAGTGCATTTATGCCAGGACATGGCATAAATTAAAAGGGTCAGACACTGAAAGCTCTCTAAATGCTTCTTCTCATTAGTATCTCATTTTTTGAAAGAAGGGGGGAAAAAAAAAGAATTTTTACTCCAAATACAAAATCAACGTGTTACTGATACACCTGAAAGCACGAGCACAACTGAAAAGTTCTGTCTTTGTACCGGAAAATGTTGTTCACTGTGCCATTTCTGGCAATGCAGCATGCAATTGGTTTAACATGCATTCAGTAACGTACAGGAAAAAACCAAAATATTTGTAATGCGCGACAAATAAAAATATAGCTTGTATTATAAAGACTTTTAAAGGCATGCAAAGTATATACAGTGCAATTAATGTTTCATGCAAACTTTGGTGAGGTTACAATTTTACATTCCAACATGCTAGAGTACACAACTGAGCCCTGTGCCATTGCTCATAGAAAACAACAGCCCACAGATCTAACAAGAAATTATTTTTTCATTGTAGTGAAATTTTCTCCAAGTCCAGCGGACATTGAGAAGAACACCTATATGGTCATATTAGACTACAGATATTTAATAATACAACTTCCTTATTATACACAACCGTACTCATACCACACAGTTTTATTATCTTCAGAAACCAGTAGCGGGGATTCCGCCTCACTAGTGTTTACAGAGGTGGTAGGAACAAATTCACTAGTTACAACTGGCCGTAGGTCGCTACGCTCAGATTTGTCATTAGCAGAAGGCTGCTCCTGATTTTTTGGTACTGATCTAAATGCTGACAGGTTTGCCTGATCAGTTGTTTTTGTTGTAGATCTTTGAGGCAATCCACTTATGTTACTAACTAATTCAGTGTTAAGGGATAGAAATGGCTGGGCCACCGTAACGATCCTGTGCTATCACTGCCAGATATACTGACTTTATCATTAAACATGCTTGTGCTTAGCAAAGTTCTCTCACGAAAATTTGACCTTTCCATCCTTGAAGTCTTAGGCACATCAGAGTTACATCCTAAATTACGTGGTTTAACTGTATTAGCTGCATCGCTTTGTGGAATACAATCTACTCTGTAAGCCACACAGTGAAAAAAATTAGAGGATAACTGGTGTGCTGAGTACTCACTAGAGGTTGACGGAACACTTCTGTCAGCGGTGGATGGTGCTGGGTCAACTGATACAGGTTGCCTACTGTCCTTAGACAAAAAATCGTGAATGCTTGTCCTTCGAGTGGTTCCTTCTGCCGTAGAAATCACACTGCTTGCACGAGGTAAGGTAGCATAAGGATTGCAATCTCTTGATTGTCGCTGTGATACAGTTGCTTGTATCTTTTCTTTAACTGATTTGGCCTTCCCTTGAGCGCCTGATGTAAACTTTATTGGAGAGCTAGTAAAGTAGGTATCTTCAGTTTTACGAAGGCTGGGCCTTACAAGTTGTTCTGGTTTAATGGATCGTCCATCTGAGAAATCAATTGTATTTTTTACGCTTAATGATCTCACAATACCACAGCCAGCAGAGGGCTGTTTTCTTAGCTTTTCCTTTCCTGTCAGCTCCGCAGACTCGGATAAGCTTTTCATGACTTCATCTAAAAGATTCTCTTCACTCGCGGATTTCATCTGTCAAAAATATGAAACATCTTATAAATTTATAAATGATAATTCTCACCCTTTCTTAAGCAATCTTTGTGGAAATAAATGAAGAACAATTCTAAAAAGTAGGGTTTTTTTTTTTAAATTTCTCAGATCTAAAAGCAGTATTAAACATTTATGGTACATACTAATGAGTTTTCTGTACAGCTTATGAGCAAGTACTTTGAGAACTAGGTGTCAGACAGATCATAACTATCTGGACTTAGTTCCTTTAATACTGATTAACTCAACAAATCAGATGATCAAAACTTCAAGTTCATCTTCTCACTCATTTGCCCTCTGCCATCACTCATCAATACTTCCTAAGCAAATTCATATGGATTATTATCTTAACTTATACTGATCATCTGGAGCTAAAGCTTAAATTCTCTGTACACTCAAATAATAAGGACAAAAATCTCAGAAAGTAATACAAAGCACATAACCTTTAGGCACTCTTGGTGCGTAAATTTGGACAGGACAGCTCCCATTCTTTTCTTTTTGGAGAAAAGACTTCAGAGCTAGGAAAAGTTTAGGTGAATACTACTCACAGACTCAGTGGAGAAAGACTTCAGTCTGTTTCAAAATGGTAAAAAGAGACAATTTGGAAAGAATTAAGCTAAGAGCATTAAGGAATGCTCTGGCAGAAGGTTGGGAAGAGACCTCTTGAAGACCCTTCCAGCCTGAAGGCCCTGAGAGGGATTCTGTGATTCATGAACACCAGTGGACTAGATGACTCAGGTGGTTTCTTTTATTTCTACTGCCAGCAGAGTATTGCCTAATGCTTAAAAACCAAAAATCCTTGTCAGAGACACCATAGGTGAGAGGTCATTTTAAGTATCTAACAAAAAATCCAGAAACTTAGTCCAGACTCAGGTCACAGACTACCCCAATCAATTCAGCTGGGAATGTCTGTTTTTTCCAATTTCAGTTGTGCCCTTAACAACAGATGGAGTCTGACACTTATTTTGATAGGCCCTAGTCACAGTACCTGGCTTGCTTTATCCTAGAGCACTTCCAGGTTTCAGACAGATCTACTCAAGAACTAGTGATGAAGAAATCAGAATACTAGCACAGACAAGGTGATTTCGGGCTTCTAACAAACTGTCGCTAATTTAGAGAAACATTGTCTTATCCCTCTCAGATTTCAATGAGCTCCAAGGTCACTTTTTTTGCTCAGTATTGTTAAAAAGATGAAACTGAAGCAGACAAGAGTCTCTGCTCAGGGAATGAAGTAAAGCATCTTCCTGTTGATGTAAGACAGATCTGACAACAGCTCTTACTGAAGACAAGTGCTGAACTGGAAGAAGAAGAGCAAACCTACTTCGAGTTTATGGCCTTCTATGTGAACTCTGATGAGCGTGCCACCATCAGTGCACTGCACAATTTTGTGCAGTAGAGATCGACTTTCTTACCTAATTCAGTAACCCGGAAAGGGTCAAGCTGTGAAATTCCAAATGATTTTGTGTGCAATACAGCAAGTTCAGATTATCAGGATACAGTCCACACTACTTCTTAATGCAGGCATAACCAGTATCTCCACAAAGTTTTAAAGCTATTCTACTCACTGTAAGTCTTCTATTAATTCTGTGCCCATATATGGGATAATACATAGTTAAATGTTTTTTAAACTAACCTCGCTTGAGGTACTCTTGTTGCTTTCTTCTAAAAACTGTTGCAGGGTCACAACTTCACTTCCAGGAGAACCGGTTTTGATCTGTTTTCCACGACCATCCAGTGTTTCAGGCATTCTTTGCTGGAGCACAGGACTAGACCTTGTATGACCTTTCAAATACTGAATAGGACTGCTGCTGCTGCTAGACCAAGCCTCGTGTTCGTGAAGCAGACTGAATTCTCCGCTGCTGTGACTCTGCGGTCTGCTTTGATTGTTAACTGCACCTGCTTTTGGGGTAAATGGTATTAAGTATTCCTTAAGACAAATATATGAAAGTTGGTAAACAGTATAACCTTACTCAATCTGGAACATTATCAGATTCAGTTAGCAATAATTCTATTTAAAATACTAAAAAATCCAGTTGTCCTTTTTCACTCAAACCAAATATAGTAGTAATACAATTGCACTCCCCTGACTTACCTCTTACAGCTCTTTTAAACACGACGTGGTAGCTTTTGAATAAAAAACTGCCTTTCACTTACAATCTGGGCCTCCATCTACATAATACTATATTCCAAGGGCTAAAGATGCGCCTCCACTCTTGTTCAGCATCACTGTGAGGCACACACTCTAATATACTATTAATGAGTTTTACATTAAATGAAATACAAAGGATGGAATGGAAAGAGAATATTTTCTTCAACATAGTTCTTCAACAAGAACTATTTAGGAATGCTGCTTCTCCAACCGGTTCTGCCATTACTTCTAGTTTGTTACAACTGTGACCTGAAGGAAGCATATGGCATTAAGTACAAAATAAATCCCACAACACCAATTCTTTTTATTTTTCAATAATTGTGAATTGCTTAAAAAAATACTGATGAATAATCAAGTATTTCCTACTTCATGTTACACCTAAGAAACGAAATTAAGTTTGAAGAAAGACGAATTGTTTACAGTAGAAATTTCTAATACTGTATAGAAACTGGGGCAAGGACTACCTCAAAGAATCTTTTACAGAAGGGAGTAATCAAACAGACAGAAAATAAACTAATAAAAATTTAAGCTAGCATTCTTCTCTACATTTCCAAACAAAGAGATACTATTTAATAAATGCAAGCCATGAATATTAAATGAAGTCTTGAGTTTGCAGTGTTCTAGTCTAATATGTACAATGGTCTCTGGCTAGAATGGCCATTATAAACAAAAACCTATCAAGGCTTGTAATATACAAAATTTAGAGAATATTGTTAAATCCAGGAACATTATTAATCTTTTAAAAACAAAATATAAAAGTTTACAGGATGGTATTACATATGGCATTTTGTCTGGTTTGTGTTGTACACTATACAGCTTTACAGCAGCAGTGCCCACGTAGTAGGATGCTAGGAGAAAAAAAATGGAGCAACTTCTCTGCTTCAAAAGCAGCGACTTTAAAGGAATTTGGGGGGAATTCATATTTTGTAACATCGTTACTTGGGTTAGGTTTGGTTTAAAATAGTTTGAAACTTATATACTAATATCACCCTTTAAATAAAAGGTAAGTTCTATTAATACTTGTATCCTTTCCTCATTTGCAGAATGAAGGCTACAAAGCGCTTAAAGAAAAACATGCTGTGGTGTGTTGTGGGAATTTTTTTAGTCGGTTGGTTGGGGTTTTTTTAACCTATATAGATGATCTTACAGAGACAATAATGGAAATGAAGCACGTATGTGAATTCACCTACAGCATACCTTTGACTTCATGGAGTGAAGCATTGTTATTGCTATTGCTAGTGGATGTTGTTCTGCCACTATCAAGGCTGGCTGGTCTGGAAGCTAAATGGAAAATTAGGAGACACCATGATGAACAAAATTTTAGCAGATGACACGGTACCTTTACATTCTGATCACAGAATGCTCAGAGGCAGGAATCATGCACTATTTCACAGGCTGAGCATGCCCATTGTCAACAAAGTGGTTTCTTACAGATCAGAAAGCGAAGGGATTTCCAGGCAGTCCAAGAGGACACTTTAGAAAAGGGCACTACAGGAATAGTAAGGTACAAGGGAGAGGAAAAGAGAAATAGAGTGTACATTTAGAATTGAAACTGACTGGTTAGTGGGAAACCAGGATTTTACAGATGAAAGAATGGGCATGCGGAAAGCTACTCGTGATTAGGTCACTTACAACAGATTTGACAAGGAACCTTGCACATTGTTGAAATGCCACGAACAGGAGGAGCAAGAGCATCTGCACAGATAATGTCCTGTACTCCTATCCAATACAAGGGAAATGCACTGTTATTATCGTCAAAAGTGTTTGTTGCTCATACTAAAGTATTTACAGAAGAGTTAAAACTTCACTTCTAAATAATCTATGATAGCGTTCACTTCATAGCTTTGCTTGAAGGAACATGTAATGGTTTTATAAAATACAGTACATGACAAATTTAGGTTTTGCTGAACAATAAACATTGAAAAAAATAAGGCCAGATTTGGATTTGTTTTTTTAGGATTGGAATTGTAACTTCTTTTATTTTACTATTAACTCCAAATAAATTTTTAAAAGGGAGAATGTTTTGATCCTGTTCAGATGCACTTCATAGATACTTTCTACTAGAGATATAGACCATCTATCTGATGTAGCAGTTAAGAAAGAAAAGAATAATCTGAAGAAATGATACTATATGTTCAAGAGAGATGCAAATCACGGAAAACATGCTCATTTGGATGCCATTCACTTTTTTTTGCAAACTTCGTTAACATTCACGTAATATATCCTTAATTCATTTAATTACAGTTCACATCTTACCATGAACTCTTGATCCTGTACTAGAATCATCACTAATACCTTGTGGACTTACATCTTCAAAGGATGTAGTATCTATACACAGAGACATAAAAGCAGATGTAAAACCAAATAAAATGAAAAGATTATTGAAACATATATGATTTTTAAAATATACTAAAACGTTTTTCAAACCAATCCATTTTTACTTATGTAACATTCTGTAGGAAAAATTCTGAAACATTTTATAACCACAGTTATTAAACCTATTCAGTATCTTAGCACTGCAACTCAATTATTCAGGTTGCTTTTTGCTGAAAAACTTAAAATATAAGTAAAAGCAAAATGTATATGAAATTGCTGTTACACATAGTCACATCACGGTGCAAAAAGCTTCTACCTATACCTTTATTATTTAGCAACTGCTTGGATCTGAAGCCTGTAGAAGAGTTGACAGTTGCAAAGTTGATAGCTGTAGTAGAGAAGGCCATAGCTCCCAATTCTTTCCTCCTTTTACCCGTAGATATATCATCAGGACCCTCCAGATGCTCAGAACTACCTGTCCATTGTCCTCCTGCTAGGACCATGGACTGCACCAGGTCATTCATGGCTGGGATGCAAATGAAAGCAAATGATCAGCATGGTCAATGTATTTGCTTCTGTTCTTATTTTGTATTGCAGAATGTTTGACAGTTTTCTAAGCATTAAAGCGTACTGAATACTGGAAGATATAAACACAAGATCATCCATGTTATGACATGCAATCAGCTCAATGAATGAGAAGTGTTATAAGTCAGAGACTTCTTTCAGCTCAGTATGGTTCTTAAAACTGATTTTATTAGGTATAATCGCCATGCTTGCGCTGCAATGATATGTAATATATATGTTTAGAAGCTTTGATATACTGTTTGCAATGACAAAATGGAATGAATAAGGATAAAATGGGCAAAGGTGCTAATACAATATAATGTTGACAATGATACGGGATCCTTGTACAGTGCAGGTTACTGCAGGGGATACTGTATTTTACATAATAACAAATAAAAGGATCTGAAAAAGATGACATCTGATGATATTCACCTTTACTTCACAAAACTAGAGAAAATTGTCCACCCCTCATTATAAAATAAAATAAAATAAATCAATACAACGTTTTGGCAACAACAACTGATGAATACTTGAAGAGCGACAGACCACCATACAGCCTTGCACTATTTTCTACACTTTCTTTAAACAAAAAATTACAGTGATTTCTTAACAAAAGGCTTATGAAACGTGTAATTTAGAACTATTTAGGTTAACACAGTGCACTGTAAATTTATATACACATAGAGACATGTGTATATAGACAACTATGTATACAAATATACGCAATCACAATGCACTGAATATATATATGTATGTGTGTGTGCTTGTGCATGTAAATGTGTGGGTACGTGGTTGCACATATATAAAGTATTCAGTGCCAAGGTTTAAAAAAAAAAAAAGAAAAAAGAAAAAAGCTCCAGCTCCTTGTATTGTAGCAGACTTGCACATTGCAAAATAGGAGGAAAAATACAGCGCAGTCCAGGGAGAGGTTAGTGAAAAATTAGTAATGGAAGCCAGTGTAGCCATTAAAAGAAGCTGAACTGTCATAAAGTCTTACACATGGAGCGACGGTAGAAGGCCTTTCATTTTGTCTTTTTCCTTCGGTCTGTTCCTCAAAAAGGGCAGTCTTTTCAGTGCAACCACTTTATGTCATAGCATGAGGAAAAACGGAAACAGGGAAATGAAAGAAAAAAAAGGGAGAAGAACAGATGGAAGTTAAATGTTGAAACTAAGGACAGAAATGAATGTCTGAGTTTAAGCTATGTATGCTATGCTAAAAACTAATTCTCATGCTTCCGTGGGATAATGAAATATGAAAGCTACATGAAATATGACAACTACACTATGAAACTTTAATATACTCAGAAATGCACCGAAAATAATGGTGAAGTGTAATACAGTTTGAAAGTTCTAACTGCCAAGCTCTTGAAAAATAACTCCTTTGCAGATGATTATAGAAACTAATGATTAATAGTTTTTACTGTGAAAAATAACATTTCTTGAACATAAAGAAAAATGTGAAGCAAAAAAAGCTTAAAATGAAAGCAACTCTAAGTACAACTTCTACAACATGTTCACATCATTAATTTTTGAGATTAATAACTTTTGTTATTTTTGCCCTCAATCTCTAGTAGGACACAATCTATTTATCAGTCTTCATTTCTTACATTTTGTGCTCATTAATAATTTGGTCATCTACTGTCTTGTAGAAAAATTACACGGACCTTATGTTCAATCTACTGTTTGTGTACAGTGATTTTAATATTTTACTGAAACAATCCACTTCAAATCTGTAACAAGAAAAATAAATTAAGATTTATTGGCTGGAATGGTATACACCAAGTTTTTTAGCTGAAAAAATACCAAAGATTTAAAAAAAAATAACAAAAGAAAATCCAAATGTGAGCATTGCTGTAACATTTGGGGAGGGAAAAGAGAAAATTAAAGATACATAATCTCAGGAAAACAGAGTTAAAATTGCAAATAGTATTAAAAGATGGAGGAGGGGGAAAACACAAGTTAATCTTGTCCTTAGCTTCAGCTGTTCTGCATTAGTAACTGATTACTGGCAGACACCTGCATTTTGAAGCATCAGATAAACGTGTCAGCTGACTGCCAAGCATACAGGAGCCACATGCATACAACTGGCATGTAAGATCCAGAAGAATGCATCATGAAATTACTGAAAAGTTCTATTTATGCAGATGTGAAAAGCACTGTAATCCAGTCTGTCAGCCCAAGATCGGCTTATTTTCTCTCTCTGAAGTCACTTTTGGTACGCGTGCTTTGTCATTTGCCTTAGTTTTATGCTCAACCGGCAGCTTGTTACAGAGCGGTTATCTTTTATACAGCAGTACATATATACATATGCATTTACAAGTGCACATGAACTATCTTGAGAGAGAAAGAAATCTCCCTCTCCATCATATTATTCTGTGTTTGCACTTAGAGTAAGAAGTTTACAATGCAATACATTTACAACTTCCAGTGAATGCATGATTGGCACTGCCACCAAGTGTCAAAAAAACCAACCCCAAAGTTTTCACAGTTACAGAATATAACTCTCTCTTGACCGGAGAAGAAGGACAGCAAACACCCTCCTATGTCAGGTCCTTATGATGCGGGGTGGGGAAGAACAGGGAGAAAAGAAAGGCACACGTGCTACCTATGTAGAAATAGGAGTACACTAAGTACGATTTCACCTTTGAATTACAGGTATACAGGTATTTTTTATTATGTACGTATACTTGTAGGTACTTCAAAATAAACCATTTTTTTGTTCTGGTTTGGTTTTTTTCAGATCATCCTCTTGTAGATCCTGAGGAAATAAGCCCAAACCAACATAAACAAAATTTTGTGGTGACTGGCACAAAAAAAGCAGAAAGGCTGCTAAACCTCCCATAAAGGGGACATGCATGTTGTCTATCGAGTTATATATAAAAGTACGTAGCTTGAATAGCTCCCTGCCAAAGGAATATGAGGTGCAGCATCAGCCTAGTTTCTAGTAGGTAAATAACTAATCAGTTTTTAAAATACCAACCAAAGAGGTAATCCTGTCCTATTTCTACTACTTTTCGTCATCATAGTGAAAACTATGATTCTTTTGTAACTTCTATAATCCTTTATAGGACAACTGATCCCTCTATAATCCTTTATAGACAAGATAACTGATCCCTCTTAATTAAAATGTCCATCCTAATCTTATTAAAAAGTAACCAGAGGATGTTCAAGAATCATTCGAGTCATCTGTGATTATTGTTCATTTACACAGATCACCTCCAAAAGGACTGATTTATGGCCTCTCAGCAACTGTACCAAACAGAAAACTCTACTGCAACTGCTGATGTCCTGGAATCGTACATCAAAACCTGTCCTTTGGTAAAATGCAACCTCCCTGAGAGACTACGTAAGTAATTGCTGCATAAACTATGACTAAAGGAATGTCTTGCAAAAAATACTGGAAGGGCAGAGCTACAGAAGAACAACAGGACACCACAAAGTTTAGCTTAGGCAGCTTTAGGTGTTCACACCTTTATCCCAACAGACTTTAGAAATGGGACAGTAGGAGGACTATTTTGGTCTTAGTTATATCTACTCAAAGAACTCTAGTTATAATTCATTAACTGTTCTTTCTCTTTTCAGTATTCTATGAACATGTTGTTACTTTCTGAGCTGAGAATGAATAACGATATTGCAGAATTCCTCCACTGATCAGAAATCTCCCATTTTGTAATCCGCCTGCTGTTTGCCAGAAATACTCTAGGGAATTCTGTATGGATAGTATTAAAATCCTCAAACTGTTTTGTTCGTGCACACAAGCAAATGTTAGGCAGACATCTCTAAATGTTTTGGTAACAGAAAATGGAGCCCAATACACTTCTTTTACTTCCACTATGATACGATGTGTCTGCTACTGGTACTACTATTTAAAGATGACAGGTCTTACTAATAGCCTTAATTCCTTGGGACACTGTCGATAACCTGAAATGGCTAAAGTGGAAGCTAGCAAAGTAATCTGTTTTTTCCACAGAAAAATAAAAAATTTCCACTTGCCTGCCTTGGGTTTTCTATGCAAAGCTCAGAACAGTATCCCGTGGCCCTGAGCAAAAAGACTCTGCACGAAGCAGATGTCAGATCTATGGTACTCACCTGATTCAACCCCTGAACACAGATGTGAAAAGCAAAGGGGAAACTCTGCAGTCAGAGGAGCATACAGTATCCACCCTGCCTGCGAGATTTAACTTGCGCTGCATACAGTAACAGCCACAGGGGCACCCCCTCCTTCCCAGAGGACCTCTGGAACCAGGCAAGGGCTTCAAGCACTCCGAGACCTCAGGTGCTGTTTTTCTCTGCAGAACAGGGTAATCTGATTTTTGTGCCAAGATCACCTATCTTTGCAAGAGAACGGGTCTCTTGAAAACATTTGCATGAGAAAGTGTCCTGTATCGGGAAGAGTCTCCATCACCACCTTGAAAGAAGAGAATCTACAGATTTCACATGGCCAATCTATCAGTAGCGGTAGCAGCAAGATAATTCATTTTGGAATCAATATCTCCTCTCCCTTCTCTGACAGGCGATATGGGCAGGAAAACTATACATCTCAAGGATCACTTTATATCAGACACCCTGTCCTCTAGCTTTTGAGAACACCACTGATTTGTGCCCAGTGACTGCAATTTGGGGAATACAAGCTGCCTCTCTTGCCTTCTGAAGGACACACAGAATATTTCAACTCAGCAGTTCCCTCCGGAACCATCTCCATTCCAGACGCAGGAGATCAGGGGAACAGAACCTGTGTCTTCCATACCAAACGGCCTTCAACCAGTGTGGGAAAGCTGCCATACCCGAGCTATTGCACCAGACAGGCGGCAACTGACAGGTTTTCTCTTTCCTGTAGTAGCCTCTTTCAGTGGAAGCTGCTACTGCCAAGCCACTTCTCACAGAGAAGAAAGGAGCCACAGTATCTTGATATTTAGGATTTACAGTCATTCTAAAAGCAGAAAAAAATAGACTGCAAATGTGCACCGTTTACTTCTCACGGTATTCTCTTAACTCTGAGATATCTCTAAGTTTGTGAGATGCAAACTCTCTCAGATTGTCAGCACTGAATGGCACATAATTCATCCAAATTCTATCAAAAACTGTGGTTTCCATGGCAACACGTGCAACGGAGGAAGGTTAGGATCCAGAATTAGATCAGCCCTTCCAGTTTGTGGATAAATACACTGGGATAAGGGGAACCATGAACAAGGTCCATGGAGTAGAAAATTAATGAGGTCTGAACAACTTTCAAACCTCTTTTGAGGATCAGCCACTGTTAACTCCAACCATGGCTCCACCAGGAGGGTAACTGCACACTACAAGGTCCCAAGTATCATGCAAAAGAAAACTGTCACATGAAAGAGCCCTTCCAGAAACATGAAATCATGGACACAGATGCAGATGGTCTGAACCAAAGCGTGCACACTCTTGATTCAAACTAACACACTTGCAAACACATCCACTGTAGCTTCAGTCACTCCTGAATTCCACAAGACTTTCAGTTTTATGTAAAAGCAACAGTTGCTTTTTTTTATAAATTCAAAAGAACCTGTTTTGAACCTTAACAGACCCTTACACTGAAAAATACTAAGCTTCCCAAATTGACAAGTTCGCTTTGTTGCTGTAAAATGTACCCTCGAACTTACTGTTTTCTTCAGTTAATTAAAAAAACACTCACAAATCTGATTTTAAGTTCCCCTGAAATAGTGCTTTTAGATGTTTTTAACTTTGACTAAGCTTCTGCAATAAGCACAGAAGAAAAAAATACATTCGAATGGCTTTAATCGTTTCTAACACAGCAAATTCATAGCTGGCAACAAACCCCAGAATATCGATCTGCTGCCTTTTGAAACCCAGACATTACATTTTAAAAAGTATTTCAAAGATTTTAAGTGAATTTTAATACACGTGTATTCTGATGCTTTTACATACACAGCCAAATGCTTTTGGTGCATAACTATTAAATAGAATCACTACATCTCGACAACTTGGCTGTAATATTCTCTCTCACGTTGTGAGAAACTGGACAGTTTATGATTCATGCAATAGCGGATAACAAAAAATACAGATAATACGTACACACTGCATAGAATCTGGCCTTTTATTCTGTGAACTTCCTAACATGACGGCTGCCAGGCTCTTTCAATGTTAGTAAATTGTTGTCTGGAATACTCGATCTATCCACACCTCTGCAACCAACCCTCCTCAGTCTCCTCTCAGCCACTTAACTCTACCCTTCGGGATCAGTAACAATTCACTCTTTTTAACAGGGTATGTCTCTACGTTAACTCTTCGCTACTGCATATTCATGTATTATGAAGATTCTTCATCGCTGGTTTTGTGAGGTGCTGGAGGAATACCTTCAGACAGATGATCTCTTTAGCAACTAAAGGATGTTAGCACAGCCGCAGCTTGGAAAGCACTTCCAAGACAGGGGGAAGGAAGGATTCATGTTGGGACAAGAGAAACAAAAACGTACTAGTGGCGGCATCTGACATTCTAGCCAAAATTCTGCTCGCCTGACCCAGTAAACAGTGCCTGCTTCATCTCACCCAAGTGCTGTAAATGTATTTTAACGTCTACATTTAGAGCCACAGAAGTGCTAAAAACTAGTTTCCTGCCCAAACACTAAAGGAGTTTGCAAGAAGTCAGTACAAATCTGTCATTAATAAATCAATTCAGGCTTCGTTCCTAAAGACTTCTAAAATTATCTTTAAAATCCTCCAAACCCACATAGGTCTTTTCCAGCACCTCTTCATTTTTAATCATATCAAAAAGACATTTAGCCAAGGATTATTAAAAGAAAAAAATGTTTTGCAGTACTCACTACTACTCTTTTTGGTCCCCAAGGTCTGGCCATCTTCAAGAGAGTTTGAGCCCACAGAGGAACTATCCTGACTGTCCTGGTGGGGCAGCTGAAGAAATCCTTCACTGGATTCTGAACGGTAGGTGTAAGGTCACGGACTTCAAACGTTCTCGATTAACATCCTTCTAGATTTTATCAGCTTCCTCATTTTCAGAGTAATCCAGTTGCCCCTTCTGTTATCAATAATACAGTACATTTATTGCATTTATAATATATTACTTATGCATTCAGACTTTTCCTAATTTGTATGCAAGAACACAGACAGGATTCTGCTCCCCTGAAATTAAACAAAAACCTTGATTTTCAGCTGGAACAGAATAGGTATGGCATGGTTAGATTTGCGTGTATTTTTTGTATCACGTTCATCAGTACCTTCTTGGCGGAGACGGTTCATAAAATTTATACTGATCCATTATCTTCTCCTCCAATTTCTCCTTCTGTCGCCTTAATTCATTTAGCTTGTCACTGTGAACAGAAATTAATGATAATGTATGCTTCAAAATGCATATATAATGTGTGAGTAGCATGTTCCTTTGGATAGCTTTTATCTGAAAGTTGTCACTTTTCCTGAGGAATTCTTATATAACACTTGTTTCTTATCGAAAAATCAAGAAAGAGATACAGCAAACAAGCAGTCTTACGTTTAATGTTATAAAATTGAGAAAGTTTCCGTTTGCCTTTATTACACAACAGAATTTCCCCCTTTTTTAATAATAACGAAGTGCATATCTATAGGCTCTAACAGAATCATTTAGACAAGCACGTTTCTCTTCTCTCAAATTCACTAGAGAGTTACAGATTACAAACAAATCTAGGAACTTTGCTTGTAGTAGAATGAGGAATAACTAACATGTTTATTCCTGATTTGCATCATCAGTAGTGAACACAGTTGCACTGATCCTTTAGAACTAGAAGTGTATGTTTGTAGTTTGACTTATCTGCTTTTCATATATAAATTTTTATTTTTTAAAAGAGAAACATTTCCGAAGTAGCACACGTGTTAATTTTATATAAACAGAAGCTTTTTAAAAAAATATTAGTGTAATTGCACCTTGTCACAGCAATTTCATTGTTTTAAAAACTCACCTGTACTGCCTTTGCTCTACATGGAAGAGATCCTTGCTTTCCCTATTCTGCTCAAGTAATGTTCTATTCTGTAGCATTAATGTCTGAATTTGATCTAGTAGATGTCCTGTTTTCCTCCTCCAGATGTCCTTTAAGCTGGCTAAGCAGCTGTTAAAATACATGAAATGGTTACATGCATATATACGTGAGCATATTTTACACACAGATAATGAGTTTATCAAGAAAATTTAGGTCTACAAAGGATTCTGATAGTCAAATCAAACAGTAAAATTAACTAAATCATGACTCAACTGATAAAAGCCTCTTTGATCTTAAATACCTTAAACCAGTTTACTAACACCTATAAGCGCCAATTTTTGTACTGCCTATAGGCAGTACAAACAGGCAAATTAATTTGTCTTCAAACCCACTTCGTTATCTATAAACCAAATGACCAATTCTCAAGCACTTCATATGATTTATGAGTCTACAAATACACTTATATAAATAGTACAATGATACCAGTCATGAAAAATAGCATAATTCTACATACCTCACATTGATTATTTAGTGTTTGTAGATGTAATATCCAGTTGTTGGTACTGTTCTTTGAGTTTAGAAAACTCAGCTTCTAATCGTGTTTGTTCTAGTTTGGAATTGTTCAATAATGTTTTCAAATTCTTATGATCAGTTTGGAGAACTTCATTCTCTCTCAAGAGCTGACTGTATGTATGAGCAAGCCTGGAATTACAAGGTATCATAAAAGAATACACGCAGATAGAAGGAACGTATTCATGACCCACATTCCCTCTGAAAAGTCAAATTTCCAAGGCTCTATACTATTTCTTACTATCATATACTGATACTAACTTTCTAGGTATGCATTCTGTCTTTAAGCCAAACACTCTGGGCTCTTTGTGAAAATAAAGCAGGATTTCTGAATGCAGACATCACAACTAGTTTTAAGACGCCACTTTTCAAAATATAAAAATCTTACAAAACGGCTCGAATTTCCTGCCAACACAACCAGTAACTAAATAGGAATGGTCCAAATTTTGGCAATCATGGAGGCTGCATACATTGATTCTTGGGCTCCCTCTGTCCCCACTGGGCCCTGCCACGTCCCTTTCTAAAAACAACCTCCATTTCCTACTAACCTCCTCACACACCACCAAAGGTAGGAGGCATTTAATTGTGAGCCTTTTTGCCAGATGAGCAAATCTTAATGCCTCTTCTTGGGGGGGGAAGTATCATGCTATGTAAATACTACTATCAACCCGAATTACTTACAGCAAGCTATACTCAGCTGCAGGGGTCAAGCAGGGCTTCGCCACCACTGCATTTTGCTCCTACTGGCATTAACCTCAGTCATCTTGTCCCTAAGCAACTCACGTAGAGTGGCTTGCTCCCTCTACAGCTCACAACCATACTGCACGTGCTTGCCCTGGCGTTCCTCAAGATGCTATCTGGAATTCAGTATCCTCAGGATATAATAATTATTTTTTGTGGGTTTGGGTGGGTTTTTTTCCCCCTTTTCAGTTTTGTAAAATGACTGAATCGCAGACCAACAGAGTGGAGTTACTATAAGGTATGGATTGTAAGTGCCCTGAATGCAGCATCAGGTATTAAGAAATGTGAGAGATACAACACTTGTTTGGAATGTACTGGCAAGTGCTCAGAGCTCTACTAATACACGTCAGACTTTTGCTTTACCTTTCATTTTCATCACAAAGTTTTTTATACTCTGCTGCTACAGTTTCATGTTTTTTCATTTTGCTGCAGCATTTTTTCCTGTTCTATCTTGAGTACCTTCTCCAATTCTTCCAGCTGCACTTTCTGTTTCAGCAACTGATTGTACCTGCAAACAAAATCATATTTAAGCTTCTTTTTTTGGAATGACAAGAAATATGGATTTTTTTTTTTGAAAAAGGTGATCTTTCAAAGTTTAAGATCTTACTGTTATATTTAAGTAATACTAATTTATTCATACTAGTTATACAGCGTTTTTTGCTTTTTGCTCAGGAATCTCAGACTCTCGTTTTACTTATGCATATTAGTATTTACCTATCTTCTAAGTCCTTATGCTCCACCTCCAGATTTTTGTGTGCAGACTTAAGACTTCCATGTTTAGCAATCAGAGATTCATACTCGGAAGCTTGGCGTTCATGCAGGTGTTCCAATTTTTCATGATCTTTGAGAAGTGAATCGTACAATGATTTCAGATCCTCACGCTCCTTGAGTACACATTCGTCTCATTTTCTAAAGCAGACTGCTGGATCAACAGTTGTGCATCTGATTCATAAGAGACGTGCTTTGAGAATTAAGGGTGGAATTTTCAACCTGCAGTCATAACAGGTGACAAGAGTTGCAATTAATTTCATAGTCTGGATTATCTTGTCTATCTCCTCTATTGAAATATTTCTTGGAGTTTAACTCTTAGCATCTTAGCAGCCTTCTAGTTACTCCATTACGTGATAATCTTAATGGGAATACTTTTTTTCTCATATCTAATAGACAATTCCATTCAAATATTCCAAGACTATTTTTATAGCAGTATTGCAAGAAAGCATTTAAGCATATGCTTAAATTGGACGTGGGTGTGGGGGGAAAAACCAAATTATTATTTACTCAAAATCTGTTAAAGTGCTATCTGATGAGAGGCACATCTTCCTCTCAGCATTGACAGCTCTAGTATCAAAATATCTTAGAGAAACAGATCACCAGTGATCTCCTATCACATAAGCAAATCCGTGACTTGACTAAAATAAAGGAACTTCATACTGGCATAGATTAAAAAAAAAAAAAAAAAAAAAAAATCTTTATTGTACACAATCTCTATGTCACCATAAAAATCCTTATTGTACCCATATATCCTTTACAATGGGACTTCAAACAGTAGCACCCGTTTTAACAGAGACAAAGGGAAATAAAATAATAGCACCTGGAAGGAACTACTCGTATTCTGTTTTACTGATGAACTGCCATTGACGATTCTCTTCAACAACAGTGATGTCAGTTGATCACTATGAACGTGTTGTGAGATCTTGGTGGAAAGTACTCTTCTTGTAGAAGAGTACAATGTCTCCAATAATTATGTCAGAACCGTATTAATGTCCATTAATACATTAAAGCCTTCAACATTAGACAGATTAAAAAAAAACAAAACCACTTTACTTTGTGTACCAATCTAATCCTTGGATATCTTAAAGAACTGATAATACCTAACGTGCTTGTCATCTGACCTGGTCTTAGGTTAGTTGCCTTCTCTTTCCTAGTCAAGAGATGAAAAACACAAACTACTGAGGCTTCTAATACCCTCAGGGTAACTATTAAGGAAAAAAATAATCTATCACTCACGTGCACGCTGTTACTAAGGAACAAATCCCTTTCTGTTGGGAACTGCAGCATCTTGTTACAGATGAGAAAGCTGAACCTTTCACTGGAAATAAGTAATGTCTGATGGCATGTGCGTGCTGTGAAACTTCCCAGACTGAATCCTGAGTTTGATTCAGTCAGAACTCCCAGCTCCCTTTAAGACATCCTTTCTCTTTTATGTTCCTTCTGGGTATCAGAAGGAATGGTACAATTACGTTGCCTAAGAACAGTTTTTGACATAGTCCATGTAGAGCAGCTTAGTTTGCACTTCAGATTTAGCTAATAGTTAATCACTCTTATTTCATGAACTATGTCCCTTTCATTTGATTTAGAGTGATGGAGAATTGTCTCGTAACTTGCCTGAAGCTACAAGCAAAACAGCTGAATTCTCAAGGAAGGAGAACTCGTCCCTTTCTCAGTCTCATGGGTTATAACATCATTCAGCCATCCCCAGCAACAAAAATGACATTGCTTGGTGAGGTTCACCACAAAAAAACCCCAGAAACTTAAAGGCAGAAAATGCTTCCTCCTCCCAACTCAATGCCTCAATACTTTCCAACTATCTAACAGTTAATTCATTCTCCAGGTCTACCAGATAGGAAAGGCCTGTTGCTGTTGGCAACTCACACGGCAAAAAAGGAACACTATCAGATATTCCTGGGTTTTTTTGACAAATTGTATTACAAAAGACTCCAAGAGTTCTGAATCCCAGAGATATATCCTCATCTGTTTAAATGGTATATTTCCAGGCCCAGGTCCACTAATCTTTAACGACTACATGAGACACAGTGTGTGCACAAATGTTCTGTTTTGTCATTAGGCTTGCCAGCCACAAAGGGGAGTACTGTGCACTAATTAGATTTCAATGTGGCAGATAGAAAGTGCATCTGGGGTACAACTATGTTCTGCTTTCCAGAAAGAGAAAGGATGATAACTTGAGGCATTCACAAAAAGCATTTTTTGTTTACTCGGTTAAGACTCCTTCACTCTGATTTCCATCCACCCTCCACCATTTCTGACATTGTTTACTATTTCTGCTGAACTGTGGACTTTGTATTCCCTCTTTAAGTAGTTTGATCTTAGAGCTCCAAAAAAGCATTAGATCCTTTAACAAGAATATTTCATTTATCAGAGAAAAAAAAAGATATGGATTTAATACCCTGTTAAAGTATGCAGAGCGACATCTGAATTTTAGCCATAAGAGCTGCAGGGACTCTGTGGGCAACATTTTTATAATTTCCATGGTCACACATTACCTTTTTTTTTTTGCCTCTGAATTATTTGAATTAAATCTTCACATATTTATGTAGTTTTCAAAGGGTTTATTTCAAATCTTCTGTACTTACTAACATCTTGTTTTTCCTCTTAGAGGTAAAAAAAAAGTAAAAGCCATAGCTTATTTCTAAAAATAGACAAGTACTGAATTATTAGTCTCTTTGGACATACTACTTCCCGACCTACTTCAGAAGTAAAAAAAAAAAAGATCTTAGCAGATGGATAAGAGAACCTACTCTACTCCTAAGTATAAAGTCAAGAGTTTAAATTGGATACAACTAAAGGATTAAAACCAACTTCTAGAAATGTTATTATCATAAGCAAACAAATAGTAACTGCTATTCATGCAGATTATTCTGCACATTACTTCTTTTCCATGCCTGTACCAGAAGCGAAATGTGAACTTACAATACATTATTGCCATTAGGTTTAAAGCTTTCATTTGAAAACTCACTGAATTAATTTTATTTTTGAAAGCAAAAAGGAAAATATACCTGCAGCTTGGCATTTTGAGTTGTAGAGTGTATTTGTTCCTGTAGAGAAACAGTCTGTCTCTGAAGTGCAAGAATCTGATGCCTGCAGATTGCTATTCTGTGTCTCAAGTTGCCTTTAATTGTGTCGTTCAGTGCTTGCTTCTCTGCCTGCAGTTTGTAGCATTCTTTGAACATTTAAAAAAAAAAAAAAAAAGGAAATTTGAGTTCACAGCTGTTTACTGAAGTTCAAGAACAAAACTATGACTTTGCAGAGATTTGCAGGGTGGAACAAAACTATAAATCACCTTAAATAACAAAGTAACACAGTGATATATCACTACAGGTTAAGATTGAAAAAAATGGGTAACTAAGGTTGCCTACTATGGCGACATTACTAGAGAAATCTCCATGACTCATGTAATAAGGCTTATATATAAGAGGGATTTTAGAGATATCTGTGGATTCAAAAGGACAAATTCAGGCTTCCACCATTCTCTTTTAAATGTGGTCAGGTGCTTACAACATCTCTCAGAGCAGAATCCAGCTGCTTCATAAACTATATTTAATTCCGATTCTGCTTGGTATGTAAACTAGGTGATAAATTGCACACTTTCTTAACAATACTCATTTGTATTACTGTAACAGCTCACAAACACATCATTCAAATCAGAGTAATATTAAAACCCACATCTTACATTCCTTTTCTACTTCGATTAATCTATCTTTAACTTTCAATAATTCTCTAGTAGTTTCCTGATTTTCCTTTCTCCCACTTATTGACAGATTGATTGTCTTCTCCACTTCTTGGAGGAGAATTCTGAACATCCTTTCCTCTTCTTGTCTTTGCTTCAGAGCTTCATAGTTCTTTTTTCACCTGAAATTATTTTGGACAACTTATATTAGGTTTAGAATTTTCTATTTTCTACATCTAATTTATTACGTGACCATACCGACTTCTTCAAAGAACATAAAGTGCTATATACATGTTACTGTAATTGTAAATTTGCTTTTTGTATATGTTTGGGGAGATGATTGTACAATAATTTATGGATAGTGACAGCCTTAAATGTAATAAACCTGGACCTCATAGTCATCTAACAGAAAAAGACCTCTATTTTCTATTTTATTTTAGTGCTTTCAACTGTAACCCCCAACTTTTATTATAAAGTACAACCAAGGAGATGGTATTTCTTTTTTTAACCAGTCCACCCAGGCTGTTCAAGGTAGATCAGAAAACGTAACTTACTAAGAAATTACTATTTTTGGCATCCCAAATCAAACCAACTTCAGATTATTTATCCACCTGACATATTCAATGACCAATGAATAAACTCATCAACAACTTTTCATATGATTTCAGCACTGGGCCTGTATTATTGCAGTCTTAAAAAGCAGTCATACCTTTGTCCTGCTTTACATTACCCCAACAATGCCCATCTTTTGCTGTCTTACGCAAAAGGTCAAGTGCAGAATAACAAAAGCTGGTATAGGAGTAATTTAATCTTATAGAAAAAATGTCGTTCTCCTTACTGTTTTAAGTTCCTGACGGAGTTGCTGATTTAAATTTGTTGATTCTTCTAAACGAGCCTCCAAAGCAGCAATTTTTTCTTCTTTTATTTCGAGAGACTTCTTAAGTGTGGATTCTAATTTTGACTCCAAAAGCTTGTACCTAAGATCATGACATCACACACAAAAAAGTCGGTATTTCAAAAATTATTTGAGGTATTAAAGTGTTCTGAAACAGTAGCCTCATAGCTACATTCAAAAATGCTTGAATGCTGACTCTATTCAAAAGCATGAAGACACCTCAGTATTAGTATCAAGTTCCCTCTGTCTATACAGAAGATGGTAGTCAAAAACATTTTTGAATCCTTCTTTTTTTAAAACATTAGACATACAAAAAGCCACGTTCAGCTACACCAGTCGGGGCTGGCTTTATTTGGATCATTAGCGTGTGTGTGATGACAGCACTTTCCTTCTGGCTCCACTCCAGCGAATCCAGTGGGGACCTGAACTAAATTAGAATGTGAAGTATTTGGAGAGCAAGATTTTCATCAATTTCCATTTCCTGCCAGCTCACAAAGAGGAGGCACTAGGAAGGAGACGAACACAGTGCTTTGCAGGTGCACACTCATTGATGTATGAATGTGCAAATTGCTCACTCAGCCCAGCTGTATTTTAAGACTGTTACCACTCCTGATGTGTAAAGCTTCATTTTTACCATATTTACAATATTGTAGGGCACCTAAAAAACCCAAACCACATGTGGTCAGATTTAGAATATATCGGTTTAGAACAGCATCTCCTTTTTAGAAAATACTGAAAACCACACTCATTAATCACTTTTAAGCAGCCCAGTCATGTGCATGTGCTCAGAATCTGGAAAACATCCCACTTCTCCCCACAGTAGGATAAAATAAAACAAACACTCATATCCCCCATTTTACTCTTGACTGCTGAAGAATCTATCAGTTTAGCGAATGGAATAGATTGCAAGAGACGCCTGAACGGAAAACAGCATTAGATCTAGTCAGGAACTGGAGCAGAAGACCAATAGTAAGAGAATTAATAAGTAGAAAGCTGTCCAGTAGCATCATGTAGCAGGATAAGAATCCTAGATTTTAAGGTATGACAAGTAATTCTCAGGGACTTAAGAAACAGTAGGCAGTCGATGGCTAGTAGAATAGATAGCATTTTCACCTTCTTCAGCTGAAGCATATATCCAGCTACAAGTAAGAATTTCTGTTACTGAAAAGTTATACAATTATGTAAAAAAAAGGAAGAAAAAAGACTTAATAGAGACCCAATATCCAGGCTTCCTTCTGAATACCTAGTAATTGACCACCTAATGATGAAAGATGGTACAAATTTTCTAATATCATTGAGATTTGGGTATTTCAGATTCAGGGTCAAAATCCATAAATCTTTGTCTAAGGACAACAGCTACTTCAAAGAAAATGGAAAACACTTCAAAGTTAACTCATCAAACGTGGTCAGCTTAGGACCCAATTGAGAGACCCTGAAGTGCTACCAAGAACATTCAACAAGAAAACACAAGCAGCTCTCTGCAATCAGGGAGAGAAAAGTCTGCATTTTTATTTCTGTCATCAAAACGAGAGAGGCAGACCAAAAAATACACTGAGAAGCAATTTTGGCCTAATGAACCTAGCTTTCCACAGGCCTGATGAAACAATTGCTAATGCCTCGTCTAGGTAATACTATTAAGCAAGCAATCCAGGTACCTTTTGGATGAATGGAAAAGTTGAGAATAACAGAAAGGCAGGACAGTGGCAGAGCACAATTTCAAACCAACTACTTGAAAATAAATATTCCCTATTCACAATCATCCAGCTCCACATGAAGTTGTTAAACATAAGTCTGAGATAGGTCTCTTCCAGTTTTGAGAAGAAGCTTAAAACAGTAGCACAGCCCAAATTCCTTCCCATCTAAAATTCATTTGGTCACAAGCCTGAGCTCAGAGGTAGGCTTTAGATAATGTTCTGGGTAAGCTTCAAGATATAAAACTTACTGCACACCTCCCCACAGCTCAGCCGGAATAGGCATAACATACCCAGCCTGATATCCAAATATCTTTGTACCATCAAATATTTCCATCTGCTTTTTGTGGTGCTTTCACATGGTCAGTGCTGGATAATCAAGTTTGCTGTAAACACCTTTCTAGACAGGCATTATCTCCTGCTGCAAGGCAATCTGCAAATAATCAAGCATGAGCTGTTCTTACGACAGTGCAGCTGAGCAGCACCAAATTACAAGAGACCTAATGCCAGCAGCAGACATTTGCCAAGTGCAGGTCAACCAGTGTTGCAATGCTTGAGCCTGCTCCCTGGGCTTGCGCTCTTAATATATAATATATAGGTAGCAAAAAATGGTGCAGTGGACTCCTTGAAAAGGGAATAATCCATGAGAAGAGAACTACGGAGACAGGGAATGAAAAGAAAAATTAACTTGTTTGCGTAATTCCCACACACCCTAACCTGGGAGCAAAGGAAGAATGAAACGGGTCATGACAGGTGCCAGAAGGTATGTTAAAAGTTCATTTACTAGATTATAATTTAATGAAATCTTCCAAAATTATAATTTATAGATCCAATATAACGTCATTCTGTAAAATGCAAAGGAAACACTAATATTATATGGCCCAAAGTAATAATTCATATAACATCACAAATCATGTAACCTATGCGAAGCTGAACCCACAAATCTGATCTTTAGAAGCATGAGCACTTGTAAGGACAAGTGCCATTGTCTGGAAAGTAGAAGTAGACTTATAAGCCTTTTCATGTAGCATAATTTGCAAAAGCACCTTTACAGCACAATATTCTCTCCCTTGCAGAGCACTTGCTCAAACACCACTGGAATCTAGAACATGATTAGAAAAAGTGTTGCTCAATCTGGACTTCTTCCTATAAGCAGTTTAACCTTCAACTCAGCTCAAGGATGGTTCTTCTTTGTATGGTATATTCCACTAAGGACAAACCAACACATACTATGCACTGTAGGCTACACAGTAATGCTTAAATGGAGGAAATCACACTAGTCAAGGTTCTGAGGACTTTTCTTGACAGAGAACTCTCATCTGTGAGCTGAGACGATGAAAGACACCAGCAGAAAACCAAGAGGTGGTAACAGAGTCTCCCCTCCAGGATTCTGGCACCACCTTGTATAGAGCACTGGCAGCAGAAGGGAACTGAAGAAAAAAAAAAAATGGTGTTTGGTTTTCTTTTGATATAGAAGCCCCAAACCAATCTACATGTTCATGACAATCAGTTGTAATAACAGATCATGACAGCAGCTTTTTTTTTTTTTTTTTTTTTAAAGAGACAACTGAATAGCAGCATGAAAGAAAGATTGGCTAGAAGCCATACTAGTCTGCTGCTCTCCTGTCACAATTTTCCTAAATCCCGCAGGATAAGACAGAACAAAACATACAGTAGAGGAAACAGATGTCAGGACAGCAGCTGCTTTACATGGCAGGTGTGGTAGAGCGATAGAGCCAGTATGAAGTTCTGTAGACGCTCAAGTACTGGGTTCTTCCCAGTCTGTGTAAGGTGGGAATGCAAACAAGCTTCCTTTTCGTAGGAAGAATTAGAAGGAAATAGTTGTAAGGAAAGAGTGAGACTGGTTTAAGTAACCACTATGTGACAAAAGCATAAAAAACATTTCTATCAGTCAAGCAGTCAAAAAGGAAAAAAACTCGCTTTGTGCCTATTATCTTTTACTGCTACTATTCCTGCTGCTAACTAGAACACAAACATTTGAATTATACATTACTGTATCTACTGACATACTGCAAGAAATTTCTTAGTAACAGAAAGTGGTAACTCACTTTCACAGACAGCTGAATGTAAAAGCACATCAACTACCTTATTAATTTAAAAAGAACAGCAAGTTCCATTTTGGGTCTATTAATGTGCCTAAAATCTAAGAGTAGGCACAAAACCAGTCTGTAAAATCTTCTATCTTTAGGAATAAAAAGACCCTCATTTCTACACTGTGTCCAGGTAGGCCTTGACATTCTCACCTGTCATCACTGCTCTGTTCGTCATGCAAGAGACGCTCCTTGTTCAAGCCTATTTTTTCAAGTTCGTGGGCAAGTTTCTCTAGATCATTGTTCATTTGTTGGGTCTTTCAATTTTCATTCACCAAGTCCTTACACAGAACAATTACAGACAGTATTATTATATAAATAAAATAGCATAGTCGTAATTCTAGAAGTGCTAAGGCAAAAGTCTTTTATATCACTACACATAACTCGAATAACTCATTACTGTTAACTCTTCCTCCTTCCAGGTGTTAACTTTCAGCTATATCATACATTACACTGTAACTAGAATATGATTTCACTGTAGTTGTTTATGTAGAACTTCCCTTCCAAATTTGGTCTCGAACATTAAGATGAAACAAAGCCAAAACAAATACTAACACGAAGAACCTGAACAACGTTCATTTAACAAGGCTCCATGCCAGTCTGTAAGCAACCTTACAGAGTGTTAAGTGTAATATGGTTATATTATTCTGTTTGATTATTATGATTACATAAATTTTGATTAACTCTTTCCCTACTGTAACCATTAAAGATGCTAATAGTACACAGATTAAAGTATAAAAACACAGACTTTTTTTCAAAAAATACATCTATAATTTCTCTACATTATGACAGACTATTATGGGAATGGTAACTAATTCTGTTTAACCTCTCGTAAAGTGACAAGGGTTTTCTTATCAATGGTAGCTCTTTTCACAAGTTCTTTATTTTCCTTTTCTAGTTCTTTCAGGCGTACACATGACTCTTTATATACAACTATTTCTTTAAAGAGAGATTTATTTTCCTTTTCCAGATTACAAATTTTACATTGTTTTCTTCTAAGGTACTATCTTTAATTTCTGCTTGTTGTCGAAGCCTTTTATTTTCTTTTCTAGCTGTTTCTTATCTTTTTCCAATTGAGAAGTCTCTTGCTCTAAACACTATTTCTCCTTTTCCAATTGCTCTAGGCGCGTACTAGAGATTTTTAACTCTTCTAAGTTCTTTTGCAGAGTCTGATTTTCAGACTCTAAATCTTGTAATTCACTTTCTAATTGCTGAATCTTCTTATTGCTGTTTTCAAGGGCTTTCTGTAGCCTTGGTTTTCTGTGTCTAAGCCTGGTAGCTGACTTCCAAGCGTTCCGTTTTCTTAAATGAGGCTTTCATGAGTTCAAGGCTTTTTTTAAGTTGCTCCTTTTCACTCTCCAGTTCCTTATTTTCTAATTGCAACTGCGCCACTTTAATGCTTGTGCACTTCAAGGATTCAATTGTTCTTCTTAATTCCAAATTTTTCTCATCGAGTTGCGAATTCTCCTTTTCTAAGGATTCTAATTGGAAAGTGAGATTTTTTTAGGCTATCCAAAGTTTTTTTTCAGTTTCTGTTTTCCATTTCCAAGTCTGAGTTTTCTTGTTCTAAGGCCTATCTTCTCACAAGTAATTTTTAAGTTCGTAATTTTTTTTCTGTAATAACTCGTTTTCCTTCTCCAGATGATGCAGCTCATTCTCAAGTTCTTCTGCTCTCTCCCCTTTCTCTTTATAGTGTTCCAGTTCTTTCCTGACTTGTTTTTTTTCAAATTCAATCTTATTTAACTTACTGCTGGTCTCTTTAATAGACTCATGAAGGATTTTATTTTCTTTTTCAATTTCTTTCATTCTTGCTTCAGCACTGATTGTGAGCGTTGTCTTAGAGAAGCTACAGTTTGATTCAAATGTTCATTTTCTTGTTCTAATAGCTTAATCTAATTTGGGGAGGAAAAATTTGTAAACTCTGGTGAACAACATGCCAACACGTAACTACTTCCATATATAACTGAAAGCTCTAAGATAATAAGATTACACCATATTTCCCTTTTCTTTTAAGTTTTTTTTTTTTTTTTTTAAACAGTCCTCTACCTCTACTGGTATTTATTTGCAGCATTACAAACATTGTGTACGTATACAGGTGGAAGTTTGACAATACAGTAAGTCAAAGTGAATCTTCAAGTTGTCTTCCTCTTGGATATAGTAGAGAACATAAAATAAAACTAACGAGACACAAACCAAACAAGCTGTATCTATTTCTTAGCTTCATTCATTTTCATTTGTGTTTACTCAGATTTAGATTATTTTTCTTAAACTCTAATTTCGAGAGATGTGTGCCCACAAAGAACAAATAGCAGCCAACTTCTAAACCAACTTGAGATGGAAGGAGCCGCAAAAGTGTCTTTATTCACTTGGAAAAGAGAGGTGAGCTATGGGATCTGAGGGCATCCTGATCACAGTCAATAACATTTTGGGAAGAAACATAAAAGTTACATTAATTTTGAGTTAAAAAAACTCTAAGGACACGCTGTTCCAAAACAGTTTCCAAAAAAAGTACATCATATTAGAACTGAATTATTTTCTTAGGTAGCATATATCCAGATCTACCTCTAAGGATAAAGGCAGCACTTATTACATCTTAATTTTTAGTATTCTTGATTTTTTCAGTTACTCCAAACAATCTGAAATTATTTGGGTATGTAACCAACAGAGAGCAAAATCCAGAAAACTGTTTCGATAAATATTTAAGAATACACTAATAACATAGCATAAGAGATGTTTCAACAATAAACTGTTTTGGAGAAAAGCAAAAGTGCTAGTTGCAATGAAAAACAGACAGAAAATTATAGACTGTTCTTTCTTATTTAAGTCTGAAAGTAACTATTAATTGCAGGATCTACGGCTCCGTTCCCAGTAACGACAAACTGTTCTGAACTGATTAATGAGAAACTAATTAACAGGTGTCTAAACCCACAACTTTGTAACACTTCTTACATAACCTGGTATGTTACTGAACATGCATAATTACTTTCCATGAATTCTGCTTCTATAATCCAAACTTAACAAAAATCATCATCAATGCCTCCATTATTTTGATGAAGTCAAATGAACCTTGTACAGTCCCCGCCAATAGGTTTCAGCACAGGATTTGTAAAAGAGACGAAAGATGCTGCTAACCCATCACAGCTCCTAAGTATATTATTTTTAAGCAGAAATAGTCCCACTGAAATGTCAGTCCTACTGACACATTTCAAACAATATACATATCCCTAATGGTTGAACTGGGACTTATGCCTTATTCCAGAAGGTTTTAGCCCTTTTTCCCTAGAGTACACTTCTAATACAACATATAAATCAATCACTGTAACAGTGAACACTTCTAAACAAGACAAGCTGACATATTTTCCTTACTGTTCTCTTTAAATGAAAGTAAAGCTTCAATGTCAAGCATAACTTTGGGTTTTTTTTCATTTTCTTTTCTAAGTCTGGAATTTCATTTTCTGATTAAATAGGGTCTTCAGAAATTTTCAGGATTTTTGAAATACAGTATTCCGTATTCCGAAACAGTGTGCTTTCAAATTAAACTAAAAAATGCCAATCTCGTCCAGAAGTATCAATGGAATTTATAAAAGGTAACTACAGTTCTAATCCTGAAGGACTTGATTACTAAACATGGGATTTCCAGAAATTTCCGTAACTCTGGTTTCCTAGTGGCTGCCTTCCACAGGTCCTCTGAATTGCTCTGCAAAAACCTTTAGATGGTGTCAGCACCCATTAGATCCAGATACGTCAGCGACATTCAGCACCGTCCCAACACAGCTCATATCTTTTACAGAGACCCAGATGCCAGTTTCTGGCAACCAAAACTAAATTCTGCTATCCACCTACAAGCCACAGCTACAATACATTCTAGTATAGGGACTATTATGAAGCTGGATAAGACGGTTCCTACCCCAGACAAACAAGACTGTGAGCGACACAGGAGGAACAGAGTCAGCAGCGGAGCAGCAGACCAGCTCTGCTACACTGGTCTTCTGTCACGTCCCCTCGAGGTTGCTGTAGTTCTCATTAATACTCCAACATTACTTCAAACACTGACCAGCTGTCTGGAACCTGTTTTCCTCCATTGAGAGGTGTTTGGCTTACCTCCAAAGTTCCCCATTTTCTATTTTGGCTGAGCTGCACTCTCTAAGCAACTATAGCAAATGCACAGCCCATGAAAGCCACAGAAGCATTACAAAACACTAAAAAGTTCTAAAACTAACAGTAAAGCCTCGGCAAAAAATGAGTCATGTCTCTCACTGGCTGCAGGTCTTGGACAAGCTATTTTGCTGCAGATACGTCCTTTTGGCAAATCTGCTACATTTACAATCCCTTTATGCCTGTGAAAAAGTACAAAAGGAGAACAGTACAGTACAATGCAGCATTAAGACTTTTGATTCTGCTACTCACTTGTCGCTCTGAGTTTTCTCGAAGTGCTTCAAGTGTCTTTTCAAGCTGTGCTTTTTCTTTCATCAAATCTTTACTCAAATTTTGACTGTTCTGAAGACTTTGTTTCTCTTGGCTAATTTCATTCTCTAGCTCTTCAAGCTAGGGAAAAAGAAACAAATTTTTTTTAAAATGTACTTAAAAATGACAATAGTATTACTCTCAGCTGGGTGAAGGTACTCATAGAAATTAATAAAGAAGGTTAAAGGAAAGAATAAAATGCAATTTTCTATTCTTTATCTGAAACAATTCATCTCCTCTAGGAATAAATTTACTTCTGCCAGAATTTTCTCCCTGGCTCAGAAGATTATATCCATAAAGTACTTTTGCATAAAAAAATTGGTCAGATTTTATTAGGCTCTGGATATTTTCCCAAGCATTTTTTTTTTTTCTTTTAAAATTCCATTTTAGTGAGATTTATACTGCTCCTCCAAGTCCCTTTTAGCTTATAAGGGTCAAATGTGTGTTGATCTTACTTAACTAGTTCAACAGATACTTAGGATGATTCCTTGGGAATTAAATATACAGGTTTGTTTTGTCAAATGGCTCCAACTCTCTTGATGTCACCACACAGCAAAACTATTTATGAGTGAAAATAACCAAGTGTGATTTTTCTGTCACATCTAAGTTATAATTAGTTACTTAGAAGCAACATACACATTGGATTTTTAAACAATCATCTGCTGGAAGGTTTATATACTATGTGTACTCCATCGTCCACATTCTTCAATCCTAGATGAGTCCAGACATAACTCAGACCCCAGGCATGGGGACTACTTTTAGAAACAAGTTATCTGAATTATACATTAAATTGCTGCTAAATAATACTGAGAAATAAAATCACAAAAAGGTAGTAGAATGGAATTTGTTCCCCCGTGAAGCAGATCAGAAGTACGCAAAAAGCATGGCATCAATTAGGCCAGAACCTGAATTAAATCCTTCTCTTAGGATGAGAATGCTTATGTTTGACCAGTCTTTTGCCTCCCTCTCCCTCTCAAATTCAGATTTTCCTGGTCCCTTGCTTAGCAGACCAACGCATGTTTTGGAGGGATATTGGCACTTTCATGATTTTGCCAAAGGAGAAGTGAACGGCTCATCTCCCCAGGAGGGATGCAGTCAGCCTCCGCCTGGGAACCAAATCATCCATCGCCTGCCCAGCTGCCAACTGGCACCGGGAGTGCAGTTCCTGTGGTCACTGTATCTCGTATTTATAAGACTCTATATTAGCGGTTTGTTTTAAGAGAAAGCATGTCCACATAGAAGTAGACTACGTATACAGGATTCGTAACAGACATTTTGTTCAACTTCATGCTTTTTGCTGAAGTGATCACTGTTCAGAACACTGCTCTCAGGGACGAGTAAGGAAAAAACCACGTGCCTGACATCCAAAGTGGTATCAGACATACTATTGCTTCCTTCTTATGCCTATTCCTTCTTTTGTACCCAACTAGCTGTCTTTCTGGTACTGTACAGAAACTCAAGCAGCACACAGGCTGCTGCAAACAATACCATATTGTTAAGAAATCAAAAAAAGCATGGAAGTATGGAATACAGTAGGGATTTCTTTCAATTTATTTTTTTAATTATTCTTACCCACTCATCTCTAAGAAGAATAGTTTAACATCTGAATATCTGCTGAAGTAAAAGCTATTTCAGAAACTTCAGGGCATTTCACTCCACTGTAATTAGTCCCCATTTTTTTCCAATTTTTATTCTCTATAAATATCACTGACTAAATTACTCTATTCATATACATAATTTGGAGAGTAAAATATTGTAGATCAGCACAGATAAATCTGACAAACTCCTCTCATTCACTTGCCTCATCAATTCCTTGGCCCATCTTCTCTCTTTCTCCGTTATGAATGAGGACACATGACCAAGTTTTCTGCTTAGACTTATCAGTCTTCACCTATGTACACATACTTTCCCCTGCTTAATAATTACAAAAATTAAAATAATGTTCTCAAGTATCACAAAACACTTCCATTCCTCATTATGTCCCCAATATGTTAATATTTTCCCCTCACTGGATAAGACCTTTGTGAATAAAATGGTCACATTCTCTATATCAATAAAAAGCATAACTAAAAACGAGAAAACCCCCCTCTGAGGTGGTTTCTTTACCATAAACTTACAAACAATGCAACACTATTTAGACCCTAGTAATACTTACCCAAAATAACAACAATTCATGAAACTACCCTTTAGAGAGGAAACGGCAAGCAACATACACAATTCAAACATACACTGATGATTACCTTTTTGCTAAGTCTTTGGTTTTCTTTTTCCATTTTCAGAATCCTGAACTACTGCCTTCTACAGAACCCACTGCACTTTGTAGTTCTTCCACTGTCTTCAGCAAACTTTGGTTTTCCATTCTCCAACTTCAGTAATCTGCTCGATTGTCAGTTCATTTACTTCATGACCAAGTGATTTCTGTGGCACTGTAAGAGAAAACACCATTAGAAAAAAAATAAAAGGTACTACTACCTGGAGTTCTTGGACTTCGCATCTTTTAGACTTAGGAGATTTAGAAGCCTTTGGTGGTCCTCCAACGTCTTCTTGGTGAATAGAGTAGTTAGGATAATGACTCGTCCTCCTTACCCAACAGATAACACTGCAGATGCATAAAAGGAAATGTTCTACTCATCCTACAGTTCCTAATCACAGCAGAGATTTGCTTCCTGCAACTGAGGAAACAAAATTTTATCTCTAAATTTCCACAAATCATTTGTATGGATCCAGTGTATGACCAAGCACGCTATATTGGAAGAATCAATTTTTTTTTGCCACAGCTATCTCTGCAAACAATTACTCTGAGAAGCCTTAAAAAATCTTTCTGAACTTGAGAACAGCAAAGCAAGACGACTCATGATCTGTGCTACACAGTATAGAAGTTTGAGTGGTAACACAATGTAACTCCAAGGTATTTATGGATTTTACACCTCTGTTTAACTGAACAAGAACAGAGACTTTTCATGTAGGCTGTATCTCCAAGGATACATGGGAATGAGTGGGGGGAAAAAAAAACCACACACCACCACAACACACAACAAAACCACCAAAACCAAACCACAACAAAAGAAAACAAAACAAAAAACTAACCCCCCAAACTGTCACATCTCTCCCAAGGACAAAAGACTATTTTAGAAATAAGGACCTGTAATTTCCTAATGCTGTCCAGCCTCTGAGCTTTCATCAGTTTGCAAGTATTACTAAGTTTACCTTCAGAAAGTTCAGTAGTCCTATTTATCTGTTCAAGTTCCCAGCCAAGATGCAATGATTCATCCATACTTTGTTTCTGAGCCATTTCTAGAGTCATATTTTCCTCCATGAGTTCCTCAATCTTCTTTCTGTCCATATCACGCTCCTTAAAAATATTTCACATGTAACGTTAAAAAAAAGTCTCAACATGCACAAAATTTTTAGTATCTAGTATGCCACAGAGAAACGCAAAGTGCATTTTCCAACTTGCTAATACACAGTGAGACAGGGAGGAACAGCCAAAAGTATGGAGAACTTAGAAGAGAAGCGTAACAACCAGTAAAGAAAAAAATGCAGAGAAGACCCTCTTCTCATCATAACCTCTGGCAACGAGTACTTACTCTTTTTCAAAGTTCACTTCTCTCCGAGTACAGGAAAGAAAGTATACATAATAAGCACAGCTTGGTGGCACACACAAAAGACAAATGGACGGAGCAAGCAAAATCATACCTTCTCTAAACTATCGTAAGACTACTTTAATGCAAAAGCTGTAACGGGACTGGGTCCATGATGAGTGGTCTCACCTGGCTCTTTATAAACCCCTCCCCCCACACATGTTACTTTAATAGGAATAAGTTGCAGCTGCAACTCTCAACATTTTGCAGAAAATGAAAGTAAACAGAAGGTAATAATCTGTCACCCCTTAAGGAAACTAAAAAAAACCCTGAAACCACCCAGGCAAATTATGACTTTTATTTTAGAATATTTACTTTTGAAGAAGAACTGGTTAAAACCAGAAATCATTTTGGGAATAACCTTCTGAAAAAATATGTCACTATATCCATATTTCAAATTCTGGCAATAATCTCTTTTATCTAAGTATTTAGTGACAACAGACTATCTTCATGTAAAAAAAAAAGATCCTATTGTTCTTACGAATGAGTCTCTATTTCTTATCATTATATTTTAGCTGATTAAACACTCTACTGCCTTTAAGAGCACTGCCTTTGCAATTTTTCCTTCCCTAGGCAGAACCAAAGTAGTGTAGGTAACCGCATCTGAAAAGTGTTAGTAAATCAAGACATACCTTCCGCCTCCCCACTTCACTGGAAGTTCTTTATTAAAATGGAAATGAAATTCAATGCATATCAGTTGTCTTTGTCATCCTCTATTTACACTTACCATCTCCATATCATGTAATTTAGCTTTTAGTTGTAGATTCTCTTTTTCTAACTCATGTAATTTATCAGAACGGGCTCGGGTCCCCTCTAATTGATCTTCCAACATTGTCTTTGTTTCTAGCAACACTTGATTGTCTTCCTTTAACTCCTGTAAGAATTAAGCAACAAAAACCCCCCTCAGAACAAAAGGCATTTCCTTATTAATACAAACTTTGTTACATATCATAACTAGTTTTAGAAATGTTGCTCTAATGCTAAAACATTCATTTGGAAGCTGTAACAGACTTTTTATTAAAAAAATTACAGCTATTTCACATAACTGCAACTTCTGAAATTTTTATGAAAGAATTTTACACAACTTAAGAGAAATGAAATGGTCCCTAAACCATTAAGAATAAATAAGATGTTCAGAATCATAATCAAACCACGTGATTTGAGATGGGACCTGGAAAGATGTATTGCACGTATATGGACTACAGCTAAGCAAAAGACAGACATCAAATAAAATTACAGGTGTCAGGCTCAAACCAAACAAAACCAAGTACTTCACACACCGTGTAACTGAATTGTGGAGCTTATTGCCACATGATTGTGTAGATGAAAGGCTTACATGTGTTGAGAAGTTATCTAATTCATGCAAGACAAGGCCAAAAAGGTCCAAGTACCACCTCTGAGCATGATTTTCCTGAGCGAGACTGCTGGAGGCTGGGAGAGCACAATAGGAAAGTATCACTAAGTGCTTGCCCTGTTGTTTTACTCTCCTCTAAGCATCTACTATTGGCCACTCTCAAAGACTGGAGACTGATGCAGATGCTCCTTTCAGTCCATAATTTATCTTATTACCAGACTGAGCTCCCTAATCTTTGGGTTGCAGGAAAGGGAGAACAAAACTTGAGAGAGTAATTTCCTACAGGCCATAATTAGGTTTACAGGCCATTGGGCAAACTTACTGAAGCCCAAAGTCAGGACATGATGCTGAAAATTCAACTGCGTTCTTAAAATACAATGAGCCATATTTCAAAGGTCCTAAACAGCTTTAATTTATGTACGTAGAGGATTTTTTTTTAATGGCATCTGATGAAAATAATAGTATATAAAAACATATAATTGGCAATTTTACTCATGATAAAGACAAAACTTTTCAAACTTCAGCATGCAGTCAGCTGCAAAATCTGAAAAAGATCAGTGAATGACATAAATATTTATCCTTCGTACTCCTCCCTACACAAATATTAAGTTAACTTATAATTATTATTATTATTACTATGAAGCAAAACCAACTAATTAACATCTGTCTCTATTCAAGCATGCTTGAAAAGTCAGATAGTTTACAAGCTATGAAACATGTAAACAAATTTTAGGTTTTTTATTAGTTTAAACATTCAAATGAAAATGGAATTTCCACTGTTTAAAAACCTGTCCACTAATCTCTTTTCCTTTACCAGTATTTTTAACCATATGCTTTCAGTCCCTCTTACAACAGTAGTAGATATACACAGTTTATGTAGTCATGCATGTAAGATGATTTTCAAAGAGCTCGCATACAAAGGTCTTCTCATATGCAGGCAGGCTGATAATGCTCACTACTCACAGTACCTGATTTTTCAATAGACCTATGTGCGCTAAACTATTACATCATATATAGGTAATAGCCAACAACTCTGAGGAAATTTGAGAACAGAAATCACAGCACTGGACCTCTATCACTGAGCTCAAGCTGAACAGCAATATCTTGTTTAAATTATGTCACACACTGAGGAAAGATCTGGAGTTGGAAGCAGTTACCAGCCTTTGGCTTTAAGCGGCATGCGAAGGCAGCTTTGGAGCCTCCTCAAGAATGGATGTCTCAACGACAGCTGTGAAGGTCTGTATTTAGTGTATCTTGAGAAAGTTTCTTCAAATTTCATCAGATTATTTCACATTACACAGTAAGATGATAAAATTTCCACAAGCGAGGCTAAAAACAAGTAATCTTAAAAACAAAGTCTTGGGCGGGAACAGTGACTTTTTTTAAATTTCAGAAATGCTTAAAGCCTTTCTAACAGTTTTAACCTGCACCATGCACCTTATCTCTCACTATAGGCTACTGTTAACTTCTTTACACTGCAGTTCTCTTGGAAAAACTATCCATCTCATTTTCCATTAAAAAGTTAATAACTCCCATGTCAGTTGATACGCTTTATTTCTGACTAAAGCTATTATTAGAAGTTTTGGATGAAGGATCTACAATTGAACATTAAAAAGATTTGGGTTTTGCCTTTCAGTTTTTCCCCTCTCATCAATAGTAGCTTTTATCTCTAGTAGCTACTTTATGCTGTGACATATGAAGTACACATTCGTTAAAGGTTTTAACTTTTAAACGTTCAAAGAAAGAAGTCTTTGTCCAGAGGATGCTATGTCATTGGTCATTAGTATTATCACATTTTCAGATGCAATAACTAGAATATTGGGGATATTGTATCATGGCTAGGCAGCAGTTCTGCGGGAAGAAAATCTAGAGGTTACCACAGACCATGATGTTGAGACGTTGCTTAGGAGTTGCTATATTAGAAGCTGTAGAGAAAAGTCATCTTTCCACTGTTTTCAGAACTGGGAAAACCATAATTAGAGTATGAGATCCCATTTTAGGGACTTAATTTTAAGAAAGATAGGAACTAAGACACAACCCAGAGAACAGAAAAAAACCCCTTGTAACGTAGAACGCTGTGGGGCTGTAGAGCACAAAGAGCTAGGAGAGAGGACACGTGCGAAAGGCTGTGGACGCTTCATCACTCACATCTTAAAGCACCAATTAATGCCAAGCATTCATTTGGAGTGGTATGGGTATATAAAAATACCTTACTTAAAGCAGAAGGACTGAATGAGTTCCTGAGATCCCATCCAGGCCTGTGAATCCAAGAGGCCACATTAAATAAAGAAGGCATGTAAAAATACTCTGTATCATAGTTCAGCCTAGTATCTTGGTTTTGCTTTTTGGACATTTTTACCCGAAAGAAAGGGCTTCATACCAGTATCTCAACAACTACATCTAGGTAACATAATATTTTTTTCCAATAAGCATTCATTTTGAGTTCTTTCTGCTTTTCTAGGAGTCTTTTTTTTTTTTAATGATCACCTTGAAAATTTCTTTAAACTTTCATTAGTTTTGACTCCCACAAGTAATTATTTCTTTCACAAACTCTGCCACCTTGGCGTTTGCCCAACAATTTGCCATTTACAGACAGAATGACGGCCTAATAAAATCCTGCATGTTGATGACTGGTTTCCTAAACATCTAATTCATGACAGAACTGTAAGTGTCTCTTGCCTGGTGTCGGTGCACCTTTTTTAGTGTATTTTATCCATGGAATGTCGTTGTCCTGTACTCATTTATGTGTATAGCCACTATTTCCTCAACACTTTACTTAGAAAAATGCCTTCTCTTAGGAGACCCACAAAAGGAGAAAGAAATTATTACATTTATAGCGTATTTTTAATTAATTCCTCCTTGAGTTCTCAATACATAGTATATATCCTAGACAGAGGCTCCTACTGATCTAGCTAGCTTAGAGCTATGGTGAACGCTGCTGACCTCAAATGAAACTGCATGGCACTAGATAGAGGGACTCTTACCTAAAAACTGTCATTTGCCACAAAAGACCGACTACCATATATCCCAGAGCAAGAAGATATAACCCTGTTTTCATGTCCCAATGTTTAAGCCATCAAAAGAACTTTGAAAAAGCCACAGCAAACAAAAAATTATGGTATTCAGTATTTTTTCTCCTTAATATACCTCCACTCTAGCTTTGTAGAATTCAATATCATGCAGCCTCTCTTATACCGGCTGACTTCGCTTTCAAGCTTGTCAACTCGAATTGCCTTCTCCCGAAGAGCATCTAATTCATCTCTATACACTCTGGCAGAACGGGCATCTGAGAGTAAATTCATATTCTAGAAAATAAGAAAATACAGAAATCAAAGGCAAGAATACTGGACAGTACATGCTGAAGGATAACATAGCTGCTTCATTACTTAAATCAGGAGTAATGTAGAGGGATATCTAAGTTCATTCTGAGAAAGGTAAAAAAATTAAAATATTTTAGAGGCTCATTCCAGATGATATATTTCCAGGAAACTGCATTGGCCTTTTTCAAGGAGAGGTATGTACACATTTGGAAATTTCAGAACAGCACATTTCTTTTATAGATAATATCTCAAATGACCCCAATAATTTTATATACTCATATTGTACTAATAAATGAATCAGATGTTTTTTCCCATTATCAACACACAGACTCAAAGTATAAAGAAAACCAGATAAAATTTGAGTGGATTGTTCTTGAGAAAAATTCACCACGTGTGCACTCATAGGATATGTTGGTGGTAAATTGCTTGAATGTGGAAATAAAAAAATTAGAGAAGAAATACTAACCTAACTCAGAATATTTTTCCAGCATACTAGATCAAATAAAGGAATGAATTATACAAGATCATGTTCTGAGTGCAAAATAAAAAAAATGCATGAAAACATACTTCCTAATACAAAAAAAGGGGGGAGGGGGAATCGTTCTGGTGGTGGCAAACTTTTTTTGGCCCACTTTATTTTTTAAACAATAGATTTACAAAACCCATACCTCTTGCTGAAGTCTCTTTAGTTCAGCTTCCATCTGTTCAAGTTCTTGTTTACAGTCAAGTAACTGCTCAGTCTTTTCCTCACTTAAAAGAGAAAACACAAACCAGTTAGATATGACTGCAAAACTTGGTAATTATCATCTCGTTTGAGAACAAAATACTGAGATTTGTGAGACCTCCCTTATTTAATCCAGAATTTCATGGACATCAGAGTGTAAAACTTTGGTACATCATTACGATTTAGGTATTCTTTAGGTTTTAGTCTGTATCTAATCTTTTAAATTTGGTCAGATTTTTCATAGTCCTTTAAACTGTTGTTCACTAAGATCTACTTATGCAGGGCAGAAACACTAGGGTGTAATAAGGGGTTTTTTTTTGTGGTAAGGGTAAGGGATTTTTTTGGTTTAAAAAACCCCAACAAACAAGAGACAGTACACACGAATGTGTACCAGGAGATTCACATCCAAAAGTAAACTTAGAATAATTCCAGAATATACATTCAAATGATCCAAATAGTTTACAGCAGCACCAGAGAGCGACCACTGATGCATCGTATCACAGATCAAGTAAAGCCAATTTTAAAAGCACTTTCATACTTTTGAAATTTTTCTTACAGCAAAGAATTAAAGTTTTCAGGTGCCTTTACTCTTTAAAAGAAGTTACCGCTTAATAACCTGATTTTATGAAATACAGCCTCTTACATAATGAATTTTAATTTTATGGAAACAATGCAGTGTCTGCTTTAGTCTACGCAGAAATTTGTAATATAAACAATTTGACATAGAATACTACAATTCTTACAGGCCTCATTCCTAACTTCCAGCTAACACTTATTCCTCAATGCTCAAAAAATGAGTTCATTAAACAATGAGCAAATGCAAGGGAAATATTTACTTCTCTCAAAGACACAGAATACCTGATGTTCAAAATTCCACTGCACCTCAAAACACACAGTATTTATTGTTGAAAAAACCTGCCACATCCAAACTTGTATACCCTTAAGACATATTGCATATACAAATATACTACTATACTATTTAATATTTTGGAATTCAAGCATGAAACGAAACAGAAATAGAAAAGGGAGAAAAAAGAGAATTAATAGACTGAAATGTATAATACAATCTAGAAGCAATCATACTAGTAAAAAATATATTTGTTTTAAACAAAATTAAAACAGTTGTCTTTAAAAGTGAGCCAGTCTCACAATGAAAGACCTTCTGCAACCATGCACGGCTTCAAAAGGTCGTTGACAGCCTACAAGCATGCAAGGGCTCATCTGTGTATAGCTCACTGCAACATCACTGTCCACAGCAGATATCAAAGCTTTTCTTCTACATGGGTGTTCAGAAACCGTACAGAAATACAAGTGTATTCTGTATTCTGTTAGATTACTGGAACTTTTCTATTAACATTTATATTCCTATATTATTGTTCTACACAGAAATGCACAGAACTTAATACAGAAAATTAGTGTGCAATTTCCAATTCTGGAGTTTTAATATTACAAGCCTCAAATCGCTGTTTTGCATGCAACTGTTGGTATATGGTGCTACAAAGAAAAATAATCTTTACAGATCTTTTGTATGAATTATATTAGCTGCAGTGCATATTAAACAAGATGACGCTTCATTGCCAAAACCAGATTATAAATAAATTTTAAGCTGACTATTTTCAACTCTGGAATGAATCTAATTTTAAATTTATCAAATACACGCAGCATTTAATACCAAATGCTACAGACAGAAGTTAATTTATCAAAGTCTAGTATTTTAAATATACTGCTACGCGTAAAGGAAATTTATTTACAAATTGAATTCAAATAGAGTGCAAAATGTGAAACGTTCCGAGCCATCACTGTTGCCCTAATTGCATGCTTCAGCTACAGACTAGAGAGGATTGTACTAAATTATACAGAACATACCAGTGTTCACTGTTTAGGCTATCTATTAACTGTCAATCAAACTAATAACAGCAATTTTTTCACTAATTTTCTTGGTGCAGCTGTTTATAGAATATCCTGGGCGGGCTCATTTCAGTAGACACATAATAATACAGACATCAGGAAAAAAAAAGCCGTATCTTTTTGTCCTCTATTCTTCATGAAGACCAAGATGTAGTGGGGGAAGGGGATCCTCTGAGTAAATCAACCAGATACTTAATCCAGGCAGCTAGAGATGATCTGATCAACAGACTCTGAAAGAGCAGACCAAGCGAGCTGGTAATTGTGACTTATGCTACCTTCAACTTTTAAATTAATTTAAACTGTCTCCTCTTTCCATGAGATATGCTGGATTAAAAATCTTTAGTTATGCTGCTTCTAAACTATAGGCAAGTTGCCATATATATTGAATCTCTTCAGATTTAACATTTGTATTTTAAGTTCAAACCGCAGATACTTCACTCTGCTAAAACAACATTACACAGTGAAATAGGGAGAAACAGACTCTCCACTGGCCTATTACTGTTTTTCTCTTTAAATAACTCTTCACTACTGCTCATATTTGTTCCTAGACTATGAAGACAGACTAAGTACCCACTGATACTGAATCACTATTTTTCATAAAATAGAAGGGATAAAAAAGGTTTCATTAGAATATGAAAAACAAAGAAAGATCTTTGTTATAATGGGACCGTTTTTTCACAGTACTTGGATGAGGTGATGGAGGGGAATATACCTCTTAGCTAAGGGGTCAGCATCAGAGGGAGAAGAGAACACTCCCTTAACTGAATGAATGTAGCAAGTTGGAAAGTTGCAAATAACTTGACCCAAGCTATAAAATTTACTCATTTTACAAATTACGTTATTCCTTAGACATAAATAACCATCCCCTGCCAGTAAACTCAAAGTCTGTTTCACTGCATCCAGGTTTGCAGTGGGTCAAGAGATTTAGTGGAGTTTGGTTTGCGTAATTTTCTTTCTTCCTTTCATTTTTCTCTGTAGAGTGTCATGGCGGATAGAAGTGGAACAGTATTGAAGGGCATGAGCAAAAAAGTGTTGTGCAGACAAGGAGTCTTCTACGAAGAAAGAAGCAAAGGGGGGGGACACAGGAAATTATTCTAATGTTTGGTTTTTTTTTTCCCCTACCTGCACAACTAATTAAAATGTTTCATAAACCATGAATGAACCATAGATGACTATTTCTTACAATATTTTCAACAAGAAACAGGTAACGTAATCATGCTGCCAATAAGGAATCACTACAGCACTATCTCCTTTTAAAAAGGACATTTTTGCCACTAATCCTTGAATGGTCAGGACACAGCTCTTACTTCCAGTCCCTACCTGCCTGCCCCATGCAACTGCTCTTGAGTGTGTCACCCCATAATTGCCTCAACTGCAAAGCTATTCTTAGAAACTTATATGAATACAGAAATATTAAAACTACAGTCATTCATTAATAATAATGAACAATAGAGGAAGCACAAAGAATTGTCCTCTAAAACAACAATATGGACACGATATGTAAAAGAAAAAGGCAACGCTGCATTAGATTGGCTGTATTTCTAAAAGACAAACAATTTATGTAGAGCAAAGAGCCTATTACCATATTGTAACATGCTCAAGAGACTGCTCAAACACAGTTTTTCAGAAAGTTCTGAGTACAAAAGATACAAAATTATCACAGCCGTGGTTCACTGATTTCAGTATGTTTATGGTTAAAACATCAACAGAATTCATAACACAAATTAAGACAAACACAGGTGAAAAGTTGTATTTGTCACACTGGTCCACAAATATGCTTACATGCTAAAAATATGCTTCCTGGGGTGCAATAACTAAAAAAAGGCATTTTAAAATTTAACTTAACACTTTAAAGAATGAAGAATTTGTCTACAGAGCACTGCTATTGGGCGACATCAACAGGATTTTAAAACCCTACAACTCTCAACACACTTGTGCAATCTACGTGTACTCACAGCTCTTGCCTAAGCCTCCTTATCTTTGCTTTGGCATCTGCTAGCTCCACTGACAGGTGCTGTCTGCTTTCAGTGCGTTTCATGCCAGGAGATCCGCAAGGTGATTGTGCTGCCGATGCGTGAGGTAGAAAACGGAGACAGTCCCGTTCTTCTGAGAGTTCTATGATAGTCTAAGAAATTAAAAAAATAAATAAATATATATAGTGAAAAAAGTATAGAATTGCATTCAGAGCACCATTTATATGTCAGATGAGAGTATCATTTACTGCCTTAATAAATCAAAGATTGAAATGAAGCAAGAATAATGGAAAAGTTTTGCCATTTAATAAGTTAGAAGCCCTACATACGCCTCTATACCTAAAGCAAATAGTCACAGCTATATAACAGTACCATTTGGTTATTCTTAAACTACTCAAATTTAGACTTTTAAGTCCACAAAATTATCAGTGCTTCGAATGGACTGGGTAATGAAATGGCATGAATTCCTTGAACGTGAGGATAAATATAAATCTCTAAAGAAACTGGTGTTCTTCAGTGAGCAGCAGCATCCTTGTCAACTGAATAAAGCATCAGACCTATAGGAACATTCCTATCTCATCATATAAATAAAGGTGTTACCCTAATATGAAGATCTCTTGTATTTTAAAGTTACTTTTCCTTTGCATTGCAAAAAACCATTACCACACATCCTCTCCCCTCACGGTTAAGTTTCTGTTTTACTCCTACCAAGGCTGTGAACTGGAAAGATGGTTGCTAACTGTCAAAGGAATATTTGGGATAACTGCAACATTAACATAGCCACACTCTACCGAGGGGCAAATCTGGGACCGCCAATGTGATTCATAACTTGCAATTTTTATTAAAGACATTTCTGTTTCTTGATTCTCACACAGTACAATGATTGCACCTCACAATAAGCTTGTAAAATCTCCTCTCCTAGTACGGATTCTGCTCTGGTTCACTCAACTGTATTGATACATTACTGTATCCTGTACAATAGGACATAGTAATATAACAGGCATCTTTCAGTGACTGGCTTGCCAACTGGTGGGTTACTGATTCCTGGAAACTTCAGCTGAATCAGCTTTGGATTTTCTGTTTTCAGCTACAGATGAATGTTGTTTAAAGTAGTTTCAGACGCTGGTTACTACTTTTGGGCAGTAAGGAGTCCTTCCTTAAATATGCTAACAGAACATATGTTAAACTACTAGTTATAAAAATGGTAAGCTGTACCATTTTGAAAAAATTATTTCTTATATTTCTCTTAAGCAACAATCCATACCTCTGAGTGCTCATCTCTTTCATCTATAAGTCTTTTTAAATGTAACGCCATGTTTTTCAAGAGAGGTTCAACATATTCTTGTGTCAGTACAATGACATCCATCCACTGCAGATCAAACACATTTTCCTGATTATGAGTTACCTACACAGAATGAAATGGAAGAGAAAAAACATCCTCTTTAAATTATAAGAGTAGAAAGGAAGTATAAGAAAATAAAGCTGAAACTCTATGGGTTACATTCTCTAGACAAGGTATGAAAAAACATTTAAAATAGATTAAATTGTATGTTATGGAATAGTTTCTTATCTTCCTGGTATTAGTACCTTGTACTTCTGGCAAAATAAAAAGCAAAAGGTGACTATGACATAATATACATTATGTATCACATACATGGGATTTGACTTATATTTTATAAACAAATTTGCGTATGAAAATTTCACTTAAATAAGTTTGCTGTAATTCTAAGAAATTCTTGGAGCAACATACTTGCTCCCTGGTACCGTTTTAACAATGTAATCCAAAAGAGCTTGATCATGAAATCTTTTTGTGAATACAGTTAAAAAATAAAGGCATTTTTTGCTTACTAAAAACAACAGCTATACAAATTATGTATTTGATGTACTTGCTTTTGAACAAATGCAATTAATCTTCTTACAATACAATATTCCACCTCCAAAAAAATTAAAAGCACAAAAATAACAATATACCTCCTGAATATGGGCTGCAACTGCTGCTCTTGTATCAAAATCCAGACCTTGGATTCTTTCAATAAATTCTTCTTTTTTCTGACACTAAAAAAAAAGGTATCTATTTTATATACATACATATATATAAAATCACAAGTATTTTCATTCTTCCTTTGTATTTCTAACAGCTAAAAATGACAAATCTGAAATTACAATGATCACATTGCTAAATTATTATCCAATAATTTTGTTGACCAGTAAACACTTGGTTTATGCCATGTTACAGTAATTGTAACAACTTTAAACACTAATAAAATGATAAAGAAAAAACAGCTATTGAAAAGGGGGAAAGAAGAGGTTCCTTAAAATAGCTACTTATTAAAACTTTATGATAGTGAGTTCCACAGGTATTTTTTTCAGTGTCCTCCTCTAGTAGTCAAGTTGCTATTTTAAGTTGTTAAGAACATACGACTGATCTATTTTTTCAGTTTAATTAGCTGAAAGGTACAAACTTTCCTCATAAGAACAGCAATCCATCAAGAAAAGTTTATTAGCTATGTGAAACAGCTCCAGTAAGATACATCAGTAAGATAATTCTTTAGTACTTTACCATTTTCTTCTTTTCTTTACAGTATCAGGTGAATTAACAATTCATACACTTTTATATTACAATTACAATATATACAATTAATAAACTATTAGAAATCCTACATGCACAGTTTGCTATAGTCATACAATAAAATGTAAGAGGTGTACAGTTGTAGCCATTTTAACTGTAAGAATATCCAGATTTTCAAGGAACGCAATAGTACCACTAGAGGAAGGAAGGTCGAAGTTATATACCACCTCAGGTATTAAAATAGTAAGAAAAGGGATTGGTAACACTTAAACCATTTCATACAGATATAAACTTATATTAAACTTACCTGAACCGCACAACCAAGTAAAAGCAGGAGGAGTTTTTTTATTTCTTCAGTACCTGGCTCTAAGAAGAAAACAACAAAAAAATGGTAGGTGTAAAGTGGTAATTTGAGTTTCTGCCCCTACCCCTCAGAAAACATCAGGTTTTCTCATTATTTTCATATAATTTGTGTTAACTTAGTTTAGAAAACAAAAAGATGAAGAAAACCCCATCTTTCTAGCTTTCAACATAGTCCTTTTAACTGCCAACTTTCAGCATTAACAAATAGCTTAACATCCATAATAGCTTCAAATGGAAAAAACATCATTTCAGCCCTTTGTAAAGCAAAACTTAAGAGTGACGTTTTCAAAAGCGCTTTGGAGACTTACAATCAAGTTTTCAACTGTAATCTCGGGTATCTCAAGATATTTACAAAAGTGCTTAAATTATTCGCCACCCCCAAGGTGTAAGAGTTAGGTGACAAGTTCACTTAAATTATTTCATAAAGCTCTATTAGATATTGATCTGCACCTCTAAAAATCAAAACGTGTATCCAAATCTGGCCTTAAGCACCTTGATCTCCTAAAGGAGCTTAGGTTAAAGAACTCTGTTTATAGATTAGTAAAGATGTTTCTTACTTTTTACATTCAAAATGTCCTCATCCTGCTACTAAACGTATGCTGTATCTAGAATATAAATGCCATAAAGCGAACACTTTAAGGATGGCAAAATAGCTTAGGCTAGTTGTACTTAAACTCTATATGGTCACATACCATTTTGCTTTACTGAAACAGAAAACACTATCCATTGGGCTATCTAGGAATAAAAGGGTCCTAATAGCATCCTTTCTACAATATACTCTGGATTTCAGCCAATAGTTTATTTCATTGTTAGCTAACCAGACAAAAGCTACGCTGTCAACCATAATCATGCTGGGTCTGGCTAGAAATCTCACCTTTATTCTGCAAAAGTGTACTCTGCAATACAGCTGGTGTAACTACCACCATCCCCAACAGATTCACTCAGTCCACGTAGCAAACGCCACAGTGAATGTCTAGCATGTACTAAGGTACGCATAGTCATTCTTGAACCTGACCTAAGTCACTGAAGTCCCTTTTTTTAAAGGGCTCGGTAATCACAGATGATCTCCAATGATCACGAGACGATTACAAGCATCTAAAAGAAAATTCCACCAGAACCTTCGTTCCGAAATGGTAGTTTGCAATCATCTTCTACATTGGGCAACTAAGTCTATTTTGGATGAACCCCTACATAAGAAAGATGTAACCATTCACTTACAAGCACTTGAAAAATTGCCCTTTGATTTGATCCACTACAGTATTTTGTAAGTGAAGCAAATGTAAAATCCTTCTCAAAAAGTTACAGATATGAGGTAATCTTGATCAAAAGAGGAAATCAAAAAGAAATTGGGGAAAAAACCTAAAAGGATACATAATTCTTAGTGATTTTGACTAGCTTTCAGTAAAGAGCCAAGCCTGCTGCCATAAAGCAGAGATGAAAGAGACAGATGCTAAGCTTCTCCACCTTCCTCGTGGCTTCAGGAGGTCTCTGTGCATTACAATATTAAGTTGAGAGCCTTTTTTCAACAATGATTCAACCTGCTGCTTTTAGAGGGAGATATGTATAATCCCAATGAACATGTAACGTTTAAATTTTTCAAAAGAGGTTTGTCAAGCAGATACGTTACAAAGAACATGAACTCAAATGGGAGATCTTTAATCATTTATACAGACGTGTATCCCAAAGACTCGAGCTGTGAAGTCTTTTACATAGAAATAGAAAGCACTAATGAACATGTTTCATCAGAAGCACGCTACTTCAGCTGAAGAAGGGGAATTCCACCTGGCTGCCTGTCTTAATCAATAAAGGTTAACCAGAATATTGTAACTGAAGGAATCCATCCCAACATCGTATATCCTACGTTCATTTATCCCAATAAATTTATCACTTTTTTTTTTTAAAGCAATCCCTGAACTCCTCTTTGGATGCTCATTTGCACATTGCTCCAGCATCTCTTGACTGGCTTTTAAAAGCCTACCTGAATATTGTTTCCATGTCTCTCCCCCACATTCCCTGAAGGAACACAGCAAAATATTGAACAACCTCAAGCTTCCCATGGCTACCAACCATCTTGTAGGTTTTCCTTCCTTTTTCTGCATCACCAGTACAGAAACAGATCATTCTCTTCTACAGCCTCCAACTTGCTGCTTGAACTTTGTCCCTACCCTATCCTATGCTTTGATCTTCCTTGCACTCACTCTTATCCCTGACTTTCATATCCTCTGTAGCCTTCCATCCTCCCCTGGCTTGCTCCTTCCGAAATGTGAACTGGTTTTAATCTTTCTTCTTCCCCCATTAAAGAACATTTGCCTCGTCATTATCTCCCTTTTCCTTTTCCTCTGTAATTTCACTTAACATTTACAATCAGAGTCTGTAGCTCTTCTCCTCCAGTTTTCTCCTCAAACTGGCTTCCTGCCAATTAGCTCAACTGAAATGTTTCTTGATAAAGTCTCTGACGATCTCTTTTTTACCAAAGCTCAAATCCAGCATTCTATCTGTATTTTCCTTAATTAGCCAACTGCCTCTGATACAGCCAAACACGTTTCTCTTCCTGAAATCTTCTCTGCCCTTGCCTTCTGCAATTTGTCATCTTCTGGTATTCCTCTACTAATCATTCCTTAAGTGCAAAGTAGTGCAAAGGGGAAAAACTGGGAGACATTCCCATGAAAAATCACAGCTACAGCCTAGGCTTTAGTGGACCAAATCCTCATCATTATCAGTGAATCAACTTTTACTATGGGGGCTTGCTTTGATGCAGATTTACATAGCAAACCTCTCACCGAGGTTTGATTTCGCTACACTTGCCCACCAAAGAAAAAAAAGCTTAAAAATCCCTATAGGGATGACGTCCTCCCCTAGTTGACACGACAAGAGCAGTCTTAACTTTCGAAGGGGAAAGGTTCTGGATGGAACCCAAGAGAACAGGTCTATCTTCTGATTCAGATCCAACTCCATAACAAACTCAGGCAGGAATCTGAAACATCTTCAAGAATATTGTCCGTACACAACAAATTTTTTTCGTATGTGGGCTATGCTAAAGTCTGTATTTTCTCACAAATCCAATAATGTCCCCACAGGAGAGCAACGCATACACCACCAGAGGTTCCAGTTGCCAAACCACAAAAGCTACATAGACTTAGCTGAGGTCCCAAAATGGGAAAAAGTTTTCTTATTAATGTTTTTATGTACACAACTGAATACTAAATTATCTCTGCGGGTTTTTGTAGTGCATTTTTAATAAAATTTCATCTTACACCTACACAATATTGTTAAGATATATTTTTGTCTCAGTATCTTAAAGAGAATAAAAAATGTCACTACAAAAACAATACTATGACCTGTTTTTTTAATCTGTTTTTCCACTAAATCTGGTCACTAGGCAAATCCATGGAGTCTTTCGAAACCTTAAGAAAGTCTGGAATCAAAATATAAAAGCACGATGGATTCTAGTCTTTTGGAAAAGAAGAGATTACATTCACACTTCTTGGTGCATATGACAGATTACAGCATCTACACATATAAAGACTTAAAAGGCTGTGACCTCAGAAGCAAAAGCAGCAATATTCAAAAGCAGAAAGTAAAAAAAAAAAAATTAAATCAAGATACCTACATAAATGGGATATATGCAGATGGGATATGGAAAGTATCAACGTTATGAACCCTGGAATTGAAAAGTGAGGTAACACAGATGGTTCTTCTTGCTCATGAGAAAAATCTTGGTCTCACATACACGGAAGCATGGCATATAAAACATCTTAAATAAATAAAAAAAGCCAGGGGAAGCTGCACAGCCTGTTAGAGTAGTTCCTAACCTCTCTGCTGAGGTGCTAGAACATCAGAAGTAGAACACCTGGGACACATTAGACCCAAGTAAATAAATTCTGCCCAATCCATAGTGGCTCCATGCAGGCCAGGTGTGTCTGCTCCGTGCTTCTGGAATTGAGAGCATGGTGCAGAGATTCCCAAGTGGCTGTGGATAGTCAGCTGGGTCCATACAGGCTAATTTTCTTGGTCTGAAAATTGCAACTCTCAGAGCTGGAAGCAGAGAAGGTGGGAGCATGGAGAAGACAGTGTCAGTTCAGGGGAGAAAGCAAGAAGGTAACTGCAATATTTTTCAGGTAACGATGCAAGAGAAGCAGGAGAGTTTTGGGGAAGGAAAAACAAGGATTAGGAGTTGGATCAAGTGAGATGCATTGAACTGCCAATTTTCTCAGGGGTGGCTTCGGTAAAGAAAGTTGAAACCGTAGTAGCTGGGAATACATGAAACTTATGCTTTGTCACATCAGTGGCTCACTAGTTGCTGGGAAATGCACCTCGTTTCAGTATAAATCCTAATGACAGCCAGTGCTGAGGTCTGGGCAGAACACATTTTTGTAAAGTGTGGACCTTTAGTGTGAACAAAGAAAATGTTACTCATCATTATTAAACCACTTATTTGCTAGAAGTATTTACACAATTTTCCGTTGAAAGGATCAATCCTATATGAATTATATTTCCAGTGAAATAATACAAATTATTACACGGATGTAAGTGTTCATCTTAGTTAAAAATAAACTTACCAGAAAAAGGATTTTTGCCAATTATTAATACATTTGGCAAAGACATCATGATCAACTGCTGCAAATTCTCCTATAAAAGTTAATTAAAATATTATTTAAATCATATGTATTGAACAAAAGCAAGCATCAAATACTAACCACCAGTAAAGAGAAATTGGTATTACATAAGTAGTTTAAAATTTTTCAGGTCTTAATACATACATATTCAATACTTAATTATTTGGACTCTACCTAAAAAAAACTTACAAGTATGAATTACTTCTACAAAAGCCTCGTTTTATTGGTTTGCAAGATCATCTCAACATAGTAAAATCCTCTCGCAGCAATGAGCTGACTTATGGATCTTAAGCCAACTAGATCCTGTGTCTCAGAATGTAGCAAAACTCCTTTAAATTATTAGTGTTCAAGTTTCTCTGCCTAGCTTATTGATAGATGTTTATTTTATTTGCTCTAAGTTGCATTTATACTACAAAAGATCAATTTCCTCTATTTCATGTCCATGATCTTGGTGGCCTTGCCAAAATGTGGATGTGAAAGTTACAGGTTTTTTGCTGTAGTTATGCTGGGACAATCCTGAATATTAAGGTACAAAATCCTATTTGCATGATCAGGCGGAGTTTTAGTTTGGTAAGTCCCACACATTCAAGCAGCAGCTTTGCCTATCTATTCTATAGACTGTATCAATGGATAGTTTCTGTCAGCCAATAATGGCTGTAATCAGGTCAAATCCTCAGTCTAGACAGAGCCTAATTCTTCTGAAGCAGAATAGTCTTCCTCCTGTTCCCAGATGTTTATTCACAGCAGATGCCATCCTATCGGCAGCTCTGGAGTCAGGCTTTTTGTTTTTCCACAGTGACGGATTCATTAATACAGAAAATGTTCATGCTCAAAAGCAACGTATTCCAGAACCATCACTGCTTTACAGCCAAAAGGTACATATTAGGTGTCATATTGTAAACTAAAAACTAAAATGAGTCCACTTTTCTTATGTTATGTCGAATTTGAAAAATGAGATTATTTCTTAAAAAACACCTGTAGAAATTATTAGTTATAGCTATACTTGAAAGTTCTCATCAGTTAATACAGGACATAAAAAAATACCTGAATTGATTAGTACTAGACTGAAAAATACATACTCTCATTGCACATGTCTAAGACAAATTATAAGGAGGGAGAAGATAGCTTTGACCTACTCAAATATCATGAATGTCAACCAACCATGACTCTTGTACTTCTGAGATCTCGATAAAGATAATTTTCAAATTAAAAAAAAGATATGAAGTGCGCCACAGGAAGTTTTAAATCAATAAATGAACTCAAGAAGTATTTATAGCTACTACAAAAGAAAATCACATACTTTAAAAAGCGGGGGCTTGGTGGCTTTTCTGTTGTTTGTTTTTTTGTAATAGCTCAAATAATTCCATGATGCTATTATAAAGCTTTTCTTACTGCGAAGCAGAATATAAGCAGGGGTAACCAAGAAACGTGTCCTCTATGGACTAATGACATTATCACCTCTTTTCTTACAACACCTCTACCTTGCTTCAAAAACGTCTACCACCTTTTCTGTCACACGGTGTTAACTTCAGTAATCTTGGTACAACTGCTCTCAATTTGTGTTTACTTTTGAAATGACTGCTTCTATTAAAAACCTGAAATTGGAACCTGTGTCCCAAAATTCACATATTTCTTTTAACTGTTGTTTAACCTGCGAAAATAAACTAAGCCTATTCACAAAATTCTGCCTTGCTTGCACAAATTTTCAGAGTTCATTAGCATTTATTTTAGTAAAGGCTCACACATCTGTCAAATGAGGCTGACAGAGCACCCATGGGAGCCATGGAAGCTCACTGTATTAAACCTCCCACGCGCACCAAAACTTATAGGGGGATCAGTTCTCTTTAATCAGCTGCTGAGAACAATTCTACATTCTTATGCTGCCAGGAAACGTACAGGCTCAAAAGATTGGTTTGAGACCTAGTAAGAGTTTGGTGATGCTATAAGGAAGGAAAGCAGCTTCACTGGAAAAAGAAGACGCAATTGTAATTACAGCGAAGAACAAAGATGACACAGGAAACAGAACACTTGTATAATCTAACATAACATTTTAATTTTGAATGTTATATTCTATCAGTGCAGGTTTTTTGACAAGTACATATATAACACTGATGCAATTATTTGCTAAATGGAGAGAATGTTTTCCACAGATGTTATAAAAACACATGGAATAAACTTGCACAGACAAGCTCACAATAGGAAGTTTTAAGAGTTAGGATAATGTAATGCTAAAAATTAAAAATCCCCATATCCATTAATATCTTATTCCTACTGTCATATTCTAGACGTTAACTCATCTCGAATCTCAATACAGCGGTTACTTTCCATGTTCCACTACTCTCAGATCTCAGGCATCCCATTGAGAACATACACCAAACACGATGCCTGTACAGACAGCTTTCCGAAGCACTCAGGCGTGAGGGCTCACGCCTCTGCCAGGGCGTATGCCAGGCTACGAGAGGCCTCTCCGATCGATTCCAAGGCACGCGTCAAGCACTAGCTTTTCTGCCTTGGGTAACTGCACAGGTGACAGGAACTAAACTGACCCCTCCTTGAACAAAGCAAGCTATGCTGCCTTGCTAACCCAGGCACAGGCCATGGGAGAACGCCAGCTGCCAGGCTGCCTGAAGTTTGAGAGGAAACAAAGGCTACAGTCCATCCTTTAACACTTCTCTGCAAACCCAATGAACTACCACAACTACACCTCCCTGCAGGCATGTGGGTGTATTGAGTGAACATCAACACATGCAAAGAGCAATTTAAAATTTGAACAAGCATTCCAGTTGGACTACTAAATGCCTTTACTCCTACTAAAGTGCCAGACCTGCAATGTTTGTAAGTTCCCTCACTTGTACTATCTGAAGAGGCTGGCATCTCGCAACACTAGAAGCCCGAGAGACTGGGGAGGGAAAGGGGGAAAAAAGTGTATGCAGTTCTATATAGCTTACACAGGACAAACTTGAACCATTAAAGGCATGGTGACTGATTTTAACATTTATTGAATAACTTTTTTATTTTAAAAAAAGCTATAATAAATTATTTCTAACACAAAGGTTTGCAGCAACATTCACAATCCTGAATCAAAGGTAAGCTACCTGAATGCAAGCAATTCTGCCCCATACTGTTGCACCAGGACTGGCCGATACCGTAATGCCAAAGCAGCACAGGGAATGGCTTCGTATTCAAATAAAAATCAATCCTGTCAGTGTTTGTGCCTTCTATTGCACCAGTTGTGAAACACTAACGCCTGGTCGAAAATGACTACCATCAGGAAATGGAAAAGCACACGGGTCCTGGCAGGCAGCACTTACACCCACATGTAGTAGCTGCCAAGCAAAGAACGACGTGAAGCATGCATAGGCACAAAGTGCTAGCTAGAAAGACGTACAGTGGTTGACCACTGCAGTAAGGGACGGCTGGGAATTTCCACTGTACTTCGGAATTTTTGAGAACACACACTATGTGCGTACAGATGAGGAAAAACACACAGCAGCACAGGCTCTGTCATGATGCGCTCGCTGCAAGAAAGGAGATTTTCTCCCAGATCTGGACTCCCCTGGCAGAAAGGTGCAGGGAAGTGTGGAAGGGCACTAAAAGACACGCTACAAGGGACACTGGTGAGATCTGCAGTGTCCTGTTATAGCACGGCCATGTCCACTCTGTCCAGGCTCTGCATCTAGAAGGCATAGTAATGCCTCTGACCTATCGCACAAACCACAAAAATTCAATGGCTATTTTACAGCTCTAAATGAGATCATCATTGCATTTACTATGAATTCCCATTTGATTGTTATCACCTCACTGATTCTTTCCTACTGAAAATCAAATTAATTTTAAGACCAATAAATTTCATCACATTTTTCTTAAAGATTCCATTGATAGACTAAATGCACATGTAATAATTTCTCTCATAGGCACAAAACTTGCTTCAATTCAGAAAATACCAACCAATACTGCTTAATGTACTATATGAGTAACTGAACACACGGAATATCTATTACATAAACGGATCATCATTCACATACAAGTGTTCCAGACTATTATAGCTGCTAATTAAGCACAATAAAAAATTTGACCAGATTTATAAACAAACAACCATCCACACAGTATCTCAAAATATTAATCTTATTTTTGTTACCCTTAAAGGCATAACTATAAAAGAATACTTAGAAACAGTTCTAGGCAAAACATAATACAAGAAACAATTACTGACCTGATAGTAAGTTTTTATTTGTTTCACCAAAATAGACAAATTTTGAATCCTTAATGATGCATCATTGTTTACTTTTTTGTTTATCCTCTGAGTAGCAGACTTTGGATTACTGGGGAAAAAAAAAGAATAAATTAAAACACACTGAACATCAATCTTTAAAGCTCTCTATATAACAAATGATATAGTTAATGTGCCAGCATAACAACTTCTTGTCTTGGTTACCATGCCTTTTTTCCCTCCACCAGTAAATAAGGAGTTGTAGAAGTGACTGCCAAAGGCAGAAAGAAATAACTTGAAACATCTGACACAGGTAGTCAGATTAGCACCCTTTTTGGCTATTAACGCAGTATGGAATTGGGAGCACCCATCACAATTACCAGAGAATGAATATAAGAAGCAAGTTTTTGTGACTCTGCACGTCTCCACAAGCAGCCCCATCCCTGACGGAATACAGAAAGCAGAACACAGCTATAATGTAAATATTCCAGCACACACACTGCAGACATCGGGAATCATTCTTGCTGATGCAGGCAATTACGAATAACAGAATTCAGACTGGCTACATTAACGAATGTCTATACACTGAAAAACTATACGATGCTATTTTACTACCATGAAGGCGCAACAACAGAATGTAAGTTTTCACTTTTAGAACAATGAGGAATATGAAATACATCATGCTAACACACACTAAATTATTTTAAATTTATTTACAGATGACTGAAATCTGTCAACAAAGGGATTATTAATGGGAGTTTTTGTCATGTACTCTCACATACTACCAGATTTTTCTCTGGTTTATCTTGGCTTCAGAGAGGAAATCTATCCCTTTTTCCTTCACAAAGTAGAAAGGATCTGAGGGAACACAGATGAGTCATCCTTTTTTCAATACCTCATAACATACCAAGTTATTAACCACATACAAGACAGCATGACAACCATTCATTGTGACGTTTCAAGGAAAACAATGCAGAACCAATGCAACTCCCCCACAACACCCTGTAAAAGGCTTAGAGAATTCATGGGAGACGGCCAATGTCAAGTTTCTTAACTTTGTAAAAGATACTTGATACAGTTGCACAATGCAACTTTTGATATTTAATCATATTATTGTATTGTTTAATGATATTATTGTCAGATAAATGTGCAGCTGGCTGGAATACCGCACTCAAACAAGAAACCACCAACTTCTCGCTGTCAAACTGGAGGCTCCTGCAAGGGTGTGTGTCTGCTCGGTCTGGTTTTATTCAACGTTGTCATTAATGATTTAGACAATGGAATACAGAATACACTTACCAGAACTGCCATTGGCAAAAATTGTGAGGAATTTAAAAAAAATTAAAAAACCTTCAAAGAATGCTATGGCAATTGAGAACGATCCTGATAAAGTGCAAAAGTGGTGTGACAGCAGCATAAGGGAATTCAACAACAACACGTACAGGCAAAGAATTATACTCAGGAATCAAATGCAGAAAGAGGAGTAACTTGCTATAATACAAAAATGACCTGAATATTGTAGCGGACACAACAAAACACCACTGGAAAAGAAATGCCATTGCCAAAACCCCCCTAATTGTTCCATTTTTTAGTACAAGCATTGTCTAAAAGAGAGGTAGTTACTCCATGCATGGTACAGATGATGCTTCAGTTACTAGAGAGTCACACTTCAGGGAAGGTCTGTATTTATACTTGTTCCGCAGGTGAATCACCTGGGTTCTAAGCAGCATGCAAACCCTCATCACAGGCCTTCCCTCAATTACTTGAGCAACCTGGCCTAGCGGAAGCTGTCCCTGCCCATGGCAGGAGGGTTGGAACTAGATGATCTTTAAGGTCCCTTCCAACCCAAACCATTCTATGATTCTACTTGGGTGTCCTGTATTGCCAGGTGACACACAGGTACATCTGCCCCGGAGAACGGAACCTGTACGTCCATCACACGGCCTATTGCTGCAGCGTTCCTTCGAAGGAGACCGAATGGAGCAGGTTACAGGTCAGCATGAATTGTCTTGGCAGGACACCTCGGAGCTGCAACCTGAAAGCCAGATGCTACTGATGCACACAAACTGAAGGCTGTGCAGAGGACACCCAAAAGAGAATACGCATTGCACAGAACAGATATATTTTATCTAAAGAAACTACATGCAAGTAGTCTACAAGATTAAGTCTACAACATCATCAATATACACGCGATTCATACATTTCTATACAGATACTCAATTCAACCGTCATGTGTAAGTGTAACCAACCAACCCCCCAAAATGAGCCATTCCCTCTACTGCCCTGAACATAGGAGTATTGTGGTTTATTTTGATGCAATTTATTACTTCAATTGGTAGTTTCACATGCTCTTTGTACCAGCGTTGCTATAGACAAAATTTACATCGTTTTCATTTAAGTTACCTAAACAAACTTTTATTTGCCTTTTACAGCTTTATTTAGTTTTAGCATTTTATAATTTTTAAAAGATATATTTATGGCTGCAGTTCATTGTTATCAGAATTTCCTGGTTTCTGAGCATGAATGGAAGTAACAGAAAAAAACCACATTGCTGGGAAAGTCAGATCATATATAAAATGCAGCTCCACCACAGTCATTTTTAAAAGAAAAGCAGTAAGCATAGCATCTTTTCTCATATATATGAATACAAACTTAGGAAAATTAGGACACCAATTCTTACGCTGGTAACTGCCTCATTCCTAAATGCTCATCACCACGTTCCTAAAAATCCTGTAAACAATTAAAGTACATTTTAGAATACATTAGCCAAAACTACGTGACTAAGATGCCACCTTGGATTTATTATTTGAGTTAACGTGTAGCTGCAAAAGGAACTAAATGGGATAAAAATTATTATGCTTTGCAGATGTGCAGAACTGGACTCCTTTCGAAACTGAATTCATTCAAATTTGTTAAAATCAGAGGAGAAAATCCAGGATAAATCCTGCTGACCTGATGGCATAGAGAGATCAGCTGAACTCTCCTGTTTCTACATTCCTATCTCCAAAAGGCTGATTTGGGCCCTTAATCTTCATCTTTAATCTTAATGACTATCGGATTATCTCCAGGCTTTTTCATCATCTTAGCGGCATTTCTACAGCCATGCATTTTAGATGACTCTCCCTTTAGAGCACTCAAAACAGAGGGCACTAGAGTTTCCTGGATATCGTAATAGCTCTTATTTTATTATCAACAGAAAAATTAGTGTGCAGCCACAAGAATTCAAAACACAAATGTCATAAAAGCTCAGGCTTTACACTTCCTCATTTCAAAAGCTGTACTAGAAACTTTAGACAGATCTCGTAAAAACAAAAACTTTAACATTTGCATAGCACTATGTCTTCATAATAGTATGCAAACGTAAATCTTTACACGCTTTTCAGACAAACAATATCCCAATACTACAAATGAGAAATGAACACAGAAACAAATTCCTGAACAGCACCACAAACAATCAATGCCACGGATGTCCGTGTGGAGGAGGGGGAAAAAAAAAAAAAATGGGCAATTAGAGTCCAAGATTTCCTGGGACACAAATTCTTAGTCCCGCACCTTTGTCACTACTGCCGTCTTCATGTTTTGCAGTACAGTATTGGACTACTGGGACTTGCGTACACCAAAGATCATAAAGCACATGTGCTTTGTGTTTTATTTGATGATATGACAATAAATTTTTGAAAGCAGAAGTCACAACACCTGGGCAAAATCGGGAACTGTAGGGTGTCATTACACCTGCTCCTGGACTTTGCTCCTGAACACCAGCATTTCTCCTCGCAGTAAAAGAAATAAATAATTCACATCTCAAATGATGCACTGACAGATAGTAATTGAGCATTTTTAGAACACTTGAGCAGACACTTTGTCAACAGTACTACAGCAAATCATTCTTATGTTTCATCTTCTTCATCTTAATCCTTAGAAATCCAACAGCGCATGGATCAACTCTGCCAAACTGTGCATTAACAAAGATAATCAGAAATTCTGTGGTATTAGTCTTGTGTCAAAGTTTATGTTGATACATATCAAAGATGTTTTTAATTGTTAACTTACACTACTGTTGAATGTAAAGTAACATTCCTTTATTTCCACCAATTCACCCCATGTATCCCCTTCCTCCCATATATATATGGTTTTGGTTTTTTGTTAATGTGGTGCGTATCTTCATCTATCAAGACCAACTCAATGGCTGACACACACTCCTTACATTTTATGGAAATTCCAGGCTTCTTTTTTGATAAAAGTTACACTGTTTGGGGTCAAAATGATTCATTCCTGTATCTTAAAACAGAAAGCATTCAAGTTGGGTTTTTTTTTCTTCTTCTTCTTTTTGGCATAAATTGCAGGAAACAGTTTACTGAGATTGTGAATTTTGCTGGGAAAGCTTGAGCCACAGATGTGCTCTGGAACTGTATCTTTACCACTTGAAAAAACTCCGTCCAGTTACATGATCCTCTGCTAGTGCAGACTATCAACAATTAAAATCAGAATGTCAGCCTCAGGACAACCGGTGCACAGAATAAATTTATTTTAATAATTTTAATTTTTTCCAAAAGATTACGGCTACAGGTCCAACAGAAACCTAAACCCCTAAGTTTCCTTACCATTTTTCAGCAGAACTTTCAGACTGATTACGGTAACAAGAAGTTTAACTCCTTACTCTTGAGGATCGATAAAATTCAGTTACTTAAATATCAGTACTAACACTACTGATCTCTACAAATTATTTTTAATGTAGTTAAACATGTAGCCTCAATAGCTCACTATAGCTAGTAGGAAGTTGTATTTCTTTAATTTTGTCACCTTTTTTTTTTTTAAAGATTGTTGTATTGGGTCATTATTCTTCAAATGAGGGAGGTAAGTTGCGTTTGATGCTCTCAATCAACACATCAGCAATGACTAGGATGACTTTTACTTGGAAAAAAATTGTTTCTAACTTTTCCCGGAGTGAAATCCTGCTCTCAATACGTTCTAGTGCAAACAGGCCTTTACCTCTGTACTACAGTAATTTAAATCTTTCAAACCACATTATGTCATTAAATGATTATACTTTAGAAACACAGGATATTAAAAGGCTACCTACTAAAACGACCCACATGTTGAAACTTAAACATTTAAATTAGAGGCCACTTGGTAGAAGAATCCTTCAGTGTTTGTATTTACCAGTGTTCCCTAATGTTCGGTCACTGATTTCCAGCTTTCAGATTATGTTTGAACTATCAGTTTTGACTTGCAAAGTGTACTGAACAGCCAAGAACAGGCTTGACAGATCACTTCTCACACCACGCGCTGTTACCGAAAGAACTGTGATTAGGTCCTTCAGCAGGAGATTCATTACTTCAAAAAATAAACCCACCTTCATTCCCAATACTGATAACCAGGCCTCATTCTCTCCAAGCCCCCAACTTTAAAGCTCAGTAGTCTCCTTAATCCACAAAACATCATTTTAAATAATCTTCATTTAGTCAATATAGTGCATCTTCTCAGAAAGACAGTGTGATGTCTTAACTCGTTCCTCCCAAAGAGGAAATAACATAGCATGATGTTAGCTACACATTTTCCATTATATGTTTTTGTATAATTGTATTTTGTAAGACTGGTCCAAGCCAGGACTAGACATACTAACTTTCTTATCAAGCATTTGAAATAACTAATGAGAAAAACTAATGAAATATAATGTGTAAATGCTTTTCGTACAGAAAGATAAAATTCTAAATATAAATCACCAAAATCTGTAATGCTTTCAAGAGTATGCATCTTTAAATTAGTTTACATTTTTTGGCAACTGATTTATTACAGATTTTAATAAATTATTTGTATCCATATGCTGAATTGTTTAATTTTTATGACCAAGAATTTTTTAATAATAATTACATTTTTATTAATACAAAATAATTCTGCTTATTAGAATACATTTGGTGCAATACCACTGAAATAAACTAGTACATGCTGTTGGGATTACAAGAAGATGCAAATGAAATAATTTTGGAAATAAATCGGTTCCAAAATAGACCTTTGTAAAAGATAGCTTTAAAAACAGTTTTTTAAAAACGATTCTAGTGGCTACTGCGCTAGTTACACTGTAAACATTTTTAAGGCAACACATGCTCTGAACTCTGAATTGCTTCTTTTATTAGGTGGAGATACTGAGCTGCTTCAGCGGCAAATAGCCTAGCAAAATAGGGCAAATCTGTCCAGAAGTCAATAGGAAGCAGAGCAGTAAAAGATACCCTTAAGCAATTTCACGTTTAAGAGCAACCTACTTATGACAAGATACATTAATTTCAATAGCAATAAAAACAGACAAGAGCATCTATCCCAATAATGCATTAGTTTAAAACTACTGATTACAGAGAGAACTTCAGTGATTTTGAAATACTACCAGTGTCATGAATAGCAGACTGAGACTTCATATAATCGGGGATTACGTGTCTTTAATTTTTCATTGACCAAAATCTATCAGAAATGGGAATGTGATAGCTTAATGGCTCCATGCTTCAATCTATGCAGACTGCAAATCAGTTGTGTCCTCTCTTGCCATCTGTTCCTTGATGGTACTTAGTGATTAAGTCTAGTATTATAACGCACCCTAATTTTAAATATACCATTGTTTGAATGTATTTGTTAAGTACAGTGAAATGTTGAAACAAGCACTTTGGAAAAAATTCTACACAAGTGTACATCTCGAAGGGTAATAAATACTGACTGCTACTGTGTTTTAGCTTACGGTAGCACAGTATTCACTTTTACATATAAATGTGGCTTGTCTAATAAAGTTATATTTTTTGCAAAGTCCCTTTAATTAGAATATTGAGACTCCCTCTTGCTTTCTGCCAAATATTTCAATAGACAATCATATCAAATTTTTGATAGATTTCAAATAACAAAGCAGCATTTCCATTATTTACTATTAGCAAGAAAATAATAGACACGTACAAAATGTGTCTTACAAAGAAATTTAATACAGCAGTGTCCTTTTACTGTGAAAGTTAAAATAAAGCCGGGGCCTTCACTGGAGAATAACTGATACTCTCCAATTTGCTTTAAACACTTGAAGCAAGACCAGACAAAGCAACACACTGAGGCAATGAAGTTATCAGAAGCACCTCTGCAGATGGGACAAAAGGAGCATGGGCTTTCACCAGTGTACTGTTTGAGCCGTTTTAAAATCAATCATAGTCAAAGGGTCAGTCTGCAGGAGTTATAGTATCAAAGAACAGGGCAGATTCTGAAGTACAATATTGTCAGTGTCTGAACCTTGTGATCACGCACGTTCTAGAAACGTTGGTACAAGATGGCATACTTCAAACTCCTCCTGCATCTATCAGTATGATCAATTGCTGCTGCCAGAGTATTTCCATGCTAAACCTACCAAAAAGATAAAGAAAAAATCTTAACTCCTTTTCTATACCTCTGGCACATGTTCATCAGGATTTCTGTGTCGATAGAAATGGATTTAAATGGATGACTTCCCTAAAGAATAATTCCTGACACAGACTATCCACTGTTGAAGTGTGCAGAGAACTAACTCGGCACATTCTTATCTGAAAAACAGATGGCAATAAAATCCTTCCACCTCTTGAAGAGCATCATGCAAGACGTGCAAGCCCTGAGGCTGCAATGTATTGATGATATTGAACGACGCGATGGCCCAGTGATATTACACAATGCGCATGTGACTATTACAACTGGAGAGCCGCAGTCCGACTTGAAGACACAAGGGATGTAGGTTCTAGAGTTGCTCAAGTGTTCACTTTTGACTCCTGCTTAGCCATTGTATCTTTGTGCGCTTACATTGGATCCAGTAAAAGGATGCTCTAATCCTAACTTGCAATAAGCAAGCAAATGTGATTTATACTAACCACTCTCCTTGGCCTTTTTAGCAGGCATTTATGACAATCTACCTCTTACTTGTAAAACGCCTGTATTTCTACCCTTGAGACAATACTGTTTGAGCAGCAACCAATGCACAGTTAAAATGGTCATGTAGTTCTGCAGACATCTGCTCAAACATCTAAAGACATCATTACAAATACTGAGATAACCTTTACCACAAAACAAGGTGCATAATAATATCTCAATTTAAGGACACTGCTAACTCTGCAGTTAGCGAAGATTGACTATATGTGCCAAAAGTTCAACAGTTGTATCAAAGGTTTTTTGCCTCATGCTAATGTGAGTTTTAGGAAGTAGGTCTAACATCAGAAGCCTTCTGGCCCTTGCACAAAACCCCATTTCCTAGGATTATGTCCAACATCATAAACTATTAGGAGGCTGCAGCCCCGTGCCTACTTTAAAAAAAACACGACCAAGTGGCCTACAACAAATCAACTGGCTGGTGGGGATCACAGGGAACACTGCCAAGAACATATGAGTAGATACTGAGCATATGCAGACAGCTTTCCTGCTCCCTGCCTTAGCTCTGCAGCATCTGACCAGCCTGAACTACTCACAGGGCAGCTGCACAGTGCCTAAGCTCTGGTTGGCACTCACAGCAGAGGAGCTGCCTAATTACTCACGGTTGAAGTGTGCTGGAATAGGTGTATCTGAAGCAGTGCCACAAGCCTTTGTGCCGAGTAACCCGGCCTCTCTCTTCTCCATCAGTATGAACATGATGAGCCTCACAACCTCAGGGCTGCTCTGACCGACAACTGCCCTGCTGGGTGGTCCCGCTGTTAGTGGTATTATTTGCATGAAGAGACATCCCCTCACATCTGTACACTCGCAGGTTTACATGTGAATGTGCAAACAGCCAGACAAAATCATAGTATGTTCAAGAAGTCTGGTGACTGATCTTTAATTTCTCCCTCCCAGGGTTTTAAAAAAGCAGAGACCAGAACAGCCCAGATTTCTTTTTCGTCCTTTCTCTCTCTAGTAATAAGATGCATGCAGGTGAGCAAAATGTAGAAGAAAATAAGAGAGGAAATAAAACAGTTCACCTGCCATTTACAAGCACATTATATCACTGAATTAACACCCCCCCAAAAATCCATAACTTCCAAGCTTACAGAGCAACAGCTGTCTTTTATCATGACATAGTACGAAACAACTTTACTGCTATTGTTTCAACTTGACTGTCAGATGTACTCTTCTCCTATCACACTAAAAGGTACTACATCAAAAAAAAAAAAAGCTTTCTGCCAAAGACTGAAAATAGCGAATCGCTACTCACTGCACCGAGTAATCTGGGTGAGCTCCCCGCAACAATCAATGAGAACGTGGAGCAGTCTCTGCTCCACAGCTAGCAAAAGGCAAGCTGGCTTCCACCAAATTGAAGAGTTTCACTGACGCAAAGGAAAATCTACAGGATTCAGAGCATCACAGAACGCTTAACATAGTCACACAAAATAAACACTCCTAGGTATTAAATAATCGAGAATTCCTAGAAGAAACAACTTGACGAACAAAACTTTTTTTGAGCAAATAGCTAAGAACCAGAAAGTCTGACAAACATACTTTACTACTTCAACAAATCTAAATATCTTACAGGAGTCATCTTGTTTTGGGGGGATTTTGTTTGTTTGGTTTGGTGGGTTTTTTTTTAATTGTGAAAGGCCTAGTAGCAAATATTGTTTGAAAAGGTAGAATTAGCTTGCTGTTGTACTTGCGCTATACTACTTTCCAAATTAAACTAAAGCAAAAAGGCAGCACAGGACGCAAGAGCATACAGTCTACAAAGGACAAGCAAGAAAGAAGATGGACATACCACAGAAACAAAGTACTGAGGATAATGAATACTAAAGTTTTGCTTTCTACTTTAAGCACGGTGTGTTCTTTTCCCTCTCAGGATCAACGTGTTTTACTTCTCAAATGAGTTCAAATTTTAAGATCTATCCAGTCCAATACTAATTAACGGCAACTGAAAACTATTTGACTTTGTGATTAACACCTCAGAGTAACTGACCATTAAAACACTGCAAACATTTACACCCAAAATAATCCTGTGACAACAGTAAGATTAGCTTTACGTAAGTAAGCACTCACAGATCTGGATCACAAGATGCAGCATGACTTGATACCAAACATCAGAGGGTATTAAAGTGAGAAAATATTTTTACAATCTACCTTGGAAAGAACATTCTGCAAACACAGAGGTAGTAGTTTGGAAGAAGCATCAGAAACAATTATAAAAGCAGAACAGGGCCAGAAAGTTGTCAGATAGGAAGCAGCAAGCAGTACAGAAGAGAAGCAAATAAACACTTACTGCCCTTAGCAAATGACATTTGTGGAGCTAACATGCTAAGTTATTTAAAATATTAATATAAGGGAAAATAACTTACATAGGATTTAAAAGCAATACACATTTATGCAGTCTTCATTATTGAAGCTTAAAAAAACCTCTCAAGAGATTATTAAGTTTGTATATACAAGTTTTTCTCTTCTACCCTAACCAACTTCCAACACCACAGCAGTATGTATTTTGCTTTATTTGATAATCATAGCACTATCAAAAATAATTTCGCCTTTGGAAGACTTGGAAAAATATTCACTCGTTTTATTCTTTACTTTGAACTTTGCTGAGGCTCTAAATTCTCAAAAATAATTCAGATTCAAAATAGTCTGACCATAGGTAAACATCTCAGCACACCGAGTATTAAAAATGCAGGAAATACTGATGTGAGATCAGCGTAGTGAGATGACACCAAAGCTACCTGAGCACTGCAGTTTCAGAGACTAAAAAGACCTTATGTTGTAAAAATAGTGCCACATAGATTTCCGTTAAATACTTTTGGTTAGAACACTATGACTCTAGAATTTCCCTTTCTTATGAAGTATAATAAACATTCTGTAAGTAAATTAATAACAACAAAATATACAACTTCATCTTTTTCCATACCAATTTTTAGACTACCAAGTGACAGATCTGAGCCCTTTGTACAGATTATTCCAGAGAACAAGACGCATTTAAATGTAAGGCTCTGGATATAAGGAGATTGCCAAAGAAAATAAGTTACATTTCTTGTAAAAATTTTATCCACGTGAACAACTTCACTGCTTCAGCACACTAACTGAAATGTGTTACAAATTTTGTATACACCAATCCCCTACTGATTTAGATACAAATAGAGCAACACATGAAGGACCTTACCCCTGTTAACTACCCAAAACTACAAGATAAGCATACATATAAGGGCCTGTAAAATAAGTGCATTCTTTTCATCTTAAAACATTAATATTAATATCCTTGCTAAGATGCAAACCAGCAGTTTGTAAGTATGACATTTGTCCACATTCTATAATACATCAACTAGTATCTGCATTTTATTTGTCTGGCATACACAATACTCTAAATATACAGCAAGTATATTCCCAAGCTATCAGGAAATTACACCAGACATTTTTTGCTCAAGGGCTCATTTAAAAAAAACAAAGATACCACACAAACAAAAGCTAGAGCAAATATTTCCCTGCAGCTTAAAATAAAATTCTGTAATAAACCTAAGTGGACTCAATCTCCTTTCACTACAGAAAAGGAAGCAAGGTTTTGAGTATATCTAAATGTCTGACATTTAGACTCATAACAGAGATTCAAAGATTCACTCAACAGCCACAAATATAATACAAGCCAGTTACGAGTTCATCCCCTACTATTTCCCAATCCAAAAATACAACGTAAGAGAATTTTTGCTTTTTCCTCAGAGCAAGCCAATGGGAAAGCACACCAACTGAGTTTGGTTCAAGCAGTAGCCTTGCTTCGATTCAATGCCTTAACATCAATTAGTCCAATGAAACGAAGGGGGGCATTTTGTAAATACTGCTTAATAACAACTGCCTAAGGGGCCATGCCTCTGTGGAGCATCTTAAAGCATAAATACAGGACTCTCTAAAACAAAGCAAACAAACAAACAGAGACTCCCACACAGTTACTATCAAATCATCTCTGACCACTGAGGTCATGTGCTCTAACAAAGCAGCATTTCGAAAAAATGTCTTGATCCCTAAATAATTACTACATAGGGAAAAGTGGTACAGTATGAAAGACAAGAAAGCAACAAATTGGTATTTAATTTAGAAAAAAAGGAGGAGGAACCAAAAATAAGAGGAACATAAGGAAGAACACAAAGCTAAAAAGCCCCTTCTTAACAGAAGAAACAAATGAGGAAAATCTAGAAGTAAGCTTCTCAAATTTAGCATAGGATTAACATGTGCTTGATTTAGCAACCAATTTGTCAGTTAACTAGATTAGTTTTTAAAAAAAAGATCAGAGCACAACAATACTTTGCACAGGTTTGTGGTGTAGAGATCCCCAAACTAGCTGTGGAACCTGAAGAAATACAGCCTTGCCAGTGAAAGATGCAAGCTGATGAGCTCAGGTATGGTATTTGTAGCTAACCTGGAATTTACTGCTGCTATACTACCAAGAAATATGGCAACACTGTAGGGCTGCTCAAGGCACCTCAGCCACCTGGGCAAACTGACCTTTCTGGTATAAAAATTAGAGCAAAACAAGTGGTGTATTGCCTTGCCTTACAACGCAGGGAGCCAGGGCAGCGGCAGCACAGAAGCTGAGGCAGGTAAAGAGCAAAGTCAGTTCTGCAAACAGAAATATTACAGCCAGCCGTAACTGGAAAGCTCACCCAGGCTCAACATTGGGTGCCGCTAAGGGCAAATGACGCTTAGATGAGCCACTCGGCCACTACCCCTGAACCGCTAAAGCACACAGCACAGCCACTAGTGCAAAATCAGGAGATGTCTTCCTCCAGCTCAAAGTCACACTTGCGGCATTCCCCACGCGGTCCTGTGACTTCAGCTAAAGCCGACCCTGCCTTGTGCGAGGGCAGATCCATTCAGCAGTGCTGCACTGTGCTCTGTGGCTGCATCTCCTCCGTTACCTCGCTCAGGTATCTCTGCCCTGTAGTCCTCAATGTAGTATACACGGGTCTCTACATATAAAACAGCCTTAACTGAGCTCTGTCATAGGAGACAGTTCGTCAGTACACTCTTACTTACCTTCCCTGACAATGAAACACAAAATATATGCCTAGAAAGCTATGAGTAAGTTTATTTCATTATTTTCGCAGAGTGCTTTGAAACAGCATATAGAATGTGAGTGAAACGCAAAATACTCTGAAAATAAAACTGTAAAGCCATAGTGAATATATGTTGTTTCCTTGCCAGAATGTTTTCAATGTTGAAACAAGTTACTTTGATTTTGGATCTTTCAACTAAGATTGCCATTTATGAAACAGGTAGATAAGACTCAAAGAGCACCTCTGTATGTATTAAGAAACGTTTTTTAACTTAGCTTTTATTCCTTGGCCCCAGCTACTAGCCTAGACTAAGGATGGGGTAAGCAGTACACTACCAAAAGAAATAAGGAGACAGAGTCAAAGAAAGACTCAAGATAGCACATGAAGAAGAGAGAGAAGAAGTGGATGTATACATGCAGAGGAAGATTAGATTATTTACTTCCTCATCTTCAAAACACCGCAAGAAACAAGAGTGAACCACAAAATAGTTTACTGCACGGAAATAAATCAGAGTAGACAGGATGAAGGAAAGTAGACATCAACTGTGGAAAAGGGTACAAAAGCATAAAAACCCTAGTAAAACAGAGACATAAGCAAAGATCGGACACTTTAAGCATTCCACGTTCAACCCACACTTTTTTCCCCTTTAGCTATCAAAACCCTAAGCACCTCAGAAGTACGGTATCAGCCTACGTCCCCTCATTTGCCCAAGTCAGAGCCCACTGCAGGCAGATGTTCAAGTCTAAAATTAATCATCATTACACTATAAGAACTATCTTTTCCTTTTTTGTAATCCAAAGGTTTTAATTCCAACAATCTTGACCACGGTGCACATTCTGCTGGACCATTCATTAAAGAATTTGCTTCTTTACAAAAAACCTGAGTGTTATAAATTCAGCTTTCCTTAAGAAAAATCTATGCCCTCCAGCTGCAGAACCACTCTTAAGAACAACTCTCATGAACTACTAGAGTGACATCTACCTTGCATCTGTGGAAGCCTGACGGAGCACGTCTGTAAAGCGTGAATCAAATTCATTTGCTTCAAGAAAGTGAGAGAGGCACAGAGTTAATAATTTGACTTTTTTCGAAAATACGTGCTCATATTTTTACTGCCAAACTCACCAATTTCATTTTCCCCAAAACTTTTTTCCGTTTCCCCGCCCAGCCAGAACCTGGCTGAAGCTGTCTCTTGCTATTTAGTCTTCTTCACAAGAAAGAGTTAATTGGATTGGAGTGCATGTTCCTGCACTCTTTCACAGCGCCAGGCAGCTGGCTCAAGCACTAGAGATGGAGTCCAGTTTTCAGGGGAAGATATAGGCAAGCCAGAAGTATGGGCTGGCAAGCTGAACTGTTTGGAAAAAAGCGTACAACTAAAGACTAAGAGCTCAGAAAAGGAGTCAATGAAGCAGTCTACACATTCTAGGCACACACCACCAGAGTGGTAGAAGGAAACAGTCAGCCGGTCCACCTGGAAAATTCTATGGGCGGGAAAGGCCTGCATGTGGATCCAGGCAGTGAAAAACAGCGGGAGAACGGCAAAAGGGAGAAAAACAGGAGAACAATAAAATACTTCACCCTTCAAAGTAGTTTTCAGCATGTCTGGATGCAACAACTGATACGGATAGTGTCGATTAATATATTCAATTAAGACAAAAGTTACGAATGGAACACTGTGATGAAAGCGGACAGGCTCTCCAGACAGTGGATTAAATTAACTCAGTTTCAGAGTTTGGTTCTATACACTACCGATTCTGCATACAGTATTCGTCCAATAGCTCCTTTAAAACAGATCCATTTCCACAAATACAAAGCATAGTAAAATAAAACCATTAAAAGTGAAATACAGTTTCAAGTCTTTGTTACTTGACCAAATATTAATGGTGGTGCTAAATGTAATGAAAGTCCCAATCTTGTAATTACTTGCAGCTGTCTATTTTTATTCAAAGGAACCAGTAAGACTCTTGTCAGTTTGGGAACCACAGTTCATACTACAAGACTTTCAGCATTTCTTACACAATCCTATTGGAATTCAATTAACAAATAGCAGAGAACAAGAACCTATCAGAAAAGAAAATAAAACACACTCAGAAAATGAGTGTTTCTGTAACAATACCTTAATACTTTGCATCAGAAAAGTATATAAACAGTACAATACTAAGACTACAAAAAAATGAGGTGGTGTTAGTCAGGTTCTGGAAATATATCTCCAGGACGACTAAGTATTATTTTACTGTAATTGCACCTAGATGCGCAACAGGTGACTAATCCGTTGAATTATACTGTTTCATTTATTTTAGTACTATACACAACATATTTTACTCAAGTATATGAGCACTTCATAATGTTAGAAGTATTATGATATAGAGGTATAGTAAAGGTATGAAGTATTCTTGGTATGTTCCTCCACCTCCCTGCCATGGCAGAACACCACTGCAGCAATCTCTTGCGTTCTGATTTATTTCCCAGAAGCATGACCCCTTTTTTCTATCAAAGAACACAAAGATAAAGGCTCAGATTTAGAAAGACAGATGGGTTTCTATCCAGAGGTATCAGATACTGACTGATCCCAGCAGAAGGTAGGTAACTGAATACTTTTGAAGAACTGGACCTAAATTTAAACAGGAAATGAGAGACATTCTCTCAAGTTAGGAGCTAATATTATAACACTGGAACTCTCCTTAATTAAAAATAGAATTAAAAAATATAATAATAAAATTGGCCTGTAGCATCTCCAGCAAAGAAAAAGCTCTTCAGATGTAATTGGACACTGAATGGAATCTGTGTAATTTTCATGTGTACTAAAAAGTCCAAAAAGTCAAAAGCAAAAGACATACAAGGAATGCAATGAATTATTCTTTCTCACGTATGAAGTACTAATAAACTCAATGCTGATAAAACCTGACCATCTCGGTACCATTATCCTGCAACTATTCCAATGCTGACATCTATTTCCTCTGTCTGAATCATTACAATTGTTGAAAATAAATTTGGTCTAGCCAAGCACAAGGAGAAACAAATGCCATACTAACAAACTCTCACTTAGCTGATGAGGGGCAGGATTAACTCTTTTTTAACTGAACAAAAAACCTTCTCTAAGTAACACAGCCACTTTTTTTGAGCATGTAACTGTTTACAAACCATGCCTAACCCAATATTAACACTCACTTTTATGGTCATAGAATTTGTTTTTTCAACATTTGGCAAAAATAAAGTATTGAAGTATATATAAAGCAGGACCACAGTATCTCTGACAGCCTCGACTTGTTCATGCTTTTAACGCCTTTTAAAGCATCTAATGCTGCAATGGCTTTTCAACCATAGGAACCGACCTGCATCACCACCACGTCACAAAGCCCTTAGCTGACAGGTACACGCTAGCTGTATTATCACACCAAAACATTAACAGCCTTAAATATCTCAAAACTAGTGTAAATAGTAAGCACCATCTAAGACAACTCATGTAAAAAAACCCAACTTGTAGTGGTGCTTTCCACATATTTCTACGAATGGCACTCCTGGAGACTTCGGCAAGAACAACCTTTCTCTATAGCTTCTAAGAGTGCCATAGCTCCTAACCACGGATCTCTAGCTCTCATGTGAAGTCAGTCATTGAGACATCAAAAAAACAACATTCTGAAGAAAAATATTTTGCTTTTGCAGTCACGTGATACAAATTTTTCTGCCACATTTCCTCAACATATGGTAGTTAAGAAGGAAAAAAAAGAGAAATACTAATAAAATGGTAAATACTGAAAATAAGTAATATTGATGATTAGTTGGAGCTACATCTTTTAAGTATTTTTACAAATGAAGATACATGTTTAATAGGTGGGTATTCAAAGTCAACAGGACTAGAAGTTAACACGGGTTTCCACAGTGACTTCACCAGAGACGGGATCTGTCTGCAAAACATGAAACATTTTTTCCTCTTTCAATCCTGGCAAAAAACCCAAAACAAATAAAACCCCTCCAAAAGAAGAATACAGTTCTGGAAACTTCAATTCTAAGCAGTAATCAATCATAACACATTTCAGTCCCCCCCCCAAATGTATTTTAAATAAAATACACCTTCCAGTGTAGTTACATATTTGTAAAATGAATTTTATTTGTACATCAGTCCTTTTACGTGCACCTCTAGTTCAAGGCAGTTTTTAATTGTTCTGACTGCTAAATGATTTTATTTTAAATTTACATCTCCCATGTGCATTTTTTATACATGCACACACGATTCCTCCTAAGTAAACTACAGTAATCACGGTATGGGGTCAAAGATGCACATACAATGTCAAAGCCAAATTCAACGCACAGTGCCTTAAGCATGACAATGTTCCCTCTCTGCAGCTTTCCATTTCACGTACATGTAACCCACATAGTGTATCAGGTGCCAGTTTACACTGTTAGTATCCCAAAACCCGCCAACAAAGTTTAATTTCAAGATCATAGTCTTCAAAATCACCTTGTTCCCGTTCCAGTACTAGATTTGCCTTCCAGCTGTCAAACATTCTTACCAAATAGAAGCTCTACATGTTAAATGCATGGTCATAACTGACAAGCTACTTAATTTATATGTGGACCAATAAAAAAATAAATAAATTGTAAAATAAAAATAGTATGCTTCAGTGAATGCATCACTTAGAATTTTTATTAAAATATGCCAGAAATATACTCAGGATTTTTTTTTCAAAAAAGTTCAATCCCACCAAGTTTTCCATGTTTCTCAATATTACAGAAGTAAATACTTGGAATTCACAGAAGTAGGTGACAAAGAAAATACTGGTTTCAAAAGGATAGGAATTCAAACTTAAATGTGGTAACATGTAGATCTTTTTACACAGATTAGTTATACAAGCTGAATACCAACAGTAAAAACTTTTTAAGTACTAAGTATGAGTAAAAACTATAAGCAGAGTAAAAGGATGCCCATCACTGAGCAGCGCTCCTGAGGAACAGCTGTCATCACAAGCTGCTCACGTACTGATGTACCTATCCAGCCATACATAAGCCTACGTTTTTTCATATCTATACAAACAAAAGACGTATTTCTCTGTAAAAAATTAAAATATCAGGAAAAAAAGAGGTATGGAGAAAGTTTTTCCACTAGTAACATTTTTATGATTATATCACTAGACACTTGACAAAAGTGTTACTCTCTAGCATTACAGTAGTGGGCAACATTCCAGTCAAAACTAGGATTAACAAAAAGTCACTGTAATTATAAAGAAATTTTTCTAACAAACAGAGTTTTCAATAAACAATTTATAAAACCATGTGAAAATGTTTCTGCTGTGGTTCACAGCCAGAAAACATTGTATACTGTCAATTAAAATATCAGCTTTACTGCACAACTGCTATCTACTCTAATTTGGAACTGTGAAAAATAAAGCAGAAGGAGTTAAAGGACAGTCCATTTGCTCAGTAAACAACATTATGTGACTCACATATGATCCTTAAATTACGTCATGTGAACTAAGATACGTATTAGAATCTTATTAGCCAAGCAAATTTATCCAAAATTTTGGTTATGAGCACGACTCACAGTAGAATGAACCTTTATGCTTCTCAGTGGAAATCTGGGAAGCTATTTACAGTCATCCAATTTTCCAGTAAGTTCTATATATCATGATTCAGCCTGTATTACACTACACATCCTGCAAATACTCTTTACAGTTTAATATCAGTGTGATGTATCTGCTACGCTCCAAAGTCTCCTCTTAACTGACCACATGACTGCTTCAAGTATAAAAGACAGACATTTACCAGGGTCAATATGGAGAGAAAAAAAAAGAGCTTTCACAAGAAAGCAAAACATACACGAGAATCAAGACAACAGCAAAAAATAAAGCCAAGGCACAACTTGCACACACTTACATTTGCAGCATGACTTCGTTCAGAAACACGCCATCCACTAGCGCCACATATTCTTCCAGGTTGGTCCCGTTTCCTCCAGCTAACGGTCCAAATGTCTTAACCTAAAACATAATCATCACCACCGTGACATTAACTCCACCTCATTCTCTGCCGCAAGGCATTTATCTTCAAACAATGAGCAAATAAATGAATAATGTGAGAGGAAAACTGAATGCTTACCCAGGTGACAAGAGGGCTAGACATGAACTGCTCCAGAAGGGGTGTGAATATTTCGTTCTCCATTTTACAAAAAAATGGTTAACATCAATGTAGCTCCTCTGATGCAAAAAACAGGAGAAGTCCTTCACTGCAGCAACTCTCTGAAATGCTCCAAGGATTTAGCTGGAGTAAGCGAACCCCATTTTTACCAAGCAATGCAACAGCAAGGAAAAAGTCAGTGCACTGGCGACTGGGATTTATCTTCCTCTTTCAAGAAAAAAATGCATTTGAAAGTCCATCTACGCGTATTTCAGCCTTTCCATTGATGTCTCTCCCTTCCTACATACCGAAGGGGTAGAAGGAAGGAAGGAAAGAAAAGAGGGAGGCTGCCTAGCTACTGGGATTCTGCATCAGACAAAAAAAGAAAGGAAGGGGAAAAAAAAAAAATCTGCTTCAGCAGCGGCAGCTCCTCAGAAAGGAAGGAGAAATTCCAGTAAAACTCTGCAAGCTCATCCTGCCCCTTCCCCACAAAAAAAAAAAAACCCAGAGGAAGGGAAGCAAAGAGGGGCAGAGACCCCCACCCCCACTCACAGCTAAGCCCCCCAGGCTGCTTCTGCACACAAGAGACTCCCTCTGCCCTCCCCCCGCAACGGCGCAGGCAGCCCGCAGAGAGGGAACCAGCCCCCGGCAGGGATGAGAGGCTATTTTAAATCAGTTCCCTTTTCTAACCCCTTCCCTTTTCCACTAAACTACGACGTAACATAGGGACACGACCGGCACACGCCGCCTCGCCCCACAACCTCGCCCTTCCCCCCCGCTGGCCGCTCCCCCGTCCCCTCCCCTCAGCTTTCCCCTCGGCTCCCCCGGCGCCTGGCCGCCCTCCGGCTCCCGGAGCCCCCCGACCCCCTCCCCAGCCCTAACGCCCGGGTCCAGCTGTTGGCCTGCTGCCTGCCACCACCACCACCACCCCCCTCTCCTCGCCGCAGGCTCCCGCGGCACCAGCTCCGCTTCCCACCCCCCTTCTCCCAAATAACGGCCGCCTCGCCTCAGCCAGCCCGGCCGCGCCGCATCACTCGCTCCCTCCTCCACCCTCCCTCCCGCTCCAACGGGCGGTTCCAGCGTATGGATCCCTCCGCCCCGGTCTGTGTGAGGCAGCCCGTTATCCCTCCGCCAGCACGGGTCCCTTCTTCCTCCCCCCGCCGCCCTCAACCGCCGCTCGGGGATGGCGGCGCAATTAGAAAGGGGCGGGGCCGGCGAGGGGGAACCGCTGCAGGACTCGTGCCCGGCGCGCGCACGCCCGCGGCGCGCGCCCGGGCGCTGCGGCGGTGGCGGCGCGCGAGCCCAACGGCCGCGCCGCGTGAGGGGGGCGGCTGAGGGGAGCTTGAGGCGGGAGGGCGGGCGGCCTCTGCCCCGCAGCAGCAGGAGGAGGAGGAGGAGAAGCGGCGGGGGCCTGGCACACGCAGGTCTGCCCCCAGCCCCCGGGGTGCGGGAGGGAAGATGCTCTTCGATTCCCCTTTGGGAAAGAGGTCCCTGTGAGGAAAAACTCGCCGTGGGGGAAGAAAAGGAGGGGAAAAAGGGGTGGGGAAGGGGAGTCGCTAACGCCCTTGAAGAGAAAAATGGGGGATTAATGACACGATTTGCACCCCAACCACACACTCCTGCTTTTCGGGGGAGGAGGAAGGAGGAGGTTTTCTCCTAAAGAGGTGAAATGCAGACACACCCACGTTAACACAAAATCCAGCTTTCTGGAGAGATTTAGCGGGGAAAGAGGAGCGCAGGGAGGGGGGCGACCTGGTTACAGAAAAGCAAATGATGACAAGCAATTTGATTGCCTAAGCTATTGTCCTTAAGCTATCTCTTGCCACTTGTGTTTCAAATCTCAAATACTGCATTAACATACAGGACCGTATCTGCTTAATAGATTATGTAGTTTATTGACAAAGCATTTTACAAAATCTCAAACCAAATCCAGCTTCTCTTCCATGTAGTATAAATGAAATTGCAGCAGCATTTTTCCAAATACCTTTAGTTTTACACACAGTAAAAAATCCCACAAAACAGTGTGGTAAGTGACTGAAATTAGGTCCTTTTGAAAAACCTGGCAGTAACAGCTAAATAGATTAGATTTTTTTAACCCAAATACTGGATATGTTATTTGTCCTAATGGTCTAAGATTAGAAAATAATTCAAATCGTGACCTTTTCCCCATACATGAAACTGAAGAGAATGTCTAAGTAAAAGATTAGAAAAATAAATTATGGACCTTGAAATACTAGTATGTAATTTGTATTCCAGGGATTTTTTTTTTTTTTTTAACAAAGTTACATAGTAAAATGACTTTGTTTTGATTCTCACAATTACACGTTTTCAGCAAAAATCAGGTCTTTCCCTCCCAAACCAGGTATTTTGAGTGAACTCATAGTCCTGTGAAACAAAAGAAATAAGAAAGAGCAAGGGAAAAATCTGCAGTCTTGGATCTGAATGAGAATCTGGTGATCCATGGGTGAAATAACTGCCAATAAACTACTAGCCCTTAAAGACAACTACCAAAGCATTTTTTTAAAAGCCTGACTAACGAACTGCTAAGCTCCCTGTATCTGGCAATAGTATACAAGATGCAATTGTGCATGCAATACTATGGAACTTCCCTGGCTCATCAGTTTGTTTCTTGTGGGCTCTAATTAGGCAGCAATGACTGGCATAAAGCAATTTCTAGGAATTAGAGACTGGCTAGTAGAAGTCAGTAACCCATGGAGTAGTCACATGTGAATAACACCAGCTGGCTCCTGAGTTCCTGAAAAATATTTTATTTGAGATTTCTTAATGTTGAGATAAAGATTTGATTAAACAGTTTTAGATGTTTTTACTTTCATCCACACCATCCAGTTTGCATGTATTCTCAGTATTGCTGTTGGTCACTGTTCCTGCAGAAAGACTATTATATTTTAGGTAAATACTGCATAATATCTTTATGAAATACATTATAAGCTGTTTTATCTTGGATGGTTTACAGTTCCTTATTAGATCTGGAGATGAGTACAAGAGAAAAGGTATCCAGAAACAATATATGAGGCTGGTAGCAGGTGGTTGCTCATGTCTTGAAGAGTGAGCTGACTGAAATCCTCCTCCCTCCACTCCTTCACCCCCAGTGTGGAGCATCAGGATTATCGGGTGTCTAGTGAGGTGTATGCTTAGACCACTACCACTTCCTCAATTAGCAAACCACCTAAGGTGGTAAGAACCTGTCTTTGCTCCTCCTCTCATAATCCCAGCACTGTACACCTCCTAAAAATCACAATCCTGGCTTTCAAGTTTCATTAGTGTATATACAGCTCTCCTAAATGGTATGATGCAATTTGAAATTCTCTATCTTCTCCTTGGAAAGTAAAATACTGTATTTTGGCTATAACAGAACTGATAAGATAGTTTGAATGATTCTTTTACTTTGAAACAGTAAAGTTCGGAAACATTATTATTAAACTTAAGTTTTAATAGTTGTAACTATTCTAGGAATGCATATTCAGGAATATTTTGGAACTAAAAAATTATACTTTTTAAAATTTGTCAAAATGCACAGAGAGAACAATCTTGTTCTTTCACATTTCCATTCTCTAGAACAGACCTGTCAATATTTAATACAGCATGTGGCCTAATACTTCTGGAAGAACAGATTTAGTGATTAACCTTGTTATTTGGAGTGTAGTGTCTGTTCTTCTACAGGTAAAGCATCCTATCTCATTTCTATTCATCTTCTTTGGTACCACAAAGATTCCACACAGAAGAGACAGAAATTATAAACAATCTGCGCCTAGACCCCACATCTGCAAATTACAGAATTACTTCATGATCTCACTTTAACTTGTTTTTCCTCATAGCATAATTTCTTGTACCTGTTGTTGCAAAATAAAAATTGAAAAAGAATTACTAGAACACAAAGTGATGCCTGAAGTTCGCAGACAGCAGGAAAGCATAACTGTGTACAGCCCCATTTACCTCGTCAGAGTTTGTCAAAAGATTTCTAGTCAGCCCTGCCCACAGTGAGCCAAGGGAGGGGACTGTTTTGGGAGAAGATGACAAACAATCTACCCATCTCTAGCTGATGCAAGAGACAGTGGTTTTCTCTTCCTCTCCTACATAAGCAAAGGAAAGAGGAGGCAGAGAGAAAGCTCTTGCTGCTGTTTTTGCCTACTGATCTGTACTGCTGGGTTGCTAGGCCTTTGCCTGGTCTCCTGAAACTTCAGGAGATGGCAAAACAGGAACCAAGTGTGGATGCTTGGGGTCCACAGCAGGGCTATAAAAGTGCAGTCAAAACTAGAATTTTCTGAATATGGGCTGACTTGACAGGCCAGTGGAAACTGCAAGCTAATGACAAGGACAGTCACCTTCCTTGTCCTATGTTTGCTCCCAGAGAAACCCATTTCCCTATCGAACCAAGGCTATAGGAATAGATGGGGACATAAAGGGAAGAGTGAGGGCACTGAAGCGTTGAGTCTTTTTAAGGATAGCTAGGAATTCCCAAAGGTCCCACCAGTACAGTACTCTAAAAGTTACTTCTTGTTCCACAGGAGTTGAAAGCAGGGGAAATCCCTCTGTACACAAATAACGAAGTGGAAATTCCACACCAATTCTTGAAGATTTCTTCCCTGCTACTGCATCGACTTCAATGTGACCAAAATTCCCCATCAACTTTAAGGGAATTTTCTGCACAAGAACTGTAAGTAACCTCAGAATGAGAGTATTTTGAGTGAAAAATTAAGACCAAAACAGTAGGGGCTTGGGGAAAGCAGCTGTTGTCCATTTAAGGTTTTTACAGATCCCAGACATTTTATAGTTTATGTCCAATTATACCAAGTAGGAAGAAATAAGTGACAGCAGACAAGGAATATCCTGCATGGATATCTGCAATCCAGAACAGTTCTCTGCATCAGCATCCATGTAAATGGATGTGAAACGCATCAGCATTCTGTCAGGCAGAATGCTAGTTGCCAGAACAGGTATCTACCATTTCCAGCCATGCCTAACATATCCACATCAGTCTGATTCCTTTTTAGCCATGTGGATATTGAATCCATCATTTTCAATTGAATTACAATTAAAAGTACAATCTAGCAGATTCACACAAATCTAGCAGTGACTTCCAATATTAATTTGTTATTAAAAATAAAGTTAGAACTTATGATCAAGTCATTAAGTACTTAATGATGTTTTTTAAATGCACTGCATCTTAAACTCAAGAGAAGTCAATGCATTAGATTGACAGGGGTAGAACCGCAACAGTAGAGCCAGATTTTGCATTATATTGACAGGGTAGAACTGCAACAGTAGAGCCAGATTTTAACTCCTACTATATCACTGAATTGCATGTTAGACAATTTATTTTACTTGAAGAACTACATTGGTACTTAAACTGTGAAACAGTTGGTGAGAGTATTTAATACTACTGTTCATCTGAAGAGGGAGGCACTTAAAGCTTTTTGTTCCTTTTCAATCAGTCAGTCTGGCAGGAAGGATGTTACTGTGGCAAGTCAGCTGATGTGATCAAAAATAAACAGCAAAGTATCTATCTTGATTTTAAAATTTAATAGCCATTCCTAAGTATTTCCATAGGCTTAGACTCCTAAGAGAATGTCAGACAAATACCACCTTACAAAAAAATCCATTTGAACTTAGTATTAAAATTCACATCTTTTTCCTGCTTCACCAAAACATTTATCTCTGTTTCTGACATTCATCTGCTAACTACAAGACTGCCTACTAATGTTGTCTGTGAATTTCTTTGTTGTTTGCTGCATATAAAGAAAATAGATGTGGTATGGGTTTTTTGTTGTTGTGTTTGGTTTGTTTTTTTTTTTTTTTTTAAAGCAAGCCTTAACCATTACAGCAAGAACAGCAGTTATCTAGGACAATAGCTTTGGTACTAACTTGTGTTGTGGCCAGTGGAGTGAGACTGAGCAAAAGCTCTTGCTGACATGCCTTCTGTCAAACACGTTCCTGCCAGTATGAGTAGAGTTTCTGACGAACTGGGTCAGAAAGATGAATTATAGGGCATGCTACGCATTTCCTCTGACAAGGAGCAAAGTGCAGCCCAGTCTGCTAATTGTGAGCAATTATGGCTAGCTGTGTATATGCAGATAGGTGGCTAGAAAAGCAAGGCACTAATTGCATCAACAGCACTGTGCCATCTTGGATCCCCAGCGTACAGAAACGTTGAGCTGATTTTCTTCTCTAGCGTTTTCCTTTAGTATAGAGCACTCCCGCCATTCAGCTTAACAATACAGAAGAGGTTTTGTATCCCCTGTGGAAGACTTGCTTACCTCTTCAAACTCCAGTTGCCTCAGTTTTGTTTTATTATGACATTGTTTGCTTTGCTTCACAGCACCACGTTAGTGGTAATTGCCTCCCTGTCCTTTGCCACAGACTCTTGCTGGTGCCTCCCTACTTTCATCCACGTTTTTGCAGTCTTGATGTCACTTGACCCCAGTAGCTTGGGCAATGCTGGCATGAAACCCATGTTTATCAGCTCAGCAGAGGTTATTAGCTTCCATTTTACATAGAGCCCTGCATCACCTTTGATGTTAGCATGTCTCATTAGAGAGGCATTCCTCACCAGCTGGAGATGGTGTTTAGGATCTTCCCAAGGTCAGTAAATAACGAACTGCATGGCGTACATTTCTATGTTCGAGCTTTCAGTTTGTGTACATGGACTTAGTTATGCCCACAAGAAGAATGAAAAATACACACCACTAAGAATATAATTGTAGTAGAATCATTTCTGGTCAAATGTCTGTTCTTTTGAGCTCCCTCCCTCAGGATTATCTATTCATTTTCTTGTCTGATTTTAGCCCTGGTTATTTGTCAAATTATTTACGTCTGAAAACAGATTCTCTCTATGAAATACTAGTGAAACAATTAAAAGCTTTTAAGAAATTCCCATTTTGCCTTTGGGAAAATCCTTTGACAAGCTTGTAGGGCAAGAAAACACAAGTTATTCTTTTACACCATTACATTAAAAAGACGATATTAAAACATTTGAACTAATAAATAGAAAAAAAACCCTAATGCTGAATAAAAAATGGTAATTACACTTACTAGATAGCATTCCTGATTAAGCTTCTTGCAGGAGTGTGGATCATGAGCCACCTAAAACTGGGAACAGCCTACTCATTCACACCTCTTTCAGAGGCCACTGTTAACTGCAAGACCCCTTTGTTTGCATTATGCCCAGATGGTTCGATTCACTGTGATACCAGTTTAATTGTGAATTCAATTTAATTGGAGAGGAACAGAAAATTGGAATTCTTACCTACTCCTCTTCAATTCTGGAAAATATGCCATAAAGGTTTGTAAAGGCACCTCAAAATTCCAAAGCATTGACTCAGAGCAGGTTTAATGAATCGCAGTAAGCACTAGGGCTGTTTTCAGTAGCACACAATTACTGGCACATTCATATCATCTTGCCTTTTATTACATCTACTAAATGAGCCAATGGTGTATAGTAACACTACCTAGGTTATTTTCTATAGTCTATTAGAAGTAATCTTGAGAAGGAACTCCAAGGTTCCTGTCACATATGCAATCAGTGTGATAGCTACCGTTATACTAAACGGAAAAATGATGTTAAGTAGAAGCAATTATAATAATGACCACTATCACACGTTAACAAATCTGAACTTCTTAGCTATTTCCCTTTCTCTTATTTTCTGACATTTTTTACCCAAATCTACCCCATTTTTAAAATTTTTGTTCAAGTATTTTTCTATGACAGCTAATTTTTCTTCTGCTAAAACCTAGAGATACATTTGGTCATTTCGTTTAGGTTTTTCTGAACCACTGTCATATCAACAGCTGTTTCCTCTATATTCCTTTCCAGTGTCTAAATACCTTCCTTGGGTGGATTCTTCTTGCCAGCTTTATATACACCTATAAAATACTATCTTTTTTTCCTAAGGTGGTCATACAATACTGAAGCTCTACAATTTTTACATACTGCTCCGTAACAAGATTTCTGAGATTCTTTAAGTTAGTGTGCTGGTGGCTTAAAGGTCAAAGGATGGTTTGGCAAAAGAGTAATTTTCCCCTGTAATTTCAGGCTTATACTGAGATGTCAGATTTTTTTTTTAATCTATTTATGAAGCAATTTCACACACTACTGATTTTGTAATGCTTATATTAATAAACAATCTGCTAAAATTATTTGATTTGTTTGGTTTTTTTAATAACCTGGGTAAGATTAAAATTCCAATTTGTATACATCAGTCTTGATTCCAGCTTGATAATTCTTGTGAGGGCCAGAAAGGGTTTATTTTTGCTTAAGATTACTACTTTTATGTATTAGTAACAGGGTCAAAAAAATGTATAAAATATTAACCGTAAGTAGGAAAATATTGTAGCCCTTTCAGAAGGTTTTTCAGAAAATGCTACACTAAAATAATGAATAGTTCAAAATTTATTCCTAACAGTTCCTTTCTGCTACTATGATTTACAGGGTATTTTCGATCATAGAAGTAGTCCACCTTAACAGTCTACCTTAAAAAAATGAGATTATTCAGCTTGTTAAGTCTGTATCTCTAAAAGGAAAACACCTTAACAAAGAATGGTTTGTTGCTGACCTGCACTGGTTATGGTATTTCATCTGAAAGCCTATTTAAGTCCTTAATGGTACATTATTCCCTCTCCCTCAGAGGAGTATTTTACAAACAAAATTAATTAACAAACGAGGATAGCCAATTTTGTGCTATAGTTGAGGTTGACAGTCACCCAAAAGGGGTGTTGGCACTAATAATAATCATTATCTCAAAGTATCAAGAGGTCTTCTGACTCTGATGAGATCTCTGCCGGAGCTGAAGCTTTCATCCTGGGGTGATGCATGTGGGGCACAGCAGAACAGATAGCAGCTGGCAGAAAAGCAGAAGCTGTTGCAGGGGGCACGGGTACTAATAGTGGAAATAGCATACAAGTAACCTCTGACTCAAATTATCAGCATCTGAACCCTTGATCCTTTACCCAATTCATCCACAGTTCCATTAAAAAGATGACTGACATGCCTCCAGCTTGTGAGGCTTTTTTTAACGTTTCAGAGCTGATCCTTTACACTGAGTGGATATACGCTTTTGCAAATGATTCAGATTGACTTGACCTCCTAGCTGTTCTGCTCTGAGCTCAGATCTTTTGCTCTGTCTAGTTCTTTCTTTTACTGCTTCTGTCTTGATGCAGTTAAGTGGAAGCATGTAACAGTGAAGTATTAGAAGTACTGTAGTTTCCTTTATAGCAACATGGACTGTGTTTAAGAAATTAGTCAGGCATTTAGGAACTGCTAATCCTTCTTGTGAAGAATACAAGGCTTGTTTCTTCAAAGGAATTTCTCACTCAAGGGTCCAGGACATAGTTCAGTTTTACTTCCTAAATGCTCTTGCAGCAAGACAATGATAAAAAAAGTAAAAATAGGGTTTGAATGTAATTTTCTTTCTTCACTGCCAATTTTCTTGGGCCGTTTTGTGATGGCATGTTATGATAGATAATATCATATTATACATTTGCTCTTTGAAGAGCTAATAATTATCCCACTGCTTAATAACAATAACAAAGAGAAATCCAACTGTTCAAGAGGTAGTAAAAGCAGCTTAATAGCATACAGGTTTAGAAATAAACTGCAGTTCAATTATCATGGGTTTGGGAAATGGACACCAAGCAGGAAGCTTCCTCCAAATTACCAAATAAATTCTTCCCATAAGTATCACATTTTTCACTGTCACTATGGGTCTACTCAATTTATGTACCCTAGTCTGTAACAACAGGAAATCCACAGTGTCACATTAGTGACAGTTGATTTTCCCCCTGCTTTTACACACACAAAAAAATAGTAGCTGCAGAAGGAATACGAAAAACAATGAAACAGGTAAGTCAAGTAAATACCAAATTTCTAAGTAATAAGCCTTCATTCCTAGTATGATCCTATTTTAGGTGAAAGTCAAAATTCTGTCTGTAGATATTGTATAACTAGATTTACTTTGTACCAGATTTCATTCACAGAATGAAGATCCTTTAGCTTATGTAACACTTATTTTAGCTTATTTTAACTGTGACTTGAAAGTCATTCTAGAAGCTCCTTAAGCTTTTTTGTCAATGTATACAAAGGAAAATCAAGAGGAAACTGCACCTATTCTATATATTGTGCTTAAACCAATAGTGCCCCCTTGAGGAGGTTTTTTATATATATGTGCATAGGAGTAGGCAGCTTGAGGATGACTGTTCAACTACAAGGTAAACTAAACATAGTACTTTTATCTCCAAATAAGGCCCTAGAAAGTTGCACACATTTATGATATTCCTACAGATTTTCTGTTAGGCTAACGTGGATGAAAACAAGCCTTGTTGCTTCCAAACCTCTCCAATTTTGGCCCTACCTAAAAATGCATAACTAAATTGTTGTATCCCACTATAGGAAAAATTCTGCAATTTTGTATTGAGGGTGATACTTGTAGGACTGTTAAAGTAGACAAAGTTCTTGGACTCAACCCTCTGCAATCCCAACATTTTGGGAAAATGACATCACAGATCCTATATGCCTTCTACTTCGGCCTGCTAATGCTGATGAGGCACTCGTTTGACTCGGGATACATCTATCTGCGGAGCTCAACTGCGCCTGCAGCTCAAAGTTCTGTCCAAACTGGAAACCAATAAACCAGTTAAAATACTAGCAGCATAGCTATAGTAACTCTGGATTCATCTGCTGCATGTTTACTGAGAGCCCCTAGTGGGTTTGCGCAGCCTCTACTATTATAGTTAAATTTCTGCTAGTATCTGAGCAGACTCATTTAAACCTATCTCAGCGCATCTACACAAGCTATTGTCACATTGCCAAATAATAGATACTGTCAGAGGAATACAGGAAACAACCCTTGAGAACAATCATTTTTTCCCCACTTTGAAAGTTTGCCATGCTATGAAACATGAGACTTAAAGATGATAGAAAAAATACTTCAAAAACATTTTTCAAAACTAAAAAGCACCCTAAAATGCCATTCTCCCAAAACCAATGTTCTCTCCAAAACAGGAAGAAAAAAAAAGTCTGACAAATCTTGAACAAAAATAATGATGCTCGTTTACAGTAAAGACCAACATAAAAATGCTTTGCTTCAAAAGATGAGAATGGGAAAAAATTCAGAAATTTGGGTAGGTAAGAAGGATTTCAGAAATAAACAGGCAAGATGTAATATGATACAACAGATTATTAGAAGAAAAGGAGAAAGCATGCTAAAACAAAAGTTTCCTGACACTGAAAAAAAAAATAGAAGAGGAACAGCACATGAGAAATTCTGAAAGTGTCGTGTATAAAATTTAGTAAGAGAACGGCTGATTTTAAAACCAAGAGTCGCTGCTGATACAGGGTGTGCCCACATAGGGGAATGGAACAAATTAATTGTACTGAGCTCAGTTACTATTTATTGAAATGATCTGTATCCATACGATGCAAATCTTAGTTTGCAGCAACTGGCAAGATATTACACATATGCTTCTGTTAGAAAGTAGTTATTTGATGGCATAGTAAGCTGGTACTAACTTTCATATCGATGCCTCAGAGCTATACATTATTTTGCAGTCCTCCAGGTGCTTTACCACACAACTTGTCTTCTCACAAAACTATGCAGTTTGCTTATGTGATCCAGTGTCACGATTAGAGCTCCACCACCCTTTGTACTTACAGGACTCACATTAGATTCAAAGAGTCTTACGCAAGGGAGTGGCTGAGCCCCGAACAAGAAGCAACGTGCTGAAGTAGACCCTGATAACAAATCTCTCGGCCCTTTTACCTGCCAGCTATCAATTCCTATGCACACCCAAAGATCCAGCCCTGCAATTGAGACCTTGGCTTGTTGGCATTTATCTGGTGACTCATTACACCTGCCATTACTGTATGCCATTAGCATTACACTTTGATACACTCAATATGCACCGTAAAAAAAAAGAAACCTATCAGATACTAACATATTGGGTAGATGGGAGTTTTTCCTCCCCTAATCAGGCACACAAAAGCAGTGACTACAAAGGATTCTGTTTAGAATCAGTCTTGCCCTGTATATCTCAAGTCATCTGCTCCAAACCAACCCAAACATCATTCAGCCTGTCACAAACTATCACCTTATCTTCTTGAGCTCCTAGTGTCAAACCTACTCACTCACGTATTCAGTGGTGAATGCACCGAAGGCCTTGCACAAAAGCCATCACTATAGTCTTCAGGATTAAATAGTACTTTTTGCTCAATGATTTACTCAGCCACCATCTGATCCTTCCACGTTGGTTCAGCTTCAGTCTGCCACTCTGGAAGTATTTCTTTCCCATCCATTATCCCCTTTGGCATCCTGGATTTACAAATGAAAATTCTACCACAGAAAGTGTTCACTGGGTATATAGCAAGGAGCTAAATATTTTATGAAGGTCAGTTTGAATCACTCCATCATAGTATGGATTAGTATACAGCACAGAACACCACATGAGGCCTTTTGGAGGCATTTTCCAAGTAAAAAAGTATTGCATTTCATCTGTACAAAAGCTTTTGAGACATATTTTTCTCATATAAAATCATTCTGGCACAAAAATGCATACAAACAGCAAGGAGCCAATAATATTAATACCAAACATGCTAAACTGTATTTATTTCACTGAAAACCATGTGTATTTCTGCAGGGAATGTGAAATTGAATTTTAAGTACAGGAAGTGCTCTATTACTGCTCTGGCACTACAATGCAGAGTTGCTTTGTTGTTTGCTCTAAAATAGTAAGCTAAGCCTGTCCAGCCAAGTAAAGTGTCAGGAAGGAGTCCTCTGATCTGTGGCACCAAAATGTATCTCGCTGGTCTCTTGTCAGCTTTCTACTTTATCACACTGAACACATCACCAGTATTAAGACTCCCAGCTGAGACTCAAATGCAATTTCTAACCTCCCTCCAACCCTTGTTCTCCATCAACTCTCTTTACAGCCTAAAGTCCTGCCAGGATTTCTGCAAGAGTGCAAAGCATGGATTAGCTTCACCCCATGAGCCTCCAAGCCCTGCTTGCCAGCCCCCTATGGTAATACGCAAACCAGCAGAACACCATAAAACCTTGCAGAGAGCCATCTCCTATGGCCAATCATGGCAAACATCTTAAGAACAGATACTGAGCTCTGAGGAACCTTGGGTGTGGTGTTATCCCAGTCTTAGGAACCGACTAAGAAAACACCATAAGCGTGCCCACCTCCCAAAAAACACCCCAAAACAATACACACCACCCCCCCCCCCCCCCCCCCCCCCCCCCAAACCAAACCAAACCAAACCCCACAACAAACAAAGAGGGAAGGAATTATTAGCCTGGTCTTACAAGATACTCAAAGCCTCTTCATATTGGGAATAGCAGTTTACCTCAAAGACAGTCCAGTCAGCCTTTCTACCTACAGGCTATTGAGAACAAAAGCTAGTTGCTGACCTCTGATCCCTTCAGCTGAAAAGCAGGGGGGCTTTCAGTCTTCTGCCCCTTGAGAAAGTAGAGCTAGGACTAGAACGAAAAGGCCACAAAAAGCTTTATGCACCAAGAACTTCACGCTGTCTGCCTTGCATTGTTAACACTAATTTGAAATCACTAATTTTTGTACCACTCATTTCACCTCATTTCCTGTCTTTGTTTTCTCCAAAATCTAAATAGCCTGCTTGTTTATACCTTTGCAAAGAGTGTTTAGAAGTTTTATACACTTAGGAAGTTTTATAAGGTTAAAAAAAAGCACGAGTAAGACATACAGTGGGTGAAGTAAGTCCTATGCAATGACAGCATAGCTCCCAGCTTTGAGTACTACCGTGAGGTAATCCATGATACAGTCTCAAAATAACCCAGAGTTACACACAGCATCACTTGATAATGAACATTCTATAAAAGCATAGTTTCCAAACTGTTTTTTTTTGAACTCTTAACATTAAAGCACAAGTAAAAATCCCATATCCTGAATACATAGTCCACAAATTTAAAACTACTTAATAAATAACTCATGGTGCTTTCACAAAAATTAACTCTGAAAAGTTACACAAAGCTTAATGAAAACCATGCATGCACTGGAATTCTACACTCGGTCTATCCTCCAAGTAAGAACACAAGCAGCCCTGCTTATGCTACTATCTTTTAGCCTGTTTATAAATTGTGAAAGGCTCCACTCTTCCTCTCCCAACTCCGCTTTATTGTGCCTTCCTGTTCTCACATGTACTGGCATGGCAGTTCCATTCAGATATTCAGGGAAATCCTGCTCAGCAGAGCCTAGCCACGTACAACACAGCCTCGTCTCCCTCTTCCAAATGGAGCCTCTGGTATAAGCCTGATTAGGTGGCACCTTAGCAGACAATAAAAAGGAAATATCAGCATAAGAGTGAAGTAGCAACACTGCAGCAACACCATTATTCTTTACAGTGCTGTCTATGGTAGCAAATCTTTTCCAGTGATGCTAGAATCAAATAGTTCCCCTCACCTGCCTTTGTTTGTAGTGGGTAACATTGCCTCACAAGTAAGCCTTGCCAGAGCAGAGTAACAGTGGAGTTTTTTCCTGCTTACAAATGAGACGCCTGACATTAAAAGTGGGAACAAAAGTAGAAATAGGAACACTGGTTCCATCTACTGTATTAAGCAACTGGAGAGCCTCTTAAAAACCCTATCGACCAGCACCCAAACCTGCAAGCTTTTGGGAGGCCAGTTGCAACAGTGGCAAGAGCTAATGTGGTGATGTGATGAGTTTGTGATTTATGAGCTTTGCTCAGATCTCCAGAAAAGTCACCCTGACACTATTGTGTCACCCTGAACTTCCCTGTGGCTTAATCACAACTGTGAGTTGCCACAGCTAGAGCACTAATTGTTAGCATGGAATCTCTTCTACACCTGGAAGATAGATAACACACACAGGCAAACGGGATAAAATTATGCTCTCTGGCATATGTAATTTGCTATTCTAATTTGCATAGTTCTTCTAATATCTGACTTGCTACAAGTTCCATACATCTGAAAACTATGAAACAGGATAGACTATGTTCCATACAAAACACTTCCATCTGCATCTCCACTGAAATATTTCTTCCTTGTATATCCAATTGATTTTTCTGCTTCAGAAGTATAAGGCACAGTTTCTGTGAAGCACTCTAATGCATTGTCTTTTTTGTTTTTCCTGGCTTTTATACTCAACAATACAATGCAATTAGCCAAAGTTCTTGGGGGCAACTGAAACGTGGATAATAAAAATCAGAAATGCAACCTCTACTTAGGTTCTTCCAAACAGCCCCCAGAACCAGCACTTCTGTCTGTGCAGTACTAAATGCCTTCTTGAAAGCCAAGCCCTGCGGTAAGACTAAATGACTCAAACCAAACTCATGTCCCTAACCGTTGCATGTAAGATTCTTCCTCGCACTATGCAGACTATGAAACTCCAAGGCCGGGCAGCCTTCGGATCTATTCTAGTTTCACTCTCCATATATCCTGAGGTAACACTTCAGTAATCCTAGTACTGAATAGCCTTCATTAAGGGAAGTTCTAAAAATAAATTAAAGTGCATATTTCCTAAAGTGTTAAAAACTGAAGAGAAAATGAAACTAGCTGGTATGTAATAAAAGTCTTTCTGCTCAGCTTGCGTGACACTTGGCTGAAGATGTTAGAGATTCAAAAGAGGGATCCAGGAAACATATAGAAAGTTTCACAACTTCAAAAACAGAGCAGACCTTTCCCAAAAATCCATATGCAACTTCTAAGGCTACAATTTTTTTTTTTTTTCTTTAACATCTATTATTATCAAGGACTTGTGGCAGTCATGTTCCCTGACCTTTTCATACTCTTATTCTGCAAGAAGAAAAATGCCCTAGCATCTAGCAATTTATTCCTGCATTCTTTAGATTAGAACATGGGACAGAGTGAAAGTTAAATCAACTTAGATCAATTTATCTTCTCTTAAGGCAATTATGAGCATAAATTTTCTAGTTAGGCAAAAATTAAACACAGTGTCACACTTCTGTCAACTTTGAAGGAGTTTAAGTATTACTGTGTTGTCAGTAAGGTTAACAGTGCAGATTAAGGCTCTATTAGTTACTAATTTAGTATGCTAAAATAAAATCAGTAGGCGGTGCTGAGAATACCATGTATGCAGTTCAAGAGTTTTAGCTAAAAGTCATTTTCAGCTGGTCTTCCTGAACCAGCTCATGCATGGCTCAAAGCTGGCCCGAGGACCAGCTGTTGGTTTAGAACTTTTTAGAAAGCAATGGGTACTTGGTGCTTGACTGTGACAAACCTTCCAGCAGACCAAACCAAATCAACACGCAGTCAGCGGGCAGCCTGAAGATTCGTTTCCAAACTACAATAATGCTCCAAACCCAAATACTTATGCAGATTAGACTGTGTAAAAGACACCTTAACGTGCATCATACAAAACCGACAGAGACGAGAGTAAAACTACAGAGAAGTGTGTATTTTGCCCATCTGAGTAAAAAGATAACATTTGCAGCATCTAAAGAATCCTGCCACTGAGCTTGCAGCCTCTATTACATACTCTCTGCTCCAATCTACTTCTAGCTGCAGAGAACAGCTCACTTCATGAAATGAATGATGGCCCTTTTGAACACTGAAGAAAGCCTGAAAACCCTTGTACAGTATATTGCACTTGTAAACATAAAGCCATTCAGAGTATTTCATAGGAATAATACTGTATTAGCGAGGTACCACATTGTGAAAGACTTTCACAGCTCTACCAAGCAAAAGGTTGCAGTAGACTTGTTTAGATTTTTACTTTAGATGCATCCAAAATATAGGTATAGAGAGCTGCAAAAGCAAGGCTACTCCAGAGGAGCCAGGAGAAATAACAACACAAGGAGGGACACAGACCTTACCAACCAGGGTACAGTCCTGCAGCAGCCAAGCAGAACAAAGCTGGTGGTAGTAACAGGTGCTGTCACCCAAAAAAAAGCCTCAGACAAGGCAGGGTAACGAGCAGAACCAGAAAGTCCAGAGAGCACCTCAGGAGCAGTAAGAGACTGGACTGAACACAAACCTGCCTACAGCAGAGCTCAAGCACCAGGGGCCAGGACCTGAGCAAGCTCAAATGGGGCTCCTGGGCCAGTGAGCTGGGGGGGCGGGGGGGCCTCAGGTGAGGCTGGAAAGGGTGATTAAGGTGCACTCAGGGCCCTGGCCATAGGGACAAATCAGCTGAAATAAATTGTACCTACTGTGAAATATATTTAACTCTAGAAGTTGTTTGACAACTTCTAAATACAAAATTAGAATGTATGCCACATATTTCCATGATGCCGGGTAAATGAAAGATACTAACACGTCCCAAGAAAGTAATATGTCTAGGAACATCTTAGATTTCGTCATCGTAATACTGCATTAGTCAAATGAAGAATTTGGTTTCTGACTTCAAACAAAAATTTTAATCTGAAAAATATGTTAAAATATGTTTTAATATGTCATCTTCAGACTACTTCAGCTAGGGTGATATATATGTTTGCAATACGCTAAACTAGATAGTTCACTAATGTCAAAATTAGTCAACCATCAGAATTTGACAAAGTAAATTGCTGAGTTATATTGAACCATCATACTGTGCTATATCCGGAGACCTTTGATCTGTGTGCTGACCTTCAGATAAGGTACCTTCCCAAAACTGAGTCAAATAGTCAGCTTTGGTGGAGAAAGAATGCCATGAATAAACCTTATCAAGAAAATATATAGTTGCTATGTGAACTCAGGATTCTTATTTTAATTTTTATTAAAACAGCAAAATAGTTTGAATTCCCTGGGACAGCATCATCCTGCTTCCCCTAGATTCAGGATGGACCTGTGATTTTTCAGGGCCTGAATTCCCAGAGGCAGTAACTCTTACTGTCTCTTTCTCCTGCCACTGACAGCTTTTTCTATAGCAGAGAAAAGCATATTTTCTGTCTCAGTCAAATTCTTGCTGAAAGAAACAGCACCATCCTATTTTAAACTTAAAATGTTTTAAAAAAATCACGGATAGTATGTGTGCTCAGGATTTATGTTCAAATTTAAAAGGAAAGTGTCAAAACCCTAATCGGAGCTGTCTTCAGAGCCCTTGACCGTAACCCATTACACAATAATCAATCCTAATCTAATTATACTGATTACATGAAATTGCTGGTGAGACTGAAACACAGTATTATCTCATAGAGAAGTTCTACCCTATTTACACACACTGCTATTTTACAGCAGCTGTAAGCATGGAGTGAAATACTACTACTAAATGTCAGAAATTCGTTTAAGACCACTAGACATCCTGCTGCACGCTACAAACTTTTACCAACTATGGTAGTGTGGACCCAGAAGATGCTGCTTCTCCTTGTGTAATCCCAATGCTCAGACCAGGCCATGAGGCACTTTTTGTGAGCAACAGCTACAACTCTCCATGGTGTCAGCAACGATGTGCTGACAGCCTTCCTGGATACAGCAGGACAGCGGAAGACACTTCTGAACTCGAGAATGCCGGGGAAACGCTTTCATGTGTCATCTAATTAAGGGTCATGTCTTCATTTGTAATTAATGAAGAGTCACGAGGGAACATTTTCCAATCCTGTGAATGCCTGAGATCCATTACTGGTTGAAAAATGAGACCAAGAGTAATCCTTGCAAGAAAGAGGTGCTGCTCATGAGAAGAATAAAAGACTTCAAAATGGTTACAACTATTACAACAGCTGTCAGCTTCAACTCGATGTATTTTTGGAATTCAGATTTAGACTTGGCCATGATTACACACATTTTTAAACTTTTAGACTAGAATATGGCAATAGTATAAAGCAGTGGAAGCATTAACCTTGGAAATTTTACCTGATTCATATAACAGACAAGTGTCACAACCGCAGGGTGAACTACTCTTTTGTTCCATTCTTTGCCTCTGGCTGTAATTTCACTTGAGCCAGTTTCCACCCCTTTCTCCCTCCCATCTCATGGCTGCCAGCATCAGTCAGAAGAACCCTCTGCCAATTCAGAGAACCATTTCTTAATTTTCCATTGAAACAACTAGAAGATACCAATTTGTTTAAAACACGTATCTTCAATTTAGATTAAACTTCAGCAAAGTTTTCTCTGTTTTAGGATGGAGTTTCTTATCAGGTTCTTATCTTCTTATGGGAAATCCTCTCTTAGTGGCACCAACCTATTCCAAAGCTGTAGGAAAATGGTTTTCCTGATTTAGTCCAGGGACTTTTGAACAGCCACATCTCAGATCTGTTGTGTAACCTAACTGTGAGGATATTGACTATATTTGGCTGGGTGTTTCCTGCTGGACCTGTCTTTTGTTGGATAAACAAGTATCAGCTGAAAGTGAGGACCGGACCCTGGTAACCTGTGGTCTAAAGATTGCTGTTTTATAGGTCCTTCAGTTCTTCTGAATGTGTGACATAAATAGTTTTACAAGGGCAGTCCAGAGCAATCTTTTTAATTGTTATAATTCTTAAATCTTCCAGCACTGGTGCATGTCAGAAATTCGTACATTTAGGTGTATGTCAGCTTTTGTCTCTTGCACAATTTCCCAAAAGAGCAGTTTGGCCATTTTGCCTTCACAATATTGTCTATAAGGAGGAAGGGGGAATGGCGAGGTAGCCAGAGAAATGGCTTATTTTGAGCTATCATTCTCTGACTTGCTTTTTATTTGTATAGTCTCCTATTAAATAATTCCAGGTATTCAGATGGTAAAGACTGCGGTAACCATAATAACAGAATTCATTAGTTATTTCAGAGGATTTCCATTCCTGTCACACACCGGGAACAAGCGGGAGAATAAGTAACAGGCTCATGTTCTGCAGTGGACGATAAACGTCAGCATTTTGCTCAGGGTTTCTCATACCCTTACTGATACCATTTCATGCTCCACAGTTAGGGCTTCCCATGCTACCTTTCCCAGTTCAGTGAAACTCTGTACTTCAAAATGAAGGAGACAGGGCTTTTTCTTTTTCTTTTTTTTTTCCTTTTCTTTTTCCTTTTTTTTTTTTTTTTTAACTTGCTCATGGCTGCAGAACGCGGTGCCAAAAGAGATTAGAATAACAAAGCTCACGGGCTTCAAATCGAACCATAGAATTCACCTTGCCCTAGTTTGTCTTCCCTCAATAACAATCAACTGAAATTGGACAGAAAAATCTAAATCATTACAAGGCTTTTTAGAATTCAAGATGCGCAGAAACCACAGAAAAATTAATGGTAAAAGCACTAGCGCAATTACTAAAATAGTACTAAAATACTTAAGTCAATGTGTGGAGAAAATTCCTATGAAAAGTAGACATGTATATATGTGAATAAATCCTACTTTGGGTAAAGGAAGAACAAAATTTGCTTTGGGAAAATATATGAAATCAAATGTATAGATAGACTTTTGGATAACTGTGGGTAAAATGTGCATGGTTTACAGTTTGTGGCGAGTACATAAATGAAAAAAACTAAAAGAGGGAAGAAATAAGTAACCTTGTACTTTTTAGTATCTCTTATTTCCACAAATTATAAGGTGAAAGCATTAGATGTTGGACACTTTTGATGCTTTTAAGATTAGATAATTTAGCTAAGAAGCATTATTATCATTATATAAAAAGCTTAAAATATGAATGATAACAGCTCTTAAAAATAGAGTTGGGGGGGTTGGAGTCAGGAGGGTCAGGTAGTTTCTTAGTAATAAATCAGTCTGCTCATTTTCAATAAAAATATTCAATTGTCATTTCTGACATTTTAATTGGAGAAGACAGCTGAAAAATATGACAGGATAAAAGAGAACAGGGACTACGTTAGGAATATTTTTGTGTCTCTAAAACCCTTCTTTTGGACTTAGGCACAGATTTAGTAGGGAGTAAGTAAGGAGCCAAGTTGCTACTCCAAACCCCATGCTAATGGTGGAAACCAGTTTTGGTTCCCCCTTCAGCATCCCACCAGTGGGGAGGTGTGGATAAGCGAGCACCCACGGAGAACTTGTGCCTGTAACAGGGCTCCCGTGTTGGCTTGCTCTGCCCTGGGGCAAAAAGGAAACGTTTGCTGGACAGTGACATTCCCGAGTCAGTTTGGTACGCGCCTAGAGCAGAGCTAGGAATGCCATCTGACGCAGGATGAATACTAGTGAAACAGCCTTACGTTTGTATAAAACGTTCAAGTCACAAGAGAAAAGACAAGCTTTATAAAATGAAAGAAAATGACCTAAATAGGAAGATCTTTAAAAGTTCCTGCAGGAGTTCAATATCCCTAAGGGGAGGAAAATTAAGATAACTCATGATTCCTTATTTGACTTTAAGCACTTCCTCAGTGTGTTTGCTTTCCTTAGAATGAATTTCACTTCTATTTTAGCTTTGACTAAAGTACAATGAAGTCACTGAAGTATACCATATTTGACAAAAAGCCTCACCAATAGGTAACTGCAAATAAAACCAGACTGATTAGTATTTTAACTTTTCAGCTTTTATGCAAAAGTTACGTTTAACTCTGCTTATTAAGAATATTACGGGGGAAAAAATGAGAACCTTCATGTGTTAAATTAGGTGCCAGAGGCAGCCTATGTCGTACAAACTTACTGATATTGGCAAACAGCTTAATTAAACATTTAATGTAAGGACTGCTGAGTACAAAGCACTTTCCTAACTGCATGTTAAATTGTGCACATAAAACCCCCCACACTTGCTAGAACATACTCAATTTCTTCCTGGTGAAAAATAAAGAAGAATAAAAATATGAACTTATATTTTTGCATGTGGTCTTGTGTGGGAGGGGAGGGGGGAAAGAGAGAATGAGAAGTACGTGCAAGGAATTGCCAGGGAAGATGTATGTTGACATTCATGTGAGGCCTATGTATGATAAACAGGATACAGAGCTTTAGCTCTGACCATAATGTTTGCCCCGTGAATCAAAATACATGTGAGAAGAGAGTGTTTCGTAGATGTTTTTTCTGCTGTTTTATATAAATATAGGTTCTTTTGGAAGAGCAATCTTGCTGCCATAAAGCAGACTCCCATGGCTTCTTTTTTCTCATAGTAAATATTTTGCAGCTGGGTAGTCAGGAAACAAATCTTGATGGAGTTCCCAGGCAAAAGAAATGTGCTACTCTTTAATCGTCTGGCTACTGACTTCAGGCTGCTTTTCTCTGGGGGGGGTCAGATAGAAGATGAAGAGAAAGTACACGCACATAAGCACGTCAATCTGAGCAAGCGGGCTTGTAGTCATAAGGCTTAACCTTACAAACTAATACTCGAGGGAGCTGCCCCGCTGATGTGAGAAGCTCTGCCCATTTTCCCATGACAAACTCATATGAATAAACCTTCTGGCCTGCAATTTGCAGAACTGTTCGTGTTTTGCTGGAGTAAAACCAACAGCTTAAAAATTTATGAACTGCACAAGTTTAAAGGCCTTAACAAGTCATAATTTGAGCTTGAAACCTATTTAAAAATTTTTGAAGGAACACAGGAGAACATCACAGTACTTCATACATTTTAAATACAGTGTGTGATGTACCTCCCCCCCCCCATTATTAAATACACAATTACACTGTGTTCCCATAGCCTTTCCATTAAATTTAATAACCCTCTATTTGTGGGTCTAGGAGGAAAATTTGGATACAGGGAAGGTTATAGAATCTCTTTTATTAGAAGTTTTGAAGAACAAGTTAGATAAAAATATGTCAAGGACAGTCTAAGTATACCTTTGCTACACAGAAAAAGTGGAGTGCACTACAGCTTCTCAGGGTCCACTCCCACCCTACAGGCCCATAGTTTCCATGAAGAAAAAGGCCTTTGCACCAGTTTTCCAGAAGATACCTTGAGATCAGGGTTCTCTTTGAGGTCAGGTTTAGAAAACAAGACTGGAAATTCCTTTCAGAGATACAATTATTCCCTAAAACAATCCCTCTGAAACAAAAATCTATAAAAACAAATTGGTAAAGTTGTATTAGGTTTACTAAGGTGAAAATAGTTACAGTTGCTACAGTTGTAAGACTATTTATTGGATATTACAAATTAAGTGGATGGAAGAATTAAAGCCTAAACAAAAGAGTAAGAAGAAGACTGTTTACTGTAACTGTAAATCTAGGTATTGCACCTTTGCCAATATCCTCCAAATTGCTCAAACAGCAACAAAATTATCCACATTGAAAAGACTAAAGGGAAGAAATTAAAGGTGACGTAAAAACTAGCTTTGCTTTGCCAACAGCTAAAAGCTCATCTGCTGCACTTTTTCCCTCATTTTTATTTTATTTTTCAAATTCATTAGTTTTGACTGTCTGCAATAAACTAAAAATTAGGTGCATGGATATACTTACAACTTTTTCAAATACCAAAACTAGCACAGATAACACCCGACTGCCTATCCTATGAATATCCTTAGGGCCTCAATATATACAATAGTGAAACAAATACTGTGAATCAGTGCCTAATAAAAGAAGGGAAATTGATTTTTTTTTTTACCCAAAGATAAATACATTTAGAAATGCAGTAACAGATCAACAATGGCATTCACCACTGAGGAGTCAGATATTCTCAAGATTTTGGAATTTCAGACTTCCTTATTATTGTGCTATAGGTCTAAGTGCAGACAGACAGACAGCCAGCACTAGACTTGTCAAGATTCAATCAGAACAGCTAACAGAACTGCTTTCCTCTTGATCGTATGTGCTTTTTTCAAAGCCATTCTTTCCAGAGGAAAATATTTCCAAGTTGTGGTGTTACTGTAACTTTGTGTCTTGATGCCAGAGAGGAGTTAGGCTGGTCCCTTACTGCAGGCTTCAGCTGTGCTGACGAGATGCAACCCAGTGAAGTGTTCATGGATTGACAGACTCTGTTCAGATACCGCGCTATACTTGGGACTGTAACTGTTCAATGTTTCTGTTCAAAGACACACACAAAACTAATCATTTATAAGCTTGATTTTACATACTTAATGCATTAGGATAAGAAATAACTTTTAGTTGGCCTTAATAAAGTAATATAAATTATAGACTAGTGTATTTTTCCAGATACTTGTGGGAAATGAAAAAATCATCTAGGTATTACTGCAAGAATTATTTCATAAAAGAGAGACTGAAGAAAAGATACTTTGGGCTTTGTGATTTGCTGCAGTATTCATATGAGTGGAACCTGCTGGAGGTGAGAAGAATTGGGTACTGACATAAAGAATTTGGCGGTATGCAGAGACTGGAAAGGCTTGACAAAATTTGCTTGTCAGTATATATATAAAACAATGAACCAAGAGTATGTCAAAATGTCTGATACAGTAACTTGTACAGAGAAGACGGAAGATTAAGCAATAATAGCTCTTTTGGAGCATTTCCCGCTCCATCTTTTGTGTTATTAACAACAAAAGCACTAACTCACGTTCCCCCTGACATCTAAGAACAGAACATAATAATATTGGGCAGTTTCATATGAGGCGACAAAATGGTTTTGATTAGAGTGGACAGAATTCCCTCATATTCATTACTCCAGCAATTCTTCTTGTAACTATGATGAAATGCTTTAAACTTTATGCAACAAATAAGAAGCGAAAAATGAGATTACCCATGCTGAAAGAACAAGCAGATTTTTCTCGGCGTCGGAGCTGTGTGTTAGCGACATCTCAGCTGACCTCAGCAGAGACCAGCAGATGGCTAGCAGAAGCAAGAGAAGTCAGATGGTTTTGGCACGTCCTGTAATGCAGCTACGCACACTGGTACATAAGTCTGTGATGCAAAGAACAAAATTGCTGTTGCATTGTGACCTCTTTATTGCACTTAATCTCAGTATCAATAGCGATTAGAGAAGTTATGAGACTCTTTAAGATTTCAAATTAGTTCTGCTAAGTGAGGTACACCTTGTGAGCTCTCGGATACGATGTACAAATCACCCTGTGTCTTGAAATACATGCTGCCCTTTTTGAGAAGTCACATCTGAACGTTAGATGCTCTTTAGTTTCCAACCATACGTTTCTGTTACGGGTTTTTACCTACTTCATTCAATGGAGGAGAAGCGTATAAAGCTCCAGGTTTTTCTGGTCTGGGCCCTGCCCGATTCCTTTCTCAGGTTTTCCGGTTTCATTTCGCGCTGGGTGTTTATTGCCTCTCTTGTGCGAAGTTGTCAGCAGTAGGGATTTGCCAGCAGCGTGGCGGGTGGAAGGAATGGCGGACAAGGAGCGCAGGGGTGCCGGGGCAGGGAGGGGATGCGGCTGCACATCCTCCCGCTTACCCGGCACTTCTGACATCCCCGCGACCAGCGGGAAGGGGTCCCTCACTCGTGGGCCGCGTGCCATGGGCACGACGCTTGGTGGGGACGCTCAGGGAAGAAGAGGTTGCTGTGGGGCAGAGACTTAAGGTGCAAAACGCTACGCACAAAGCAACTTATTTTCTAAAGCCATTAATTGTGCAACATTACAAGAAGAGGGCTTTAGAGAAAGCAGAACAGATTTGGGAAAAATAACCTGGATATAAGCATTGTTTTTTTCCGGTGCAAGTAGAGCTAGCATAACCAGACTGAACCAGAGTGACTGCTGGCAGCTACCGAGCAAGCTTAAAATGATGCTACTCCTATGTAATAATCTCTAGCCGATGGCGTATGCAAGAGGTGACCATACTTTACAATCATGTAAGCCTGAATTAGTAAAAAAATTGCGTGAACAGTCAAATCTGAGGCAGCCGTTGTACAGCAGACAAGTAATACCTTCGCACTACTGATGGCCTCCGCCCACAGAACTGGCTGGGGAAACAGTCCCCCAACACCGTCTCCCCGGTGTGTGGGGCCTACCCCCCACCGATGCCAATGCCATCCGTAGGGCTGAGTTATCGCGGCTGCATTTCAAAGGCACTGACAAGCACGGCCCTCGCATGCCCATCTTCCGCGGCAGCACGCCCTCGGTCCCGGTCGCTTTTACGGTGCTCAACGATTACCCCGCACCGGGCCTCGTTTCCAGTATATCTTTTAATGCCTCCGTGTTCCGGTGGATAACCCGCACCTCCCTTAACGCCATGATCTGATTACACGGAATACCATTAGGGCAGCCCTTGACCCCTCGCTCGCTACCGCAGCTCGTAATCGCCGGCCCGGCCTCCGCCGCAGCTGCCGTTACCGGCCGCCGGGCCGGGCCGGGCCGCGCGCGGGCGGCGCTGGGCCCACGTGAGGCGCGCGTGCCCCCGCCCCGTGACGCCGGTTGCTATAGCGACGTGCGGGCGCGCCAACCTCCGCCGCGGCCGCGCCGTTCGCCGTCCCCCGTCCCTCCCGCGGCGGCCCCGGCGATGGCGGCAGAGGAGGAGGGCGACGTGGAGTGGGTGGTGGACACCATCGCCGGGTTCCTGCGGGGGCCCGCCTGGTCCATCCCCATCCTGGAGTTCATGGAGCAGAAGTGCGAGGGTGAGCGGCGGGGCGGGGCTGGGCCGGGCAGGCCCGGGCCGGGGCGGCCTCCCCTCGGCCCCGCGGCGGGGGGGGCGCGGGTCCCCCATACCCACCCCCGCTCGTCCGCTACCTCCGGGGGGGCCGGGACGGGGCTGGCGGCCTCAGCGGGGGGCCGAGAGGCTGCAGGGCGCCGGGAGCCTCCCGGGGCGGGGGGACACGCCAGGCCCCGCCACGTCCGCGGCCCTGGCCCCTCACCGCCGCTGCAGGCACCGGTCGGGGCGCTCCCTGCGCGGCGGCACCAACCCCAGTGGTTCTGTGCGGGCAGCGGGCGTTTGGCACATCAGACCGGTGTCCCGTGTTGGCGGCCGTCCCCGCAGGCGCCGTTCGAGAGCGATCCCCGCTGAAGGCTCGTCAGGCTTTGCATAGCCTTAGCCACCGGTTTTAGGGAGGGGGCCCCTCGCCCTCGGAGTGTCGGTCTCCCCCGAGCAAGCGATTTTTCAAGATGTGGCAGTTTGCAGTCGTTAGCTCGTACAGGGGATTATGGCATGAGCTTACAGCATGACACCTGAGCGAGTTCTTCGTTCTGCTGCGTGTAATACCCTGACGTGGCTAGAAAGCAGTTGGAGGCCTTTAATACTTTTCCATAGCTAGATGTTTTTCCTTAGGAAACTGGACAGTACCATTGAAATAGCTGTCTGGCCAGTGGCACAGACAAGTAGAAGGCCTGAAGTTAAATTCCTGCAATTTTGTGAACCTTGGCAATTAAGAGATGAGAAACCGTAAGTTAGTACCTCTCAAAAAATGAAATTCAGCACTAAAAAGTCAACAAAAGTTATCGGTTATGTTTTGTAGGCAGTCCTGTACATGAGTTTAGTTCAGAAGTAAGTCTAGTTAAACTTCCTTTTCTTCCTCAAGAAAGAGCTGAGGGAATCATGGAATAATTTGGGGAATGCCCTGAGTAAACTGGAAGTATAGGCAGCGAGAGGGGGGACTGGGATAGACCTGTAGCTCTATGTAAAGGTGCCTGAGGAGACCCATATAGGCATACATGTGTAGTGAGGAAAGCAAGAAATAGACTTTCTGCAGTAGAGCTTTGGCTAAATTAGTTCTGCTACTTACAGAACAAATTTTCTGCTGCCAAAGAACACCTGGATCCTTATGGTACCAGAATAATGACAATTTGGGCAAGTCTGAAAGCATTGCACGAGTGCTTTAGAAAAAACAAAGCTTCCTTTTGTGATTATTGAAAAAAGAAGTGTGTTTGAGAACATGATGGGCCGCGATCCTGCCCAGCCTGCAGACATTCACACATAAGTGTTAAAGCATGTTGCCGTAGACTAATTTGGGATGACTTTCTGTGGCTACTATGAATAAAATCTGTTCCTTTAGTGTCACCTGACAGGACGTAGGATTCATTAATAATTTTAACGTTAAAATACTGAAGTTAGAAAACTAAGGATTCCAAATACATTTTATTTCTAGGGACTTAGTAACATCAAACTCAAAGTAGAATTGTTCTTGCTATGAATGTATTCTACCTGCTTACGCTTACTCCTTCCTCCCCTCCGTCCTGCTGTGGGCTCCAGAACAGCTTCTGTAATGGTTGGCCTCAGCGGGGCCGGCCGAGTCTTTTGTTGCGCAGTCATTCTTCTTAGGACCCATTAAGAATTTTTATTTCATGTTCAGTGAAACAGACGCACCTCTGATTCAGATCACAGCTTCTAAGCAAGTTCCTTCTCAGTTATCCTGAACTGTTTCTACCCTTCCCAAGCTTTGCATGAGGCGAGATCATTGTGAGTACGTACACCTTTCCCTCATGTGCTGGGAAATGAGAAAGGTAAAGCTGCTAGACTCTAGAAGCAATAGAGAAATCTAGACTAGAAGTTTTCTCTTGGGACATCTGCCTAAACTTGAGGTCGGTCAACCATTTTGATTACCATGCAAAGGGTCTAGGTTTAGGAATCGGGGGAATTGATTATCCCTCTCTGGAGCAATGATCTCTCCTTAGAAGGTTGAGGGGAATTTACTGGCAGTAAGAAGATTTATGGAACCTCTGTAAATTTCCATGGGGTGTGAGGCAGGCTTATATAATGGTCGCTTCCTGCCCGTTTGCTTCTACAGAAAAAATTGGAGGAACAAAGTAGAGCAATCACTTGCAGTAAATGGTCTTCCAAGGTATTGTTTGTGCTTCAGAGTGCTGTTGGACGACTCTCAGAAGCTACTGAGAAAAAAGAAAAGGCTAAAGAAGTGTTACTGCAATGCTAGGGTTGCTAAGAAGCACAGTTAAAGAAATGGGAAGTTTTAGTTGCAGATCTGTGCTATTTGCTTTTCCTTTCTATAAATGTACTGTGCTGATCCCATTGCTGTTTTTTTTTACTGAGGTATTTTGTCAGGACAGAATTCTTTTTGTTCTCAAAAGATTTAGTCTTGGGGCTGAACAAGCAAATTAGCAACATTTTGATTAACTGACAATAATTTGTGATTCCTCAAAAATAGAATTTGAGTTTTGGTAATTGGTATGCAAGGAATTTATTTTGGAACTGTAGTTACGTAGGCCAAGTCCTTGCACTTCAACTTATAAATGATCCTAATGGTTTTCTATCTGTTGATAATTGTTTGCTCTGCCCGCCCCCCCCCCCCCCCGGGATTTGATTAATTTCTCATGGCTTGATTAATTTCCTTTTATGTGGCCGTGAAACTGAAGTTAAATCCGTGGGTATGTATTTAAGGCAAGAGGGCTTTTCAGTTTTATTCAGATGTTCCAAGGTATTAATTGAAACATCACTTTGTATATCGATTAGCTTGTTAATCGTTTTGAGCACCAGAAGATAAAGACAAGGTCCAAAAGGAATAAACAGATATTGTTGCCTGTGACTCCCTCAGGTTTGCTTACCCGCTCTTTTCCGCGAGGTGAGATGAGTCAGTGGCTCAGGCTAGCGGGGAAAACTCAAACTTGACCTAACTCTCATCCCGTTTGAGGTGTCCTAGCGAAGATTTTCAGTTTTGACAGGAAAACGATGAGTTTGTCTCCCAGGATATCTGGGTCCCCTGGCTTATCTTGATACGATGGTTCTTCAGATCTTTATTCCTGTTGGGTGACCAAAGACGCTGTGCCAAAATCTTAAGGAAAATGATGACTGCATGATTTAGGAGCCCTGACTCAAGAAAATCCAAGGTCTCCATTCAAAGCACTCCTTAATGCCACTTAACTCAGAGGAGATGCTGACTGCAGCTTGCTTTACTTGGCTCTTAACTTCATCCCCTTTTTGTTCGGAGCTGGAGAACAGAGAGCAGTTTGTGCAGGCTTTCCACTCTGCTTTCCGTGTTGTCCTGCAGCTGTGGAAGGAGGAGGACGCCCTTGGCAGCGCGAGGCTAGCTGTTGGCACGGACACTGAGGAGTGACATCCCCGTGCCACCACTCCTTCGGGTGCCCAGGGCGGGAAGGAGCGGTAGGAGGTAGAAGGGAGCAGAGAAATAAAGACAGAGGTTGGGGCCTGCAAGAGCTGCAAGGGAGATGCTCCAGAGGGGAGGAGATGCGGAAGACAACAGGGGCAGTTAAGTGTCTTTACTCTATTGGGTTTGGTAATATGGTGGTTGCCATAGGAGCTGAATCTTTTTTCGAGCAAGATTTACAGTACTTTTCCTACCATTTGAATTTATTCCTGGATATTTTTAAAGCTTTTCCTTTTTTTTTTTTTTTTAAAATCCCTTCATTAAAAAATAAATTCCCCTGTGCAAAAATGAAACAAAAGCAAATGTTGGTTTTCCACATTATGCCATTTAAAAAGCAAGTTTCCCTTGCTTATTTAGAGGGCCTGAACTGTTTGATTAGACTTCTATCGTTGCATTGCTGTAAGTTGTTAGGAAGTGATGCGAGTGTTTTCTGTTTTAGGAACAGCCGTCTTGCATCATCCATCACATCTTAGCACGGTTCAGAGCGACATTGCCTCAGGGCTGTCACAGCTGGGAAATGATGCTCTCTAAAAGCTGCTCGGAATTTGTGTGAAAGTTATACTGGTTCTATGCACATCAGTACCATCTTCCATCAGAAATGCCATATATATATATATACATACACACACCAAATCACACTCATTCACCAATTTAAGCAGAATTCCCATTCTTCAAATGCCTTCAAAGCATGCACATGGGAAATGACTTGTCCAACATATAGTGGCTAATCTTGAAGGGGATTGAGGAAGTCTTATTTCTAAGCCTCTGCTTTAATTGCTAGGTTTTACATTACCTCTGTTCATTGTTGACATTATAAAAATGTAAATTACCCGCCCCCCCAGTTTTCAGTTTCTCTTATTTTCTGCTTCTTCCATCTATTCTGCAGTATGGAGGTCATTAGCTTGACATTTCCAGTCAAGAGTTCTTAATACAAACTTACACGAATATGATTAATATGACCTATACTATACAGATGCCCATTTTGTCTAAATCACGATAGATATAATGAAAAAATAACTTACCTACACCAGACTTCCTCTTTGGGGTTATCTGTTTTTATGCAGGCAGGGTCTCATTTTCCTGCATCACCTTGGCTTCTTGCAAAATGAATGGCATTTTTAAAAAAAATGGTTTAAGTCATTAATACATCCTCCATGTAAATACATGTAGAGAGCGTGAGAAATTTCCTGCTTTGTGCATGTCATCTGCTGTCTTAGAACAATCTTATGCAAGTTCACATGGTAGTTCTTAGATTAAGTCTTACCTTTTAGTGTACGGACCTGCTGAATCTTCAACTTGCTTAGAGATCTGCTCCTATTATGAAGATACGTTTTCCTGGTATTAAATGATGAAATTTAATTACATTAAATTACCAAAAGTACATGCTTAGCTTGAAAGTGTGGAAAAATATATTATTATTATTATCAATCATGGCCAATATTTTCATATGATTAAATATATTACCTTGTAAAGGTTTACCTTTCTCTTTAAGGCATAAGTTAATTTGTGGTGTGTATTTAATGTCCTTAAACACTAACTCAAAAATCTGTATCTATCTATATTTTTTTTTCTTTTACAGTTTTTGATGATGAAGAAGAAAGCAAGTTGTCTTATACAGAAATTTATCAGGAGTACCAAGCTCTGGTGAGCATTATTCACTATTTGTGGTAGATTTCTAAGAAATATAACTTAAAATGTTAAAGTAGTATTTAGATGAACTTCTAATTGTGTTATCTTTGTTATTTAGAATTTTCTAATATTGCCTGTTATGTGTTATTTAGAAATCCTTTGAGTCATAGTTGTCATATGCATTTTTATGCTTAAACACCAGATATGTAGAAAAGAAACTTTAACACACAGACATATCTCTTATGCTGTGTTACATATTTTTCATTAATATAGCCACTAGCTAAAATACTGTACTTATAAGCTTGATAATCTTCATATTTTCTGTCACATTAAAATGACAAAGAGCACGATGTCTTAGAACATGTATAACGTGTTTTGTTCACTAATGAGTCTGGTAAATCTTTTGAATTAACTTTCAAGTATCAGAAAAAAACACTGGAGATTTTTGGGGAATGCTTAAAATAGCTATAAACCAATGCACACAAATTTCTAAAATATTTTTTTGTTACAAGGCTTGGTAATACTTGATGTTCAAAAGCCTCAGTTGAATAAATACAGACCAACATCCATTTTTGCTCTGACCCTGAAGGGTTTCAGGCAAACAGCCTTTTACCTACAAGGCAAACAATGATGAGGAATACTAGCCAGGAGCCTGGGGAAAAGGTAGAGAAGTGAGATTCTTGGAAACTGGAGAAGCTAAATTAAGTAGTAATCAAATTTAGCAATAAAAATGCTTATTTTGAACAGTCCGTGAAAGTAAATAAGCCTGACATATCGGAAAAATCAGTTATACTATTGCAAAAAAGACTCATATGATTCTTAGGGAAAATTGTCTTAGAAAGTAAGGCTTATACTTTCTTACAGGTTGAAAAATTACTAGAAGACTATCTTAAAGAAGTTGGAATTAATGAAGAGAAATTTCAAGAAGCTTTTTCATCTCCTCTTGCAAAGACACACACTTCACAGGTATTGTCCTTTGTTAAGGAATGTATAGATTTAATTTTTAGCTTTATATTTTCACTAATACAGCAGGGTGGAGATGAAACTTTGAAAAGTTTTCTTGTTAAAACTGTAATTTTCTAAAACATAATGTGTTTGTTTATATTATGAACTTTGATCAGAAAAATGCACATCTTGAAAATAACGACATATTTGTGTGGTGTCAGACCTTTTTGAGATTCGTCGTCTACGCTTTGTATTTTCTAAAACAAACCTCTAAGCTTAGGGTGTTTCTGACACCGGTATTTGCGTATTTGTCAGCTTTATGTTAGTCTTCAGTCCGTTTACAGTAGCAGACAGACTTAAAGATTAAAACAATAGACACACTCCATAAAATAAAAGATGTTTTCCTCTGATTTTATAATAAACCAGTAAAACCTGTAAGATAGACGTTGGCCTTGAGATGACAAGGTATGGTTAGGCAGCCCTTCACCTGCTCAAAGATACCTTTCAGAATTGTCTCAGGTATATTGGGCAGAGGAGCGGGAGCTTCTGCTGCCAGTTTAAATCGGGCTTTGTTGACTTATCTCCTCCTAAATGTGTAACAAGCTTCTTCAGAGCGTGCATTCCTCGCCCAAGCTTACGATTTTGTTCAGGAAGTCAAATGAATTGCAGTTGTAAACTTACACTAGGAAACCCTCCAGGGTTTGTGATAATATTATTGTAGACATGTTGGTCTAAAGACATAAACCATCAAATTCTTTTCTTGACTATGAGCTCAACTGGCATGGCTGGAAAGATAGATAGGAGAATTAAATATAATTATTAAAAACATGCTCCACAGAAAGTAAATCTTAATATAATTTCAAGCAGACTGAGATGGTTATGGTTTCTCTAGGGTTTTTAATTCTGTGCATATCTTCCCTCCCACAGGCCATCTTGCAAACAGTGTTGGCAGCAGAAGATTTTAGACTATTTAAAAAAATGATGGTACAGAAAAATATTGAAATGCAATTGCAAGCTATTAGAATCATTAAAGAAAGAAATGGTAAGAAGTGGTAAATGTGGGGTTTCACTTCATCTTTTTAGTCTTCTTTTGATAACTATGTAATCCGTTCATAAGTGAGTATAGAGCAGTGGTTCAGTTCCAGTTGAAGCTAATGGAAAGCATTCGGTTGATTTTACTGGGACTAGGATTTCAGTGCTTAGACCGTGGCTTGTATTCTCAGTGACAGCTGTCTGTATTCCTTTTTAAATTAACGGATTTTTCAGTCCTGTTTTTCTGTCTAAATTTTTCTGTGAAACTTGACTTAGTTTTTTTGTTAAAGAATTTTGGTGATAATTTTGAGTGTTAAAACAATTACATCAGTTCATCAATAATGACAGTTTCAGTTATGCTACTTGCATAGCTGCAGTGCTGTACTATCTGCCGTGTTTACTTTGCAGTTCACACTGTACAGCTGCATATGAAAAATCCATACAGAAGCAGAAGTTACTGCCTTCCCCGTTCTAATACATACATGTTTTAAAAGAAGAGAAAATAATTTACACCCAACGCTGCTGCTCTGTTGCTGTTTCTGAAAGGATTTTCATCTACCCGCTCCTTTCTTCCATGTCTTTAGTTTTACCATTTTGTTTTGTCTTCTTACCGCATGCATGTTTTTTTCAGAGAATAATTTTTAAATTTCAAGTTTCATATAACAGCTAAATTTGAACATGGGTTAGTTAGTCCTGGCTGAATTACAGTCTATAGGAAATGCCATATCAGGGTCAATGCAGAGTATGGCTTATGCTTTACCCTTAGATGTGAAAACTTTCACAGTTCAGAAACCTTTGCTTTTTTGCTGCTAGCCACTCGATGCCCAGGATCTAGAATCTTTTTGGAAACAGTTACAGAGAGGAAGAATTAGATGTATTTTTTTTTTTTCTTTCTCCTCTCTGCCTGAAGAAGGATGCCAAATGGAGTACAAAATAATTTTCTTTAGAGTAATGCATAAATTTTGCCACGTTTTTTTTATAGGTGTGTTGCCTGACTGTTTGACAGAGGGTTCTGATGTATTCAGTGAAATTGAACAAGAAGAAATGAAAATACTGAGGGACGTTCTAAGGTAAAAAATGAATCAGTCCTACTTCATACATTATTTTAAAATAATAAAAAATATAAGTATGTAGGGCCTAACTCTCCCAGCCTTTTCCAGGAAACTGCCTTCATCTTACAGATGACATGAATGTTCTTGTCAAAATCCTACCTAAGAGAAAATGAATGGTGCTAGACAGTGGGCGTGAGCAGGAATATTTCAAGACTGAGAGATAACCGCTCCGCCAGGATGAACTGTCTGGTGATGCATGGAATGATGTGCAACTTTGAGCCCCATCATTTCTGTTCTCCCCTGAATCTCCGGGTAGACCTAAAGTTAGACCTGGGTTAGATGTCTCTGGACAATAGGGGCACACTAGCTGTAATCCATTCCGGGACCACCCTAAACGTTAAAGCCTTGGAAAGGCACGTTCTGCTTTTGCAGTAGGCTTTATTCCTTTCTACAGCTTCCTTCTTAGTTGTGTTCAATGACTGTTGCTGTGATGTAAGAAGATGTGTGAGGACTGATACGACTTCTGTAGATTCTCCTCCACTCCCAGTTCACACGTATATATAAAAATAATCTTAAACAAACATAATCTAAAACAAATCTTAATACCAGATTAATCCATCCAGATTATATTAAATTATGCTATTTTCCCCTGTATTCTGGAAATACTTCCCTCTCTGTCTTTAAACCAGCAAATGAAACAAGGGATAGATCAGCCCTGGAAATTCTTACACAATTATTTTTGCACAGGGAAAGACAGACTGAGGATGGTGGGTTCTGTGTGTTTATCATGATTCTTTATTTCTATTAAGAATACGTTTTCATTTAAATCATGGAAATATTTTGGACACTAACAAATTCACATTATCTTGTAATTGTTTTGATAGTCCTCAGATATTTAAGCAGTGCTAAATTCACCTAAAAGTCACAGATACTAAAGATGTCTGGAGTATTTACTTGTATTTTGTGTTACAGGAAATCGAAGGAAGAATATGAAATAGAGCAAGAAAGGAAAAGGACTGAAGAAGTGAGTATCTTACCTTTCCAGATGAGTTATGCTGATGATTAAGAAATACTCCGGTATTCCTGTCCTGGGTGTCGACTGTATCACCTTAAGGCAACGTGTACCATCCTAAGCAAATAAAAGGTCTGTCAGGAAGGTCTTACTGACACTTCTTTTTGAAAGGTCTGTTCTGTTGTTTACGTTTTCCTTGATGCTATCTTTGACACTAGTGCTATACATAATACCATCAGCCATTTGGTGGAGCTCATACGATAAGCGTATTCCCCCTCTTCAGTATCTGAAGTCTAAAATCCTGGCAATGGATGTCAACCTTTCAGATCCAGAGAACATCTGAATTACTAATATTGTCAAGATCAAAGAGACTTCAAAGTATAAGCTTCTTAGAGATTACAGCACTCATAATCCTTCAGGAATTTTAAGGATCACTTCATAGACAGTATAGTTATTCATTAAGTCTGCACAGTACTGCCAGAACCTAATCACCAGGAACCAGAAATCCTCTCCAAGTTAGACCATCACTTGGTCTCCATCAGAGTAAACCATGTGGAAAGGTAACTGAAGGTAAACGGGGACTGGCTAAATTGCCAGTCGTTCAGCAACTGAGAAACAAATTGAAATGGAAATCAACTACAGTGGAAACGTGACATTAAACCTCCCCTTCGCTGTGAAAACATGTAAAAATGGCTGGAACTATAGGCTGTTTGAAAAGGGAGCAGAATTGCTGCTCTTTTCTGTCATTAGGAAACGGAGCATAGTGAATTTGAAAAGAAAAAGCACTGTTTCTTCAGCCTGAACTGACAAAGGAAACTGCCTGGAGACCAAATGTCGCCACTACAGAGGGCGACGCTTTATTTCCAATCCTACTCCCCAGTTCAAACCCATGATAGGTGCAGACGATAGCTACACTACTGAACACAAGTCCTAAACAGCTGGGATATTCTACCAAATTAAACCTCTCGCCCGGTGTCTGACACTGTAGAAAAGTGGTGACAAAACTCTTCTTTTCCAAGTTACAATGGTAGATTCCAGGAAATGAGTCACCTGTTCTACTGGATTTCTCACAAAACAACCTGGAAACTCAAGCTTTGGCTCATTCTAAGAATTCAAGTTGTATTTAGATGCAGGCTTATCCAAATCTTTGTAGACCGGCCAAGAATATCGATATTCTTGATAAACAAGCCAGATTACAGAGGCCCCAGTCAAGTTCACCTGGACAGAGAAGGTGATAGTTATTGCTTAATAATGTTTTTGTTAGAGAATGCTTTAATACAAAATAATTTACTATTTCGATGAATGCTGGGGGGTCTGACATGAATTAGATGGTTGATGGACAGCGTAGACATTTTCTGGGCAAATCCCAGCTGGCTTTACTGTTTTCAGAGGTGAGTTGCATCGTCAAGATTTCACAGACAAGTGTAGAAGTGAAACAACGGTGTCAGAGATTATCCAGACCTGTTTCCATTCAGCTGAGTATTTCTCCATTTCTATAGAAACTTCAGTATACGTTCCTGGTTCTCTTACTGTATTGTATTTTTCTGGGGGACAGACGTCTGCTTGAAAGTCACATGCAAAGTGTGGCAAAAAACCCGCTATATTATCTATTTGTAGCTGGGAAACAAAATACCAATTTACCTAATATTCTACATTCTGATTGTTGATTAGGGAACAGGTTTTGAACTAAAATAGAAAAAGCTGATTTATGACTATAAGCCAGTAAGAACCTTCCTGTTAGTAAAACAAAACAAGTAGTTTGCTTTTGTTCTCTTTGACAATGCAGTACGTAGTATAAACAATACAATTTTAATGCCAAGTTCTTTTGGGAGCTTGCTTTGTGTTGATAGTTTAATGCCTGAAGTACAGTGCTGGGAAAGGTAATGCTTAGTTTTGTTTGTTTGTTTGTTTTAATTTAAGGCACAAGATAAACTTAAATCACCAGATGTTACCCACAGTTTTCCAGGAGATTCGAGAGAAGCTGTAAGAGTTAAGGAATCCACTGAGGGAGCTGATGATTCTGAAGAAACTCCAAAGTTTTCATTAGGTAATTTTATGGGAAGGTGCAATGCTTTGAGCAGGGTATTGGCACTAGGTGGCCTGCAGAAATGCCTTCCGACCTGAGTTGTTTTGTTATTCAGTGATGATGTAAGTCATCGCCGATTGGAGGAGGAATACAGGAGTCTAACAGCTCTTTTCATCATTCAATTTACTGTGCATATGCCACCATCACTGTTAAGAACAGTATGTTCCCTGTAAGCAACTATGAATCACTTAAAGTTATGATTTCTCTCCCTGTGTGTGGCCATTATAGATTTAATTTATAATTGTACAACGTATCTTGATAGCAATCGAATATTTCTGAAGGAACCAACCTTAAAAGGTTAAGATTCATTCAAGCTGAATTGTCAGACCACCAAACTGAATCTTTGCCTGTGGTTCAGATTTTTGTTACTCATTTTAATCTCTTCAATTTTACATTTTTGTTTTTGAGTAGGATTGTGACACTTACCAACTTACAAAACCAAGGAGAGCTCTTTTAAGTAGTCTTGAACTTTACCAAAGTTATGTAGTGAAAACTGAATTGTTTTGTAGATGGTTATTTACTGGAGAGCACGACCAAGCCAGTGCTTTTTCAGGGAGGAGAGAAAAGGGAATCGCCGAGTGTGATGGAGGTGCTCTTGGTATGTTTGTGCTGCAGCTGAAGCACAAGGGTGCTGACCTGTTCAGGAAAGCAGGAAGATTCTTGGGTGATAAGGAGCTTGTGTATGTGTGTACACATGCACATATAGGTATACAGGTATACATAGGTGATCTTCAAAACCAGGTTGCGTCTCAGTGGGATTTGCTCTCTTACGAGTTTGTGAAAAAATTGTAACTTAATATTCTAAGGTCACTTCCAAGAATGTAATTCCAACTTTGGGAAATAATAGTCTGTGCTGTCTTTAGTTACGTTTCCTGTGTCTAGTACTTGTCTTTGTATGCATTCACACTGGAACGCTCCATATCGCAGACGCTTGAGCTGGACACTTTTAGCCTTGGTAGTACCCTTTGGGGCACGCTTGCTCCGTGCTTTTTCATTTGATGGCCATTAAGAGATGAAGTGGTTGTAGGACCCTCTGCTTTTTTAAACCGAGTTAGTGTCTTTCACATTAGGAAACTTAAAGAATAAATTGTGTCACTGACCTTTTAAAATATCTTTTTTTCCCCTTCTGTCCTTCTCCTGAGGTTTTGTTACATTTATCTGCACTCTTCTTCTCTCCCTTCTACCCTCGGAAGTATGCAGAAGGCCTGCAGGTGTACTCGCATTCTGCTCTTCTCCCAGCCTGCTTTTACTCCTCTTGTTTTTGCATAGTCGTGCCGCCTTGCAATGGTGCCACTAAACTACGTCTGTCCTGCAGTGGTGGTTTTCCTGTTTCAGGAGGAAGGCACGTTCTAGCAAATACTCTGTCTGCAGCACTTAATCCTGTGCTTGAGAGACAGGGGATCTTGGAGCTCAGGAGTCAAGACTTCTCGGCACTGAGGGCAGCCCTTCTGTGCTGTCTGTGTGCCTGCTCAGCTCGTGCTGGGCATTCCCATGCTCTTCAAATGCCAAAGAAGGGACAGGGCTACAGAAAGTTTTAGCTCCTTGGATATCTTCATCCTTGTAGAACCGGCATCCTGTGGCAGCATACCTGTCCAAAGAGGCTACTGAGAAAGTTTGTCACAGCTTATGCTCCGGTATCACCTTTTAGAAAAGTGGGTTTGGGTAGTGGTGACAAAAATCAAGAAGAATCTTCTTCCAGGCCCCTTTCCTCATACAAAACTGAGGACCCGCCTCCAGACCAGTCTCATGTTGCCTGCTTCCAAAACACGGGCTCCCAACTAAAGGTTCGTCTCGGATAACGGGATCATATCCCTCTGCTTGACTTCCTTCCTCTTGGTGCCAGATACAGCTCTGGGAACGGACACCGCAAGAACGTTTCAGTAACAGTTTGTGCCCCTCGAGGGTGGCAGAAGAGCTGCTCTTCTCTCGCCTCGGTCGGCCCCTGACCCTCACAGCCCGCCAGACCTGTGCTCAGATCCTGGCTCCACGTTCTCGCTCGTAGGGTCGCGTTACCGAGGAACAGCACAGCTCACCTTTCTTGACCTGAGCGTGGGGAGGAAGCCCAGACCTAGGGCGTATCAGCTGCCTTGGCGACACGGCCCTTGCGTGAACCAATTCTCATAGTCGGGAAAAGGAAGAACTTATTTTCCTTTGTTTTTCCTTCCCTCCAGTCCGGCATACATTTCTCTTCCTTCAGATACGCAGCACTTTTATTATCTTTTGTTATTTCCCCTTCACATTGAGACCCAGGATTTCAGTTTCTGGGCCCCTTAAAGTTTTCCACTGGATAATGAATTCAAATTTAATGGTAGTTGCCTTAATTTTCTTAATGTCACTTTGGTGAGCCCCTTACAAATAGTTTACAGGTCGGAGCTTGCAAAACCATTCCTCCTGTACTTTGACCACCCAACTTGTTGCACTACAGAGAGATCAGAAGGGTGAATTTCACAGTAAAGGCCGGAACGCAAGTGACCTTTGCGGCATTCTTGGACGACGCTTCCCTTTCTGGATACCTGCAGGGCAGCTACTTCAAAAGCTGCACTCGTGTCGGCACCGAGCTGCGTGTATCACGCGGATAAGAAGGATGCAGCATTTGCTGGAGTGGTCCTGGGTGCTTGTGTCTTGAGAAGATTCTGAAGTAATTGTCCACATGGAAGAGAGTGTCGCTTAGTCACCCACAGTGTGAATGTACATATAGACGAGTTCTCAAAGGAGAAAAACTGTTACGTACCAGTAACTGTAATTCTTTGAGGCGCGTTGTCTATTTGTACATTCGCTATCCACCCTCCTTCCCTTGTCTTCTCAGTATCTTTTCAGGTTCGTGGGTTAAGTGACACTGAGGGTCCTATGATCACATCCTACAGGTACTGCTAAGACACAAACATCTCCAGCTTGAGTGTTTGCGATACGGACAGCAACAGTGTCAATTTACACACACCCCCCACACTTCCAAGGCCTGCTTTCTGGTAAGTAGCTTTCCTTCATCATCGTGTTGGCTATGGCGTAGGTATTAGGCACGCAGCGTGTGGTTTTGGGGGGGTTTTCCCCTCTGCTGTTTAATCAGAGAGCTGTAGTGTGAGGATTTTTTCTAGCAATTCTACCTCTGACCTCTCATGGTGCCTCTAAGAACTTTTATCCATTACAAAAAGACATTCTTTGGAGCATCAAGACTTCCAGCAGACATATTCCAGTGAAATACAAATTCTTCAACTTGACCTTTGTTTTACACTTCTGTCACGGTTTGTTTTCTGTACTTTGAATAGCATTTCCTCTCCTTTGCCCTTCTTCCTACTTTTTCACAATTATATATCTTGTAGTTTTCTGTACTAAAGAAAGCAGCAATGTTGAAGAGCTGGATGTATATTACTGGCTCTAACTTAAAGAAACCCTGCCCTAGCTTCAGTGGAGCTGGCTTTGCCATCTGTCCAGTAGAGGCCAAGGAGAGTAGTTGTGCCTTAATGCTCATGCAAGTTCTCTCTCAACGTTACAGCAAAAATCCACGGTCCAGCACTGTACAATTGTAATTAGCTACATTCAGGTACGTGTATCAACTCGGGTATTATGGGTAGACTCAAACTGACTGAACACAGTAAAATTTGGATTTCACTACCTGTATTCTTGCATCTATATGGATGTTTTCAGGCATGTTTTAAATCAAAAGCCTCTTCATTTTTAATAAAAGTATAGCAGGAGCAGCAACTTACCTTACACAGTAGTAGTTGCAGGTCAAGTCAAAAGGAGTCTTAGTACTGAAAACACACCCCGCTCTGCGGTCTGGTAAGCGAAGAGGCTTTGGCTCCAGCGTCGCTGACCACGCTGCCATCCCACACGCCACGGAGTTCGGTGGGATGCGAGGCAAAACGAACCTCGGCACCTGCAGCGATAGGAAAGGCGCAGCTGGAATCACTACAGGGTTACTTTTCCCTGTCAGCACAGGCCGCGGTTGTCCAAGCACAAAGCGAGGGGCGAGCAGGGTATGGTGCAGGACCGTTTCACAACGATTCATAATTCATTGCAGTAGAGGTACTTACGATGTAAAGCGTTATTTAATTGCTTTCCTAGTGCAAATACAGTATCTGTCTTTTGAGAGAAAGGGGCTTTTTATTAATAAAAAGGGGAGAAATGTGATCCCCCCCCCCCCAGTTTTCCATTTCATCAGAAGAGACATTCCTGGATATTGGAAGAAACACAGATTTATTTTTTTTATTTGATATATTTCTGTTCTTTCTAATTGTTTTCTATGTAAAATTGCTGTTTAGAGGAATCTCGGCAATCCGCGAGGGAAGACTTAAAACCAGTGCGCCCATTACAAAAAGGAACAGAAAGCTTACCTCAGCCGTCTTGTACCAAAGGGAAAGAGGACGTGAAGAAAGGGGCAGCTGGAAAATGTGCAGAAAATGCAGCGCAAAAAGCTGGGACGAAAGGACCTGTAAGTTTAAAAGAAACAAGAAAAAACCCCCCAAACATAGAACTAGAATGCAAAAGGACAAGATTACATTTAGAATATGTATTTAAGACAGTATTACATTTAAATATATATTTTCTATTATTGTAGTCAGATGGTTTTGGTTTGGGTTGTTGTGGGGTGTTTTTGGTTTTTTTGTTTGTTTGTTTGTTTGTTTTTTTAACCAGGATGCAAACACTGTTTTATGGTATTCACCAGTTTAATTTGCATAAAGTTCAGATCATCATTCTGGTTTTAGAATCAAATTCAGCCCTTGTCCCGTGATAATTTCTTATTCACAGCTCTGGCTTGAAACTTCAATTTAGATGTTTTTCAGCTAGTAATTTTGGAGGCAAATATGATGTAAATGCTTTTATCTCATAAATACATAACACTCATACCAAAAATTAATTTCAAAATGTATTTTAAAAAAAAAATTCCAGAATTTATCAGAGCTTGAAGAACAGCAGCTGAAGCAACGAGAGGAATACCTAAAGAAAAAACGGGATATGCTGATGGCTACAAAGAAGGAGTCAAGAAATAACGTGCTGTTACCCACGAACACTGACGAGAAAGAAGAGGAATCAGCTCCTAAAGAGGTGAAGGATTCAAAACGTTTTAATCACCCTGACCACTTTATAAAAAGCACAGATGGTTTCAGTGAAGATGTAAGTGTTGCTGCTGAATGTTGTAGCAGGGTAAAAGCGACAAGTGGGGAAAGTAGAGAGGAAGTATTTTCCAGCCGCTGTTTTTGCAGAGGCTTATAGGCTAGAAGTTTTAGTGATTAAGTTAGCATTATTTTGCTTCAGTATCACCAAATCCTCATGATTAATTTAAGTTTATGAATGGCTAAAATGCTGGTTTTCTCCTAATCTGTGACCAACTGTTTGGGCTGCCTTAAATCCCTGGGATTTTTTTTTTCCCAGCTGAAATAGGAAGATGTTTTTCCCATCACAAAGTCTTGTTTTACAGAGGTAACAAATTCTTTTGCTCTCTCTTGAGAGCGTTGTGCCTATTTCAAATGAAGAAATCCTTGGATTTCTATCCGTCAGCCACTGGAATAGAAGTGACGTGATGATGATACGTCTCAGAAAGACAAGGCCCTCTGAAGGGTGGATGCTGCTGTCGTCTACCCAGTTGCCGCCAATAGAAAAAACCATAAGTGTGTGGGAGGGTTGGAAGCACCGGGCAGAGCGGGAATTAGCCCGTTCTTCAAGGTGGTTTTTTTTTTGTCTGAGCGCTGTTTTCTGTTCAGAGACATGCATGATGTTACTTAATGAATTAACTGATCCATTCCTTGCTAAAAATCACAAAAATCCTCGCACCGTGGGGACGATAGAAAATCTAGTTTGGAAAAAAGTAGTAAATTCTATCAGGGAAAGAAAGTACAGCCATAAAAAAACCCCAGAATCCTATGACTGCATAAAGCCCAACCAATACAGGGGTCTTTATCAGAAAAAAAAACCCACACTTTTTTGTTAATCATTGTTATGGTTAATATGACTTAATGCATTTACCACAAATAGGTCTGATCTACATCTATACAAAAAGAAATGCTTGAAAACTCCCAACACAAATGAGGAAACTAGTAAAAGTCCTTAAAACCCACACAGAACAGTGTAATAACTGTTACGTTTAAAAAAAAAAAGTCATCACTCTTATTTATAGAGCATCTCCTTAAGAGCAGAGAGCGTCTATTGCCTCAGGTGTTCTTCAGAGTTGCTGAGCATTTTATTACGCTCAGAACGCGCCCAAAATGCTGTTAATTGGGGAACTTCCAACACACCTACGCAGCACCAGCTCGCGGTGAGGTTCGTCCTCTCAAAGCGACTGGTACAGCGCAGTGGGAAAAAGGCAGGTGGACGCGAAGAGCCAGTCACCCACATCCTGGGATCCACTCCTCAGGAAGTGGAATAACAACATTTTGGGTATTTTTTTAAATCGTTCTGGAGAGCGTGCGAGTTTGAAGGGCAGCTCCTTGTGCGAGGCACTGCCCGTCAGCTACCTGTGGTTAGCCGTCAGCCTCGGGAGTCGGGTACCCACCAGGAAAGCCGGGCAGCTTATCGCGCCGTTTTGTCGTTTTGTCGGTAGGAAATGTCAGAAGAGAAGCAGCAATTGCTACAGAAGAGGAAAATGCTTGCAGAAAAGCTAAAAGAAGAAGTTATTAATAAGCGGTAATTTTCAGCAGCTCGTTGCAGAACCCAAGACCATAAGTATGTTTCTAGAATAAATTCTGTAATCAATAATTGAATGGATTCCTTTTCCAATATTACACTTGGTTTTATAGAACTTTCGGACAAGCAACTCAGTACATTTATACATAAATAAAGTTACACTGAAATACACTAAAACCACTTACTTTCCAGAATGCTGGAAGCTCACTGACTCTCGCTGGAACACATTCAACAGTGAGGCCGTTTATCATCACTGCAGCATACCAGGTTTCTAACTACTGGCCTCAGCCACGGGGTATCATATAGAACAAAAGCAGATACCGAGATCTGTTAAAATAATTCCTCTGTGAACAGTTCTGCAGGAGTTAGAAACTTTTTTTATTTTTAAAATTATAGAACTTTGTTCCTTTTATTAGAATATTATAAACAAATTACTATTTTTCGGCTGTGCAATGTAATAAAGTCTAATTTCACAAGGAAGTGCACCTATGACCATCTTATTTTTGAGAAACAGATGATGCAGCTTGGAGTTGAGCCAACTAACTCTGGATTACATTGTTTTACATACTTTCGGGGCAGTTTACCAGTCCAATTTTGCTATAAATGCAACTTTAAGTAAAAATAATTGCTTTAGTTGCAAAGTAAAAGCTAGGGGCGTCACCAGCAATTCAGTTTCGAAGTAGAAATCTTTTCAAAACGTTGTTTCCTGGTTTGGCTTTGACAGTCTTAGCCTCTCTTCCCACCTCATTCTATCGCTTGCACTCGCATGAAAAGAAACCACCCAACCAATTCAAGTTTCATGTAACTTTTTATTAAAATAGCATTTATAACTGATACATGTTGGCAGATGTTCTGTTCTTTTCCAAAAAGAGTGGTAGTGGAAGGACCCCAGGCAGGGGAACAGGGCTGCCCCCAGGCAGCACCGGACGGGGAAGCAGCACCCGTGGGGGTGACGGCCCCAGAGAAAAGCCAGCTGGAGAGTGCTGCAAGTCACCTTCTACGGGGGTTTTCTTTTCTTTTTTCAATGGGACATCTAATGCCACTTTACACAGTCTTTTTCTAGTAACTATAAAAATTCATGACATTCTTGTTTTCGCTGTAGAAAAACCTCATGTTGGTCTGAATGTATTTTTTAAAGCTCCTGACAGTACTTCGGGGAAGAGTTGGGGTGGTGGGGAACATTAAGTGAGGACTAACGCGCTTCAGTCGGAGACCCTCAGAGAACTTGTTTTGGGTGGCTGTTAAAGAGAATCAGGACAACTCGGGTCCACAGACCAGGCGACGCAATTTTCCAGCCTCAGGTTAGTAAAGGCACATACTGCGTAGCTGCTGCTCGAGGAGCCTGTGTAGCGCCGGAGGAAGGTAATCATCTCCACCGACGGAGAGAGAAGACTCATCAGGAAGAAAACCAGATGACGTTCAGCGGGAGAGCGAGCACACCGCGACGACGCTGCAGCCGCGCTTCGCCAGCAAACACCTCCTCGGATCCTCCGCGTTCGGGGCCGACGGGGCGTTTCATCGCAGAGGTGAAAAACAAGGAGTCCCGTTCTCGGTTGCCTGGAGCCCGCGAAGGGCAACGCCATTGTCCCCAGGTCCACGCACGTGAACTGTCATCCATCAGAACGCTCGTTGTCTAGCTCACGCCTCGGTAAGGACTCGCACGCTCCCTCTGGGATTTCATCTAGTGGTATAGAGTTGCTTTTAAAACCGCACGGATAACTGATCTTAAAAAATACTCTAAAATGGCCACATTTAAAATTCTGAGTTAACTTACCATGTACAACAAACCAAACAAAAGCAATAATTATGGAATTACAGGGTCACATTTTAATTCCTGAATTTTACAGTTCAGCATTAATATCACCACATGTATACAAATGGTGTAAAACAAGTACAGTGGTATTTTTAATACAAAATAAACTTCTGTTTTATGGAAAAAACTATACTTCATATCTACACAGACAGCCCATCTTTTTCCAAACAATAGCTAAAATTAAAATTAACTACAAAAATCTCCAAAACAGAGAAACTGCTTCAGTTTAAACTATTCCAGGAGAAATGGACCCATAACACATTACAAGAGTGATCTATGTGGTGGATTGCAGCTGGTTTCGTATTTTAACATTTCTGACACATTAATTGTCGTCGGGAAATTTCCTCTCACTTCATCATGATCTCAGATCACATATGGGCAAACTAACATTAAAATATTTACAGTTCACTTGCTGCTCTTGAAAATAAAACCTGGACTGTTTGCCTCTATCAACTCGCCATCAACTCACCTATTTTTGTCGCAGTTTGCTTACCTACGTGGAATGTGCTTTTATTTTTTAAAAAAAGCAGCTTTCGTGTTACACCCAGACTCAGGTGCTGCTTGTTGATTCTGCCTCACAGACCAGCGTTCTGTTCGTAAAAAATTCCGTCTTGGTCCAAAGTGACTTTGGTGTTAAAACGCCGCTAAATTCATTGCTATGAAAAAACCTGTTAGTGTTTCTTCTGACCACCTCAGTGACGCAATTTAAACCCGCCAACAGGACAGTGGCCGGCCGCTCCGAGAGGAGACGGCGCGGTTAACGACACAGAAAGCGATTCCAAATCGGGATCTTCCACAAGGTGAAGCCGACAGCTGTTCGGGTGTGCTGTACAGCACCGCTCGGACACAAGCGGCTCCTGGAGACGTTTTGGAAGCGATCGCTCCTTGGCATAGATACTACTGGATGTCTAATCGAAAACCCAAGCAAAACCATCCATTTTGAATCCAGCTTCCAGTTTCTCCTCTTGAAAAATACAAATTAAAACTTATTTTTAACTGGCTTAAACAACTCAACATGCACTATAACTGCAGCGTCCCTCCCTCCAACCATGAGAAATGCGATTTAATTGGTAATAAATGGTCCCAAAATCTGGATTGTTCTTATGCAAACAGAGTTAGTTTTCCCTTAAATTTTTTTTTAAAAGAGGCATTGCTAAAAGAACACAACTGACAGCACCATTACAAAATTAAGATTACTGGGTTCAAAATTGAAGCTTGAATTTTTTTTCTTTTTTTCCTAGTTCTGTTAAACACTGGGGAAACCCTGCAATATTTTTAAAAAAGTGTTTCCCATACCTTTCCCTCCCCCTGCCCTCCCGACACCTGAGACTTTCCTTGCTGAGAAGCCATCATCCAGGTTCTGTGAATACTAACCCACTTTTTTTTTTTAATTTTACATTTTTTGACAGCCTGAATGGCAGACTCCTTAGTTACTAGAAAGATATTAAGTTCCTTGGAAGCTTTGTGTTTACAGAACTAACCCTTTCTAGCTGATACACTGAGTTTCTTTTGCTACTCCTTGTATTATCTTATATACTCATGGGAGAAAGCTTTCTGAATCAGATTCTTTTTAGCTCTTAAAACAGTTGCAGCATTTGAAACCCCATAATAAAAGTTTTTATTCCAAAGTTTTGGTTTCATTTATGAACCCAGACGAGGTCTTTTCCTTGGAGATGTCTCCTCCTCTTCATCATCATCTTCATCATCGGGATAATCCACTAGGCCAACTAGACTTCCCTGCCAATTTAAAAATAAAAGGGAAAAAAAAAAAATCTCATTGAAAAAAATCCCCAGGAACGTGCAATTTCGGTACATAACCCCCAGCCAACCTCTCTGGGACACACAAGCTTGCACGAGGTTTCTCGGTGATGCCTTTTTCATTCCAAGACCCATTTGTCTTGAGAATGTTTTTGAACCTCAAGGTTAAAAAAAAAGCACTGGAACTTCCTCGCTCCTCTGCATCTCGCCTCGGAATTATTCAAAAATCACTTTTTAAGCTCCCAGCTGGACAGTCAGAAAATCTATCGTGTACGCTGCACGCCCGTTTTGCTGGCAAGTCTTAGGTGCGTGCAGTGAAATTTTTGCCATGCTTTTCCGTAGCCTCGCAGGAGCTTGCAGGCTAAAGAGTAAAATAATGCACGACTGCGTAAGGCATCACGGAGGTATCACTTACGGTATTTCATCTGCTTAAAGGCACTTACTAACCGCCTGACGGGGGGGGGGGGGGGGGGGGGGGGGGGGGGGGGCACTAACGTAACGAGAAAAGCCAATCTTGTATGTATAGGACACACCCGGAGCAGCAACTGGGCAGTTAAAGCTGAGGAGGGGGAGCAGTTACATTAGGCACAAGGTGCGAGATTAAGGTGTGCCCACCAGATTACCAGACTCCAGTCCCACCTAATACTTCCTTAAACCTTCCCCAAAACTAGTAAGGGTTTAACTAGGCAGGGCTTTGGATGAATTTATTTGTAAATAAGATACCCTGCCCAGAGCTAACGCTAATAATACGACATTACAACAGGTCAAATCTCACTACACCGCTCCGCTGTCCTAAGCGAGGACAGCTGCTTTCGTGCGAGCTCTCCCACCTTCGTGGCTGTCACCGCTGTGGTCAGGGTTGCGTTCTTGGAAGAGGAGCCGTTGGAGCTTGCTGGTGACGTCTGAGCTGCCACGGATTTACTGTTTGCACCATTTGCACCATTGGCTGCGCTGGCTGAGTGGGAAAAAGTGAATTTGAATCCCCCAGCTGAAGTCCTTTTTGGAAGATTCTCTTTGTCTTCGCTCTCCTTAGCTGAGGGACAAATATTTTCATACTTAAGTATCAGCTGTACACCACGGAGTACAATCCACATCACAGCATAAGTACAGGGCAAAAGTTGCCCTTTTTTTAAAAAAAAAAATTCAGTTTAAATCAACAGCTCGCGTAGTGACCACATCCAAAGCACACCAGCATGCAAACTGAGTGGCACAGATGCCGCAGACATGGGGACGTTGCTCACCCAGTGCACACAAGTACGCGTAAAGGTTTGCTTTTGAATGTCATTTAAACGAGATGCACGCTTGGAGCAATTTAACTCATTATTTTAATCCTAAACTAGCTCGCAAAGGCATGTTAGTAATACATTACTTAACTACACGGAATACCCCTACTCCTGCTTCTGATACAGAGCACAGGCAACTGGTCTGTTTACGTGATACTCCACGTATCTGCCACAGAGCCCTTCCAGTGCTGACAAGCTGAAGTTGAGTCAGTACCTTTTTTAGTTTCCATAAATTTTTCATAGCTATCTGGAAAATCATCCTCCTGTTTTGACTTCTCAACCGGAGGTACAACAGCTTCACCTTCTTCCTCTTCATCTTCATTGAACCACATTTCTTCATCCTCCTCTAAGGCTCTTGCATCTCTGCGAAATCTATTGCTACGCAATATAGATGGAACACTGTAAGAGACACACGACAAGTGATTCAAGCTTTGCCTGCTGCTTCAGACTCAGCCAGGATCCGAAACGGCTTCTGACACTTTCAAGTGAACTCAGCGCGCTTGAGAAGGCGGCGCAGCTCCGTCCCCGGTTCCGCCGGCAACGCAAGCTTCACCGAAAGCCCAAGTGACAGCACGGCAGACCGAATCCTAACTCTGAGTGACAGAAGAAGATTCTGCTCTTCGCAAGCTGAAAGTTTTCCGAATGTAACATTTAAGGTACTGACAAATATGAACTGTACTACAGTGGGCCACAAGGAAAGCCAGATGGGGGTTTACTCTAATTTTGCATCAAGAATGAAAAAAAAAAAGCCACCTCAGCCTTCTGCTTTTTCTGCCTGAGAGAAAACCCAGCCAGCAGTAAGAGGAGACAACGTAACCGCATTCAATAGAAGTCTCAGAATACATAAACTGGGTCGTACCTGTTCAGTTTCTGGGTCTGTCGGTCTTTTTCTTGCTCGTATTTTGTCTTCAATCCCTTGAATGTCTGAACATATTCGATAGATTCAAGTGCATTATAAAAGTTTTCAACTATATGTGCAATAAGGGACTTAATATCTTCCTGCGTAAGGACAAAACAGGGTTTCAGTCTCAAATATTAACATGCAGAAGTTCGGAAAGCTTTAGAATTTAGTTTTAAGAGTAACCAGTTCATCGTCTAGAGTGAAAACATTATTGTAAAGAACAAATGTGAAGTAATGAGATTTTTCTTTAATAACAAGGCTGAAATCTAGAAACAGTTATTGCATTTCCCATATAAATGGGCAGTGTACTCAGTACTGCCCCAATTCCATTTGCGATAGTTTGATTAAACCCTGACGCTTGCTATCTAGGATTAAGTCTTGTTGAGAAAAAGGAGTTCAGCTGTGCCCTGCTCTCCCCACAGGTTTTAGCTCTTTCTAGTCCTCAGTGACCACAGCAGCACATGTGGGAGGCGGCACCTTTTGGTCACCCACCCTCTAACAAGCCTCACCCTATCGGGCAAATCTTAACTTTCACACCACACTGGCAGAAGCCACCTGGAGACACAACATGTTTTCTTGCTAGAAAAGACAACAGCTACGATATCCTGCAACTAAAACTGCCCTTCATTTTCGCAGACCACAAAGATTCCCCGAGAAGACTCCCACACATCAAGGCATTCGCAGTGAGTAGCTCAGGAGCTGCTGCAAGTCCTTGTTTTCTACCCCAGCGGTACAAACAGCGCGCTCCCACTTGTCCTGTCTGTCCTGTCCACATACACACTGTTCCCACAAACGCCGCCGGTAGAAAAGCTACTGATTCAAAGCTGACACTGGCTAAGAAAGCACATGTACAGGATTTTAAAGGACAACAATCATTCAAATCTATAGTCAAATTAGTCTCATTTAGACCCAATAATACCCAGATTTACTCACATGTAACACATTGCACTTAATTCCTCCCTTCTAAGTTTGGTCCAGAAGCAATGCATTCCACCACTTAGAAGGATTTAATGTACAGGATACTTTTACGCAGAGTTAGACGTAACTAGGGCCGACACATAGTCTGTGATGGGGCCATCCAGTAAAACACGCACGAAGCAGCTGACTGGCTCCTTTCTATCTGGATATTTACCGACGGGATTTTTAGTTTGTGATTTTAAGTAGTAACACACTATTTCAAGGGAAAGATTTTGTATTTCTACCTGAGGTGCCACGTGCGCGTAGGAGCTGAAGGAGCTGCTTCACTTACCACTCTGATGAATTCAAACAGCTCAATCACAGCGGAGTTGAGCAGATTGTACCTAGTTCCATTATCCAACAGAGCATTTATAACTGGTTCAAACAGGTTTCCCTTGGTGATATAACGGTTATAAAATTCATCTTTTAGGCCAATTATCCTCCTCATAAAGCGAAGAGCACCTATGCAAAGAAAGAAATTCACGAATTTAATAACTACATGCCAGGGTTCCAATCTGCTTCTCTTGGAAAGAGCTGAAAAAACCTGATGACACTGAGAGGAAGATGCGCCCCCAAACCAAGAGCATTAAAAAGCACTTTCTGAAAGTTCAGAGGAAACCTTTGCTGACAGGTAACCTTTCTTTCGTTCTTTGACTTTCCTGGGTATTCAAATGTGATCAGGGTCTGTTAATTTCTTTTTGAAATATGGCAGCAATAAACTTTAGCACATGTGAAGTTCAATTATTAGTTCATTCCTGTGCTTTTCTGTGTTCACCTCCCAGAACCAGCCCCTACTCTTTAAATACCACAGGTCACAATTTCATTCACTCTCCACAAGGAGCACTAGATTTATGATGTTATTAAGAAGTGACAGAATTCCCATTTAAATGAGGTAAGACAGCTGATCACAAAGGATCCTTACTGTCATAAAGACTTGAAAGAATCACTGCGGACTTCGAAACATACAACAATTCTCCTCCCACCATGAGCTGCACCGCCCTACATGGACAGACATCTGCTACCTTTTTTCAAAATTACTAAACAGCCAGGCAGTAATAAGTAGGAAATGAACCTGAATTTTGAATTCAAGTCTACTCTTGTACTTGTACGCATTCCACACAGCACCTACAAAGCCTCAAGGGAAATCACAGCAGCTCCATACTCACACAAGGCCAGAAACGTGTGTTTCGAATTCATCAAGACCAGTACTCTTCTTAGCAAGTCTTTGTTCATAATGTAATTCTTGATGTGATACGTGTGGTGCTCCACACAAAAAGTAAGCAGCTCCAAAATTAAGGCAAGTAGTTGTGCCGTTTGATAATTATCTACAAGAAAAATTAATGCCTTAAGTTACATCAAAGAAAAAAAAGTCCTGTCATGCACCAAATCATCACCGAGCTCGGTTGCTATTACAGTTCTTGACACGTTTTGAGTGGCATGCTGGATTGCTTTAGGAAGCGGGACATTGGGTCAGAACAAAATAACACACAAATTTGGCTTCCCCCCCCCCCCCCCGTCACAAAAATCACCCTGAGCTGGCAGTGGGACCTCTCCAGGATCAGCAAGTTACTGGTTACAGCAACCCAGACTAACAGGATGTAGTTAAAAAGAAAGGAAGTCAAACCTGTGTTCATGTGAACCTAATTAGCAATATCTTTTCATAATGCTCAAAAAAGCAGCCTGCAGATAAAAATCCAACCTGCCAAGGCTCAGCTACGTCTCTTTAGTACGTATTCTGCTAACAATGATTTAAACTTCCATTAGCAAGGCTGACTAAGAAAAAAAGTGAAACCCAGTAACTCAAAAGCAGATGAAAATGTTCCTTCAGCTTCCTGTTGTCTCAAGTGAAGCAACACACCTACATCTATTTCAATGAAATGCATTAAAAAAAGTATGGACATATCTAACTTTTTTTTTTAACAAATAAAACCACCATACACAGCATACGAGACAAGTTTCAAAACTCAGGGGCAATGAAAACTTACCAGGACAAATTGTATTACTCTTAGACCCAACTACCACATCTGATAAATAGAAAATAAAAACAAAAATCAGAACAGGATTTTCAAAGCACTGTAAATATTTAAAAGACGGGGATAAACAATCAATTCTACCAGCTGTTCAAACCGTGCAAATAAAAAAGTTTCCATAACTTCAATTTCTGGTTGTAAAGCACTAGAAGCAAACTAGTAAGTGTTATTCACGTGTGCCAAACAGATTTCCAAGTCAGCTACTGTTACCAGGAAAAATACGAAAAGAACCAAGCTAAAGGAGCTCCAAGTTGGACACTGCAGCCAAGCAAAAACTAGCCGTGGCGCTCATCACCTGAGCACGCCCCGTGCCTGCAATCACGTAGCCGCTGATGAATGTCACAGCACCTTTGTTAACTTTTTTCTAAAACTAACTATGAACTAAAGACGCTCTCTGCTTTACAGCAAATATTCTTTAAATTTGTTCCCGTAGAACTAGCACACGAGTAACAATACACGTCAAGCAGACAGGTGTTTTACCAAGCACAGCACACAGACACGCGATCGTTCAAAGCCGCAATAAAGGGCTATTAAACTTCTGCCCACAGAATCCCCGTCCCCGAGGGAAGGACAATTTCCAGCCAGCGCCTTCCCAGCTTGCATCACAGGCTCGTCGCTGTTACCAGCATTGTGAGTCACTTGAAAACGTTACAAGATTTAAAGCGAGGGGAAAAAAAAAGTCACATTACCTTTTTCACATTTATCTTCTGATGTATTAGCCAGAAGCGGTGCAGTAAGAACATGCATACAATGGTTGTAGAAGAAATTGAGAAATTCACTTTTTTCTGTTTTCTAGAACAAATATAACTTTATTAAATACTCGCATTTGTATACTTCCTTTTAAATAACAAAGAGTAGCGAGATAAAAGACAACCTACAAATAATTCTATCAACTCCCTCAGGTCTGCCTCTATCTTTTCGGCTGGTCCTGCAACATTATCTTCACTCAAATAAGATATGTTTCTTTATTTTGGGAAAAGATCTGAGGCACAAACCAACCCAGCGATCACCAAAAACACCCCACCATGGATGCAATTATGTTATTTCACTGAAGCACAGGACTGCCTAGTTTAATCAACACTTGCACAATACCACTTACACATAACTTCTATTATCAAAAGTCAAGGGAAATTTTAGCTTATTTTCTAGCTTGTTTAAATTCAGTATCAACCACACACAACACTGTCAAAAAAGAATAAAAATCTCTTTTTTTTATCCTCCGACCACAATAACAGCAACAAATACCAAGCTTTTGCTGAGACAGTAAAGCGTCTTTACCCCTTTGTATTTTCTTACATTAGCTGTGGCCAACATATTCTCTGGATCTATCAGAGTACGCAAGAGCCCCATTAGCTGAACAGCTCCCCCGAGCTCCGGATCAGTATCGCAGATCATCTGCTCAATGACCACATTGATGAGGAGGATATCCTGCAAAAAACCCACACAGACCAACCAAAACATAATGAGGCACAGTTTCAGTAGGGGAATGATTTCCCTAATTTCTCTATTAGGTTTCTTTTTTTTTTTTCCTTTTAAAACTGAAGTGAAACAGCAAACTTGAGAGTTGCATTTAGACACTGGAGTCCTGTCAAGCACAATCCTCTCACCCAAAATCCTTGTTAGGCAGACCTACAATCTTACTGCTGTGAACACATGGAACACCAACACGCTCCGGAATTTTTGTACCTTAAATCTACTTTTCCCCAGGTTTCTAGTATCTTACATTTTTGGGCTAACTGTATCCCAAATTCTGAAGAGGTTTGTTTTGCTGGGTTTTTTTCCCCATTTGCTCTAAAACTAGTATATTCAAACTCCAACACACTTTTACTTACATCATCACTCTGCTGAGCCTCTTGCATTACAAATTCTCGGACCATGGATGGACTAAATTCTACTAGATAAGAAAATATATCTGTAGCAGCAGATCTAACTTGCAGATCATCCATTCCCTAATAAAAAAGAGATCAGTTTATTACAGTAAATCAACTTTGGTATTTATTATCAAGTAAAGCTGCAACGAATAGTGAGTTAAAAGTTTTGAGAACATTTTATTACAAAAGTTTCTGAGAGTCCCATTAATACAGTTACAGAAGAAAAAAAAATAAACCAGCAAGATCTTTTCCCCACTATTTCTCTCCTTTAGAAAGGATGTAAGGATTTCTGTGAATTTGATAGCCCTAATTTAGGCAGGAAACATATCGTGCTACTTGCTAGAATATCTAAGATGCTAATAGCCTATACCTGTTATCTGCAGGTTATTGATTTTGTACAAAAGGACCAACTGTACAAATCAATTGGTACAAAAGTTTCTGTACTCATTTACAGGCAGCAAGAATTAATAGTTTTCCTTAAGGTATGTGATTTTCTCTGACAACTGTACAATTTCTAAGCCTAAAATATTAACGTGACAGGAAATATCTGGGCTGGTCTAGCCCTGGAAACGAATAATAAATTAGGGTTCATCTAATCATTGAACATCTGTATGACTTATGTTTTCTAACAGTCAACGTCCCTTGGTAAGTTCACAGGTTGTTACTCTAGAATATAAAACCCTGTGAATTTATAGTTTCTGAGTAACAGCAGCACTGACGTATGAATTGCAATGGTCAGGCAGCAACAGCCGCTTCAACCAAAGCAGTGAAAAAAATTACATTTTCACATAGCTGATTAAGATAGATTAATCTGCTTTATACCTCTGAAAAGGCAGGATTACGCGATCTTTCGGATGGCAACAAGCTAACAGTTCAAGATTATCTAAAAATACTTCTTTGGCACTGTTCCAACAACAACAGAAAACAAACAAACAAAAAAATCAAGCTGCCCCATGAAAAAGACTACCTTTCAATTTTTACACTACATTGTCAAAAGGACCGCATTTACCCCAGACTTCTCCATCATGCAAAGCAAAACCAGTAACAGCAATAAAGTCGGGCTGCTTCGGAAAACTGTGGACACCTTTTGGATTCTGAACATTCCAATAAACTTCAACTTTCAGTAGAGCAAAGCTGTCCAATCAAACTCCCACAGAGCTGCTTCGCAGATCTGAAAAACTGGTTCAATGGCTGCGTTTTTTTCTTTTTTTCATTTTATTAAAATCAGCTTTAAGTTTTCACTCACCATTACAATTTCAAGAGCTGGAAGAATTCCCAACTTTGCCAAAGTTTTGAAAAATGCATCTCTGTTCTGAGGTTGTAACGTCTGAGAAAACGCGCAGAATTCCTTGAAAAAGTTAACCTATCGTATAGGAAAAAATAATTTAAGGTGTATTTGATTCAGAACATGCTCTGAAAGTAGGAAACTGTGACAATTTGTATCAGGTTGTGTACTGGCTAGTATGTACCTTCCTAGAGAATGGTATTATTTTAGTTCACAACATCAACAAAGGAAAGCAAAAGAAAACAAAAAGAACAAAAGAATTTAAGAGGTTGGAATTTACCTCAGAAAGAAATACAGTCACATTATAGCTCTTTTATCACACATAGCACGCGAAGGATTTCTACTCCTGCCTGACATGCCTTGTGTTGAGAGAACCAAGATGCTTCCCTTGCCAAAAGCAAAATTTTAGCAAGGTTATTTATGCCGATAAACGCATTCAAGGATAAATAATGTTTGTAATATATATATATATATTAAGGGACTCCTGGTAATCCTCAGTCACAAGACTTAAAAGATCTTTTTGAATGAGTAAAGCACAGTGAAAAAAGCGGTGTTTATATGACAAATATAAGTGATATGGTATGTTGAAGAGTACTCGGAAGGAAGCGTACCTTTAAGTCTAGGGTGTCAGCTTAGCGCTAGTACTTTCTCAACAATAAAGCAATTATTTAGAACAAATAAATCAGAGCTTGCCTTGCAAGAAATGTTTTTCTAGTGAGTACATAAATGAAGACTGAGCTACGCTGGAAGTGATTCCAGGGTTACAGAAATACCTCAATGACTGCAGAACTGGCAGAACCGTTTCAATCATTCTATTTGTATTTCAGTTGTATCTCTGTAGCTGAAAGCATTCAAAGAACTACCAAGACCACCGACTTACCAATTCACATCGTTTGTCATCATCTGTAGCTTCATCTGTTAATTGTGCAAAAACTTCAGACAGAAATTTCTCGTCTTCCTGCGTAACACAGAAGAAGAATATGACTTACACAATGCATCTGAAAAGTTAAAGCATCCATCTCTATTGGCTCCCACACTGTAAAAAATCAAACTTAATTTAAGCTTAACTACAATGCTTAATTACTTGCTCATGCGTTAGAAACAGCCATGCATGAGTAGATTTGGTAGATAAGCCTTTTTTTCCCCCTTCTTCTTTCTCCACACCTACACTTTATCACAAAAAGGGGAAATGCAAGAGGACGCGCTCAGGAGGATTGTTTCCAGCGTGTTGTTTCAGTGCTCATTCTGTGCAGCGGAAGCAGGTCCAGGAGCCCGGAACCACACGTTACGCTGAGCGCAGCTGAGGATTACTACACCTGCCCCCAAACGACTAGTCTCTGAAGAACCTCTCATTTCCTCTCCTCCTCCGCCATGCCCACCCCTGTGGTGTACAGCTCTGCCCTACCCCACGTACTCACGCTAGGATTTCCCACACACCCTCACGCATCAAAATCACAGAAAATGAGAGTCTTTGTTCCAGGCTCCCTCCCCGCACCTTGCATGTAACCTTCCAGGGAGGCACCTCCACACTTCTGCACTACAAACTGCCAGTCACGATACAGTTCTCACCATGCCGCATCTATTCTGTTACCTCTACACCGCCAACCTCACACGTGTATCAGTTCCCTGTTTCGGATCTGCAAACGTTTTGTCAGTCCAGCTAGGCAAGGGGGACTAGATTAGGGCATTACGAGTTTCCCACAGCCATGTCCCCACTAACCTTGTTGTCAAAACAAGCTCCCTGCTTGCAGGGGGTTCAGCTTTTCCAACCCGGGGAATTTTTTTGAGTATTATTTGCTTTTCCTATTCAGATCCTCTACTACTAAGAGATATTTATTTTTAAGTATATATAGGACATCATTTCACTTCTTGTTAAGCACTTCAGTTACACCATTGCTTAATACTCAAGAGGTACAAGAAAACCAGGGTGAACATCATCAGCTCTCAACTGTTCGGGCGCTTTCTGCCCTCTCTGTACATCGATTTCTCTGCACACCTTCACATGGAAAACAGCGTTGGCATTCTCTCAAACCAAATGCCTCTGTTACCTTTTAAATACAATATAAATCTTCAAGCAAATAGTAACATTATGCTACAGTATTACAAAATCATGCATCGCTGTACTGATTCAACTCCATAATCTTTACTTAGGCATTGAACAAACATGAACGAATAGCAGCATTCCAATAAATATATATAAACATTACATTGCATAATGTAGCAGGTGCTTACTTCTCTACTTTTCCGTGTGCTGTCACTAAAATCTGTGCGCTTTATTAGGCTAATGTAATACAGAATTCTTATGGCTTCAGGAATGCCAGCCAAAGGCTCACATAATTTTTTTTTCCTGAAAATTTTAAGACATGGGGAACGAAGTGCTTTACGAATAAACGATACCTGGAGTCAACATCAAGAGAGAACGCAACATACACAGGCTTAGCAGTTTACTCTAAGTTTTGCTGGCTTTAACAGCTTCATTAAGCCTGTTAAAAAAAATAACCGTACCACAATCAACAACAGATAGGCTAGAAAATCCCCACTACAGAACAATCTCCTGCTCGTACAAGGCTGCCGCACAGTGTAGTCCCGGTGCCCTAAAGCACAGGACGGGTCCAGGTTTGTTTTGCACGCTCGCGCAGTCTCCCACGTGGCTGCCCTTCGCCTATAGCGGAGCTGGGATCTACTGCTTCGCGGCACATAGGAAGGAGCTTTACTGCCGTAGCAAACCACCTGTTACTCCTATAAACCCCGTTCTGCTAGGGAGCTTTGCCAGCATATTTAGGGTAACAAGGCTTCTAATGTGTCCACCAAACCCAAAGGAGCTTTAGAATTCTTGTGCCACAACAAAAAGCTGATTTACACCAGGGAACTGTGCAAACAGTCCTGAACCCGAGGTCCACCCGACCATGTAATTTTCCTCAAGCGTGCTATCAATAACATCTCCTCCGTGTGTGCTTGCTTCTTAGTTTGTAATTCTCAAGGCAGGTCAAAAGATGTATGGCATCACCACGATTTGTACATCACCAGGCAGGTCTCGATTAGAGTCTTTAAAACAGACAGGCAAACCTATGGGCCATGCAGCTAAGAACTGTCAGAGGATCTCAGAACTTTCCTCAAAGAGTACTAGAGGTAACAGGAAATCATAGTTCACTGTCAAGGCACAATTAAATATCCAGTACAGTAAAACTTAAATGAAAAATAACCAACTTTGCAGAGTTAAAAATCTCTACATGGAAACAGGACTGTGGCCTCAGGAGAATGATACTGGATTTAGTTTTAGAAAAGTGATATATGCAAAAGAATAAAAAGGGAAATCTTTACTTAACACAAAGTCATTAATTTTTGCAAGCGGGATTTACCTTTTAGTTTCTTTCTGCTATTCAAACAGAAAGAAGCCCAAAAGCTTATTCATGCAATTCTTTGCAATTCTTCAGTTTTGATTTTTTTTTTTTCCAGTCCTCTATTGCATTCTTTAGAAATATTCCTTATGGCAATTTTGTTTCTCCAGTGCCCCTCTCTTTCCACAATTTTAACTACCCTCCACTTCTCCTCGATACACCTTCCTGTTTCACAGAGACTATCCACACTCAAAACCAACAGGTTTGTCACGGTCTATGCTACACAAATGTGCCATTTTTCTGAGGACATGGATCAGAAACAGAATAAAACCACTTTGGTACCCATTAGCTTGCACAACAACATACGAACTGAAAATACCCCAAATGTCATGGAGTTCATACACAGCTCTTTACCAAGTCTCCTTCCACAGTCCAGCGTCACTGTCACACCCAACTACTTTTAAGCCTGCTTCCGAGTACAAAGTATGCAGTAAGTTTTTTGATATAGTGACATGTTGGTTATTTATTATTACTTTTGGATAGCTGGATGAAGAACAAACCCAAGGAATTACTTTATACTACAACATAAACACTTGAAATTAGTACCATAAAGTAATAGTAGTATAACAGGAATGGTTCCAAACATGCTCTTTGGAATCACAGATTCAGAATTTGTTATAAAGACGTCACAAATGTCCCTGATACACAATACCAGAAGTTGCTTGTTCCCTAAACACCTCCACAAAACCAGCTCAAAATGTGTACGTTGCTTGTCAATCAAGGAGAACCACCTTTAACTGTTTACAACCCATTGAAAGATATCAATATACTCACCTGAAATCTACCATTTTTAAAATACAAAATAAAAGGGATCAGAAATAAGGGGAAGCCTTCAAAACATTATGCAAATGAAAGCGTGTACGGTTAACTTACACAGTATTAAAGAGCTGTGATCAATTTTGAAACTACAGCTAGAGGTATCTATACATAGTCCATCTAGAGCGTATTAAAAACCACTTACCTGCAACATACTGACAATCTCCACTTTGTTGAAGAAAATAAAGGAAGTGAGGGTAGAAAGAAAATTCTCTTCAAAAACAGATGGTGTCGGCAAGATGATGTCCTGAATATACTGTACCCTGTAAGTCTGGTGGATTTTTTGCCTGAGTTCAGAGTCTGTTATAGGAATAACCTCCTTAAATTTTGCTGTTTTGGTCAAGAACTCCCTGTGCCGTTTTGGCTGAGCCAAAGAAGGATCGTACTCAAGGCATCCAACAACATCCATAATACACTCATCAGAAAACATCACCTCAAATAGAGTTGCTTTGTTGAGGAACAAAATTCCTCTAATAATTTCATACAAATGATGTAAGCCTTCGGTGTTCTCTAAATTCTCGCAGACTTGGAAAAGCTGTAATAGTTTTTTAATATAGCCTTCATTCTCCAAGGCCAGCGCTAGCTTTTCTCTACGGATGGGCGAGGAGAGAACAGAGGTAACTAGGTCAGCAATCTCTTCAAGTTTGTTGAGTTCACAAGTAGGAAGATCGATCAAAGGACTAGTTTCAGGCATTTCTTCTATGTGTTCTTCTTCTGACTCAATAAGGTCCTGTGTGACTTCCACCGAAGGATCCTTACCTTGAACCTAAGAAGAGAGCGCGCACAATTACCGTCTCATCCCCAAACATACATAAAAATAATCACGTCAATAACTGAAATAACACACGCATAAGCACTTTTATACCTTCAGTTGTCTGGAAAATGTCTAGCCACGCAGCGGAGTAAGTTTGCTGCCTCTAAATTCTACAGTCACTACCTCAATAGTACACTTGTCAAAAAATCAAATCAAACCAAACTAAACCCTAACAGCAAGCACAAGATATCTGAAGAAAACAGGGGTGTAACAAAACCTTCTTTCAATGTCTCTAACAGAAGGGTATGAAGTCTTAAAAACTCGTAGTTAAGAGCCTACAGCTATACCAACATTAATTGAAACAACAAAGACCAAGAACAAAGGCAGGAAAACGTCACGAATACTAAAACTGGACAAGAAGAGATGGAAGCAATTGTGTCCCACTCTACGCTTTCCTTCCGCTTTGTCTGCCCCTCTAACTCCTTTCCCCAGCCTTCTCGTACGTCCTACACTTCTCGTTGCCCCCACTGATCCAGTTCTAGAATTCATAACCTCCCGTTGCTAACTACCTCACAAAGGATCACGTTACGCAAGAGTCTCAAAGGACAGCGCAGGAAGAGTTTTGGGGTCTGATGAAATGGTTTATGTTGCCTGATCACATGAAGACCTCCCTCTCGGACTGGTCATCAGCTCAGACCCAATTTAAAGCCAATTTAAAACCTGGACTATTTATTTGACACATATACTTGTGGTTACTAGGATCGGTTCCTTTCAACAACAGTACTTCAGAACTAGCTGAGAAGACATTATACCCCAAAACACGCTAGGATTAAGAATGCATCTAAATTGCTTAGTTTGTCCAAAGGAAACTGCTAGGAAATCTGAGTTCTATGTTTCTTTAGTTAACAGCTTTACATTGCATCATTTCAAAATCTGAGAAGGCTGCGATAAATTCCAACACAAAAGCCCAGGTTTCTTCATTTAAGTACACATAGGTGCAACTCCATTGACTTGTTACTTCCAGAGCTGAAAGTATAAAATCTAAACTGTTTTTTAATAAAACAATGAATATCGAAATATCCATAAGACACAGACAGTCAATAAGACTTAGGTCTTGATGAAAAAAAAAAATCACTGAGATTTTTCAGCTCATACAGCTGTGCCACCTCTTTGTCTCTCACAGTGGAACATCTAGCCGCCTGGGAGAAGGACAATTAAAACGCGATACTCTGGTATTCCCCTTTTGAATAACAACAAACAAAAAGCCCTAAAATGCCTAGCACCTGAGTTTCATCATTACATTCATTTTTCAAAAGCGTGAAATTCAATTACAAAAAACGACAACTAGTGTCCTAAATAGTGGCAACTTCAGATCTTACGCAGAAAAGCCACCGAAAATAATGACGAATATGTGCTTATTTTACAAGTCGGTTTCAAAATTACAGCACAAATACATGAAGTCACAGAAGACACTAAAACATCTGAAAGAAACAGAATATTTAAAGTTAACTGTACCTGGCAGATTTTTTCCCAAATTTCATCACAGCCAGCTTTTTCTTGAAAACTCAGTGCTAAATCATAGTTTTCTGCTTCTGACCAAACAATCAGGGTGTCCTGTTTAAGACAAAAACAAAAAAAATAATTGTTTCTGAAACAGGGCTACACTGCACATCAATCTCTATTTTGTTAAGTCATATGTCTAAAGAAGAAATAATTTTAATTAGAGTTACACTTGTCAAAAAGGAACATAAGACACAAAAATATTAAATCACCTGTTCTGCCATAAGGGACATGACCTTTCTTTTTTGCTATTTTATGACTACTACCTTGCATACTATATATTTAAATATATTTTTTTTTCATATCCAGAACACTTATAACGGCATTTTTCTGCAACGCACTCCTGAGCCAACAGTCTTGAAAAGGGAATGCACACATTGTAGATTAAGGAAACCTGCAATACAGCAATTTACGTCTTTTTATATTCAATAAAGAAGAAACAGAACCCCAAGATTACAGCGTTTCCTCCTTAGAAAGGGTTTACTATAGCCTTAGCAATGTGAGAAATAATGCCTAATTAACGTTAAAATATTCTTTTCTGAATTAAAACACATACAGCCTGAATAATATAAAACTCCTAAGTTCTTACTAAAGTTATAAACATCTTGCCAACAGGTATTTTCATCTGAGCAAGTTTTTTTTCCCCCTCTGTTACTATCGCCTCTACCAATTCAATTTGTGCACTCGCACAGTGTATCTGGAAGATTTGCTGGAATTTCTGAATAGACTAAAAAGGGGTTTTTATCAGTTTTTATTAGGCCACTTGCTGCTGTACTGTATGGAATGTAAGCCTGCACTTCAACATTCAAATATATAGTTCAGCATCCTACAGGAAACTCATTTTCATGTTAAAACGTTCAAACTGAACAGCTCTCTGCTAACCTTGCAGTACATTTGATGAGCTCCAGCAAAACGGTTCAAAATCCTGCCAAGTTTCTTGACCTCCTGAACTGTTACCACACCTTTTTTTTTAAAAAAAAACACATCAGCAAGCCTTTGCTTCATGGTCAATAAGGTAATTTACCTCCTGCATTTACAAAGGTCAATATTCACTGCGCAGCTTATCAAGGCTTCTAAGTCTTTACCTTATGCATCACTTTTATTGTAAACAAAATATTCAGAGTGATATCTTTAAGCTTAGCAACCAAAACCAAACAAATATCTGCCTGGCTTACAGATACCCAGCATACTTGAGGAAACTTCAGGGGCGCCAAGGAACAGACGCTGCCATTGCCCCTTCACATCTTTACCCCAAAAGCACTTCTTGATTCCCTTTGTGCACCAAAGGGCAGGGAACGATGAAGCTGATTGATGACTATCTGTAAGGCGTTCACTATGCTGAAAGGCCAATCCATGACACGGTATCCTACAACAACTATCCGGTCACCATCCTTCACGTATGCGCCAAAGACAGAGGGACAAAAACATAATACCAAGTGATCGTTGCTACTCTTGAACCTACCGTCAGTCAACACTCCTTAATCGTTTTTGATCAAAATCAGGTTAGTTTAGATGGTTTGAAGAGACCTTTTTTAGCGCAGTTACTTGGGCTTACACAGGCCGGGGAGCACTCCTAAGTATTTCCGCTGGCAGATGTGAGGGCACTAACGTTTGGGACAGGACTGCTGACAAGCAGCCGGCACGGGACAGCAGGTAAACTCTTCCGCCAGCACAACTAGCTGAAAAACACCTCTGTCTCAACAAACACAACTTGCCAGCTGCTACAGCTATCATTCTGGAACATGAATGAAAATCAGCATTGCTGATAGGGCATTAATTCTTCAGTTCGTTTCTACAGCAATCTTAATCTCTCAATATCCATACGTCATTGCGTGGTTTCAAGGTTTTGTATTTGCTTTTTTTTTTTCTTAAAAAAAGTTTAGCGTAACATCTTTTTCTTACAGCAACACTGTTGACAAATGCCTACCAATAGATCAGCTTCCTTCTCCCAAAACATAATCACAGGCCACACTAAAAACAACAGCATTTGCACAAGCTCAATTTTCTTTTTTTCTTTCACATTTTTACATATTTATTTAAAAAACCAAAGTTTTCCCGTTCTGGAAAGAACTGAGCTCAGTGCACTATGGTTTTAATGCTGTTTGTGAGTTGTTTGTTTATACTACAGCGTCCTGTATTACACTTGCACTTCTGTCCTGCAGTCACAAATATTAATAGGTAGTCTCCCTGCTTTCGGGCTCCAATTCACGTGCGCACATGGTACAGCTTCATATAGCCGACAGGGGTTTTGCTTACAGCTGTCCACCCTCATCTCCGGCTCACAGACAGCTGAATCTCTATGTTTACAGTGTGCCATTTTAGTGTGAGCAGTTGAACTAGACTTCAAGGAAAAAATAATAATTGTCAGCTGTGGGAATTGAAAAGTCTGATCAGCTCCCTGATCTGTCTCCCTTTCAGAGGTTCATCAAAAAAAGAAAGAATTCTTAAGTACAGTTTTATAGCTGTTACAGAACTCAAAATCTGAAATGTTTATCTCAAAACATTCTGTGACATTACCGATGCCCTGACACTCAAATCAGTACACTTCCAGGTGAGCTGAGACTCAGAGGTGCCTCAATGAACAGCCACGTACACGAAGTCATCCTATTCATAGCCCAGAATGATTCAAATAAAAGACACAGTGCAGTAACTCAAATGACTGCATGCATCCATAGAGACTGCACTCAAAAACGCCGTGAGAAGTCTCGAGTTACTGAACGGTACTCGTTACAATCTGTGCTGCCCACACAAAGCAGAAGTTACGTAAGTGTCTCCAAAAATATTTCTGAAAGACTAAAAGATAGTTTCATCAGAAAATAATTGTCCAATACCAATAGAAAATCTACTCATCTGGCGTACGCTTCCTGCGTGACCTAAGACAACCCACGAAGACCACAGACGGACGTCTTCCAAGCCTAGCTGCTGCAAGAGACTACCACTCCCACCTGCTCAGATCAGCACCAGCGACGCTGCTCAGCCGACGAGCAACAGCAACGTTCCTTAATTCACTCAACCACAATATAAGACGAACAAAAGAACACGTTGATTCAGAACAACAATTTAAACTAAGAGTAGTTCAAACCCCTCTTCAGTGCCGGTACTGGCTTGCACAATGTCTTCTCCTCCAGCTCCCCTTGTTCCTGCACTGGCCCCTCATCCCCCTCTTACGCCAGCACAAGCGTTGCCCCCAGATGGGGGAACACATGCTGATAAAAATTAATCCAGCAAAAAGAGGTATTTCAACTGAATCAGTTCCTACATCTAACCTGTCACCCCGTAACATGAATACTCATGCTGGCGTGAAAGAGGAGTGAAGAAGCCTCCGACAACTCCTCAGGCTGGCTTTAGCTGCACCCCTGAAAACGTGTTAAATCCCAACCTCAAGGAACTCCAATTTTGCTTCAAGCAAATTGCTCTGTTGTCACATGAGCGATGGCAACTCTGTGCAAAAGGCAGTATTTGCACACATTCTTCAGCTCAGATCTGAAAACGGACAGAGCGCACCAAAAGGAGAGCTAACATCAGAAGGCAGCGTTCACAGGAAGGATTTCTGTAGCAGTTTAAACTCTTACAGCCACGCAACTGAAAATGACCGCCCTCATAACTGAGCCGGAGGAACAAAGCACACAAATGGATCCATCTGATTTCTCGCTGAAGACACGCACTTCTGCCAGTTTTGCCAGAGAACAGTAACCTCAAGCAGAGGGTAGAACAACAAATGGGTGTGGTAACAACTTTTTCAACTGCCCCTGCTAGAGCCTCCAGAATGTAACTGACCCTGCCCTTCGGCCAACAGGGGCTGTCCAGTGGAAGGACATAATTCTCAAAGCCTATACCCAAAATCCAGGGGGATCTAAAGCTCTTCAGGTGTCTCATCTTCTTTGCATACATGGAATTAGAGATTCTTTCATGTTGTATGCTGAGCAGCCTGGCACCTATGTCCAATCCAAGTCCTACTTCTCTCGAGAAAGAGGTCGTGATTACAGTATGCCTGACACCTCGACAGAATTGCATTCTGCACGGAAGCTAGTGACCACAAACACGATTTGAAAAAGCAGGTAACGGGCCTGCCCTGTTCACAATTAGTCAATAGTTACGGTACTACTCAGCACAAACAGCACAATATTGGGAATCACAGACTGACGCACAGCAACTAAAAATCAGTTGGTTTTCTTTTTTCACAGAACGTTGCTATACAAATCACAATTTAAGCAACAGCTATCCTGTAAGTCCATTCAAGTAATCTACATGAAGACAGATGTGTCGGCAGGGCGTGTTTCCTTTCCATCGAGCTGCACCATCTTGCAGCTTTCCCCAAACCCAAGATGATCAGCACCTTAATGAAAATCTGCAACTGAACTCTGGCGCGAGGAAGAGCGCGCTCTCTTCCGCACTGCCATTCACCCACAAACAGCTCCGAGTCTTCAGGCTACCTACGTACCAGACTTCAACACTCACGTAGGGACACTGAGGAAGGCCCACATCTCTTCATCTCTGGTTAATCAAAACATTTTGCCTAAATCTTTCCACCATTTTTAAAAAGGATCTGCTCCTGAGACACCCAGGTTCGAATACTACAGTCTTTTAGCAACGAGACTGAAATCTCACAAACTGAGAAAAGCATGGGAATGCTACATTAAGGCCTGCTCTTTGCTACTCTACTCAGAAAGCAGCACGTAAAAGTTGAGGACAAAGCTCTGGCAACTAAAAGCTGCATCATTTCTGAGGTTAAACAAAACTCGACGCTGTCTCTGGAAATCAATCATTATTCCTCTTCAAAAAAAAGAAAAAAAAAATCAATCCAAACCCAAACTTCTTCAAAAGACTGAACAGTGAAGCAAACACTTTCAGCCACAAGGACAACAAAAGCATTAGAATCAGTAATAAAAGCCAACCAAAATAAACTTCAGCCCAAGTTTTTCAAAACTACAACCCACAGAGACTTCCACGAGAAAAATGACAACAACAGTTACTTAAGTCACTTGAAACTTTGCCACCAATTAAGTAAAGAAGGCTTTCAAATGATCAGTTGTACAAAGGTTCAGAAAACAGGCTGCAAAAGGACGCAATTTAAAACTTTGCAGCAACATAATCTGCGTTCGTACTTCATTATGTATTAGTCTCCTCTACTAAACAGGAAGCAGTTCAAGGCTCTTGACTTTCAGAACCCTGCAGAGCTCCACGAAGACCGTCCTTCCTCAGCGTGGCCCGCCCAAGGAAAGCCTACGACGGTCATCCACCTGACTAAAACCACCAATATCTAGTGAGTGAGAAGTGGAAGCCACAGAAAACGGAGCCTTCTGAAAAGCTAGGCCCACCACTCTGACTTGCTCCTAAGCTAAAGTCAGCCAACCTGCGCTCAAGAGCTAACAAAGTCTCTTCCCTCAAATTCTCATAACGTAACTTGTCATATTTCCATTGAAAAAAAAAAATCAAAACACACAAAATCCTTAAAGGTTTGTCCGTTTGTGATTTAGGAAGCACAAAATGACTGTTTTCTACTGCTGAAACACTTCTGGATACCATGATGATGAAGAGCAGTATAAAACACTGAACAAAAGGAACAGAGAATCTACTGTAGAACAAAGGAACAGACAGAAAAAAAATCCAGTAACGACCACGAGAACAATGTAGGCAGAGACACCAAAAATTAATGCAGAAAAAGGAAAAAGCAATAAAAGTGATAAAAGCAAAAGAGATTTAGTAAGCTTTTTTTTTAGTGGATTAGACAAAAACGACCTATTAACATAGCTCCCAACTGTTTTACTACTTTGTTTTGCAGAAGGCTTATCCCCATGAAACGCAACCGCGCAAGGAAGTCTCGCCATGGCTCATCGCTGTGCTCAGGACAGCAGAAGTTTTCAAGGCTTACAACACAAACTAAACAGCAACACTGAAAGAAGCCTCACAAAGACAAATTCCTTCGTGTTATTTCCAGAAAAAGAACTCAAGAAGTAAATACGCTGCAAGAGAGCTGGCCAATGTTTTGCCTTCCTAATTCGGCAATTATTTCACACAGCCTGGGACGGGAGACAAAAGTTACACGTATGTGTTTCTAACTATTTTTCCTGTAGCGAGTTCAGTATTTATCCAAATTACAGATATTCTCTTCAAAGCCTGAAGTCCAAAAGGGTTTTTTAGGAGGTCAACATTTTAATTTCTAGAACGCGAAGTATTGTAGCACCTACAGGCTTCTAAGCGAGTTTTTCACCTCTATGAGAAACACCATTGACAAGGGCCATGTCTTTGCTTTTATTTTCTGAAAAACGCAAGTCGTTTCAGCACAAACCAATTCCTTAGCATCAGTAATCAGAAAAAATAAAGCCTAGCAGTAATACTTGCCTGCTGTTTTTGATATGCAGTATTTGGATTTATCTTCGATTCTAACAGTAGCGAACCTGAAAAAGGTACGAAGAGATATTTACTGAATTTAACAAAATAAACATCTCGGTGCATCTTACAACCATCGCCCATGTGCCAGCCAACATCTGCTCAACTTAATCCGTATCTTCCAGAAACGTAATTCACTAAAATAAGCCAGGTAAGACAAAACTCAAGAGAAACATCCCTATTAAAATACGTTTTTCTTTTCTACTTTAGACCAAAGTTCTTGGTAGCACTGGAACCCGCTGCGACAAATAGCTTGTTTAAAGGCCGTATAGCAAACCTATACAAATTTGCAGCAGGTAACATGCTGCTCAGCATAAAAATGTTTTTGCCCACAGAAGCCACGTGGGTCATTTGCTTTTATTTCCTTCAACTGTCCTTCAGAATTGAATCATCTAGATACTATAAACCCAGGGACTTTATCTTGTGTATGCAAGTAGTGTATGTATCCTGGCAACAGCTCCAGAGTAATTTATACCAGTCTTAGGTGGTTTATTTAGCACATTAGCACCTGTCGGCTGACAAAGTGGCAAGCGTGTACCCTCCCCCCTCCAAAAGAGACCCTTAAGGTGACTTTAGAGTGCAATAAAACACGAGGAACGCCACACAACTCGAATACAATCAGTGAATTTCGGGGGGGGGGAACAAACAACTTTTTATAGTAGCGAGAAGGGGAGAAAAGAGAACTTCAAAAGCGAATAAAATTATTCCAAAAGCGAACAAGATGTCGTCAGACATAACTTCATCTCTATTCAGTCAAAAGAGATGCAGCCGGCTAGGGTAACTGGAAGGGGGGAAGTCTAAGGCCACGGCAGTAAACACGGCTGCGGCTTATCGGGGAAGGAAACTTTGAACGGAGCCGCAAGCTGAAGGAAAAAAAGGGGGGGAAAAAAAAAAAATAATAATCCTCTGGGGTCTTCCCTGACAAACGCGGGGAGGGAAGACACCAGCAGCCAAGGCCGGCGGCGGGTGTCACCGCTAGCGAGGGGGGCAGCGAGGGGCGCCGGGGCCGGGCGGGCTGCGCGGCAAGGGCCGGTGCCGCGGGGAGCGAGGGGAGGAGGCCCGGGCGCGGGCGGCGGCGGGCGGCCTAGGCCTCCGCGCACCCCGGCCACGCTCTCACCGTCCGACTCGGCGCGCACCAGCAGCGACATCCCCTTGAGCCGCTCCACATAGGTGGAGGAGACGTGCCCGGTGCCCCTGTCGTCCCATTGCCGATCCTCGTTGAGGGTGTAGACCTTCACCCGCCGACGGGTGTCCGACATGGTGCAGCCCCGGCCTCGGGCCTCCGCGCCGGCCCCTGGCCCAGGCCCGGGCCCGCTCCGCCTCCGGGGGGCGATGGAGCGAGGGCAGGGGGAGGAAGCGGGGCCGCCGGGCCGCTCAGGGGCACCGCGGGGCCTTTAACGCGCCGCTTTTCATGGCTCCCCGACGGCGAGAGAGCGACGCCGCGCCCCGGCTCGGGCCCTCGCTGGCGCCGCTCCGCCGCCTCAGCAGCTACCGCAGCGCCGCCGCCATCTTGTAACCCGACTCTCGCCGCCTTTCTCTTCCTCCCAGCCCGGCCACGGGCTCCCCTCGCAGGGGCTACGGCGGCCGGCAGCTGCCGCCGCGCCGCCGACGGGACGGCGGCCGCGGGCGGGGCGAGGCGGGGCGGGCCGGGCCGGGGGAGGGGGGACGAGGGCCCGCCCGCACCGCTCCCTCCGCCCGGGCCGCTTGCCGGCAGCACCGGGGAAGCTAGGAGCAGCGTTAGTCACATGCGCGTATTGGTAGGGCTCAGCTTTGTAATGCCTACAGCTTCTGGGCGGCAGGCGAGCAATTTCACCCGTTAAAAAAAGCTTAAAAAAATAAAAAATTAAGTCTACCAGCGCAGACAAAGCGTCCCCGTTCGCATGTGTGGAAGGGGCTACGTGCCTGCTCAGGGCCACCGCCATGACACCAATGGCGGGTAAGATCTGCATCCACGCCAGGGAAAGTTTTAGGACCAGCCTGTGCTGTGGTAACACGGCTTGTGGCACACGCAGGGCCCAGAGTTGAAGTTTTGGAAGAAAAGGTTTCCCTCGCATCACAAAATAGCAGCAAGGTTAATTCGTGGCATCTCCTTTAGCCACTTTCTAACCCGTTACGCAGTAACACCTATACCATAGAGGTGCATTTTGTTGCACAGAAGGCTCAAAAGCTAAGCTAAACATGAATCTGTTCTGTGAAACCTCTCAATGACAGAAAAATGCATAACTAGTTCTTACAAACACTACAATTTCAGACAGACCACCTGCCAGGCATTGTGGAGCCTGTAAATCTTAGTTTTCCGTACCAAAAACCAGCTACACATTTCCTCTGTACTAAGAATAATAGTAAAAAATAATTACATTTCAGTGATTGCGTGGGAATAGGGTAAAAGGACACAAAAACATGCAAGATGTCAAGCTGTGTGAAACAGCAGGGACTTTGGGAAGGAGGGGAAGCTTGAAAGTGTCTCAGAACAAAATCTTTCAGGCTCAGAAGGGGAAGGGAGATGGGAGGGCAAGTGCTCCCCAGGCCAGGGTGTGTCTCATTCCCAGTCAAAGCAAGATTTTTCTAGCTCTTGCCTAATGGCAAAAGCAGTTACACCGGTATAGCTCTTACTTACGAGACTGGCATTTCTCTGGTGTAAGTTCAATCTTGTTCCAGACGAAGGGAAAGAAAAAGTTTACTACAGAATAAGTCACTGTAAGTAACTATGTGCAACTTTTCCATATGTTAGAAAAAACACTCTTTAGGCAGATTTAGAAAGTTTACATCTATGTAACATTTAAGTCTCAGCTTTTGCTCTGGCATTCCTTGTAACAGGCCTCCTAGAATTTACTGCCATTCAGCACACGTGACAGCCACTCATCCTGGCTTGGTGCAGTTTTCAGTCAGCTGCATTGGTGTAGCTGAACAGCTGAAATGTCTTTTCCATTCCTTGAGAGACAGCCTCATGCATCTGAGGACCATCAGGCTGCTTATTTAACATCTGCAAAGCAACCCACCTCTAAGAAAGGTTGGGAGAAGCACCCTTAATGGGGTTCTGCAGCACTAGGGTTCAACCCCAGCCAAGCCCTTATTTTAATTTTTAACAGGGGCCATTGAAGACACACAATCATGATTTTCTTTGCAGAAGATGGCAACTGTAAAATACACCTCTGAGAACTATCATATGCACTTATCTTTAGCTGTATACAGTATAGGAACATACTTTATGTGCACCATATCATTATGGATAAGTCAGTAACTGTACAACAGGCCACGTTACGGTTAGTGGTTTCACCAGCCATGGTTTCAGAGTCACATTAAGCAGTTTACAGTTGGGTTCCACACAAACCTTCCCCGGTACATGCTGGTGGCCTTGTCCGCATTACACGGCCCAATTCCCTCAAGGTTTTACACATCGGGCATATTTCTGCCTCAGTGAAAGCTCAGAAAAACAAAACGCACAAAAAGAAACACAAAACCCAATGGCTGCAGCACATTACTGCTCCAGGGTGCCTGCCACTCGCAAACTCCCTCTCCCCTCTGCAAGACTTCTACGCGTGCTCTTTAGCTCTTCAAGCCAAGCATGTGAAACTAAGTATGACCTCTCCTACTCAAGATAAAATACAGTACTTCTCCAGATACGCAGAACAGCAAGAAACCACAGCAGAACATTCTGAAGCAAATTCTCATCTATCATGTGAACAGCTATGCAAGGAGCAGGAGATACATGAGCCAGAATTGGCATGAAAAACCATTTCTCCACATAAGATGTGAAATAAATCCGTGACCTCTCCAGGCATGAAATCAATGAACTCTGTGGAAAAATGCCACTCCAGAACCCACCCAGTTTGCATTCCCTCGGACGTTTCTGCACAGAACGGCATCCAGGACTCCCCAGCCTGGGGTGTCAGAAACCACGGCATGATCTTGTCATCTGTACCAATGAAAAGCAAGTCAATTCTGGGGAGCTTTGCCTGAAGATATGCAAGACTTGCGCCAACAGCTCTTACATATCTGATTTAAAACCAGGGTAAATACAAGACCAGGAAAGCAATACATCAGAGTCTCTGCATTGTAAGATTCACAGAAAGCAAAGCAGCACTTTTTCATCGTGGCATTGCACCTGCCAGTAGCTCTTCTGTACCCATTATCACAAAGCCACAAGCTATAGCTGTTAGATGGAGTTCTCTGTTCTTCTTCAAAACAAAGATTTTTGTTAGGGTAGGCTGCAGACAGAGCAAGTCATCAAGCGTCACAACACAGAGCAGCTGGGAGCTCTAATTTTTTTGTTGTTTTCAGAAGCAAGACAGACAACTCATTCCTAAATCACTCAACATTTCTTGGAGTGAAGTTAAGAGTGTATCATTCCCTCTGGCATGTAATCCCACAAGTACAATTAGGCCAGATTTTACACTTTTATTTTAGTACGTGTAATATTTATTGCTGGTGTTTAAAGATACCCTAGCTCCTGACGCTTTGTGCCTGTGTGAAAATTTCAGCTTCATCAAATAAAACACAATTCCAGCCCTCTCGACCTGGTGTAAGACTGCAACTGCCCAGCTTCACCTTCCAAAGCAATTCCTTTCAATGGCTCCATTTAAGATGGGTCATTACAGAAGGTAATTATCTAGGGCAGTAGAGACAAAAAACACTTTTGAACATGAGAAAACAGCTACTGCAATAGGGCTGAGCTCGCTCTCTCAAGCGCTATTAACCTACCTGCTCTCTGATCATAGCTGGTATCACCCGAGAGTCAAGTATCTCCTGCCACAGTCCAACCTGCCGCTACCGACGGCTCTCGGGTTGAACCCGGGATGTCTGAAGCCAGCCCGCCTTCCCCTCCAGGAAGGTTCAGACTAGCACACACTTACTCAATTCTTGGCTCCCATCAGAGCTTCTCTCCTCAGGTAAGAGCAGCTGGTTTGTGCTCCTCCCAGACAGTTCCCAAGCATATTTTTTTCCAACCCTTCTGACAGGGCCTAGAACTTGTTACAAGTGCAGAAAGTCAGGCTGACTGTAAAGGTTCTGTCACAGGAACACAGAAGTCTTTTTTTGCTTACTTTATCATCTAACAAACAGAAAATCCCGTAGCACTCTAATAGTTGATTTACTGAGACCACCACCTATCACACAAATCATTAATACTCCTGCTACTGCAGGTGAGAAAATAGATTTACAGGAAAGAATGGGATTCTTTTGGCTCCTAAATCAATTTTCAGATTCAAATGCAAGCATCCTATTGGTAATGTGCTAGCCAAAACCAAAAAGCTTATAAAGTCAGTATTTTATGTAGTATTTTAGTAACTAGGGCATCTATCTGTTCTACTACAAAAAGGAGCCTTACAGAAATTATTCTACGATAAAAGCAGCTAAACCTTGGAAAACCACTTAGATTGCAGAGGTCAATTTCCAAGGACAGTTATGAGAAATGGAAATGTCAGAGCTTCAGTTGGGGATTTTAACATTTGCCTACATTATTTCATTAACACTATCCAGGATATGTAACAAACAAGGTATTAGTCAATTAAGTCAAGTCATAGTAAGCAAGGACGTTAGAATTCTTACTAAGAAATGGCAGAATACAGTCCTCAAAGAGGTAACGATTGCTAAGGAAAGCTTTTTCAATCTTACATGATGAAAGACAGACAGACAACTACAAAGAAGCGGGCCAGTCATTTTTCCTTCTTTAATATTTTAACTTAGAATAAAAAAAAGGCAGAGCAATTTTTACTGTACATTCACATTTCTCCTCTCCCCAGCGTTTTGTTTTTTCTTTCAGGAGGTCCAGAGCCCACTTGCCATCAGGTAGGAAGTTGATTTTCATATTAGGTCTACATACAAATTGGTGAACATCTTTGATTTTCAAAGTCTGTACCTCACAGTAGAAAAACAAGTAGTTCTTGTGAGCCGCCGGGAAATGTTTTGAAGTCTAAGAGACCAGTGAACCCACTGATGGAACATAACCAATAGAGGAATTCTGACACTCTTAATGAGGAGGTTTTAGGGGGAAGATTTATCACATCAATTGTTTATTCCAAAACAATTATTTTAATCTTCATGTTTTAATTATATATTTTAAAATTGAGTGTTAACCAACCCAGATAATAAACGATGTTTCAGCCAGGTTCTTTGGTTTGTCCCCCTTCTGCTCAGATATTTTAGCAAGTCTGAACCCTATGACACTTATTGATGTATTTATCTGAAATGGTGTCAATCATGTTAAAGGTGATACTTCTAAGTCTCTGTGTTTTGCTCAACATTTCAATCTTGTACACTGAAAAGCCAGTGAAACTTTTGCTAAGTGTGCCTCTCAACCAAGTATACAGGATAATTCCTTCTCCCAGGAAATAATTGTTAAATACTTGCTTCTTATCTTTATATTTTTATTTTGAGATGATAGCGAGAAGAATCTTAAGCACTGAAATGTAATCTGCTCTTCAGTCTACAATTCCATGTTCTTAGATTCTCCTCTCACCCTTGCTACACAAGAGCATTGGTTGTTTCTGTTTTTATTTTAAAAGAGTTTTTAATCAATTTGAAGACTTTGAAGTTCTACATCACCTTTAAGCATAAATAGCATCTATTAAAAATATGATTCACTACCATCCACCTGCAGATTCTTGTGAAGACATCTGCAGATTCTAGCGAAGATCGCTCATATTTCCATGAACTATCAGGCCTTTGTTCCTGAAAAAGATGAAGAATACTCTGTAACCAACTAATTATATTCAAGGCATGAAATTCAGAAACACTTCTCGAAAAAAACCCCAACTTTCTTCAGTGAATTTTAATTTCTTTTAGTGTTGTGAATCATTCCTAGAAGATTGCCACAGATTGCCTTAAGTTATCATCAGTGCATTGCAATTCCATTTGCCAATCTCATTGTGTAATTGGTCTTGATGTTAGATTGGACACCTTCCTGTTCTAGTAGCTTCCTAAGGAAAAAAATATACACAGAGTTGGGAAGTTTCAGCATAACTCTATTGACAGTCAAATGCATGCTGGGAAACTAATTCTAGGGGGGAGCTTTGGGCACTCCGTTGACTCAATTTTCAAGAAAGCACCTTGTTTCTTCTTCTCTTTCCCCCAACATGATTTTTTTTTTTCTTTAAAAAAAATGGTGGCAGGGTAGAGAAAAGGGAATGCTTGCACAGATGTTGTAGATTAACAAATAAGTTTGTTTTGGAGAAAGTAGGCTGTCTAGGATGCCTGAAACTGTCAATGCATTTGAACCAATTTTACAATATCAAGCTCCTTACAACTGCAGCACGTGAAAAGGCAGTTGCTAACTTACAATATGCTGTAACATAACTGGCAAGCAGCATTTGCACACCACTGAAGGGTAACTGTACGATATAAGAGACAGACTGATACAATTCTTTACAATAGTTGTAAAGAAAGTGCAGTACTGAGTCGTCTTAAGTTGTTCCTATGGCCTTACCTGTCACTGGGATGAAGTAGATGACTGTGGAACGGTACCTCCCAAGACAATACTGTTTTTATCAGTTAGGGTTTTCAGCACAGTTGTGGCTGGTGACTGTAGAATTTTACGCGAAAGCCTCATTCTACCATCAGTTGGATCACGTCCAAAGTATTTAACCTGTTAAGAAAACAAACTACTTTAAGACTGACCAACTTAAAGAGCTGGAAATAGCATTTCCTTAAAAGGTGGTGTTCCCCCCACCTCACCCCTCCAATTTGATGCTAGAAAAGCCATAAACAATAGGCACCGTTTAGCCTATATTGCTCTGTCAAACTAATGTGATGTCTAGATAGTAAGAGTATGACACTAAATAACATTAGTTTGAAATGATCAGGCCTTTAACCAGTACAGAAAGGGAATCGGATATGGCAAAATATTTTCTTCATGAACACAAAATAAAAAATTTGAGTGAATTCTAAAATATGAACAGCAGTTTGTTAGCATTTTAGAGTTAAAAAAATAATTACCTGAATTTCTTGTCCAACTTCTAATCCCAGGGCACTAGGATGTTTAATCTAGAACGCAATGTTTTTCAGAAAAAATATTTTAGTGTGATTAATTTTGTAAGGTTAGTTATAAAAGTTCCTTCTTTTAGGGATTCTTCATGCTACGCTTCAGACAATCATAGTGGCTCAACACTACGCTACCTACGAACAACAGGTTTCTAACTATTACATAGAAAAGGGTATTACAGATCTAAAGAACTTGGCAATGTGCATAAAAGCATAACCAGTAGGATTGCAGCAGGCATATAGTTAGATCGTTTGCAGCTTTAAGTACAGGGCAAGCAGCGGTTAAGCAAAAAGGTGCTGGTAATCTAACACAGCTTCTAACATGAAAATGGACTCTAGAACAACAGTATGTGTGTTACAGCTAATGCAGACTATGTTTAGAGAGACTAGATGAAAACCAAATGTGTCTAGTTTATACTTGTTTAAGCATTATTACCTTTCTTTGATCAAGTTGTGAATTATGAAGTAGCACTGGTGTCATGTTTGGATACAATTTTACCATCACTCCAGAATCTCTGCAACAGAAAACAGCAGGGTTCTTTCAAAATACATTGACAGAAGTCTGTATGTATTTTACACCGCATATTGACCCCAAAGCAAGCGTTAGTAAACTTTGTCACAAACGAGATTTTCCTCCTCCCTTTTTAAAAATCTTGTATCAACCATAACATGTCCACTCATTTTACCTTAATTGGAAGTGGATGGAAATTACTTACTACTGAAATATACTGTCCTGAAATAAGTACCATCCAAAAAGTGCATTTAATTTCAGTCCAGTATTTGTTTGACAAAAAAGTGCAAAGCAAATTCCTACCATCTCTCTCAGATACAAAGATGAAAAAAGGCCTTATGTTTTATAATTTATAGAGACATTCTAATAACTAAGCAAGCAGCAAAAATAAACCACCTTATTAAGAAACAGAATAATGTTTTCAGAGACAGTATCAGGAACGATGCAGGTGCCAATGTCAACAGCATAAGGTTTGGCATCCTTAAAAATCAATTGTTTTACATCATAATTAGGTACCAGGAATATAGTTATGTAAAACTAATTTCTACTTCAACTCGGAGCACTTTTCATACCTTATTTCAGTTATCGTGGCTGTATAAACTGCACCAAATTCCAAATTAACTTCCTGCTGTAGGGGGAAGAAAAGAAAACACTAAGACACAAACTCACAAAATGCAAATTGAAAAGCTAACAACAAAAGTCTGTGCTTACATCATCTTTGCAGATTTCGTGGATAAATTCTCTTGCTTCATGCATAGCAGTAGGCGTGGGGGCAAACACAGAATACGTCTCTTCATCCAGCTGACTTACAGTTACACCTTAGAATTTGTGAGAGAATTTAGGTGAACATTGCTACTGTTTCAGCAAGCAAAAAAGTTACATTCAGTGAAGACTTGCATAGAGCAAAATGATTTTGCACAGACTCACTAAGATCATAGAATAGTTTGGGTTGGAAGGGACTTTTAAAGGATGTCTAGTCCAACCCCCTGCCATGAGCAGGGACATCCTCAACTAGATCAGGTTGCCCAGATCTGAGAGTCCTAATAAGTTCAAATATTCTTCAGATTACACATTGGACAGCTTTCTCTGCAACTGAATGGAAAGCGTGTTACGGGTATGCTTGCCAAATACCTGCACAAACTTGTGCTCCATGTGGGACCATTCACATTCGCAAAATTATTGTAATCCTTATATGACAGGAAAAGTCTTGAAAGAATTTTGGTTTTATGACTAAATCTCAGCTTCTACAACTAAATTTCAGAGATATTTTTAATAATAAAACTATAGCTTTCATTAATAGCTGATGGAAATTAAAGCGTTTCAGAGACAGAATACAGTAAGATTGCACGGTAAAATTCTTTGCACCTCTAGACTAGTTTTCTGGCCAACAGACTGCATAGGCTTGCAACCAAAGGGAAGTATGATTTTTTCCCCCTTTTGTCCACCCTAATCCCCCTGAGAAGCACTAATCAAGCTAGCTAGAGCATTAAGACAGTTTCAAGTCTGAAGCAGCTGAAGCAGAACATCTACTTGATACACTACAGACATCAGCCTTTTTTAATTTTTAGCTTTCCAAAAGCAGGGAACATGTGAAGAAGTTTTACTATCTTAAGTAATAAAGGAAAGAATTTGCATTTACAAGTAAGTGCTCATAAAAGAAGTCTGATGTATGTATTAATAATCACAGCAGAAACTCACCTCCGCTATCGCGGCTGACTATCGGTTGAATATTACCTTCATCACATTGAAGAGATGGTAAGGGTGGGCTATGTCTAGTTTCACTGCTTTGATTCATTTGAACAAACATTTTTAGTGGTGTAGCCTCTCAGAAATACTTAACACTTTACAAATTCTGTTCACTAATTCCTGAGGGCAACCACGACGTCAAGCCTAATAGGCCTAATTCTAAAGGAGTGGCAGAGACAACGTGTGATGAACTGACCGCAACCCCCATTTCCCATTCCCCTGTGCCACTGGGGGAGAGAAGGGAGAGAAAAATCAGGAGTAAAGTTAAGCCCGGGAAGAAGGGAGGGGTGGGAGGAAGGTGTTTCAAGATTTGGTTTTATTTCTCATTATCCTACTCTGATTTGATTGGTAGTAAGTTAAACTAATTTCCCCAAGTCAAGTCTGCTTTGCCCATGACAGTAATTGGTGAGTGATCTCCCTGTCCTTACCTTGACCCATGAGCTTTTCATTATATTTTCTTTCCACTGCCCAGCTGAGGAGGGGAGCAATAGAGCAGCTTTCCTGGGCATCTGGCATCCAGCCAGGGTCAACCCACAACAGCTGCATAGATTTGATCTACACTTCAGCATGTTCATGATCAGACTTGCTTCACTTCACATCTTTCATTCAAGACTATCTGCAACACTGTCCCTAGATGAACCTTTATTGCCTCTTTTGTAAGCCCTGAAAAACACCCTCACACATGCACCAAACTCCGGGGAATTCCTGCTGCAAGACAAACTGCAAGCACTTTTACAGAGAGCATCTACACAACTAACCGTAGCTGCAGTGAGCTTCACCTAGCTCTTCAAAACACACGCATCTCTTACCAAGACATAGTACAGACTCAGTTTGTACTGAGCATTGCAACAACTGAACATACAAGTCTGAAAATGAAGGCAAATGCTGTTTTGCAGTCTGCAGCATGAAGCAGAGATTTAAAAATACCCTCTTCTCTTAATAGTTCTTCCTATCTACTTACTAGGTTGTTGCTGCTGAAGCACAAATACCAGTTTTATGGAGGTGGTCTACAGAACAATTTGGGAAGTTCAAGTTTAGCTACTTACAGGTTCTGAAAGGGCATAAAGATAGCATTAAGATTCAGCAATAGCTGTGCTAATAATACCTGTGCTACCAAGATCCACTAATTAAAACTCCACACTAGTAATATTCACACAGAGAAGAGAAGCTAATAACGCATCAGGATAAATTATCACAGGAAGCAAGAATGTCTTACCAGTCTGTGCTTGAAGTTTTTTCAAATTATAGGCCCCAGGACCAACAAATCTTAATCTTTTTGATAATGGAACATGGATAGTTTCTGAAAGAACATTTAAAAATACTTTGAAATGCTAAATTCAATAATCTTGAAAGCTATCACAAAAAAGTAAGTCAAATTCATTTAGGTTTGAATCTTGTATAGCTACTTGTATTATTTGCTGAACACTGATGTAATTACATTTAAGAACTGAAGTAAATGAAACCATAGAATGCACGTACTTGGATGAGCGTAAATTACCTTAAGTCATACCAATACTGACACCTATATGCATTCTGATTTTGTGAGAGTTTCCTATAACTTCAGTTTCTGTTTTCTGGTGTACAGTGAAATAGTACAGTGCTGCCCCGCATGGCAATAAAAAACAAAAATTCACCTCAAAAATCCCAAAGAAAAAACAACACCGGGGCAGATACAGAAACATGTAACAAACATTCATTAAAGAAAAGCTATTTTAAGCAGCAGCTTATTGTTAAAAAGGTGACTATAAGAGACATGAATTCATATCAACATACAACTAACATTACCTACAACTGGTCCACTTTCTTTTCTGTTAGGTCGGGGTTTTGCCAGCGTTTCGTTCATAATTTGTAAAATCTCCCTCTTTGCAGCTGCAGTGGTTACAGGGGAAAGGAGGAAGAGGGAAAAATTAAGAGTTTTGCATAAGATTGAAATACATTTATGCAGTTTTTGTTATAAAGTAGATAAACATCCGTTCATAAAATCTGCCTCCTGCCTCACTTGAGAATTTATCATGGTAACTTAACATGTTTCAGGTAGCGCACGTTTGTTGCAGTACGACTTTCTGCTCTGCGTATAGGAAACCTACGCCTTCAGTACATTTATTGATTTTATGCAGCCTAGAACATTACACACAGTTCTACGTTTCAGTGTATTACTTAAATAAATCAGAAGGCTGATAAGAGCAACAGGGTGTAGCTTTGATTAGTTACGATACACTAGCCTGGAACCTTAGCTGTCCTGCTTGAAGTGATTACTAGTTCTTGTATTTTAATAAGGGTTTTCTTATTAAAATCTTGCTATTCCGATCAAGTTTAAAAGTTTCTCTTACAACTAAATCCTTAAAGCTTGTAGCTTCAGTTTTTCATATGGCTCAAGAATATTTTAGCTGTACACATCAGAATACAGACAGCAGTAAATATCAATAGTAAATATAGCTGAATTTATGGTAAATGCGAAATAGTTTGCTGTTCTTTTTATAACATTATTCTGTCGGATTTAAAAGAAAATCATGTAATAGGATGTTTGTGTGTTAGTCCAAATCCATTTTGGTGTTACGGTAACACTGTACATATTTAACTAGCAACAGATGCCTCCTCCCTCTCCCAACTTTCACCAATCAAAAGCAATCCAGAGTTTCAGTGCGCAAAGCTGCGCCTCAGCCTTTACTACCTGTGTTAGTTACAGGGTATTGAGCTGCTAGATCTTAACCATGAACTCCCTGAGATGACACAGACTTTTACTTAAGTTCTAAGAACTCACTGCTCAAGAGACATTTAAGAATTGGTCTGAAGTTACTTTAAAAAGTTAGTTTGGAGCTTATTTTTAACAACCCTTTTTACTAATCTATCGCACAGCAAAGAGTAAACCCTTTTGTCCCCAACTCACCACATATGGTTTGAATACAGTTTGACAAAAATTTATTACAAACTGACATGACTTAGTGATCTTGTACTTATATCAGTCAAATCCAAAATACTGCATGTAAATATGCCCTAAGATATTCCTCTACCCTGATGTTGCTCTTTTGTATAAGTTTCCATCCCCCTCACCCTAGTTTGCTATGCCACTCACTATCGCATTTTTCAAAACAAGTTACCCATTGTACTAAACTGGTGACCATTAGTATCACACCATTTGCGGGGAGTAATATTTTGTTCTTTTAATGAAAAGTAGCCTCCAAAAGCAGCAGACAATTTCACTGACACTACGTACAATAATATGAAACTTAAGTGTGCTGGGAAGGACCTGGCTTTCTGGAGATTGAATGCTCTCCTCTGACACAAAAGCTATTTATTTTGTATGAAGTGCCTGTATTGAAGTATAACAGACAACACCCAAACCAAACCAGTTTTTTGAAGATAGCAGTTTTTTTCCACAATGAGAGAAAAAAATGTAATAATTTATTATTTAGTTTCATAAAACTTACAATTTAATACAATTTATCATTTAATATGATAAAACGGGTGCAAATACAAATATGGACCTACCTGTAGCTTGTTGAATAGCTTCCATTACAATTTTTATTGGTATTCCTGGCAGTTTTAGATCAACCTAATATGAAAAGAGTTAAGTGATATCAATATGTAAGGAAAGCTTTTTAAGATACATTCTCAGAGTTTCATTTTAGGAAGATTTAATGTTACGATACCTGCAAGGCAGTTATTCCTTTATTCGTACCCGCCATCTTGAAATCCATATCACCATAGTAATCTTCAATTCCCTACCACCATAGACAGAACGAAAGCAAATTGGAGTAAATTTATCCAGTTTCAAGTCTCATTATACTAAAAGTACATTCTATGTTTCAATAAGCCACAAAATAGTTTTGCAGACTTGGAATTACTTGTGAGACTCACATGTTTTTCTTCAGCCTTATTTTGCTGTTCAGGATTAACACTGTTCCTTTCTCTCATAAATTAGGAGCTTTTGTGGACTAGTTTCTGACTAACAGATCCACAGTTGATTTTGTACTTTCGGTGGCTGCCACAGGAAGAAGCAGCAGTGCCATAGTAATGTGCATTTCCCCCCCCCGCCACTTTCCCAAGTGCTCATTCTCCGTCCAATATATTGTGTTTTTCAGTAAATTAAAGTATTCAAGAATTATTAATCTCTTTCTCCCAAGACAAAATTCATTGGAAAGAGAGCTTAAAAGAAATAACTGGTTAATTACAAAAAAAAATAAGAAACATGACTGGACATTTCATAGAGATTTTTTGAAATAAGGCAGGAATCTGGGAGACAAAACAGAGAAGATAAAACTATTCAATATTTCCAGTAGCATATGTCCAGAATTAACTGGGTAAAGTGTTACAAAAAAGGGCCATAGAGGATATTTTACAGAATTAAGCAGCAATAAAGACAACAATACTAGAAACACTCACCAGGATGTCTGTCAGCAAACGATAGTCCTCAATATCTCCTTTTTGCAGACTGCATTTGGTAATGAGACCTACTGCTACACCTGCCACTGCACTTGATACTGGAACTCCTAATAGTGGTAAATAAAAATACATTTTTATAACCTTCGGTCATTTCCAAATCCTATAACACATTATCATACATAGTTTATCCTTAAAAGTGCCATATTTTGTACCTGCATCCATTAATGCCAAACTTCCACCACATGCAGATGCCATTGAAGAGGACCCTACAGAGTAAGAATACAGGGAAAAAGAAAGTATTAAACACTGGTCAGAAGTATCTGAAACAAAACTCGCTAGTGATATTCTTCAATGAAAGTCTGACAATTAACTTGCTGCTAGCTAGAAAATACTGTGCAGCAACACACATACTACAATAAATAACTGCAATTAGAAGTTTTCTGTAGTAGAAGTATTTTTATCAAGAAATGGGTCATATAGTGTGAATCTTTCATGATACCGATACCAAAAAAGCTCAATAAGCATCATGATTAGTATTAAAAATTCTAGACAAGGAATCTGTGTGTTTTGCAGGGAGCTGCAAACGGGACTCCTTCCCTTTCTCCACTAACCCCTTCTCCCACCCACCTAATCTCGCTACAGTGCTAGGAAATAAGAGGTGGACCTCAGGGAGCTTCTTGCCGCACAGAGGAATCTGCAGAAAGGTGAAATGAATAGCGCTCTCCTAAACTGGGAAGATGGGAAAGAACAAGTGCAGACAGCCAGAAGAAGTTACCTCTAAGTCAGTGAGGGTAACAGCTGTGATTAAACACTGAAGAATGGGTCTCAATACATGCTGATTTATTTTCCTCACGCTGTAGCATAAAGATGCCCCCGAATACCACTTTATTAAACTCAGCATTTATGTTTACATCTCATGCTGATACTGTGCTGTTATACAAATTGAAAGAAAGGTCCGTTGTCCATGACCATATACATCCTTTTTATTTTAAGTACTTCTGGTAATAGAGCTTTCAAGATTACAGAGGTTAAAAATGAAATCTATTACCTAAAATGCCTACAACTCAAGTTTGTCAAACTCGAGCTTTTTTAAGAACCAAACTTGTTCCCTAGCACTAGGTGAAAAATAAGAAAATCATAATACCATTTGACTCTAAGACCTCAGAAGTAACTCGTATTGTGAATGGGAAATCCTGGGGAATAATTGGTTTCAAAGCTCTTTCTGCCAGTGCACCTGTTTAAAAAAAACACCAAGTGATCCATAAATAAAAACAATCAGACAAAATATTAAAACTTACAGCATGGGACTTATCTAGTCTGAACTTACCATGCCCAAGTTCTCTTCTGTTCATGCCAGTAACTTTGCCAATCTCATTAGTTGCATAAGGAGGAAACTATGAAGTAAAAAATGTGTATACAGAAAATTAACTAGTGGTTTTTTCCCCCATTTTAAAACATTCCCTTAGAAAAAAATTGTTTGAAGTTTTGGTGCATCTCAAGGTAAAAACAAATTAAAAAAAAGATGAAACCACCACATGATTTCTAGCAGTCACTTAGTTTGCAAACCAGGACCAGTTTAGGTAGTGTTTAGTAAATGTTTTACTTCCACAGAACACAAGAGAATAAAGCAGTTGCAAGGTAGTTGAAAAACAAGACAAGCTTACTCCAATTAAACTTGTCAAACAACATATCAGAAATCTTGTTTCTATCATACAGATAATGGAACAAGATATGCCTGTTGCCTGTATGAAACACTTTGGGCAAGTTCCAAAGGCTGAGAGAGATCCAAGATGTAAGAGCATTTATTTACTACTGGTGTAGTATGTCAGCTGAACATTATTAATAGAGTTTACTAAAAATAGAGCAGGTTAATCCTGCTTTCAGCAATAACCTGTTCTTAAGGAGTTAATCTAATGTTAAGATATTAAAAAGGCTGTATAAAATGGCAATTTACAAATTATCTAGTGCTTTTTAGGAAACCAGCACTTTTGTTCATAAACTGCAGTATAAATTCACATATGAGTTAGAATGAATACATTTTAGCAAATCTAGAGATAATTTATATCCTTGGAAGTGATCCATTTCACCTTTAAAAGCAAGACATGAAGCCCTTTTGTGAATCATGCAGAAAGCTGTGACAGTAAAACTCTCACCTCATAATGCAGCATGAAGTTTTTATCTTTTATTCCACTACAATAAAAACAAGATCAAGTCAAAAAAGAGCAACCAGATCTCTTACATACAATAGGTAATACATAAGATTATATTCAGGTATGCTTACAAATACACCCGGCAAAAACAATGAATCAATAGATTTGCTGATCACCCACATTTTTCATAAGGTTTTGTGTAGTAAACAAATTAAAAAGCATAGTCTACAAAAAAGCCTCATGTGTTCATCATCATCATTAAAACAGTTTCCCTAGCTGTTTAGAATAGAATAGGCCCTATCAGTTCTTTATGCTGGTTTTGGTGTGACTGAAGGAAGAAAATAAACAATAAAAATCAAACTTGAGAACATCAGCATCTTACTGTACACATTGCAGTTAAGGACTCAGAAACGTAAGCACTCAGAAGGAAAACTGAAAATCTCTAACTACAAAATAGCTTTCAATTAAATAAAGTCTGTGCTCAAAAAAGTTACCAAAGTACCACAAGACTTGACTCTTAGCAATAATACAAAAAAGCCAATCTATAAAGTTGCTTCAAGTCAAGACTTGCATGTAGGTTCATATAGAGGCAGTCTCTCATTCATGAAGCAACCTAATGATTGCTAATTAAACCCCATTATTTAAACACAGAAACTAATTTCCAAGAATACCAAAATTAGAAGGGTTTGTCCATATTCTGTAGACTAAAAAACTTAACTAAAGCAAAGCTGACACACTAAAATGTAAAAGCTCCCACACTGGTGGGATGGTATCGCTGAACTGCAGCTTTAAAGGGAAGGAGTTTCCCCTTCCCAACAAGTCATCCCTCAGCAATAAAATGTTCATGGCACAAGGACTTGCTTGCTACATCGTAAGTAACATTTTCCTTACTCCATTAAAAAAGAACACAAGTATTTTCGCCCTCTGAACATTTTTATTTTGAGATAGAATGAGAATATTTAGATATGCTGATTCAGTTGGGGGGAAAAAACCCACACAATTATCTGCTTTTAAATTGTTTTTTCCATTTGAACCAAACTTGACAAACAGAACAGCACTTCATGGGCTACGTGCATCCAACCTATTGAGCAAGACTTCAAAACTTGTGAGAAATAGATGAAATGAGTAGAACACATATCGAGTTCCAAGCATGATAATAAATACTTAGAACAAAGAGAGACTCAGCTTTCATCAATTGTTTTATTTAAAGAGCCTTGACGTATGGACACAGTTTTACAGATTCCAGAGTAATTCACTATTCTCTTTCTCTCAAAACCAGGCTGGATGTTACTTGTAATACTCTCCAATTTCAAGTGTGTGTCTATGGAATTAACGGCATCTGAACAAAAAACAACTGCCAAGATCTCTTGAGAATAGGCCACTTCAAAGTCTGATTCTACACATTTTTCAGTTCTAATGAATACATATATGTGTCAAACTTCAAGGAACTTTTATCAAATGTGCTTAAATGCTCACCCTCTTTTATTACCACTGACAAAACACCGAAGATATACGTACCTCACTGCTGTTGAGATAAGATCTGATTTTACACTCGATTCTATAGAGTCAAATGTAACTGTACAGAGAACCTAGAATAAAGAGACAGAGGGTAAATAAACCGCTCTTAAACACTTCCATGTTTCATAACTTCGACTGGTTATAAAGAATCAAAAAGAATGATTTCAGCAACAAATATGATGCCATCACCTATCACTTCTGCAAACTTTTCTTCCCCTTCATCACAAACTTATTCATAATCTGTAAAGGTTATACAATCTTACAAGCGATCCCATTTAAAAATACTCATTTAATGCTTCCTAACCTGGTAGGAGCCTAAAACAGTTTGTTCACTAAGAAACCAAACTACTTCATTTAAGAGCCAGGGCCAGATGCAGCCACAGTGTTGTGCGAAAGGGCAAGCCTGTTTATCGCCTGGACTTGCGGTGTGTGTTGTTTTTAGTGGGGTAAGAGGGGACAACACTGAGGAGTAAATCACTGTTTGCAACTACCCGTGTACCCTGTAATAAGTCAGGCCAATGCCTGACAGTCCTCTAGGAAAATGAGCTATAAAAATATAGGAGATCAAATCTTGCGTAGAATCTTAATTCAATCCACACAACATCTGATGCTTTTGGCAAAGAGGAGAAAAAAGTCTCATTAATGTGATTTTTTTGGTACAATTTTCCTGTTTAGTCCAGTTTACATACGAAGTTCCTTTTAGAAGATTTCTCATGACACACACAATTTAGCACTGCCCTACGTACCACTGACGCATTAACTGAGTCACCCATTTTTCTAAAAAAGAACAGGATTATATTTTACATGAAAAACGTTTGTTTCAAGAAATATCTTTAACATAAAAATCTACATAGAGGGATGAAAAAGATATGATTCTGGACTTTTATTAACAAGCGATTTTACTTTAAGCCCTCCTGAATGGGAAAGCTTTCTTCTCAAACCACCCCCCCCAAGACAAAACCCAACCAATCAAAAATTCCCCAAATCTGCCAACCTGAACTGCAGAAGAACTCTTACAGCTTCTAACTTTGGTTAGTAAACATTCTTCAGAAAGTCTGAAGACACAAGAACGCTTACCAGACTCCTTCTGGGCACCTATGCTTAGAACGTTATCCTAACATCTGTACTGTTCATGTAGCAAGGAGTCAAGCTTTGTCTACTGTCTTAACAGACTCAGATATATTTTAACTAGAAAACAGTTTAGATTTAATTCTTACTATTTGAATGTGAAGAAAGAGGAAACTTTGCATTTAAAGGAAAGAGATAAATCTTTCAGCTTTTGATAAATTAATTTATAATTTCTGCCATTTAAAGATACTACCTGTGTTTGACCTCTCTGAAATAAGGCTGATCCATGAAGCATTTTAAACATGTTCACTTCACATTTAATATCTCTGAGCGAAGTCAAATCTCTCCCATCACACCTGAAGTTACAAGCAGAAATTATGAGATCAATGAAACTATAGTCTTGGATAAAAAGCTAACAGAACAATTATTCGCTAGGAGTTTGATACACTTACCTTCTATATTCATTCAGAACAAGATTTCTAAAAATATCCTTTGAAACCACATTGAAAGAGTCCATGATTTCATAAGGCTCAGCCTCTGGAAATTTTTCTGGGTATAAAAAGAAATTGCATCTGAAGTTGGAAAATGAATTTTATAGAACTTCTACTAAAATCGCTTGGCCAACAAAGAGCACAGTGTAACTCTCAGTACTGCTAGCTCCATTTAAGCATTCTCTAAATATTAAGAAAGTAGGAAATAATACCTTTCAGCTGTTCTTCTGTTTCAAGCCTTATTTTGTTAATTGCTTCATCTCTAGAAATCTAGAACACAGGATTTGCAACCAGTTAACTCTACAGGGCAGAACAAAAGAGGTTTGGGTTGTTGGGTTTTTGTTTGGTTTAAAATTCTGTAAAATTCAAGGAATAAGGAATAGGATTGTCATACAAATTCAAAGATCAATAATGTACTGCAAACAAATATTCTGGCAGATAAGAATTTACAGAACAATTTATTATTACTATTGCAAATATATGCAGAGCAGGAGACGAGTTTTTATTAACATTAGTGTAAAGAAACTAAATCTTGCTGGGGTTTCATTATGATATTAATTAAAAAATAATTATATCATGTTTGAATTGATTACTTACTTTATCATGGCTAGAATCTGTGAACACCGCATAGATCTTGTTAAAAGCAAGTCTGTCGGAAGAAAAGAAAGGATTTTTGAAAACACAGCTTAAAAACCACTTATAAAATCAGTTTCTTTTGAGGACTAAATGTTTGCTTTCATCAGCAGCATGAAAGCACCAGACTGACATTTATAAACATCACTAGCTCCAGCTGTCCTTCCTGCCGGCTCTCCTGACACCTCTCCGAAATGAGTTATCACTTCCAGAGCAAGGCTCATACAAGCCAACACCCTGACCCGCCCATCACCATTCCACAAGAAAGGGATATCAACTTCCAATACTTTCACTGGGTTTTCAGGGTATTTGTTTTGCCCTGGCCTTCTTACTAAGCATAAAACAAGAGCAGAAGGCCACCTTCCTAAGTTCATGGAAAACGCAGCAAGTCATTCTGAACATTCAAAAACATGCTATTTTGTTGAACAAACCCCCCAAACTATCTGATCAGAGCTCATCAAATTAAATAATCGTTAAATAAGCATTTTGAGTCACTTAACAGAACTGAGATCAAAATTATTTGTTCTGAACTTACTTCTTTGCACATTCCACAATCTCTTCAGGAGCAACAAATAACTTCTGAACAGTTCTCTTGACAGCACCCCGTTCTTTCACTAGTTGTTGAATTCCCTGAATTATTTGCTGGGTGTGCTTCACCCCGACTTTGATGGCATGACAGAAGTCTTGTTGCAATATATTCTCAGCAGTTGCTTCCAACATAACTATCAACGGAAAGTTAAAAATTAAGTCAATTATTATTTTATTGTTCAATAGCAATCTAACTCAACTGAAGAAATACAGATTAAACTGCATAAATATAATGGAATTTACTTTGCCTAACCAAAAGTTACCTAACCTATCACTGTTGTTTATTCCTACTATTGTGTAAAAATACAAGTTTCAAAGATTAGGAAAATATCCGCAAAGAGGCGCCTACTTGATTTTCAAACACTCAGATATTAATAATTAACCTACTTACCAACTTGATTTTGCGGAGCTGCAGCAACAACTAAGTTTAAAGCACTAGAAGACATCTGTTTTCGAGTTGGATTGATAATAGTTTCTCCATCAACCAGTCCTACCCTTACTGCACCTACAAAGAAACTCCAGAAAATTATTATTATAATAAGGAAGTTCTTTAAGGCATCATTTTACTTTGAAAATTATACATCTAAAAACAATAATTAAAGCTATGGATTCATTTTAAAATATTGGCATGTAAGCTATATATTAAGAACAAATCTGTAAGGCAAAATTATCTGTTCTTGAATTCCTTTTGGGTAGTATTACTGGGTAGGGCATATAATGCCAAGTAGCATTATACACAAGGCTGTAAGTCTACTGGGGGGTTTTTTTAGTCATTTGAGCACGTTTTCTAGAAAAAAGGCAGGTGAAAGGAAAATACAGCTAAATATTTGTTCTTGGCTACATCATTTCTCTTCCCCAAAAGTATTCACAATGAAATAAAGCTCCTCTTGAGCTCCTGGAGAAAAAGTATTCTTATCCAGCTATTTTCTCCACAATGCTTTTCAAGACCAAGTTTCTCTAAAGAAAAAATTAAGTTATTGGTCTCTACACTATACTATTTCTGGGTTATAAATCCTTCCAGAAGTATATTTAGTCCAGGAAAAATAATGCTTTGAAATGCAATAATCCTATCCATTGTAAAATTATTTTCAATACTTGACACAAAAGATAGTGGACTTTAGATTCAGATTCTTGTTAAAAAAGAAAGCATGAACTGTGGTCCAAGTCTTCCATTATGCTCAAATCATCCATCATTTCAATATATTTACTTACCAATAGGACCGTTCCATGGGATATCAGACAATGCAAGTGCTGCAGAAGCTAGAATGAAGAGATAAAAATCTGTATTAGAAAAAACGGATCACATTAAATCACACACAAGCAGTAATTTGTAACAGTCCTCTTACCTCCATTAATTGCCAGAACATCAGGATCATTGACACCATCTACTGCTAAAAGATTACAAAGGATCTGGCATAAGATAAAAGACAATGAATAATTTTGACCTATACATTTTTATTAGCTGTCAATACAAAGCTAAGGACAGTAAAACAAAACATTCCACATATTTATACAAGCCTATACTGCAAATGCAAATTTTTTCAGGTATTTAAACTAGAAAGCTCATAAAAACTCCACTAATGTATAATATTGTATCATATCATATAACATATGCTATTAGCCTTTCTTTCCTCTGTTGTACAGAGGATATTTGAATTTTGTTCCTGTATCTCCACAACAAAAGTTGGAAACTAGCATGTAATAAAAATAAATTTAAGAGAAGGAAATGACAAACTAAAAAGCAGCATTACACTATTAGACTGTTTTTCAAAGTGTAAACCCCTCCTGGATGCTAATGAAAATTGCTTTTCTTAAAACAGTGTCTATATCGTGAAATTTTCATTGGACATACCCAAGTTTTCCATTCTGAAGGTAGCTATAGTTAAGGACAGTGACATGACCTACCTGCGTATCATAAAAGTAGCCTACTGGAAAGAGTGGTCTGATTGACCGATCTGCAAAAGAAATATTCAAAGTCTAAGAAGTATTCGGTTTTCAGTAGTTAGTATTCAGTTTGTCTTGTAATAATCTCACAAGAAACTGACAAAATGGTTCAAATGAAAGACCCAAACAAAAAAGGCAGCAAACCCAGAAGGCAATTTAGCATGAAATACAATCAACTCCAGAATTCCAATAGCACTCAGAGTAAAGTAAGAGGTATTTGGGTGAGCATACCCACTGTCAGGTAACACAAGGTAAAAGCATTGAAAAAGTCTTCTATGCTTTAGGATACAAATAATCTATTAAATAGTATTTCACTAGGAATATCTTCAGTCCCTTCATAGTCCTCAAACAAAGAAACGAAAGCAAAGCATGTATGTTCAAAATGTCGCATTACTTGCATGATGCGTAGATTTCCTATTAATTTTATTTCAGTCCAAAGTGTATAGGACTCTGTGTAACAGCCCAGGCCTTACAGGCTGTTCCCTCTCCTAATTCTTTTCATGGCTGTCTTAAGATGCTGATGTATTGGACATCAGTTTTATATAAATGTTGAATTTCAAGGTATTATCTTATTCATCAGTGGAGATAGTCATAATGGAAACGACTTTTCAAGCAGGATCAAGAGCGAGAGAATGAGCATATACCAATCAGTAAGTCTGCCCCTTGTATTTCAGAGTTGAGCTTAGTTGTCTCTCCCACCTCTCCAGAGAGATGAGACTGCAGCAGTAACATCTCTGCAGTTAGCACGAGATCTTACATACAATAATATCAACAAAGGTGACAAGGTAAAATTTCTCAAGAGCCAGGCTTGTATATAAAGGGATATGCGCACAGCCCACTGTTTTAAAAATCAGTAGTCATTAACAAGAAACAGCAGGTTTGTTTTCTTCTGACATTACTGCAGAAACAATCAACTCTGCAAGCAGCAGTTATAAATTACTATCTCTTTTCAAACATTCATGAGCACATTACAAAATATTTAAAATACATTGCAAATAAAATGTTTCAGCCTACCTATTACTCTGCTTGTAAGAATTTCTTTATCCGTGGAACCAAGTTCTCTTCTTAGATAGTTTGTAGGAATTCTTCCTGCTGCAGCAGCTTTCTGACGATAGTCAACCTTTTAAAAACAAAACAGGGATTCCTAAAGACAACAGATTAGATATTTCAGAGCCACAGAATCATTCAGGTTCGAAGGGACACCTCAGAAGGTTTATAATCCAATGCCCTGCTCAGAGCAGGGTCAACTCTGAATTCAGATGACATCATTCAAGGCTCTGTCTTGATGCCCAAACGGACCCTCCCATTCGATATCATATATGGACTGCCCCACCAGTCAGTCCCCAGCCTGAACTGTTGCACGGCACCGGTGCACCCCAAGTTCAGGACTTTGTGTTTGTCCTTATAGAACTTCATAAGGTTCCTGTCGGCCCATTCCTCCAGCCCCTGGTCCCTCCAGATGGCAGCCCTGCTTCTGAGCATATCATCTGCATCCTCCCAGTTTGGTGCCATCTGCAAACCTCATGAGCAAGAATTCCAGGTCACTGACACAAGTATGAAACGGGCTGTGTCCCAGGACAGAGCCCTGGAGGAACTCACTATTATTCAGCTTGAAGGTAGAACATGAATCATTAACCCTTAATAATCACAGCCCTTTGAGCCTCAATCCAACCAGTTTGCCACACATCTAAAATATAATGGCTGAACGTGAATGCTGTAGCAGACAATTCACGAGGCTTTTGTGGAAAGCCTTGCTAAAGTCAAGGTATACAACATCCAGTGCTCATCCTTCATCCACAGGTCTAGTTATTTTACCTTGATTGCTATTCTGAAGTCCCAGATCTGTAGTCTGCTACTTGCATTCCTCACTCCCCTCAGCATTTTGAGCTCCACTATTTATTGATTACTACTGCTAAGGCTGCCACTGATTATCACAAAACTAATTTCGTTGTTAGTACTTACCACTAATGGCATAAACTGAGATGCAGAAGGCTTCGTTTTACTAACTGCTGTGACCATTACTGCTGTATCACCTAGCTGGATTAAGAAAAACAAAAATACTGAAATGACCTGCAACCAAAATATTGTCCGAAACCCCAAACTTATTCACAAACTAAAACTCCAGGATATTCTTTGCAGAAAACAACCACATAAATCCACGCTTCACAACATCATTTTTACTTTTCAAACAATTTTTTTTTCCCTACAAAACACAGCTGCATATTCATTAGGGATTAAATTGCCACTTGAGGCTTTATATCCCTGTAATAGTCCTAATAATGGCTGTTCAGATTCAGAAATTTTGAAGTTACACAAATTTTAACCTTTCTATTTACCTGAACAACAGCAGATCCATCAGCAAACTTAGCAAGTTTTCCAGAAGACAGTTCCATCTTTCTATTGGAAAGAAATAATGTTATCACAGTGAATGCAAATGAGCTTTCTAGTAATGTCTACATCCACCTACAGCATCTACTGTGCAGAATGTTGGCTACACTTCATATTAGAGACAAAAATCCTCATTGGATATGGAAATTGAAACTCTTTGACCGAAAGTAACCAAATACCCTTACTTTCATGTGCTTTTGCCTCAAACATCCTGCTTCTTTCACCTAGAAGCAAAAACTTGCAGCCACATCAGATGTCACCTAAAGTTACGCCTATGGCTTAAGGGCAAAATGCTTTGCTCGCACTGGAAGATGAATCACCCGCCTGTTCAAGGTGGGTTTTAGAGTCTTGCCACTACGAAACGCAAGTACACACCTGCTGTGCCCTCACGAGAAAAAGGGAGCTGCTCGCACACCCACAAAACACCTTTTCCCACCACAGCTGCAGAATATTCTCTCTTCCGTACAGGAAAGAGAAGGAAATACACCTCCTCTTCACCCGCTGTGAGCGAGGATCAGGGTGTGTGTCTGTCAGGGGCAATTTCTCCTCACGTTTGTTTAACCCATCACCCGGACACAGCTCTCTCCACTGACTCCGGGGCCGTGGGGGCCGCCGGCTACTGCCCAGAGCCCGTACCGAAGACCGCTCCTCAGCCAGCGCCACAGCCCAGGCTCAGAGCGCGGGGAGCACCCGGAACGCCTCCCCGCGGCTCCCCCGCTCCCTCAGGGCGCGGAGAGCCCCTCACCTGCCCCCCACCTCCACCGTCACCGTCCGGCAGGGCCCGGGCTCCGCCGCAGCGCCGCGGGTGGGCGCCAGCCGCAGCACGCAGCCGTCCGGCAGCAGCAGCCGCCGCCATCGCGCCGCGGCCCCGCCGCCAACGGCCAAACCGCCGAGCGCGACGCGGCGACAGCTCGTGGCGGCGGCGGCCATCGCGCCGGCGGGTAGGAAAGGGCAACCCCAACGGCAGCCGCCACCCGATTGGCTCTCGGAGGCGGGAGGGGGCGGGTTGCCGCGCTCAGTAAGCTCGGAGCGGATTGGCTCTCGTATCAGCCGTTTAGTTTCGATTCCGCAGCGCGAGCACGTCCCTGCGACCTCTGGCGGAGCCTCGCCGGCTACGGCGGCTGAGGAGGGTCACGCGGCGCAGAGCGCGCGAACGCGGTGGCTCCGGGACCCTCAGAGGGGCCCTCCTGAGAAGTCTGAGGTAAAAAGGGGCAAAAAAAGCTCCGTGGCGGCCCCTGGATACGAGACGGCTTTCGAGTCAGCTCAGACCAAAATTTGGGGGCCACCAGCCCAAACAGGGGCCCAGACTGAGGGAGAGAGCATCTGCGCCAGGGCTGTCACCTCCTTCCCGCCATTGGCACCTCAGGAGACTTTGTGGCACCTTCACGCCAGTGAAGCCTTGTCCGGCTGCCCCAGGCTCAGCAGCCGCCACCTTCGGCCCGGTATCTCTGCCAAGCGACAGCAGCTGCAAGGCCTGCTGTGGAGAAGTTATTCCATGCTACACAGTCAGTCAAAAACTCAGGGCCCTTCCTTTAGGGGCATGGCTGAATGAGTCAGTGCCGGCTTAAACTCACACTTGAAAGGAAAAATACATATATTTAGAATTCTTTTGCCCAAAAGACCTTGTTCTGTGCCTCTTGTTTTCAAAATTAAAATAGTCCCACAGAAACTCCCCACATCTCAAAATAAACAGTTGACATTAACCCCCGTAAGTCTCTTTAGTAATTAATCTTAGAGCTGTATTAACCATCGATCCCATAGCAGGGTCTGGCAACCAGAGCACGGCAGCAGTGTTGAGAGAGTCACACCAAACTTCAAGGTCACGCTCATCTCGAGTAACTGAAGGGGTCACTTCATCACACCATTCCTTGGTTTTCTCCTCGGTAAGGCAAGAATAGTGATCCTTAGCACTCTTTTAAGCCAGGAATGTCAAAATATTTTTCAAAGTGCAAGAGGAGGGTTGCAACAGTTGTTATTGCTTATCACAAACGTTTGCCAGTTAAAATATTTGTTGTGCTGTTACATGCTCAGAGTGCAACAGAATGTTATGCTTACAGGACAGTGTTTTTGTTCATACATTAATTATTCCCCAGACAGTTAGATTATTGCTCAGTTGTATAATGCAAAAGAGATTAGTAATTATTATTATTTATGTCTGTGAGCATGAATGAACAGTAATGTGATCATGGAGATCTGATCACCCCAGCAGTGAGATCCATGCAGGATTAAATTAATACAAACTGTCACACTTCATTTTAAACTCATCTGTCATCTGAATTAACAATTTAAATTTTGGGGATATTTAATAAAAAAATTAATGCCATTTATTACTAGTTTGATTCTAATGCTATTTTGATATTGCTTGTTGTTTACTAATCTTTGCTTTTTACTTAACCGGATTTTTCTGTTAAAGCTGCATTTATAGAAAACAGATTCATTGGCTGGGAGAACAGTCCAAGTAATAATTTCTCTTCTGTGCCAACATGTTTCTTATCTTTTTGGCAAGACACAGAAGAGAGAAATAAGGCAAGTGATCCAGAAACTTAGGATTTGGCCTGGGCAAAAGGACCGTTAACTTTATCCAGATTCAGAATTCATTGGTGCAGTTTTATTTGGTACAAAAATATATTAGGTGGCAAAGCAAGAATGTTCACCATGTTTGCCTGAATTCACATTTGCTTTGCTGCTGACAAACAGAGGATTGTTTGGAAAGATTTTTATGTCGTTATTACTCATTAAAATTGCTATTCTCTAGCTCATGGCAAATAACTGTTCAAAGCTCTATACTGTTATAAAAATGTATTTGATTTTGTAAGAGTGATAAAGGAGTGGTTGGAAGCATTCACATAATACAAGAGACATGAGCAACACAAATCTCATCTTCTGTTAAGCCCAGAAGGTGGTTACTTAGGGCTTCTAAAGCTTAAATTCAATTGGCGAAGCCAATATACTTAAAGCAGAGAATTACATGATACAAGTGACAAGCAAAGAAGAAAAAACAGGGTAGCATTTCACAGAGAATGAACACAAAGTGATATATATATGTTGAGGTTGAACAGACTGATATTGCAGAATTTAGAAAGAAACCTAATAAAGGTGGAGAGGAATATGTGAGGATGAGTTAGAAGTGAAGATCTTTCTAACAGGCACTGGCCATTCACCACAAAGGTCAAAACCACACGGAATTAATGTGAAAAGTGTTTTTCTTGAACACTTTTGCTGTCAACAGTAACCATCATACAACAAACACTTTTGCATTAGCTCCAAACGTCTGACACTTGGTCTCAATAATTTCTATGTATAAGAAACCGTGACATTCTGTCTTCCTAACTTTTGTCATCAGCAATATTACACAGTCATAACTTGTATTCTGACATTGTTCTGAGATCTTAGAGAAACACCATAACTTTTAAACTCTTGAGAAGCAGTCATGCAAAGTATATGCTTCAACTTTAAACAAAGTCATTCATCCACGTTTCTTGAACCAAAGAATGAATTCTATAGCTGAGATTATGTATGGTTGTAAAAAAGTCCAGAATAAGCGTAAAAAAATGTTTTTCATACGATGCTTTTAAAAATAATGATTAACCTTGTTATTTTTTCCATTTGAACATGCATTACAAGAGTTAAACAGTTCACAAACAGCAACGAGCACTGAAAATAGATCTTTTGACTTAAACCAAAATTATTAGATAGCTTTTTCCACACTCACCAAAATGAGAAGCCTTAAGTGTATGCACTTCATAACTGTCATGGGCTAACAGGTTATGGCCATAGCACTGGAACAGAAAAAGGACAGAAGAATTCAGATTCAGCTCAAGATACTAGGCAGCAAACAAAATTCATGTTTAACCTCATGAAAAAGCAAAAATATTCATTTATTCGGCAATATTTGCACTTTATCTCTCTCTTCATTAAATATTTCCTCTCTATTTTTTTTTGCACCCATATCTATATTCAGTTTAATGATATATAATAATAATAATAATAAGCACCACCCAAGAACACACATCACTTTGATTTCCCCATTCACGTTTCCCCCATCTAGTTTGGAATTAGGATAAGAGACATTTTTCTTCCAAACTTCTGCTTATGCGCCGCAGATGCCAGTAAACTGGGAATAAACCTGGTTTGCACTGGAATTTCAAAACTATGGCTCGTGAACCACCCACCATTTCAGTAGGCAAAAAACCCCCTGAAAAGGTGTTTTTCCAGTCCTGTTTAACACAGACGCTTGATCTTTTCATACTATACAACACCGCACTCTACGTGTGGGACACCGTGCTGATGAGATAGCTTTCTAAAATTAACCTTCACAAATACTCTTATGAAGGTCTCACCTGGGGAGATCACACTTTACTGACTGTATTTCCCATTCTTATCTTCCTAAAATAAGACCGAATGGGGCAAATAGATGGTCCATGCACCATGCTCTGAAGACCGGCACATTTGGACTCCTCATCAAGAGAAATAACAAGCTCCAGAGCCAAGGGACCTCTGCTGTGAACGCCCTCCCCACAGATGTTCAGCAATCATAAATAAGGGCTAATCTCAGCTCTGGTGACAGCACATGCGGAGATAGATTTCTCTTTGCTATTTTATTGAAAATGTATTCATCCAAAGTCCTGAGGGCATGCTGAAAGTGCTAATTAAAATTTGTACGCATACTTCTTGGAACAATGGCTAGGACTAAAACCTCTCCCGAAATCTTTCTCCACCCAGAAATCAGAGATCACCCAAGCAGGCTTTTCTCTCCCAGTAGCCTTGAAGTTGGGTAAGCCAGGCTACCCACATAGCAAACCCCACACAGAGGGAGCCTGGAGGTCAAAATCTCTTTCAGGGCAGGGAGTTGTTCCCATCATGCTGCAATATGAGGCACGTGCCCCCGGAACAGCTCCCCCGACTGCCACCAGACCCTTTTCCTACGTTTCAGTCTCAGTAGCTGCAACAGCCATCATTTACCACGTCTTGCCCTGTTCAGAAGGCCACCCGTGGTATGCGTTCTGCTTCCGCTGGCTATGGCTTTCTGCTTACCTGGCAAAGTTATTCCATTTGAAAGCAAGAGGAATCAGCTGGAAATTAAAAAAAAGACAAACCCAAACCAAACAACAACAACAAAAATGAAGACCAGTGTAGATACCTGCAGCTATTTAGCATAAAAAGCTTGAGCCTGCCAAGAATTTTTAGAGTCCATCCTTAGTACCTCTTTTTTTGTAAAATGGAATTTCAGAGTAGAGATTTCTTTGCTGTATTTGAAAATTTAACCTCTGTGAGAACACAAATGCAAATTTCTTAAAGAAAGAACATTACATTGCTTCTTCAGAAAGCCTGCTATAACCATTTCAAAGTCTCCCAAGTCATACTAAGCTTGTGAGTTTCTCCTGGGAGACTTTTACTCAGAGGAGCAGTGTTAAGAAAAACACTGAATTCACCAGGCACCTTCTGCTCTTTGAAACACTCAAACAGCTTGGATGTGTACCTATAAGCATCTGTGGGAAGCACTGAGTAAATATATCTACTTGATTTCAATAGTTTTAATGTGCTTTGGATCATTAGCCAAGCTTACAGGAGACAGGCAGCAGTTTTTGAGCCTTTTCTAGCAGCCCCTGCCACATTGAAATAAAGACATTTAATATCTGTAGTGACATTGTTCCATCCATTCCTTCTTATGCTATATGAGTCTTACTGATATTTATCCCATGGTAGTTATTAAAAGCAGGCATTTCTTTCAGCAGCAGCTTAAGCAGCTCCCTTTTGGCCTGTACATCTGTGCCCCATCCTCTCCAGCTCACCAGCTGTGCTGGTGCAACTTGTGGGATAGCAGCAGAAAACTCATCTACGTTAAAGTTCCCCCAAGTTGCGTGGGGGAATTAGTTATGGGCCACTTAGTCTAAAGCCACTTATTTATTTTGGCCAGGATGCAGCTGTAGTTGATCACCCAACTTTATCCATAGCCCACTCCCTATCCTGCAGCTAAATAAATATCCCATTTAAAGTGCTGCCTCCCTGGTAGAAAGAAAAACATTTAAAAAAAAAAAAGCCACATACATATGTAAAAAAGTGATGCGTGCATATTTTAAGTGAATGGTAAGCGTACAACCAACTTCTGTGGCAAGAGGCAGCTACCATTTTGCATACACTCTTCCCCTGGACAGCTTCATATGGCTCTACTTTCTCCTGGGCTTAAGTTTCTATGCTACTTCATGCTATAAGATTAAATTTTGCTTGCTAAATAGTTTTAGCATAAAATTATATTCACATATTACTTTATTTATCGTGTTTTTTTTTAAAGCTGAACCCATTACACAAGCCCAGCTATATGAAAGCAACTCAAGAGGAATAACAAAGATAGCACTTACCTTAAAATAAAAAAAACTTACCCTGACAGTGATTTATTTTCCTCTCTTTTGCCATCGTTGCAGATAAGGACAATACTAGTAAGAAATTGTGCCTGTTACTGTTCCAGTGAAGCCCCCAGTAGTGCTCCAGCCATACCACCATGCCCAGGCAGGACATCTCCATCTACTGATTTCATTACAAGCTATGAAGAACAATTATGGAAGGTGACTGGGACCAGCATTAAATAGCCCTACGAGCCTGTTCATATGCCACACCTGAGCAAGTAACTTTTTTTAAACTGGTAAACTTGTTTTAGCAGGATACACACCTCTTATCCTAACTTTCTAAAGAAGCCTTTGGAGTAGACATTGAAATAGAGATTTTAAAGCAACTTCTTTTCTCTTTTACTCGGTCTTCTGCCCCTTTTCTTGTCGTGGCTAGCTCTACTTTAATTCCTTGCTATCTCTTGTGATAGCTTTCAGATGCTGCTAGATTTCCTTAGCTTGCATTAGCTGTGATGATTAGTTGAGTAAATCTCCCCGTTTTCTCCAGAAAACTCATTTGGATGAATTTAGTAATCAAACCTTCTGTGGCAGGTGGATGTAATCTTTTATTTGAATGAGGGATTTTGGAACAAAAGGGCTGATTGCATTAAACAAACTACCCAGCCACACCCATCTGATGCCTGGCTTGCATTATCTTGGGGGGCACCTGTTTCTCATCCTATTTTAGGGCAGCACCAGTCTTCCTTCCTTCCTTTTTTTCCTGAGTACGTGTGGGCTATGCACTGCTTTGCTCCCTGAGCAGGAAGGAGGTGTGATGCAGCAGCAGCGCTGTGTGTGCCTTGTTTGTGGGAATAGGGAATAGATTCAAGCAAAGGATGTAAGTAACTAAATTCAAGCCTGTGATCCTCCTAAATGTTACTGCTCTGCTGAGTAAGTTGGAGATGTCTACAATGAAGTATCTTAAGTGAGTACTTGAACCCATAAGAAACAATTGCAGATGGATGTGCCCTATTCCTAAACTAGTGCTGTGATTTCTGAAGTGAGTTGTGTGGGGTTTTTGGTTGTTTTTTTCTTTTTTTAATTGAGTCCTGAGGCTCCTATAAAGTGTAAGAAGTGTAAGCAAGGCAGAGGATTGAACAATTGTCAGAGGAAATATTTTTTCTTTTTTTTTCCTCTAGGAAAGCTATTTGGGTATGATAGTAATCAAACTGTGCGTGCATATATATATAGTGCCTGTATATTTGCATGCAGTCTATCATACCCACAGTGTAATAAACACATACATACTTTTTTCCTTTTGAGTAATAAGGCTCCAAGACACTTAAGTTATGATTTTTATTACTGTGTAATCTAGAATTAGTGAAAGACTTCAGGAAAACAGTTGCTATTTTTTTTAATTGTGGTAGAAAACAAAACAACAAGACAAGACAGGCTCCTCACTTGAACAAGTGGAGTGCAACTCCTTCATGTTTGCCTGGGCTCTCCTTTGTCCTGTCTGTTGTACCAAGTTGAGAATAAAACAGTCTTGTGTTCAGCAACCTGTTTTCAACCAAGGCATCCTGGTGGTGTACAGGATGTGATGCATCTCCAACAAGACAGCTTTAAGATATGCTTTATACAAAAAACCCTTGACAGCTGGGTCTTTTGTAGTCTTCTGGCAGGTTAAAAATGGGCTGAGCAGGTGCACAGGGTGGGAGTGGTCTTTAAAACTGAGGGTCTCTAGTAAAAACTTGTGTATTCAGATGCAGGGACTTTGTAACTGTACATAGGCTTTGACTGAAATGTGTTAACGTGAGCTTGCAAGAGTGGTTCTGTGGGATGATGGGGAGTACCTGTCTGCTGCTAATAGAAATCGTTATATATGCTGATAAAACCCCTCTATATTACTTGGAAATAAAGACATGGTTTGTAATTCTTCTTTTCAGAAACTTTAATGTCCTTGGCCAATTACTGAAGGAGAGCTGTAATGGTTTCTGGGAGTTGCAGATTTGGACCCTTTGACAGTTGAAGCCACTTCAGTTCATTTAATCTGATGCTTTAAGTCGAGGTTCTCCTAAAATCATTATCTGCATATGCTGCAAGATTGTGTTAATGCATATTTCCATCCTCTGCTTAAAGGAAAATTATTCTCTGTAACAAAGTCTGTCCTCTCAAAGGAGTTACCATCATGTTTTATGCCACTTTCTGTTGAGCTGCTTTTTCTTTCACCAGCTCCCCTGGAAACAGAAATATTTCCCGTCAGTGTTTGGGACAGGAGGTGGTACTGTATAGGGGTCCTGTTTTCTTTCATGTCACAGTCCTTTAATGCTTAGTGCTGTGTGGGATAGCACTCCTGTGCTCTGCTGGTCGCCTGCAGCCTGTGGCTTAGTGTGGAGGAAGGTGGGTCCACCTCTACATGAGCAGGATAAGTCTGGAGATGGCTATTTTGAGTACAGTTGAAGAGGGATGACAAAGGATTGAATGGAGTTTGCTGTAGTTGAACAGCAAAACCTAGATGTACAGAAGAAATATAGAAACTATTTGCGCTTAACTTTAAAGTGATGGGTAAAATGTAATGACTGCATGTGTATTTACTTACTAAGTGTGTACACAGGCCCATTTAGCATAGCATTTGAGATTCTGCAAATATTTCTTTTAAGTATTCATATAGTGTCTTTGAAGTAAATGCCCTTTTTTTGAAATGGCAGATGTGCTTGAGAGGTGGGTATCGAGCTGGGGCTGAGGCTTGTGTTGGGAAGCTGGGGGATGCTCATGGGTTTGGACAGAGGAGAAAGCAATGAGTAGCTGGACCTGAAATGCTTGCTCCTCATTTGTTGTGTTGTCGTAAATGAGGGCACTTGGGTTAGAAAAAGGAGGAATGTCATAAAATGGGGGGAAATTTGTAAATGTAGTAATTTGTAAAAGCTGGGCAAGCACTACTAGGTGTAAGTGAGTGTGGGAGAGTGGTCCCCTTTAGCTGAGGCAGCACCTGCTGAGGCTGGAGAAACAATAGTGAGGGAAGGAGTCTCTTATTAAAGAAATCCTTGCAAGCAGGAATAGAGGGCATCTATGAAAGCAGCACAGCCGTGGCCCTATAGGTCTTGGGCAGTGCCATTGTTCATGTTTGGAAGTCCCCTCTTGTTATTCTGAGTCCTGGCTGAGAGGATGTCTTGCAGAGCTCAGGAAATGGCTTTAAAAGTTACCTCTTCTGACAACAAAGTTTCTCTTTCCTTAACGCTTGTCACTTAATCATCTTTGGCCTCTCTAGAAAACCAGAGGGATGAGCAACGACAGTGAGAGTTACGGTTTTTAAACAGTTCACCAGATAATGATGTGTTTCCTCCAGAGCAGTGTAAAACATCACATTTTCATCTTGGAGGCAATCCTTTGTGCTACATGTCTTTGCTGGAGTCTTTTTGGAAGACCCTTGGGGGGTGTCTCATCAAGCCCTGTCCTTTCCATAGTGAAGAAATTGAGAATACCCTGCCCACATTTGCAGCAAGCTCCCTGGACAGAGGAAGACCCTAAAATGAATTATTTTGTGCGTCTTTCTCTATTTAATCTTCTGCCATGTGATGGCACTGGTTAGCTGACCAAGGGAGACGCTTTTCCTGTTGCTGTCCAAGCTGGGTTCCGGCTGTTTTATGGTGATGCCTGCAGAGTGCAGCTTCTGCCCACACAACTCCTCCACAGCTTGCTTGGAAACATCAGAAGATAGACTGAATATTTGTGGAATAGTAGAAAACAAGTTTGTTTTTCATCACATATTACTTCCTAGCTCTCTAATACTTGAGGTAAATCCCCAGCTTGCCTCTTCAGTGTGACTAAATGACATATGGGTGATACTTAACTTGAAGGTATGAATAAGTGGCACAGAAAAGGTTTTTTTTTTTAATTTGAAGCGAGGGGGAAAATCTACACAAATGGTACGTTACAAAACTTACAAGAGACACAGTGCTCTCCCCTTTGTGTGTGTGCAACAGCAGTGAAGAGTGGCTGAAGAGCTACTAAGTCCATGGTTTAAAAAGGAAGACCTAGAGGTGTGATTTTAAGCCTTTTCAGACATTCACATGAACTCTGAGCATTCAGTGTTGTATTCTTAACAAAGCAGCCAGTTTAACAAAAATAAACACAAAAACACTCCACCTGTATCAGATTATTTTTACATACCTGTTTTCAAAACTGAATTGGCACCACTTCTAACACTACAAATAACTTTTGTGACCTGTATCTTCAGTTAATTTAAAAAGAAAGGCAAGTGAACATCACATGTAATGCACAAAGCTTCCAGATGTGTGTGCTCGTTTACTATCAATTCAGTTTTTGGGTGCCCAAGTTAAAATGATTTGTACTCTGGCAACCTTTCCCCCAAAATCCCATCCAAGGGCTCCTCTCGGTACTGACCTACGAGGCCATGCAGACCTTTGGCTGTGAAGAGCCAAAGGTCTAATTTCAAATTATTATGATAGGAATTATGATAAATACCAAGGAATATAAATAGGTTTGAAATGACCTGAGGCCCTGAATTACTTGCCCAGGGCTGAAAACTGAGCAAATGGCAGTGGCAGACTGAGGGTGGGCATCCTTTCGGGAAGGTGGTTTCTAAAACAAAGCAAAGACCCTTGTTTGATGGGCGAGTAGCTGTCTGATCCAGCATGAAATGCAAAGAAAATGTAAAATAAGATAAATATATTTTTTTGTGCATTAAAAAAAACCCTAACCAGTTCTTGGGATTTTCCTGTGTGGTAACCTCTAAGCTAGTGGGACTGCACTCACTATTGCCTTAAATCTTTGACACATTTTAAAGGAATTATAACTTCAAGGCCTGATGTATTTCCTTTACTGCTTTCCTATTTCTGTTAGGGAGAAACATGAGCTGACTCTTGCTGTCACGTAAGGATGCGTTTGCCTGATTAAAATCCCTTTGGCCACGGCTCTGGAAGTGCGGCTGCAGGTTTGGGGTCTGCCTCTGTCCTGCGGCACCTTGCGGGGCTGTTGCCTGTTTTGGGGCAAGACAATGGTGAAAAGCTTTGTGTTGGGGATTCCTGCACCGAATGGATGAGCAAGAGAGGTGTAATGAAACAAGATGATGAGATGGAGGAAGGCAGCAATAAGGACTGACATGACTCAAGTTGGCAATGGAGCATGGGGTGAAGATGTGTGATTGATCTGTGGTGTGTCAGGTGATGGCACAAAAATGATCAAAAAGGTAAATTTGGAACTCTTCAAATCCTTTGTTGAAAAGCTAGTCGTGATTATTTAGCTGAGGATGTGACATTTTGAAACATCTATTTAATGATTACTTAACATGTCCAAAGTGAAAGCCTTTCTTTTAACTTAGTGTTTTAATTTTAGAAAGCATTTTCAAGTAAGAGAAGAAAAAGACAAGACAGTAATTAATGGGGCCTCTCTAACCAAGAGCAAAGCTCTGGAACCCTCAAAGCTGCTGGTAGTACCATCCAGAAAGGCCTCGGTAGTCCCAGAGAAAGATAGGAGGATGTAATGTAAAAACCAGGAAAAAAAGACAGGAGATGATCGCTTGCCTACATCTTGTCACTAAGTAAAACCTCTTACCCATTGAATCCTTTTAAATTTTGCTGCCTGTGAAAGTCGAGGAGAGTCTTTGAAACTTTGTCAGTAGTTGGACATTGACAAAATCTGAACTTGCAGCAGTGCTGTGAGCGTGGTGGACGGCACACTTGAAATAAAGCAGCAGTCTTAAAGCTCAGTCCTACGGATTGTATCCATTCTCTCTTTCCCCTTTGGCACGATGGTTTGCATTTTTCTCTTTAATTTCAAAGTAAAACTATAAATAGGAGTTGGGAACTGTGTGGATGTGGTGATTGATAGGGGTTTTGTTTGCTGTTCTCACCCACTTGCCTTATAAAGGAGGTCTAAGCTTAATTTAAGAGCTAATAATCGAGCAGTTTGTCAACCTGTGCCATGTCCTTGATCTGTTTCCAGTGCATTGGCTCCATCCTCTTGCTGTGACAAATGTCACTGATTTTGACAGGGCTGGGTCAAGCCCTCTGTATGGAGCTTTCAAATTTTACTGTGAACACAAGTATGATAGACTCAAACTTGTTTCTTCAAAATGACTCCTTGGAATCCCTAAATGTTTACATTAATTTTGGGGTTTTGCTTAGTAGAATAGAACAAAACCTGTTTTCTTTTGGGGGCTAAGACTAAGCTACTAAGCTAATAAGAGCTACACCTTGATGTAGGTCCTCCTGATCAGAGGAGATAGCACATATTCCTATAAAAAGAAGGATGAAAAAAGCAATAAAAAGTTTCTAAGGCTGATAAAAATATAATTTATAGTCAGGACCCAGTTATAAATCCCATCAACATTTGCTATAGTTATACTTGCACGTTGCTGTGTTGTTGAAAGAAAGGTTAGTAAAGGAATTAGGTATGTGGTGTTTAATTCATACTGTTGCTTACACAAGTTGCAACTAGCTTGAAAAATGCAAGCATTGTTAGTAAAAGTAGCAACAGAATAGTGATATATGTTAATAGTCATAAGGGTATCTGCCATCTAAAACTAAGTATAGCCAACTGGGTTTTGGGACCTCAAATGTGCAGAAGAACATATAAAATCTTTAATAGGGTAATAGCAGCTGCAGAAGTCAAAGTAGTAGAGGAAGGGGGAATGCTTCAGCTCACGGTGGCAGGCATTTGCTCCGTACCTGATAACAGTTCAGTGATTCAACTTCAACCTCTGATTTATGTCATTTAACTATGTACTGTGTGTTTGGCCTTGAGCTTTTTTCGGGTGTTGCCCTGTCCTAAGAACATCCTCAAACCTCAAATTTAACCTTTATAAGTTATTTGTAACTCTTTGTATAGTGGGTGTAAAGAGCATCTAAGGGAAAACCAGCAGTTTCTCTGTGGTACACTCTGATTTTTAACTGTGTCACTGGACTGATCTTTATCAACAGCTCTCAGCATATTATTCCCAGGATGGGTGATACTCTATCCATCTGCCTTTGGCTTCAGAGGTTACACCCCAGTTCTGAAAAAAACACCTATTATTAAATGATTTTTAATTGTTACTGCTGTTTTCAAGATACTGAAATGATTGTGGGTGTACGGGCATGTATAAACACACAAACTCAGGGCAGCAATATCCAGTGTATCATGTTAGCTATGTACTCTTGTTTACTTAATCTTCTCTCAGTGATTTTTTTTTTCCTTTAGGATTACACCTTTTTTTTTTCCAATTCCAAGCAGCTGTTAGGTAGTTTCTACTTGCAGATGTAATTTTGCCCCTGCCATGATCGACAAACAAGCTGTCATCTGGAAATCTTTTACATTTTCTTCCTGAACCTGCTTTGGTCTGATACTTCTGCTTTTGAGAGGAGTAATTGTAGAAGTATGCTAATAAAAAAACTTTATCCTGCTTTATCAAAAGCTCATGCCATGTAGACCTATGTCCTGGTTGTGTAGTTTATAGCCTGGCTGTTACCATAACCCACTCGTATCACCCACGCACGTGTGTGAGCTTCTTTGCAGGAGTGACACCGGGAGCATCAGGTTTTGTGGCCAAGTGTGCAAAAGGAAATGTAAAAAATCCAGGTTACCTCTGTAATCTTGCCTTTGTGGGTATGTGTTGTGTTATAGGCTTTAATTGCCCAACTGCAGAATGTTTCTCAAATGCACTGTAATCAGCACTTTCTAAAACCTTAGTTGCGTGAGTTTTAGCTCTATTTTTGAGCTGTTTTACTTTCTGCAGGCTGTGCTGAGGCTGTGATGTCTGCCCGGCAGTGACACGTGGTCAGCTGTACTTGCACAGCGATTTCTACATGTAACAGTGGTACAGTGCAACATGCTGATGGGCACCAGCGAACGCCCAGCCTCTAAGGAGGCTGTGCAGAAAAAATGATGCAAAGAAAATCCTCTCTTCCCTCTGCTTTGTGCTCTGAAAAGGTGTTTGACTTGCCATGCCACAAAATTTTGAGGCTTGGGCTGATTTTTTTTGACCCTGGGAAGGATTTAAATCCTCTGTGAGGTTGTGAGCCTCTTGCCCTGAGTGGCTGAGCTGGAATAAAACTGAATTTCTTGGCTGACTCTGCAAGGTTTGGGGATTGTTGGCCTTCACAGCGGGATCCCTGGCCAAGGCTGGCCCCGAGCTCTGTGGCTCCTGTGCCTTGCTTACATGCCGGAGGGAATATGCTTTTGAGGATTGTGGTAAAATACTGCTAAGGGTGCATTTGGGGTCTCTGTTCAGCACCTGCCTTTTACTGGGTGGGTGTTAGTTAATGCTTCCTGGAGGAGATTTCTAGTCTGTGACCAGGCAGCTGGTGATGGCACTTCCTAGCCTGACCCTTGTAGCTTGGCAGGACACATGCTGCAATCCCAAAATGGCTGAGGGGGGCCAGGGGCTGGCGGGAGCCCACCTGTGTGTCCCCTGCCTTGTGCTGCTGATGGCAGAAGGATGGGATGGGGCACCCTCTGTGCCTGGTTGTGCTGGTTTTGGCTGGGATAGTTTGGTCTCGATGCTGAGCAAATGTCAGAGCAAAGGCTTGCGCAGATTTGTTCTTGTTCAGGCTAATGTGCAAATCTTGGTTATAAAATTAGAAGCACTAATACTTGTGAGAGAAGGAAAATGAAGTATTAGTGCACACGCTTGCACCGTGACTGTGCCACCAGATTAGAGTTAATTATGGATACACTTCCTCAGCCCTCCTGTTCCCCACAGATTTTCCTGTACTAAATGAAAATGTGCAGCTTGTTCCTATTGTCTGAGTTAAGTGGAGTGAAACCTGCCCTAAATAATACTGTGGAGGAAAGTTTCAGTTGTGATTTGTTGTGATGAGCATTGCCATATAACATCATTAAACTCAGTTATCACAATTAAGTTTGCTTTAGATTTCTGTGCTTTTATTGGACATTTTATTCAGTTGATTTACTTAAGTGAAGTTCCTGAATATGGAGTTGTAATGTTCCTGGTTTTGCCAACCTGCTAAAAAACCTTCAGCAGGTGTCTTGATTTTTGAGAGCTTCACAAATGCAAGGAACACCACTCTCTTTATTTCATGATAAAGATGCTGGAGATGTTAGTGAGTAAACTGATGATGTGTAATTATGGCACAGGTTGACATGCAAACATTTTGCAAACTATTCCTCACCAGTTGCTGTAAAGCCAGTGCTTCCTGCCTTGCTGGTCCAGAGACCTGAGGATGGACTCTTTTCATGAAGAAATTGATTACAGTTGCAAAATTTTCTTGTAAATTTTTTTCCTTGTGAATATATTCTTTCCACCAATCCCATGCTGATTCAGTTATAAATGGTTTTGCATTTAGAGGAAACTTTTTCCGTGTTATGCATAGACGGCAGCCTTTCTTGCGCATCCCAGACGTGGTCTGATACAGACTGATTGTATAGGCAAAATCTGTGTGTAACTTGCCGTCTTCATGATTTCTGGTCTCCAATCTTTGTTGTCTGTGGATCGTGGCAAACAGATGGTGTTCAAGTTTTATTTGAATATCTGACGACATTGGAAATGAGGCGAAATGAATTCAGCCATCACTAATAAGAATAATGCCAAACCCTCAGGAAGTTTCTTTCCTCCCCTGCTTTTCCATAGTCTTGTTTATAACTTTGTTACACAAGGGTGTTTCATCTGAATGGTTTAACCAATGGCTTTGGAGATGCACCTGCAAAATGTTTTGGTGTTTTGTGAGCTGAATTGCGATGATCATAGTTAGTATGCACACAAGTGTCCCTTTAGATCTGTCCGTCTTATTGATGCGTACAGAAATGTACAGAAATTTGATTTAATGCAGAAAAACATATCTCCATAAAATAGTTACTTTTCTGGCTAGGTAGTTGCAACATTTTAATTGTATTTATAATTCGAGCCCAACCAGTTGTGTATTAGTAACTGTTTTCCTCACAGCAGTAACCAGCAACGACTGCAGACATTGAGCCTTACATGTAATCTAATTTTTGGATAAATTGTTTAGCAATTAATGCTAATAGCTGGCTGATAATTGCATATCATCCAAGTTCAACTGTACATTTGCCTTTCACAGAGCAGACTTGCAGACAAGATCTGGCACCCGAACAGGCCTGTGCTAGACTGAAATTATTCATGTGTAGTCAGATAAGTAAACAAATAAGGAATTTGGAGACTTTTTAGATTATTGAACTTTTTTCATTTGGTATCTGCCTTTTCAACTGGGAGCCACCCAGGATGGTCTTGAAACAAAGCTTTTAGGCTTAAAAGCTCTTTTATTTATTTCTAGGGTATGTTATTGGTACTTGTAATAAACTAATGGGATTTAATAAACTTGGAGCAGCCCCAAAAGGGGGAAACTATTCTTTGGTGTGATGGACATATCTAAGCAAACAGGTCCTGTGTGCTCTATCAGGTTGATGTCCCTGCAGAGTCGAGCTGTATGGCACTGATGGCTCAGTTCTGCTCTTCGGTGAAATATTATTTCCTTGAATTATCCCTTTGATGTTTCAAAGTCCCAGAAAAGGTGTGTGAGCACTTAAACGGGAACGAATGCCTTTGCAAGGGTGACACGAGGTGAAAAGGGGAAGTGGCAGTACATGGGCTGTGCCGGCTCCTGAGCTGCAGAGCATAGAAAATGCTCAAAATATCAGATGTGTAAGTTGAAATTGCCTCAAGGCAGCTTAATCTTATACGGGAGGAATTGGCATAGTGCATAAACCAAGCAGAAACGGGCCTTGGCAGCAGCGGAGGAGCAGCAGCGTCTCCGGGACAAGTTGTTCTGAACAGTTTATCGCTCGTGTGAGCTCACGCTTGCTGCGTTGCTGACCTGGGGAACGTGTCTCCCGGTTTGATCTCATCCTGATATCGCCCTCAGCAGAGTAATCCTGCGCTTTATTTGAAACTGAGCTGGCCTTTCAGGGAAATCCTCGACGGTGCTTTCTGCTTGGGCTTTGCAGTGGTAGGGAGGGCTGTGGCACCACCCTCAGGGTGGTGGAGGCAGGCGGCAGAAGCAGTGTTAGAGCTGGAAGGGGGAAGAAAACAGTTTAATGAAAATAATGCTTTTGCAGATATAGGTCATCCTCTACTTTTTCCTCTCTTTTTTTCCCTGATCAGGATGGGGCGGGCAGGTTTCGCAGCGGTCTGCACATCCCAATGTTCAAATCAACTTGGGCGGTTTGGTGCCTCAGGACTCATTTCTGCTTCGTGATTGCTTCATGCTGGGACACTGCGGTGGGGTTATTTGGGGGAGAATTAAAAGCTTTTTTGTTGTTCTTCTGGATGGTTTTTGGCGCTGAGAAAACCTGTAGCTCTTGCAAAACGTTCAGCATCCCTGAACTTAAACACTATCGTAACATCAGACCTCACTGGATTTTGGCTTAAGGCTTGCATCCGGAAGTATTAAAACGCTTGTGTTAGACAGGAATGTTACCCTCGATATAAATTTCCATATAAAAACCTCTACTTGTCGTTTCTCCATATATTCCCCCTGTTTGTCTCACCCTTATTTCTTTTTATTGCTGTTTCTGCTTGGCAAACACCACCAAGGTCCTAGCTGCGTGTCAGCCTTTGAGGGAGCTTCTGCAGAGCAATGAGGTTTTGAAAATTTAAATTTTTAGGCTTCCTATGGGTGCTCTGGGGCTTTTTGCCCCCTTGTTTATGCCTGGTGAATGAAATGTGTGAGCAGCAGGACAAGACTTTGGGTTGGGGGTGACAGGGGGGAACCCCACAGACTTCTCCTGGTGCTTGGGTGGGCACAGCTGTGGCTTTTCCCTCTGCGATGGGCCACCCTGTCCCTGCCTGGTCTCCTCTGCACTCTCCCGGTCCTGCTGTGGCAGGCGGGATGGCATTTACACGTTTTAAAACCTCCTCGGCTCTGCACTGGCAAAGGACTGTGTGGTTGTTGGCTCCAGCCTCGGCGCTTCAGGGCATGATTTCAACCATGTCTATGGAGACCAATTTTCAACATCAAAACAAACCAGTGTAAGTGGAATTTATATTACCTTTTAAAAACGCAAGTCAACAGAGCTGAGGACTCTGCTTCGAGGAAGCCTCTTGGGTTTGTTCAGGGAATTACTACAAATATTTTACATCCTTTTTGAGACTCCAGGCAACCTCAGGAAGTGTCTGCTGAGGACAGCTGTTGAAATACCCCAGGTTGCATAGCTGAGCAGGGGGATTTTTGGGCCTGTGGTGCAAGAAAGCACCCCCCTGTCATCAAATATCCTACACTGCTTGAAAGCACTGTCTAATTTTCAGTGCCAGGCTGGTCTTTCTGACCATCTAGATAGTATTAAAGCACAATATTTTCACCTTGGTGATAGGAGTTGAGCAATCAGAGCAAAAGCCTTGATCCCAAGTGCCTGAGTGTGTGCAGATTTGTGTAAGCCCAAAGGCAAAAAAATAATCTACCATCCAGAGATGGAAAACATCCCTGCAGCAATGTCACAGCGGTGGAAGGTTGAATTCAGATGAAAAGGCTGCAGTGGAGGATGTGGGGATGCTGCCCAAAGCCAATTGAAGAGGCAGGTTAAAGATGGGTGAGAGTGGGCTGGGGGTGCTCCACCTCCCTCCGAAATGTCTCGAACACTTGGTGCTCAGACTGAATATCTTGGAAACTCAGTAATAGATGCTTAAAGCCAGAATCTGGAAATTTTACAAATGTGTTTTGTTTTTTTTTTTTTCCCAAGCTGGTTAGAGCTTATGCGAACTCCTGTAGTATGGGGAAGAAAAAGACATACCAAGCTACTTGACAATATTTGAAAATAGCCTGGATTAGGGATTTTTGGCCTAGGTACAAGCATCAAATTATGTCAAGATGAATAGTGACTTAACTGCAAGCTCTATGATAGAAGACTGTGCCAACAAGCTGCCAGCTGAGCGATGTGTTTTAATTCTCTTGGTACCTTGCAGGCAGGTGGATTTGAGTGGGATGTTGGTACTGGCTGGATCCTTGTTTCTTTACGTATCAGCACTGCATGTATGTATCGTACATCTGTAACGTGTATGCATGCATAATCTTTCAGGAGAGCTTTATTTGAATCTCTGATTGCCATGATGTGAATGTGGTGCCTCTCGAGCTTTTCTTTACGCTTGTATGCAAACAGCCTTTGTGCAAAGTGTAAGTTGAAGCTTCACAAGAATGTCACTGTGGCCTCTTAATTTCCGTCAACTCCAGAAATGGGGGGAAAAAAAATCTTAAACTGAGCAAGGAAACATTCCTGAAAAATGTTTACTTGTGATGGAACTGGAAAGTTTTCAACCTGGTATGATGGAAATTGTAACAACCAGCAATGCCTCTACTGTATAGGAGGGGAAGAAAGGATTGTTGGAGAGAGGGCAGCTTCTGGTAAAAGTGGGAAGTCAAACCCTAGCCAGTTTGCTTAGAGATGGAGTAGGCTCTCAAAATGTGATGCTCTTGCAAGGGTTTCGCTGTGGTTTGTCTGATGTTTCCCAGTGCTAGTGGGGAAAATGATGCACGCGTCTGGCTTGCAGTAAGACATAAGCATATGTCAGCTTGATCAGGTCTGTGCTTGCAGAAAACAGAAGAAACTGGCCTTTTGTGATATGGTAGAAGAAACTGCTGCTTGATCATCCATGAAATTTTAGCGCTTTATTGGAGATGTTCACTGTATAATTTAGGTCTTCCCTCTTCAGCATACCAGAGCAAAGGCAGAAATCTTCCGACCCCATTAAAGTTTCATGTTACGATTTTGATCCTCGTGATTTGGTTTTAGTACAAAATCACTGGCCTTGCAGTGAGCGCTTGGTGTGTTGCTTCATGTTTTCCACTGCCTACTTACCTTTGCCAGTCTTTAAAGCTCTCATGAAACAAAACAGCCCTAGTAAATATTGGGGGGTACTGACTGACTCTGGGTTGCAAAATTGTCTGCAACCTGGTTCATTACAGGAAGAGAAGGCAGCAAATGCAAATTTCAGCCTCAGGCTTTGGATCACTTCAAGGGTCAATTCATGTCTAAGTGTGTCCAGAAACTGCTTTCCTAGAAATACCAGTATTTGATCTGGTTCCTGTTACCTTCCCTCAGGCAATGCCTTTAAACTGGGCAGAAGTTAAATTTTGCACCCTTGAAGCTGATTTTTGCAGGTTTGCTGCTCACGGAGTTTGCTTTAATGCTTTTGTAGCCACTGCTGAGCTGGGTGTGATGGCTGGTCACCGAACCCGGTGCTGGCAGTTCACCATGGACTGACTACAGCAACCACACAAAAACGTTACTAATGCAAACGATGGATGTACCATTAAAATGCTTTGTGCAGGCTACCTCACTTTCTTTTTGGTGTGATTTTCAGTTTTTAGGCATTTAGCATCATAAGACTCTGCTGATGGTAGAGCTTCTGGCATGGGTGTGTAACAGCTTTGGAGCTGCTAATAGCAAACTCCAAATGCTTCCCCTGCGCCCACAGTGCCAGGGGAAGAGCTCCTGTCTGGGACAGCCACATATTTAATGGGTTTTGGTGGGCTTTTCTGTGAATGGGTGCAGTTATTTTTCAGACTGATCTGAGCTTTAACATTCCCAACATCCTGCCGTAAGAAGGGGTTGGGAAGACGGGACCCAAACTACATGCGGTATTCAAGCTGTAGTGGATTTACACAACTGTTTAAATGTTCAGCTTTATTCCCTGCTCTGTTCCCAATTATTCCTGATGTTGGATTTGCTTTCTGGAGCTGTGGTTTCCTTTGAATGGTCTGTCGTAACCTTGACGCTATCCTCCTGGGAGGTGGTGGTCAGTTCAGAGGCCTTCACTGTTCAAATAAAGCGGGGGTAACTTTCCCCCATGTGCATCACTTCACATTTATCCCCTTGGGTTTTATTTGGCATTTTTTTCTCAATATTCGGAGCACTGTAAAGGCTCTGTTTTCCAGGAGATGCTCATCTTTACCTGAACAACTGGATATCATTAGCAAAATTTGCTGTTCCCCCTCTTCTGTCTACTTCTTACTTCGAGGCAGGTCCTTTGATACGTTGCCTGTAAGAACAGCTCTGGCACTGTGGTATTGCCAAATTCCTCCTCCGGGAACATGATAGAAAGTTTCACTTCATTTTTCTGCCATGGCATTATCTTTTTTGCTTATTCCCCTAATGTGTGGGTCACTCCTTGGCCCCATCAGCCTCCTGGGAGGCTGCTTCTGCTGTGATTGGAAGAGACTTCATTTGCTAGTCCGGGCGTTTGCAAGTTGCTCCTTTGGCCTGCCGTGTTTGTTTTTACGTGTGACCTTCCAGATCTCAGGAACGTTTCTATTTCCCTTGTTCGTATACAACCTCAGCTTCTCAGAGGATGACTTATTGATTTTAATAATGCCTTTTACCCTGCTGTTTTGGTATGTTGGCTTCTCCTCTGCAGCCCTTACTCTGAGCTTCCAAAATCTGTTTGTTTTCCTAGTTTCCATGCCGCCTGCAAGAATTTCGCTCTTTTGACTTCCCACTTGGGTGTTTGTTGTATATATTCTGTATAGGAAACATTCCTATATATTGCACATAGATACTCCAGAAACATTCAAAGTGCAAAAAGAAAATGTGACCCTCAAGAGGAGGTGGTCACAGGTTCAGATGTTTCTGGAGTGGCATCGGCAGGATTTAGACCTTGAGGTGTCTGTGTAACTTTCATGATTGTGGTTTCAGAGTTCAACAGCATAAATATGTTACTTTTGTCAATGCAGCTGGCAGGCTGCTAAATTTGAAAGCCTTTCTGTATGCTTGTTTGAGTGTACAGATGGGGATGGTGTGTGCCTTTGCATAGCAAGTTTTTGTAGACCAGAACTGCAGAGGCTTTAGGGGGTGTCTTCTGGGGTAGGGGGAGAAAAAAAAATTAATGTTTCATTAAAGCTGTGCAGTGAAGTGCACCAGAGTGTGTGTTTGCAGGGCAGGAGCTGCTGAAGTGCTTATCTGAGAGCTGCACCTTTCCTTTTCAAAGATTTGATCTGAAGCATGTTGGTGGGAATGTTTCTCCTGTTTGAATATATATGTCCTGGGTGGTTATGTAGAAATTACAAAAATATTATATTAAAATGACGAAGTAGTAATTATCCAGATGAGATGCAGAGTGCTGATGTTCCTTCTGGGACTGTTGGCAGTCTGGATCAGAAAGTGAAATAATTTCTCTCTCAAGTGAGAGCAGAAACAGCATGTGCCTGACACAGTGTGACCGTGTTTACAAACAAAACCTGGAGCTCACCTAAGTGCAGTGTTTTGATCTGCAGGAAGCATTGCTGTGTGTCTTGGCCACACAGCCCCTAATCCAGTATCGAGGCGTTTTCCGAGATACCAGAGAATAAAATAGGGGAAGCATTTAATACTACTTTGTCATATTGTTGTGACACAATGTTTGCAGCTTTTTCTGCTGAACAAATATATACAATAAATGGGAGACTTTAAAAAGAGTTAACTTTGAGATCACTTAAAAAAAAAATTTACTTGTTCAATGTACATAATCTATATCAATATAAAAGCGGACTGTATTTTTTCCCATGCGAAAATGACAAAAGCTGTTGTACTGTCCTTCAAATTTGCTTTGGCAACTATGAGCCAACTCCATTTTATTAAACAGCTCTCTTTCCTCCTAATATATACAGAAATGTTTGCAGTATAAACATCTTAACTGGACATCTGCTTTTCCCCAGATATAAAACACAGTTAACTTTTTGCCCTGTTTCTGTTCACTGGGGCTGATAACTTTTTCTGCTGGCCAGATGAAATAAAATTGGTTTTTGTACCAGATGCAGCACAGTTCAGTTTTGCATTACGCAGGTGTTCCCCCAGCTGGGAAGTGTGGAAACGGGCCATTTTGCTGAGATGATGGTGAGGTTTAGAAATGTGAGGGCGTTAAAAATAATTCTCCGTGTTAACAGTGGGCTTTGTCCCTGGTGGGCTCCATATGCCGAACAGCTGACTGGGGCAGCAGCTGTTCTATATTTTAATAGGAGAGTTATAAAGTTAGAAACATGGATGATCATTCAAAACATAAGCAACTCTTTGCAGTCATGGAAACGGGATTCAACAATAAACTTGCATTTGTGAGCCTTCCAAACAAAATAATCCCACTGCACTGTGTTCAGGTGGTCTCGGGGAAGTGAATGAACTTGCGTTTCTATTTCCTTAAGTTCTGTTTACTCAAAGTCCTATTTTTTTTTTTTACTTTTTTCTCCCTGTTTTCTATTTCTGAGAAGATATTAAACTTTGCATGTGATCCTGATTTAGATTCTTTTCCAACAGTGACAGAGATTTATATGAGAATCTTTCCTGGAGTGTGTTATTGATCATGCCGGTAGGATATAGTGAAGGCTAGGCAAACACTTTGCTCTCATATAATTTCTTGGGATCTCAACGTCCCTTTTAACCCAAGTAGCTATTCAAACTCTTGTTGCACGTTTGCTGCAGCTCCGTATCCTTTGCAAGGAACATAAAGTCCTGCTTTCCTGGAGAATCGGATGAACCTGTGGGTTTCCCTCCTAACAACATGCAGGTTTTCTGGCACAGCGTCGCATACAAAAGCTCTCCTTGTTCAGGCTCTGAACCATCTTCTCATTTTGATTATGGGCTTCTTTCGGACACTCACGCTCAATCACGTACCGCGCCCCTATCCGAAACAATACCAACCACCCCTTCCAATTTCTGCACAGCCCTGCTGTAGTCCCTGGCTTGCTCTGCTTGCCTGCCCATGTTTTGGTTTGGAGGAGCTGCTGTTATTTCAGCTCCCCACTTCCATACAAGTGCCCTGATTAATGTTGTGCACGGAGAACGGTGCCCACACCCAGCGACTGCGTTTAGGTCTCGACCAACCTGTGGCAATATAATGGCAGGTGTCTGGAACTGCGCTCCTGAGCTGTGTGATAAACTCTGACTTGGCTAGTTTGGGCCGTAAGTGATCTTAATAGATCTGAATATTGCAAACACAGGGAGCGGGGTGGTTGGCAGGACAGTTTGTGCAAAAATAAAATGGGTTAAGCCAAGTGTATGAGCATGATGAATGAGGAGGAACGAGCGATCTGAATATGGCTTGGGCAGATATACGAGCTACAACTGCCTCTGCTGTTTGTGCTGTTTGATGATAATATTATTTTTCTATATGATCTATATAATGATCAATTTAGGTCATTGTCAGATAAGCAGAGATTTAAAAGGAATAAAAGTGCTGGTGATGAAACTGGTGTAAATAAGCACCCTGTTTGTATTGGCAGAACGTGAAGGCAGAGTAAATCCTTGAGGTAGAGCCTGGCAGCTTGGGGATGTCGATTCTGATTTGTGGCTGTTGAATTCACAGCAGGGACCAGCCTGGTGCCCCGGACTGAAGGAGGCAAAACCACTTCAGCCTCCTCTGGGCACCCATCAAGAGAAAACTGCCCATTTTAAACCTAGAAACAACAACAAAATCAATTGTTTCTTGGAATGGGTAATGCTGAATTACACGATTTGGGAAGCTAAAAGTCGGTGTAAAAGAACCATGCTGATGCTGGGGGTAGAGAGGGATGCTCGGGGGCCAGTGCAGCTCGTTTGTGAGGACAGACTACATAGAAAATGTTAGTTGACAAACCATATGGAGGTGAGCATGTGCTGCTTGCCACAAGAATTGCAGGGAGGAGGAGGTCGGAGGCATTTTGCTCAGCGCTTGTGTGGGATGAGGAGCTGCCTTTCAAACCAAGGGGATTTGTAGCGATGATGAATGGGGAGGAATCCCTCTGGGGAGAGGAAGGTGCTTCCTACAAGCCACACTGTATATCAGAGGGTTTTCACCATGGAAAACACCAATTAGAACCCTCTACAAAGCAACTGGGTTTGTATTGGTGAGCCCCTCTCTGCAGAGAGGGATTAAGGCTACCTGGGGTCTCGCCCCGCAGCTCTGGGGCCCCAGGCAAAGAAAACGCGGCCCAGCGCCAGCCCTTTTTTTTTGGCCTATGCCACAACCATGTGCTCTGACCCTTTTGGCAGATGAAGTATTTGTTTAAAGCCACAAATGACTGCCTGAAGGAATGATCATTGGATAATGGGGTCCTGCTCTGCAATTTGTCTGAGCGTGGGGGATGTGTCACCCTAAACCAGAGCGGTTGTGGCCTATTAGAAGTTATATTCTGGAGCAAATTTTTGCTGTCTTGCCGTGCAGGACCTCTGGATGCCAAGTTCCCAGCCATGCTTGTTGCTTCTTTGGGCACATCCCCTGAAAGCGATCACTGAGGGTGACTGACATAATAAATATGAATCTGTGGGTCTGCACCACAAGAGGACTTTTTTGTGTATAATGTATGCACTATTCACAAATACTTTCTATAGAAAATGAATTTTAAGTAGAAAAGGGGCTCTTTCTTGTAAATCAGCAACTGACTAGCAATGTGTGTATGTTGGTATATTTTTCCTTTTTTAAAGTCAGTAAAACTAAAACTCAGCAGGTAATACATTTGTCCTTCTACGAAGGGATTGTATTTTTAGTCTTCTATGAACTAATACTGTATGGATTGAGATCTGGGTCATTCTAACTGTGCAGAACTCGATGCGGCTTTGACTCCCGTAGCAGCTGACAATTCAGCTCTCTAATGGGCCTGATAAACTACCTCAAAAAAGACTAAATACAGTATGGTAAGAGATCTTTATTAAAAATTTTGTACATCAAAGGATTACCTACTACATTTTAAACAAGAAATAAGATTTTACATATTACAAAAGACGTTATTAGTTCTTGAACTAGAAATAAATTTTATGAACACTGTACATGATACATCTGAGTTGTAAGAGCAGGAATAGGACCGAGTGCCTGAAAATATGATATAACTTAATAAGCAAATGCACTCAATTCTTAGTATACAACATAATATTTCTGGAAAAATAGCACGTTAACTTCTGTCTGAAAATGCTGTATCCCTCTAACCAGTAACTACCAACAGTGTTCTCGGGAGAAAGCCCAGACACATGTGCCCTGCGTGGTGATTCTCCATTTGGAGTTTCTTTCATTGTTGGAGAAATTTTCTTCCTATGGTGTATTTTTCTTGGAGAGAGCAGAATGTTATTCCCTGGTATGGTTAACACAATCTGCATATAAAAACCCAACGCCAAACATTTCTCACAATGTAACTTTACTTCCAACCCAGATTAGAAAAACCAACTGATAGCACATAAATGTCTACAGAAATAGATTTTTATTGACTGTTATCTTCTGTTACAAAGTAGTTAAAAAGAAGAAATATATTTTAGCTTATCAGATAACCGTTACTTTGTGTATCATTCATACTATATAAATTTTTTCTTTTTGAGATTGTCAGTGTAGCTGCATTAGAATTTAAAATAAAAACAACACAAGATCACCTTTAATTGCATGACTATTTGGCTAGGAAGGGTGTGTGAAGTTTTACAGGATAGTATGAACATACAGTTCTCATACAAAAGCGTAGTATGTATCTAGTCCAAGAAAGGTAATAAAAAAGATTTAAATCTTTATACAGAAAGTGACAATGCCCATGTTATACTATGGAACACATCTACTAATTTTGAATTACAGGTGTAATGTGTGGATTAAAGATATCAACTTACTAAACAAATCTTAAAAAAAAAAAAGAGAGCAAAATCTATAAATAAAATAGTAAGTGCTTTCTTTAAGATAATATTCTTTGGCTGCTTTAAGTGCCAGCGAAGGGTTATTGGAAACCACTAAAATGCGTAAGGTCCCACTATTATTGTTAATCTTAACACCGAGCTTGTACGATAATTCAAACTGTTGACTGTTAGCATCTCCAGATCCACGATGTGTTCTCTTGGTCCTGATAGTGATTTCACCAGTACAAGCATTGCACTTACGGCGCTTGTTTGCTGAAAGAACAACAACAAAGTTTAATTCAGTCAGATCTAAAGCGGTTCCCTGCTTGCGTCAAGAGAGTGCTTGTGTGTTACTACACTGTAAAAATGCTCTGTCTCAGCACAGAGATACACAATGCAAGTATTCTTGTAACATTTTTAAATGGCCATGACTAATCTCACACCTGGCTTTGCTGCAGGGAAAACTTTACCTGACTAGGGCTCAGAGGAATAAACTGCACTGCAAAAATCTGTTCCTGGTTATGCTGACTCTCCTAAAAGATGTGAAAAGTGGTAATCTATCCCAGGATGGTCTTTGTTTTTATCCCCATCTATCAGCTTTTAAAATATATGAAGAATAAGTAAAACAAGAGAGACCTAATGTCTTTAACAGTGATGTAGCTTGTTCACTGGAGGGAAACTCTAAGTCTATCTCATGGCTCATACCCCAGAAGAAGTTTTGCTTCCCTTGTAAACACTGGGAGTTTTTGCAACTGGTGTGCCTATTGTCATCCCCATCTTGTACTGCTCCGAAGCTCTTTTCCCAGCCTGGGATTGTGCTGCTGGGGAACGCTGACAGGCCTTGTCTGTGGCATACTGCTAGTTTGTTAAACAGCTTCGTAATTTACAGATGATAATAAAAGGGTAGACTCCATCTCTCCCTTCACCTCCTACAAATATTTTCTCACCATGTCAAATGAGTAGGGTATACAGATGAATCCAATCCATCTGCTGTATCTGAGACCCAGCTCAGAGTTTTACTAAAACAATAGGAGTAACTTCTAAGTAAGCCTTTGTTTACCGCAGTCCCTTGGCAGGAATAAACACATGCTTCCTGCTTTAAGGCCTGCGATTCCTTGTTGGGTGGCAACAGAAGATTGGAATTGTTATTCTAAAGAAAATCAGCCCAAAGGCTAGATTGGGGTCTAACCCAAACTAGAGCTCGAGTGATCTTGTTCTTTTAAGCAAATAACAGTTTTTATTTTGGGGGTAGGTATGGATTTTTGATGTGTAATAAATCCAGGGAAAAACACTGTGGTGTAGGTTATACCAGAACAAGTCAGACGCAGATGAAGAGTTCCCTGTTCCCATCTTGGGAAACATGGTGTAAATAGGCAATGCCATATCTTAGTACACTTGGATGTACGCTCAAAACCCCCTAATCTTCAGATTGGAAGAAAAATAAACAAAAATGAAAACCTTCCAATTAAGGTATTTCCAATTTAAGGTTTTTGTGCTGATTCTGTTTTACTGAGTGTAAAGTCACATATCAAGCAAAAAGGATTTCCCAGGAATTTGTAAATATTACAAGCATCCAAGAAAATCAGATTTCTTCCAAAAAAATCTTAAAAAGCAGATGTTATGGACACTTCCATTCATGTGTATCTACTGGAATATGTTACACCAACAGGAAATACTCCTATCGTAAGTCATTTGAACTTTTGTGGTTTTCTGAAATAGTTGCAGCACTATGGGAAAATAGAGGTTTAAGTATGTCTCAACACAAAACCTTTGTAAGTTGGCCTGAACCTAGTACTCTAGAAATCAGTGCCCCATCCCAAGCTCTTATTGATTTCTTTTCTCATTTTTGCAAAAATGAGAAATTTAAAGTAATTGTACAAGGAATCTTTCCGTGATCCTCTCCTAAATACATACATGGGGTGTTGGTACAGAGTGAAAGGCATAGAGGTATCTCATTTGGATCTGACGTGTCACAGGATTGCTGAATATTCATGATTGCTACTAGCGCTGTGTTCATTTGAAAGAAACAGTTTGATTCTCAGTTTAGACCTTTCAGGTAGAAAAGTAAAAGGCTTTTTAAAACTTGGAAACCAAGCACACTTAAGGAAGTATCAAAAAGTAGATAAACTTTGGGATGCTGCGATACTCTTACGGGGACATTTGATTGGGTTTGTCAAAATGGCAAGGCACTGTAGCACTGTGGCCTTCATACCCCACTCAGGGTCCAACTTCCACCAATACTCACTCTCAGGTAAAATTCTCCATTTTCGTTTCCAGACTTGATCCGGAATGTGTTAATAGTATTAGGGTAAATAGTGGTTGCCTGAATCTGGAAGATATCAGAGGGCACTGTTCTGTCTGAACGGATGCTCATGTATTTGTACACCACAGAGTAAGGCAGCTCTCGGCAAATGGCATTTGATACGGGACAGACACAGCGGCTGAAAAACAAAAATGGATGAAACTGTGATAGTTGCAAACAAATGGTCATTGCTTTGTTCTATTTGATTGTGTTGCCTGTTGAGGATGATCCTAAAAAGAGACTAGTTTTTATCTTACTTCTCAGATGTAAGGACATAGGGCTCTTGACAAGGATTTCTTGGGTAACAACGAAATCCTCCGTGGTAATTCCAGCAAATTTCATCCTCTCTGCATTCATTAGTAGTCTCGCACTCATTTATATCTAGGAGGAAGGAAAAGGGACTGTGTCAAAGCAAATAGGAAAGAGTTTGCTGCAAAACCAAACACAATGTCTTCAAAGCAACAACGAAAAAAGCCACCTGCTTGTCTGTTGAACCCCACCAGGTTTCTGTATTCTTTACCTGCTTTTCTGGGGTCTGGCTAGAAAGGATTTCTCTATGCAGAAATGGAATACATTTATTTATTGAGTGTTAATTAAGTCTGAAGATTTTTTAGTTGACTAAAGATACACATTAATCATACATAATGCAACTGTAGAAATACCGTAAAGTTTTTCTAATTAGCAAAGAATGATTTTATAGCAGAAGGTATCTTATAGACAGGAAAGGTTTTGAGGAAGAATTGTGATTTCCTGCCTTTTGCAGGTTCTCATCTTTAATTGCCTGACTTCATGGTCTAACTAAAATGCTTAGTTAATGGCTCCATTTTAACTAAAATAACTTTGAGAGGAATAATGAAAATTTGTTTATTGTGCAAAGTAGAGCTTCCTTTTTTGCCTGGGGAAAATAACCCTGAATGGAGGTGGGGACTGTCAGACTTGCACTGTATTAATGCTCTTATTATCCTGTCAGTGCCAGAACCCCACTACTGTCTTACCTATATGGTCTCCTGAAATTAAGAGTCACAGAAAGGGGTTATTCAAATGTAATCTCTTGGAAGGCACAAACAGATTTTTAGATGGTCAAACTACCCACCCCAAAGTGTTCAGTATCAGCTGCCGTTCTTAAGGGAAAGAAATTAATCTGAATTTTGTAAAAATATTAACAAAAAACTTATTTCCTCATACCTTCTGCCAATAATTAGCACATCCATTTATTTCTAATGATGATGATTGTTAAATCAGTTTGTGTTACATAAGCAATGGCTCTTGCACTTAATGTGTTGTTCTGCAGTATTGTGTAACAAAATGCAGAGACATTTAGCACCAGTTGAGGAAAAACCACAAACTAAAACTCTGGGATTTGGTGGCACCTGACCAGCACATTTATTTCCTAAACACAAATTATCTAAGCTGCTCAAGTCTTGCATTTTTTTCCTCCTGTTATCAGAAGAAATGTATCTTTCATTTCTACTGTGGCTGGACTTAGGAACCTCTGTAAAATGAAACATGATATAAAGCCATGTTTAGTGTCTGCAAAAAATGGCTTGATTTTTCAGAGATATTTATCTCTGAAACTTAGACTCGCTACCTAGACATCCATGACAAGTTTTACCCGAGGGTTGCAAAAACTGAAGTTTTGTCCTAGGAATCTGAAGGACTTGGAGTTTGAGCCAAAGGATTCAAATAAGAATTAACATAAGATATGCAATTAATCATCAAATGCTTTATCAACATATCTTTTGCCAATGTAATGGTAATCTTGTCATAAAATATAAACATTTAGATAGCAAGCATTCTTAGTCTTGCCTGAAATGGTGGTGTTAATAATGCAGTATTGAGACTGCCAAGATGAGGGCACTTACCTTGACATGTTCTGCCTCCTACTACCTGGTATCCTTCAGGGCAGACACATGAGAATTTTCCTGGTTCATTGACACACTGATATTGACATATATAACTTGAAGTTCTGCATTCATCAGTGTCTGCAGAGAGCAAAAGAACTTAGCTGTTATTTTTTAACATCTACCTTGTTACAGAACTAAATATAATAGCTAAATACTGGTTCTAACAGGGAAAAAAAAATGAATTCTGTCTAAAAAGAATAAGTTATCAAAAAAATGAAACAGACTGCTTAATGTTTCAAAGTTACAAACAGAAGGGCTAGTTCTACTTGTGTGTTATCAATAATCTTCCAAAATGAGGATTTAAAGTAGACTTCAGAGCAAGTTTGGGAAAATAACTCTTGAAAGAATTTATACTTTTAGTATTCCAAAATGTGATTACTTTCACAAAAAACACAGATGTGAGATTAGTTAGTAAGGCAAAAATATTGCCTTTGTACTTGTGCCCTACGCTAATGGAGTAGCTCTTTTGGAAAGAGGGGAAGGCTTCTTTTTTAAATCTTGAAATAATATTCAGTGTATACCATTCTCTTTTGCTTTTTTATCCTTGTGTAACCATCAGTCCCTTGCTAGAGAAATGTAGTGTTAAACAGAATTTAACAGTACGTGCCATTAACCAGAAATTAAATTAAACCTATCAAAACTAGGGAATGGCTTGGAAAACAACATAATTCCCTCCTACTACCTCTGAGGCCTTAGCCCAGTTCTTGATTTTATGTCAGGGATGTCCTTGGAGGCTGCATACTTGCTGCTCCCTGTTCTGTTCACTTGCAAGCAGGATTAACTTAAGAAGCTTGGAGAGGGAGCATCTGTAATAGCTCTGCTGGCTTCTTTAGGAGGGCAGTGGTAAACCAAAAAGACCTCTTTGGCTCAAAGACTGGTAGAAAGGATATGGGCTTTAAGGGTGAGATCATCATGTGTCCAAAAGGAGATTAGAGGACCCCTGTGGAGACTCTGGCAGAGGAAATAGTGTTGATTGTATAATCATCAGGAGACATGCTGTTTGTATACATAGGCTTGAAAGCACCTCAAAAGCACAATTGTCGCTTCCTTAAAATCAAAAAAAATTGAGGTTTTCTTTTCAGGGGAGCCTAACAACACACAAAATTGCACTTGTTTTTGGTTTGCATTCCTTTCCGATTCATTTAATGGTCATCAGCATTAGACCACACACAATTCGAGTGAGTTTGTGAAATAAGTATTCAGAAACCTTATTCTTCCCAGCTGTGATCTGAACTGTAGTAATGTCTGTCCTGTTTTGCCCTTACTATTAAAGAGAGATACCCATATCCACATGTACCTGAATGCAGCTGCAGCTACTAAGGTGTGTATTAGCAACCGCATTTGCAACAGAAAAATAAATGTCTTCAGGGTTTTGGCTACAAACTGCACCCACAGTGTGGCTCTGTTTGAATAATATTCCTTAGTTCACAGAAAGACTTCTGGGAAAAAAAATAAAAACAATTGCTCTTCCAAGACAAAAAAAAATTGCTTACCTTCACAGTTGATTCTGTCACTGCTTAACTCAAATCCTGGATTACACTGACAGATGAAAGAACCCAGTATATTGTAACACTGTTGTGCACATGGGTTATTGGCATCACATTCGTTTATGTCTGAAAGGAAAATTACAGATCTTTATCTTGTGTAGCTGGTAATTAGGCTGATTAAGTGGATTAAGTCCTTAGTCTGGGTCTATTGCTTAGCAGAAGCTCAGTTGACTATATCAATATAGATCTGCAGTCACTGGAACAATGTCAGATCTCTGCTTTACATTCCATGTAGAAAAAGAGTATTTTTCCAGGAATGAGAGTTATTCTAATGTGTGATGAATTCTTCCAAAAATGTTTAGTGTGGCTATTAAACTCCACATTCCAGTGCCTTTTTTCAGGTATGAAATGCCAAGTCTCTATAAATAATTGATATAAGGAACACATACTGATAAGACCTCTCAGCATGCAGTGGTTAAGATTTATTTGAGCTATTTATTACTCTTAAAATTTGTTCTTTTAAATTCCATTACAATTATAACATGAGCCTTTGAGGCCAGTAGAGTTTTGCAATGCTCTAAGGCCTAGACCATATTGGGGGAAGGTATGTTTCTGTGCTAGATTTTTTCCATGATGTGCCCATCCTAAGAACATATGTGAGAACACTGTGGTATGAGAAGAGAAGCAATTTTTAATGGGATGTTTATATAACTGTAATCACCTCTGGAATCTATAACACTTGTTTTTCATAGGCTGTTGACTAACTGCTGTTGCTCCTCTGTCATTCACACTGTAAATTCTAGTGTATTTTCCCTTGTATTCCTCCCCTGCATGTTTTCCATTCATATTTGTGTTTATCAGATATAACCATTAATGGAGAGCTGCATTTAAAAACAGTCTCAAGTTCATGGCTTTTGGAGATGCTTATAAATGTCAGCAACACTCATTTACAGATACAACTAAAAACTGACACAGATGACTAAGATTAGGCATTCACAGAAACTAAACCAATGAGGAGGATATTAATTCTCTATATGATAAACCTCCTAGTCCTGAAAATGAATGGTAATAGGGGAAAACTGACTACAGAGCTTTTTCCTTCTCCTTTTACTTAATTTCTGGCAATACTGCAAAGAATGTACATCATGACAATGCTACCAGAAGGAATAAATAAGCTAGCCAAAGCCACAATTCTGTTTGTTTTCCTTCCAAGAAATATTGACCCACTTTTGATATATGCAAAAGTTGTAACGCAAAAGCAATCGGTACAGCTGTCAGGTATCGCTTCTGCCAGACGACTGTTCAGATGTGAAAGTCTGCCTTGACGCAGCAACCACTCATTTAGAAATTTTCTTAAGATTGACTTCCCCTTTCCTGGTGGGAGGATGTCTTATTAGGCTGGGAGGCCAGCGTGTCAGAGAAGGGGTTTTTGGTGAAGCACCTAGCGAACTTGGAGCTCTCGTAGAGGATTTGTAAGTGTAATTGAAAGAATACACTTTGCATTTGAACCATGGGGTCAAATGAGTAAAACTCATTGCATGGTTACGTTGTGTCCACATGCAATTTTTTTAATCCTATCATTCGGTGAAAAACAAGAAATACCTCTGCCTCAGTGCTATGTACTGTGCCAGGGTACCTGATAAGATATGTCAGAGCCTGCCAGTGCTTGGAAGTAATGGTAGAAGCTGGAAAACCCAGACTGATTTTTCTATTTTTTCATATATATGTATGTAATATAGGTTTTATATATATAAAATAGCCCTAAAGAACTTCTGACCATCTCCATCACCCATCTCTTGATTTTTCTTTATGGCCATTCTCTCTGCACTTCAGCAGACAGTTTCCTTTTTTTATTACTCTAATTCTTCTGGAACAGAACTTACAATTTCAAACTTAACAGCAGTCTTAAAGTTTTACTGCAAGGCTTCCCTTAGTGTTTTACTTCCAAAAGGAGGATCACTTCTAAAGGGTCTCTTCTTTAGTGACCCTCATTTTCATTTTTAACATTATATTCTAGATATTCAAATGTGACATTTGTAGATGCTTTCTTTCATCACTAAATTCATGTGCTGAGGATGATGATTACACTTAACTGCAGAGGTACAGTATTGCTTCCCCTGGTTTCCAGTTCCATCCTTTGTGTTGCATGAACTGGGAATAATATCATGAAAGCCAATTATAATGCAAAGTGATCCACCAGAACAGAAAGAATAATTGAATCTCAGATTAGATAATGAATATAAACCTCCAGGGTTCCAGGTGCCAAACTAGATGCTCCTCAGAAACCTGCTACGCCAACAAAATAACAGGTTTTCAATAAGGCTGCAATTTTTTCTTTAACTCTTCTGTACTTCTTGGATCACTTGCAGGAGAACCTCTCAACATAGCAAGTGGTATGGCTTATCGGTTGGTATTTATTTCCTTTAAGTTAGGATGAAGATACTTAAATTTCAACCTTGGTAACTTGTGTCAGTATTTGTCTCTGCTGAGTGAGCTCATGTGTAAGTACACACAGAGAAGTTCTTACCTACACAGGTGTGGTTGTTGGATGCGAGCTGGAAACCGGCATTGCACTGGCAATAATAGGAACCGGGAGTGTTCACGCATCGATGGTGGCAATATGGAGGCAGGGTGCATTCGTCGATGTCTGGGTTAGCAAAAAAAGAGAGGAATTAGTTCAAATGGAATCATGGCAGTTCACTGTTGCTGTCTTGTGTCCAAAGAAACTGTAAAGTTAATTGCTCTCGATTAAAAGCAGGGGAAAAAAGCTTATGTGAGCTAGGTACTACTTCTACGGATATTAATGGGAATACTATTTTACTTTAACTTCTGTAAAAATCTGGTTTATGCTGTTTGTCTTCCAGCCACTGAGATCGATACACATTCCAACTTTATTTTTTATTCAGTTCCACAGTACTGCTTAGTCTTGTTTATTTTGTATAGGTAAAACCCAGAATGTTTTGTTCTGCTTTTCAACCAAGACTTCTCATGATCAAACATAATGCCCACCGACATGGTGAATGTGGCTTGTAGCTCTTGTTTTTCCAAAAATTCGCACACAGCATGCTTAGCATGTACTAAATCTTTTCAGCTCTGTTAGGAAGAGTCCAAAGTTTCTGTGCGAGTACAGGGGAATGGTGAGGACAGAAGATTAATGGGCATGAAAAGGAAACAGGTGGTTGTGCTTCTGCAGGGATCCCCCTGAAACTGGCTTGCTCCCCCAAGGGGCTGCCATTGCTCCCGCTCCTCTCCTGCATACCTTTCCATACAGCAGCACTAGCACCTTCTGGCTGTGCTCTCTGGTGCGAAGGAAGGTGATCAGCCTGGCTGAAGTTGGTGCTATCTCAGGCAGCATTAACTTTCCACAGACTCTCCTTGCAGATTAGCCCTGGTTTTGAGGTGGAGCAGGCTGCCTTTCCAAGTTTCAGCATTCCTAATGTGCATTGGAGCAGGGTTTTCACCTGCGAACCATACAAAATGTGCAACAGCCCATTCTTTTACCTCTCTGCATTTTAAAAGGTTTCCTTGCATTCTGGAGGAGATACAGCCTCTGGTTTTGTCTGAAAAACATTTTTTTATTGCGCCACGATCCTGATCGTGCGTGTATGTGCAGCAGCCGTCTTTAGTTGGCCTGCTTGAGCTTGGTGAAGAAATCCATGCCATGTTCTGTACGTGTACACAATGTGAGATTTCAAAGGCTCAACGCTCAGACAAATAAGACCAGTTTTCACTGGAACAAAGAAAGGCACTTCCCATATCCATGCCAGATCTTGAGTTTCCTACCTCCAGCTGTTTCCACCATAGATGTGTTTAAAAAGAGGCCAAGACTTTTTTTTTATAATGAGGAAAGTGTTTGTTTTAATATCAAGTGAAAAAATAATCTTTAGGAGTTAACCCTTTCTTTGTCAAATTTACAGTCACTGTTTGCGGCTAAACTTAGCAGTGGAGCGTTTTGGACGGTTCTGAATGAAAAGGCTTACTCTGGAAAATTCCTGGCTATCTGTACAGTAGCAATTGTTGCTGTAACTCTTTTGCAGAGAGAAATTCGGAAGCAGAAATGGAATAAATTAGGAGGCACAGCAGATCTCTTCCATCCTTGACTTTTACAGGACTCAGCTCTTGCAAATTGCTGTTTAAAGATCTGAGGATACAATACAGGCATATGAGCAATGCTTTGCTGCTTAGGCACTGCATTGATGCACACAAATGCTTCCAGGATCTGACTCTAATTCAGTGGGAGTTTTTCTTGTGGATTAGGCAGATCAGCTCCATGCAGATCTAAGGGCTAAGCATTATCTAATCAATTCGGCCAAATCTTCTGTTCGAAGTAATGCTGGAAAACAATTCATTCTACCTGCAGTCCTGTGTTTTGGAAAAGACTAATTTTGCAATATGTGAAGAAGCTAATTAAAAAAAAAAAAATCTCAAAAAAAGATAGAAATAATTAAGGAAATTTAGATTAAAATCAATCAATTGTTAGAAATGAGTCCTTTTCTCTCTCTACCTTGAAGCCAAAATAGTCTGGAAAAATTTCCTTCAAATTTGAGAAACATTTCCTCCCATATGGAGAACCTCTATCAAGATCTGGCCCCAAGAACATTTTCTGGCTAAGCTGTTATAAAATCCCCAAAGACAGGCTTTATTCTGAAATGCTGACAGTACTAAGTGTAGGGATGTACTTATAATTTAGGTCAGTGTGTAATATGTAACACAGGTGTTATTCTTGGTTTTGACCTAAATAAGAGAAGGGAAACTTCACTTTCCAGACATCTTCATGTATAGATTTAGATGCATAAATATATTCACATGTCGATATAAGGGTGTATCATTCTGCTGCTTTTCTTTTGAGTGCTGTAATATGTGTCCTGTGGGACTTTCAGGTAGTACCATAGGTCTTGACATTAAAATTGCTATTGCATTAGCAGTAGTATACTTTACCTGCTCTAAAAAATCTAGATAAAACTCAGATATTTAAACAAAAAAACCCAATGACCTGTCAAAGCTATTCCTCTCCCTATGTTCCAAACTACTCATCCTACTCTTGCACAAAGAACTGAGAAAAATCAGATACATCTGTGTTTATACCAATTTGTCAGTTCAGGGCCTGATCCACATCTTTTGGGAAAGGGATAAGAATCTTTGGGTTGATTTCTACAGCCCTTGGCTCAGAACCCTACAGAAAGAGCCATGCCCAGAAATTTAAGTTAGCCTAGATGTGTACTGAAATTTCCCCAGTCTCCTTCCTGCAGCTCTTGTTAGGCAGTGACTACCTATAGCCTTTGCAAGGCTTTTTGAAAGAAATTAACAATAAAAATTAAAAAAAATCTTGAACACTTTCAAATGCAGGATCCCTAACACAAAGAGAGGAAAACCTGAAGTTCTGTCATTCCTGTTCTGCTGAGGACAAAAAAAACCAACCCCAAACACTTTTCTCCTAGGCTGCATAAAACCAGTCTTATGTCTTATTCAAGACCACCTCTTATATCACCTCATGATGTATATATTCGATTCTCTTATTTCATAGCTGTTTTTATTATCTCTGACAAACCTAAGGCTTAAGGCTGGAATGCCTATAAAAGCAATTCATCCATTGAAATCACGATTAAAGAGGTGTTAAATAAAGGCTGGAGGACGACTGCAAGAACAGGGTAATGGCACTTTTGCATACTGTCCCCAAATGAGGATGGAATAGGAAAGATGTAGTGTTTACACTGCACTTGGATTTAATTTAATGCTATACTTGTATAGGTCTCAAGGGTGCTGACAGTTTATTTTGGCACAAAGAATAAAGCGCAGTGGTTAATAAGTTGCAAATATCGTATACCTGCATTCAGAGTTTCCATCTTTCATTTATACTCGTAAAAGCGAGTACTGAAACAGCCCGTGCAAGGGGGCTCTGCAGAGCAGGGATTAGGTGCGTGTGAAGGTAGTGCCTTGTCCTGCAGATCTGGAGTCAAGTCTTGCTGAGGTCAGTGGAAAACATTCTTTACTTTGCCACTATAGTAGATGTTTGATTGTATCTGGGACGTTAGGCAATACCCCAATACAAACAATAAACACAATGGTAACTATTAGGAAAATTAATCTTGTGAAGTTCAACTCCGTGTTGATTATACTTAAAATAGTTTCTAGTTTCATGTTTTAGTGATTAATTATTGTGATAAAGTGATTATTCCATTGCATTTCAAAGTTATATAGCTATTTTACAGTACACATACCTATACACTTTATAATCAATATTAAGTTTGCAACTGTAGGTAATGAAAGCAAATAATTTAGTGTGGAGCAACACTTACCAACGCATTGATCCCCTCGTTTCTGATAGCCTGGAGGACACTGGCAACTGAAGGACCCTCTTAAATTGACACATACTTGGTCAGCTCTACAATTATGGGTTCCAGTTGCACATTCATCTATATCTTTATAAAAAAAGCAAACACAATATTAGTCATAAAGTTTACTTAAAATATTTAGCCTGTTGAAATGCTTTACCCATCTTCAAGCTACCTACAAGTGTAGGCAGCAAAGTTCAAATATATTCCAAAGATGTCATCTCAACACTTATTCCATTTGCAGGACATAAAATGTTACCAGATTTCCAATAGCTTTTAATTTTCATATACTGCCTTTGGAAATATTTTCAGATATGGTTTTTTTAAACAATCAGATACTTTCACTTGTCAAATACCATTAATGTTTTGTACTTATCACTATAAAACTTTCTGTAAACTTCTTGCAACTTTAATGTTTTTATCATATTTTAATCATTTGACTTTTTTGTTTTGTGGTTTTTTTCCCCATGCTGGTTGGTTGTTGCATGCTGAATTACTCTGGAAAATTTCAGCAAACGTAGTTCAGCCCTTTTTCAAGAATGAGATGAGTTAGAAATATGTTTTGCTAATACTAAAAAGACTCTGGTGATCTCTTTTGCATGGTTCCCGTGCTCCATACTTTGGACAGGGACTTGGAACTTGGTACGTGGTGGCCTTCTCATCAGGAAGAGATCTGCCTCTTGTCATTCCCATGAAAATTCCCCTAATTCAGTCAATCTGTTAAAGTCTTTGGGAACAGTTTACGTATGTTTGTATTTGAACAGCACAGCTAAAAATGCAAATGCTAGACCGATAGCTTTCAGTGTAATTCAGGCAGCTTTTAGTTCACACTAAATGCAGGTTTATACAAGTATAAAACCAACATATTGATTCTGCCTATTCATTATAACTGCTGGAGGTACTTAATTATAATTAAACTGCATGTGCTGACAAATAGGTTGCTTAAAATGGAATTACAATTTGCTTTCTCATCTGAACATCCAAAATGTTGGAGAGCTCTTTATTGTAACCTGACACTGTACAGTGAAAGGACTTTTTAATTTTGGCATTGTACACAATTTGGAGACTCTAGGCTGAATAAACAAATTCCTTAAAACTTATGATCTCTAGTTTACAAATCTCAGCTGACCTCTCTATTTGTATAGGCACTGGGGACGTTAGAACATCACCAGTGGCAGATTCTGGGTGGTGCTTTGGAAAAAATGATGGATTCTTTCTCATAGCAAATGAAAACAATTTTGACCACAAGATTCAATAAAAAATAAACCATCAACAGTTTGAATTAATTCTCAACGTTTGCCCGTTCCCCAAATGTCAAAATATTTTACATATATCTTCTCCTTATCTGACAGGAAAAATGAAGTCCTTTTATGTTAGCCTGTTCTTCACGTTTCTGCATAGTATCAGTCCTGAAGCTGCTGTGTTGATGCAGGACTTGCTGACTGCATTGTTCTGTACTGACAGCTGAAAAGCACATTCTCAGGTGTAAAGACTTTCAGGGACTATAGCTGGCTGCCTCATACCCACCCGACACATCATTAAAGGCTTGAGCCAAAGCACGGTGGAGTTCAATGCAAGTCTTTGCAGAGACTTCACTGGGCTTTGCATGTACTCCTGGTTTCTACAAAAGTTGAAAATAAAATGGCTATAATACTCATACAGTTCAAATCCTTTTTGTTGCGGAGTGTACTGGAACAAAGAAAGCTTTTGATCTTTAGGAACTTTATATATGAGTAAACTTAACGTGAGTTACCTTTTAAGATGGATTAGTTAAAAAGCATTAAGTCCTTATGTTGCCACTTGCATCCATGGCTTGATTTCTGTTTAGCTTAATTTCTATGGAATAATAAGTTACACCAGCTAAAATGAAGTAAACTAGATTGATTTATGCACTCAAATCTTTGATTTTTCCAATGGTAAGTTCAGTTCGAAAGAAAAACAATTATTCAAAAGTACTGTTTGACTGCTAGCTGCCTCTTCATTTGGAAACTCTTGGAGGATTCGATGTTATAGCCACAAAGATCTGTGTGTGTAAGAACAATCTTTTCCTGAGACTTGTTTCAGGGAATTCTTTAGAGCTCTCCTAAGCTTCTTACTCAAGTTAGGATCCTGAACTGGGATGCATATTAGCTATGACTGTATGTCCTGTCTGTCTCCTATGTGCCATGAAAATGCATATCGGTACGTGGTGTATTCTTGGCGGACTTCAGAAGAGCTTTGCAGTGTTGTCACTTGACATTATCATGGTACTTTTTGATATTTTGGTTCTTTTTGCTGGATGGCTTTTGTTGAGATGCGAGTCCCTAGGCCAGCTAGGGAAACAATATGGGGAATGAAGTATTGATGGGAGTTCTCTGAAAACTCCAATCCTCTTTTTTTTGTGGACTTTACTGCCACCTCAGGCAGTTCAGTAAAGGTGGACAGGGGAGCAGCCTTCCCTGGGGAAGGGCAGTAGGTTGCCATGCTTGGAGCAGTTCTGCTCACATCTGTGCAAAGAAATCGGTAATGTTAGAGGAAGGCTGATGGCCTGAAGATCATGTTTCTTAAGTGCTTCAAGGAAAATACTGTGGGAGGAGAATAACAGGCAGCTAGAAAGGTTTCAGTGCCGGAACATTCAGTTCCGAAAGCTCTAGTATTGCAATAATTACAGATATGTCTACTGTTGTGACTGATACAAGGGTGAGGAAGTGAGCGGAAGATTTCAGTGCTGAAAGCGGTGCCAAATGTGAATCGTATTGGTGTGATACCAGAAGCAGCCCAGCCTTTGTGGAGTACGGAAAGAAGCACTTGTGGATTTTGCAATGTGATGTTGCTGCACAGATCTCTGCATCTATGCCTTTGAGTGAGGCCCAAAGAGCAGTCTTCAGCTTCTTGGCACTCGATGTGACCTGAATCATTCTCCATTAGAGAAACAATCTTTTTTACTAACCATCCTGAGAGTTATTGGAGCAATAGAGGAGTGGAAGTCGTAGGAAGGAAGCAACATTGACGCTGGGGGTCTCCTTGGGATGAGGCAGATCAGCTCCATTTTTCTCTGAGGTGGCAGAGGTAGTTACCTACCAATGCGCACACACGCGTGCTTCTCCCCCCATATGAAATAGCATAATCTTACACTGGTGGTGCCAATATTGTCCTGGGATTCCCACTTACGTGTTCATGGTTCTTGAATGGGTAGAGTGTCTATCTGCAATTGTTTAGGGTCTGACTGATCTGAAGCTTCCAGATTGTTTTCCCAGTTATGTCCCCTCTGTATGGAAACCCATTATTCTAAGAACTTTTTTCCAGTTTAAATCAGACTTTTCTAACCCATTAGATTCCTAGCTTGTATATCATAACTTGCACAGTGCCCTCTGATTCAGTGACACGGATCTGGAAGCTGCATCAATTCCTGCTTTTAGTTGGTATCAAATGCAGGAATACTGGGATGAGATGGCGGTTATACAAAGTGCTTGTTTTTCCTTAACTCCTACCATCTCATTCCATTTGATCTTTCTTGACAAAACCCCTGGACTTAAATGTGAACAGTAAATGAGGGTATTGGGAAGCCATACTTCTGGGTTCCGCCTACTGCAGACACCCATGACCAGACTGATTTGGTATCTGTGAAGACCCAGCAACCCAGGGCAAGGCTGTGATAGAAACTCCTACAGGAACATCACAGAGCTCACCAGCTTTAATCCTAAGAGCAAGATGAATGTGTCTGACCTTTCCTCTCTAGCGTGAATGTTTAATAATGTGTGTTACGTGCATGTGTATTTATAATAATTAAAAAAATTAAAACAAGACACTCCACTGGACACACTTGTCTCTCTGGGGAGAGGGTGAGAGAACAAACATGTGACAGATGTTTGTCATGTTGCTTAATGCACTACTGGAAAGCACTCAAGATACCACAGTGATGAGTGCAGTATAAGAAACAGATCTAGAAAGAAAATAATGGGCTTTTACAAGCTCATTCTTGAGCATCTTTGCTCTGCATCCTCTTTTCCAAATTTAGTGTCATCATGATAAAGTTTGTTTCCATAAGTGTTTCAGCAACTGATGCCATAGCTGAAGCTTCTACCTTAAGCAAGTATCTTGGAAGCTATACCTGACAACACTCTCACCACCAACTTTGTTTAAATTTCATTTCTAGATGTTACACGTACATTTGTTCACCCAGGCAGGCAATTTAAATGACGTTGGTAACCAGTAATGAAAATGATGTTCTCTTTGAACATTACCCTTTTTTCCTTTGTATTTTCTGTTCTCAGCTAACATTTTGAAAGGTGGTGCTGTTCACTACAGATAAACAAGAACTGCAAGTTTGTGTTAAATTGTTAAACAAACCTGAATGGTATTTAATTATTGGTGCATGTATCCTGTGAAATATAGATTAATTCTTAAACTCGCTGTTTCTCCGAGTCTGATCTAAGATGTTGCTTAGACTTTTATTCCCAGACAGTTATTCTCTGGACAGTTACAGCCTGTGTAGTTGGAAAATTTCCTTTGGAACAGCCTGGGTGTCTCTAACAATCCTTTTGCAGATCGATCTTACTTTGAAAGTGGAGCTGGGTTACCTTCAGTGTCTTGATCATTGTAATAATTGAACTCAGATAATTATGTGGCCTTTCAGTAGGCCACTCAAAAGCAAACTTATGGGATTTATTTGTACTTTAAATATCTATAAAAATTTAACAAAATTTGTAAAATGTGTTTGGATTGAGTACTTTAATTTCCATCTGTTGTTTATAGGTGTTATGTCCAGAATACTACACTGAAAGAATGTGACAGTTTCAAAGTCAAGGACTTGGGGGATTGCAAAACACAATTTGGGTTCTCTAAACAGTCTGAATTTAGATCCATTAAGCATCACGACACAGTCTTTAATTATACGAATCTTGTATTCTGTTTTTCCTGCAGGCTTGTGCTCGGTCAAACCTTACCACTCTCCAAATGGGTTAGGTGGTATGGTCCTCTATCAAGTTGCAATGATTACTGCTATATAAAAACCTTGAATTGATGTAAAGAGAGTCAATAGAGAAGGGGGGGAAGGAACATTACAATTAAGGACACTGGTGTCTCAACTAAATTACATGTAAGCCACACTGCTCTTTCAGAAATGTTTATGGAAGTCCTCAACTGTACTATGGTAAATATGGCCAGCAGACCCCATTGACTCATCCTAACATAAATACCACCTTTTGCAGTAATCTCCAGGGCTATTCTAGAAAGTTCATTTTAGGAGACTTCGATAACTATCTCCAGGTTAAGATAATGCTCCGATTTGCATAGGCTACTGTTTGAAGTTTGCAGGGTGCTACAGAAATAATGTGAGCACCATGGAGGGCAGCAGAGTTTGCTCCTGTATTCCTTCAAAATATAAATCAACTTGTATTTCATAGTTTTAATTCCACAAGCCTCACTAATAGCTATACCCAGTGATTCCCTCATTTTCCAAAAATGTACCCGCACTCCCTTTTGAAGTGATTTACACAATTATGTCCTTCCATTGCTGACTTTGGCAGCCTGTTCTATATTTCAACCACCAGTTGTGTACAAAAAATTTTGCCTGACCTGCTTTTCAGCTATAGCTTTCTCTAAATCGAGTGTATGTTCCCTGTTTTAGAGCTAGTTAGTTTTTCTACTTCTCTACTGCAATCCATTCTGTCAGGCTCTTATCTACATCCATAAAATTCTTTCCTAGTCTCTCTTTCTGAGCTACAAACCTGGCTCTGTTCCCTTCATGCTGTGACTCATTTTTCCCAAACCCCCTGACTCATGCTGCTTGCTCACTTATGCAACAGCTTAATCTCTAATTTTCTTCGTATCATTATGAGAAGTACATAAATTCACAGGATGCATTTCACCAGTGCTTCAAACTTTTGCAGAAAACAATGCAATCCACATCTATCCTTCATCTTATTTAAGCCACTTAACCCTTTTCTCCCCAGGCTTATACCTGCATGTTGTGCTCAGAGAACTGTATTTGTAACTAACTCAAGTATGTCTTACTCCTGGGACTGAAGTGCTCAGCTTCTTGCTGCTCACTGGCTCTCAACATATTGCAACTTACTACAGCATCTTCGTGCTCTCCTTGTTTGTGTATATATTCATCTGCTCAAGTCACAAAATGTTTGTAGGTTGCTTTCTGTAAGCTGTTCTGCAGCAATCTTGAAAGCAGAATATTCCACCAGATCAAAAAGAGGCCTCTTAAAATAACTTTATGGGATTCAAATTCTTATTTCTGCCCCCACTGAGCAGCACCGATGGACCAGCTACTGAATGGTTTATACCAATCTAAACCCAGAATGATTCCCCTGATGTCAGTGTTGCACTTTGTCATTGACTCCAGTGAAGCTGTTCTCCATTTGTTTTGAATGTAAACGATAAATATTTTACTTCAAATTTCTTGAGTTCTCAGTGTGAGTGAGCCCAGAAAATGACTTGGTCTATTTTTCCAATAGATTCATCTGAACTGAAAACACTGCCTCCCACGTAAGCAATGGAACCAGTGAGTCTGATATCGGCCATCCAATGATCTGCACGGTACTGCAGGTATTGTGGACAATTCACTTAACTTCAGGATTCGGTAAAACCTTTCACTTTCTGTCCACTTCATTAGCTTTCCTTCTGTCTGTAAGATGGTTTATATTAGTATTTTTTCAGAAATAACTAGCTGAAGGTAAAATACTTGAAGAAATTAGGCCCCTATAGTTCTTCCATGAGTATGGGCTTACTTTATTTTACCAAATTAAGTATTCTGTCTCTTATTTACGTTTCTTATATTGTTCTTGCAACTGAAGCCAAGCTCACTGCTATGTCGTTTCCTGGATCCTCCCTGATCCTTTCTTACACATAGGAACAACATTAGCAACCTCCAAATTCCCTGGTTCCCTCCCCAGCCTTAGCAAGCTATCAACAATTTCTGTCAAAGGCTTTTCTATTTCCCTTGCTACTTCCTTCAACATTTGGGATGTTATTCATCTGGGCTGGATGCCCAGACAACTTTTAACTCATTGGTGTTGGGAGGCTGCGCTTTGCGGTGGTAAATACCAGCACAAAATCCGTTACATAACATCGGATCAGTAGGTACCAAAAGACTAAGTATTTGGAGAAATTTCTCACTTCTGGAGTGGCAAAACCTGTTAATATAGAGACCTGCACTCTAACAGTGCAGTCACTATCCAGTAGTGTCATGAGGTAGCGTCTATAATCCTGTACAACTCTGTAGCAGCCCATAAACTCCCTCTTTATTGCTGGTTTTTCTCTTTCCCTTTTAAATTTTCCTTTGGCCCTTTCATGTTAAGTATATTGGAGTGATTGCCCTGGTAACAAGTTTTCACAGTTGAGTGAAGGTAACCTGCACAAACACTTGTTTGCACAGAAAAAATACATGTAAGAGCCAAGACCTACATTTAAGCAAATACGTGAGGTAGAATGTTTAAATTAATGAGATTTTCATGAAAAATGGCACGACTTCTTTTGGTGTGCCCAAAACATTTCCCCTCTCAAATTTGAGAGTACAGCAAAACAAGTTCCTTGTAGATCTGTCTTTTAGTACTCCTGGACATCATGGCACAACAAAATAGAAGTAATACAAAGTATTAATGTAGAAAATGTACCAAAAAAAAAGAAAATCAAATGCAGTGCAACTTATAGTTCCTTGTGTGATTTCTGTATTTGGACTGCAAGAGTGTTAGCAACTACCGTGAATTTGGGAAAGCTACCCAACCACAGTGACTTCGTGAATCTGAAGGTACAGGAAAAGCATCCTTCCTCGATTTTTTTCTCAACAGAGTTAACAAGGGATCAAGCTGTAATAATCAAGTCTGGACTGCAGTACTTTGTCACAATTATGTATTGTCTTTGGTATGTCCAAACTGAATTGACTTATCACATCAAATAACTAAATAAAGGAGTGAGCCATAGCTTTCAGCACTAGAACATCTCCCACATGTTTGTTTGGGAGTGGCAGGCAGCTGAAAAGGAGAAAAAAAAAAAATGAATGAAGCTTTGAATTTGATGCATTACTTCCTTTCTCCTCCACTTTGCCTCCATCTGTGATGCTACCTTCCTTCTCTAGCGTATGCCATGCAGTCTGTAAACTACACTGCAAAAGGTAAATGGTTTTTAATGCTGAGATTTTTTTTGACTTTGAAGACTGAGATGCCATATGCAACCGAACATGCTTTTTCTATCATCTGTCTTAACATTAGACAATACTTATAATCGTTACGTTCAGGGCAGCATTTCAGTGGTGACAAGGTAAGGGTCCTTAACCTGAATCAGTGCCCAAACATGTATTCTGCTCCTGTGCCTTCTGCACGGTAGCTGTCCGTGCTGGAAGCGGTATGGCGAGTTAAAAACCCGAACGCTGTATTGCAGCTTTATGTTGTGCTCTGTAGTTTTCCAGGCAGCCACCAGTACAAGCCGTGGCTCAACACAGCGTGTAGGAATGTGCTCTGATAAAAAGATATACTTCATTATTGAATCACAACCATTGTGAACTAAATGAATGTGGCACATAAAACACTGTTCCAGCAAAACAGTAATGAAAATGATTATTACAAATAAAAGTGGTATGGCTAATATGACAACAGTGTTAGTGTGATACAAGGCCACAAAAACTGTTCCCAAAAGACATTTAACAATAGAATTTTTCTATCCAATGTTACTTCAACATGTATTCTTAAAACAAGAACATAGGTATTAATATGTGTCTTTGAACTTAAAGTTTCTTAAAGGGAAGAGTACTTTTTTCCCCAATAGAAGACCATGATGTTAACTATTGGTCTTCCTGCTCATCAAAAAGAAAAATATGCCATGTTTTTGATTGATCTATATTAATTTAAAACTTGTATTTTGGGCTTTATTTCTCCTGGGGCCATAAATGGAGCCATACTTGCTTTCAAGTTTCAATCCAATAATTCAGTGCACCATATCTGCAAGTCTCAGAGTGCTTCAAAATGTGAGTTGTCATACTGGTAAACTTTTTGATTTACATTGCAATAGCTTATTTTTACTTTCAGTAGAGTATTTCCTGCTGTTGCTTTCTTGTGACTAGAGGTCTAACAACTTGTGCTTTTTGGTACATGCCTGCCTAAGTGAGGATCACCCACCCATGATGACCAATACACTTGGACTATACTCAAAAACAACAAGGGTGGATTAAACTATTCCATTATTGCAGATGAAAGAGTTCTCCCCGACATCTGGCATATCATCTTCAAAACTGATATGGAACACTTCCATAAATTCAGCTTAACATTGTTTTTGTGAGTGTTCCAAAGTATTTTTAACATGAAGAAATAGCATGCAAACTAATTTCCTATTTGAAAGTAAATGTCTTGTTCTTATTCCTAATTCACCCAGTTATTAAAAAAAGAAAAAAAAAGATGTTCGCTTAACTTGAAGCATGCTGTTTTGTTTATTTAAGTTAATGGAAAAGCTAGTCAGTGTTTGATGTAAAGCTGCCCCCTTGCTTGAAAGAAAACCAAACAACTGGTTATGAATTATGAATATCTCCTAATAGTTTCCAGAATTATCTGAAGGATGTATTTTTTTTTTCTTAATTACGTACACTTAAAAGTTCCAAGTTCCCTATTCATTTCCATTTTGTTTATTTCTCTCCTTGGAAACCTCATAAGCATTTTCCTTTAGCTAGGCTTGACTGAACAAAATATTACTGCTACAACCTGTAATATTAGGGAAATAAAGGCCTGAAAGCTCATTGTGGTTTTTAATTAGGAAGCTGAAGAATCACTCATTAAATCTTTGCATGCCTTGTCACAGCACTTACACTGGCAGCTGCTGTGTCCCTGCAAAGGAAAACACAAACTTCTACCCCAAAAGTGTGCTTCAGAGCACACTTTAAAAATCAGCTTTTATTCTGAGACAACACAGAAAACAATTCCTGCAGAAAATCTTGCTTTTCTTGTATGTTGGCATGTCTTCAAGTGTTTTAGTCCCAATCAGACCGTTCCTCCTGTGAGGAACCACAGTGTCTCCTTACGGTGAGGGAGGCATCTCCGTGTGGGAGTTGCTGGCAAAGGTTCTGCGATGGGGGATGCAGTCAGGTGAAAACCTGACCTGTCTGTGTGGCACTACCATAGGCTGTGTGTCCTTCTGACAGCAAAGGCAGCTAGCGATCAGCTGAACAAAAGCTAATGAACACAGCAAGCAAACGGATGCACTGAGCATAAATTATATCATATCCAGCCCTAGCCTGACATACAATAGCCTGATTTTGTTTTTTTTGGTAGGGAACGCACAGCTCATCAGTGCACACTTTGCTAACTGAAGAAACAAGGGACCTTAAGATAGAAGACAAAGGACTGAAAGTATTTGATATAAGTGACCAATTTTATCAATAAAACCTTATTCTCCTTTGCAGGCTGAATGAGCTGGTTTAGGAATTACAACTGTAGTTCCCAAGCTGAGAACATTTAAGTTCAAGTCGAGTTCAATAGCAACTATCAGAAGGAGAAGGCTTATCTTAAACGATGATATTGTTTTTAGCACTAATCATCCTATCTGTTGGCAGTACCAACATGCTGCAATCTCCACAGCTCCCTACGTAAATAAGCAGATTCCTGATGCTGTTCCAACTTCAGAAATGCCTTTGAAGGCATTATTTAGTTATGAATTTTTCCTACATGGTTATGTGATACTTTCAGCGTGTTGCTGTATGTACCCACAGGTGCCTTGTTTTGAAGAAATGTATCTAAAACTTATTTACTTTCGAAGTATAATTGGCAGGCACTGGTCTGTATTTTACCTTCTTGTGAAATAAAAAATGCAATGGTTAAAAGAAATTCACTTTCATGCCTTCTACAACTTTTGAATGATAGAACAATAAAAGTAAATTATGGAAATAGTACTTTAAAAAGACACATCAGTTGATTTAGTCCAAAATATACTCTAGGGATGGGAGGGGATTGGAAGAGCTGGGATAGAAAAACACAATGTTCAGGTTGCACAGTTCAAGTAAAGTGAAGTGAAATGGATGTGCAAAAATTTGCCACTTGTGTGGCAAGTCAATTTGATGATGCTACAAACAAGCAGTTATATGGTACTAATCTAACAAAACTGTTGGGAAACAGTATCTTGTAAATTTGTTTGTCCGTCTTGCCTTAAGAATTCACATTAGCTGGCTCTCTGTTTGAACTTAAGTGGAAAATCCAATTTTCCATGTAATTCTTAACATGAAGAGGGCTTAAAAAGAAGTTTTAAAAATTCTTTGTTTGAGAGAGAATAGATACAAGAGGCAAAGCCAGGCAGGATCAAAAGAGAGGCAGACACACCAGGGGAAAAAAAAAAAAATCTATTCTTTGAAGGTAAAAGAAGAAAAAAAGGCAGTATGAATATTTATGAAGGAAGAGAAATAAACATAAAAGATCTATTGTGATAGAGGTGACTAAGTGGAGGCTAAAGAAAAGAATGGGGAAAAAAGCAAGGCACATACATAAGAGCCCTACTAGAGCAACTGCTTTTCACTCAGAAATAGTGTTTATTAAACACTTTACTATAATTCAGGACTAGAAGTGTGATCTGGTTAGGTCACCAAGGTGTTTCCGATGCTCGCTTTTTGACCAGAGAGCTGGTAAGTACCTGCCAATATCTATTTTGCTGCTGTTTTTCCGATTCAAAGCATAATCGGAGCCGATAGAAGAATGCCTAAATAGCAAGTGCTGAGGTGGTCCAACGCACCCTGTGCGGTGCAGGAGAACGTGTCCTGCTGGGGTTGCACGTGCCGGGGATGTGGCGAGAGCAAGACGTGAGGCTGTGGTGGGCTGTGGGCAAAGGGGGGATGGACAACAAGGGTAACTGAAATAAGTTAAGGGTGTGCAGTCTACTGGAGATTGTAAGTTGGAGTGGTGCTTGGGAAGTATTTGTTCTTTCAAAAACCTGACAAAAAAATCTTAAAACTGAAAATTATTATTATTTTTGGCCCCAAACTAAGATTTTTCTGGGGTTTTGCCACGTTTTTTTTCTGTGTTTGGGAACAAAAAAAGAAAAAAGACACCAAAAAATACTTTGTTCTTTCAATGAGCCAGTAATAAATAAAAATGAACATTTTAAAAAACAGAAGTTTCCTTGGGAAGAGAGACCTATTTTTTCTTCCAAAATTACTTTGCCTTAAAATTGTGATCTACTCTGCTCTCAGGCTAAGGATCTGACTTCCCAGCTGCCTTTAAGCAATCAAGTAGAAGTAGCAATTGGGACAGCTTTTCTCTTTTTTTTCCCTGGTCTTTGGCTGGGAAGTTACATGAGTTTGCCTCAGAATAGATGCTGTGCTACCATAATCCTGGCACTTTTCACTGAAAATGAGATTTCAGCAGTGTTTCCTAGAGTAAGTAGAGTACTCCTGAAGCCTGCTTGCAGGGCTGTCGGGATGGTGAAATGCAGCAACCTGCTTTTGTTTGCCTGAGCATGTGATTTTTTTTTTTGATTTTTATTTTTTGTTATACCTTGTGATCTTCACAGACTTCTGGCGAAGCTTAAAAGGTTAGTTTGAGAAGGGAGTGGCTATCATTTGTTTAGAAAATAAATAGAAAAAAGTAGGCCAAATACCAGTAAAGTTCCAGTTTTAAAATATTAAACTAACACACAACATTGCTGACCTGAAAAGGTCACATGAAGTGGGAGAAAGGATGTATTTAGACTGATTGCCAGGCAGGACGTGGGATCTCTCACTGACTTGGCAGTAGATACTTCAGCTCTATTTGCCATTAGTGCTGTTTCTAATGCTCCTTATTTGCTAAGTTCTTAAGTTTGACAAGATCCATGCTTTATTTTCCAGTATTTACACGGTATTAAGCAAGTGTGTAAATCCATTCAGAGAGTAACCAAGGCCTACACTGCTGCCTTTTTTCTGCTTCATCTTTGGTTAGTAGACAGGATGCTCAGAAACCTGGGAAAATGGAAGTTTTGAGGGGTTTTCCTTTGGGGTGTGCTATCAGATAACAAGGTTATTTGTAACATGTTTAAACTTGCTAAATATGGTGGAATAGTGCCCTTTGCTTCCAAATTTGTCAGTGAGAGTGAAGAAAGAAATGACTACTTAAACTACAATAGACCTTTTACAATTTCTTTGGAAGAAATCGTAAGATTTAATGAAAATGTAAGCATCCCTTTCTATGGTCTGACTTTAGGGTACTTGGCTAGCATGAAGTAGAAAACCTAACGCAGCAGCTAAATAATTGCTGCCACATCATCTAAGCACATCATTATCACTGCTGGATGAGATGAAAGGTATTTACAAATGAGAGTCTGCCAGAACACAGTCAGCACAAGCTTGATCCAGCTCCAGCTGTAATCAATAGGAGTCTTCAACTAAACTAGAGCTTAAAGAACAAACTAACTTTTTTGAAATGTATTACACTTCAAATTTTGCAAAATTCAAGCTGGAGCTCATCAGAAGTGAGGCGCAGAGGGATTTGGTGCCTAACAAAGCCCCTTGTTTTACTCCACGCATTGTCTGATGGTCTTCAAAAATTATACTTTCCACTTTGACAACTCAAGCCCCCCTCTTTCTTTCTCCCACTTTTATTTTCCTCCTGTTTTCCTTTCCCTATTCCTCTGGGTTCTGCCCTTCTAATTTTTCAAGGCAGAGAATGTGCCTTTGTTTGTGAAGAGCAAAGCGAGTTTATGGCACCCTATTCATTATATTTATGAATCATATCTAACTGAATTTTTCCCATAGCCCAAAGGTGGCTGGTTGCCCAAAGGCACTGCTCTCAGTGCCTGTATTTTCTATTTATAAGGTGTATTTTAGTTTACATCAGAAGCTGAGGGAAAGACTTCTGCTTGATATCACTTCTGCCAAATGAAACCCACAGAGAAGCTGTGGCCAAAGGAACTCTGTACAAAAGTTGTCTGGGCTCTGTAATTTTGTTCACGTGGGTGCATGGTAGTATACATTAGTTGCCAATAAAAACAATCTAAAATAGATACAGCCCTGTGGAAGTCTCGAGATGATCTTAAAATGTACAGAACACAGGTAAGTGAACACTGGGAGAGAAACATGCTTTGTCAAAACGTGGTTTGGTGAGGAAAATCAGCTTTTGCAAGGTGGTCATGAAAGGACAAGAAGCTCCTCTGACAATCCCTTCTACTCCATGCAAGTTGATGAAATTCCTGAAAGAGGAGTTTACAACTGAATTAAAGAAAATTGTTGTTTTTGAAACTCTTTGTGGTTGTGACAAAGTGCGGGCGCTCCCCAGAACATGTTGATGTTAAGTAGGCAGTATAGCCAAGGACACTGAGAAATTAACCATTTCGGCCCTCAAAGGGCCGCACTAGCGTTAGCAATCGCTCAATGTCAGGCAAGCCTTTTGGCAGGCGATGAAAAGCACCAGCACCACGTCTGCATGCACGCAGACGGAGATCTACTGTGGGACAAGTGTTAGCACAGACGCCCATCCCAAACCAGGCTGTTTGCCTCCAGAGACCTGCAGGAATAACTAGGAATCGGCTTTGCAGCTAGCATGGGGAAGGGAAGGAACAGGCCCCGATGGATTCACTGGACAAGGTTTTTAATACTTTGTGGCATGAGATGTTTCTCTTGCTCCTGGCTCCAGGAAGAAAGATGAGCAGGAAGCTATAGCCGCCCTTCCTGAAAAAGGTAGCACTGAGGCCTGCCCTTCTCCATCTTTTTTTTTGAAGCTGTTTTGCTTGGTTTTCAGTCTATTCCATTCCCTCTTCAAAAGGCATGATAGCCCAGATTTTGATTTTCTTGCAAATTGAGTGTATGAACTAATTGCCAAGGATATGTAGCCTGGCTGCATCTTGGCATTTCTGAGGGATGCCCAGAACATTCAGTACCTTGCTCAGCATAACTCTTTCATTGCCTGGTTGTCTCTAGCTCTAAGTAGACAGTCATAAATGTTTGATTAAAATCTAATCTGGTCTTTCCCTGGCCATTGCAGAGGTTAGCTAACGAGCACAAGCCTACAGGGGAACATAAGGGCCTCATATGCTGTTGAATACAGGCCAATGTTGGTTGGTCAAAACAAATTTTGCTCATAAATTCTTGCAGGATGGGAGAAGAGATTTCTCAATTTAGACTTCCATCAAAGCTATTGGAAAAAGCTGTCAATCACACTCAAGGTTTTCATAGATGTCTTGCTGCCTCAAATGCCTTCCAGATGGATTTAATTCCAGCATGATTGATTGTCCACTCGGCTTTGCAGCTGTGCACTTCAGGGGGAAAGTCCATGCCATGCTTATTCAGCTGCTGGATGGCAAAAAAAGACTAGTGGCTCTTTCTTCATGGAAGTACTATCTTCCAATAACTGATGAGGCAAGAGATGAACTGACAGATGACGAATCTAGGGGAGACTAATTATATCAAAGTAATGTATGCCAAGAGCAAAGAATAGAATTAAAAGGTAAAGCAAGGAGATGTGCACCTAAGTATCAGTGAGATGGTCTATTTATAATGGAGGAAAAGTAAACATCTACAAGCATGTTAATTTCTTACCAACAGGATAAGGGGGAGAACTGCTTAAAATTCTAAAGCTAAAATGTTTTAAAGTAAGTTTTTTGATAATTTTACCAATCCTATTTATGCTACTATGATTTTTGTTAGCTTGAATAACCCAAACCACTGTTTGCAACATTAAGTCTTCTCCCAGGCTAATCAACTTCAAATTTCTTGTGTAAGCCTGAAAGGTCTAACGTGGTACTTGTATTTCTCTGTGCTGTTAGCTTACAGAAACCGTCGTCGTGGATAAGGATTCCACTGTTCTGCTGATATGCAAACTCTGAACCAAAAGACAGGGCCACTTTCAAGCAACGTAGAGTCACAGAGAGGAGAGAGTGGAGGATTTCGAAGGACAGCAAGAACCAGTCTGGTAGGTAATGATATTTGTGGCCTGTAAAGATTTTTAAAAGCTTTTGCAAAATATAAGATTTCTAGACAGGGACTAGTGAAGAGGAGGGGAAGGTTTTTAACAGACTGTAAACACGTAGGCTTATATAGCTTAAAAACTTTTGTATATAGCACCTAACCAATTCCATTGATTTAGAGGCTGGTTTTAATTAATCAGATGCTACCAATAAATATGCAAAACACTAGTGGAAGACCAATTACAAGATTGGTTTCTAGCAGTTAGTTGAACATCTTCTGTAGTTAGATCTGTATCTAAGCTTATTTAGGATCTAACAGCCTATTAGTATGCTTTGGAGATTTCACGGACAGGCAAAAAGATCAATATGAAAGAAAAGAAATACAGTGTCTCAGATAATAACAAGATGAGATCTTCTGAACTGATTTCAAAGTTTCAAAAACACCAAGAACTGAGTCATGAAAGTTATTGTATCCTATTATTTTCAAAAGGATTGGGACGCATTCAATGTGTTTTAGGATCAAGTCCAAATGATTTTGAAGCAGTTAGGTCTCATTTTCAATGAAAGAAAAATAAAAAGGAAGCAAAGCATAATAGATAAGTAATGGCTGAATATGTATTAAACCCAGAAATCTTTTCAAAGCGCAGAACAATGGTCTCTTATCTACAGAACGTTCAGTAAATAGGTTAATTCTGCATATTGACCTAGAACTCTTGGGCTTGATTTATTATTACTTTTATTTACCCCATAAGGCTTTGTACCTATTACATGTATGTGTGCTCACCCGAAATGTCCAGTACTAGAGAGCAAAGCCTCTCAAGCCAGAAAATGAGTCTGAGTTGTTCATGGAAAGAACTCTCTGTGAACGTACAGCTACGTGTCATTCTGTCCCAAACCAGTCATGTCTGCTGCATCATTCTGCTCCTCATCATGAAGAAAATGTATCTGATTTTCAGATCATAACAATTTTGCAATTCAATGTCTAGAAGGGATAAGATTTTGCAGAGAGGATACTGAGGAGATGATTATTTTAGTGAAGCTGGGCATCAATTTCTACAGAAGTGGCATGAAGTATCTGGTTAGAAGTGACAATATTTTTCATCTGGCACTGTAAACTGTACACAATCCTATTTAGAGTCACCATAAATCATAAACTGTAAAGTATCTAGTTTCCTAAAGGAGCAGCTTTATTTCATTAACATTTTGAAACTCACGTTGCAATGTTGCTAATTGTATAGTAATTTATCCAGGATCACAGTGTGAATTGCTGTTTTCAGTCAGTTTTTGGCACTTGTTGCCAGTTTAAGTAAAGAGGAAGAGAGAATAAAGAATTAAATAGGCATAAAAATGATGTGAAGAGTATCTAAAAGGGACAGCACTGCTAGATGTGAGACAAGTTAGGATACTCAGCAGAATTATCTGAAAACTATGTCCCAGCAATGTAACTGCAAGCTGAGTAAACAGCACCGTTCCTTCAGATCAAGGCTACTCCCTCCTATACTTTCAAGCATTTCCTACCCACCCGTGAATAGGCTCGGTCTGCGTTTGGTATTGCAGGCTTGCTCTGGCAAGTTTTCTTAGTGAGGGTTTGTAAAATAAAAGTTCCTAGCAACAAGGTGAAGGACTAATTCAGGACAGCATTCCTATTCAGGACAGCATTAAGTAATTGTGTAAATTTAGGCATGTGCAAAGATGTCAGTGAAATTGCTGGGATCCAAGCACGTGCTTTAAATGCTGGAACGCAACTGTGTCTTAATATGACACCTCAAAGTACAAGCAGTGTTTTTGTTTATTAAAATCAGTCTTGATACACTTCCAGTACTTTGAGAAGTTTGGTAGGCACTAGCTATGAATAAATCTTTGCATTTATTCAGAGCTTTGCACACTAAGTAGCATAGACACTCATCAGTGAAACTTTGCATTTTTTCCTTGGTTTGTGGATCCACATTGATATTCTTTCTTTTTTTTTTTTTTTTGTTACAATCTGAAACTGAAAAAGCTGCAGAGATTCACTTGTAGCAAGAGTTGGGCCATGGGAGACTGGGAACAACATGCAGCTTCTCACTAGCTAGTCTGCTTTCCATGAAAATGTTTGTGCACTCAGGGCTGCCCCGGAATTGTGTTATTTCCCTTATGGAAAGCATTTCATCACCTTCACCCTTTGTAAGAAAACAAACCAGTCTTTCCCATAAATACAGCACACTTTTTGTAAAAATTTCAGTTTGAAAAATACAGTAGAAAGTAGTCTTAGTGGTAGGTAAAGCCAAGAAGGTATATTTTTAATTGTGTTGAAGAAAATAGATTAAAGAAGAAATGCATGCCAAATGTTTAAAAATACGAAGATGGAAGGCTTTCTCAGGTGAGCGCTTCTGCCACATCTGCGCATACAGTGCCTTCCAGAAGGAACCTTTCACTGGTGACTGGCACCCTCTCTGTGCTACAGCCAAATGACATAATAAATAATTCTAAATAGGTTGATAAGTAAACCTGAGGGACCAGTGCAAACGAGCTTGAAAAATGAAGGGGGGAGGGGAGAGAAAGTCTGTATCTTTAGCACATCTTTTGTCAGTCAAAAATTCACCTATCAGTCTAGGGTGAATTGAAATGAGGGGTTCTGGATATAAGGAAAACCCTTTTTCACCATTAGGACAGTCAAGAAGTAGAACAGGTTGCCCAGAAAGGTTGTGCACTCTCCATGCACAGGGGGCTTCAAGACCTGACTGGATAAACCTCCCCGGTCTGAGGGTCTGATGAACCTGGTCTGATCTCAGAGCTGACCCTACTTTCAGCAGGATGTTGGGCTGGAGGCCTCCTGAGATCCCTTCTCACCTGAATTATTCTATGATGCTGTAAATATACTCTAAGCTATCCACCAGAACAGAGAACGGTACTACCTTTCTTTCCTCTGACTTTTTACAGATAGTGTTCTATGGGCAGTAGTTGAGTCAAGTAGAGGTTTCTGATTAAAACATTTATGGAGGCTGAGTCACAAAACTGTTTTATGCAACCTAAGCACCAAACTAAATAAATTCAGGACAGCTGTGAACTGAGAGGAGAAAAAACTGTAAGGAAGCCATTTGGTTGTCACTGGACTAAATTGTGAAATTAGTGCTAAGAATAGTTAACAATGGGACATAAGCATTTAATTTTTCAAATTAAGGACAAATGATAGGAATGGAAAAACCTGCATATTATCATTCCAGCTTTTAAGGGCTGTTGTCTACCCAGCCCATCCCAATTGCATCCCAACGGGACAGTAATGCTGTCTTGAATCTGAATTTGTGTGACAGAGATGGTTCTGTAACTTTATGCCATAAAGCTGGAGTGCGTGTTAGTTGGTGCGTTGCGTGAGCTTCTGCGGTGTTCTGCAAAGACGGTCTTGAGCTGATCCAGGCAGATCCCACGGCTGTCCCACTTGGAATGTTACGGTCAAATTAAAAAAACATTTTTGTGTCGCCTTTTTGCTGTTTTTCATATTTTTAGACACTTAAGATCATTCTTTCTGGCTGAACCCCCCGAGTGGCCATTCAGTCTGTGAAAATCCCAATTGGTCCCTTTGGTCTCTTTAATATTTTGCTTTCAGCCTACTGATCATAGCTGTCGTAGGAGTGTGACTCCACCCTGAGGACAAGGCGCTGTGAAATGGCTCCTTAGCCCCTGTTTGGTCACAGATGAGGCATGTGTATGGAGCCCCCGGGGCTCCCACAGCATCTACGAGCCAGAATTTGCTGAGGCCAGTTTTTGGCTAGGTTGGACATGACAGATACTAAAACAAAGAATCAAATGCAAAGAATGATATAAGCTGCTGCTGCTTTTGTCCCAAATACAACACTAAACACAGCAATAGTGTTGTGTAACGTGTGTGCTTGTTAGGGTATGCGAGTGCATGCACCACTAAGCTGTTCAGAGCAGGACAGGCTTCCTTCTACGTGCATAGGTTGTCCAGAAGAACGGACCCTAAGTAAGGCCCCTGAAAGCTGTGGCAGTGTAACATGATGTCACTGAATTTCAGTATTGCATGCTTTTCTCCACAATAACAAACTGTGATTCCTATGATGAAAATGTTCTGATATGAATACCTGATTTCTCTTCAATATAGAAATGTTTTAAATTGCATTTGACAGGTAACAGTCAGATCTGATTATTTATATATCACTTTGTCAGAATTACAGAAATTTTTGTCTGAATTTCCCAATGGTTTTAATTTTCAACAGTTTTACACTGGTTTGCTCTCTTAAAAAAAAAAAAGTCTCAACCTTCTGCAGCTTGTAGGGCAGGGAATGGTTCCATTATGATACTGAACATCTGATGTCCACCAAACCAATTAATCAAAGCTCTAGGGAAAGGGCTTTATGCTCAATCCACAGGTAGAAGTCACCAAATGCAGAAAGATGGAAAATTTAACACACTATGCTTTCACAAATCGGGCAGCATGAGATAGCTCAGAAGGGTGCAGGTATTGCCAATCTACTTTCCAACAATTAACCTTATCCTGACATTCTTCAATAATTGAAGATTGCGTTAAACACGTAAATTAGGTTTGTTATCCCTTTTAAAAGTTGCTCTTTTTTAACTTCTGGTCTCACTGTATAAAATGTCCAGACCTTTGTTTAATTAAGTTCTTAAATTGTTGGCCGCACTCCTGTCCCCTAGCAGTGAAGTTCAGGAAGCATTTCTTTTTCTGGGGTCCTCTGACTATACCACCTTTCAACATCAGAAATGAAGTTTTGAATTGTTGCTTCAAAGTGGGAAACAGCAGTCGCAAATCGTCTTTCTCCAACCCCTTAATTATTTCTGTATGGTTTTGCTATGCTTATCTCTTCCCAGTTGTTAAAATCTCTCCTCATCCCCTAACTGCTGCCTTCTCCTGCTGTGAGTTGCTCCTATTTTGCAACGTTCCACTTGAAATGGGCTGAGCAGTATTGCAAACAGCCGTGCTCCTTACGAGCTGTTTGATAGGCAAGAAAATCAAGCAAGTGAACTGTTTCTGCATCACGAACAGCCACTTGCATAGCTCCGGCTTCTCTGCTAGCTGGGGAATCCCCCAGGAAGCTTTCATGAGGGTGGAGAAAGCGGAGACAAGATCAAACCTAGTGCTCTAAAGCTGTGCTTAGGGGAAGAGGCTGAGGGTGTTCGAGGGTGTTGCTGGGTGGATCTCCTTGGCTAGTTTCTGGTTTTGGCTTTATTACATGGCTGTGCTTTCAATTTATTTCAAAGGTGCCTGGAGCCTTATAAATCTGCATACATAGTGAGGAAGAGATTCTCTTAATGGTGAATACTGACATTTGAGTGTAATCATAATGGAGAGAACGTTTTGATTTAAAAACGTAGCGAAGCAATCTTTTCATAAAAATGTCTTCTAGAAATGGGGAATTTTCCCTTTTATAGGCATATAGAGCCACAGTTTCTGATAGAGGAATACTTTATCTTGGAACACACACACAGACAAAAGCAGCTCCCTCCCCCAAATCATCATTTTCCACATGCTGAATAATAGATTAAAACTTATGAATGTTTTCTGGATCGTTTAAATAACGGTCAAACAGTGTTTACGATGGGAAAAACGGGTGGTTTTCTCCTGCACCCAAATTTTGCAGTGCACAGACTGTATCAGGAGGATGGTTATAACTCTCTTCCAACTCAGGCTCATTTGAGCTGTAATGCTGTCCTGCTTCTGCAAACCCCAGCAGCCCAAGAGGTCCTCAAGCAGTACAATGTGTTGACTGAAGCCTATCATTTTTATCTGCTTGTACAGTGCTTTCTGCACTAGGTAAAAGATACCGGGTGTAGAAGCGTCAGCGATATCTTAAGGTCTTCCAACCATCCTGAACTTCTTTTCTACTCAAGTAATGTCCAAGGAGCGAGCTGGAAAAAAAATCTGTCTCAATCCTTCAAGTTAAGTCACATAAGATTGAGGAAGATCTAGATGCAGAGTAAATACCAGCAGGATGACTTGAGACAAGAACGTGTTTTTTCTTTACCCCTGGGAAATGGGAATGACTTTTGGATTCTGCACACTGTCCTGATTTGGTCTCCAACAACTTCTGGGCAGAATAAAGTAAGGTATCTTCCACAGCCTATGGGGGCAGATCAGCGGGTGCTCCAAAGCATTGCTTATTTCTGATGTGACTATGCACTAACGGCAACACTGCCTATTAAATATTGCTGCTTTTAACTAGCCCTAAGTGCGACAGGCAATACGTTGTTTTATCTGGTTCACTTTTATCATCTAAAAGCTATGTGGAGAACTTGTTCCTGATAAGAAAGTCCCTTGAGAACAAATTCATCTACTGAGAAAGTGCCTTAAATACTACAAGATATAAAAGTCCAAGTAAACTCTGGGAACGCAGGTGTAAAACAAAATGGTTTCAGAATTGATGTAGAACTCAGTAACTATTTTTTAAGGCACTTGACAAAGATATCTATTTCTTGAAATGATGCTGCCTTTATCAACTTAGATGAACCTTCTCCAAATACTGAACTGTATTTGTTGCTTCTAAATGTGTATTTAATTCCAGCTCTTTTCTAATGCAGCCCAGATATCCAAAATTCTCCACTGAGTAATTTTAGTCAAGAAAGAGGTTGCTTTTTCCATCTTTCTGATCAAGATAGTTTTATAAGCTAGGTCAAGTCAGCTAAAATCACACTTAAATTTCTGCTCACTTTGCCATGTTTTATTCCTTTCCTCTGTGCAAGTCTGTTATTAAATGTTAGCTTATTGGCAACCTCTTCAAAACCATACAGAAAATTGTTACCTGTCAAAAGTCCTTGCATTTTCCAATTCTAACCACTTCTGTTAGAACAGGCAGCTGTTACAGTATTGATAAAGATTTCTTTTAAAATTGTTAATGCTAAGAAATATGCAGTAATTGATTGTCCATATTACTGTTTTTCTGGCATCATGGTATTTTTTCATCCCATGAGATGTCTTATCTTTTTCCCCTAGATGTCTTTAACACTTGTAAATTTTAATTATTGAAAACAAAACTTCCAAATCTTTGTATAAACACCAGTTTTATACAGCAATCTGGCTTATCAAAGTGTTTCTTTTGGTGCAAGTCACAGATGGTAGTGGAATTTAGGAGTCAATAGTATCGAAGTAGATGAGATGATTATTTACTTGGAGGCCAGCAGAAGGCCAGTTCTCTTTTATAAAGACTACCTTTTTGAAAGAAAAGATTAATGGGTAGACAGCGACCAATTACTTTGAAAACTCAGGCTGAAGATTTTACTGGTGTTGATGGACAAAAACCATTCCTGAAGCCATTCAGGCTTGATAGTTTAAAATCACCGTACCCTCCGCTGCTTTCACTATCTATTGAAGTTTGATTGCACACACAATGACCAGTTACCTGTTAACAGAAATCCCACCCATGCAGGCATATGCAGATAAAAATCCTTGAACAAGTTCTGTTTGTACTCAGGAAACTACACAGAACATCTGTTCAGGCATGGACTAAACACGCTCAAGTGCAATGTCAGATTTGCTTATATCGTATCATACTGGGTCACGCATTAGAATAGAAGTTTACTCCAGATTAAATTCAGCTTGTGAAAGAAAGCACAGCCATGTTTTCTCCTTTTCAGGTCTGTTTAAATAGGCTTAAATGATGCCTACATATGTCTCCTCAAAGGCAGGAATTTTTTTAATCAAGAGTGAATAAAGACAGATTCAGAGCTCTCAAAGTAAACGTCTCTTCCCAGAAGATACAACTTCATACACTGAATCCTTTATCCTATTAAGAATTTTACATATTTCTGTGATTAGCCATTTATGGTCATCACCACTATCCTTGACCAAACAAGTACTATTTTTCCACCTCCTGAAAACTAGTGTTTTGACAGTAAGAAATGAAAATAAGAAAGCCATGTAAAAAAAAAACCCAAATCAAAAAACAACCAAACACCCCCCCCCCCCACCCCCCCCCCCCCCCAAACCCCAAAACAACCAACAACCCCCCACCTTCTAACTGCAGAATAGTTATGGGGCATTTTTCCGCTAGGTGAAGTTACTTATTTAAGGTAATCAGTAACAGCAAGAGATAAGGGTCTACTGAATATCTAGTTCTAAAATGCCTAATTAAGAGATTGCGATACATATGCCAGAAAAGGTCTAATTCATTTCTGGGCCTCAAGAACTTTTTCTTAGCACGGTAGCTTACAAAAGCGTGTATAACACATGTTTTCTTTGTAACTCTTTTCAGCTTCAAAGCTACAGGTTTTACCATATAATTATACATACCAAAAATTAAGCATTTCTCCACTATACTTACAACAGAACCAACTTTTAACATGATTTCAGATTAACAAAAAAAACCAAATGTGAATGAGCATAAAAGGTATTTATAATAACTAAATAATACGCTAAACTACTTCATAGCTTTGTAATTTGCAAATCCCTCCTGTATTTTTAGTAAAGTTAAAATGTAAATGAAAGAAGGTACAAGCAGGATTCTTGTGCATTTAATACATTTTTTCAGGTTAAATTTTGCTGCGTATTGAATTATGGCAAATAGCTTTCTCCCCCAAACCACTGCTTTCTGGCTGCTATGAAAACAAAGTTTAGCAAATTAAAGATGAAAATGGATATAATCTTTGTGAAATATCATGCTTTTTATCCATGAACCTTACACGGCTGATCACCTATTCCATATATTCTTGTCACATACAGAGAGAAGAGATCTTACTAGCCGAGTTCAGATCCTTTGATCTTGCGCATAGAAGCAATTGAACTTTCACAGGTATGTGGCAAACTTCCCTTTGGTAAGAACCCTTCAGCTGAAAGGATGCTTAAATCTTGTATAAAGTATTCTAGAACATGCGTAAATGGTTATAGGCCAGAAAAAGTAGCTCAAAAGACATCACAGAGCGAAAAAGAATAAATATTCTTCAAGTATAATGAAAGGAGATGGCCAAGCTCAACTTATATGAAACCCATGAACAAAAAGTGAAAGTTCTTACTCAATTAACACACACAGAGGACAAAGGGGTTGCCATGACAAAGTGCTGTACAAGAATAGTTGACTATACCACAAAATATGCGGAGCGTTTACATGCAACCTGGTAAGGTGAACTCAAAAATTACTCTCTCATTGTGGTTTCCACCAGACCAAAAATATCTCGCTAATATGGTCCTATAACACTATGTTCTCATTGTCCTTGATGATAGGAAAACGGCAAAATAGCAAGCCTAAACAACGTACTGAATTAATTCAAGTAATGGTGGAGACCGGTTTGCTTGGCTATAGTGCAGCAGGTATTTTCCTTAGTAAAGGATATGCAAAGGAACATAGGCATCACCAGGTGGTACAGTGAAGAATCAAACAGACCACTTCTGTATTTGCGGGAAGCTTTGTTCTTCCTGTAGGACTATTTTGGCACACGCAGAAAGGCAAATACAACAGTAGCTATCATCTTCCTTTGCCAGCACAAAAAAGAAATGAAGAAAATCACTTGGAAAGAGAATAAAATAAGAGAAATAACAGTTCTGAACTTCAGCTCTTGACCTAGTTTCTGGTTTGCTAAATTAGTGTCCTGTCATTGGAGATGCTCAAGAAATGTCTTGGACCTTTAAAAGTGTGTGTCTGTAATGCTGAGATCCTTTAGAGATGTTCTAGGGTTAGAAAAGGTGGCTTGGTAACTCAAACTTCAAAAATGAAAATAAAACACAGATAAGAGCATTTCCATTATATACTAAGTAATCTGAAGCAGGAATCAGGTTTGAAAACAGAGAAAAAAAGTGTTGGTTGAGAGAAAATTACCTTGAGCAAACAATTGGAGAAAGGAGGAACACACAACCTTTCTCAGCAGCTAAAGAACTATAATGCAGCAGTCTGGGATGAAATAACTGCAGACCTGCTCAAAGCAAACACATCGAGGACATCGCTATAATTCTTTCATGGAAGTATGGGAGAAAGAATCTATCCACAAAGTGGCAATGGTATCGCTATAAAATTATCCAAGAGGGTGCTAAGAGTAGCTGCAGGATGCTCTTGCGCTGCTGTTGCTGCTAGGGAAACTTTCTGTACCACTGCACTCTGTAAAACCACAATTCATTGACAGCAGCATTGAAACAGCAACAAAAGCCAGCCCGCGCTCCCACAAATCAGTTTGATGCTACTGAATGCAAGAGATGACAGCTATCATTCCTTGTAGGGTTTACTGACTTTAGGACGCTTGTGTCCGAGTGTTTGAAACAGATACAGGGAATTCCTTGAAGAGATAAATACTGGTGCCTTTTAATGGGGTGCCAAGTATACTGGATGCCCAGTCAGGATCAGACATAAGCACATTCCTCCCCTTTGCTATCTGGTGTTATTCCTGATTGTGTTATGAAAAAGACCTCCAGCTTAGAGAGTGAAATTCTGGAGGACAGATGGCTGGAGGTTTGGACTTTCTTCAAGCCGTGCGCCTTCTGAATACATTGCTATGTTTTGTCTGTCAAAACATTAGCCTCCTCAGAGCTACTAAGCAAACAGCCTTTACAATCAAAATCAAACCCCGAAGTACGACACTCAATGTGACTACTGTATGATCCCATTTTTCTTGAATAAGAAGCCATGAGAACTGCTAATGAGTTTACTTAAACTTGAAGTCTAGTGCTTGCCTGCATAATCACAATTCAAGAAGCTAAGGTAAATACAAGTTTTGGAAGCTTCCTGAATCTAGGACACTTAGCATGATTAGCATATGGTACGAATCTTTAGCTGCAGTGCACCGAGCATATTCCTGCAGGGGTCAGAATAATGGAAAAAGCAGTAAGTAACTAAAGGAAGTGAAGCAGCTGCTAGTATTTACGCTTGTGATGGATGTTCACAGTAAAATGGTCAGACAGAACAGAGAATATCTATCCAAGGTCTTGACATGACACTCACAGCTGTGCAAATAGCACAGATGGGAAGATGAGTTAGAGTGCCAAATTTGAAAATGCCCCCAAAACAGGTCCTCAGGCCCTCAAAACAGATGTTTTTTTGTGACCCTTCCCTCTGGTCCCTCAAGGCTATAAAGAGATGCTCCAGAAAGGGCGCTCTGCACACAACACAGTGGTTTCACAGACTCATAGCTTGAACAATTGGGTTCAGGATGGGCTGATGAAGATGATCTCTGCGTGGTATACCCAATGTAGAAGAAATTAATTGGCGTCTAGGAACACTCAGTACAAAGAGCTGTTGAAAATTGTCAGCTTGTATCCTTCTGTGGTTCTTAGACCTGCAAATTCCTATGGCTTTTCCAAGTAATTAGTATTCAAATGGTATGTGTACCAGGTCAGTCTCTTTAGGTGGCCACTGCTGGCAATGAGTATTCTCTGCATGCTGAGGTACTGCAGCAAACATATGTATATATGAACTGTGCCTGAGCAAGCACTTTGATGAACTAATGGCATCCTAAAACAGATAACTAGACCTTCTTTTTCCTACCACAGTCTCTCTCCTCACCCTGTCCTCAAACTAAATGGGTCTTGTGGTGTTGAGAGGAACAACTCTGAAACTAACTTGTCACAACTCAGGCTCTTTTAAAAGTAGTCCTGAAAGCATCTTTCTTTTTTTAAGTACTCTTTAAATACAAGAAGTGGGAAAACTTGGGATGCTACACTCTAACTACAGGCTATATTTTACAAAAGGCTTTCCAAAACATTTCAGGGGCCAGCCTAAGAAATTATTATAGGTGTATTTTAGGTTATGTCTATATCAGCAAATAGTGTGGACCTATAAGAGCAGATTAGAAGTTGGTGCAGAGGCTCTAATGTCCCAGTACATGTACTTCTGAGGGCCCCTGGGCTCTCTCTAGTCTGGTCCTGGAGCCTGAACGCTTGTTAGTGGTTGTGGCATATTAGCAGCACTCCCGCGGCATTTCAGGTTTAGTTTCATCTGAATAGGATCTGGTTTGCGTGTTCCGAGACCGCTCAGTGAGGTAAATCAAAGCATGTTAAGTGGAGCTCATTAGGAGGTGCAGTTCAGAAGCGCAGTCTGCACCCCAGCCAAAACGTCAGTGAAGAGCACCCTGCCAGCGGCACACCCAGACTCTCCAACCTGAACCGGTTCTGCAAAGGGCCAGGCTGAGTGCACCTGCACGTATCCAATTTTTATGTCCTTTATATGCTAGTTGCACATCCCTGATATATGTATAAAAATAAAGTGATTTTGGTATGGAAAACAAAACATCATGAACTGCTTCCCCCTTGTCCCTCCCTCCTTAAAAAAAAAAAAGAAGAAAAAGAGGAATCTAGGGATACAAAATTTAGGCTTGTTTGACTGACTAACATGAAGTTAACTTCTTGAGGGAAAAGCCTAAATTGAGTATGGCAAGTTACTTTGAAAAGTACTGGAAAACTTAACAAAAAAACCCCTACCCCCTACCACTGAAGAGATCCCTAAAATGATTTTGCAGGGGAAAAATAACCACAGCACAGAACAAGTTCATTCCTTTCCTCCCCCGACGAGAACTAAAAAAGCAACTGATGTCCACCAAGTCTAGGCAGAACTATCCGAAAAATGTCTCTCCTTTCCATATAAGAAAGCATTGTTATCTTTTATTACAGTCTCTCTCCCCCCTGTATTTTACAGTCACAGTAGCACACAGGGTTATAAAGAGACTGGAGAACTATAGGAAGCTAATCTAGCTGAGGAGCAAAAGTTTGCTTACTTTAGTGCTTGTATTGCCTGCATGATAGGAAGGCAAAAAAAAATTCTTTTCCCTTCTCAAGTTTACAGGTATTTGGTACCTTTTCTTTGCCTTTTTTTCATCCAAATGTCATTAACATTCTAGGAAAAGCTAGTAGTTTCTTGCAGACTAGATTTGACAAAATTAAATTAATTGGGTGATTTTCTTTTGACTTCAATAGGAGCAGACTCAAATCACAGAACGCCTAACACTACAGTAGAAATACAATTCAGTCTTGTATGCAGGCAACAGAGTTCAGCTATTTATGTTTTTTTCAGGCAAAATATGTCTGTGGATATTAGCTAATTCGGTAACTTGCTTAAAAATATTTCTTACTCTGTTTTTGGCTTTTTCCAGTTTGAGTGATACTCTCACACTGACAGGTGAGAACATCTGAGTGGCTTCCTGAACATGCTGGCAGGTGCCACATATGGGAATCTATCTGGTGACCAATTCAGCCGCCGTTGAGCTAAAGGCAAATTTAGAAGCGACAGTGAAGTGGGAACTGACTATACGAGCCAGGGAGAGTGGAAGATTAATTAAGGTCATAACTAATTGTATCTTAAATTCTGAGCTTAAGTGTTTAAGTTGAAGCAGAGTTTTACTTTGTCCGTTTTCTGCTTAAGATGTTCCTCTAGAATAACCTCCCCTCATTTTTCATCAGTTTTGGGGGTTCCTCACATACAGTATCTTAAGAATTTCCCAGGAAATTTTTGCTACTCACACTTCTACCATCAACACAATTCTACAAGAACATGTTTCTGATCACTAGTAGTTATAAAAATGATGTATACCATAAGAAACCGCAGTCATTGCCATGAGTTGTCTTCTGCAAGACATCTTTGTCTTTGCTATCAACCGGCCATCTGTGCTATTCATGTGTTACACGGTCTCTAATAAATAACAGCATGCACTGCAGACAGAAAACTCTCAACACTGATAAATATTGTAGTTAGCACTTGTTTTCATCAGGTCAGAAGTTAAGAAGGTATTAAGTATCCCTTGTAACTCAGGCATATGGCCATGTTTTGGTAGATTAAAAAGTGCAGATAATCGTGTGCCTCCCTGAATGTTTCTCATTCCTGTCACTAGAAACAGGATCTGGCCGCACTTCATCATGCCTTACCTAACAACAGAGCTCAGCACATCGCTGAAGCCTCTTAAAGTCCAGCAACCTGATCTAGTTGAAGATAGCCCTGCTTATTGCAGGGGTTGGACTGGATGACCTTTAAAAGGTCCCTTCCAACCCAAACTATTCTATGATTCTATGACTAGTGTCATTTAGGCATGTTTATTCCAAGCACGGAAAGCAACATGAGCGTGTTTGGCCTACCGTACCCTCACTATTTCATGTTTAAAAAGGGAGTGGACATTTGTATTAAAACAGAAGGCCCCTCATACTCTAGTATGATGTCAGTAATACAGCTCCTCAGAGCATGTTATTGTTTTAAACAGAGGTCTCCACACTTTCACATTGGTTATAAAATACTTAGTGCTGCTGGACTGGAAGGAAACTGTCATACATCTGCAAACAATTAGAAGGAGCTGGACTTCATATTTGATTTACTAAACAATAAAACAAGCTTAAGTGTGACTATATGTGTAAGTTACACTCCCTAGGAGCCTCAAGCGGTTATCATAGCAAAGTCTTTTAACCATAATTAAATAAATCCACAGTGGGACCATTGCTGATCAAGATTATCTTTTATAAGATATTTTTCAGCAGTGAAAAGCAGATGAAGATCATGAAGTTGAATGCATGCTTTAAGTGCTCCAGAAGTCTTTTATCCTTTCTTTCAAGCACACTGTCCACTACCCTTTTTCCAGCTGGAATTCATTCAGTGCAATACATTTCAGCTTTTAAACACTAATATTTTCATGCTTTCTGCATTTAGATTGAAATTTTGGCATGAGGAAATTAGTAGCAAAACTCTGATTGATTCAGTCAAGCCCAAGATTTCACCACAGTTTGTGTGTCTGCTAGTTAAAGAGTGCTGGTACTATAACAACATTTAGTTATTGTTATAAATTAACCAAAGATTTGTGAATTGAATATAAATATTTAGTTGCAAGTTTCAGGAAGCCAGAGCACGGAGTAAAACACAGTCGCATCACCACCAATCTTCTCCTCAACTAAACAAAAATCTCAACTGCTTGTCAGTTCCTAAGTTAACCCTAACTCTCAACCTTTTTTGAACATAAAGCATTGGTTCTACATGCTATTAAACTTTCCTATGCTATCCCCTATTTATGCACCTAAAGCCATTGTAGCAAAAGTGACGTTCGTGTTTGGAAGTTTTCTAGCACTACTTGCAATTTTTATAAAATGGAAGTGTTGAAGCAGTTCATTGCAATTCACCAGCGAAGATGAGCGTCAGCCACAGTAACGCAGCATCACCTGAAGGAGGGAGTGCGGATCAAACACAGGAGTCTGGTTTTCTGTTCCTGGTCCTGCTGTGACTTAGCAAAGTTAAACTAAGGAAGAAACCATTTGCCATCCTTGGCATTGACTTGCCCTCGATAACGCTAAGTGAACGCTCAGGGTTAAGGGGATCACGGTACTGACCTCCTGCGGTAGGTTCTTTACTGGACATTCTTGAATTAGAGCGACAGAAATGTTGAACATTAGCAGATAAGCCGAAATGCAACTCTGAGGCTTTGTCTACAAAAATAACTTATCCAGCCTCCACGATGATTACTATGCTTCAGAATGACAGGGAATTTACTTACTAGTGATAAATAATGTTCTGTATACATGAATACCAGGGAGAAAGGAACTACCACTGCATATTACAGCTTGCCCTGATTATAGTCACTTAAGTACTATTTTATATGATTATACTGTTATGGGCCACAAAGTGGAAAAGATGAACCATGGGGTCAAGTTTTGCCCTCTGTTTGCATGGCTATCCCACTAACGTGCTTGAAAACCAAGTTGTGAACAAGGAGTAGAATATATTTTTATGAAAGAAAACAAAACAGTGGATGAAACATTTGTTACTTCAGCAAGTATAAGAGTAAACTATTTATATAAAATAATAAATGAAACAGTCTTAGTTTACAGTAGTGCTTGTGAGTCTGGTTCCTGAATGCATACAATTAACATTGCTAATACCCTGAGAATTTTGGCACTGTGTGGTGTATGTACACTCAGATGAAAGCTCTTCATTGCCATAGTTTCAGAGACTGGCTAGACCATGACTGAAAGTAAGCTGGCAGGGTCTGCATAGAACTACTTCCACAGAGATCAGAAGAGCACAAGCTGTTCAGATGTTTGGTTCCTACTGCTTGAGAAATATTCCTCCTACGTAATAAAAACACCGTATTCTTCTGCATTGCAATCTGGTCTAAGCAAAAGCTCATGTGGTGGTTATTTTTGTTCCACTTAGCATTCTCTTACTGAAAACACATATAGTTTTGCAAATCTTTAGAAATCGTCTATAATATGACTTGGTATGTTGCCTGCTTTTTTCAAAGCACTGCCTCTCCTGGACATACTTAATGCAACACAAAACGTTTGATTAAAGTTGCTTACTTGCATTAAGGATTTTTTCAAGGATCTACAGACAACAGAATTAATTCTACTTGTTAGCCTGAAATAGATGGAACAGATGTAAGGCTGCAACAAACTGCAGCTTCTGTTACCTTGAGCAAGAACAACATGCATGTATTTTATTTATGTACGTTAAGGAAGCGTGTATGTGTCCAGTTTAATGGTGCAACAATGTGCTATTAAATGCAAGAGTTATAGGCGGTCATTTTCCAGGCGTTAGATTTTTAATCACGTACACTCCAATTATACTGAAAGTAAAACGTACGGCAGCTTGCTTACCTTGGCACACATTGTGATCACTTTGCTCATACCCAGCTGCACACTGAATTTGATGAGTTGGGTTTGGAGGGGCACGGTGAGGATCAGCTGGAGTCCGTCGAATGACGTTGTTTCGACCACTAGTGGATTCAGCTGCTGCTTCTTCTCGCTCATTTACAATAATTTGCGCTGTTCTAGGTAGACAGAGGTATCCTCCATAGTGGTTAACACATTTCATCCCACCTTTACATGCATCTGGGACTATTTCACATTCATCAATATCTGTGGTTAGCAACAACACAAGTCATGCTTTTAACAGTCGAACCTTCTGCAACAGCCATTAATACAAATAACACAGAGAGACATGCAAGCACACCTCCTTGTCCAAAACAGGGGTGTGTAACGGTAATACTTAAAGAATACCAATGGCAAGTCTGTCTTTGAAAATTATTTACTGTACCTTTGCACCGTTGCCTAACAGGATCCCATTCATAGCCATCTGTGCATTGCTATAGAAAAAAAAAAATAGGCTACTCAGGATTCTTTATTTTGGAAAAATAATCATGCATATTTCAATGAAATCCAAGTTTGACACTAGGGGAAATGCAATGTTCCCATACCTTGGTAAGCTAGAAAAATGGCTATCGGTACAGCATTGCTGTGCAGGAACAACAAGTATATACTGAGAGAGCTTAGGAACTTCCCGAGATAGGGGCTATCATTGGTGTGAGTAGGTAGGTTTTATTAGGGCTGGGGAACTAGATGAGAAAAGCATCATTTTCTCCTTCTCTTGTTCCTATACACTGTTTTAAAGCATCTGTCATTGGCTCAATCCTGGAATAAATGAACCTCTGGACTGACCCTGGTAACCAGTATGAAAATCTTCTTGTGAAAAAGCAGCAAGTTTCTCTCAATTTTGATCTTGTTCATCGCCTTCCAACAGGTGAACACCTTTCATTCCTGGGGCCAGTTTACCAGAGGGACTGATGGGCTCTACCCCCCGTACTTCATCCTCTCTCCCCTTAGCACTCTAGCAATGGGGAAGGATCCCATGACAGCTAGAAATTCATTCACATGCTTTTTAATCACATGATTCCAGGAACTGCAGTCTAGGAAGAACAATTTATATTGTGAGACATACAATAAACGGTTAGAGTTTATAACAGCAGGACTACTTAGACAAATACGACTTTGTAAAATTCAAACAAGGCTATACTCGGCAACTATTCACATCAATGCAGACTAGTAACTTCAGGAAGAATTTAAAATTTGTGTCCTGCAGTTAGGTAGGCATCTTCATCATTCCCCTGCCCAAAAGCATTAAATTGTCTGGAGTGCAGTAATTTTAATCATGGGTGACAGTTACAGAAACTGATTAGCAAAGTATCACAATGCTACCACCTACGACAGACATATTTAAAATATCAATGAATCAGCTGAGCTGTACTATGTAGGTGCATATGCATCCTATGCTGCTTAGGACACAACTTTAATGGCCCTATAGAAAAAAAAAATTGAGTCAGCTACTGTAATTAGTCACGGTCAAGCAAGGTAAATCTTGTTGCAACTCCTCTGCTGCAGAGGAACCATAGAAGTGACAAATTTGACCTTCCGATGCTGAGATCCACTTGTTCCAGGTACTATCCTCAAGTTATTTTGAGGAACTTGTTACTAACGGACACTGACTCAGCAATAGGATTGAAAATATCTTCTTCATTCGCAGGTGACACTAGCGATCTGCCAAAGGTAGCAGCGAGTTGTAACTTCGGAGGCTTTTTCTTCCAAAGGGGTAAGTGGACAGCAAATTGCATTACAATTCTCAATCTCTAAAGGAGTGACTACATGCTGAGTTGACAACACCAAAGTTACTGTAGCTATGAAAACGCAAACCCAAAGGAAAACAGCTAATTCATGCATTTACTGAATCACCCAATTCCTGTTAATGCACAACAGAAGTACTGTCTATTTAACTGTAAGGAGCCAAGTCCATCTATTACTGCAGCTGAAGGGACTTTTACAATAGAAAAGGATTTGGCCCTCAATGAATACAATGTATGCATGAGAAACAGTAGCATCCTAAGAGTAAAATTTCCAAAAGCTGGTTTTTTTGTTAAGTAGTTTGCCATGATTAGAGTCTAATGATCCTTGAAGCACCTAAATTCTAAGACTCTTTGAAAATGGAGTATAGGCACCCAAGTCATATATGCATGCTAGAAATTTTCCATTGGCACAAACAGAACTATGGAGGCTTATCAGAAAATGCTACTTATTTTTTTTAAAAAGAACACGTAATGAATGCAGAAAAGGAGGGGGGTGGGACCCCTATATTAGTCCAGATTTTCAGAAGGTACTTAGATCTTCAGTTTCCACTTATGCAGAGGGACTTAAAAATCACAGAAGCCTCTAAACAGAAGTACTCCCAACCTTCAGAAATCTATTGCTTCTAAAGCCCAGTGTTAAAGTGTTTTATGACTGACTTCCTGATGCTCACTTGAGGCTTCTTTGAGCCCCATCTTCTACGCCAAGGTCCAACTCTGCAATATTTACTTGCTTGAGCCATCCCACTGACTTCAGTGGGATTACTTGTATAAGACACAATCTCAGTCTTTGGCTGTGGTTCTCTAACTTTTTGCATGTGTGCAGAATTTTCTGCTTGTGTGGCATTGCGCTAATGTCTGTACACATATTCAGGGTCCACCCATATGAAGCAAGTTGCAGGGATTACAACTGTAATCAGATGTGAAAACGCGGGTTTTTCCCCAGCCCAAGCCGATGTAATTGCCACTCCTTCTATGACATGCATTATGCAAGCAAAAGACTGAACACAAGCAGATTAAACAAAAAAAGCCTTACAAAAAGGCCTTTATATCTCTTACCCTATCACTTGGTTACAAGCAGAACCTATTTCCAGTATTCTTGTACAATTTTATCAAGCCATGCAAAACTACCGCTCAAAACCAGCTCAGAAAGCAACAGCCCTATGATCACTCCAGGACTCAGATGCTTCATTAAGAGCACTGAATTCTGAAGTACTTACATTTTGTTAAAAACAGCTTGAATATCCAAAAGAAAACATAAAAAATGTTTGACCTAATTATCTGTCAAATTCCATATATTTCAAATGAAGGTCGTAGGGACCCTGTCTTTATGAAAATGGATTAAAAAAACCCATTAAAACCTCATAATTTTGTTCAGATCATCAAGCTCTGTACATAGATAAGCTTTTCAGAACAGGCAGTTGTAGTCTATTTTGCTCAATCTTGTCAACTTCAAAATACTGTTTCAGTGCAGGAACAGCTTATTTTATGGTTAACGTTCGAACTCGAAGAACTTTGTACTGCATGCTATACATTGGCAAGAAATTTGGTTTTTCTTAAGGGTCATTTAGAAAAGAATCCCTGCAAAGCAGTAATTATCTCGAACTCTATTAAACCTTACCGTGTATGTTATGGTTTCCTCAGTTTCCTGCGAATGTACTGTAATAAGAATGAGAGTAGCCAAGAACATAGCTGTCAACATCGTGAACCTTGAAAGAAAGAAAAACAAATACAGCGGGAATATTTTTAGCGGTCCCCTTCGCCGGAGGATGCAGTCAGCACCTCCGGGACCGGCCCCGGCCCGGCCCCGGCTGCGAGCGCAGGGCGCCCGCCCAGCCCCTACCTGGGTGAAGCGGCCGGGACGCTGCCCCTTTTCTCCTGCAAGAAGCGGCTGAGGTTTGGCTGTGCTTCCCGTCCGTTGTATTTTATCCAGCGGGCGGGGGGGGAGGAGGGAATAATAATAAGTAAATGGAGTTTAAAATAACATAGCGCTTAATGCCACACTGGACTGGAAGCGGAGCACTTCGGAGCGGCGCTGGGCAAGAGCAGGCAGCGTGACCGCCCTGCCATCGCACGTTTTAGGGTGGCAAAGCGATTTTTCGGTAAAAGCTCACCGTCCGCCAGAAGGGCGGCCGGCCGGAGGGGAAGCCGGGAGGGACGCGCCGCGGAACCCACCTCCCCGCGGGGAGAAGGCACCGCCGGGCCGAGGTGAGCCGCTGCACCAGCGGTTCCCGCCGGGCACCTGCTGGGCTCGGCCCGGGGCCGCCCTGCCCTGCCCCGGGGAGCGGCCCCCCGCCCCACGGGGCAGCGGGGCACGCAGCCGCCCCGCGCTGCCCGCTCTACCTGCGGCGGGGCCGGGGCGGGCGGCGGTGGTTGCTGCTGCCGGCGGCGCGTTACCGCGGCGGCTCGGCCCCGTCCGTCCGCTGGCTCCGCTGCGGTGCCGGCGCCCGCTCGCTCTCCTCTCCCCCCCCCGCGGGCCTTCAGCTAAATAGAAACGGTCCCGGCTCCTACCGGAGCCCCGGACGCCCCCTACCGACCCCGCGGCGGCCGGAGCCCTTCGGCGGGGCGGGGCGCGGCACGGCCCTTCGCCGCTCCCTGCGCCCGCCCGCCGCCGGCCGGGGCGCCGAGGCGGGGCAGGTGCGGGGCCCCGCCGCCATGTTGGGTCTGTGAGGGAAGGCGGCGGCGGGCTCCCAGGCGGCGTCCTGAGGGGAGCCGTGGCCACAGCCACCGGGGGCGCGTTGCCGCCAAGCGATGTGGGTCCCTCCCGCCACCCCTGCCGCGGGAAGCCGTGAGGGGAGGAGGGCTGCTCGTTGGTGGCGAAGCTGAGCCCTGCAAGAGCTGCTCCCTCACGCTGGGCACGGCTGTGGTGCATTGCAGCACGCAGTTGGGTGCCCCAGCAAGGGTGGCCGACGCTGTGCAGTTGATATCTCCATGAAAGCACAGGGTAGCCATCGTTTCGGGGACCGGCGTTGCGCACGTCAGGCTTCGCGGCTTGGCAACTAACGAAGGAGCCCATGAGGCAGAGGTGGGAAGGAGGGAAACGATGCGGCACTTGCTAATTTACCTTACACAGACTATAGTAGGCCTGTAGTAACCCTACTATATATAGTGTGGCATGTGGTGTGGTTTGCCCTGTGGTATGAAGTAGGGCTGTGATCCCAGGAGCACGGAGGTGTGGTGGCTGTCTTGCTCTGTGGTAAATGAGCTTCACCATCTTCTTGCCTGAGCTTTTGATGAACTGGATCATGCCGGATGCTGGGCTTGCTCCTTGGAGTATGTTTTTGAAAGCCCGTGTATAAATACATCTTTTTTTTTTAATTTAAGCTGAATTGTGACTGCAACCAATAGTATGGAGTGTTTATCTGGCTAGGCAAGGTATTTGAAATTTAAAATAGCAAGACTGATGTGTTTTCCTGCCCATTCTGAATTTGGTAGATAAAAACTGTGAGGATTCCTTCATAGGGGAATGCCGGTTCCTTTAGACATCATGTAAGTTCAGCAATCATTACTTTTAAGAGCTTCTTCTGTCTGTGAAATGCTTATTTCCCTACCCAGTGGGAAAGTTACTGGAGTATAGGGAGGATGCACAGGCGTTACAGAGATTTAGAAGCTCTCGGAGGTGACACAGTTATGGTAGGAGCAGTGTGCCAGGGAACTCTTTCTACAGAGGGATAAGCTGGATCTTTGTTTAGGTCCCCAATTTTGTTTCTGGGGGCACTGTGCCATAGTAGTGCAGCTCTACTCCATTCCTCTACTGTAGTTGAACACGAGGTCCTTAATTTAAAAAAAAAGTTTTTATCCCTTAATGTTGGCCATGAAGGGCCTGGAGAACTTGAGATCTTCTGAAAAAATGTCATACTAGGTGCAGACCTCTGGCACTGCTGGCCTAGAGAATAGCTTTCCTATATAATCCCTTAAATTCTACATTACATTATATTTGATGTTACATAAAACATCGGTTCTTTTTTTGGATGGTCATACATTGCATATTAATTTTGTCTCTGAACCAAATTGCTTCTTTTCGTACCTGTTTTAGAAAGAACCAAGTTGGGTTGTTTCAGAATACTTTAGCTGTAACAGCATGTTGCCTTTTTTTTTTTTTTAGGTAGTTATGAGAGAACAGGATTTTTCCTCTCTCACTGCAGTTTCTGTGCTTACAGGTAAGTGGGACTCCTAAAACTGTAGGACTTAGAGTCCACACACCTCACTGGTAGTTAAAGTACAGAAGCAACAACATAGTGTAATAGAGAAAATTCAGTTTGACTACATTTTTAGGATATTTTGTACGTACTTCCATATGCTGGCCTATTTAACAAGCTATCTTTTGACACCTGCTCCCTTGCTCCAAAAAAGATTCTGTTAAAGCCCATATGTCATTTTTTAGAATACGACTTCAAAGTGTTAGATTGGCTCTAAGTTACTGACTCCTGTTAGCGTACACTGGATTCATATTTGTGATGTGCCCCCTAATATATTTTGAAATTTTACTGTTTCATACTTACAGAAAGCAGTACAGACGTTTCTAATAATCTAACGAATGCAAAATAGTAACATCAATTACTTATAGTACTGGCAACAACGCTTGGTGAGTTTTGAATGCATTGTAATATCTGCCATGCAAAGAAAACTGAATTTAACTTGTTGGGTTCTGGATGAAGTAAAAGTTGAAAAAAGTTCTGTCTTAATCTACCACCAGGGAAATATTACCTGTATCACAGAACTGCTATTGGTTGTTTTTACTGTAGAAAAAGCAAGGTGGAGAACAGCGGGAACATCATTTTGGAGGATGTATGAACACCAGCCGAGCACAGATCCTATACTTGGCTTCAGACAGTGTTGTACATTTGCTGAAATACCATAGTCTGCCAAGGATAGTTCTCGATCCTTTAAATGGAGGTAGTAGACTCAGTTCATGATTTTATAGTTCAGATATTTCCTACTGAGGCAACTGGAAATTTGCCTGATGTAGGCTAGCAGATTTAGACCCTTGGAAATGTTAAGGGGTGTGTGAGGTATGGGACTGAGCTGCTCAGCAGTAGAACAACTTATTTACATATCTGAAATGTCTGAAGACGTCCAGTAAGAAGTGGTCAAACCATCCGTTCTTTCTTGCAGACCATACAACATGGCATTGCTGAGGCCAAGCCTTTACAGCAGTCGCTGACAGTGCTTCCCGTCGAAGCAGCCCTGCGAGGCTGGCCCCTAATTATTTGCTTTTGGCTCCTTCTGAAATGGTGCACTCTATTTGCTACTGCTTTAGTGAACTCTTTGTCACTTCTCAGTTTTTTGCTTTCTTTAAAAACCACAGTTTTCATACATTCTTTAACTCAAAATGTGTTTACGACTTAAACGTTCACATTTTTTCTTCCTGGCAGGACTTGTTGCCACCCGCCATTGTCCTCAAAAACCCAGGGATAGGTAGGCTGAGGGAAGGCTGTGTGTGGTCAAAATGTCACTGCACTCCAGCTAATTCTGGCTGCTAGAATTGTCCCTGGGGGCAATAGACAGCTGGACATAATTTAGAGCAGGCTGAGATTGATACTAGAGGCTAGCCCGAAAATGAGGAAAACAAAATTGCAGTTTAATCTCTTCTACTCCCAGATCTGACCCCCTTTTCCTGTTTCAAACATAGCTCACTAGAACAGAAAATCAAGCACACAGCGAATTTAAGCAACTTGTATTTGTCAGCTCAGGGGACTATCAGTGTCAATTTAAGATGATTTCTTTTCCCGAGCATGTCATATCAAGTAACACTGGAGTTGTCTAAACTAAGAGCTGGAATGGTGGAGATGTTATTTTCATGTTGGACTCACAGGAATTTTAGAACATAAATTATTTTGATAACATGGCAGGCTGCCTTTCTGCCACACTGCCTGCAAATGTCAGAATTTTTTCCACATTTCAACTTGGAAATGACATAGTGTTGGTGAAGGATAAATTGTGAAGAATTATATGTCTGACTTTATTGCTGATTAAATATGACAAATGTTGAACTTTTATTTGAGGTAAGATTTTACAAGTTTATGTATCTTCAAGGGAGGTATCGTGAGCGTATTGCATGTGGCGTGAGGTTACTTTACTGTAAACTTAATTTGAAAGAACTGTGTTAGCAAATTACCCTCACTTTTCATAGAAAGCTGACAGTGAGAGGTAAGAATGTCGTATCAGTTTCTGATCATAGATGGTGCAATTACAAAAAGTTAATAAGGACCAAAATGTCAGTAGCAAAGGACAGAGGACACATTCTCTCCTTCTTCTTAAGCATCTCATTAAAATTAAACGTATATTTGTAGTTATTACTTGTTTGCTGCTTTGTATTACAGCGGAGTACATAGGTAACAGATGATACAAACATAATTGGAGAAAACTCCTGCCTCATAATTCTTGCAATTCGGCGAGGAAAAAAGCGTGAGAGTTGGATTATAAAATCTAGTAGCCTAGAATTTCAGCCTTTATTTTGCTAAAATTACCTCCTGTTTGAGAGGTCTTGCGTGAGTTTTGTAGTGCTGAGGCCTTTGGCTAACTTAGACTAACCTGTGATTTCATTTCTAAATGTCTAACAGTGCTCTGAGGATACTGAAGTATAATGTTGTTGCTATTTTTTATTTTAACTTTTACTAAAGATCAACCATGTGGTTTGCATGCAATTTATCAAGCATGCAGTTTGCTTTTCTTCTGCCATTTATAGGGGTGTGATCTTGTATTTTGTATGTTCCTGTAAACTCCAGCAGAAATTTGAATGCCCAGAGAACGTGGTAATTGTATTCTCACCAGAGTCCTTTGACAGTCAAAGAAAATGTGAGTGAGAGCGAGCGAATGAATGAGAAAGGCGTCTCCCCAGAGGCTGTCCGTCTTTTTCATTGGTGTGGTTGTACAGCCATAATAACTTAGAAAATTGAAGGGTTCAGACGTGTGAGTAGTTTTCTGATAGAGCTGAAAACAACACGTGAAATGAGGATGTGATAGTGTGGGGGAAGGATGCATCCATTTTACTTTTCATAGGTGGTTCACCACCTCTTGTGTCTTACGTAATTGGTATTTTTCATGCCTGTAAACCACTCCTGTTGAGACTTGGGTGTGGTGTTAATTTCAGGCTTCCCTTTGAAAAATGAGAGAATATGGTTTACAGGTGCTTTCTCGGTGTTTTCAAGGGCATAACTTTGAGGCCCAACTTAACAAAAGTTTACTCACAATCCCAGAATGTCTGTTTTTATGGATTAACCATACAGGTAAAGACTACTTAATGTGGTAAGAATTTCAGGTGTGATAAATTTGGGCCTAAACTTAAATTGCACCACTATTGCTGTGAAGATTATTTTGCTAAGCAATTGTATCTGGAATTTGAACAGTTTTCCTGTCTTTTGCTTGTGTGGATATTTCTAACTCATTCAATAATTTCATTCTGTGTAGCAGCTCTTGTCCATTGCACTCTCTACCACTGATTTTCCTTCTCATTTTCTTTTTCTCATGCCAGAGAAGAGAAACAGCAGACTGGGAAACATGCACCAGTGTAGATACGTGGCTTTTGTAACACTGGAGCTGTTATTCCTTCTTTCCCTTTTCTGGAAAACCGGTGTTGCTGCATGCAGTTGAAGTCTGATGCTGTACCAGGTTTCAACCACTTTGGTTAAAATGAGAACTGTCTAGAACCTTTTCACAGAACTATAACCCACCTGAGGAATAGACAACCTTCCTGATATTCAAAATACTAGCTGGAATATATAGTTTTCTTCTGATTAAACTATGTCAGTGCAGTTCCTTGCTCTGGCTAAGAGGCAAAATAGAAATGCCAGAATTCAGATCCAGTATTACCCAGAATATGTTGGAGACAGTTTTCATCTCTAGTTTTGGCTTCTCGTGAAGCTTTGTGCAAATCATTTAATCTATTTCTTGGTACACTATGTGATGCTTGCACAGGGAGTGCATTCGCTTACGTATCTAGGATTTCCAAAGACAGTTAATTGTCTTAGATACCCAGATCCCTTTCGAAGTCAGTGGAATTTGGATGCTTATCTGTGAGGTTGACTTCAGGCAGCAGTGACAGGGCCTGCCATGGGCGCCTTGCCATTGACTCAACTGAAAGTACGATCAGGCAGAATTTCATCTACTACAGCGTTCATGTTTCAGAGAGAAAAATGAGTGCGGATGAGTAAAAACTCTGTGTCCTCTCTTTATCTTCCCTCCATGTAGGAAATCCATTTCCCCCCCTCTGGGCAGTCAATGTCTCTTTTTGTCCTATAGTCTTTTTCATTTCTGAGAAAGGTAAATGTGAGCTGATTGGGATAGAACACATATGTGTGACTAGCACGGATTTCTAACTGGCAGGTCAACTTCAGCAGGCTATTCAAGCTGTTAATATGCCCTATTTTTAATCTTTGCAGTTTTCCAGTATGGTATTTTGCCCCAGATTTTTTTTTTTATTATTTTGAATAATTCAACTTTTTTTGTCCTCAGTCAAGAGGACATAGAGTATTCCTGATTTTCAGAAAGCACTAAACACCTTCAAGGCAGACATCCATATTTGAAAACCTTAACCTAATGCTTTCTGCAGAACCGCATGGACCTAGAATGGAGCGTGACAGTGTTGTGATCTTTCAGCACAACAAAAGTGAAACGTCTCGGAAATGCTGCAGTGGAAGAGGACCTTAGAAGAACAGATTTGTGGGGCAGAGCTCTTGCTAATGACTGTTCTGCTTTTTAGAATTCATAAACATCAGGATCAGTAGATATGTTAAACAATAATTGGGTTTCGTAAGCATCTTCTGAACTCTCTGAGTTTGCTTTTCTTTCCCTTTTTGAGAAAAAGTTATTAATACTGGAAAAGCAGCAGCATTTCTTATTTATATTGTGTGGGGATGAACTTGGCAAACAACCTGCCCAGTTAACCTGTTAATTATTGTCCGGAGACACAACTTTTCTAGTGAATATCTACATGTTAATACTAAAGACTATATGTCAGAGCATTTTAACTCCCTAGGATATTAAACTTACTTAGTGCTAGTCTGTATGCTGTCATACAGAAAGCAGAAGAAAAATAACAGCGGGGATTTTCTTTTTGTGAGATTAAAGAGGTTATCCTCATGCCCCTCTTTGCAGATACATGCGGCCGAAAGGCATCAAAATTCTGGAAAAGGCTGGAAGATGATACAACTGAAAGCTGGCACAGAAAAGTCCATATCCCTGCATGCTCCCAAAACATGCTCTGTAGGAGTTTAACCACATCAGGGAAAAACTCAGTTCTGGGAGTGAGACAGCGGGAACAGCACTGCTCTAAGTCAGTGAGGTATCCCTTTTAAGTGGCTGCAGAACAATACCAAACATTTTGTCCGTGTAATAAACTAACGCGTAGCTTACAGTATATACTAATTTTAAATTATGCGCAACACGGGAATTCTTTTTTTATTAAGCAGTTCAAGTTCTCGTTCCCTGGAAGCCCAAAGCCCTGACAAATTAATTCCTGCTCATTCACTCCTTACCGTGCTTTAAGGGCTATTAAAATTGAGAAGACTGCTAACGCCAAAAGTGATAAAGGCCCCAAATAAACCGATTGATACAAAGAAAAGCAAATACCCCTCTCCACCCCCATCCAGGGCAGCCTAGTGTAGTTCAGTTAACTTGCTTATGTCACTCAAGAAACCTCAGAGCTCTGTTTTGCCAACAATAGCCTCAGTGTGTACGGGGCTGTGGGCCTCTTTGGCACCACAGCTGCAGGTCGTAAATACAGTTCTGGAGATTAAGATATTAAAGTGTCCCTCTTTGGAGGCTGCGGAACAACGCCTGAGGTATTGCCCCCTGCCTCCGAGGCAGGCTGGTAGCTCCCAGAGCTGTCAGGTGACTGTACAGAGCACGCTCAAAGGGGTTCCCGCGTTGGTATAGTTCTTCTCAGAAATGACATTTCTGCCATTTCCCGTGTTAGCCAGGGAGCGTTTGGTACGCTGTGCTTCCATTTCCTGCAGAAGGCTCCTTAAATTGGTTAAAGTGGCTTGCTAAACATGAATTCAATGTACATAAGATAGAGGATAGGTACGTGCTTTAAGAAAAGCACTGGATGCTTTGTGCAGACCAAGTTCCAGTTGGAGCACCAATCTGTCCTCATGTCTTTCCATGGATTTATAAATAGTAATAAAAAGAGAAGGGGGCATGTGGAAAAAATCACTTGCATCAGTGCAAAGGAGGGGAATGTATTTACCTGGATCCTACTCAGTGTCTTACTAGTACTTACAGACTCCTTATTTATTACATTTATCCCATTTATTAGAAAAGGTTTTTGCTTTCCAGGTACCTTACTCTTCAAAAATGTGCCTTTCTCACTGTAATGTTTGACAGCACTTTAAACAGTGAACTGTGGTTGCAGAAATTTCCACTTCTAGAAGGAATAATTAGAGTGTGTCAGAATTTTAGGCCTTCGTCATTTATGCTCATGTTCATCAATCATTTTTCAAATGTGTATGTCTAAGAGAGAACAGACTTTTATCATATAAATTCAAGCTTTACACGAAAACAGTAGAGCAGGAAAAGCAAAATTGATTGAGCTTGCCTGTGCTTTTCTCAAATCGGAGGAGAGCTCTTGGTTCAACATTTTGTCAGCAAATTGTGGCTGAGTTATTAATTATCTGTCTCAGTTATTAAGTACCTGGAATTTATAAATCTTTCAGGAAGGCTTTTAATACACCAATCTCTGAATGTTACTGGAGCTCCTGACTGGTATCTCTAAGTAGGCTGTGAGCACTAAGAAACATGTCATCTTGAAGATGAATGAATTAAGCCTGTTGAAGTAGATTGTTTGCTTCCTTGCTTGTAAAATAGCTTTTTTGGCACTTGTTGCTTTGGGACCAAGGGTCAGATTCTTTCTCTCCCTTGCGCTGGAGATGCCTCGAATGTGGTCTGACTGCAGTGGGTTAGGAGCCTGTTACATTTTTGTGAGTAACTGTGCATAATGGCTTTTGGGGACAGGTCTTGCAGTTGCTGTTAGCTGGTAAATTCCTTGCTGCTTTAAAGGGGAGGGCACAAAAACAATGGAGTTGACTTTGGCCTTAAGACTGTGGCATTAAGAAGTTACTAAGAAGGGCCTTTCCTTATTTTTCCCATGCTTTTCTTCCGTCCCCTTTGTTATGCTGATTCAAAAGAAGATTAGCCAAAAGCAAAAAGAGAAAAAAAAGTGACTATTGGACCACGATGTCGTTCAGTGGGTCATTGCTTAAGACTGTTTTCAGGAAACTGTAATAATTACTGAACTTAGCATTAACTCAGAATCAGCTCTCGCCCTGCGTGGAAATAGAATGTAACTGGTGTGTGTGAGCGTGCGTGTGTATTAACTTGCATGTATATCACAACATCAGTGAAAACCCAGGGGGGTTAAGAGTAACAGGCAATGTACTCGGGACTCTGACAGTCATCGTCCAAGTACTCAAGACTACGCTGCCACTGTGTCCCCGTCTCATCTGCAGGGACATGTCTTACTATAAAGAAGGGAGTTCTTTGTGCTTAGTACCGTCTGTTCACTTAGAAAGTCTGCAAAGATAACATTTAATTCTGTCTGTTTTAATGGTGGTTTTGTGGTGTCAGCACCTAAATTATATGAGTAGAACTGTATGAAAATGAGAAGTGTTCTTAAAAAAATATAAAATAATCCTGTGAATGGGTAAAAACTTTCTAATGACAGTTCTAAGGAAAAGACTGTAAAACAGCTAAAACCAGCTATTCTTCCTATAGCTTCCTGCCTTCCACCACGGATCTTCCTTTCTTCTTTAATTAGCAGGAAATTTTGTAAGAGGATATATAATTTTGTTTCTCTGAAGGTAGAGGCTTGAGTGGTTTTACAACATTCCTTTAGAGCTAATAGTGATTCAAAGTTAGCAGTCACATAACGTTCATTTTAGAACAAACACGTATTAAAAATACTTCTATGTAGAAAATCACTGCTTATGGCAGTGGCACAAGGCATTACTTTGGATGGAGTTACTCCAGATTCTTGACACACTTCATCCAACTAACCTAAGTTTTCATCTCCAACGTGGCTGTCATTATTTAGTAGAAGCCTTCTATAATTCAGGGAATGTATCTGTGATGCAGGCCTGAAGTGTAGCAAGTTGTAATGTTTCAAAGTTGGCCCCTGTGGGCTGGGTTTAAATTGCTAAAACGCACTTTGTTGTGTATGTCACATTTAGCATAGTTAGGTGAAGTGGAAAGGACAGTATCTTCTCTACAGCAGAACAAATATCGACTTGGAGTGGATTAATAGTTTCTCAGTTTTAGGAGATTTTTTTTTAGTGTGCATCTTAGGAAGGTAAATAGGAGCTATTACAATAATTCATTTGGAGTCAGAAGCTCTTTCACTGCACTGCTGCCTTTTCAGAATGATTTCCCAGTGTCAGGCAATGAATAGTGGAGGCATGGAAGAAAGCGGAATGGATTTATTTGCAGAAATCTGTATTAGAGAAAAGCTCTTGACTTTTCTTCCTTCATTTTCCAGGAGGAAATGAAGATCAAACATACATTTCCTTCACAAAAAGTAAAGGTTTTTTTGTCCACCTTGAGATCTGAACGAAATCTTTATTGCCCGTTGGCAATATGTGACACAGCATACCTTTTGTGACAGGCTGTGTAAGGGATTAGTCATCTTGTGAATTTATTAACAGCAGTAATAAATTATTTTACAGCTATTAGGGATCCTCAGTAATTTTACTAACTTGAATTTAAAAGTATGTGAACGGTGTAAGCAAATTACGAGATAATACTAAATAGAGATGTTTGCTCACAATTTAACTTCTAGTTCTCAAGCTATCAGTTGTTTACTGGTCTGGACCAATGAAGTGCTAAAAGCTAAATACTGTGAAATGTTAAACTTTGATGAAAGATATGAGGAAAGAAACTGTTTCTTTTGCCAATACTGTGGTCAACAGCAGTGCCCTGACCTGATTACTTAAGCTGATGTTTTTCCTAAATCTGTCATGAATCAGTAATTATCAAGTTTTGCAATACTCAGTGATTCTCTTGTGAATAGCAAAAAGATTTGTTATTGTAGGTTGGTATTTTCTAAAGAGAAGTGTTCAACTCTTGCGTCTGCAAGCTCTATACAGTATGTTTTGCTTTTTTGCCTGGAGAACTGTGGAATGCCACAACAAATCTCCTGAAGAGTTTCACAAAATGTGAGGAAAATTCAATCTGGCCTAATCTGGAAGTGACCCCTCTGGTGTCTTTTAAAATAAACTTTCGTGTCAGTGTGTTTTTCCATTCATGGTTGGAAGATATCCAGTACAAGTATTCAATTGTAGGGCTTGACTTGTAGGGCTTCTAATAGGAAAAGGAACTTGTACAACATATTATTATTATTAGTGGGGTGTCTCATAGTAATTTAATATGGTAGTCCCAGAAAAATTTCCGTTGCACCAGGTGCTGTGCAGCAGTGTGAGGTGTGTTGTGGATGGGGTCAGAAGAGGGACTAGTTCCCTGAATGAGGCTGGAGATTCGATCCATGCTTCCCTTGATTATGGTGGCATAATACTAACAGCCGGCTGGCTGAGTTTTCTGAGAAATAAGGGACAAAAATTAGGGGAACTTCTCAGTTAAAGGGAATGAGAGATGTGGTAACCTGATGCATTGTCTGTTTAGTCATTTAAAAAAAAAGGATGGGATGGTAAAACCTCTGCGGGGCTTATTTGAAGGATGCTTTCGGTTTATGTCCGTGCAGATCAGTGGCTAGAGCCTTGTGGAAATCGGACTTCGCTTCAAGCTACATGCGAAGTTACTGCGGAGCCTGCCGTCCCTGAAGATTGTATAAGGAATGCAGCTGAGTATGAGGTAAATGGGACTGCACTCCCCATGTGGCAGAGCTCCTGTGATCTGATTGACAGCAATCATTTGTTGGCTCAGGGCTAAGCCCTAAAGGGGAGAATACAAACAAGCAAATCTAAATGCAAATGTTGATTTGAGGGCATGGTCTAACGTTGGTGGAGATTTATCCAGATGATAGGGGACTTGATAGCAGGAAAAAAAAAAAAAAAAAAAAATGAGGAAACTTGAACCAGCCAGTTCTTTTCTGGTGAAAATTGCTTAACATAAATTTGTGGTTTTAAGTAAACGTGCACATTAAAAGAATGCTGACCTTTAAAAACATGGTTTTCGATAAATTGCTATTGTTGCTGTTTAAAGCATATGGACTTAGAAGCAGCAGAAAAATACCATAAGCCTATGAGATCGGGAATGCACCATGGAAACAAACAGCACCCTGGCAAAATGAAGAGATGTTTCCTCAATGGTGCTCTCCAAAGTCAACTCAGTGTAGTTCCTTCTGATATCTGCATACAGGGATACTGCATACCTCTCAAAGAGAAATGCATGATAAAACGGTGAATTAAATGGTAACCACTGTGTTTTCATTTAAAACAAAGGAGGGTTTTATAAGATTCTTGAGCCGAGGTTGTATGTTGTGGACCCATTGTTAGGAATGCAATGAAATTAAGTCCTCTTTGAGAGAATGAAAAAGATCTCGAAATATAGAGCTGCCCTCTAGTGGCAAAATGGCAGTATGAGAGAGCAGAATGTTTACTGGAAGGCAAACAAAAATGTGCAAATATTTTGAAGGGATTCTATAGTTACCGTTCAAATGTCAGACGAGCAGTGGAGAAGATGGAATATTCGACATAGAGCACAGGCACGGTGCCCTCTGGGGAGGCGGTCTTTCACAATTCTCATACCATGTGATGTACAGAAGAGCTCCACAGACTTTTATCCAAGCTTGTTCCAGAAATTCTCAATGTATTAAAGAAGTTTGGACATTTGCTTTAGCTTATTTTGGGAAGAGAGATCATCTATGAAACTGGGATGTAGCTTCATAGCTGAACTTGCCCTGCTCTGGAACTGTTGGAATTGATGGCTTTGTCCAAGGTTATTCTCTGCTAGATGAAAGAACTCTTTCCTGAATGCAACGTTAATCCTCTTCACTTCTAGTTTGCATAGTCTTCTGCTCTGGTTCATGAAGAAAGAAACCTTCATGGATGAAATGAGCCAAAATTACGAATCCCCTGAACAGACTCACCTTAAAAAGGAAGATAATGTCTTTATGGAGAGTGCCAGCATATTCTAACATAATATAGCAATTAAACTAATCTTCTTCTTGTTTAAAATTGTGGTAATAACTACTCCCCACTCCCCTTAAGTCAATTTACTTCTCTAAAATTGCATGAAAGAGAAAAGAATCAGAGTAAGTTATATAAGTGATGTGGCAAGCTGTTACATACAACATTAGTGGCCTTTGTGAGGCTTCATTTGTTGCTTTGTCAAAGCAATTAACTAACCCTCTATGATACAGTTATTTGGAAAAGCATGTGAGTTTCTGTAATGATTGCAAAGGTGTCTCTCCACGTGATGTTAGGAAGAGCTAGACTTTAGTGAGGGTTAAACTTTTCTGTTCTGGTATGGTATTTTCTGAAGCTGCTGGTATATCTTCATCTTCTGTGAAAATGTGGTTTCTGTTTCAGTTTGGTTAACAGAGAGTTGGGTAAGATGAGTTCAGGAAAAAAATCTGAACCTGGCAAGACTAGGAATCCTAAATGCAATGATTTGTCTTAAGGTTCAGGTTCTGGGAATAACAGGCTGTTCCAGATTTACAAAGAATACACCACAAGAGAATTTGGGAGTGGCTCCATTACTCCACTGTATTTTTTGAGATGACAATGGGTACGTGAGTGGGGGAAGAGTGAGATCCGGAGGAGAAGGGTATGAAAGGCTCTTGTTGAGCAGTTCCTTTGTGTGTATTATATCAGTGTGGATAAAAGAAGTAAAGATAATATTGATTGCAAACAGTTTTAATCAATGTTTACTGCCTGTGCAGAGTCTTCAAAAGATTAAAATGAGAGGGAAGACTTCTGCCCAGGAAGTCCGTGTAATAAGCAGAGTCTAAGGAGTGTTGATGAATCAGGTTTTCCTTTATCCACACTTATCGGGTACATCTCCCTCCTATTCATGTTTCCTACGGCCTCTTTTGTTTTCTGCTTAATGAATGCAGTGCTTCTTAGAAGGCAAAAATCAATTTCTTTGGGTGCAGAAGTCCTGGAAGTATGGACAGACCTATGAGCACACATGTACACGTTCTGAAAAGCACATGCGTACCTGCATGCACACACACAGAGCACATGCAGCTGTGTCAGGGCCTTTCTGGTGGCATCTGCTACGTTTGTCTCTGCGGGTTCTGTAGAAGCTTCTCTGTGCTAAGCTGCGCAAAGCAGGTTTGGAGAAAGCTGAAAGAATAGGTGGCTCAATGGGGCTACCCCTTCCCACATGTTGTGAACCAGAATTGCTAAAGATAATGGTGCTCCAGGTTATCTCTGGGATTAGGAGCTAGAAGGAGTCCCTTTTAACGTGGGTCTAATGTAGCTGCGTAACTGGGAAGTCAGAGGGCAGTGCTGGAGGCTACAGTCAAAGACCTCTCTCCGGAAAATCCTGGCCTTCTCTAAATTGCTGCAAATGAGGCAAAATCTTCTCTTCTTCAGTGGGCTGATGTGACTGGTCTCTGTGACCCTTCCCCTCCAAGGGCTACTCTCTTGCTTTTAATGTACGGATGGACATCTTGGCTCAGTTCCATTGATCAGTATCCTTTGGCCTGTCCTGAATCTGACTGAATGAAGAGGCTGGTTGTAGTATCTAACACTGATTTTTGATGTGGAGACATGCAGCTGTTCCACAGAAGCTGCTTAGTGATTTCATAGACACTTGGAGGCAGACATGGGATGGAAACTTCCAGGGATAACTAAGTCCAGTTAGGCTCTGTGGTAATGGTCAGAGAGTAGAATGTCTGTTAATTCATATGCACTATACTGATATACATGTAATATTCTTGTAATAACAGCCTGAGTCTTTAAAACTTACCAGACTTCTGTGCTTAGGAGGTTAGGCTGAAGCACATGACAGCTGAAGCTACTATGTATGCTTCGTTTGAAGTAATGGTGAAATAATAATTTGATAATATTTTGTTACATCTGTCCCTTCGTTTGGGATATTTTGTTCCCCATCTCACAATGCAACATATCCAGGAATAGGTGTTGTTTTCCTTGCTTTTCCCATCTGTGCCATCACCCATGCTCGCTTGCCTCCCCAGGCATCAGTGTTCCCCCTCTGTTGCTGTGGTTCAGTGCTTCTCATTGATGATAGTTAAGAAGATAGTTTAGGGTATCTCAAACAAAAGCACAGTCACCAGAGGAGCAAACAACTGCTTTGTGCTGAGGAACATCTTCACCTTTCATCAAGCCTTCCAGAACTGCTCTGAGGCTGGAACCTGAAGTAGTTGCTGGCTCCTCTGATGCCTCTTTTATTTTGTGTGAGATACTTGATACAGATTATATCTTCACCAGACTACCTGAGGAGGTTAATTTGCATGAGAACAACATCTACAGTATCCTTCAGGCATATGGTAGAAGCTGCAGCCGTTGAATCTCTAGGGAAGTTCATATTGCCCTGTCGATACGCAGCCAAGAATATAACTTAGATTCCCAGCAAAGACACATTCTCATTCAGGGATTCAGTGGGGAGCATAACCTCTGCAGTGGACCTCACTGTTACTTCCAACAGTGAAAAAACTGTAAGTGTCATGAGCTGTGATTTGTTTTCTGAAAAGGCTTGGCAGATTTCCACGAACACTAGGTATCTGTCTAACTGAATTTGCAAGTTCCTCCAGCTGCCCTGGGGAGCTTGTAAGTTCCTTGAACCTCATTCCTGTCCGCATGGAAGTTACAAGATGTGACTGCTTTGCCAGCAGGGCTGGTAAATTCCAAGAACCCCAGATACTGGATTCACAGAAATTACAACCCTGCTGGCCACACTGGTCAAACTAGAAATGTTTTGGAGTTTCAAGAGCCTTAGCTGTTTCTACATGTAATTTACAAGTTCCAATTGTGCATCTACGTAAAGGGCTTTGGCACAAACAGCTGGAGTTTTTGGTGGTTACAGTCTCAGCCAGCACAGTGCATAAGCAGGACTTGGAGAAGTTGCAGTGCTGATGGTTTCTCAGCAGAGGTTGTAAACCTGGTGGTCTCTGGGCAGAATGTTTTTGAGATTGTCCCTGATGATTTAGCAGAGGAGATGCTGCTCTTGTGATCCTCAGACTTCAGGGATGGGATATAATCTATCACGTCATTAAATGACCTTGTACTTTTATTGGAGCCTAAAATTAATGATTCATGGAGATAATAAATTCTGCCTCTCAACTGGCAAGTTTGGAAACCTCTCTATAATGTCTTGATGTGAAGGAAGATTGGAAATAAAAGTCAAGTTATCAATGAATGATATGAATTCTGTGGGTTTTCTACAGAAAGATTTAGATGACAGAAGTTTCTAGCTTTTGTCAGAAAGTTTTCCTCTGGTGAGAGACCAGACATGCTGTATTGATGGCAAAGAGGAGGATTTTTAGTTTTATAAAGTTAGGGTAAATTGGGTAAAAACATGTCTTACCCTAATTTTCTGTCTCACAGAACTTACAAGTTCCCTATCAATTGTAGTACTGCATTTAGAAAGAAGTAACACTCCAGTTCTCGTATCATATCTGACATTTGAAGAATCTCTAGCAAAAGAAATATAAAGATGCTGAACTTTTCTTATGGACAGCATGCATTGTATTACAATGACAGTTTGGATCAAAGGATCCTACGTAATCTTGACGTCTTTTCCCTTCATATTCCGTAGACACCATTAAGAGGTAGAAACAGCTTTTCTAAAAAGCGTTTAAAAATGTGCAAGTTGAATCTTGCCACTTTGTGACATTTGGAGTCTGGACTTTGCAACTTTAACACTCTTCCACATTATTTTTTTATGTTTGTAGTTATATACGTAAGCATTCATATATAATATAAATTGATGTGAACCAGTAGAATATGTTAAAATATGGAAATACTGTGACTGCCAGAATAGACTGGAAAATGGCAGGAGAAAAAAAGAAGTTTATAGACTAAAAAAATTGATCAAAATGGGATATTATTTATCTGAAAAAAACCTTCTAGAGGCCAAAGCTTTTGTGCCAGTAACCATCCCTTTTGTGACATGGAATAACATTCCTGAAACTGCTACTTAAAGCAAAAAAAATGCTGTGATGTGTGTCCTTCTCCATCTGTTAGCACCTGCTGTGCCCAAGAAAATGCATGTCCTATGTTATAAAAATGTATTTCCTTTATCTTACTAAATATTGTAGAGAAAATAAATCCTGTAGTCCTGTTTGCTAATATGTGCTTACTGCGCAAATGATGCTTTCTGAATATAGGTGGGTGCCTGAGAAAACGCAGTTGCAGAACTGGAGTCTAAATGTATAGTTTGGTATTTATTGTTGCCTAGTGAAGTGTATGCCATAATGTGTTTACACTTCGCGTTGCCAGCTGTGCAAAGGGGCTATTGGAGTTATGTAGTTCCACATACACGTGTTTTTCTGTATACGTTATTACCTAAAACTGTGTCTATGTCATCAGGCAAACAACAGTAAAGCTAGAAAAGGAGTTTGCTAATTGGATCTGCATTTCCAGTGTCTTCCTTTGTGTTCTTCTTGCGAATATGAGCAGTGCAGCTCCGAGGGTACCGCAGTATTGTGGGGAGGTCAAAGAAAATGATTGATCATATAAAATATTCTGGAAATGCTTCCCTCATAAAGATCTGTCCTCTGGTAGCTGACACATAGGTTGTTAATCTTTCCCCTTTCTCTAAAAAAGGGAATGTGGCAATATGTCTTTATGTGAGAGCAGTTTTTCTGTGTCCGTAGTCTCTCTCGTTCTAGCTCTGTGCATTAGATTAGTTGAGCTGTGTGCCAATGTAATCTTCTGTGGCCATCTTCTCTTCTGATGTAACTCTTTCTTAAAAATGTTGTGGGCAGTCATCTTCTGGGTGGCTGCTCTGCACATGTTTTTTCCATTATATTAGTAGTAAAGTTAGCTGGCAGTTGTGAATCTTCTTGCGCCCCCCCTCCTTGATTGGCAACTCTTCCTCCCTTTCATAATTAGTGATTGAATAGAATTTGCTGGAAAGAGCAAGAGGGCAGATCTCCAGTGATTTGAAAATTGGACTTGATGTGCATGACACTAAAGTTAATTTTGTCAAAGCTATCGATGAATAAAACTTTCCTCATGTTTTCCCTTTTTGATTAAAGTTAACTCCTACTTTACTAGCTTATTACTCATCTTGTATATATCTCAAGTATAATGGTTGCAACTGTTGAGAAAGTAATTAAACTTCAAAGCTATGTTATTAAAGACTCAGCAAGAACACCCAAAAGCAGAAGAATTTGCAGTTAAGACTATACAAATCCATCCTTAACTAGTCCACAGTGAGTAGGGATTATGTAGCAGAGTAATAGCATTTGCTGTACAGAGGCTCCCTGCAAAATCTAGACATAATGGACTGCACGGAGTACAGTACAGGGCTGAATGTTCCAGGATTATGATTCTGGGATTTTCTTTATTTCTTTTAATAGACATGGCTTTGCCTTAAAGGGTGTAGCTGAAAATCGTTTTAGATAAGCAGGACACTTCAGTCCAGGATTTTGCCTTGACAGTCATCTGTAAAAAATGTTAGCTGATGTTTCATTCCAAAATAATGAACAAAAGGCTTGATTCTGCTGTTAGATCTGGGTTTATGAATCATCAAAAAGTGCATTAACCTATGTGTGTGGGTGGCTAACTGCAGCGTGTGCCCCAAGCTGTTGCTCCATCAGGACTGTAGAGTCATCCAAAAGGGTGGACAGCTTTGTGCGCCTTCCCCGTCTGTGCTGAGATATGGTCCAAGTGGGAGGTGGATTAACCAAAACTGGGGAGACAGTAGACCTCCGTGCTAGTTACTCATACCCTACTGTCTGAAATGGGCATCTCTGGAGCACGCTTCTGGGTGTAACTTATTTCATGAGCCTGATGGAATAAATACGGCATCTAAACACCTCCAAGTATGCAGTCGGAGAGAGGGGGGCCTGTCATTTAAAACATCTTTCTACTTGCTGAGATACTTGGGCAGAAATTCAAAAGATGTGTAAACTTCTCTGGAGGACTTCTTTGTGTCCTTAAAGTAGGAATTAGAGATGCTCTTTTTGATACAATGACCTGTTTCACCACAGTCACCTTCTTTTCTTTCTTCATTGCCTACGCTTCCCCCCCACCCCCCCCGTATTTTTTTGTTTCTTTGTTCTTTCTCCCATTTCTAGCAGGAATTGTGGAATAGTGTGGTAAAATTTACACAAATTGTTAGGAACAACCACTGTTTTTCATATGCATACTCAGCTGCCAGATTTTCAAACAAGGTAAAGCTTGAAGGAACCTCTACTGAGCAGAGGTACAAAAAGTGATTCTTCATTACTATGTGTTAAACTGTGGAACTCCTTGCCTCAGGTATTATGGATGCTGCAGCTTATGTGGATTCGAGGGGATACAGGACAGGTTCATGAAAAAATAAATGCTAATTATTTAGTATTTATTAGGGGATAACATGCATGGGAACGTATGTCTCAGGGAGTTCATGAGCCACAAATTGCTGGAGCCTGAAAGAGCATTTGGGAAAGTACCAGTGTGTTGACCTTGTTCTTGCACCTTGTTTTAGTTACTGCCAGGTAAATTAGATGGATCTTTTGTCTGACACCATTATGATAATGTTTATTGTAGGGAATGCCTGCCTCAGATAATTTTTTGTACGTATAGAGATTCCTAGGAAATACCAGTCTGGATTTTATTGCCTTCAAAAGCCACGAGAGCAGAGTGGGAGATTCAGCATGTTAGTATTTAATTACTGGCTTATCAAGTGCTTCCTCCTTCTTCCCTCTTCATGTTTCTCCCAGGTCATACCTGTCATAAATGAATGTGGTGCTCTGTGGTTAACAAACCTGGTGGAGCATCGCATTTGCACACTGTCCTCTGGCAGAGGCTGAATTGGGGAGCGGGAGCAAGTGATGGAAAGGTAGCTTTCCCTCTGAGAGGACAAAGGTTTCCTAGGGCAAGAATTACTGGATACTCTTGTGGCAGTGAGAAAAAGGTAAGCAAGGAGAAATACAGTTAATGCCATATTTTGTGGCTGTCGCTGCAGGCTGATGAACTGGGATAGCAGCGTGAAAGGAAAAAAAAATAGCGGAAGAAGAGTGAATGGTCCCTTTTTGCCTCTTTACCTGTTTCCAGCAGCTTCAGTGAGGGAGCTCAGAAGCTGGCCATAAGCATTCAGCAGGGAGGAGGGCAAAGAAGTTACGAAAGAGCAAAGTGAGAGGAACCCATCGCTGCCTGCAGGTGGGGAAGCGGAGCGAGACCTTCTTAAGCCCTCTGCCCTATGTTTTCACTGTGAAATGTCATGTTCAAATGATGTTTCCAACTGTGCGTCTTTCTGTTTGAGTATGTTTGTTCCTGTATTTCTGCAAATCCTCTCTGGAGAATACATAGACATTATTGGGGTTCTGGGAAGCTCAGTGGTTTGTTTTCGCTGAAAAGCTGTTCCCCTCCCTACCTCCCTGGATCAGCTGAGTTCCCACGGGGGAGGCTTCCTTCCTCACCCACTTAGATTAGTTGATATCTGTAGGCTGCAGATACTCTTAGCCTGATGCTGTGTGCCGCAACAGCAGCAGCCGTGGCTTTTCTCTGCTGCAGCAAGTGTTGCCTCTTGACGCTGCCTCCCCTGAGGGATCATTAGCAGGGTGGAGGCTATTTTCTTTCCTAGAAACAGGAAGAGAAGAAGAGGATGAGAGATGGGAGGCCTAAACAATCTAGAATTAGATTACAGTGTGAGCTCAATGACATCAGCTCCCTTCAGTCTTCCCACCCATTTGCTCTCTCACGGCATTTCTGTTTAGGCTGATCGGGATCTGATGATACTTCTAATACCATGCTAATTCCTTGGTGGTTAATTGGGTGCAAAGCAAAGGGCAGATCTGCCAGTCCCACTCCCCAGTACTGGGGGTGTAGAGTGTAGATAACTCCATGTTGCACTGCACAGGTAATTGCTATATCTAACAGGCCAAAAAGTGCTGGGTTTCAGAGCACTTCAGAGCCTACTGTCAAGGGATATAGTCACCCTGAAGTCTAGTAAATGAAAATAAAACCTAAAAGGAGTATTAAGTTTCGCAGCTTTTGTTGTAAGAGCTCTCTCTTTCTGCCCCTCATTCCCTTCTTTGTGGCTATATGGCCACAAAGTTGTTAAGTTTATGGAGTGCATTCACATTTAGCAAACTTAAAATTAAGGCCTGTTTAAAAAATAAGTTTTGTTAAAGATTGACCAAAGAAAAGTAAAATGGCTCCTATAGAACTAAGAAAACCAGCTGTGTGCTTATGGCTGTAATAATTTCTGAGAAGGATGTACTCTTACTGGTTAGGGTTGGCATGGCCTCGGTCTAAATGAGAGTCTTGGGCTTTGAGGAGAAAGGATTGTAACTGCATGCCGTGAGGTCAGAGTGCGAGTGGCATCAGCCAGTGCTAATTGCACAGAGCTTGATTCTTTTTAACTTCTCTAATAAATCTGTGCTCCTTGGTGTATGGACATGGGGGAAGCTGGCTAAAATTGCCACAGCACCTAGGCTGGTATCTGTCATGTCATTCTGCACATACGTGTGGTGTAGGATCCCTTCTGCTCCTTGTCCACACATTGCCAGCTGCTCAGGTTAGTGTATCTCCTGCAGAAATAGGTATTAGCTTGTGGAATCAATGAGCATGATGAACAGGACCCATTTACTTCTCTTCCTCTTTCTCCTTCTCTTTCTCCTTCTTCTTTCTCCTTCTCTTTCTCCTTCTCTTCTCCTCTCTTCTCCTTCTCGTTCCTTCTCTTTCTCCTTCTCTTTCTCCTTCTCTTTCTTCTCCTTCTCTTTCTCCTTCTCTTTCTCCTTCTCTTTCTCCTTCTCTTTCTCCTTCTCTTTCTCCTTCTCTTTCTCCTTCTCCTCCTTCTCCTTCTCTTTCTCCTTCTTTCTCCTTCTCCTTCTCCTTCTCCTTCTCCTTCTCCTTCTTTTCTCTTCTCCTCTCCTCTTTCTCCTTCTCTTTCCCTCCTTCTCTTTCTTCTTCCCTCCTTCTCTTTCCTCCTTCTCTTTCTCCTTCTCTTTCTCCTTCTCTTTCTCTTCTCCTTCTCTTCCTCTCTTTCTCCTTCTCTTTCTCCTTCTCTTCTTCTTCTCCTTTCTCTTCTCTTTCTCTTCTCTTTCTCTTCCTTTCCTCTTCTCTCTTCTCTTCTCTCTTTCTCTTCCTCTTTCTCTTCTCTTCTCTTTTCTCTCTTCTCTTCTCTTCTCTCGTATGAATACTTAATACATATATAACTATTAATTATTACTATTAATTATTTCATCCTTTTTGCTAGCTCCTTTCAGCAGCAGTTATCCTCACATTTTGGGTATGCTTGGCCTGTGGAACTATGCCATCGCTCATGCATGATGTGCTGGATACATTTTTGGCACTAGAAAAGGTCAAAATAAATAAAGTAATAAATAACAATGTTTGGTGTATTTTTCCTTGAATATAAGTGTTTTAAAAAAGATAGCCAATAGGGGAAAAATTCAGTGAAAGGCCAGTGTTTCTAAGTCTTGGTAGCTGAAATACTTTTCCCAGGAAGGGAAAAAAGGATTAGAAACTCCTATGGTTTCCGTCAGACTGTTCCCTCAGAACCATTAGTGCCAGCTGGAGGTAGCGTGGATCTCCATGTGCAGGATTCTGGGATCTGCATGAGGGGGGAGGTTGTTAGGTTACAGTTTAATCTGATCGCAGATACAAACCAACACAGGTGGTGGTGATGCCCCAGAGGGGCTGGAATGAGTTCTGTGTCACTGCATAAACTGCAGTGTTGTGAAAACTGGCACTTACCTTTCTGACCTTGCAGACAACATCTGCTTACTCAGGCTTCTTGTCTTACTCCTAAAATTACTCTTAGCCACAAGCCATGTTTCCTGCCTTTTAGAAGACGCTCCGTTGTCTCTGCATGTACGGCAGCGCCTTAGACTGCTTTTGTACTACGGCAAATTTCTTTCTCAGGGGGAATGGTTCACTCTGGGGATTTAACCTGTGGGCCCGTGCCAGCGCTTCGCATCTTCCGAATACATGGATCCTGGATTGAGGATTTGAATATAGATTTTGCTTCCTAACCGATGTAACATAATGAAACACACCTTTGGTTAAAATATACCTACAATTTGTGGGATGGAGATGAGTTCCAGATCCCCGTTCTTATTCAAAGTTTGTGGCCAGACTAATCTCTATGTCAAGGAATGGGTAAAAACTCATGAGGAGATGGCCAGGAGGTTGTATTTAAAGCTTTTGAGCTTCAGGTCTGAATAAGAATAATGAATAAAACCATGTCAGTTGACTCTGTTATATCATAATTAGTTCTTAGCCGTCTACTTTCTCCTCAGAGAACTGTGGAGGTGATGTTCTTTCTGTCAAGAGAAAGAATGCTGTCAGATAAGATTTGCCAGGTTATCTTTCTGAGCAATTAATACACGTAAGTTCACTGATAGTTTTGATATCCTGCTGTACGTCCTTCCTGCTTCAGTTTATTCCAGATTTCTGCTGTAGATTGGGTGATCAGAAAATTCACATGGGATGAGATACGCCTCAGAATAGAGATACGCGACCTCCAACATATCCACAGATGTACTGGAGGGTCCAAAATGCTTTCTCTGAGCCAATGCTCAGCTGAGAAATTGTGCTATTAATAGAAATTGTGTTGGGGAGGCTGTGTTCTTCAGGTGAGGTCTAAATCAAGGCTAGAAATAACTTTGGAGGTGCAGGAACCCAGAGTCGCAAAGAATCTGTCAAATTAATATTTTATAAGTGGCCTTCTACTTACCCAGATGTCATACGCTAGTGAAAATTGGATATGCTTCATTCAGCTCCTGGGTGAATTGTTGGGCATTAATGTTATGTGCTGTCTTTTGCTGTGTTCCAGTTCAGCGTGGCTTCTGTTTCATCAGCGAAGAAAGGATCCTCTCTCTCTACTTTTTCATTTGGTCTCATAGATAGGTACATATAAATCAGTATGCATATTGTTGTGCGTGTATTATAATAATACAAAACAGATTGTAAATAATTTTGCAGTACTTTGAAATAAGGTACAATATAAGTAACTATTGTCATTATCACTGTCTTTATATTTTAGGTATGTCTTGCAAATCTTTTATGAAGACAAATGCATTGTTTAGGTAACCACCTCAGGCAAGAACAGTCCTCTTTTCCTTCAACTTTTCTCCCAATCCAGTTCTCATTGCACTGCCCTAATCTGGGGTGGGAGTGAGGTGTCCCACTGAACAGCACTAACACCTTTAGATTTCCCTCTAAAGGAAATACTGTGTTTTCGTGAGACAGCTGTCAAGTTTGGTGGGTGGACATTGAGCAAATATGTAAACATTACAATATTGCAGCTATTTCATGTTAGAAACTCATAGATGCTTGTTTAGATGCTGAGGCAATGCATTAGGAAACTGATGGTGACTGATTATTATCCAATCAGTTCCTGATGCAGTATCTGCGACATCAAAAACTCTGCAGTGGCTTTGGTCACATCCTAATTTTTTTCAGTTGCAGTGTCCCCATTTAATGTCTTTTAAAAAAAATTTAAACTTCAATGTTGAGGCTTACCAAGGCCGGTGTACTAGGAAGAAAAGAAAAATGCTTTAATTGCACCACTCAGTTTTTTAGGAAATGTATACCTTTCCTTTTATCTAAGAATTACTAAGAATATATTACCAAGAATCACTCTAGGCAGTGCTTCTAGAGAGCATTATACATCTTATACAAGTTTTACTTTATATAAAACTGTTGTTTGTTGGTTGAATACTTTAACACAAGTTAGTCAGCAAGTGTTCTGCCTCTCAAAAATGCAGGAAATGATGTGGCTTTGCAGCAGGGCGAGTCTGCAATTCAGTAAGTGTTGAGTTGTGAAACTCATGAGAAAACTATAACCTTATGCCAGCGTGTATGGGCTTTCTGTATGCAGCAATTTTGGAATAAGAACTACAGACCTAATGTTAGTATGCTATTTCTCACAACTTTTCTGGATCTAGAGAAGAACACCACATTTGAAAGGAATAATCTGGTTTCAGACCTGAGTCTTGACAGCTAGCCTCTATATTTCCACTGGATGAGTATGGTGCCAGGTATGTCTGTTCCGTTTGCTGTAGATCTTCTGTACTGAGAGCAAATACACACACAATGTAAGCAGAATATGGTCATCGCAGCCCTCAGACATCAAGATTTCTGCTTTTACCCACTTCAGTTTGAAAGACTGCGGTCAATGATTTTGGAGATAGTTGGGTTCTGTATTTCTGGTACAGGCCTAAAAAGAAAGAATCTGGGAATGCGTCTGACTGTAACTAGTAGAATTAAGTCGCTCGCCTCTGCAGAGGTGCCCTGGCTGTGTGTAACCAGCACACTGAGGTTCAGGGCTCACTCACGTTGCCGAGGTGAGCTGGATGCAGCAAGCTGTGCCTGGCGTGGGCAGAGCACTGGTTGCAGCTGGTATGCGCTGATGTGGAGAGTCAGGTAGAGCTCCCTGTGATGTGCCACACTAGCTCTCAGCAGAGGCTGATGCATCAGTGTTGTCCCTGTGTCTCTGATGTGCCAGCTGTTCCCATTCTGTCCTGTTCAGAGCAGGTCTAGATCAGTTCTAAGATGTATTTAATTTTTTTTTTTTAAATTAAAATCGGTGTCTCTTGAGTTTCAAGGCTGAAAAATTAGGCCTGATTGAACAGTATTCAAACATTTGACCAAAACCTGTGTTTAGCCAGCAAGGTGTTTTGTTATTTTTTCTAATTACCTCCAAATACATTGTTTGGTAAGAATCAGCAAAACGACCTGAGATGAACCTTCAGATTACAATCTGTTCATGTCAGCTGTTGAGAGTGTCAAGTCCGTAGCTCTAGGTTGCAGGAGTATGACTGGAGCACATGCTGATCTTCAGAAATTCTACAACATTTTTTGCAAGCCGTATATAAGCGGGTAACTCATTTTGTTATTGCTTCAGTGTCACAAATGCCATGCAATCTGCTAGTCTGTCTGTTAAAATACTCTGCAATCTGTGTCCCACAGTGATCTAGATATTTTCATTAACTTGAACTTTGGCATGGAAGAAAAATGCATACAGTGAATAGGGGAATTTAAAGAACATTTTTCCAGGGCAAACAAACCATGTCAGGTGACATCTGGTGACTAATGAGAGTGATAATTAAGTTCACATAAACATCATGGACAAACTACACTTTTACATCAGAGGTACTTTTGTTAGCAGTTACTGAGGGTAGAATAGCATCACTTCACCAGGGCTGTTTCAGATCGTGCACTTTTATCTCAGAATTATTTTCTTCTAAAATTTTGCAGGACTGAAAAGAACTTGTGTCATAACTTTTTATGCTGAGCACCAACTTCTGTACATCAGAGCGAGCCATCTTCTATCAGGTTCCTTTGATCCTTAGTGTGACATGAATAGTTTTTGGCAGACTACAGATGCTCCCTGGAATCTCACAAGTGTATAAACTGAGGGAGATATCTCTAAGGATTGGCCACCTGGAGCTTTCAGCCATAACACTGTGGTGAAATGAATATAACCGTTTTATGTACACTGGCTATATATAATACTCCTTTCTGCTGGGTATCCATAGGCTGATCTAAAGCCATCTGATGTTAATGGGAATCTTGCATTGATTTCTGCATTTTTTGGATTGGGCTGTAAGTAACGAAGTTGCAGGCACTGCGAATGTGAATAACAATATTGTAGCTATGGCTGAGGAGCTGGCATATTTGTTTGGCAGCTTAGGAAAATTATATGTGGGTGGCATTGGGTAGCAAGGAGGGTCTCTGCTTTCCATAATACTGAATAGAGCTCCGGTGTAACAGGGTTGTGTTTGATTACTGGTAGCTAGCTACTGTAATGATCTTTGATATCCAGCCAGAGTCAGTGATGACTTATTGTGAAACTCTGATCATTTCTTAAATTAATGGGTTTGAATTGGAGAGAGAAGATACTGCTTTAATTTGATTATTTATAATGGTATCTCTAACTTCATTTTAAAGGTGAGTAAGAGCTAAATGAGAAACTACATAACAGTAGAATGTACACCTCATTTCCAAACATTGAATTAATGCTTGGGACCATAAATATGGGCATAGATGTGATAGCTGTGTTTCTTGAAATGCTAGGTAATCATTTTGTTCCTCTTCAGCATGTGAACTCCAACTTTTAAAAAGTAACAAGAATCCTGACTGGTTTGAGTTGGGACATTACCAAGGTCATAAACACAGGAAAAATTGATTGCAATTGTTTGGGTAATGGAAAATTCAGCGTAGATGGTGGTTATGGTGGAACGCTAATCTTTGAATTTGTGACAAGACAGGGATGAAGTGAAAAGTCTGGGCACAGAACTTTGTTTATCTTAAAAAACTCAGATGAGAAGGATTAAACACAGAAAAGCCATCGTCTGCCCTACGCTTCGGTGCTAGACCAAAGTTTTCAGAAGGTATTTTTGCAAGTAACATTTTCAGTGGGGTTGAAATGAGATGTGATGCCAGAAAAATTTTTAGTCCAGTTAACAGGTTATTCTGCTGCTGCAGGATGCTGCAACAGTGAAGCGGGACGGGTAGGAGTTACCGAGGCAAGCCTGGAGTTGAGTGTACTTAATGGTTTGAGTAGGCCACAAAGGTTACTCTTGTGTGCATGGTGTGTTTGGATTTGTGTACTCTGCAACAGTATCCCTTGGTTCTGTAATTAGGTGCCATGCAGGTCTACTAATCCGTAAGAGCAAAGAAATTGCTGTGTTTAGCATAATCCCAGATACCACTGTGAGAGAGTTTATTAACTGCTCACAGTTGCCAGCTGAGATTAAGCCAATTCACAGCCATCCAGGTTAGGCCTGCAAGTGGATTCATGTCAGCTAAGTTTCTTCTGGAATGTCCTACACAGGAAAAAATGGCATAATTCCACAGACAACACCTGGTACTGTGAAGATCTGTCATTAAAACATTTAGGGTCTCTGTGCATCTTCTCTGAGAGAAGTATTGTTAAGCAACTCTATTTGTTGAACTGAGACCTAGTTATTTATTCGGTGATCTTTGGCATGCCCCAATCTGCATGTAGACTGATAAAGCAGACTTGTTCTTTCTGGTTCAGCCTCTGCTTATTTGGCTTCTCTTGTGTGATAGGGAATACAATAAAGTATGAATTCAAGGGAACTTTCTAACTGCTGAACAAAACCCGTTTATGTAAAGCATCTAAAAATGATGTGCACGTTCTTCAGCTCCTTACACTTACCTCTTTTTATGCTCCTGTGACTCTACTCATCAGTGCTTTCAAACCAGGGTAGCACAACTGAGCAGAGAACTATAACCAAATCCTGCTTTTGTGTTTGGTCATTATGGAGCTCTGTCAGTAATCTCGTATGTTTAGGAATAAAATGCCAGAACTGCACACAAGAAACAGACAAGAATCAAAAAGAAGTTGGATGTACTGGAGACATTTGATGAAATTATGAGAAGAAAAGTAGATATTGAGAGATTGTTCTGAAAAAAAGCTGTAAGACTGTTTTCTGAAGGGTGAAGTATAATATAACCTTATTCCGAGAGCTGATTACCTACAGAAGATGGTAAGCAAGATCATTCACTTTAGGTTTCATCATAATTTGCTGCAGCGGCAGAACATTGCGGCAAGGAGAGCCAACTGCTTTTTTCCCCTGCAGATTCTATGGGCAATATTCTGCTCATCGTATCTTAAAGAAAAGCAGCGTCACCCTACCCGCAGCACGTCGCTGGGGGCATGCATTGTGCTGTGCGTTAGGAGGGCTGCCGAGCAGGTATAACAGCAGCACTGCTGCCACCACGTCTGCACACCGTGTCTGCCCCGTGGGTTCTCCGGGGTTGTTCCTCTGTGGCACGATGGAGAGGCAGGAAGACTCCGTCTGACGGAGGGGGCAGACTGCGGGGCCGCAGGGCAATTCCTGGTGAAGTCTTTACCCTGTGTGAGCCCTCCGGCAAGCAACAGGTGTGTGTGTTTGGATCAGATGTTCTTGCAAGCTTGGGCTGCTTTCCTTACCTTGCGTACTAAAACCATGAGGCTCACAGAATACAGCCTGTACCATTGCTGATGTAAAGCTGTTGATTTTTCTCTGGGAGGAAATCCTGTGCAGAGTGCAGCCTTGGAGCATACTGGCAGTGGAGCGACTCAAATCCTCAGAAAAAACAGCCTTCTACTGGAACAAACCAGAGGCAGGCTTGGCAGGTGGTCTGATTATGTTTGCTCAGCCAGTTCAACAGTATTTGCTGGACAAAAGAAAGGCATCAGGTGATACAGAAAGTCCCAAACAAAGCTCCAGACGAATACAGACATGACCAGACTTTCTCATCTGTTGCATATCTGTGAAAGTGAGGAAAACTTATGGCTGAAGGAGAAGGCACAAGAGCCAGAAGGCGTATCTCTTCTGTTGATTCTTGTATGGGAGGCTACTAAACACAACACTACTGAGAATTTGGATTTCTTGTGTTCTTTTCTAGTACTTCAAACTGTTTTCCATTGTGACAAAAGAGTTAAAACCATGTGGGGTAAATTCTTGTAACCCCTCTTCTTGCTCGCTCATTTTGGCCTGCACCTTTTCGGGTTGCCATCCCTGTATGCAGTGCTAGCTATCGTGCAAATGCAATTTTGACATGGCACTGCAATCATAGTCAAGACGGCGGTGGAAGGAGGATGGCTGTTATAGATTGCGATTTTTAAATTTGAAACTGTTTAGGCATCCAAATGTACGTGTGTAGAACTTCTGTGGAATGAAAGGCTCCAAAGGAGCACGAGCAGACCGTTTCTAGATAGGAATTTAGGCAAGCATTACACAACATGGTGTAAATAATATAGATTAACATTACGCACAGAAGGTACCTGAATAGGTTAGATGTATTTCATGGGGCAACATGCATGTTCCATTTTCTCCCTCCTAACTTCTCTGTAAGTGAGGAAGACGTTCCAAGTTTCTGAAAGATTTGGAGTATCTTTCACTTTTTTATGGTGCATAAAACCTTATGGTAAAAAAATGTTAATCTTGCTCTAACACATGTAATCCTGTAATTTAAAATCTATCTCACACTGCAAAGGCACAGAGGGGACAGAATAATCGCACATAGGTAACCTTAATTCTGGCACTTTCTCATTTTTCATTGCTTGACTCTTCAACCTTCATGATCTTTTGACATAGATTTTCCCTTTTTTTTTTTTTTTAAATGTGGATATAAGAAGATTATGAAATGAATGTAAGACTGATTAAAACAAGTTTAGAACTTCCAGCTCAAAGATCAAACAATCAAGCCTCAATGTTTTTCATACTGTAACTTGTAGTGAAAGTGTCTAATAGAAAGTTCAGACATAATGAAGGTTTTGCTTACATTCAGAGTTGGATAAATAGTTGGCAGTGCTTCAGTTCTACATGTTGCAAATAGTAAGAATCAGACTTTAAAAAAAAAAAATCAATAAATAATAGATAATCTTAGGTCAATATGTGAAACCTGGGCAGCCCTACAGGAAAAGAGGTCTCTAGCAGTTGGTGTAGTCATCACAACGTTGACTTGGTGCAGCTGCAGAAGAGTTGTGTTACCAGTTTGCAAGTTACCTTCACTGATGGCAAGTGTTTTAAGAACTTTCTTTTCGTGTAAAAAGGGATTTTTTTTAGTATGTGCTATTTAATTTTCCGCTATTCCGATGTGATGGGTTTAAACTAGCTCCCGAGCTTTAGTGCTGGGTGACAAATTTTTATGTCTTGTTTAAAATATTTCTTAATAAATGGGTAGATGGAAATAGGTCATTAGAGTAAGGGTGAAAGGTTTCTGGAGGAATCCCACAGCGAATAATGCAAAAACTTGTATTGATTTCACTGGGGCCCAAGATTTTTATCCAGAAAATAATAAGTGCACATTATTGGCATTGGCATAGTTACTCCAGTTTCATGATAAGATCTATGATCTAAGAATTCTATGATTCTAAGATCTTGAAACTTGCAGAAAAATTTGCTTTTCTCTTTCATGCGGATATTTTAGTTAATACAATGGCAGCATTCTGAAGATAGAGGTGTGAAGGCATGGGTAATTCTGGCAGTATGACAAGATAAGAAGTATTTAGAATGATGTCAGCAACTTAAAATATACAAAATGAACTGAAAGAGCCTCTTAATCAGAAGAGTAACAAAAAAAATCATATAAAAATAATTAGGGGAGTAAAATTTTAGATTAGCCTAGAGTGATTCTAGCATCGATTGAATCAGTTTTTGGAACGAAGCTTTGATTTCTTTCTCAGGGCTGGATTTGCCAGCATAGCTTCTCTTTGGTGCATTTCTTTGTGAATCTAAATGGATGGGCAGGTTGCATATTATTCATCAACAGTATTTTTGGAAATGTATGGCACCATATTGGTATCTCTGCAGGGCTTGGGCTGACTGAATGATTGAAGATGAATTTAAAATATTAGAGTGGAATAGTCAGATAAATTTTTTAAAAACCATACAAGGTAACTGATGTTTTTATTGCACAGCACATTTTATGGCTTATTAAAACAGTCTCTGTGAAGACACAGTAGACAAGAACCAATTGGCTTTAATAAAAGTAAGGATAATTTCTAAGGGTCTGATTGGGGAAAATGCGTTGGTTCCAATTGCAATTCTGCCTCCAGTCCCAGAACTAATATTTAAGGCTTGTGTTGAAACAATCATGATATTGAAATCAACGGGGCTTTGCCATTGTTTTGAGTTATTCTAGGATATCACCACAATTATTATTTGCAGATGCTGACATGCCAATTGTACCTGCATGCACAATTATCAGCCGTAATCATGGTAGTTGCACATGCTTGCCCTCATCATTTGTCAATTAACACTTGTTGGAGAAGAACAGATTAAACTCATACCTTTATTTCAGTCTTTACGTAAATTCAAATCTAGAATAAAGGTGGTAACTACTGGAAAAATGGCAGTTTGCTGGGAAGTGCTGGGAACTGGAAAGTCACATAGCAAGCCTGTTGTGCAGACTAAGTATCCGTCACTTGGAAATAGGGAGAACAGAGGAGATGTAAAATGAGGAAGTAATAAAAAGAGCGTGGGAATAACTTCGGAACTGAAAAACATCGAACTGATCCTTTTCAGTGAGGGGTGGAGCACAGCTGCTGGATCCTGTGAAGTTTTGCAGTGAGAGTTTGAACCATTCCTTTTCCCTGCCTCGATGCGTGCTCTTGCCTGTTCCTCTACCTAAGTGGTATTTGCTTTATGTGCTCTCCTCCTGGGGTAGCGCCCCTGCACTTGAAAACGCCAGCCTGGTCTCTGCTGCGCCCTTCCCCTGGAGCTAGTAGCAAAGCAGCAAGGTCAGAGGAAGAGGCAGTTTGGCTTCCCCTATGCCCACCGTAGCTGAGGTGAAACCTAAGTGACATCCTTACAGCCCAGGTAGACATTTGACTTCTCAGCAGGATTGCAAGTGGATATGGTGGGTCTTCAAAGCGACAAGTGTTGTGTAAGGGTCCTGTAGCATAGCATTAACTGAGAAGATCAAAGTCTTTATCTGACTTGCAACCCAGATAAAAATTGTGATCCTACGTGCCTCTGTCTTCTGGCATGAACAGCTCAGCATCGCCATTGATGTCCTCTCATGCCAAATTGTCCTCCTATCCAGCTTTTATATAAGTTTTGTTCAGGTGGAATGAATTTTCCGGAGGTCTATCTTCTGGAGTATTTAGGCACAAGTTCTGGCACACCGTCACTGGGAGGTGACTGGGCCCATTCAGTCCGATGTTGTGTTAACTCTGAAGCGCTGAGAGGATATGTGTGCAGTCAGCTTCTCATGAGCTTCATTTGCATCGTCTCTGTTGTCCTGTTAAAACTGCGCAACCTTACTGTTGCTGTACTGTGTAGTTCACAGTGTCATCACCTTTCTGAGAATGGTGATGAAAATAAGGCCTTGTGTACGTATGGCATAATATTATTTCTGTGCACGCGTAAGCTTTTAGGAATGCATTTCTGAGCAGGATTGACACATTGATGTTTCAAGAACATTGAAGAGTTGCTGCCTTCCTGACCCTAATAAATATTTGTCCAACTATGAATCTATTGAATGCCATTCAAGAAAGATGAGCTAAAACTTCCCAAATATCAGATAATTCTAGGAACATTTTAAGTGAGAAAAAAAAAGTTACTTTTTTCCATTCATGAAGGCCTGCGTTGCTAGGTATTCTCTTAACTGAAAAAGAGATCTTTCTTTCAAAGCGACTTATTCTTGCTGCTGCTGTGTCCAGAGCTTGATTTTAGAACATTCATCAACTAAACAGCTCTTCAAAGCATTGTCATTTTAAAAAAGCTGAACTCATCCAGCGCTGCGTGAACTAATCACCCATGAAAACCCAGTTGTGATTCAGGTTCAGTTAACAGTAGGTGTAGCCTGTTAATGGAATATTAAGCCCTCATAGTTGAAGTATAACCTATAATAACTTTGTCCTTTAGCATACAGATGTTAGCAGTAGTTTTCCAGTGTCCAGTGGATTAATTTATGTAGGTTTTATGCTTTTGTTTTCAACTTTTGGCTCATAAAAATTATTAAGAAAAAAAGCTTAGAGTCAGCGACATGCTATTTAGGCAATTTGGATTGAATTCAGCTCAACTCAGCAGAGGTGCAGAAGATGAAGAACTGTATACTTTATAATTACTGTGTATGAAGATGCCAGATTGTAGAATCTCTACAGGTAATTGTGAGATTGCTATAAAGACATCACATTTGCCTGCAGAGATTTCCCAGTCTGCGACTTTTATCCAAGTTGAAGAAGAGAGAGAAATATTTTCTTTCTACCAGTCCATGTAATACTTTAAACTGAATTTCGAGTAAGATGCAGAAGGTTTTGTTGTTGAAAGACCAGATGTCACTCCTTAGAAGTTTTCAAGATGACTAGATAACTATATAGATAATAATTAAACTGTTGTTTGGTTCCGACACTCTACATTCAGTCTGTGCGGATCCCCGTCTTCCAAAGGTTCCGTTTCGGATGCCTCACAATCACCTGGGACTTGATCTGGCTGAAACTGAGAACACCACCCTTCCTCTAAATTTCTGTGAAGGAGTACTTCATGCCCCTGACGCTACTACTTTTTTTGGTCTCTACTAGAGCAACTGTAGTTTTCCCCTTTCCTTCTCAACATCCATTCTGTTTGTAATCAAATGGCAGTGATTTCTTTTCTGTAAACTTTTCTCTCTGTCCTTTTTTTTGGCTAGTTGTTGGTGTTCAGAAAGAAAGGAGAGAAAATTTTTAGAGTCTCTTCCAGTCATCGTCACCACTCCTTTGATTGCTGCAGCCACATGGAGGTTCTTTGGTACTAACCTTCTCTCCCCTTCAGCCGATGTAATTCTTGCCTCATTTATGACTCTCCCATTTGTTATGTCTTGTTGTGCATTTTTACATTTAAATTGGGCATTCTTTGAGGCACAGATTATGAATAGACTTGTACTGTGCGGGTGTTTAAAAAAAAGAAAAAAAACCACAAACAAACGAGGGTAGATTAATTGTGGACTATATAGTTTCTAACACTTATGCTAATTTCAAACAGTAAGCGCAAGAAATAAAAGGAAAAAACCCCCTACTTTAACCTACTTTAATACTCTTTTTGTGAGCAGCAAAGGAGGCTATCAAAACCTCAGATTAATTTACTCAGTTCTGGTGCGGAGCTTTCATTTTAAGAGATTTATTTTTGCCAATGCTAAGTGATCCAAAGAATTGGAAGGATGAGGAACAGATCTGTGGTGTCTTTTGCTGTGAAAAATCTTTAATGTGCTTTAGAAGGAGACTAAAGGCCACTATTTATTTCCCTTTGTCTTTTGGAAGTGAAAGGATGTTTTGTACCGAATTCTTGAAAAATCCATGCAAAAAAGTCTCCGTAAGATGTGACTCACAGTGACTGCTTTTACAGTGTAAACAAATGAAAACCAGCTTGTGTCCTTGCTAAGCAGATTATCAGGAGAGGTTGAAAAGGTTCTTTCTAGAGAACAACTCATTCTTGTAATTTTTTGTAATGCTAGCGGAGCACTAGGAAAGTGGAAATGAACACACAGAGCCACATTCTCCCCTCACCACACCCTTCAGTATCAGAGAAACCAGATTGTATTTCGTAGAAAGAAATTGAGGTTATGGAACACCTCAGTTTCACCGCGACTTTTGCGTGTTTATTCTTTGCGTTCAGCCTGTTAGTCAGCTTGTCCTGTCTGTTCTGGCTCTGCACGTGTGCTGCCCCCCTGACAGCTGCTGCGGAGGCTTTGCGCAGTTCACGGAGATGCATCGTACCTGCTCCGTGGTTCCTTTCGGCGCAGCAACTTTTAATATAGCCAGTATTAATTTTTGTAGAGTGAGCGAATGAATAAAAGAGGGAAAAACTCTCCTAAATATCAGAATGAAACCTTGCTTCTGTTGCTGCTTTTGACAGCTCTGCACTGACTGCCTGGGATCTAGGATTTGACTCGCCCAGTTTAAAACAAACAGACAAAACCCAACTGACAAAACCTGCAAAACGCCCCCGTTAAATTATTCCGTCTATTCTACAAACTAATGAGTATAGTCAGCCAAATTCCATTTTAAAGGGAAATGAAAATTTGGACTGAAAACTGTGATGCTGTGTTTCAAGACAATGAAATTAACTATTGTGCATCTCTGAAAAAAACTATAATGAGCCGGGAGACCAATCTGTTGCTGCATCCCTTTGTTTCCCTTTGATGGAAGAAAAAAAAAATCACCTTTTTGTATGCTGATTCACTTGTAAGCACAAAGAATAACTTCCTCCTCAGGCTCTGAAACTTTCTGATGTTATAGTTAATTAATAACATTAGGATTTGCCACCTAGTGACTTGAGGGTGTTGCGTTAGAAAAATCATCATCCTAAAAGTGCGAAAGACAATAGGTTTGCATGCATTTAATGGCGAGTCACTATTGATGGGTTGGTTTTGGTATCTTTAGTATTATTATGTTTCGGTTTATGTTGTAAAATGCCTGTTCTTCTGTCATTCTACTCAGATGTACCTCTGGCGGCGAGGAAAATAGAAACTTCCATAGGGCTTAGCTGGTGCACTGACTGTTATTTCCCGATGATCTACAACAATGGTTATTCGGTAACAGCTGGGCCATGTCTTCTTTAGACAAAGCCACCGTGGGGCTGAAACCTCCCATTGCTGAAGCATAACCGTTTCCCTGGTAACGGTTAACTAGCACGTGTTTTATTGTTTCAAACTGCTTTCCTAGGGTATTTGCAGGTGGTAGAAGATGCTTTCTTAAAGAGGGGTCATAACCCCATGAACTTTCAGATGTCGCAACAAATTGGGGGACAAAAACATTTTTTTTCTTTCAAATGGATTAAGTAAATCTTATTATATAGCCTTTAGGAGACAGATGTAACTCACAGTTTGATTTTTAGCATTATATCCAGATGCTGATACAAGCATTTCTGCTGTCAAAATTTTGTTTTCGGAATGTGAATTAAGACCATATTCCAATAAGAAGATTTCAAATAAACACAGCGAGAATGTGCAGACATTAAGATTACTGTGACTTTCTTTTGTCTTGGGTTTATTTTAGCTGTGGTTTGTTTGCCTGTATGTGTTTCTTTTGAATTTGATATTTCAGTGATTTATCTTAAAAATGCACTTGGATCTACCAGAATTCTTAGGTTGGTCTGATAGATCTCGGGATAAATACAGAATTATCCGTGAACACGTAAAGGATGGTGACCATGAAAAAATAACTTGCTTGGTATTTTAAGTTGGAAAGTATAGACGTATACTTACGACGCACACATACATGCCGAGTATGCGTTTGTATGCGTATCAGTAAGTAGGGAAGCAGAATTTTGTAAATAGGAATTACATCCTCATTTTTTCCTATACCAAAATTAAAAGTGCCTTAAAAATGTACTTATTGCATTCATCCAAAAAAATGTTCTGTGGTACACAGGAATGTTGCGTGTTACAGAGTTGTTTGTTAAGAGGAGACAGTCCCAGCACAAAAGAATGACAAGAAGTAACATGTGACATAGAATAGAAATGTGGTTAGATTTTAATAAATTCAGCAAAATCCATTCATAATCCAGTGGGATGAAGAGAGAGCTCCCTCTCCTGTCTGTTTGATAAAATTTATAGAAGCTATTTGCATGTTTACTTTGATGAAGGTATAAATAAGAATAATGTTTAAATGACATTCTGTGAAGCTTGTCATAAAGGCTTGTATTCATCTCTTTGAAACGCGTGAGCGGTGATTAAGTCTGACTCTATCCTTTTTTTGAGACACTCTGAAATTATTGTTGTGTTGGCAGCGTGAAGTCGGTTTTGAAAAAGGTACTACGTAAGAGTAGCCGTCCTGTTTTGTACCGCGTGCTCTGAACTAGGCACGAAACAAAGCTTCCCAAGCTCACACAAGAATCTGTCCCAATTTTAATGAAATTAACTCTCAACCCCGTGGGCAGGTTCAAGCCCCCAGGATCACGGTTAATAATTAATTTTTTGGTTTATTTTTTGGTATCTGGAGAACAATGAAGGTATTCGGGGCCTTCATTCGTGGAATTTATTTAATGTCACATTTTATAGATACAGTTTTCTCAAAGGTACGGAAGTGGTAGGTGTTCCTAGGCCAGCCCATCTGCTCCCTTTGTTAGAAAACGCATACCTAACTGGTAGCTTAGATACCCCTGGGCCGTGTGCCTTAGCTGTATCCCGGGCAGATGTGGAGAGAGTGAGGACAAAGTTTCTGCTGCTCGCAGCTGAGCGATTCCCAACCGTTTACAACAGATACGTAGCAGTGAAGAATTAGAGGCTACTGGTGACTGAATCATGTCATCAGAAGAAAGCAAACAAGTCATTTTAATACCTGGCTGAAAGTAGTAGGTCATTTACTGAAATGCAAGTGTGAATATGACTGCATTTTCTAGGACTGATAGTCTTTGTGGCTCTTTATTAAACAAATGCTGCTTTTTCAGTGTGTAATGGATTTTTTCAGTGAAATTTGGGCTTTCATGTAAAAGTAGCCAGCGTGACTTGGTTGCTAGCTCTTGTTTTATTTGTAGTCTTAATGCAGGTTCCCTCCTGCATCTGTCCATGAAAGTGTCTTTGCTTGTCTTCTCTCTGTTCCACATCACGTCTTTGCTACAGACACTGGTTTTTATATAGGTTGCTCAGTCCTTTTGGTGGACATCTCATGATCGCGAGAATCACTCATCACTAGCTCACGTATACGTCTGCGGGATTAAACTCAAAGGTCAATCTGGTAAGTAACCACAGGACCGGACAACGTGTCCCTGCCCCGAGCCGTAACTCTCTGGCAAAGTCCCTCTCTGGGACCTGCCTTGGAACAGGGGAGAGGGCAGGAAAACGGCTCCTGGGCCAGGGCTCCTTGTGCCGTGCAGAGCACAGAGCAATTCGACCGAGCCTAAGGGAGTTCCAGTCAGCTCCTGGAGGAGACTGTAGGGAGCTGCGGGGAGCTCAGTACCTGGCTGTATTGAGCCCAGGTGACAGAAGGAAAATTGCCTGTTCCCTGGGATGGCTGTGTAGGTCCTTGGGTTTGTGCTGAATAAGGGAATGGGAATCACAGCTTCTGCAAGGATACTTCATATATGCCCTGAAGTAATGGGTGAGAACACTGTTCTTTTTTTTACATATGTTCCAGAAATATATTGCTTAATGATTTCCTTCACTCGGGCTCATGACTGAACTGCATGAAAACTAAATCGAACTGAATTTTTGGACAGGTACGTTTCCTGTCATGATCTCTACATAGTATGTTAGCAGACATTTGAATTGGGGAATGGAATCTCATCTGAGGCAAGATAAGGTAGGGAGAAAAGCAACAGGTTGTACACTCAGCCTATTCCCCCCTCCCTTTTGTGAGGAGGGGGCTTAAATAAATCAGTACTTAAATAAATTAGCCACATTTCAGGCCAGAATTTTTGCTTTAGTGTGAAGATTGAAAGACTTAGCCTCATTATTCATTGCCTTACTCAAAGCAAATTTTTAATATACAAACCAGGTAAAAACATTCTGAAACACAGACTGCCTCATACAAAATGCCCTGAGCTATGTTCTTCAGGAGCATCACATTGGTTATGGCTTAACCTTAAGATCAACGTGATATTAATTAATACGTAATTATAATGAGAGAATTTTTGACCACACACTTGTTCTGCTGCAGGTTATCTGGCAGCAGAGTAACCAGAATTAATAATCGGTCTGTAGTCACACTGCTGTGCATGTCTGTGATTCTGTTTCACTGTAAATCAGGATTGCTTCCTTCTCCTTCCCCATTTAGTACCAAACTAGTTTTAAGTCTTTTATAAAACAACTTTGAATCCAGACACAGCAATGAATCCACATTGAATTAATTATATTCTATAAACTTCAGAACTCAGTTAAATCGCTTCATTTTTCATAGTTCTGAATAAAAAACAAACGAGGCAATGACAGAGGCTTGAGTGTTGGCAATAAAAATGTTGTATTTTGCTGTATAATTACTATCTCATTAATTCTAACTGTTGAAGAGCAGCTGCTAACTGTTGGTACCGGTTTACTTTACGACTAAAACGATGTTCTTGTTTAACAAATGAATTGACATTATTTTCGGGAAGAAAGCATTAAGAATATTTACAGTGCTATAGCAATGATTAATAACAGTGCCTGCCACATATTCACAGTAACACTACATTTACCAGCAAGCTCTCCCCACCCCCAAATTTAAAAGTCCAGACTTACCAGTAAACATGGGTACAAGCTGTTAACCTTTTGTTTGTATTTCTCCAGACTTCAGCATTGCTTTCAGGTCTGCTCACTAACATTTGGAGTCACTTTAGATACTTCTGTACTGGGATAGATGCTGACTGGTGTGAGCTTGGAAATGGCTTAAAAAGAAAAGCCTGGTAAATGCTGCTTTACTCTCAGACCTTTCTGCCTTTACTCAGAGTTTACCACAGTTACTTTGCTAAAGTGATCCTCAGACTGGGGCAGTAATCTAAGAGAAGATTAATTTTTCACTGACTGCGAAAGAAGGCGACCGGAGAGGAAGAGTTCTCTCCTTGCTCTCAAATCCCCTCTGAGGTCCCCAAACCGCAGCGCTGACACTAGCATGGGGGCACAACTTCCCAGAGTCAGGCCTACTGTGCCGCTGGCTGCTCCCGGGATGTCAGCTTCCAAGTTGTTTCTTAAATAGAAAAGCATGCATCTGCTCCTCAGAAGTTTCGGAAGCACCAGAAAGATAGCTGAGAATTACAAGTAAAATACAAGTTTTCTATAGGAAACAGCCTGGCAGTCCACACTTTGTTATTCACTTGATAAGCAGAGTCTTTTTGACAGTCCTAACCTTCTAAACTATAGGTCCTGCTGAGCCCAGCATGAGTCAAACGCTGGGTACCATCTGTCAGAGCTTTAGTGGGTTTTTTTTTTTCCCCTCTCTCCTCTTTTACTACAATCTGCTAAGAGGGGTGCGGAATAGAAGTTGCTTTTCTACACTTAAATGAGAAAGTAGGGAAATTCAATAAGAAGCATTAAAGAAATCCTGCTGTTCCCCAAAAACTCGGTAGGCACTGGGCAGGAGAACAAATTATTCTGTGTTCCTAAAGATTTGAAGAAGAAGTATATAATATGCCTCAGGAATTGGGGAAAAAATCTGAAACCCCAAACTGAAAAGATCGTTTTGAAAAACTAAGTTGTATGAACCGTAGTATTAGCAAGAGTTTTGCAGTGATGCACAATTCAGAGGTTTCAGCTGTTTTCCTAAAGAAACACTCTTAAAGGATATTCCAAATTTCCCATTGATGGACATTTAATAAGAGGAGCTGGCAGAGAAGAAATGGCCCCCTGCTGCATTGTAAAAGAATTACCAAGGGGGCATTTTTATGTCTCATTAGTTTACATTCAGCCCTAAATCGGCACCTGTTCTGAACTTGGTCAAAATTTGCTGGAACTTTAGAGACACAAATGAGTATTTCCCTTTAACATGTTACTAACAATTCATCAAAACAGAGGGCTTTGCGGGTTATTACAGACATACATGCACACGTGGAAATAAGAATATAAGACAAGAAACGTCCCGATTTTCCAGTGCTGAGGGCCGTGTGAGAAGATGTATCTGCAGTTACCTGTACGGCTCTGCAAGTGTGGTCGCCACGTCTGCATGGTGCAGCCAGGTATCCACACATCCTACCTGCACAAATGGCTATTTTAGAGTCAGATTCCTAAGAACCACAGCAATTGCTAATACTTAGGAGAAAGGAGTGGAAAATTGTTTCATGTCATTGATTTTTGAGCTGGTTGTCTACCAGCCTGTGTCTTTTAGAGCAGCCATGGGACGGAGGTCATTTCGTGTTGGACACTGCAGTGTCAGCTATGTTACCTCCATACCAGTAACACAACCCTGTATGTCACAGCCATTCCTAATAGGGACGTTTAGTGGCTTTCTTGTCTTTTCTCCCACTACTGTATAAACTGAAGGAGATGTTTTGCCTCCGAGAAGCTGGCTCTGTGACTCCAGCTGGACATTTGTGTCGGCAGTGCTCAGTTTTCACATGAAATGATTGTAATCAACCATAGAAAGTGAGCGCATAATTGTGCATGAATTTTTGTTCAAGGTGTGAATTTTAGAAGGCAGAAACTCTTAAATCTAGGTCTCCTTTTACTGTATTATGTTGTTCTACCTCTACTGACTGGCGTCACATTATTTCAATTTGTGTTTATTTAGCAGAAGAGATATGTGGCTAACTGTAAGCATAGATTGAAAAAGTTCTCATGCAATTTTATTGTCCCCTTACAGTTTCTTTAGTCACAGCAATTCTAGATTGCCATTTTAGAAGGTCAGCAGCGTGATTTTAATGAGCGTTTGATTCTGGTCTCATTGCAATTTTATACTCATGCAATTTTGCTTAATACACTGGCAAGCGCTCAGGCTGGCGACACAGGCGGGGAGGTGGTCAGCAAGATTCAGAACTCGGGTGTTCACTTTGTCTCTTCTTGTGTTAAGGGTGATTAAAACACACCCTTTGCACGCAAACAAGTAGTCTACAAAACACTGATGTGGTGTGTGTCAGAAGCAGCTTACATAAAGAAATTACTTTAAGGGCTTATGTGTGGGCAGATGTACCTGTAGATGGTGTTGTCTTTGGATGCCAACTATTACGTAGGATTTGAACAATAGCACATGGTGATGTCATGACTTGCCTAATACTAGGAGGCTAGCGCAGTTGTATGTAAAGTACATAAATTTACAGATTCCTTCCCACCATTATTATCATTGTCCTTGCCTGTGTTTGTTGTGGTAATACACAAGGACAAACCAGAGCTGAATCCCTTTGTCCCTAGCGCTGGGTGAACACTGGTCGGTAGAAAGCCCTTTTCCTGAGGGGCTTCAGCCTAAGCAGGCAGGGCACACGGAGAGCAGAAAAGGAAGGGGAGGAGAGAGAACACAATACAGACAGCGAGCAATGTGTTACCAAAAATGTCCGGTCAAAGCTGATGTTGTTAATGATGTATGTTGTTGTTATCTCACCATTAATCTGTATTTTTTGCAAGTGATGGAGTGCAAAGACTGTGTTTTCCCATCATGTTATACTGCTGTGTTAGCATAGCGATACTATGATTAGAGTTTGATTCTATGGCTTCTTCCTCTCTTCAATCGCTTCCTAAGCAACATTTACATTTATGTATTTCCTTTTGCCATGAACATCTTTGATTAAATGCACTATATGCTGGATTGTATGTCTAATCACAGAAGTGCTTTAGGCCATGTCTCTTACAGAAGGAGCCTTACTAGTTGTTTAACTGGGAGAGAGTATAACATCTGACAAGATCTGCTTTTAAAGATGGATTGTGAGAGAGAAACAAAACGTCTCCAGGTAGATAGCTATTTCAGAGGTGGTGAGCAAAAGCAATAGCTTTTTTTTTCCCCCCTCCACATGCACCGCAGCTGCAATAAACCGGAGCACCTGTCCTTTGCATACTCCTGCTGGTTTGTGCTGTTTGTATCTGCTGCCAGTAGGGTCCCAGGGGAGATACAGGAGCTTTTTTAATGGAACAAGAAAAGCTGGGAGTGCATAAGATGTGCACTTTCACAGCAGTTGTCTCTCTCTTCTTAAAATGACCACAGTTAGGAGGTCAATTCACATTCTTTTGATGTAATTAATAAAACTGCATGAGAATTAGTTACACTTCAGCATGCCAGACTGCATTTGTAAGAAAGAAGAGCTTTTCTAGTTAAGTTACTGTACTTTGTGATTATCACATTATTCAACTCGTAAAAATTTGCGTTAGTATTTTGAAGCATATAAACCAGTGCAACAGTCACTCTGGGATATCTGGTATTTTGTGGATATTTAGTAAGTGGCATTTACTTTAATAAGCTAACGTTTATATTCCATCAGGATTACTAGAAGGCGTGTATGAAGTGCTGTTCATTTTCCTCTCTTGGCAGACCAAAGAGACTTTAATTTAAAATAGTTATTTAAAACAGTGGCTTGTGTTGGTAAAAAGGATGACATGCAAAACACAGAATGTTTTTATTCCGTCTTGTATCTCAGGTGATACAAATACTGTTGTGTCTAACATTATGTCTGAACTAACGAAAAATTCGTAAATAGATATGGTTTTAAAAACAGCTTATTCTTTCCTTTGTTACATGAGAAAACTTTCTATACTGCCGTTGCTCTGTAAGGTCTTACAAACTTACTAGCTCAAATGATTGCTTTGACACAGTCAGTTTTGGTTTGATATAGATTGAGCCAGCCTACAAATATAAGGTTAAAGCACATAATTTCTAATGAAAGTCTGCACTATTTGGAAACTATATACTCATAGCAAAACAAAGCAAACAACTGCATCAAAATGGTAGTACTTTATAGAGATGCTAGGATGGTTATGGGGTAGAAGCACCCCATTTCTATGTTTTCAGTGTCATAAAATGTAATCAAGTGATCAAAATTAGAAAGGAGACAGATGAAATAGAACCCTTACTAACAGCTCGAGAGATCTGTATTGTAACTAGGGGTACCAAAGTAGCCCTATAGAGCATCACCCTAATGGACTCTCTCTTCAACAGTGGCCTGTTCTTAGATTGCGTTGCCATTTAAGGCAACCTAAAGAAACCCTTCTTTCTTTGTAGGCCTGACAGCGTATGATCTTCATGCTGGCCAGAAATCCATGGACCGTAACATGGGCGTCTTTACAATAACAGCAACACAAGAGCAAAGGTAGTTTTGGACTTTACATTCTCTCCTCTACCCTGGGGTGCAAAAGGCAGTGAAGCATGCCTGTAATTTTGCAGTGGAGAGGAGTGTTACTGGGACGCTCTCATATCCTGCTAACCCTTAGGCTGTCAGTGTTGAATCCTTTCATTTCTTAGCGGTCGGGGACTGAGGGAAGTCCACACAATAGTCACTGTATGTGTCGTGTTTCCTTGAAGGACAGTGTAGTTTGCAGCACAGATTCCAATAGGTGCCAGTGTATTGTTTTGTTTTGCATCAGGCTTTTTTTCCCACCTTCATAAAAAAGGGTGGTGAAGGAGATGATGGCAATGGAAAAATTGTGGATCGGGGCATTTTCCTGGTACTTGAGTTGTAGAAGACTAGGGCTGGAAAGCACCAGGATTTCTGCTGAAATGCTTATAAAACCCTGAGGAGCTGCTGAGGGGTAGGATGTCACTTCATGTCACTTTGTGCTCTTCATGTGTCCTCAGAGGGTGTCAGTTGATTTCATGAGAAATAACTGCTTTAACATTAGTTTGAATTATGTTGCTGTTGCCAGATCTCCTTCCCCATGTTGGACAGATCCATTTAGTGGTTATTATTTATTACTATTATATTAGAATTGTGGAAGTCTCTTAGGCTTCTCTTTAAATTTTAAATACTCTAGGCAAACCTAACTAAGTCCTGATCCCATAGCCATTAATTTTAGTGGCATAACTGCCCTTGATTGAGTGAGCCTTGAGGCCTCATGCTGTATATATCAAGTGATGTTTTTAGAAGACACAAAGTGAAAATATCTTTCTGGAAAAATACACTAATGTGTCTTTCTCTTTTTAAAGCTAAAATCATACCTCAAAGCTGACTTGGAAACTGGTTGAGTCAATTTTTGTTTAAATATTAAAACGAATTTTAAAAATCCTTTTAGATTGCAGTCTGCATAAATCCCAGCAGCTATTTCTGAAGCGCACTAGAAAAGTAGAGTTTATCTTCATTTGTAAAATCATGTAATGAGTAGTTAACAGAACCTTAAAATTTGCCGTCAGACTAAAATATGTTTTCATGGCATTTATAAAGCACATAAAGTAGATATTGGTCATGTCGTATCTCCTTGTGTTATATGTATCACTTAGTCCGTTGTGCTTTATGGGGTTGTGCACTTTCTCTACATTTTTCATGCCAGATGACATAAGATTGCTCTTAGACGTATGGGGTGATTAAATTTACATATGACTGGGGGAATTTACACTGATATTTGACTTTCAGTCTTATGCAAATTACTAGCATCCAATTTGGCAGAAGTAAAATTACTGACCTTTCAAATGTTCATTTGCCTTCAAGTGTCCAGTGGGATCAATAGAGACATTGCCGTCTATATTTTATACCACTGCATATTGCTTTGGAATACTTCGAGTTCCTCAGTTCCCTCCCATGGATACTGGTAGATATTTTTCACTGCTTATCGGGAGCTACTGATTTCTGATAGACTTTTACATCTTTTCATGCTTTGTCTTCCATGAGTTGCTTAGTCCTCTTTAGGGAAAGTCTCTCTTTTATTTGAAAATGTCCTTAATTAAATAATGGTGAGATAATTTGCTTTGCATATAACTTTCAATCTTGTAATCTTCTCTGGAAGGGTCTAAAAAAATCAAATAGTTTTGAGAAGAGACTTCTTCAGGTGGTCTCCTTCCAACAGCCTGAAATTCTTCTTAATATTTTTCTAAAATTAAACTGAAAATAGGAGCCCATTCTACTTCTCTGGTAAATAAGAGCCAGTTTCTAGACTGCAGTCATTCAATACACGGTTTCAAGTGATATACTTGGCACTTACACGCTCCCTATTTGACTTTTATGAATATGATGGAAAGGAAATTTTAACAATTTGAAAAAAATATTAGTCATCTCATCTAAAGGTAGTCACGAAATTGGATGAGTGTAGTTTTTGTAACAAAGTGTGTTTCATCTGACTTTTATTGTAGTCCAACTAGTATCATATTGAATGGAGTGGCCTAGAGAAAATAGACAGTGTCTTCTAATGATTCTGTAAGTCCCTCTTCCTTATCCCCTATTTTGACCTGATGAACCTTTTATTCAAATGTAGTCAATCTTGAGTGTCAACTGCACATTTTCAATTCCAAACTTGCATTGAGTTGAACGGTCAGTATGGACAGAATGGCATGATTTTCCCAATAAAAGGAGGACTAATTTCTGAAGTAGCTATAGTTACGAAATGCTCTTTTCAGCAGACAGAAATGCTGAACATAATGGTCGCACCATTATCTACTTCAGAATGATGAAAAAAGAATGATGAAAAAAGGGTCTTCCTTCTCTTGGACAAACACATATCTGGCAGGGACACTAATTTCTATATCTGACCTTCCTCAAACACTGATGCGTTCTGTGGGACAGACTTCAGGCTGATACAAATTGCCCCAGTTCCATAACAGCAGCTTTGGCAGTACAGACCAGCTGAATGTCTGCTTCAACATACTGTTTTCATCGAATGTACTGATTTCTTACAATTTGCTTAACTCAAATAAGGCCATGTTTTTTTGACAGTTACTGATTAATAAAAGCCCAGGCATTAAGAACAAGCTTGAAAGGAGAAAATCTGCAGCGAGAGGGAGAGAAAGACTGTGCCCTGTCCAGCAATTGACTAACTCATTAGATTAGAAATAGTCGTAAGACTGCTCTTACCTGCCTTTTATAAACTCACTGGTTTGCCTTGTGTTAATAGAGCTAAATCCTTTCAAAACCTTTTGTTTCAATAATCTTTGATGCCTGGTTTTACTTCTGTGAATCTGTGGACATTAATTTGCTATTAACAGCAATGTTACGTGCTAGAACACATGATGTGCCAGAGCAAAATAATAGGAGCAAGTTATTAACACTTCAAGGTTGACCCGCCCTTTATCCCAGAATTCGTTCTGTATGTCTTCTTATTGATCTGACTCATGCAGCTTTTTGTCACCTGGGAATTAACAATTCAATGTTTTATTTGACCATTTATCTCTTTAGCAAAATTGTTGCAATCTCTTTGACCTTTTAAAATGTTTATGACAAGGTGTTTGCAGTTAATTGCGCTCATAAAAGAGTAAAGCCCAGATCAGGTCTAGTATGTGCGAGGAGCCAACCAAGACTTCCTTACAAAAACATTCTAAGCTATAATGTGTTTCATTTATTTGCAATATAATTGAAAGAAATAAAAATTTCCCATACCAGGAGGACTGGTACTAGGGACAGCAACTCGTCCTAAGCCCACAAAAATAACATGGCTGTATTCTCAGTTCCTATTGCTTTTGTGGGGGGAAATGTCAACTGAGGGTAGAAATTACCTAAAAATAGAATTGCGTGTTAAAACTGCAGTTTATAAGCAGGTGTACATATGTTTCTTGTCATTTGCTATTGATGCCTACTGGGGATCACCCGTGTGTGCATTACCTGAGCAGTCATTTTGCTATTGCTGTGTGCTGTTTCAGTTTGTATAATGGAGAGAGCATGGTATATTGGGCTGAGATTGACAGGTCAAGCTTGTCAAGTTTGTTACTTCTGGCAATGCCTTCCCATAGTCACCATCACAAGGTGTCCTAACCCTCTGTCCAGCTGCTCTGTCCTGTACCACCAACCCATGTCCTCAGATACCACACGTCTCCGCCACCTTCCAGTCACGCTCTCGCTCAGCTTTCTGCCCATGGCTGTGGAGAGAGATGACGGACCCTGGGCTCTTTCCTCTGTGCAAAAGGGCATGTTCCAGGTAGGGAAGACAGTTGTAAGGCTTTATCCCAGGGCTGCAAATGCATGATGGTAGAGGGAGCAGCACTGACCGCACAGAGGCAGGGCTACAGCTAGAAGGGTCTCTGTGCGGTGCTGCAGATTTGGCAGCCTGGGGATACCGTTATCGTTTCATCTCCTAGGGCTGTCTGTGCTGCACGGAGGTCAGCGCAGCCCCTGTCTCAACCCATACTCAGCCCCTAGAAGAGCCCATCTCGCTCTGTTTGGCAGCACCACTCATGATCTCACTTTAGGCACCCCAATAAATTGCTAATCTGGTATAAATCTGCATCCTGCCAGTAGAATTAATGAGGTCACTCTGATTTCCTCAGCTGCTGCACTGGTTTATGCCTCCTACCTTGTGTGTCTGAATATGGCAATCTGGAAATGCTCAAAAAGCATTAAAATTATGTAATAAGACACTGTGAAAAAAGTGAGTTCAGTGGCACAGCTGTGTGAAATTCCACGAAACAAGACAAAAAACTCACTGACACCGATACTGTGAAAATAAAACCAGTCACTCAAGAATCCTTGAATTATTTTCTTAACTAGTAAAATATTTTTATGTGTGTTCACGAGTGACTAACTCTAAAAGGCTATTTTTGCCATGTATGTACTACTGCTCTCACGTTATCAGAGTAAAATGCGATTTTGTGGCTCCTCCAGCTGTGCATTTCCCACAGCTAACCGAGCACATGTTCAATGTACTTTCCTGTAATTTTCAAGGCCTCACTTTAAATGATAAGGCCTGAGGTGCTTGGCTTATTCACATCTGCTGCTTTCCTGGAGGTCAATCAAACAGTTCTTCATTCAAGAAGTAATGGGGTCTTACAAAGGAAAACAATTATTTCACTTGAAATCTATTGATCTGGTTTCTGTGGTTCATGTGGTGTTTTGGGTGCAGAACAGTTGCTTGAAACAATTTGAGATCAATTCAAGTGTAACTGAATCAATAGATAACCATAACTGAAATGCACTAGTCTTGTTTTTCATAAGAATATATTTTTTGCTACCAATAGTAATATGAGAATGCTAAGAGTGATCAAAACAGAAGGTTGAAATTAGAAGCTCTTATGTATTAGTGAGAAATACTACTTCTAGCATCAAATTTCAGTCTAAAGGAAAGCTGAGACATGAATAGCGTTATGAAAACAGCGGTTTGTTATTTTAAAAAGCGTTTTTATAATAGCTTTCCAAAGAGTTGGGCTAATTTCTTTTCTGTTCTGAGTATCAAGTCACCCAAAGCTAAATTTGCCAGATTTATGGTGTTGTACAGAATGTTGCTATCTTTAAATAATTTTGCTGCAAGAGGGCAAAATTAGCATTTTTAAATTACATTACTTTCACAATAAATGCTGGTGCTGGAAATTTCTGATTTTACAACCAGGTCTCCTTTCTATATTGCCGACACAGTTTGTTTTCATTTTACTCATTTTTCTGTTTGCTCCAGTTCTTTTTCTGTTGAGAGTTTATTCAGGCAGAAAATTTCTGACCATTCAAAAGAAGTTTGAAAACAAAGGATGAGGAAAGGCAATCGAGGTATCAGAAGATGTATTTTGACATTAACTCTTTGTCTGCTGCCAGAGTACTAGCTGACAACAAAACGAATGGAGCAGGGGAAGCTTTTGTGAAAAGAGGTTATTAAACATTCCACATAATCATTTAGTCCTGCACTTAGAAAAATACTGGTTTGAAAATCTTTCCGGTAAAATGCTGAATGCTGATAGAAGTCTGGTGGACGCTAAAATAGGCAAGTTTGTTTTCAGCTCTGTAGAATGTTTCTGCAAATTACTTCTTCTGGAGGGCTAAGAACTCTTTGGGATCTACAGGATGAAGATCGTAACTAATTTTCTGATTCCCCCGTTTCTGTGGGCAAGGACAGCAAACATAGGAAAGTAATGCATAGTTAATCATGAATGAAAAGTGACAGGCAAAAAGATTAAAAGTCTTTTTATCCTTTGCTGAAATTCATTTTGGTTGAGAAAAGTAGTGCTTTTGCATCTTGCTAGTTTGCTTTCCTAAAGTAATTATTTGACAAACGATTGGGAGTGGATATTGGGAGAAACCTGCTTCATTACAAATATAGACTACAATAGATTTTCACAAAAGACCGTTAAAAATTTTAGTGCTGTTTAAGCAAGCTTTTGAATGCATAATTGCACCTGGGAAGGACATTTTGGATAGGCATGGGATATTGAACTGTTCAGATAACCTGCTCATTTTGCTTGCAGAAATGCCTTTTGTGTGCAAAAATATAGATACCTACATGCATAAAATACTGCACTCAGAGATGAGGTTGATTTAGTCCTGTGAATCTCAGTAGCGTGAACTGCCTTAAGCAAATTCAGGGAGATGCTTCAGATGCTCTGTTATGAATTTAGCTAGTCATTAGGTCTTGCCTAAACTTACTAATTTCAGCAAAATATTCTAATGACAATAGTGTCAAGAAGAAAATCTAATATAATAGTTATTTTAGTGCCTTTTGGATCATCAGTATGGACTGGTGACTGGTTATAAAGAGAATTTTATATTTTTAAAGACATACTTTCCACTCAGATTTCTTATTTGACCCAGGTTGCCCGACCTAGCTCAGCTGCATGGTAGTGAGAAGTATTGCAGAAATGGGTGAGAGATGAGCAGCAAGTATTGATGAGCTGGTAGTAGAAGGGGAGACAGAGACGGCAGGAAAAGAAGGACGATTAGAGTAAGAAGACAGGAACAATACACTAAAACTTTTAAAAGTACTGCAAGACATAATTAACACAGAGACAAAGAGACTTGGGAGAAGAGAGAGTTGGTAACACAGCAGTGACTGTAAACGGAGCCATTGCCAGAACCAGTGGCTCAGTATGCATCGCAGGTACTCAAATGCTGCATAAATACACATTTTCACTTAGCCTAGCTGTCCAGGTTAATCACACCGTTTGTGCCGTGGGTACCTAAGAGTCCTCTGCTTTGATGTTGGGTAGACAAACAAAATTAGCCCCAGAGTCTAGTGCTACTGCTGTTCGTCCAAACTTCTGCCATTTGTTTTCTCTGGTGCATTAGGACTTGCTTTGACTTCATTGCTGTTACCTGGTTCACTGCTGTACGACAACATAGAGCCAGTGACAGGATCCTTAGTATAATGTCTTCCGGCTGAGCTCAAAACAGTAGGTAAAACCATGTTGTATTTCCAAACCAGTTAACACTCAAGGCTCCCGTGCAAGTTGGCCAGTTTTGTTCACAAGAAGACGTCAGTTGTGCAGCATGGCTTACTGACCAGCTCCAGAGATGATCTGTTAGATATTAGAGTTTCTGCTGAACAACTACTGCGATACTGAACAGCTGTGGACCTGGTGGGTCCACGACTTTCAGAAACCTGCATTACTCTGAAGAAGTAACACATTCACTCATCTCCTCCTGCAATGGAAACCAACCCTCGTTGTCCTACACTTCATAATTTAATTTGTATCTGGATGTAACTTCCCTCAAATTTAGGGATAATCTTTATCCATCTCTTACCTCCTCGTGTGTTCTTCACGAATGACTCCATAGCTGCTGCAGTGCAGAATAGAGAGCAGGGATCTGCAGCGCTGAGTGGAGAGAAGAATTGTCCTCATAAACACTGCCATGTGAGTGAGGACTGTGCCAAACTGTGCGGGCAGTTGTTAGGTGCCTATCTCGTGTACAGACCTTCAGCGGTATCTGTAAGTACAACGTTATGAACAGATCTTCCCAATTAAGACTCCTAATCTGAGGAATAATTTTGGAAAAAAACCTGGAGTTAATTTTCAACCTGGTTTTGTTTCCTTTCACCTTTCTTCATTTGAATGACTTCCAGTTTAATTGCAAAGTTAAAATGTGCTATCCTCAGAACAAAATTACATTATCACGAGGTAAATAACGCTAAGAAGAAATGGTGATGGTTGTTTTCATTTAACATACCAAGTGGAATATCACAATTCATTTAGGTAATAGACTGCTACAAAGACTAATTAGAAACTGTGAAAGTCAGGAATCATAAGGAGTAGTGAATCTTCTAATTAGCTGGGGTTTAAAAGCTGACAGAAAATCAAGATGCTGAGGGTCACAGTCTGGAAGAAAGTACTTGTCACGGGTGAACAGATAAATGCCGTGCTAGGGTATGTGGTTTTCCTGCGTGTGCTTTTCCTGGTGACATTCAAATAAGCACACAGATACCACAGTCCGCTTGCTATCTGCCTTTATGGCATAAGGGGTTAAGCGGAAAAGATCGCTTATTAGGCTAACATTGATGTCTTTCTCCTTTACCTGGTGTAAGAGAGAGTTATCCAGTCTGTGACATTACAGCTCTCCTGTTCTTTATGGGACAGACCTTGAAAGAATGAAGTGGGAATGACGGAGGAGCAGTGTATCCCGTGGCTCCCTGTGTGTCAGGCAGGCATCCTAGACCTCTGTGATCTGCACTCTGGTCAGGAAAAGCCAAAGTCAGTCCTGAGAAGGTTCAGGAACAAACATCCTTTCAATTAGGCACAAGCTTGTGATAGTCAGAGATTGCAGTAGTCGGTCCCAAGGCAGATTATAAATATTTACTAGTCTTACTATGAAATGGGAAATTATTAGTGAAGACTGGGTATTTCTGAGATAATGTGAACTTGTCAGCTTGTTTTATTTGCTTGTTTTCCAGTTTTACCATTTGGGAAACCTATTTACCTTTCCTTTATGATACTTGAGTGCCACAGTTTTTCTTTCAGCTCCAAGACAGGTTTCCTAGCTGTTTTTTTCCATTGTGCTAGCAGTGACCATCTGTAAAGGTGTATGCGGATGGATCTGTGTATTTCTGACTAAAAGCTGCAAGATACAAAATGTGTTTTTTGCTTTGAGCACCATTCATCATGCTTTTTGAAAGCCCAGGTTAAATGCATCAGCTCTACACCACAGTTGGAATATACTTATCTTCGTATGACTAATACAACGGTACGTTTTATATAAAATATATTTAATACTTTAGGAGAAGTGTATTGCTATTGAGTGCGTGGTGTGGAAGGTGATCAGAGAGACAGCTGTTTCTGATATAAAAGTGATAGTGGTTCACTTCAGGCTTCTACTTGTATATGGCCATTTGACATTTTGGGTCCAAGTTTGGAGAAGCAGTCTAAATCTTTGCTTTTTGGTTTTCAGCAGGCCTGTTCTACACTATTCAAACTAAGGCATTTTCTTAATAACATTAGTTGATTATAGAATTTGTGACAGAGAAGCCGACATGCCTGAGGGAACCAACAGGAAAGAGAGAGTTTAAGAATAGCCATGGAAACTACAATGAGCAGGGAGGCACTTGAAGATCAAAAAGCTAATGGACAGTCGCACTCATGACTCACATTATTACAAGAAGCTTTCAGGTAGTCATCCTCAGTCTTCCAGAGATGGAGCTAGTGGCCAGCGTAGGTCATATTTAGCACCCGGCATCTGCAGCATAGGAAGGGGACTAGTGCTCACACACTTTGGTTAGTGTCCCAGTGGGACATCTTCCTTTCCTCCCTATGTTACAGAAAAAAATTAATTTTTTTTTTGCATCAATGTTGTGGAAAATATTTTTCAAACTTTTGCAAAGCCTTTTTAGCTTGAGAGGTCTCTACTGTCTGAAGACTTGAAGAGCTTTAAACTTGAGGTGTCCCACCCTGGGAAATACTTGCACTCAGAGGTTGAGGGCAGGCATTATAGGAAAAGTTGGTGACATGTGAAACGTCAGGAAACAGCTTCAACATTTTGGGGTTTCCAATTGTTCTTTTCACCTAAAACCTATGTAATTTTGGAGCTTTGTGAGCACAAACATAGAGTGACAAAGGCAGGCTGTACTTTGGAGAGGAGTGCATGTTTTTGAAGACTAGGTGGTTTTCAGAGATGCTGTTTTTCAGTCTCCGCTCATTATAAAACAACAATAGAAGGAAGATTTCAAAGAAAAAAAATGCCTATGCAGTCAGTCTTCTCCAAGTCTGTGCCGTTTTCAGTCATTGTTTGTAGAGGCAAAGTGTATCCAAATAAACATTTACAAATCATTAGTGATTGTGGTACCCTACTGCAGATTTACTAAAGGAAAAGGCAGCTGAAATTTATATTTTAATAGTGTTTTTTGCCATTTTTGTCTTTTAAATCTATAAAAATGCTTGTAGTTATATCATATCACTGTGGCTTTTAATGATTCAATACCAAGTATGAAAGCCTGCATTTGGCCATAAGAATGTTAAGTGAATAAAATTGCATACAATATATTTTAAATTAATGACGAAAAAACAGTGAATAAATGTTCCTTGGCTCTCTGGCCTGCCAGTGTCAGCACTTTGTGGCCCTAGTCGTTGTTTATGAGTCCTAAGGACGCAGGTTAATCCAGGACAGCTGTCTGAATTTGTTTGGGACTTCCCTGGATTTTTTAATCTAGCCCTGGATGTTTATGTGTTCTCCTGAAAGCCCAAATTTTTCAAAACAGACAGGACAGAAGGACTTCTACTACAACAGACATTTGCAGAGAAGTGCCCTCAACTCCTGTGTCACCCTGCTCTGTGTCAACTCTTGTATGCTGATGCTTCCCAGCAGGGTGGAAGGGAAAGGGATCACGAATACTTGTCTTAACTTGAGTGAGAGTGAAAAATTTGGGAAATTCAGAATGCATGGATCATTAATAGTTGGAAATTCCTAATTTCCGCACAGAAAAAAGACCCGCTGCTCCTTCCCAGACTGCAGAATTTACATAGTGGAAATCTGGTGCTAATGAAACCTGGCCATTGGTAGTCTGTGCCTTTTTGCTGTCTGGGACTGACGCACTGCCTAGTGTCATGATCAGAAAAAGATGAATGGAAATTCCCTTTCCAACAAATATAGCATCCAGAGGAGGCCACGAAGATGATCCGAGGGCTGGAGCACCTCTCCTATGAAGACAGGCTGAGAGAGTTGGGGCTGTTCAGCCTGGAGAAGAGAAGGCTCTGGGGAGACCTTCTAGCAGCCTTCCACTACCTAGAGGGGGCCTACAAGAAAGCTGGAGAGGGACTTTTGACAAGGGCATGGAGTGACAGGACAAGGGGTAATGGCTTTAAACTCAGAGAAAGTAGATTTAGAGGAGATAGAAGGAAGAAATTCTTCAGTCTGAGGGTGGTGAGGCCCTGGCACAGGTTGTCCAGAGAAGCTGTGGCTGCCCCATCCCCGGAAGTGTTCAAGGCCAGGTTGGACGGGGTTTGGAGCAACCTGGTCTAGCGGAAGGTGTCCCTGCCTGTGGCAGGGGGATTGGAACTAGATGGTCTTTAAGGTCCCTTCCAACCTAAACCACTCTGTGATTCTATGATAATTTAGTGAAATGTAAGATTACACACGGATTTAAGAACAAATTGTAACTATGTGGTTGCTATGTAGAGTCATTTCATAATGGAATTAAGATTGAGTGCCTTTAAGAAACAGCTTTTCATCACACAGTATGTTTGGTTCTCTTATATGTACATGTTACAGATGTAAGTTAATATATGAAATTTTATGTGTTTGAAGCTCTCTCTTGGTGGATAGTCCCTATAACACATTTATCCTTAATTTAATGATATTGTCTGTAATCCTGTTTAACATGATTTCTATTTGGGGATTAATATTTGCACCTTTGAAGGCAGCAGTTGCTGTACCTGGGAAAGTGGAACTTCTGAACAAAGAAAGATCTGCCCTGTTAAAACTGGAGAGAAGGTTTCTGAGGTCCTTTGGCTTGCTACCAGCATGCTGTGTGTAGCGCAGATGGTTAAACAGTGTTACAAGGCTACAGTCTGATAATTCTGTTCTATGATCGTCTGTTTGTCTACCACCTCTTTGATGTGAAAGTGGTACAGCAAGTATTCAATAATTTACATACTGTACAATATAGCCAAATATAAATGATGCATTATTCTTCCATTTAGCCCCATTTGAATTGATTGATTACCAAATCTTCCATTTATCATTTATCAGCATTGCGATTATTTATAACTTTTGCTGAGTTTACAAAGTAATGCATCAATCAAGAAGCTGAGTTGCACTTCTCTGATTTATAATGGCTATTTTAATGATCAGTACCTGATCCTTTTATTGTTTATTTATTTAATTTTCTCAACGTTGAGCTTGAAAAGAGTAGCCAGAAGATAGGAGGCTAAAGCTAAGGCTGAGAAAGGTGACACTCCCCCTTTTTTTCCCCTTGCTTTGCATTATTGACTTTTACTCTTGTAATATTTACTTAGAAGCATACCACAAAAAGTAAAAACAGTGCTGTTAATTTTAGTAATGAGATCAGTGGTGCCTGGGAAGCCACTGGGGACATTCGGTTTCTTGCAGAGAGAGGAGCAGAGCACTCTGCCTGGCTGTGAGTGCTGGTGCAGGGTCTGCGAGCCAGGCGCGCTGACTTCCAGTGGACCCGGTGGCACTTGTACCTGGAGACCTGCCACCCACCCTGAGACCCAGCCTGCGCACCTCCAGCGGTGATTCGAATCAGTGGTGGGGATCCACTGGCTGAGGTTTCACTGACTCTTAGATGTTGTGATTTTTGTATGGACTAGATCTCCGTTGTAAGCTGTTTTACAGTTTGAGTGCATTTCCACTCTGTAAGTATGGTTTGAGCTAAACATATTATGCTGGAGACACTGGTGTGCCACCAGCCCACTTTCCTCCCCCCGAATCCATGCAAAATCCTTATTTACCCCAGTCGGCTGCCTGGCTTTCTCTGCAGCTCAGGTCAGGCTGTCTCTCCTCCATCCCCACCACGCTCCTGATCTGGTGGTTATTGCACAGGAAGCTCAAGGAAGGAGCCAGGCCTGATACGCTGAGCACTAAAGTCTTCCCCAGTTAAAACCCATAATCCCAATTCATTCTTTTGAGTGAAGCAAGTGACATTAGTGATGAATTTGAGGCTAGTGAAACAGACAATATGGGGGTGCTGGCTCTCCTAAAAATTTCTTATTTGAGTTGGAATATTGTTAAAATCTGTTGAACAGAGAAATCACAGAATAGGTCCTTTTTGCTAATTGCTAGCTTTCACATTAATCACTATGCAACCTTCTGTGGTTTGGGCTCACCTAATTGCATTCTTGTCAAAAATTGCACTGATAGTCAGTAGCACAACTGAAAAGTATGGAGACGCACGCGGTGTGTAGCTCACTGGGCTTTTAACCAATCTCCTATCCTTATTAACATTTGCTCTGCTAAAAGAAAAGAAGATTGGACATAAAAAACTGAAGGTCGTCCATACAGTTGTCTCAATAGCAATCTGTGTGACTTTAACCCTGTTGAGGAAAAGTAATTACCCTTTGGCTTCTGATGACCTCAACTAACCTTTGTTGAAGGACCAGAGAAAATAAAGGCTGACCAACAGCCTGCCCTTCCTGCCCTGTGGTTAACCCGCTCTGGGAATGAAGAACACCCTCAACAATAGAACGTGAAAATGTTGCCATGGAAATATCATTGGAAGAAGAAACAAAAATCTATTACAATTAATAGTGTTTTATTAGGTGACTCCTATAGAACTGTTTAATCCATGGAAGTTGCTCTATCTTAAGATCTGGGGTCAGAAAATTTCAGGAGGAATAAAAGAGGGAGAGAGAGGGTACCTCTTTAAAAATTCAAGAGCTGTTGACAGAGCTGGGATGGTTTGCATGAGATAAAAGAATCAGTTAGATGTTGCACACTGTAAGTATGGGAAATGATAGCAAAGAATAAATGCAATCACAGTAATTGCAAATGATAACCGCCAGCTATCCAACTGGTCAGGAAGTGTATTGATACACAAATATTTTGGGTTTGTTCTATGGCAAATAACAAGCGTAATTTGTCTTTTCATATTTTTTCACAATATTAAGGCCTTGCCTAGAGAACACCGGGTTATTTGCAGACTGCATGCTGCTTTTGTGTATCTGGCATTTTCAAAATCAGGCCCTATAGTGCTTTTGTTTTTTTTTTTCTCTTTTTACTGTTTATTAAATTCAACACCTTGCGATACATATTACATTGCTGTTAAATTCACTGGTCTCCTTCAGTTTGGTTTAGGCTGAACCTTGTGCTGTGCATTACCCACAGTAACTGGCAGTTTCAGTTGGAGCTGACAGTGCTGCACATTTTCAGAAGTAGTTTAGCAGTTTCTAACAAATATTGATGGTTCTTTGACCACACAAAGACAAAAAAATGTGAAGACATCAAAAATCTACATGTTGCTGATGTACAGTATTTCAGTTTCTAAAGCATGACAAAGCATTTCAATTAAGTAAATTCTATGACATTTCCTTATTCATGTGACAAATTACAATACTTTAGTTAATGCAGGAAAAAGTTTTAACTGTGTGTTTCTATATGTGTGTACCTAAACAATTTAAAATTATCATACTGCTTTTAAGAGAAAGGAGAAATTTTAGCATGTTCATTTTAAGACATATTAATACACAGTTGTATGCATATATTTCCTGGCATTGAAAATGAATTCAAAATAACACATTTGTTACAATGCATCTTTTAAGAATGTTGCACAAAGTCATACACCAGCTTCCTTTTCTTGGTCTTGTTCCCAAAGCACAAATATTTAAAATGCTAAGAAGATGTCAACTGAAATACTTCCATTAGTATTACTGCTAATCTCACCGTTAGTGTAAACGGGAGCAGGTCTGTGCCCTCACTGTACGTTTCTTCTAATAAGAGCTGAAAGCATGCTAAGGAAATGAGTTGCAGTAAACATCGTATTAAAATCTTTTCCTTCTTTTAAAATGGTGAATAAGATTTTTTTTCTCCTCCAGTATTTTTGTGTGCCAGCTTTTGTTAATATGGCTGTGGCTTTTCACTGTGAGAGTACTCTTCAACTTACGTATATTTTCAAATGGTAATTTGAAGAGAGAACATCATATGCTGGATAGAAACAAACGTTTATTTGGAAATGAAGAAGACTTTCACGTGAAACAGAAAAATAATTTTCCGTATTGCAAATATGATAATTTTCTTAATCTCTTCCTCATTGTTACAATATTATCCAGTTTTTAAAGTTTGTTTGCCATTTGAAATTTTTGAGCAGAGAGTGCACTATGTCCATATGCAGAATGACAGAGGTGGTAGTGCACCCTGCCTTTTGTTTATAAAATGTAAACTTGTCTGTTGCTTTAAAATGAACTGTCTGCTGCTATATTCATTTACAACCGTGTGAACACTTCAAAAGGCTTTGGTCAGATTTCTTTAACTGCATAAGCTTGTATTTCAAGTTATCAAACCAGTGTAGGTCCAGGATCAAGGCAATGCGCTTTCATTAATTTTCAACAATAATTTCCATGTCACTGGCTCCAAATGATTGTTTGCTCGTGTAACTCACCTGGTCGTGGTGCTGTGGAGAGCTATTACCTGTTTCGTTGACTGTTGCACTTTTTCCCTTGGGCTGGTGCCGGGATTTTCATGTTATTCCCTCTCCATTTCCAAATGCTGTAGGTCCACGGCATTCTGGCTGAAGCTCAGAACAAAAGTCAAGAAAGTCCATCATCAGCCGTGGAGTTTCTGTTGCTCTGTTTATTGAAGAGAGAGGAAGCAGGAGGAGAAGAATTACGATGTGTTGTTCAAAGGTAAGCACATTGATAACCTGCTCTGTTCTCAGTACTTTGAGGAGTTTGAGAAATCCCCTTAAATTATGCATGTCATATTATTTCTACATTAGAAGTTGTTGTTAAGATGTCTTCACTTGTGGGTTGTGTTCTGTCATGCTTTAATCGGTACACAGGCTACATCTTTTTCCATTTTAGCCTAACATAATTCTAAGGCCTTAGAAATGTTTTAATTTACTGAGATTTTCATTTGTGGGATTAATAAAGACAGAGGACTGAGGGATCTAGGAACCGTTAGTTCTTACAGTTGTTGAGTGTTTGCCACAAGAGGAATTTTCTGACAGAATTAGTAATGAGCTGTATATACTTATTCTGCTTTATAACATGTTTCATACTTTCATTCTCTGAAATACAATGTTGTCTGCCGTTGTCAACTGAATGGGAAATTAAATATAAACTCTATTTATAGGGTATTATTTTACTGCATCGCTGTTATTTTGATATGTCCATACAGGTGTATGTTATGTTATGCTAAGCATAGTATAACTTGTATAAAAGAACTAGGTAGGTAATGTCAAAGCAAAATAGTCAGAAATGCTTTTAATTCAAGTGCAAAGTCTGGTCACATGCAATCACATTCTTTAGAAAACAAAAAGCTGTGTATACTTAAATTAAATTTTGCTCATATGTTCATCGATATTTTCACCATAAAACACACAAATGTAGTTTGGTAGCTAATGATTAATTTCGCTAGCATATTATCATACATATGTTGTGGAAAGTCAGAAATGAAATTATTTCTGTGTTATTCTGAGCTGATAAATTCACAGACATCTATAAAAGGCAAGGCTTTTAAACATACCACAATTCTTAAAGCTTTAATTGCTCTAACATTGCATAACTGGTGTATTTAACTAGTGGCCTCCTATTGTTCTATAGCATTCTCTAAAAATATTATGCCTTTCAAAAGAAAGACTGACAATACCAAGGTTTAATTGTTGTATAAATGTTATAGGGAGAAAAGAGAATTGATTCAGTCATCAGTGGTAATTGCGGCAGAAATATTAATTATAACAAGATTACTTCATGGCAAACTACAATATTGAAAGTACTGAATGAACATCTGATTCTCAAAAATGTAAATACAGTCTGAACATCCAAGGCATTGCAAAAATGTTTACGGATTATTTTAGCAATTTGCACAAACTAGAGGAGATATTTTTAATAAAATAGTATGACATTTCTGTAGCAAATTACTGTCACTTTAAAGTCATCTACTAGATATTTATTAATAGTACAGCAATAAAGCATTGAATATAGTTTGGATAAGTGTTTCTTGGTAGCCTACATCACACAAACAGATAAGTAAATTTTATCTTGATGTTTTTGTTTTTAAATCAACAGCAGTATTAGATATCCTAAAAGTTACCACAGTCATTAAATACCTTATAGTGCTGTATCCCTGGTAATCCAATTTACAAAACTATATTCTCAGCAGAAACTCCTGGGGTATACAGTAGTTCTCTTCAGTAAGCCCTTCCTGCTTTTTCTTGTCATGAAGCAGTGATGGTACATTTTTATCCTGTTGATAATTTGACTCTCTTTAAACTATTTCTTGTTGACCCACTGGATTGGTCTTTATTAGGGTGGAGGTAGCTGGAAGACTGAAGGACTGCAGACCATATATCATTCTTCCTGTTTTACTGTACCTTAATATTCAACATAGCATCATTATTCTGAGGCAAAAAGAGAAAAGCTGGTCCATCATATATTCCACACATTGCTAGTCTTTCCTCTATGTCCTGCAGTGCTAGAGAGGGGGATTATTGCTGCAGAAAAAAAAAATCTGGCCATAGTGTAGGAATAATCACTGCAGTCCAGCTCACCCCCACACCTCTCTTTCTCTCTCTCTCTCCTTCTCTCTCTCTCCCTCTGTTTGAGGCCCCAGCTGATTCAGTCTGCATCCATCCATACATAAATCATTGCCCTTATTCTATTGGTTACATGGTACATGGCAAGTATTGATTTTTTCCGTTGCCTCATTGCTGGAGAACCCATGGTTTTTGTGAGACTGAAAATGCAAAATTTTTTGCCGGAGATCTTGTCAAGGTACAAAAATGACAAGCGAGGAGGGTGCTATTTTAAGGTTTGTGTGACTTAAAAATCTTCACCACCTCTGTTCTACTCTACATTTGCCTGTGTCCCAAAAAGTCGTGGCTTGTTTAATCACTACTGCTTTAGGTAGGCTTACTGGCTGAGCAGCAGGAGAATAAGCAAACAGAAACAGGGCCTGGCCGTTCTGAGGAAGGCATTGCTTAATTATTGAAAGTTTAATTATCTTCTGAAACATTAACAAAAAGATAAAGAATAGTATGAAAATAATGCCATTTTAAGGGAAGAAATGAATCCTAGGCACAGGATAATAATATGCTGTAGAAAAACGGGTATTTCTTTCCCTTCTGCATAACACAGAGATATAATATTGTGCTTAATTCTTGAAATAAGTCTTCGTAGCATTTTGAAGCATATTTACTAGCCCTTTATCAGTATGATTGCTGTATCGAGTTAATTTTTCTCAGCATTCAAAGCTGCCTGAAAATGTCTCACGAAAGATGGCACCTTGTTTCCTCAAAAAAGTGTTTCTGAGGAATAGGAAGGCTGGGTTATGAGGCAGATTATGAGATGTTCTCCTTCAGTAATAGAGAATTCCCTGGTATAAGACTCTCTCTTACTAAGAGCCTGATCCAAAACATACTGGAGTCAACAGGAACGTGTTCATTGACTCCGTAGGTGCTGGATCAGCTTCAGATTACACAGAAGCCAACATTTTCCTTTTTTTGGATACCGTCATTTTCCCCCATTTTGAAGAGGAGGTGAAATGGGTTGAGTGGTTTATACATGGGTGTAGAATATTATTATATTTGATCTGGTCACATCTTTTAACACTTTTAAATGAGATGTATTGAAATGCGTGTGTATTTTCTTTAATGCCTGTAATGCAAAATATGACCCGTGCCTACCCCGTGCCATTCCCAATTACTGTATTTTGCTTCTGTGCTTTTTTTGCATTTGAAAGCCACTGCCCATTCTTCTTTTTACCTACGCTATCTTTAGACTCCAGTCTTTCACCAAATGTTGTGTGGACTCCATTTAAGTCATTTTACCTGACTTCTGCCAATTGCACATCCAAAGCAGGTGATATTTTCTATCTGCTGTTTGCATGCAAATCAAATACCTTAAACAGTAATACACCTTTAGAGCTTTTGTGTTTCTGGGGCTGTAGAAATGAGCATAAAGCTAAAATTATCAGTAAGAAATCCCAGCCGGACACCTTCACTTGCTATATGGTGCATACAGGAGCTGAAAACGTAGCCTGCCGCTGGCCCTCTAGTTGAGAACCAGGGCTGGACCGTTCAACCAGCCCTTCCCTGAGCTGGCTCCGCTCCTGCAGGAAACAGCCTGCGCTGACCAAAACCTTGGGTCATGCTGGAGTGAGCCACCTCCCCCATATTTGATGGGAGCAATTGCTTCCTTACTAAGCACTTTTTTTCCTCCAAATGTATGTTGCAACTGTGTTGAATATGTAACTTCAAAAAAAAAAAAGAAGACTGGGGGAAACATGAATTTTGGATTCAGAATAGTTCATGTAACTTTTGTTTAGGAAAACGGGCAGGGCATTGCCATTAGCAAATCAGCTTCTGGCTTTGCCAGAAATGTAGTGTCACTGGAAAATGTGCATTCGTCTCACTGTAAACCATAACTTTTCTGCTGTTTCTGTATACATACAAGCCAGATCTTCATTATATTCATTAGTAGTTTTTGTAGTAATCGAAATGAGAACATTTCTTCTGTAATCTTTGTGACAGTGACTGTGTACAAAAGGGTTTGTTACACGTCTGTGTATTACTCCTTCAAACTGATTCGCTGGTTTAAGTTCGCTCCTTTAACCTTTATTAGTAAAAAAGGAGAGTTATTTGGCTAGCTGAGGTATCCTGTATCAGCATAGCACCAGTAGTTCAGTGGTTGTAACACAAAGAAAAGATACTGAAGGAAATACTAGTCTAAATTGGAATATTACCAAGCACATTTCATCAGTTTCTTATAGAGTATCAGAACAGAAAATGCTTTCAGAATTTGTCCCCGTTTCCCAAGCTTTTAGGACTCATCTTTCTATAGGGGCATGGTGCCCTTATATATGTTTCTTTGGAGCCACGTAGCTTGAAGTTGGGGCATTCACCAGGCAATTGGCCTATCTATGTTAAACTAATTTTGCCGTAGTCTGTCCTCCCAGCAAAGCGTATTTGCATCACGGCTCTGGGAGTTGAAAGCTTGGCAGACACCGCACACGTACAACACAGAAGCACATTATGTACGTGCTCTTCACCATCGCCATTCTTTGCGGTTTTCTTTTCCTTTGAGATGCTGCGTTATGTTTTCTGTCGGTCTTTTGTGTAGAAGGATGGATGCTCTGCTCAGTGTAACCAGCACACGTGCATCACGCTCGCCAGTCCCTGCAGCACCGACTCGGGTACCGGCTGAGGTAGGTTTTTAGTATGGCCTGAGGAGTTCATTTGTTATTGGTCAAGGGAATAAGGCAAGTCTGAACATGCTAAAGTCGCTGACAGTGAGGCAAGAATCCGTCTTATTCACTGGGTTTTTGTAGCAGAACTGGCTACACAAATCATTCCTGAAAGTTCCTCTGCATGATGCCAGATTGATAGCTCTAGAAAACTTAATGTTCCCATATCATAGGGTATTGTACGAGGGTCTGGACAAGGAAACACCTTGGATTTCTTCTCCTTGAAAGAAACGTAAGTCACTCGGGAGCCCCATAACAGTCCTTCCAGTGGGTCTGGGAAGTTGTCTCAGCATTCCTGGTTGTTTCCAGAAAGAAAGTGGAATATAGACAGCATGATCCCAGAGCATGGACCAACACATCTTTCTCCTTCAGATAGTATGGGAGAGGCTATGCCCACTGCTCTGCGAGAAGGTGGGCACTTACAAGAAGCGTGATGGGATTTTCTTCACGCTGGTCACAGACTCCTAGAAAGGGGACTCAGCTAGTCGCTGGGCTACTACCGCTGCCTTTAGTGGCCGCTTATGCTTGCTGATAGACACATGTAGGTGGCTGCACTAACCTGTGGACAGCTACACCATGCTGCTAACCCGAAGCCCACCCTGAACCTTTGTTGTGCACCCAGCAGCCAAACCCTGATCATAACCCTTTTCTGTCCTTCTTCGTCATAGCAGGATGGGGTTAGTGCAGCCCGTTCAGCCAACTTCTTTTTGCATACCTCTTTTGGTGGAAAGTGATGTTGATTTATTAATTTCCTTGAAGGTGGACATGAGAATTAATAGATAACAACGCCAAGAGGTAGAAGGGATTTTTCCTGTAGGTACCAATAATAATATATTTCTTGAAAATACAAATGAAAAGAGCAGACAGAACTGCAAAGCGTGTTTGTGTAAGACAGAGCTGAAGCAGCCGGGGACATTAACTGTTCCCTGAGCAGAGAGGGCAGAGCAGCTGCCCTTTTCCCCATGACGGAAAGCCATCAGCCCGCCCCGGGAGCCAGCCCACCCTGCTCCACACGCATACTGCATCCAGAGTTAGGACGAGCTGCTGACAGCCAGGGCCACGCTAACCCGGTTTCTCTCTCACCCATTGCCAGTGACTTGCCATCCCCACTGTGCACAGCTGCATCTCTGCTAATGAAACATCAGAAAATTATGAGTCTGTTGGGCAAGAGCAGACTTTCATCCTCAAAGGCCTTCATAAATAAGGTTGCGATATAGAAAAAATAAGTCTTGCCAATATCTCCATTTCATAGGTGAAGAAATTAAGGAACACCAAGAGCTGGCACTGAAGCTGAGATTATGTTTGAGAGCTCCTGCGTGTGACACACATGTGGGAAAAATTGCTAAAGAACCGTGCATACACGTGGAAGTTTGACCCCTAAAATGCTGCCAAGGGCAGCGAGGTCTTTGGTGGTTTGCTTAGCAAGCATTAGTCACAAAAGCATCTGGCTCAGCTCAAACCTGTATGTTGCATTTTCTTAAAAAAAAAAAATCCCTAACTGAAAAAGGGAAGGAAATAGGAACACAAAGTCCTTTTTGCAGCAGAGCCTGCCTCTTTTTCTGTTTTCCTCAGCCTGTTATTGTGTAAATCACTCTCTTATACCCAGCAAATTAACTACACGCGCTGCAACATGCTGTGGGAAGTCTGTTGTGGATTTATCCACTTAAATAGGAACGGAATATAGTGCCACTTCATTTAACCCATGCTGAATGCTGCATAAGATCCCAGAAAAGTTATTCAGCAATAATTTTAAATCCCATCCCTGGGAAGGAAAAAAAAAAAGCTTTGGACTATACAGTTGGAGCCTGTAGTTGCAATAAAATCCAGGAAAAGGTTATTTTACCTGAATTTATCGCTTAGCAACCAAGAATCTACCTCCTGAGATTGCCTTTCGTGGGTTACCAAGTAACTGGCTGTGACAATTACCAAACAGCTGTCCCAGGAATCTACATAGCCTTTAACCTCCGTCAGCTGAACGATGGGCTGATGACAGCTAACAAACAATAGAAACACACCCTAATATTTTATTTAAGAGCTGAGGGAAGCCACAGCTGTATGGATCATTCAGCCAGCTGGATTTAACTGCTTCAAACTGCGTGTCCTGTCTTCAAGAAACTGCTCTATAGCCATGCTGTGTGCTTAAAGATGCATTTGGGTCTTTATCCTCCAAACTTTGTGTCAAATAATTGAATCCAAACTATTAAGATAGGTTTTGCTATTGTACAGGAATGGTAAGTGGCTAATCGTCAAATGGAGTTTTTGTTTATGCAGCCAGTGATTTACAAAATTCTCCCATTAATTAATTGTGTTCATCTTGGGTTTTTCTGAAGGTAACTGTTCCACTGATTATCGGTGAGAGGGAGAACATTAAATGTCAAAGTAATAAAGGAGTAATTTAGAATGAGGGGAAAAGCATAATTAAGACTGGTAAGATAAAATTAAGGGAAAAAGAATACTGAGCTTGGATATTGAGAAAAGCTTCTTGATAATGAGGTGGATTATGTCTGTGGGTGGTTTCCCAAAGGAAACAAGGGAAACTACCATCAGCAATGTGTGGAAGTAAGCTGGAAACAGCGTAAAACGCTGGAAGTGTTAGGTGTACTAATGCAGGTGTTAGTCCTGAGCAGTGGAAATTGCTGTGCTCCCCCCCCCCCCCCCCCCCCCCATTTTTACTTTATGTGATTTTATAATGTTACAAATACCAGTCAGCAAACTTGCAACAAACTGCAAATGCAACATTTTATGCTGGCGCTTTAGATGCCCTGAGCCTGGAGAGATTTATGGACATGCCTTCTTCTGCAAGTTCTGAGTGGCTCCTTTTAGTTTAAAATAGAAACAGGAAAAAGGTTTTTGGAAGTTAAGGGCCCTGTTCACATTTACAAATCCCAGGCATGCAAGCTGTGGCTGAAATGGCAGTGAGCTCAGTTTCTCCCTGCAGGCTGCATGCAGGTATCCAGGGGGAGAGAGTTTGGAAATCAGCTGTGTCTTGCTACTGCTCGTCTTCCTCTAGCATATTCTAGTTGAGAGATTATAAACTGCTCTGCTACGCTCTTTTTTTTTTTTCTTTTTCTTTTTTTTCTTCTTTCTTTTCTTTTTCCCCTGGCATGTTCCATACACCACAATAGTAAGATCTGGCTCAGAAAATTCTTCACCAGATTTCCACTGGCAGCAAGTTCACAAAGGCAACTTTCCCCTGGCCATTTGTGGCCAGAAGCCTCCTCCTTGGCACTGGAGGATTCATTACCTGGCTGGTCAAATTAGACTAGATTTAATTTGGCTTCTTCTGGGGTTTTTTACATCCTTTTTAAAGCATGGCTGCAAAATTGATAACATTTACCCTTTCACAGCACACACCTGTAATAACTTTTCAGGTATTCAGGCTGAAAAGGAATTTTTGTTTCCTCAAATGGGTTAAAAAACCCCGTAGCTGCATCAGTATCATCTCTCCTGGTATAGTAACATCTCTCGTGGCGTGAGAGTGTCCCAGTGCACGTACAGACAGCTTTTCAGAGTGAGTCCGTGCTCTCCTGGAAGAAGGAAATGTTGAGGACTGTGACACACCTGCTTCTGTTGGGCAGAAGTGTGCCGTGAGCTGTCAGCAATAACACCTTTTCCCTCAGAACTTAAATGAAACCTTTTTATTATCAGTTGATTGAAAGTGAGTGGTGATGAATATGCGATTGTTTAGAAAATGAGCAAAGACCTTGGAAATATTTATTAAAAAAAAATTGAAGCACAGTCTCTTGTTAATATTAATGACTTGTCATTGCCATCATTACACTGTCTTTACACGTCTGCTGTGGTCATTTGGCCAGGCTTGTAAGCTCCGTTAACTCAGCTGTCTGAGGGAAATGGCACCGTGGTCGTCCGCAAATCAGTGCATCTTTGGGGAGGGCAGAAGAGGTCTCAAACTTGTCCCTGCCTGGAGTGTGGTTCCTTTGCTGCTTTCATGAATCCTTTGAGCTAAGCACCAAAGGTACTTTCACTCCTAAACTGATTATTGGCTTATTTGGGCATGAAGGGAAGGGTAGGAGATCACAGCGACTGTCTTGCTTGCACCCTGTCCTGCTCGTCGTTTGTCTCCGTGGTGGAATTTGATATAGGAAGGCTTTGCTGGGACATTCTTTCTGTCTCTTGATGACAGATGATGGTTGTCCTGTTTTCTGGCTGGTAGTTGGTTGGTTACGTTGACAGATGTTGCAATGATTCTTTTGGCAATATTCTGTTGTGCTGACTGTTCAAACAGGAAATTCATCTTTTAGTGTTTGCACATGTTAAATGTTTGTTTTAGTAGGAATCGGCTCTGACAGCAGGCTGGTCAAACAGTGTATTTTTGGAGCAGCAAACTCTGGAATTCTCAAAGTCCTCATCATCCCGTAGGTCTGCTGGTGCTCGGCTTGGAGCCCTGCTCCCTGAAGTACCACAGGACTGACTTTTGAGGAGAGGAGACGTGAGCTTTTGAGCTCCAGGTTGCTGCTGTGTCACTCTTTTGGTGATGGGTGCTGTGTGTGCTTGGTGGCACTCGGTTCAAATCACACCATGGTACGGCACTTTGGGAGCCCTCGTAAGGTTTGCTGTATGACAGAGGCTGTGCTGTCTTTGTTCTCCCTTTAAGTTTCTGCAGATTTGGTTTACTGAGCTGGCCTCTTGTCTAATGTTAACACAAGTGAGCAGGAAGGTGGTCGTGGCTTGTGCTATACAGTAGAGAGTGAGGACAAGTGTGGCAAGAAGTGCTTTCCTCCTAACGAAGACTAGCTGGAGAACTTAATCTGAGGAAGCTAAATCTCCAACTAAATCTCTGTTTGTCTGGTGCTAATTCCCATTTCAGGTGACTGCTTTTTGACCTTGGTAGGCAGCTTCTTTGAAGGACAAACTGCAAATGCTGGTGTGATTTAATGTGATAGATTTTAACTTGTTTTCTAAAATTTTCATCAAGCAAAATTGTGTGGACTATTTATTTGAGAGTCGAAAGTGGCTGTTTCTTGTATGCAGTGGCATTAGAGATACCCTGGCTAAGACCTGTCGTGCTGTCCTTCAGAGGAAGTTTATAAGATGTCAGAAGTTACAATATTTACTTCTTTAAGTAAGCTGTCTGTGCTGAAGAGACAAGGACATTGTGAGAAGTAGCTGCATACAGACTTCTGGTGCATACGGTAGAGGAAAGGTTTAATCTGGTCAAGACCTCTCCAGACCCCTTCGCCGTCACTTAGTAGGTGAGAAGCAAGTGGCTGCAAGTCGCATGTGAAAGCTGCTTTGTGTCTTGCCAGCCTTTTGGAAATACTTCAGAGCTACAGCTATTTTGAGTAATGGAGCTTGGAAGTGGAAAAAGGCTTTGTGGCAAGCCTAGCATATGCATTTCTGAGAAACGCATTCGGTTCCTCTATGGTTATTTTTGTGTCATTTGACAGGAAAAAACTAATGTTGAGGAGAACGTGCTCAGGTGAGTCAGATTACAACTCACATGTGTATGTGCAATGTGTGTATTTGCACACAAAGGTTATACAAATGCATGAATAACTGTGTGCATAGGTAACAAAAACGTGTTCTGATTTCTGCTTGCAACAGTTTAGGTACAAAATACATGCTACTCATGAATTTATAAGAAAACTGGAAAAGTTAGCTAGCGAGTCTTTGGAAATGTTACACCTGCAAGAAGGTAGAAGAATCCTTGAGAATCCAGTGCTGATTAGCATTGATGAAATATAGGAAAAACAGTGAAATATATCCTTAAAAACCTGACATTTGTATATTCTGGCATTTGGAGTAGTATTGTGAGTTTGGAACTTGCATTGATTGTCCACCAATTAGTTGAATTTTCAATGTGTGTGGTTTCTGAAGCTTTAGTGTCTTGCATGTTTTGAGAGTTTTACCGATCACCAGGATTTTAGATGCTATCTTTCTATCTTGATTTATTAATTTTCTTCTCAAATGCACTCATCCTAATCTCTGAGTAACAACACTGGTTCTGGAAGGGGCATGCTCCTTCCAAAAGGAACTCAGAGGTGTTTTCATATATGTTGGGTGAAAGTGCATTGCAGGAAAAGGCACTGTCTTTTAACAAAGTTTGGTTTTAAGCACAAAATAATCAGGATTTGGATGTTATTAAAGTAACATTTTTGTGAAAAGGAACTGGGTTTATAAAAATGAACCAACTCTTCAGCCAGACCCATTATGAATTGCAAAAACAGCTGGGAGATTTGGCCAGAAAATCAAGGTTGGTTTTTTTCCTTCGTCAGAGTTTGTAAGAGATTTGGAGGGACATAACATTTATTTCTTATTTCTCTGAGTTTCAGTCCAGGTCTTGGAAAAACCCATCTGACAGTGAGTTTGTTTGTATATTTTACATTTTTTCCCTAAGTATGCTAGGCTCATTAGCAAGCCTTGGAAAAGGCATGCTTTGTTAAAGTTAATATGGAAAACAAGATACTAAGGGCTCAAATCTGTCTCCAGAATATAAATAAGCATAGCTTCCTTTGGACCAGATTTTGACCACAGTTATACTGGAAGCCTTGTTTCAAGGAGAGTTACGAATGTGCGTTTGCTAGGAAATGCTGCTGCTTCAACAAATTCCCTAACAGTGGTTGCTAAGTTTATGCCTACAGGATATACACATCTACATACCGAATGACTGCAGTGCATCCAAAATAGCTGCGTAGCACCGTATGGCATGAATAGGACCTCGCTTATTGCTGGGCGGGAGATACTTGCCCAGCAGATACAGTGCCGGAGGAGTGTGGACATCAGGGCTGTCCCAAATCCTCTTCTGTGCCAGGAGAAGGCCCGTGCTCCGTTTCCTTTCTGACCCATAGCGCTGGCCAGCAGCGAGCAGGCAGAGGGAGGAGTGAATAGTCTGCCGCTGGCTGTGGGCTCATTCCTCCCTGGAAAAGTTTCCTGTTCCTGTGGATCAAGGGAAAACAAATAATTTTTCCTTGCTTTACATGGAGCAGCTCGTTTGGTTGTGGTTTTGCCTCTAAAGAGCAGCATAGAGTACTCTGCTGCTACACATAACAAAGACGTGGCAATGACAGCTTAACACTGACCGGACTGTTTTACTTCATCTAATAACCAGTATGTCTCGCTGTATAAATACTGTAGGATCCCCTCTTGTGTGGTGACCAAAGAAGACAGTGCTCAAAATTATGCTTAAAAGACTTAAATGAAATAATAAAATGATGTCTGTGACATTGCACGAAGCAGTCACCTTTAGCTGAGCGTCTTCATTTTCATGATCATTTTTAATGAAAAGATTGGATTTGAGAAGTTTGTATGTATTAAACATCTGTGTAAGCACCGCTTAACCAGTTGGCACAAGGTGGATGTATCCTCATTAGTCAGAATTTATACTTCCCCGTTAAGCCAAAGTCGTTCCTATTCACTAGCGTTATACTAAGCTGGGTCCTTTGGTGATCTCCTAATTCCAAGAGCACAATGGCCAAATAAGCCTTGATTAAAGTGGTCCCTGTTTTTAAGCCAAGCATATGGTAACACTAGAGAATATAGAGAGCGGAGCTGCAATGGTTCTGGTGAACTCGGGATATCTTGAATTGCTACTTGAGAAGAAGAAAGTTTCTTGAGGCAGGGTGTAAAGTTTTTCACTTAAAATGTGCTCTGGAGTTCAAGTCTCCCCAGACGATGACATTTACTTGGTTCTTCAGCTGATAACCAGGAGAGTACTTACACGAATCTGAGCATGACACCAGCTGACACGTTTTTTTAATTGCTGAAATATTTAAGGCTGCTGTGGTACCATGTGGCAAACTCTGTAAAATAATTTTGACTGTACACTGTTCTGGCTGTAACTAGTATTTACTGTATTCTATCTGTGATAGCAGAAACATTTTCATCTTTACAGAATGTTTATTTTTGTAGGGTTCATCAGCTTTCGCCATTACTCTTTATCTGAAATCACCTTTTGTAGCATCATTTAGTTGCACTGGAGGTAACAATATTCTATTTAGGATATTTAAGGACAGCTAGATGAATGTTAAAAACTCTCAGGTAATCTGCTTTTGTGCATGTGTCCGTAGCAATTTTAAAAGGTGGAAAATGATGCCTTTTTATATTCTTCATAATCTCTATTTTGTGCACGAAAATTACATTTAGTTCAGTATAGCTGCATATCAACTTCTTAACCTTCATGAGCATATGCGTTTTATTATAGTTTTCATTCACAAGGTTAAATGCTATGTCTTGCACATGGCAATAGTGCAGCAGTGTGCAGTTTTAGCATTTGGTGGTATTTACTAGAAGAGCAATCCTTTTCCAACTGGAGGAGCCTGGTAGGAGAGAACTATTTTCCTGTGTGCACAGACTTGCTGAGCAGCTCTGGAGCTGCAGGTGAGTAGGTCTTTTAACGCTGCGATTTAACAAACTAGCAGGAGAGCTCCATGGAGCTCTGGGACCAGCAGAATTTGCCTTCCACTTTCCTCTCATATCCTCTTTGGCTGGAGCTAAAGCAAAGTGGACTGTTTTAAGCGTACAAGGAGCATATGCTGTTAAGTGTGCAGACGGTACAAGGAATGGTCTGCCTAAGTATCTGCTCAAACATTTTGGGAACCCTCTGTGTATTTGATTAAACCTTTCAGTAGTCAGCAAAGCTCATCATGAACGCACGTGCAGCAAATCATTCGTTACTTCTGGGCTCCACAGTCTTGGAGAACAGTCTGTCTCACTGCATTCGTATGCAATACTACATCTTAACTTGAATAACTCAAACCTAACATTTCTGGAATAAGCAAATTTCTGAGTTAACTGTCAGCTCTGTCTTCAGCTATCTGTCTGTGACTTACACAGCTCCTAGCCTTCTCTGAGGCACTAGTGTCTTTATTTTTAGAATATCTGTATGAGATAATGAAGTGTCATTCTTCCTATTTTTTAATTGGGGAATTGGGATTCAGGGACATTGGACAACTCTCCAAAGAGTAAGAGGTGTTTATTTCCCAGCCCATATCTTCAGTCACAGACCAGTCTTCTTCCTCACTTCATTTGCTCCAAGAAGGTTTTAAAACTCTTTTTATAATAGGAAATATACTTTCTTCTGCTTACTAGAGGCTAAACTATTTTATTCTAACTTGGTATTTGTCTGAAGATGTTTTGTTGAAAATTTTTCTTGAAAATTTTAGCCAGAGTCAGATAAAGTAGAGGTGTGGACTGGAAACTCTTGTTAAAAATCAATCATTACAGTTGCTGTTCCTTCTACCGAAGTCCTGAAAAGATCTCTCCCATAATTACCTCGTAACTAATTTGTCTCATTCCTTTGCAGAAACCAGTACAGAGTAATTATTTCTTAAATGCTCCGATCGCTCTGATTGCTTCTCTAATCCATATTTAATGGATATGTAGTGGTGAAAGATTATCAGCAGACAGGTAGTATTGTCTGTACGCAACCGTAATTTGGTTGGTGTCTAGGCAATGGCAGTTATACGGTGGCACCAAAGACCAGAAAAAGGGCAGAGGGTTGACGGCCGGAGGATTAAACCTCGTGTGTTATGTGGCAGTGAGCATGCCGAGGGGAGGCACTGAAGGAAGCTGTACTCCAAGTGCCGCCTCAAGAAGCAGAGGTACCAGATGCGCGTTGGCCTGTGTAGGGTGTCCTACTGCAGAGACCTTGGAGGATGAGTGAATCCCATAGCACGGGCTATAAGCTGAGCAAGACCGGCTCAGGTGAACATCAGTGGCGTATAACTGGTCCTGGTGCATCAGGGCCGCTCTGGAGGATGGCACCGAGGTCCCCCATTCATTTCTCATGTCATTGGGGTCCGCTGAAGAGACCTCTCATGGAAACCTTTAGGTGAATTTCCTGACTCGGCTCATTAATGACATACTAGTTTTATTTTCTTCTTTGTCTTGTGTTGCTAATCAAGAAGTAATTGAATTAGCTGAAAAGAAGGGTAAGATAAATTGCTAAGAAGAATTAACTGTGTGCACCTGAGGTCAGAAGGCTCCTAGAAAATTCAAGGTGAGAATTGGCTGGACTATAAATGAGATTTAGCAGGAGGATACCAAGTTCTCTGGAGAACCGAGATGCAGAAATACATATTACAAACTAGCCGTGAAAATCTAGAGGTATCTGAAAGTCTTTGGGCAATTCCTTTCTGTTTTAAGATGGGGGAGCAAAGGATTGCGCTTACATTCTTTCCAACTGCTGTATTTGATGAAGGGAATTTCCCTGAAATTTAACTTTTCATCCTTGTGTGAATAGGCTTTGCCAGAAGGATATTTTTCCTTCTGTATTAATATTAAGGTAGTAAATTGTCTGTCCCTGTGTTCACTTGCTAGTCATCCTTTTTTTTTTTTTCCCCTGGTTGCTCTGTAATTTAAGTTCATCTTTCATGAAAACCATATGTTGGATTAAAGACAGGGTATTATTTTCATGCATTGTAATATACTCTATTACCTCCTCCATTATAGCGCCATGTAAAAGTAATTATTATTCCATGTGTCACTGTGAATACATTTAAGATTCTTTAGGTCTTCTCTAGCAAGAGTTGATTCCTGATTCACCGGTCTCATTCTTTTTTAATGTCAGAATTAGCCAAGTGTAAACATCTCAATTTTATAAAATACTTTTAAAAATATGAAAAATGTATATTAAAAAATAAAGAGAAAATGAGCTAGATTACAATTCAGGAAAATATTAAGCTCATGACAATAACTTATTTTATACATTTAAAAAAAACCCTAAAGAAATGTAATTAAGTAGCAATATAAAGAAAAGCAAGTCCAGCGTTAACCACTAATGCCTTAGAACAGACAAAAGAAGCAGTTTATACAATTGCATTTGCTTTGACAATTGTATTTGCTTTTTTGAACAAGGGTTGAAACTAGGTGTCTTGTAAGAGTTTATGAACTTATGTTTTTGCAGCGAGTTTAAACTGATTATACTAACTCCATAGAAAGAGACTTCATTCGATAAGTTTACTTTATTGTTAATATTCTCTTCCCACCAAACCTCAGCTGTAGCTGCATTAAATAAAAATACAGAAAATGGTATAGTAACCTCACCATCTGCTGTACAGCTTTGGTTTTTGTTCTGAAGTTGGAGTTGAAATACATTACTTGAAATCGTGGGTTAAGTCGCTGAAATTAGATGGGACCCCTGCAGACTAATCCATAGGAACCGGCCAATTCTTTTGAGTTTTCTGTGTTTGGTTAGTTGTACTGTAATTAAAGAAATTACCAATGGTCTTCTGTCTGGAAGCGATTAACCCACCAAGTGCTCATACCTATCTAAGCATCTTCAAATAATATAAGGCTTCATTTATGTTCCTTAATAAGGAAACAAATGAAAATCATCTACAGCCTTAGTACTGTGGCTTGTGTGTTACAAGATGTTCTGTCTTGTGCCTTGGTCATGTCTGCTCAATTGATTCTGATTAGGCTGCATTTTAATTAAAGAACTAAAATGCTGTTTGTATAAATGGAACGTGCTTCTCGGTACAGCCTTTAACCATGGAGAGAAAGAAATCAGGTAACGATGAGAGCCACCTAAGCAAACGGAATCCGGCGTGTTAGCCCTGCACACTCATAGAGATGTGGATATGATTGCTTGAATTATGGCTAAATTTCTCTTGGGCTCTCCAGAATCAGAGTTTTCATTCATTGGGGTATGAAAAAGAACAAAACCTTAAAAAAAAAAAAAAGCCTCTCTAAATTCTGACTTGGTGATGATGATAATGATTTTTGCTATTAAAAAAATGCAGATTGAATTGTTTTGTTAGATTTGCAAACTGAAAGAGGAGCAAAATGCGAATTCATCCTTATGTGGGTTCTCATTGGAAGGAGGAGATTCACAGACTGTCCTCCAAAAGAATAAAAATTTTCTGCCTAGTGCAAAATTCTCCCTGTGCAGAGGTATAATTGCTGTGGATTCAAGGGGGAGAGTCCTTGTGAGTTTAGTGGCACTGGGCTGGACTCCAGTGCCTGGATTAGGAGGTGCAGATACTAACCTCTGGCCGCTTGCTGCTGCTCGCTGGGGTCACGCAGAGCCCCGCGCTACGGGCGCAGCATGTTCCTGCCGTGCTGGGACACGCTCAGCCTCTTTGCACTGTGCACCTACCAGGGGCCAGAGCTCAGCCACAAACTTGATTTGGCCTTCCCACTCCCCTTGGACTCTTAACTTCTCTCTGAGTTCTTTCTAACAGTGAGCAGTGGAAGGGATCAGAGGAAAAAAAGAAAAGAAGTGAGTTTTCCCTCGGAGAGTGGTGCAGCACCTGGTGGGATAATGCACAGAGTGCAGCTGCAGCACCACTTGGTCCCTGCCGAGTGCTGGCTTTCACCGGCAGCCTGCTCCCCGCTGAGGTAACACAACAGTAACGTCGCGACACATTGTATTAAAAATAATCTAATTTTCTCCAGAACAGGGCAGAGAAGGGCTCGTGGAAAGGGGCAAATGAAGAAGGACCGATAAGGTGGTTTTGTCTCGTCTGCCAAGTATGTTCTGGGAATATTCCTGCGTGTGTTTTCACGGTAAATGAATTTCTGCATAGGCCTAGATCTTGAGCTGTGCCCTGCACATTAGTGAGGGAGACACAGATCTCTCCTGTGACATTCCTACAGTCATTTAACTGTTGCTACCCCTAAAATGAGGATAAAAGCAAAATAACCTTTTATAACATGCAAATTAATACAACTTGCGTAATAAGTAGCATCGTGTGTCATGTGTCTATACATAACGGACAGATGACATACGACATTTCACGAGGTTTTGAAGCGTTGTGCACTATTTTGGATGAGACCACAAAATAAAATCCGCTGTACAAAATTCCTAAATTAAAAATTCTGTAATTGGAATTTTTCCTTTAGATTCACTGTAAATTGTATTGTTCTCACAGAAGATTTTCAGTGATTTCTTGAAAGTGATTATTCTCGTGGAATCTTTGTTTAGCTTAAAAATCACTCAAATGTACAGCCACCTTTTTAAAAAGAAAAAAACCCAACACCACAAAAACCAACAAATAACAGGATTAACAAAGCAAGACTTAAAAGTCAGCACCAAACTGAGTGCATATAATTAGGTTCTATAGATCTGCAATAAATCTGACATGAAACACATGTGTATTAAATATGGATACTGCACCTATATCAGCATTGCTGTTGATGTGTCAAATGGGTATCACGAGAGGGAGAAACTGCAGAAGAGAAGGCTTTGAAGAGAGCCATTTGCTGAGCCAAGGTATTTCATCTGCAATGTTTCACAGCACAAACAGGTCTGTGTAGACTAGTTTATTTTGAGAAATAGGAAGATAAATGCTATGGGAAGTTCTGATGTACTTTTAATATTAAGGAAGAGCCCAGAGATGTACTGGGTGCTGGTTCACCTGTGCTGGGAACCTAGGCACAAATCCCAAACCTATTTCAACCAACTGATGCATCCCCTTGATTTTCATGGACTTCAAATGGAGCCGATGGGTCCCAAGGCAGCGGCATTTGGAAAAGCTAAGACTTCAGGAAAAGGGCAGTAAAAATGGAAACTGTTTAAAATGGAAATAGGTTCCTTGCATGTTGCTGTTGGCATGATTGCTCTAGTAGGTAACAGGGCGAAAGGCAATAGGGGTAAATGAATGCTTGTGTGCCAATTCTAGAAAGTTTTTCAGAAGTAAATGAGTGGCTTACAAATAGGGTTGGATTGCATTTACTATTAGCTACTAAAATAGATATAAAATACTTGCTGAGGTATTTGCCGGAGCTTTCTATTTGATCTCAGAATTATATTTATTATATTTTTATATTTGATCTCAGAAGTTTTCAATGCACAAACCCTATTCTGTCTCACAAAAAAAAAATGCTAAGAAAATCACCCATCTGTGGGCAGCAGCAGCATTTTCTTGGGACTTAATATATCGCACTGTCCACACTTCCATAGCTCCTCCACAACCATTTGCTGCAATGCATTTCAGTTGCATGCATCAGAATTTGTGTTAGTCTGTAATATGATATATAGTAATGGGCTTTTACAGTAAATAGAATTTATGGCTTCATTTACTGCAGAATGCAAATTAAAGTTCTGTGTAGTTTCATACAGAAAAAGCTGCTTACACAGCATTTGTCATTGGCTGATGATTGTCCTCAGGCTGTAGAAACAAGTAAGAGATTAGCAAATAAGTCAAGCAAATTTGTGGGGGAAGTATTACTATATCGTGCAAGGTCGCACATTATGTATCTCCCCTTAGCATTACAATAATTGAAGGTTTGACAGAATTCGAGAACTGGTGGGGTCCTGAAAGGCGGTCATAAGCGCTTTTTATTTGCAGTGGTTTTGAGCAACATGTATTGGTTGAGAAGTGAATAGAACAGAGATGCCATGGAAATAACATGAATTTTGGTGGGCTCTGAAGTCATGGGGGTGTCAAAACTGGAAATGCGATGCTCTGATTTGCACCACTGAGCCTCTTCTATGACCACCCAATGGCACCTGATACCCCCAAGTGCTGGAGAGTGAAAAAAGGAGAACAAAAACCAGGGCTAGAGGGAAGTTGCCATTTGGATCTCAGGCGGCCCTCAGAAAAGCTGGAGTGAGTGCTTTTGCCAAAAGCTCTCAGTTCATAGCAAGATAGTCAAGGCGGGAGACACTTGTGGTTGAACAGGGACTAGAGTCTAAAGTCTAGAAAGATTGACGGCCTGTCCTATCTCACACAAAACTGTGTGGCAAAACTGGAAACTAGGGAAGATCCCCTGCCTGCAAAACAGACTTCTCATCCTCTTGTTTTCTCTGTTTCGTCTGTTTTGATTGTAAATTCTCGGGAGGCAGAAGCTGTCTCTTACCATAAGTTACACAGTGCTTAGAACAGCGTGTATTCATCATGGCTGGTACTTCTAGGAATTATAGTTTTTCCAAACGAATACACATCACGGAGAAATAATAATACTCATCCTTACTGAATGTCCTATCCAACATCACAAGGACTAAATGGAAATAGAGAATAAAGCTACTTTTCTGGTTCTAAAAATAATTCTTCTGGGTCATGTGGAAAATCATTGTGGCGGTTATTTGTGGGAGTTCAAATGTTCAGTTGTTCTGCTTCGCTTTTTCTAGGAATTACTGCATGGCTGAGTGTCAGCCTCCGAAATTCTCAAAAAGCTCATGAAAAGAACTGCTGTGTTTCCTTTGGAAAAACTGAATGGCAGCGTAAGGAGAGAAAAAAAAAAAAAAGTGTTAGAATGCGTTACAGCTTTACTGGGATTTGGAAATATAATAGAGAGTTTAGAATGTACCTACTGGTGTCACAACTCAAACTGGACAAGGAATTCATTTGGGGACAGACTTTATTATTCTTCACATGTTGTGACCCACAGTGAGGACAGAAGTACTGCTCAGCAATGGAAACGTGTCAGTGGAAAATCATGAGGTTTTCCTTGAGAAACAATGAAATTCCTCAAAGGTTAGTAGTGTGCAATAAAGAATGTTGATGAGATGACTGACTGGATCATCTTCAAAGTTGAGGAGAGGCTATTTGATGTGCTTAGCCAAGGGGGCACAGCCATGAGTGGGTGTTTGTATGGGCCCTGGTGACAATAGTAACCTGTAAAGCTTGACCAAAAAAAAGATGGCTTTCCTGAAAGCCGCTGGCAAAGTCAGGAGGCTGAAATAGCAAGACTGCTGACCAGCAATTCCTGCACTCTTAACTCTTTGCCAAAATGTCTTTTTTTTTTTTTTTTTTTTTTTTTTAATACTCAAAGGCTGAAAATAGGAAAAAATAAATCAAAACAGTGCTGGCCCAGTGTAGAGCCAGTCGTTTCCTGATACTAAACCAGTTGTCAAACCACAGGTTATCAGCACTGCCGTTTGCAATTCTTTCTCTTGAATAAAAGGAAGTCAGAACTGATTAAACAACAGATAGGTTACTTCTAAGTACACCCAGGCTTTTAAAGGCTACCTTGCTCTTTTTAGCTTGTATGTCAGTGTATATGTTTATTTAAAAAAAAAAAAAAAAGACAGGAGCTTCCATCTCTTTGCCCTCTTTAATCTTTTTTTCAGCACAAAATGTCTTTTTGAGTCAGAGGAAGTAGTTATATCATATATGGGAATTTCTATGTCCCAGTAAAAAGAAAGGGAGATGTGGGGAGGGTAAACTTAGGAAGAAAGCAAATGGTGGGAAGCTATGTAGGCATTTTTCATTTTCTCCAGCTCCATCCCGTCTGTTGTGAGTGTCACATGTTAATATTAATAGGGAAAAAAATTGGTTCTGTAGCCGGTACATTGCATTGTTTGCAATCTGTATGCATTGAAGGGAAAACTCTGATGTTCATGTAAAACTTCTTTACGTTGAATAAGGGAAGAAATCAGCTCACCTGTCAGGCTCATCTTGTTTCAAGAACTAACATTTTATTTCACATTCTCTTGCCACGTGGTGTGCAAGGATGAGGGAGGAGGACACAACAGCACTGCTCATTTGCAGAAGAATCTGTTGTACAAAAATTGGAGTGATCTTAGCCTGTAATTTTAAAATCTATTTCTTGGTATCTCTAAATTTCAGGAGCACAGCATTAACTTTTCTCCCTCTCCTCTGTCATGTCAGCAGACTGAGAAGCTGCTGAAATATGAGTTGCTTGTCACCTTGAGAAGGATAGAGGCACAGCCAACCAGTGACTGAAACAAAGAGAAATCTGAACAACTGAAAAACAGTCTCTTCTGCCTTAATTAACTTACTTGGCTCTAATTTGTTGTCTGCCTTAATACATGTTTAGCAACAAGGATTGCAAAGCTGAAAAATGTTCGCACTCTGAAACATAACTGTCTAACATGATATCAAAACCTGATAATAAATTTAACACACTGGGAGGCAGAGGTCTGGGTCCGAGGGAAGATGACTTAGTTCTAAGTAGAACTAAATGCTGAAGGGATTTTGGCATAGTAAAACTGCCGTAGGCAGGAGGAAATTAGGACTTTACCAAAGAAATAAGGGGGGAAAAAGGTTTACTACTGGCTTTTAATCTTCTTGGCTTCTCAAATATATATAGGGAATGGAGAATAATTACTGAATAATTTGTAGTGAGAATTGGCTGTGTTCTGTTGCTTTAGATATATGAGCAGCATTTGCTTCAGTATCTTCAGCCAAAACTTCCCTTCGTGCTGCTGCTGTTCAGGATGCTGAGCCCTGGGTGAGTGCTGTTCGTCGTTCCAGGCATGGTCGTTTGTAAATGCTATTCTCTGAATTAGGCCCAGTCCTGCTAGAGAAGCGCTGGAAACTCAGGCAACCTCGCGTACGAGCTCATCGGGGCCTTGGGCTGGATGCTGGAAATTCTTGTTTCCATGAGCAGTTTAAATCCTGTGGAAAACTCCCACTGACTTTGCAGGGATTATCCATTTGCGGAAAGTTATTTTGAGGGAGGCGCATTCCTTTGTAAAACGACTGGCAAGAATTCTGGGCAACACTTAGGTCTCAGTTCTGGCTGTATATTTTTGTTGGTCTGAATTTGTCCTGTGCTTCGCACAATGGGAATGTACTCCATGACTAGAGTTTGCACTTTCCATTTTAGTCTAATAAAAAGTAATAATAAAAAAAGAAAGCAAGGCTTGAGTGCATAAGTGTTTTCAGATATTGGACCCCTTGGGCTATATCATGTTTGTGTCTTTGAACACCTCTCTGTAGAGATCAGAGTGCAATTCTGCTTGAGAACCGTAGACCCGGCATGACCTATCTTTTGTCAGGGCCTTTGGACTCTCAAGTGAGGGAAGTTGCATTGTAAATGGAAAATAAAATTAGGTACAGTGTTTTTCATTAATTTTCTGAACATTGTTGTTATTTACTCTTTTTGTATTTTAATACCTTACACTTCTATTTATAGTTGTTTTGTGATCTCGTTCATCTATGTATTCTCAAAAATACTCCAATATTTAATTGGAAGGTAAAGGAGAAAAGTCCCCATGCTAGATTGTTTAAATAACATGTTATCTGCTGTCTGGTCAACATATTTTCTGTGGTGCTTCGAGACAGAGAACCCTGCACTGCATTTAAATTTAAGTTTGCTAGTAAAAATACAGTTCTTCCTGAGGTTATTTAAAATGAGGACCTACATTTCTCACATCCTACTGTTGTCTGAAATACGAAATCCCATCCTATATTGCTATGCCAGAAAATGTTAGCAGATAAAGTGCAGAGCAGGTCACGGTATTTCTAATTCAGATTAATGACCCCATTCAGCTTGTCTCCTTAGCAGGAAATTAGAAAGTGCTAGGAAGGAGAAAATAGTGATTCATAAAGCGTGACTCTCTGTATTGGCAGTTGCACTCATTAAAAGCTAAGATATTGTTTTGATATAAAATAATTGAGTCTGACTTATTTATGGGATATGGCTGTCTCAGCTTGTAGAGATTCCTTGAGAAGACTGCTGGCTCGATGCCCAGGCTGAGGAAGAAGAGGTGACTGATGGCTGTCAGCAATCCCTGGCCAGGTTAACTGCACAACTGTCCTCTCCTGCTGCAGAAATGACCACAACTGCTCTTCTTAAAGAGCCTAAAAGGGCAAACACCTTCTTCAGGAAGGTTTGGAGCAGTCAAGGCGAAAGCAATGAGAAACCACCTAGGAAAGCAGCTAATGTTTGTGGCATAATTTGATCTGTGCAGTTATGTTTAAGTGCAGGGGTTGTAGTGTGAGGATCGTAGAAGAGTACGTCAGCAGTCAGCATGGCTCCTGGACGTGCTGGACTAGATTTTGTCCGCAGAGGCTGGGTATAAAAGAGGCCTTACGTTCTGTGCGCCTGTCAGCCAGAGTCCAGGATAGGGCTACACACTCGGCTTCACTCACCAGCCCCCTTCCTAAGGGGGAGCCAGCCTTCCTCCAAGTTCCCGCTCAGGCAAAATGAATTTCTATGCAAAAGAAAGTAAAAATTTTCCCTGGAGAAAGGGTCCCAGTTCAAGAGCATTTAAGTCCAAGCCAGTACGGAAGTGTGTGATGCATCTTCAGAGAGTAATCTTCATGCCTGTCACACGGGCATGGAGTAGGAAGAAGCTCTGTGTGGGGCAGTACACGGGATTTGCAGCTCCTTCATTCTCCCTCCCTAACCTGCGTGGAGGGCAGTACGACTTGATTCTTTGTTGAACCGTATAATCTCTGCCCCTGCAGTGAAAGCTTTGCTGTTGGGCTGGAAAGACAGCAGCTCTTTTCTGTTGGGCAGGTGAGGTCCTCACTGGTCACAAGGAATGCTTAAATGATCCTGAGAAGGAAGGACCAAACCTTCTGGTCTCCGGGGGAGTGCTGTGCCTCCCTGATACTAGGGGTTTGCTCCTGCTTTTGAGTTCTTTTCCCTACCCAGGGGCATAGCACCAGTTTCCGGCAGGTACCGATTTGAAAGACGGCATAAAGAGGAATGTTTGTAGCAATGTCGCTGATGTGCTAGGCAAATCCGTACCCGGCAGGCTGTTTGTGCAGTGGTACCACCTTCGGCCATGGTCTAAAGAAACGGGACTACCAGCACTGTCATTTTGTGAGAAGCCCAGGCCGGTTTGTGCCCATTAGTTTGGAAATGTGCGCTGGACTGAGACCCGATGCGCAGAAAAGGACTTTTGGATCAAAGGGGCCCAGAGGGTATGAGATGTTAGCGTATGGGAGGGTAGGCTTGTCAGAGGCTAGCGTGCAAGTGATCTCGGATTTTCAGATTTTCAGCACTGGTGCTGGTAACCTATGTTCTGCTGAAATCCTGTATTCGGTGTCTTTTTTTATTCTGGGTTTGACTTGTAATCTTTAAGAACTGTAGTTACTAGATACTAAAAGGTGGCACCGTGCGCAGCTTAGTGTTGGCTTGATTGAAACGCTGAGGTCAAAGGCCAGCAGAAGTCAAAGGTCCCTGCAAACTAACCATATGCATGGGCTCGCTGAGTCTTCTCCCTCTGTGTCATGAAGACAAATGGCATTTTTTAAAATTCTCCCAATGAACTAGCATTCATTTTCTGGCGTCTCTTCCTTCTTTATTGCTTCCTAATGAGCTTCATTCCCATCACCTCTAGCCTCCTGCTTTCGAACCTGCATTTACACCCGTGCATAGAAGAGAAGCAAATTGAACAAATTAATTAAGTTGGCCTGTCTAATGAAATGGGCTTTGGTGACTTCTGGGGTTTTGCCTCTTGCTTTTTACAGAAATCTTCTATAAATCTTTGATGGCCACAATTGCTGGGCTTTTTCTGTCCGTCGGGTTGGCAAGAACACCAAATTTTCTTTGTGTGGTGTCTCAGATTTAACTGAGAACATTTCATTCTCTGTCTATATTTACATTTTTATATATGTATTACATACACGTGTGTATTTTTACTCATTATTTGTGTATTTATGGTGGTCGTTTTACTTGCTTGTTATTTTTTTTAGCAAAGGAATTTTCATGAAAGTGCTTTTCAGGAGCTATTTGGAGTAACAGCTGTTACTTAGGGGAGGGGACCTGCGCTATTACAGTCCACCAACCTTCCCCTCAGCCCTGGACTGCTTGGGGGTGTATTTTCTCTCCTGTTCTTCCCATGCTGCTTTGTTTGCTCTCGGGACAGGTCAGCTGATTCAAAATCAAGTGTCAGCTAGATTATTTTTTTTTTAAACCCGTTAAAAGCTTTGTGTGTGAGCTGGCACCTAACATTGCCTCCTGAAATGTTCCATTGAAATCTGCACCCAGATAGAGTTGTGCTTGTACTGTTCCCCCCCCAACAGTATCACTTCTTTGTACTGGAGCTGTCTTAAACTGTAAAATTCTGCTAAGTTCAATGAATTGTGGATGAACTGAGGATCTGGCTGGACATGTGTTTTTGTTCGTCATTATCACTGCTTTCCTCTTGGCCTCGGGTGCGGATCTTGACCTTTGTGCTGCAGGCTGCCGAGGTATAAAATGCACGCAGCATCTCCGTGTGCAAATTCATCATTGTCTTTACATGGCTTTGAGAGATTCTGTAGAAGTGTGAAGGAGCATGGCGAAAGTGCTAAACTTTCAAAGGTTAAGTGTGGAGCTAAGACAGACTCTTCCACTTTTGACCATTTACTAGTATCAGCTGTTTTCTGTAAATACCCGCTGCATATGAAGCAGTCGGTGTGATGAAGCTGTTCTTTTGGGTGATATCAGGTGTTATCATCAGGCAATCCAAGCTTACCCTTGGAAAAGACAAATAATGACAGCCACATTTCTGTTTTGTATCGGTAATGCTTTTTATTCCTCCTAACATGTGCCCTTTGCTGCATATCATTGCAGCAAATCATTGCAGGCGTTTAATTCTGGTTACAGATGATGAGGGACTAATAGCCTCCACCTGATTTTTACAAGATAGCTATTTAATCCAGAATTTCTAAGTGCTGTTTCCTGACACAGTACTACTATTACCAGATGAAAGTGCTATGGGTTCTTTCCAAGGAATATGTGAATAATTTTAAATTCCTCTGCTGAAACTGCTTTTACTGAACCTTTTCCCCTTCCTGTCCTGCACTGTGTTTTCACTTTGAAGTAATAAATACATATAGTCTTTGGTAACTAGATTGTTACCTTGACCATTTTCTTCCTTTTTATTCCACAGCTCATCACTTCATTATACCTGCAAAACAGTGATGCTCCTGTGAAGTGAAGGTTCACTTCCCATAAAATGCTGTTCTGGTATGAAAATATCACCTGAAACTTCACTAGCGGTTAATGGGAGAGCTAAAATGTCATATGTTGAAATGTCAGTGGGGAATCTGAATCTGATTCAGCCTTCAGTGTTGGTACTCTGTTAACTTTAGTAGCATTATTGCACAAGGAGAAATATCAATTTTAAACTCATCCTTCTGCACCTCTTAATTCACTGCACGTAAGTGTGTCCAAGAAGAACAGTACAAGATTTTGTTTCTGCTTCTTCCCTCGCAGAGTTATCATGCAATATTTTACCATTCTGCAACTAGAATGTGTGGAGGTCGATGATAAATACAGAAATATGAATTATTTTACACACTTGCTACAGTATAGTCTGGATGATGGGTTTATTTCAGTCCCTGGATGTGAAATTGATAGTACAGTCTAAGGAACAAGGGTGATCCAGAATAAAGCAAAAGCCAGCAATTGGGAGTTGATACTGAGAAAAGAGGGTCTCGAAAATTCTTTCAGCTACATCCTCTTCCTATTCTTGTAGGTTTTTTATATGCTTTTGGTGTCTTTACGTGTTCCTACTACCCCACTGATAGAAAGGCCATAAATGGCTCTCTGTGGGAGACTTAAAATGCCAGCAAGTGCTGCTGAAGACGTAGGCTGGGTCTGTGTTGCTAACAGTGCTACCCTTTGGGAGTCGGACTTGCTACTTGACAAGCTGCATATTGGGGCCATTTTTATTTGTATTTTTTCCATTTAGTTTGAGATCTCAGACATACATTATCTACGTTGAGAAGAGTGGCAAGGGTGACCTAACCTCTAGGTGAGGTTTTGGAGAGTTTCATTAGTCCTTCTGCGTTCAGGTTCACTGGTGCCAGCTTTCGTAGTTCAAGGACCCCGTTCCTGGCTGGAATTTCCTGCAGCCAAGATGGTAAGAACTCAGCTTATTTTAGAGGGCCAAAGTTTGTTGTTGACAATGAGGATTTGCATGCTTCAGATTGTTGAAGTCCTGAGAGAGGAGCTGTCACTACGGAGGTGGAGGGCTAAATTGGACAGGTTCTAATTGTACAGTTTACTTGCAGAACCAGAACATAAAATACACATTAAACTGGCCACATTGGTTTGTGGGGGTTTTTTTCTTTAATGCCTCCGCACCATTTTATGTAAACTAGAGATCTTACAAGTATTTCACTGCTTTGAAATGGGCCAGAAGCTTGTGTAAGACTTTGACAGAGCTGTTGCCATTTGTGCTTAAGGGAGGTCTGGCTTGAAATTTTGCTAGAGAGAAGGAACAGCGTAGCGGTATCAGTGCAAGCCCGCTCACGCTGCCTCACCAGTGTGCCTCTGCTCCACCGCGTGGGCATCGCTCCTGGGAATTCTACGGACGATTTTCACATGAACTCAAAAACTGGCACTAGGTCTTAATATAGGAAGCACCTGACGGTGACTCCTCAGATCAAGGCTAGCCGGAGTTGAGGTGAAATAACTTGCTTAAAGCCGCGCCGCAGGAGTAATGGGCCTGGGAATTACTGTAGGCCAGTGTCTTAATTGCTGAATGATTCAGCCTCTCTGTGATGCCATTTCTTCCCCAGCACCTTCTGGTCTAGAAATGAGGGTGCTAGACTGCACAAAGAGGCACAAATTCCGCAAAAACTTCCAGATTTTGTTGCCGCATACTTGTCGTGCCTTAGGAGAAGTAGTTCCCTCGCTTGTGCCTTGGAATGCCTTGGGAAGGGGCTCTCTGGGTAACATTCTAGTTTTACAGGGAATGATCCAATTCTTTCAGTCTTGAAAGATCTCTTCAGATAGTTAGGAAGAAGCCAAGTAAGGGCGGAAACAAGATGTGCGAGGAACACAAATAGCATATTTTCTTTGTCAGTTTTCTTCAGGAAAAGAAGCCATGACAACTATAGGCTCTACATGTTTGACATGAATTCACTTTATGGGAGTTGGCACTGCAGAGAATATGTATTTATAGGGATGTATTCACACGACTTCTGCTTCACACAGACTACTGATTTAGATGTCTAATTTAGGAGCACAAGCTCTCTCTGTAGTCAGCAGAGGCTAAATTAATGTCTGTGAATTCCCCCCTGAAAGGACGTACCTTTCTCCACTGACTTCAGAGTGACCTGCGGCTCCCGATTTAGGCACGGAAGTCACGTGCCCAGTGTATTAGCCATGTGTAAACAATACTCTGATTAAGCGTTGGGCCCTGCACAATTCTCATTCATTGAGTAGGGCAGAGACTTCCCAGCGGAGACCTTGCTGTAAACCCATAGTCACTGAGTAAGGAGGGAGGGGGCTTTGCCAAACATTGCAAGATTGTAGCTTTGTTGGGGCAGGGGACCTTCTAGTCAATCTACAAGTCAGGAAACTGTCTTTCACCTAGTACCACAGGAGTGGAACCTCCTCGCTGAGAGTAAATTGCTGGGAGTGCACTGGGGGAACTGGGAGAAGACAGAGCTGTTGCTGGAGAGAGGGATGCAGGTCCCAGCTGGAGGTGCCCTGTTCCACAGGGGACAGCGTGGCCAAGGTGTGCCTCCTCACCTCGCCGCCTTGATGGTGGGAAGGCAGAGACTGTGCGCAGGGGAGGCCGTGCCTGTAGCCAGTCGAAGAACAGAGCAGAGGCCGCCCAGCACAGACCCAGGGTGCCCCGCTCCTGTTCAGTGCCTGTGGCCTGGCACAGACGCCTTCAGACTCTCATGTTGCTCCTGGCCCACCTGTTGGAAGGATTCTTCAGCACAGGAGATGTTAGGGAGCTGTCAGGGCCACTTTTTCTTCCAGCTTGAGGGCTCAGTGAAGTGCTCCTTGCCTTGGCACTGCTTTCTCCACACAGGCGGTGAACTCCTCAGGAGATCACTACTTTGTCAGAGTTGAGTATGTCTAAAGAAAAGGATGATCTTCCCAGGCTGGCTGGAGCCAGATAGATGTGCCTCTGTGACTTGAGGGCAAAGACACACTTGGATACAACCGTGCCTGAGATACCTTTTAGTCACTGAGGGAAAAGGGAACCCCCTACCGCAGACCCAGCCGTGCATCCTTGATTTCAGGTGGCAGAGCACGTAGCAGCAGAAAGTACCTGCAAGCTAACACGTGCATGTACTAGCTACCGTGGATGTTATCTCAGTATGAACTGAGCTAAAAAAAAAAAAAGAAAGAAAGAAAACCCTATCCCAAAGCAACCCACATATGTCTGCAGAAGTGGAGATTAATAAAGTGAGGACTAGAAGGGCCCTGCGAGCCCCTGGCTTCTATGTCTGCCTCTGCCAAGGGCTCTTCCTGTGACCCTGCACAACTTGCGGATCTCTTGCTTGTTCTCCACCGCTTTGCAACAAGAATGATTTTATTTACAGGAGGTGATGTCACGAGATTGTTGTGAGGGGATGTGACTCAATGTTTGTATAATGCTTTGAAGATGAAGAGTGCTAAGTATTGTTATTTGAGATGGCAACAAAATAAAACAAAATATGTTCGGTGCAGCTGTTCAAGCCAATCCATTTTCATAATCTTCCAGCAGGAATTCAAATCAAAGTAAAAAGCCTTGCCAACTGGAACTTTACAGCTTGATGGGAAAGTTAGAATTAATTGGGTTTTAAATAGTTGTAACTGTATTGTGATGGAGCATGATCTGGAGCGCTCATCTACTCCTGGTTGCCAGTCAGTTTGGAACTGTGAATTAAGGCTTGCTCAGGGTAATCTTTCTTTCGGAAAAGAAAATAGTTGGGCCATCTTGCATGGCATACTGTATAAACTGTCAGAAACAGCCCCTCTGCTCTCTGAAAACATGTGCTTTTTCCACTTTATGCTGCTTTTTTTCAGTAATGCAAAACAGCTAAAGATGTGGAAAGCAACAAAATTGCCCAACGCCACCACAGAGCATCTCGGAGGGAACCGCTGCCCCTCCTGCCCCAACGGGCTGCTCCGGCTAGGGCAAGTGTTCTCCCAGCACCAGGCGAGCATCCCTGGGATGGCTCCGAGATCATGTGCTGCCGCTCTGCGCTGGCCCCCTCAGCATCTGCTGCTGGTTTGCTCATACGCATGGCCATTACAAGAGCATCTTGCCTTCGGATCAGGGTTTATTAATAAGCAGACAGTGTTTACTCACAGTGTAATATAGAAGAATTTGCTCCCTGGCCTTTGTACTCTTTGTGATGGCCTTTAGCCTCTCTTGCCTCAATTTTGGAACAGAGAAGTTATTGTACTGAATCAGATGAATAGTTCAGCATTCTGGCAGCAACGGTCAGCGTAGCCGACCTAAAACCCCATTAAGGACAGCTACGTTTCAAAATGGTTTCTACCCTCATGGCTGATGTTTTAAAATACGATAACAAAACCCTGTTGCAAAAATCTGCTTAATACGCGTTCTCTATAAAACGGGCGTAATAACACCCTTGCTTCCCTGGAGCATTGCTCAGTCCAGATCGTTTGCAAAACACTTTTAAGTCCCGTACTGAAATTAGCAAAGCTCAACTATTTTTACCAACCAAAGACCTGCCTCTTTTAAGGAAGGGTCTATGTACATTGGATTTAGATTTTTCACCTGATGTTCAAAGGGACTCGAACATGTCTCTCAGCCTCTTGTGTTTGGTGGGATTTGTCAATATGAAGCACCTTTATAAGAGGGTTATTCATTGCTTCCTCACTTTCACTGAACGCACTGTTTTCTAGCTAAACCATACTGTTTGAATTTTGCTGTTCTGTGCAGAGGTATGCCTTCAGATCCTATTTTTTGTTTTCTTAATACTTTTGAAGTTACTTTGTTCCTAAAATATGACTCTCAGTAAACATTTCAGCACTTTAATTTGGCTTAAATTTACACTTGAATATTAAAGTTCCAAAATAGTTTTATGAGCAAATAAAAAATGATGGCTCTGGGAGCCTTTCTTTTCAATATCTTTCAGTTACGCTAAACTATATACACAAGTAACTGCCTTATAAACAGCTTTATATTGCACTCTGTTGCAAATCATTGGAACAACATGCCATAATGGGTTGCAAATGGCATAACATTATATGCCACAGTTTCTGCAGCCAGAAAGAACAAGAGCATTGGAAAGATACCATGTTGATAAAAGCGGGCACCAGAAAAAATAACTTTGAATCTAATTCTCTATATCACAAGTAATAGAACAAAGGCAAAAAATACAAATACATTTTTCTTTTCAGAAGCCACATGAGCCAACACAATTCTGCTTGCTGAAATGGTTTTTCTATCATACTCCAAGTAAAATTTTTATTTCCTTTAAAGCTATGCTTGCTGTGACAAAAATGCTTCTTTGCATAAATCATTTTTGCTCACCTTTGGAAAGCTGATCCTCTCTGAGAATCAATTAGTTAGCTGTCAGAAGAAAGTGCATATCATATATTCACAAACACTTAGCGGACAGAGCAGTGTTGAAACACCCATGGCAAACATTCATTACTTGAGGTCTGGCAATATTAAAAGTGCAGCACAGGACTGATTTTTTTTTTCACCCTTCTGGAGAGAAACCTATATAATTAGTCAGCTGCTTATATTTTATTCTGAAGTATAAATGTAGCGTTGCAATTTAAAACTGTGTCCTATAATTCTTAGGCAGAGCAAATGTTGGTCTTGCTTTTCAGTTCCTGCTCCCTGAAGTGTTCTTAGTGCCACAGGTGTATCTGACACTGAACACGGAGCGCTTGTCCCAAAGGGTTAATCTCGCAAACTGTCCATGCTCTAAATTTCCGTTCTTCGACGCAGAACCCCACGGAGGCCACTCTGCAGGATCGAGCCTGAACTGAGTGCTGTGAGGAGAGACCTTTTCGAGAACGGGTGGAAGATGAAAGAAACACTGGCTGAGGTCTTGCTGGGGTGGGTCTAGTACGTTCTGCCTTTTCTCTTCTGTCTCGATCATGCTGATAGATACATATGCATATACATATATCTTCTCTTGACCCCATACCAACGCTCCCGTGGCTTTGTGACGACCATTCAAAGTCTGACCAGGCTTCCCCGTGCCGCCAGGTAGGCTGGGGAAGGAGGTTACGGGGAGATCACTGCCAGCGTTGGAGCTACCGCTGCTGGGCAGACGGCAGGGCACCTGTGGTGCTGAGGGAAATTGTAAGCCACTGGGGTCTGTACTATGGGAATGGTTGTTCCCTGTGTACCCTGAGGTAGATGGACAGGCTCTATAGGCAGTGGAAAATCCAACTGGAGAGCTCTAGTGCCATGATCTGGGATTTTCTGTTTTTCCCCAAACTCCACAAAATCTTGTGCTTTTGTATGAGTGTAGCAATCAACTACAAAAATGGGAAATGGAGGAAAAAATGGTCAATATGTGTGCGGTATTTCACAAAATCTTGACTGCACAAAAAAATCAGAAAATCACTAAAAGAGACACATCTTTTCCAACTATTATTTTGACAATCTTGACTTCTCAAGTGCTTTCTGAAATGCATCCAGAAACTCATGAGACCTGGTTCCACATGGTGCAGCTTCTTATGCTCAATGAATAGAGACACTGTCCACCCCCACCTCCCCCCCCCAAAAAATCCCTGCCTGAAAAGTTTTTGACAGAAAATAAAGCACTGTTAACTGAGGGACATGTGTAGTTCCTTTGTGTCCGCAGTGTTTTGGGTGTCAGCTGTGTGACGATCGTACATTTTAATTAAGGCAGGGCACATCGATGGGTGCAGTTTTATTTGAGCTTGTTCTTCCTTGTAAGCCTAATGAACTTACTCAGCCCCACAAGCGTGAACGAGCCTGTCGGGTACCTTTGCCAGTGGTCTTTGGCAGAGAGCCCTGCGCGGATAGTGTGAGGCAGTATCATTCAACAGAGTGAATTGTCCGATTCTACAGAAATTTAGCTACTGTACTTAGTAAAATACAATACTTGAAGGGGGCCTAATTTCTTCCTACCTTCCTGTAAGTAAGGCAATGCATCGGGTGAGAAGGATGTTTCCCAAATGCATTTCTAGGCACAAATGCTTTTGGAGAGGCTGAGATGGCTATAGCACACAGAAATTCTGGCTTGCTTGGTGCTTATTTTATCAGCTGCTTTCAGACTCATCAGCTGTAGCCGGATGGACTGTGGCTCTTGCAGGAAACACCCCTAAGTTTTCTTCAGCACGGCTTGAGAGCCATAACTGTGAGTTACTGCCCAGTAATCTTCATAGGGCACTTCATTGGCAGTAAAAGCAAACGGCTCAGTTTGATTCTGCATTTTTTTAAATTTTGATTTGGGTTTTATTTGAACAGACTTTTGTGACTTGTGTGTGAGTGAGGAAGAGAGTGAGAGAGGAAGACCGTGTGGAAGTTTTTACAGTGATGGCCCTAACGGTTAGAGCAGCAGCCAGGTACGGGGATTTCTGTCCTTTCCCTGCCGCTTGAGGCAATTCACTCATCCTTTCCGAGCCCATGTTCACAGGGATTTCTGTCGGAAAAATGAGTCCAATAACATTGACTTATGGTGGTGCTGGAGGGGAATGATGTCGTGTAGCTAAAGCAAGGAGTCAGAACAGGGGTCCTGTTCTGTTTGGATTTACAGATGCTTGCTTCAGTTCTCTACCTGTAAGCGATGCCAGAGGTTCCTTCCTCTGTCAAACGATATTGTAAGCTGCGATTTGTACGTTTAAGAATTACTTCAGCGATCCTTAAACTGCAGGCTGTGTATAACCTCAAACTCGTCAGATGTATAAGATGCCGTTAGCAATACCTGCATACAGATACAGTGAAACAGGGCCTAGGAAGAGGAAACCCTGTAAAATGGCAGTTGATTCTTGGTAAGAATGCCTGGTGCTGATGGAAGCGTCTTTTCCGTGTCAGGTCACTGGTTTCACAGAAGGTGCAGGCCTTTTCCAGAGCAGGAGGGGCACAACAAGACCAGGGCCTTTGGGCACGGGTGGGAATCGCTCTCTGTGGTGCAGTTTCCCCTTGCCAGTGTCGCCGCACGGCGCCAGGCCCTGGGAGAGGAAACTCGAGGCAGGCCTGAAGGCCGCCACACCGCTTCCCGCCGTTTGCCCTTTGGAACATCCAAAGGGCGGTTAAGAAGCACAGCCTGAGGTGAAGCCCCTTTGTTCTGCGGAGACCGAACAGGAGGAGGAAGGTCTCAGGCAGCCGGGGAGGCTGCTGATACGTGTGTATGTATATGTGTGTATATACAGGCTCGCAGAGCGCTGCCTGCTGTTAATCCCAGTGCCAGCCCTCCTCATGGCATTGGCCGTCAGTCCGGCCCCCCCGCCGAGCGGCCGTTGCCATAACGGCCGGGTAACGGCTGTGTAACGGCCGGGTAACGGCTGTGTGCGGGCGCCACCTGCCGGCCGCGCGGCCCGCAGCCGCCTTCCCCGCAGGTGGAGCGGCGGCGGGCGGTCGGGGTGAGGCGAGGGCCCGCGGCGGGCTTTCCTGGCCCCGGCTCCTCTGGGAGCGCGGGCGGGCGCTGGCAGGCCTGTGCTCCTTCACGGGACTCGGAGCCGCCTGCACCCTCCGCCAACCGTTTGTGGAGTACACGTGAGGGCGAATCGTGAGGAGATTTGAGGGAGAGAGGAGCAAACGTGAACGCTGTTCAGTCAAGGGCACCGGCTGGGGCAGGCCTAAGGTATTTTGAAATGTGAGTGATCTGACTGATGCTGTGTTATACGTCACACGCATTTGTTCCACCTTATATTTTAAGTTTCTCAAAGGGAGAGCCAAGCTTTCAGGCCCAGGTGAAAATTTTAGCTGTATGAGGCTGTCCTCTCTGCTTTCTGTGAAGAATCTCTCTCAGGTGTGATGCCCAGTCATCACTTTCTCCCATTGAGTTAATGCAGGCAGTGATTTCATTTAAGGGAACCTGCTTTCCATTAACAGCTTCCCTGTTATCCCCATGTAGGGCTGGACTTTCAATACTCACAGTGTTCGTCTCTGGTTTGTGGTGCTGGAAGTCACGCGCTATTTGAGCTCTCTCTGATGGGGAATATACTTTTCCTAAGCTGGAAGAAAGGCTGGTGTTGCCTGATTGAACTTGTGGGCAGCCCTAGCCCTGTGGGCACAGCTGGCCTGGACCAGGTAGCCCTGCAGCCTGCTGTCCCTCGGGGTCTGTGTGCTGGGGACGCGTCTGGAGGGCTCTCGGATAGCTGAGCGGTCTTCTCTCAGAGCGTCTCTCTCCTCATGGAGCACGCAGGGTGACCAGCTCCATGCGAGCACATTCAGGTAGGTGGCAAAAACTAAGGAAGATAAGTCTGGGTCAGCATTTCTAATCAAGGCCAGGCACACAGAAAGTTTATTTAGGCTGTGTTTGGCCTAAGCAGATAAAAGCCAGGGAGGAATGTAGCTTGGCTCATCAGTACAATCATATTTTATTTACTATTTTGTTTCTAATACCTGTAACTTCAGTGCTAACTCATATTAAAGTTATTTTTGAAAATGTCAATGAATAACTCAGTTTCAGTTGGGTTTTTGTTTGGTTTGTTTGTTTGTTTTTTTAATAACTGTTCACTAAATAACAAATCCACGAAATTCACTAAGCTGACTGAAGTCACTCCCTTGCTGAGTATTTCTCTCCTTCTCATGCAGTACCTCTCATGGACAGCGGAGGCTGCTATGCAATTGTTTCCTTCATTTGGGGGGAGTGCTATTTAGGGGACTGTTCCCTCCGTGCTAAATACTGGCTGAGGATGCTCACAAGCCAGATCTCTGCTCTCTCCCAATAAACCGTTACGCTGCCTTCCTGGCCCAGTGTGTGCGAGGGTTTGGGAAACAACAGTATCCATCAGGCACCTAGCTTTCAGCCAGCGCTCCTCGCAACAGGCAAGCTGAAGTTCCTTAGTTTCCCTGTTTGTAAGGCCACGAGGAGAGGGCACCCCTAGGAAAGCATGATGGTGTGAATTCAGTTTGGAGATTAGGCATATAGGAATGAAAAGCACTGGAGGCACTATGGGGAATCGTGTCAGCTCCTGTTGTTGAAGAGGTTGCAATATTCTACAGTCTAATGTTATGTTCACAGCCCTGAATTCCTGGATGGCTGGCAGCCTTAACTTCAGTGTAGGTACATCCAGCTTCGATGGGCAGGGTTTTGAAACTTCTCTTTCTGGTGCAGTCCTTGCTATAGTTACCCCTGCCTGACTCCTAGACTAGATTACCATAAAGCGGAATAATAGAGGACTGTTTACCGTCGAAGACTGCTCAGTACCTTTAGGTAATGGTGAAGATGGCCACCAGTTTCATAGACGGACGCTAGCACCCTGTACCAATGCTTCCCTGTTCAGCACTGGCTGTCACTTTGCTGCCATGGGCACATCGAAACTTTGGTTTCCTTTTAGAGAGCACTGAACTGCCTGAATGCCGCCTGCCTCAAGGACTGCCTCCCCTCTTCTGCCAAAACATTCTTGCCTACCCGAGATGCTCCTGCTGTTTTTACCTTAACATTACGCTTGTAAATATTAGGGTAAAAGCACTGTCAGACGAAATCCGTGGCTCCATGACTGACGCCCAAATTTGTAGTCTGGCCTTAACCTTAGCACAAGCAAATGCTTATTTAGGTTTTTTTGCAAGTATGTGATTTAGTGACATCATCAAATTTCTGGCTGATAAAGAACTTTCCAGAAGCAAACAATAAAGGGTAGCAAAGCATATCCTCGAAGTAAGATTTTGCACCCAAAACCTGAGCCTTAGCACATCTGTCTTTTCAGGAATGAGATAAAAAGAACAGAATCAGCTTTTAGGATCAAAAATACATCTCCTTGTTCTACACATAACACGTGGTATAGGATGATGATATGTAGCGAACAGCACACCTGACACTGTCTGTGGGTGAGCATCACCACAATGAAAATCACTGTCTCCAGGCAGAACTGTTTTGTACCCTTATAAATCCAAAAGAAAATCAGGTAGTCCTGAGAAAGAGCATCTAGTTACAGCAGACCAAAATGTGTTTTTCTCCAAGGGAACATATTGAATGAACTATATTATTCTCTAGATAATGGACAAAAACATTCTTTATTATGAAAACTTTATGCTCTTTCATAAGCGTTAATAATGCTGGGGGGTGTGTGGGTGGGAGAGCAGGTGGGTAGAAATGATAAATGGAAAAGCAAAATGGGATAGCTATGAGGCTGTAATTTCTTATGAAATATTTCTCCATATGATACCTCTTTCCTTTAGAACATTTTTATAAAAGAGAAATACTTTGCGTTTCCTTCAGTCTTCAGGTTTTTACCACTTTTTGTAAGTGCAGTACTTCTGAAAGGCAACGGGAAGGGGATGACTTAGGAAAGCTTTTATTTATCCAGATGACGTAGAGTGATGACAGCAATGGAAATTTCCTCATGCTCTGGGCCAGTGCCTGAATCTTGTCTAAAAATCATCTCTTAAACTCAGAGCATTATTCCTCTCCAGTAACTCTCTCAAGCTTACAGAGATGGGACAAACTCACTTGCTCTTCTAAAAATGTTTTCCTGTGCTTTAGAAATTGGATGGTTTTCCCTCATGATCTTCTTCAGAGGTCACAGAGTGATAGTAGCAGCCGTAGCTGCTGCACATGTGGATAGATTCAGGTGGGTTCCTGGGGTGGGCTCCATGTGAGAGTACCAGGAATCCTGCGCTATTATGTTTGCCTGGAAAATTCTGTCATCAAACCTGATTCCTACATTGTAGCAACCAAATGTTTCAAGTTTCAGAGTTCTGTCTCAGTGTGGCCCTGGACTTTTTTCCTATTTCAACCCCTTTGCCCCACTATTGCTATTATAAAATCTTCCTCACAGATACTAGTAAGGGTTTAGGACCATCCTGCTAGTGAGACTTACCAATGAGAATTTCCGGTCAGGGTCCAGAAAACTTTATTAACGCTGAATAAATACAGTTCTTCCACAGTGTGTACAGAAATGCTTTTCTGAAGCAAATTCCATTTTGATTGAAACTTTTCTTCATAGTTATACAGGGTTTTTTTCACAGCTGAAAGTAAAGTGCAATGATCTTGAAATACTGCTACGTAGATCTCACTAGCTAGCTTCTCTTTAAATTAAAGAAATATTCCATTTTAAAGAATAATAAAAAAATTAATTAGCACAAGAATTAATATTTGCAGCCCTATTAGAAGCAAATGATGTAATGAGCACGATTAAAATCAGTGCTGGCCCTTCCTGCTAGACGTTTGAGGGTATTTTATTAATTTATATGAAAAAAAATCTGATAATTGAATTATTAGTAAGAAGTTTATTCAGCAGGGCTTGCTTGCTTTCTGTTGGTTTTCCCTGTTGTGCTCCCCTTTCTTTGTCACCTCAACCTGTATGCTGGAGGCATTAGATCTATATTTATTTATGTAATAGGGAAAACATGAGAAGTGTGCTATTGATTTCATTGATTGGAAACATGTAACTAGCACCAAAAAAGACAAGTTAAAATGGATACCAGCTGCTGGAGGCTTCTACAGCCTGCTCAAGAGTTAAGACATGAGCAGGAAAGTCATTTGAAAGAGGTAACTGTATCAGGCTGGATAAATGCTTTTGTCCCCCTACGCTTACACATTCAAATGTAATGCCTGACAATTACGTGGGGACATGAAAAAAAGAGATTCTTACAGGAAACTCTAGCTGGGCAATTTGCATTGGTCCATAAAGAAAGGCAGAGAACAGCAGAGCGAAAAGAGTCTCAGCCTACACATCTAGCAGGGAAAATGCTGCGATATGAATTAATTTTCATTAAAAAGGTGTGTGAAACAGCAGGAGGACAAACTGAAACTCTGCAGATGGAGAGGGCAGTGGTAGGAAAGCATCAGGAGGGAGACCTTGTGCTGTAAATTCTCGTTGTGCAGAAAAGGCAAATGCATTTACCCTGTCAGCTGAGGGAGGTTTCTTTTTATTGTAGGCTGTGTATGACAGTTAGTGTATACGGGCACTTATGGCTTTGGGGATTTTTGTTTTGGTTTGGTTTTAGTACCTGAAAACTCTTGAAAACTATTGGAAAAATCTAACAACCCTGTTACCCAGGCACTCCGTCTGACATCCCTGCAGACCAGTGGCCTGCAAAAAAACCCCAGAAGGAACTTTTCCCTTCTCCAAAAGGTCAATCCGTTAGCCACAAAAACAACAGATGTTGAAAGGAAGTAATTTTAAACTGTAAGATTTAAATTGGCAGCGGGGGAAGATGAGTTGCCAAAATGTGTCTTTGTTTTGCTGTTTCTGAAAGCCTCAATTTCTCCTAATGGAAGACTTCCACGTTTGGCCCCTGCACAGATATGCTTGCGTTCCATTTAAACTGCTGTGGCGCAATCAGAAGGCTCAGGCTAAAGAAAATGGCCTGTGAAGCCGGCCCAGAGCAGTGAGAGTATTTGCCACATAGGGAGAAGAGATGAGGATTTGGTCCCTGGAGCTTCCCAAATCCAGCTTTTGTGTCTGCAGGTGAGCACTTCAGTCCCAGGGTAACGGCAGCTCCCATGGCTTTTCCTGAGGAGCTTCACCTCGTTTCTGGTGTGGCATAGCTGCTGTAGGACTGAAGTGACTGCACAGAATCCCCCGTGCACGAGCAAAGTTTAAGAAAAAGAGATTACGTTAATAGGGGTCTGTGGAAATCAACTAAAAAGGCAGAATTTTGAGGAGAATAAGAGCAGATGTGATTTCTCATTGAGTGGACAGGATGGTTCAGAAACTCTATAATTACTTTGTAATAAGTTGTACAGAATCCTTTTTAATTATTACATGTACGTACAAAGACATAAGAAGCATTTTGTAAATGTAGTGGTCAGAGAAGAAGAGTAATTGAAATGTTAATTCTAATCATATGCTATGCTCATGCATTGATTTTTAAATTCACGTTATCCATTAAGTAGTTAATGCCTGTAAAGTGCATCGAAGATAGAAAATGCTATAAATTACTATGTACTATTGTTACTGTCGTTATCCACTAGGTTTAATTAGTTCTCGTACATTTTAATTGGATTATTGAGATGTAAACTTAGAGAATATGATTTTGGACCAAATGCTATCCTCAGAATCCTGGTGAAGTGAGCAGCTGCAGCGCCCATACATACAAATAAGACGACTGGCTTGTTTATGCAGATTGATACATAAATCTTTTTATATTTGTCCTACGCAAACATGTGCAACTGATGGCTTCCGTCTCCCCTAAAATTATCCTTGTCTAGGACTAGGCTAGGACACATTCAGCCCGGCCTGGTGATGGTATTTCTACAGGAGGACGTGTTACAGTGCTAAGCAGTGATTACCGGTCCTGGAAGACTAGAAACAAGAAGATTATAGCACAAAGATGAGAAGATTCTCAATTTCCCTGTGGGGCCAGCACATTTCTGTCACCCTTTGAAGAAGAGGAGTTAGCTTTAAACCAATAGTATCTTTAACAGTAGCTAGTTGTAGTTTCCTTTTTTTCTTTCCATGTCTGTAATAATGATGAAACCTGCTGACCTTGTCCTTCCTTCTTGCCTGTGGTTCAGAAGGATGTATGGAAAATAACTGTTTCTGTTTAGCCTTATTTATTTATTTATTTGGAAAGAACTGCTTTTGAGGGAAGCATCAACATCTGATCCTCTCAGAAGAAAACCTTTGGGAGGCTTTCCTTTCAATTTGGTCCAAACTGCTTCCCCTCGCTCCCCTGCAAGATCAGGGACTCTCTGGGTTTGTGTAAAGTTGTAGATGGTCTAGTTCCAGAACCTGCTTTATTTCCAAAGCAGTAATTGGGCAGCTGGCAAATCTTCCCCTGTCTGCTTGCAACAAAGCTCTGTGTTCTGCATTTTTTCAGAATGTTCTGGTTTTAGTGCTTATAACACCCCCCGCTTAAAAAATCCCCCCCCCAAGTACATTACAGTGGAAAAAGGAATACATTTGCTCTTATTATAGAAGATATTTATCAAAGTTAAATCAGCTGGGACTTTCTGATACATGGCTGACTTGCAAAATTCTCTTTAACATCTTTCCATTTTTGGCAATGTAAGGAAGTACTTACCACTTGGATTACTGGAACTGTAAGGGGATTCCAGTTGACAAGAGAAAAAAGTAGACAATGTGATTTTTTTTTTTTTAAACTATTTTTTTGTTAGCTATTTCCTTCTTCTAGATTTTTTCTGTCACTTTCTCTGTGCAAATGTTAGCCTGCTTCTAATAACAGATCAGGAGTAAGGCTGATGGGTAAGTAACTGAGCAGGGTACTGATCCAGTACTCCTTGCAAAGAATGGAAAGTCACCTGTTGAAGCCAGTGAGTTTGGGGACAAATTCTAAAACATCTAGCAGCTGTCTGTTTCCATAGCACCGAGTTCCTGATAAAAAAATATTGAGGTTTGTCCCCTTTTTTTAATCATAGCTTTCTGTTAGTCAGTTCTGGGGTCTTATGTAGTGTCATCTTATCCCCAGTTCTTCAAGCTTTGTAGGACTGGACCCAGTTGTCCCCATCTTCAGATATTAGGAAGTTAAAATCTTTTATTTAACCTTTGATGAATGTTTGCTATGTCAGCTGAGGAAATCAAGTTTCTGGATTATATCCTCTTTTATTTCACATGGTGCTGCAGTTGCAAGAACTCCCTATGCAGTGATCTTGCTTTGTGTGCATTGTTTATCTAATGTTACAAACAGAGCAAATACCCGTCCCTTGAAGACTGGGGGGGGGTTTGGCCTCTAATACTTCCTTGTCGGAAGCAATTGTTTCAACTGCAGCAGATCACTTTATCTTCAGAAACACTTGCCCTTGGCAATTGTCATACGTCAGCTGTGACAAAATGTACAGCAATTTGATTCTTTCCTTTCCTCTCCCTGTATATTCCAAACGTTACGGTGTATGTCATCCCTAATTGCTGGGAATTGGCTGAGGTTGGCAAGATTTTGCTGGCAGTTCTGAAGGAATGGTTTGTGCTGTACTTAGGTTAAATGTTATTTCTCGGAATCTCCAAATTGCCCCCCTCTCCGTTTTACCTCTGATCCATACAGTTTAAAATTTCCACGATGGTCTGGCGTGCCTGTGGCTATGCAAGCCGTACACAGAGACTTTCTCTGCCAATGAATTTCTTCTCTGCTTAAAAACCCAAATAAGTAAACCCGCCCTGCACTTCCATGCCCACCTATTAGTGCACCAGCAGTTCCTAGAGTTCGTGCATCTTCTCTTGAATTGATTAAATAATAATAGCTACAAGGAGTACACTTAGATTAGAAATCCTGATCTGGGTGTTCATTTTCTTTTTGCTTTTACTGTTCATAAGGAAATAGAACAAAATCTCCAATAACGTGCGTATCATTGCAACACTGTGTTGTGCAGAACATTATGATACAGCGTGTAATGTTAAGCTAGCACTAGATAGAATAGTTCACTTACCTAATATATTGAACACAGCTTAATTAAATATTTAATGGATTTTTCCTGCTGAGAGGAATCAGCAGAATAAGTAAAGAGTGTGTTCATGGAGATGAAAGTTGCAGGGGAAGGTGATCTGTGGGGATCACTGTTCATTCAATAACCTCGTGAGCTGCCTTTCCAATTGCTGTATGCCTTTCTTCCAAGGGTGGTATTGCACGCATTAATAAGTATATGCATATTTCAGCGGCCCCAAAACAGTAAAGAATTTCTAAGTATTATTGCATGACATGATGGTAAATATTAAGTTGATTACTGTTTGCTGAACTGACAATATAGTTGGAAGCCAATACATCATTTGCCCACATTCAAAGAGTCAGAACAGAACGTGGAGCGAATGTGAGGTTAGCAGTCATACGGAAGCAGGTTAGATACCTGCAAGCATGGGATTCACGGGCCATTCTCTGCACATTTCGCCAGCAGTACGCTTTCAAAATGTTTTATAAAACTTCACCTACTGCAAGCAGCAGAAATGCTGTTAGGAAATTGCAGGCCAATGCACAGTGTCATTGTCAAGGCCATCTCTGTGATCGCTGCACCAGCTAAACAATCACTTCAACCAGACTGAGTGAACTGATATGAGAACATCGCCCGTTTGAAGACAGTCGTCTTTTCTCCCCTGCAATCTCTACAGACCCGGTGGTCTCAGCTCCCAAAGGCTGTTGTCATTTGGGACAGCATGCCGTTCTCTCAACCGTTTCACATCAGCAAATCTCCCTGTGGCTGCCCGGGTTGAGGCATACTCGCAGAAGGACCACCCTTGCTTTGAGGACTTAAATACTTCTGCCGTTTTCCCTGTTACAGCTTGTGTCCACAACAGTTCTAAGGTTTTCATACAAATCACCTGCCCAGGAATTTTGAGGTAGCTGTTTTGGTTTTGCTGTCATGGACTTCATAATCTTTGCAGGTTACGTTTCTGGGTTTATAATGGTTTGATGTAATTCTTGCTAATAGACTCCTTAGAATTCTTCTGTGTCTCTTAATATGTATTTTTCTTCTCTTCTCATTGGAAACCTTATAATCCTCCTGTTTGACTTTTGCTACCTTTTTAATGTGGTTTGTTCCTTCATTAGTTTCATGTATGTGTAGGTTTACAGTGAAAAATGACCATATATTAAATGGGAGTCTTATTTAACTAAGTCTGCCCATTCCCCTGCACTTTGCAGGAACCAGAGGTCTAAGGTGTAGCTTGTAAATTCTAGGAGCATTGTCTCTTTGTGTACTATGTTAAGGAGCATCTTCTCATTTTGTGGTTCTATAGCTCCAACTCGAAGGGGTCACACTCCACGGCTAGAGGTCTCAGATGCTATTGCAGTACAAATAAATAAATAATGCTCAAGGTGACTAAATATGCTGCAGTCTTTATTCCATCCTGAATGGCATTGTCAGAACTGATAATTGCTAGAATTGCTAGAGCCAGTGGTATCTGCATAAGGCTGGCGCAAGTGAAAAGTGTATCTATTAGCAAGCAGCTTCCTTCTACATTCATGTGATTTCCAACTGATGTCAAGGCAATGACTGTATAAAACGGCTTTAGTTCCAGCTTAAGCTTGCAACTTCACTAGGCATTGTGATAGTTTCACTGACATACCATTAACTCTTCTTTCTTATCCAACAATTTTTCTTGTTTTTCTCATTGAAAATAATCTATGAATTGTCTTTTTTTTTTTAAATTGTTAAAGGTGTGTGCTCTTCTGTGTTGCTTTCACTGGACAAAATGAGACCCAATCAATGTTTTGAGTAAGCCTGAAGGGCTCTGAATGCTGGCTTCTTCATCCATATTATTACCATGTTGCACCAGATCACTGTGAGGAATTACCAGTGAACTGGAGACTGAGGGTTTGATCAGATGTGTGATATATACTCTAAAGAATATTGCAGTGGTTTTTAAACTGCTGTAGCAACGCAGGGAGCGCGTTCAGTAGGATGTGTCGCTTTCTGTTAGGTAAGCTCTGAATGCTTCACTTCATAGGAGCCCAAACATTGAAGGTTGTGTTGTGTTTTGGTTTTGTTTTTTTAAAATTAAAAAGGAATGGGAAAAAAAGCCCAGTTCTAAAGAATAGGGAGAAGGAAACAGGAATTATCAGAGCTGCAGTTGGTATAAAGGAAGTGAATGTTATCACAGCCGCATCTGCTAGAGAGGTTGTGTTACTCCTGCTGCTTTTGATTAGATCCAAGTTGAAGGGTTTTTGTCTTGGATTCTGTCTTGCAGAAAGAGCTATACAGAACAAAGCACCCCTCAGATGGAGCATGGGTTTGGGGCTGGCAATGCAACATTGCACGTTAACTCTGAAAAGTACCCGTTAGGAAATGAACTGTTCCTGAGTTGCTGTCTTGGCTCTTGAACCCAAAGAAGGCCTCAGAGAGGGCCCACTGTGAAAAGCAGCACTCTAGATGCTGTGCTCTGGCCACGGGCTTTGGGAAGGGCTGTGGATGAACTCAGAGTTACAGTGAGGACTTGAGACTGATATGGACTGGTGTGCGAATGTCTTCAGTGTGCGTTTCTTGGTTTTACGCTTTGCTTTTGCTAAGAATGGTTTCGTTTGTATTTTTAAGCTAGTCTAGTATTTAAAGTAAGTCTAGGGAAATCTTCAAAAGAATCTTATTTTGCTTCTCTGTAAATAGGTAATCCTAGTAAAGATGTGAATGGGAAGTCGAGATAAGTTGGAAATCCCTGGAATTGTTTCCCACCGAGCTCCACTGTGGAAGCTGTCACTGTGAAGCAGCAAGAGATAGGGAGAAATCACCTTTGGCGACAGACTGCTAGTGTCCCTCTGGCAAAGGGGTAAGTGATGGATAGATAACCGATGATTTCACAAAAGCCCGCCTTACTGCAGAGAACAACTGGATTTTGGGGAGATTTGTTGAAACCACGGAGCCTATTTACAAAATACTGTGCTACCAAGGAAGGGGACGGGTATAAAAAGCGTTCGTGCAGCTGTGCAGCAGCCAGAGTGGGTGGGTGGGTAGGTGGCTAATTTAAATATTTTGGGATAAGTGAAGATGATTCTAAGTGAAAAGTACTGTGTTACAAACCACTGGAGATCTGTCCTATATACTCTTGTTGTAGATTAGTTTTAGGTAACCAAACATAGCTTTATAAAAATACAATGAATAATCTTTTTCATAAAAAGGGTTTATTAACAAGTAACAGTAATGCCACTAAAGAGACAGATTAAAAAAGAAGCTTTTAGCTTGAAAATAGCCTTTTGTGTTGTAGATTTGGGGAAATGATAATAGAGCGTGGAGGCTTTCCTCTTCTCTTCATTAGATACCTGGTTTGGATCACAGTTCTTGGGACTTGGGAAGTATGGCTTATTTGGTATGATGGCTCATGTGAATGGACATGACGTCTGAGTATTGGTTTTTGTATAGTTATCAAGGAACCCACTACTCCAGTCAATTCGTGTCAATTTTCATTCATGATACCAGAGCTCAAACTTGAAACAAAGACATAGAAAGGAAGAGGGGAGGGGAAAAAAAGCTTATGTAAAGCATTCAGTGTCCATCAGGGCAAGGGATTTTTCCATATTCCACCTTCCAGACAGTGGTGCCTGTTTTCCTGGCATGATATTGCTTAATTTCCAAAACTTTTTTCTTCTTTTTTTCCCCAAGGATTTATCCCATTTAATCTCATTCCAGTGCTTGTGCTTACTAAGTATGTTGTAAATGCCTAAAGGTGTGCTTTACTACGGTTACGATGGTGACTTAGAGGAGGATAGAAGATCTCCATCCCTGTAGATACTGTGCCAGTATTTGCCACTTGTACAGGGTTGGGGGAAGCAAAGGATTATGCTGCAGGGCATGCACCTTTTCTCGCTTCCCACCACATAGTTCCCTACCTTACTTCCATCAGCAATAGTGGAAAGAAGCATCTGGCCCCTTATTAACTCACTAATCAAATATGAACACGAAACGAAGTCCAGTGTTACCGAAATGATGAACAGAAGTACAATTAAAACAAACTCACAGATGCTCTGGTTATGCATCGATGTTGGATCCCAGCCAGAACAAACTGTTAGCTGTGCAGAAAAGTTGCCAAGCTCTTCACGATAAAATCAACCCCATAAAAATGTTATAATTAACGATTTCATTCTAACATCTTTGGATGCCTTTAAGTTATTGTTTCGGGTATGTTTTCTGCTGAGTTGGGAAGGTGCCTGTTTCTGTATTTCATTTTGTTTCTAAGGATCAGTCATCTAACCACTTGTTTAACCTTGAGCAGATTATAAAGCATGTTCATTTACATGTACCTCACTGCAATTAACAAACGGTTTAGGAGTATTGGCCAAGACTTGCAAGAGCAATTTCCGAGTCAGTTTGAGTGGCAGTACCTTTTCCTGGCACCTCCTGTGAGTAATCCATGACCTGGGGATCCCAGGTTTGTCCTGCAAGAGGGCCACAAAAGTCTCCAGTCGGTTTTCCAATTGAAATAAAAAGCAAAGTGCCCACACCAAGACCTTTCAGGATTTTTCTATTATAAGTTCCAAGTCAAATCTGCAGGTCTGGCTGAGCCACGGTCGCCGCATAAACTCAGGCAGGAAGTGCTAATTACTCTCTCCCCCTCTCCTCTGGGGCATCTTTGGTGGCTGCCCTGAAGGCTCACTGTCCTGGTGTGTTCCATCTGCTCTCGATGCAGGCTGCCATCCACAGGGATGGTCTTGCTCCACCTCTGTCCCTGGGGTTGTGTGTTCCCTCCACCTCCCTTGCATCCGATGTAGGTACTGTGAGCCAGCTCAGTGCAATCACCCACTGGAAAACCAGTCATTATTTTTAAGTGATTGATTTTTAAATTTTTTTTTTTTTTTCATTGACTCATGAAGCTGATCCAGCTCACCACACGGTTGCATGATAGCTAGATCATGAGAAATGTGTAGGTGGCAGTAGGAGGAAGTTCATAGCAAACTTTGTTTCGTGAGAAATTCTGAATTTGGAAAAAAGGAGATAAACTTTTCAACAATTTCAAGGAAAAAAAAAAAAGTTGTTTTTTCTTACAGAATAAATAGAACCTACCTTTATCATAGGTAATTCATTAAAAGGTTTAAAGTTGAAACTTTTGGAAGTTTTAAAAAGCCCAGTGACTAACTCAAGCTGAGCTTTTTTCCCCCCCTCTCTAGATTGTTAATTTTAAAACATTTTTTTTCTAGATTTCTTTCACATTTTCTTGTAGTTGGGAATACACGAACCTTTATTAGTTCTCAAAAATATTTCTGAGATGAGAAAACTGCATGTTGCCTAGTTTAAAAAAAATGCTCATAGTTGCACTGGAAATTATATCTGTGGAATTTTGTCATCTAGATTGCAAGAAAGCTAAAACATCAGCAAGAGGGTTTAAGAATCGCACAGTGGGCCCTCATGGAGCCAGCCTTGTCCTCGGGGTCTGCACTTTCTGCTATTTCCACTCATTTCTCGCTTTCTGCAGCTGTTACTGGTGTGTCGGCTTTGCTGTGGTGCAGTACTTGGTGGCCAGTGTTGCTTGGGAGGGAGTTCACAAATGAAACCTTGTCAAAATAGAGAATGGCGAGAAGCACTCTGGAATGCCAAGGGCACGTGGGCACAAGAGCGTTGGAAAACCAACCGATATTTTGAGTCGCTTTCCCTTTCACATAAAATACTGTCTTTAATCTCATTTAAAGCTGAGAAGTGTGCTGGTGTATCTAAACCTGTTACAGATTTATTAAGAGATACAGTATAAATAAACTATGCCTAAGCAATGGGTTTAAGCCAGAGAATGTGAGTATAGTTCCCATTGGACTGAACATAATGAAGTTTGGGTTTGTTCAACGTTGGCTGTTTACCTATTGTAAAGTGAGGAGCGAAAGATGAGGATTCCGTCTGTAAATGTTTTGAATACCAAGGTATCTGTAATGACGGATTTTATTTCTGGCGAGCTTTAGCTAGATGGCATTATCCCTAATATCCCTTGTGTGATGGAAGTGGGTATGCAATGAAGTAGGAAATATTATATGGACTGCCTAGTGTCAGTCTATTAATTTTTATATGTACTAACAGTCTATGAACACTATATGAGAGTCCGTTAGGAAAAGTTGTTCTGTATTGTATTGTAAAATATTCTTATGTGAATGCATTAATCTCATTTATACCGGTATAGTGAATAAAGGAGGAGCGGCCAGGGTCTCTGCTTCTCAGGCTGGGAAATGAAGGCTCCTTGCGATGGCAAAGGGCTTGAGGAGGAGTGGATGGATCCTGTGGCCAATGGGTGCTTGCACAGCTGGTGTTGACAACAGGGATTTGGCTTTTATGACCATGGGACCCTCTTTGAGTGTCAAGGACTGTTAGAAAGAGTTGGGATCCACCCGACCACATCAGGCAAAAGCATTTTTGCCAACATGCTGGCAGGCCTTGCGAGGAGAACTTTAACCTAGGAATGGGCAGGAGAGAGCTGATGACAAACAGACAAGTGAGGAAATAGTGAAGCAGATTGGTAAGCAAGGGATGCGAGGTGATGTGAGCAGGAGAGGCATCAGAAATTACACACAGGACTGAAGGGTGCCCACCTAAATGAGGAGGTGCTGAGAGGACAGCATTGCAGGGGAGGCTCTACCGCTTTTCCTGGGAAATCAGCACAACTGGGTGCCTCTTTGAAATGCCTGTACGCTAATGCAGGCAGCATGGGGAACACACAGGAGGAATTAGAGGTCTGTGTGCGGTTGCACGGCTATGATCTTGCTGGGATCATGGAGGCATGGTGGGATAGCTCACGCGACTGGGGTGCTGCCATGGATGGATAGAGGCTCGTTAGGAAGGACAGGACAGGACGGGAAGGTGGAGGAGTCGTCTTTTTTGTTAGCAATGGAAGGGTACGGAGCTCTGCCTGGGGACGGGTGATGAGCCAGCAGAGAACTAATGGGCTAGGATTAGAGAGCAGCCGGTGTGGGTGATGCTGTGTTGGGTGTCAGCTACAGACACATGAATGATGGGTAGAACATCTAGAAGCAACTATAACTAAAATTACTTGAACTTTTCATTTTTAAAGCTCTTTCCACTTCCTTCCAATTTGGGAATGACATTTTTCAAGTCTCAACTCTTCTCAAAAGTATTTTTGGAAAGTCTGAACAAAAACAGTTTAGCCATCTTTGTGTAAAATGACTGCTATGAAAGTACTCATTTGCTGTGACACATTTTTGGCAGACAGCTATTGAACAGCTTTAGGGCCTCATTGGAAATGTCCAAAAGTGTTTTTAAAATCATTGTATAATTATTATTGGTTAGAATAATGCTTAGAGACTCCGCCCAGCAATCGGAGACTTAAAGCACCAGATAGTCTGCAAGCGGCAACGAAAAGCCAGTGCTAGCCCTCAAGGACTCGCAAGAGGATTTGCCAGCAACAGTGGCTGCGTATCTGCATATCCAGGGCTGAGCAGGACACGGCGGTGAAAACGTTACTGGGTTGGCAAATCGTGGTCAGCTATGGAGATTTAATGGGATGCGGGTCCACATTGCCGCTAGCGTTTGGCGCGGGGTGTGAAAGAATGGAAAGGAAGGGGGGCTGCCATCCCCCTTGCCCCTGGACACAGGCTGTGGCCATTCCAGCACTGCAATCCCCAGGCTCATTTGCCGACTCTCCCCACTTCAGCCTGTGAATGAGAATTATTCAGGGGAGTAAGACAGTATTGCGAGAAGTCAGCTTTAACGTGAAAAATAAAGTGTTTGGTTTGGGGCAACTGTTGTCATCACCATGGATGGTAACAGCCCAGGCATAGGGAGGCACTCGGCATTTGAGCAGTAAGGTGGACTATCTGAAAGGAAAGTTTTAAAATTGCCAGGAGATAGGAATAATTATGTCACACTTCCCACTCTCGTTTCGATCTTGTTACACAAGCGTGAGTGAATGTGAAATTAGATCCTCTCCTTACAGAAATGTTCCAGATTAGTCTCACTTGATACGTTTTTTGGTTCCATTATTAGAGCTACATTTGTCCCAAGCTTTTGAAGTTTGACTTTATTAAACTATTTCTAATGGTCATACTTCATGAATTCTCCTTTCACGTTTGTGTCTGTACAATAAAGCTGTGCCTCCTGAAGACGCAGATGTTGGAGGCGTTTCATATTGGTGGAGAACGCGGTGTTCCCTGAAGCTCTTCATCTCAGATCCATGCTTTCCATGGCTCCCCGTGATCAAAAGCTATGAAATAGTACTCCTGAGAAATGCCGTTAATGTTGAGTGGAGGCAAGTGGACGTTCTTTCCTGAAGCTTTTCGATTCAAATTTTTCAGACATTTTTCTGTCAACTGTTTGTTTCATGGAAGAAAATAGATTTGAACCTTTAAAAATCTAACATCATATGACCTTTCAACTAATATACTGCTGAATTAGAATAAGAAAAGCCTTTATTTGTTGCTGCCTTTTCCCCAAGCTGTTCTTTTTTACTTGCATTAAAATGGAATCTATTTGGGCATAAAAGATGATGGCTCCTTTTCATGGCCTTTTACTGTATTTTTGCTGTGGCTGGTCAGATGCTTTTATCTAAAGCTTTGTTCCTTACAGTGGAAAAAATTCCAGAGGATTTAAGAGAGTGATAGGAGAGTTTTCAGAGAAAACAGAATTTTCACATGATACTTAGCACTGATTGGGCAATGGGATTTCATGATGGCAAAGCTCCATGCTTTGCTGAAACTCTCGTTGACAGTGATGGACTTCAGGGTTGAGGACGCTGGTATGGGCTTCCGGGGCTGCCCTTGCTGGGCCATCCTGGGATCCAGCTGGATGGAACCAGAGGGTCTGGCATGTCGCTGGGAAACTGGAAGTACACAAAAAGTGGATCAGCTGAAAGAACATCTCTGAGTGGTGCTTGGAAGGGGAAAACATGTAGGATTTGTTGGTGTGGTGAAAGTGCAAAGCCTGGCCCAAGATGGATAGGAGCAGGAGAACTTTTATTGTGATCAAGTGACAGCTGATAGTTCAAGGAGAAGATTAGGAATAAGAACAAGAGAATAGCGTTTGATTTCACCATTCTTGTGGCAACTTTTAAATAGGGCCAGAGGAGAAAGTAATCCTTGGCTAGTCTGGTCCTGTGGTGTTGGCCGATCTTCCAGCAGGCAGGGCAGAGAGTTGCCTGAGGCAGCAAAATGCTGGGGGAGCCCGCTGGGACAGTGACGGTGGGACGGGCAGGGCGCGTGTTCTGCGGCGGCCTTCTGCAGAGCCAGCCCTGCTCGCGGGGCTACAACCCCGTGATCTGCCAGTGCTGATGCTAAGTACTTTAAATTTTCCCCTCAAGAGCGTCAGAAATCTTCTTTAATGCTACGTAATTATAAAATTGTCAAATTGGAGGTAGTAAGGGCCTGTTAAGTGAGGCAGCCTCCTCTGCCTGCAGGGGATTGTTCAGGGGGAACCGGGTGATTTGAAAATGGGAATTCAACCAATTAGTCCCCTAATAGTTTCAGTTCATCCACTTCTGCCACTGAGATCTAGCGTATCGTCTTTCTTTGTAAGCAGCATGAATGGATTATCAAGTTTCATTCTCAAATCATCTGCAAGGCAGATTTATGTAGAGGCTTTGTATCTCTAAGAAAATTGGGAAACGTAAGCCTATCGCAACACCGCGACTGAATATTCTCAAGGAAGAAATATGAATATCCCAATCTTGATTCCTATGGGGAGCTCGTTTCATGGCGTGCGACCTTCAGCTTGAGTAAGAAGTTTCAGTAAGGAACTGTATCTAGTTCTCTCTGATAACAGCTCTATAAAGCTTCAGTATTCGCACTGTAAATGACAGATGAGGTGAAAGCTGATGCGGTGCTGGCTTTTGGTGATGTAATGCGCCCTCTCACAAGCCGCCCCAGTGGAGGGATCAGATTGATGTGAGGGCGGCTGGGTTTGTACCTTCGATTTCAAAATGTAAAGCTGCTCGCTGAAGTGCCTCCTAAACCAGGGGACGGAGCCGTGGGGCTGGGCACCGCCGTGCTGCCCTGCGCAGGTGTGCCTCCAGCCGGCGGAGGGGCAGCCTCCGCGCCGGTAGCGGCGGCTCCCTCCGGGCATTCCCGCACGCCCCCGCGGGGCCGCCCGCAGAAGCAGCCAGGGGGCCGTGAACGCCGGCCCCGGGGCGGGCGGGACAGGCTGGCGGTGCTAGGCCGGGCCCCCCGGGGCAGCCCCGCCGGGCTGGCGGGCAGCGCGCGGCAGGTGGCGCCCGCGAGCCGCGCGGGGACAGCGCCGCCCCCCCCTCCTCCCCCCGCCCGCGCGGGCCCGCACGTGGCGCGCGCTCCGGTGAAAAGCCGCGAGCCGCCCCGCGCCCGCCACTGGCGCCGGCAGCGCCCGCCCGCCCCGCTCCTCCCGCTGCGGCGGAGCCGGGCCGCTGCCGCGCATCCCGGCCCGGCCCGGCCTCCCTCCGCCATGGTGCGCGGGCTCGGGACTTCGCATCCTCCCCGCCCGGCGCGCCGGCATCCCTCAGCCGAGGGGCGTCGGTTACCGTGAGAGGCACCGCTTCCAGGGCCGGGCAGCCTTGCCGCAGCAGCGGGGACGAGGCGCACACTGCTACCGCTGACCTGTTGAAAGAGCCGGGCTTGTTGGGGTTTCCTTTGTCCTGTTTTTTTTTTTCTTCTTTTTTTTTCTTCCCTTCTCGACGGGGGAAGTTTGCTCCCCAGACTGTGGCCCGGCTTCCTCCACACCCTTTCCTCCTCCTCTTCCTCCTTTTTTCCAGGATCCGCTGCCGGGGGCCAGAAGTGATTTCCCTCGTAACCCCCAGCCGGGAGCTGGGGGCACCCTCGCCCTCCCGCAGGAGCTGCCCGCGGGCTCCGGGCTTGCCCTTTCCCCTGCGCACCGCGGGGCGGCTGCGGGCGCGGCGGTGGGGCGGCCCCGGGAGGGCTGTAGCCCCTTGGCGGCCGGGTGCGGCGGAGCCTGCCTCCGCGGGAGCCCCCGGGCTGCCGCGCCGCCACCATGTCGAAAGTGGCGGCGGAAAGTTGCGGGGCGGCGCCGGCCGAGGACTTGTCCAAGGTGTCGGACGAGGAGCTGCTCAAGTGGAGCAAGGAGGAGCTGATCCGCAGCCTCCGCCGCGCCGAGGCCGAGAAGATGAGCGCGATGCTGGACCACAGCAACCTCATCCGCGAGGTGAACCGCCGCCTCCAGCTCCACCTCGGCGAGATCCGCGGCTTGAAGGTAGCGGAGTGGGCAGGGTGGGACCCCTGAAGTTTCTGCCGTGTCCCGCCGGGAGCGATCTCATCAGGTGGCTGGTTTGGGAGGAGCCGTTACCGAGAATCGTGTGAAAAGTGAACAAGGACTGGAGTGAATAGCACTTAATCCCGCTTAAAAATCGTATATCTGGCTAAGAGATGACCGGCTACTCGGCAGGCTGTGGAGCACAGCTATTGTATGCTTTGGGTTGATGGAAACACTTAGGTCTTGTCACTTTTGTGTTAGACTTCATTGGTTTTTAGTAAGGTTAAATGATCCTGCCTGAAGTGCACATGAAAGAATAGTGTGCAGAGCCGTAGACATTCAAAAGGTTTTGTGTAGATTATGCTGTTTTCTGTCACTATTTTAAGATGACTTACTCATCTGTCAGGCAGCCTGGTAGGCTGCTGGAGAGAGCCGGTCATTTCCAGGATGCAGTGCAGCGTGTGGCAGGTGATGGCAAACCCCTGGGCTTGGTTTTGGGATGATCAGAACCCATCCCTAGTTTATTGTCTGAAAAAGATATCTGATAACGCATCTCTGATCAAACCATTTTCGATTGTATACTTCTGCAGACTACGGTGAGAGGCAGACCACGTCTGTAATGACTTATCCCTTCTTAATTTAACTCTTTTCTTGGAGGAGAAGCATAGTCCCTAATGTTTCCTTCCCAGTTCTGAGGATTGGGAAGATAGTGTGACTATCTACAGATAATTACCCTGATGTAGTATGTACACGTGTATTATAGACCTAGAAAGTTATCTTAAAGTAGGCACGACTACAAAGCATTTTCTGCATTGATGCTTTGAGAAATGGCATTGTTTTTCAAAAATTCTTTCAGTGAGGTGAGGTTGGAGGGAAGGAGAGGAGAGAGAGATGCAGTGTGGGCTTTTGAATTATTACGTGAGAGTACATTAGAAGAGTGTTCTTGACTTGTAGGATGGCTTTAAACAACTAAATTATTGAGAAAGTGTCTTTGATAATAGTGTGGCATAAAATAAATAGCATGTGGGGGAAGACTGTTCCTGTCTCCCAAGTTTTCCTGTTCTGCAAAGTATGAGTGTGTGTGTCCCCTCTCTCTTTTTGACAATATGTGGTGTCTGGGGGGAAAAAGACCCATCCATGATAGTACTTTAGTAAAAATAAAGCTTACATTTTAAATGTAAGTTAAATTACAACAATAGTATCATTCTCCCAGTTATGCGCAAAGGTGTTGTGACATTATATGGATTTATGCATCTTCCAGATAAGTAACAAACCACACCAAGATGTGTAGGAAGGAGTGACAGATTCCTCTCTCGATTCTGAGCTCCTTAAGTGATGTTTAACTTCCGCCTTTTGTTCAGATGCCTCGGCTGGAACTTTTAAAAGGAATATGGGAGAACGAGGTTTTGAGCCGTGCGTTGGTGTCTGGACATCTACCTCCTTTGTCCTGTGTGAAATAACTGGTCCATGAGTAACAATGGCCACCTGCGCCTGGTTGTGGTGGATGGGTGCCTCCTGCTTCTGACTGATGAATTGTGGGCTTCCACAACTTTTTTATTCCACCATGGGGTCATTTTAAATCTCTCTTGCCAGCACAGATTTTTAAGGATACCTTGTAGCCTCATTGAGGTTTTTCCTTTGTCAAATATGGGTTAAAATGGGTCAAGTTCAAAGTTACTTTGAGACAAAGATCAAATGCGTGCATGCACGCAAATCCAATGGAGTTACAAAAGCTTCCTTTTCTTAAGAAATGGTGCTAAAATGATCTTTCCATAAGACTAAATTTTTAAGAATTATGGCTAATCTCTACTTTTAATATCATACATAAGAAGGAATGAAAATTTAGATGGGAGAAGGATAAATATGGTCACAAGCCAGTTTAGTAAAACCAGGAGGATGGAATACTGAAGATGTTTTCTTTGGCATATGATTCTGCTATAGTAATAGCTTGAACGTTTTTGCTTCAGACTGTTCCTCACTTAGAGAAGGGCATGGAATCATGTACTTCATTTTGTTAGGAGTGAAAAATCTATTAAAGCAGATTATTTCATTTCAGAGTGATTGCAGCAATTCTGATTAAATGATGACTGACAAGGTTCTTTTATGCAAATCTGAAATGAAATCAAACAAACCCCATTTTTTTTTAAATCTCTAAAAAGTTCATTTTTTTTAATGTGAATATGCTTTAGGGAATAGAGAGTATAAATGTTAATAATTAATTATTTAAGTGAGATTTCTGATGTACCTTGCAGTTTTATTCAGTGATGGCTCTCAGGTGAATATTTCTCAAGGGAGTGAGAGCATCATGAGAGCGCTTACGATCTTTGCCCAGTTTGGGAGCTAAATTATTCTGATATTTAGCATGAAAATTAGTTAAGCACCTGAAACCTTTATGCTGTATCAGAAGTTAGTCTTTGAACACTTTGACATTAGCTCCATGTTATATTCACTTTTTTCTGGGCAGCAGCTTTGTTTATTTGAAGCATGATGCTGTTATAAAATGCCAGATCTACACACACAATTATTTGTGCCTCACTTGAGTGCTTAGATGATGGGTTTATAGCAGTGCTGTTCACTGACTTGTGTAATGGTAATGGTATAATGTTAATTCTTTTAGACACTTCTCTGTCATGATTATCTTTCTTTCATAGGATATCAACCAGAAGCTGCAAGAAGATAACCAAGAACTGAGAGACCTTTGCTGCTTTCTGGATGATGACAGGCAGAAAGGCAAGAAGGTGTCTCGTGAATGGCAGAGACTGGGCAGATACAGTGCTAGTGTTATGCACAAAGAGGTTGCCTTATACTTACAGAAGCTGAAAGAACTGGAAGTGAGACAGGAAGAAGTGGTTAAGGAGAACCTGGAGCTGAAAGAATTGTGTGTGTTGCTGGATGAGGAGAAAAGTGGCGGAGCGGGCAGCCGGAGCTCTATCGACAGCCAAATCAGCCTGTGCCAGTTAACCGCAACGAGTACTTACATAAGAGATGTCGGTGATGGGAGCAGTACTTCTAGCACGGGAAGTACTGACAGTCCAGACCATCATAAACATCATCCGAGTACTAGTCCAGAACATCTTCAAAAAACTCGGGGTGAAGGAAGCCCCGAGCATCAGAAACACAGGAGTATCAGCCCAGAGCACCTCCAGAAGCCTAGGAGTTCTGGCAGTCCTGATCATCACCTGAAAGGACCAAGTCCGGAACATCACAAACCCATCGTCAAAGCACCTGAACAACAAAAGCACAGCAGCAGCAGCCCAGAAACTCTCCCAAAGCACACTTTGAGTAGTAGCCCTGAACACTTTCAAAAGCAGAGGCCTGGTAGTAGCCCTGAGCATCAAAAGCACAGCAGCGGCAGCCCAGATCATCTTCAAAAGCACACGCCGAGTGGAAGTACAGAACACCTCCACAAAGTGAGGGGTACGAGCCCTGAGCATCTCAAACAACACTATGGAGGGAGCCCAGAGCATCTCAAACATCTCAGCGGAGGCAGCAGAGAAGGTACCCTCAGGAGACAAGTAACAGATGACCTGTCACCTCACCACAGAAGTATATACAATGGAATGAATGGTGGGTCGATACATTTAGTGAAAACTCACTTTGAAAATTACTAAGGTAGTTTCAGTGCTATTTCAACTATTTCTGGAAAAGGAATAATGTTTTGTGTGAAATATGAAAGGTAACAAGTCTGATGTCAGCATTATTCCTAGCAAGTGAATTAACCGGGATATACCTGTTTGTCCATCCAGCAGGTGTTGGGTGGATTAGAGGAGGTGGAGTAGAGGAAAAGTGCATCTTGAGTGTTGGTGTAAGGTATCAAGAAGCAGCTCTTGGCCTTGATCCTGCTCTGTGGTTGGTAGAAGTAAACTGTTTGTCCCTAGGCAGATTTCTGTTTACATCAGAGAGGAATTGCGTTTGTTTCTTGTCCTGCCTATATTTGAGTCAGCAGAATGGAGGTCAATGTCTCCAATTTCATTTCCACCTTCCTAACCTACCCTGTCTGTAGCTTTAAAGATTTTAAAATTTCTTGTTTATTGATGGAAGGCTGCTTATATCATTTTCCATAAACTTTGGAAAAGACCCCAGATGAAGGGCCAGGCCCAATATAAATGAATCTGATAGCTCCTAAAGCTTTTCAAAGCCTTGAGTTTGCATGCGTTTAATTATAACAAATTAAAAATAAAGGAAGATCTTAAGGGTTGGGGTTTTTTTGTGTTGTTATTGCTGCATTTTAGAAAGATGTCCAGTAAACATGCCTAGCTTTTAAGAGCTGTGTATCCTCACTGATGGAAATTAATGACTTCTTTTTAAGATAGTCACAATTTAAGTATTTTATTTTGAAAGACAAGCAGTTACAATCGTATTGAAATGAATGAAATACAGCAAATGAAACGATTAAAAACAAAGTTCAAACATCCTACTATGCTGTAAAAATAACTTTTTATAGACGTAGCAGAATTTCTATAGTCTGCTCCATTTTTTTTCCCTCTATGTGCTTTGAGATGTTTTCATGAAGGAAATCAGCATCATAGCTGAAAACCCGTTTCCTAGACCTTTACTCTTAGATTTGAAGTCAAGCTCTGCGGAAGATGTAAAAGTGCCTTAGTAAATTGTCTTGGATGGAGTTCATGTGTTTCCATTTTATAAGCAGCTGTGAGAAGTTGTGTTGACATCGGTGGAACTGACTGCTTGTTGTTGGATCTGCTTGTGCGATGGAGGAGACAGCGAGCTCTGTGCCGGGGTGCTGTCCTCATCATTTATCACATCGCGCTCTCGCATCGGTCCATTTACCTATCGTGATTAACTTGCAGAATGCCTTCAGTTAAGATAACCTGCTCTGTAGGGGTAAATCCAGATTACTTTCAGTGAAATGCATGTACTTGGCAGGGCTGACAAACACCAAAGTGGTAAGTGTAGAGACTTCTCTTTTTAATGATTTTAAAGTGATTAATCAAATGAGTGTATGACAAAGTGAAAATGTGTAATACATAAGTTATAAAAATTGGTCTTACAAAACTTCCATTAAATACTGTATTTCTTTATCCATTCAGTTCTTTCTGTTTAAAATTGACCTGGCTGTGAGTAGCGTGAAATATGGAACCAGACTTCCTAAAAATGGCTTCTTAACTTGCACTTGTGATGTTCATTGATCCAGTCACTGGTTAGGTAGAAAGGTGATCTAAGGTTTTAAGTACGTATTTTTAGAACTCGCGCACAAAGATTCGTTTTTTCTGCTCCCAACATGGTGGGCTTTCTGATATTTTTTTTGTGTGTGTGTCCAAATAGTCTTGTTAAGAACTCAGCCGTATCATTAACAGTGCAACGAAAGCAGTTGTTACTTTAAACCTGAGTTGACTGGCGTCCTTTGTGCAGAGTATTTCAACTATCTACAATTTGGACTCAGGCCACAAGATGCTGGAGAGGGCAGCTGGTGATTTGGGAGTCTGTTTATTGACTTTAATCAGAGCTTTGCCTGTCCTACACTTTATATAAGCATTTTTGCAGAGGACTTCTCTCACCAGTAAGTTGTCAAACCTCTCTTCTTTCGTATTTATATAATTTGATGCAAGCATGAGGTTTAATTATGACATTTGTCTGACCTTGGTCAGTGGTAAAACTCTTGACAGCTTTGCTCTGAGGAAGAGGCCTTAAACTTGAGGAAAATACTTGGTCTTCACAGCAAGGCTGAATCGTTTTGGGGGTTTTTGTGTTTTGATTTTGTCAGCTACTGTAAAGTTGGGGAGAAGAACTGTTAATATGGAAGTGGTAAAAGTGCTGACCATTATCACTTGTTATTGTTGTGAAAGTAATGTGTAAATCTAAATTCGCTTGTTCTGTGTATACCTGTATACATGAACCTGCCAATCAAGTATAGATGGGGAGCTGTGCATTGAGCTGTAATGAAAATCCTGATCTTTTGCATCTGTTGTAAGGAATGGTGTTATTGTGAAAACGTGAGTTAGAAAGTGGCATGGAAACCTGGCCCTAAACTCTGATGAGCAACATAAAAGGATGCTATTTTTGATTCTTATCCCAAAATCACATAGTAGGTATACTATATCATGTTGGCCATACCTAGTTTATTTTAAAATTTGGAGTATATATAGCTAGAAGATGTTTGATTGCACATCTGTGTGATTAATTTGCAGGGCACTTCTAATCCTATTGCAGTACTTGTGGACTGTCATTTGACCAGCAGGAGTGAAGCGTTTGTGATCCTAAATGGCAACTAGCAGAGACTAACAACTTTGACTCCTTTGTAAATAAAGGAGGAAAATAATATATTTTAACTGTGTAACTTACCAGACTCAGTACTGGCCTGTCCCATCTTCCTTGGTCTTAACTGGACTCTGAATCAGGTCTGCGAGGAGAAGGTATTCCTCTGCATGTCAAACCTCATTCGAAAATGTACTATACTGTCTACCTGAAATTGCTGTCCCTAATTGGAAAGCATGTTTGCGAACAGCCTAGCTATTTCTGTTGAAATGAGAGCTTCCATACGCTGCTGACAGCTCCTGTTTACTCAGAGTTCTGGTCTTGTTAGCACTTGCGTGACCACAGGGAAGCAATGTAGTCACTAGTGTACAATTATCTATACCAGAACTTTGTCTGTAAAGACGCGGGGAATGGAATTGGAGTATTCGCAGGTTTCTGTCAAACTCTTAAGCTAAAGTTAAAGCAGTTGCAATATAATATTACAATGGTATTGGAAATACGATGTGTAGCTGTAGCCTGCTTTACAGGATATGATATATGCATTAATCATTTGGGCTTCATGCATATTTTAAGCTGTCATGAGGTATGCAGGAAGTTGCTTCAGTCTGAAGCTGTCTTTGGTCCATAGGCACAGCTGAAGGAATAGGGAATAGAGGATGAGGTGATAACATTTCCTTTCATAAGTCTTCTCATTTTCTATGCTCAAAGGTTTGATCTTGTTTTTTTTTCTTGTGTGACATGTCACCATTCATTTATAAGATTTATAAAGCTTAAAGAAAAAAAAAAATTACTTCAGAGTTCTCCGATATATTTTTCTGAAATGGGTGTCCTCAACCTCTGGAGTGACAGAAAATGGGATGTGAGAGCTAGATTTGGCTTGATGTTTGTTAATTGAAAACATATGTATTTCATTTTAAAGGCTCTAACCAAATGGATCACGATAACAATCTTTTGCTGCGATCATACCTAAACATTCTGGGTAATGAGCACAGAGGTATTTGGGATAGAAAGATTGCTGAAGTTAGAAGAGGAAATACCAGCGGTAAAAACATTTTAAAGAGAACATTTATGCAACCTAGAATAATATGTGACAGTTTAGCTCTGACACAAATATGTGGGGTATAAGTGCTCTATATAAATTAATGTGCTTTCAGCATTTGCAATCTAAGTGGTGTGTTTTATTCTAAGCAATTTATTGTAAACTTTCTATTTTAAGAAGTCCTTTGTTTTACTCTGGGCTTTGACTTTTGTGTGAAAGGAAAGTATCAGAAGGCTTTCATATATGCTTTTTGCTTCCTGCTGAGGTTATTAATGAAGAGAAGTAAAACTGCTGACTAACATGAAATGTACTGCTGGGGGTGTGAGGACTCTTACAGAACAAATGCAACAGCACCTCTCCTTGAGCAAAGGTATTTGTAGGCTAGATGGAGACTCAGCTTGAATTTTGAGCAGTTTCTGCTATAAATATGGTGCTTATAAGGAAAATAAACTCAGAAAATACTGCGCTGAGTAAAAAGAGGAAACTGCAGTATGACTTCGGAGAGAAAAAACTTACAATGTTACTGAGTTAACTGATATCCTCTCTGTGGAAATAGCTCACGTCCTGCTGGCCAAATAACGAAATGATGTCATGTTTCGATGTAGGTTTGCTTACATGTTATGTTTCTTTAAGTTGAAATGGAAATAATTTGCCTGTCATGAATAGCAGCGCACAATGCTTTGTGCATGACTTGAGCTTTCCTGATGGCACCCGCCACTGTACATCTGCTGTTCGGAGCCTGATACTGCTTTACTTACTTTTGAGAGTAACCTGTTGTATAAGCAAAGGCTACAGGATTGATAGGATTTTTTGCTCGCTGATATGAAGTAATCTGCTATTTATTTCAGAAGTTTATTATTTTAAGTGTAGAGCTCTGAAACTTTATGTCAATCAGAGTCTTCCAATTGAATAGTATGGGTTTTATGTCAAACTTGTGGATTAGTTTTAGCTATTAAACACTGTAAGAGAATTGGGGCATGATATGTGAAGATGTATGTGACGAGAGCATGCTGCATTTATTACCAAATCCATTTTTTGTGGAGTAACTTATCAAGTTGAAAATGTGGCTTGTAATATCAAAACAATGAACCTACTAGAAACTCACGTTGTAGGGCTTTTGGGAGCAGTTTACGATTACATATCCCTAGCTTCACTGACAAAACCAGTTTTGGTTTCAGTGGTTTAGTGTAAGGTGGATCATCCTTCCAGCAGAACTATTGATATGTTAATGGAAGACTGGTGCCTCTCCTTATGACGAAACTTGCCTAGTTTCAAACAGTGATATGGATGTTCCAGCACTCTGACTACTGAGAAGTTCAGTGGATGATCAAAGTGGCCAACAGACTGGTGCTGATCACAGGGGTTTGCTTCTGTCCCTGGCTATTTGATGCTGGATAGGGAGTGGCACTGCACATTACGGTGGGAAGTACGGGAAGGATTCAGCTGAACAACCTCTCTTGTTCCAGGACTACGAATACACCACAGCCATGTGTCATACACGGCGCTTTCTGTGAAGTCGCTACTTTCAAGTTTTATGCTTCTTCCTTTTTCCCTTAGGTTGCGTATCCAGCTACAGAGATGACTTTGTTTTGCAGTAAGGACTTGATGCTAATTCAGTCTTTCTTTGATGGAAACAATGACACTTTCACTGCACGAATCAGCGTAGGGAATATAGCTAGGTTATCTTTAAACCCTCACCAGTCTACCACGTATCTTTTAGAACAAGGTCTATGTTAGTCTGTGATGGGGGGGGTGTGTGTGTGTGAATAAGGTGGGAGGGAATTGGTGATGGCTGCACAGCTTCTGCCAATGCATCAGTTACTCGTTTCACCCAGTTCACGTGGCGTGCCACAGTCGCACAGAAGCGCTGATACAGCCCTTCAGCCCTGTGAATAGTGCCCTTATCTTCCAAGCGTTTAACTGGTACGAAGTGGAGGTTAGCAGCTACGCTGGCTGGCTGATTAATTTGAGCTGTGTGGCCATATCTCTTGTTCTGAGTGTCTGTTGGAACTTCACTGACACTTGACCGCAGACCTCCAGAAGTGAAAGGCTAACAATAAATCACAGTGCCATTATTGACGGTGTCTTGACAAACACTCTGCCAGCCAGCGCTTGTGCGCATCCCCTACTAGTGTTACACCTGGGATGGATCTGACATACTGGGTTTTTTTGTTTTGTTTATTTCATTGTATGTTTTTAAAAATAATGTATTTTCTGAGTAGTGAGTGGGAGTTTGTTTCGGTATGTACTGAAGACAATAGAAAAGCTTGCTTATTTTTCACGGTGATTGGGTCAAGACGCAAGACGTTTGCCTTTACCTCCGAGAGCTCATCAGGAGCTTGCACAGCTGTTAGTGTTGTCTACGTGAAATATGTGGGCAGATTTTTATTTTTTAGTGCCAGAATGGAGAGTCCTCACATTAAAGCCTTGTCTGAGTCCTTGCTTGGAGAGACTATCTTTAACCTGAGGACAGGACCTCATGTAACATAGTCCTTTGCACAGCTTTCTGAGTTACAGTGTTACGATTTTATAATAGTAAAATACGTTTTTAGAAATATTACAGTGATTAAATTGTCAAATTCTCTGAACTCTGGCAGTTATAATGCAGAGTTAGAATATTATAATAACTCTTGGTAAGTGCTGCTTGTTTAAGAACTTCAGCCTTGTAGAGTATATTATACGTGTTAATCAAAGGGTGTCCTGTCTCTTCTCTTCTATGTATTACTGGGATCTTTTTTTTTTTTAGGTTTTTTTATTTTATTAGGAAGTTAACAATGGAGGATTGCTGCAGGTTGTGCAGGGATTGGAGCTGAATTGGTTAACAATTAGGGAAGAGCGTAGCAGTCAGTAGAGCATGGGCTTAAAATTTTGTACTGCCATTCACACATGAAGTGCATAGATGTTGACAGGAGTCAAGGACAGTGAGGCATTCCAAATTAGAGGGTATTTAATGAGGTGTAATAAAGCTTTGTGTACATAAGAAAATTACTCTAGCAATGAAAATTCATTGGCTTCTGAGTTAGTAAGTCATGTCTTAATTAGTAAATTGAAGGACAGCTTATCATAGGTCTTATTGTCATATACACAGATATATAGTTACTGAGAGAGAGCATTGAGAATTATCTTCAAGTCATGATCTTGATATAAATCTTTTCTGCTTGTGCTGCTTGAATAGTTAAAGGGTGGGCTCTGTGAAGAGAATCGGCTAGGACTGAAATACTGAGCTTTGAATTTTGCTTAATGCAGAAGGAAGCACATCTTAATACACCACATCCATACTTGTGAAGAGATTAAGACCAAATTACACAGTGCTTGTGGTACGATGAGTTTTAGCACAACCTTATCCTTGGATCTGTAGAAGAGTCCACTGTGTAACCATCAGTGTTCTTGTCTGTCTGAAGATAACTCTGGCATTAAGCCTTAGTAAAGAAAAAGGGATAGAGCACTGTACGATGGAATTTGGAGAAGTATTTTAATAGGATGCTCAGTTGTAACTAAACTCTTAAGTCACACTAGCAGATCTAGCCAGACCCTTGTTGCTGTGAAACAGCACAGAGCCCAACAACGGTTAAAGTCCTGAGAAGTATCATACATTCCTTTGGCTGATACAAAATGAAAGATAATATGGGAATCCTTGGTGTTTGGGAGAAGAGATCCGATTCATTTGGTCTAAGGTGAACATCACCTTCTCAGTAATAGAAACTGAGGGTGAATGTCACTCTGGTGTGTTGTTCCATCGCTGTTAATGGCAAAAGTTTTTGTGTGCCTCTATCTAAAACAGCCTGCCCTGGTCCCTGGTGGGGGGGGGATAAAAAAAAAAGATAAAATAATAATTGCATTGGTCTGATCCAGTGTGGCAATTTCTAATTTCTGTAAGGTGGATCTTTTGGTCATTGTTCCTTTTTATGTGGATGCAATTTTTCCATGCACTTGTTCTCCAGCTGTGGCTTGTAATATTCCTCGAGGATTTAATAATATGGTCTTCACCGTTAGCGCAAACTTGAAGTACTGTGAAGGGTTTTAGTAATGTTCTCTGGTTCCTTTACATACACGAATTAAGAATCTTCTATAATCTTTGGGGCATTCACAGTCAAGAAATCTAAAACCATATTTAAGTAAACGAGGAGAAAAATCCTCCTGTCTCTCTTTCCCCTCTTTGTGCTATTTCTTCTTTTGAAATCTGATCACTCGTGATGGGATTTTCAGACAGTGTCATAACAGAAAGATACCAAACAAAATGAGAAAAGGGAAGGATTAGTCTTGGGAAGAGGCCTTGGACAGTGGGACTGAAAGACAGTGAGATATGCTAGTAATAACAGTAATCTGTTTCAGAGGAAATTAGTTACACAAATATAACGTGTGTGTGGGAAGGATATCTACTAAAGTCGTCTTTAAAAATTAAATACACTAATGATACCAGTCTGTGCACATTTAGTGTTTTTGTAAATTTTTTTTTTTTTTTAGTGCTTTTAATTCTGCAAGATACTCTAAAAGGACTCAGGATTGTGATTTGAGATCTGTCCATAAGCATTTGGTACACAGCATGAAAATGTTTGCAAATTTATTGATTGTGAATGGGAAAGCTGCTGTCTTGAGCTAGGCTGTCTTAAAAGATGAACAGTTACGTGAAGGCTGTGAATAACAAGCAGTCTTAGTTCAACTTGTCAGTTCTCCTAGAAAACTTCTGGCATATTTGCATTGTTTCTGTGCGTTCTTGGCGAGAGGAAGGAACCAGCAGTTTTGCACCTGTATACTTCAGCAAGTACATGTTTCTTCAACCCTTTATTTTTTATTTGCATAATTTGTGTGAACTTTGTGCTGAATTATTATAAATATTTTGCCAGGTTACAGAGGGGAAAAATGGTGACAAGGTTTGTAATACTGATTTGTAGAAGTCCATATAATAATTTAAGTGGTTATTTAGACTAATCAAACACAGTAGTATTCAAGCACTGTTAAGAATAAAAGATACATTATAGCTGAAAAAGCACAGTGAGCCATGTGGTAAGCAACAATATTGAATGTCTTCTGAAGGTCTCCATTTTGGTACTTCCTCAAGGTTACCCAAATTATTCTAGAGCTTTTACGCCTGTAATATCAAACTTCTCTAATTTGATCAATAGCGAGATACCTCCTTCAAATGTTTGGCCTCAAAACTCACTAGATTTCTTTCACTGCATCTCTTAAGTTCCTGTGAATTGTGAAGATTTGCCTTGATCAACACTTGGTGTAGGCTTTTGGAGTGTGTAACTTGGATTCAAAGGAAAAACATGTGCTTTTTACAAAGGTTATAGTGCTGATTCATTGCTATGTAGCTTACATTTACGCAAAGTTCAGATAAGCCTAGAGAAGAGCGTTGAGAGGTGACCCACATCCCCTTTTGGTTTCTGAGTCTATTTTTGTTTTACAGTGGATGAATCTTAATGATGTTAAAAATCCATCATACGATTTTTGTGGTCTGAAAACATTACTGATAACATTAAGATGGGTCTCTAAAAATACTGTTTGATTATGAGAGAGAAAAAGACCATTTCACTGAAGGCAGCTGAATAACATCAAGCACGAGCATATGAATGCTATGAGGTAGAATCTGAAAATTGACTTAGATCCTTCTAAGTATTTGAGCACTTCACTCCTCATTGGCACCTGACTTGCACTGAAATTGGATGCCCAGACAGAAGCAAGATGCTTAAATATCCATGCTCTTGCAGTGCTCTGAATGAAGTCACTTGCCTGTTACTGTCATTCATCTTGCTTGCTTGTGTCTGAGGATTTTTTGTAACCTGAAGTTAAATTTTGCGTTTTAGGTTTTTGCAATATCATTAAGTCCATAAAGAAAACAGGAAAGCAAAGCATTCCAACAATGTTTTTTTTCCTAACCAGCTCTCCAGCCACCAAGACCAAAGGCTCTGCAGTCTTAACTAAACAGCAGAAGATACCAGAAACTGTCTCCTCCAGGTACAGGTGCTAAGAGCTTTTTGATTTATTCCTTGTTGTTGGAACTTGACACCTGGGCTACACTCCAATCAATAATGCTGAATGCTACATTTTGACCGCTTGCAACCATAGCACGTGCAAATATTTTGGAGAACTAGGAGGACAAAAGCATCCTAAGCGTATTAAAATAAATCCTAATTTCAGCATTAAGGCATTGGTTTGCATATTTTTACCTTCTCTATGAACATAATAAAATGGAAAGATTTCTTAACCTTTTGGAGTGTACTGAAAAGTTGTATTCAGACGGATAAAAATGAATTGCTGGATTGCCTGACGGCATGGAAGTGACTGATCAGACTATCTTGGAAGCTTGGATCTCGGAGTTTTATCCTCTCCAGTCACTCCATCATCCTGGTTTTGTCAAGAATGCGTTGGATAGTGCTAACTCCTTGTATTGATTGCACTGCTGTGAGTACATCCAGTTGTAGACCCATCGAGTAATGAAAAGATACCTAGGGAAGTCCAAAAGGAGATGTAGCACAAAAGGACTTGCTCGACCCTCTTTCGTGATAACTCTACAACAATCCAAATTAAACAAACCGTATAGTACTTAAATGACAAGTCAACGCTTACCAACTGCCACCTGGAAATGTGTACTTCAGGCACTGAAGCTGAGAGTCAGTTTCCTGGGCAACATACTCTATTCCACCTCTGTTGCTTGATAGTGGTTTTATTTTTATTTTTTTAACTAACAAAATTGACAGAGTTGATTCTGATACCAGTTTGGAAAATGGATATTTGAAGGATTAGTGAAGAATGTTTGAATGAGAAGTAATTTCTATTTGCTTTGAGAGCAATATATCAGTTTAATTTATCAATATGAAAAGATCTATACTTTAAATGTAGCAAACCTTGGCTCTGTCTGCTTTGTGTTTGGTAGAGGTGCACTTAGCAGATGTATTTTTCAGTAAATTGATGTTAGATATCAGTCCTACATGTCACTTAAATCTAATGTGAGTTTTTTAGATATTCACTGTCCTTGTTAGAGGAGAAACAGGGTGTTGACTGTGAAGATGCAGCCAGGTGACACTTGCTCTCAAATTTAACATTTTTAATTAAGTGCTTTTAATACCTCCAAAATTTTGTTAGATTTGAATTGATTTGTTCTTGCATCATACATCATGATGCACAGGAAGCAAGAGGCTCTTGAAACTCATGGGAAAGGATCTGTAATGGAAGATGAAAGTGATTAGTAGATTTTCAGTGCCCTGAGTGAGAAAAGTCCAGATAGTGTTTGTATTCTGTTCATTAGGAAATGCCGTTTCCCAGGGAACCAGGAGCATCTTAATTCCAAACACTGAGCCTCACTGGTCTGTGCTTTTACCCATCAGTGTAGTATTCAGGTGCCTCAGGAGTGTGAATAGTCACGCTAGTTAGATGATGAATAAACCAGCCAGTTGGTTTACTCATCTAGCTAGCATGACTGTTGATACAGCGCTTACTAAGTACTAACTTTGTGTCCCATTATATCTGGTGAAACACGGTGGGAAAGGTTCTTTGAGAAACAGTTTCTTCACTACTCCAGAAGTCTGATCAGGAATCTGGAGAGGATAAAGCTGAGAACGTTCTCAATTTTGGCCACATCCAGAGACATTTGTTGCATAGGTAAAGAAACCTGTTTCAGCCAACATAGATTTCTCTATTTTAGTGGTGTAAATCAGAAGTAGCTCTTTGACCTACGGATTGCAGGCCTAGTTCTCTTCTGCATGTAAACATTGTCCCTTTAGCAATCCAAATGTGTTTCTAATTCAGGGCTCAAGCCAGCTGCAAATCTGTGGGGGTCCAGGGATGGATGAAGTTGTAGATCTTGGCTTGGTGTGGTGCTGACTAAGCTGTCATCTGTGGGTCGGTCTGCTTTCAATTCCATCGGTGCTTATCCTCCACGCCATGCAAGATGTGGCCTGGTAGCTGCAAACCAGTCAGCTGGGCTAGAGCCTGACTGCGTGGAGGTGTGAGATTGTAGTGATAGCTAGTCAGATAAGGCTTGGTATCAAGTTCATTGCAGGCAGGTTTGCTCATGTCTGTTCCTGTAGGGTGGGGAGTACTCTGAGATCTGAGCATCCTCTGCCCTCCTCAAAGCTGAGGTGTGCTCCTTGCTGCTCAGGTGGCTCACTTCACCCTCTGGTACGGCGTCACTGCAGTGGGGTCATCAGATCTTGTATCCTGTTATCCTCTCTGGTTTTGTGAACACGTCTTTAATTGTGTATTGTGCAGAAGGCTTAACCCACAAAAACACAAAGCCGAGCTCTGAAAAACCCAAACCCAAGTATATATCAGATCTGAAAGCCACCAAAATAAATGTTCAGTGGTATCTATTTTGTGTGTCTGTGGTATGTTTAAATTTTGCTGAATTTGTGAACATCTGGCAGAGGGAAAGACTGAAAATCTGTAACATGTTGGTCATCAGACTAATGACATTTATGCATCTTCTGGAAATTGCTATTGCAGTATGTCTGTTCTTTTCAGGCTCGATCTGTTGTTGGGCCAAAAACTCTTGCTCTGGTTCGTGCTGCATAAGCTTGCTTCTGTGTTTCGGTGAGTCCTGTGAGCTTCTCAAAGGTCCAAAGCAAGTCTGTGATCTCACAGATGGGGACTGTGGTACCAGCCAGGGGAGCTAGAGGAGGGGAGGACGTTGCTGTTTATCTTTGCTCACTTGGCTGCTGTGAAAAGCCGTTGGAAAGTCCTCTCCTCGCTCCAGCTTCTAACTGCGGAGTCTGAGCCTGCAGAGGCTTGGGGACCAGCCTTGCTTGACTGCTAGGAGATAAAGCAGCTCTGACTAGAGAGCCTTGGCTTTTCGGCTGGAGATGGATTAAGTCACGGCAGTTGTAGCCCTGGAGATCTCTCGTGTATTGACCAGGATAGCATCAATGTGTGGAACATGCATTGATTTACGCGTGTGAACGCAGCCAAGTATCGGTTGCACAAAGTTGGAAAAAATGGCTTTGTGAAGTTGAGACCTTGATCTGCATAGTGAACGATGGATGCAATGTTAACCTGAGTAAACTCACACCTGGTAGTAGTGCCTGGTTATTCCTTATAAGTTTTTATCAGTAGTTCGCAAAACAATTTACCAAGGAAGCAAATATTGTGATTGCCATCTTGTGCATGAAGAACACTGTGCTAAACAAATGACAAGACAGGATTAATCAGCTACCAACTAAACCTTAAATCCAGGTTTCCTGAGTCTTAGCTGCTGATTATTCCATTGCATCGTACCACTTTTCTAACAGCTTTTTTCTTAGATAAGTCTGTTTCGAGTGTGGTGTAAAAATTGGGGCTAAGGTTACTCACATGCCTAGAAAACACCTTTATGAACAACTAGCTTCATACAAACATTTTTCAATGTGTTTCCTTTCAAAATCAACTTTTAAGGCAATGTTTCCTTCCTTCCTGAATTTCCTGAATTATGCGAACCAGGCCAGTGGGGAACAAAGCTATATTTAATTATTTTGTGTGTGTCTGTGTGTGTGCAGCAGGCATATTAGAAGTTGTTAATGTATCTTTTGCATTTAAAATGATGCTTAAAAGTGTCTTTGCACATGAAGTGATTTACAATGAATCCAAACCTTGAGTAAAACTGAAGTGGTGATAGCTTTATTAGAGGAAGCTATATTTTTTTGGTCTTGTTTCTTGTGGCCTGTTTTTAACGTTGCACAATAGTTGCGTAGCTGTGGTTGTCTCCATTTGAGAAATCAAGATGCTGATACGAAGCGGAGGCATGGTCAGCTATCAGCTCAGGATTTCAGGTTGCTAACTAACTGGTACAATCAAAAGGAGTATTTACCTTTCATCAGAATAAAATTTGAAAATGAAAGCTCTTATATACTAAAAAAATGAGAACACAGTACCTTGGCAAGAGGGTCATTTGGCCCTTAGTATCAATCCATAGTGTGGCATCTTGTGAATATGCCAGGGGAGAGGGGAAGTGGTACTTAGCAGATATAAATCTCCATGCCGAGTCTCAGTCTGAACATCTGTGTGACTTGGCAGATGTGGAAGACAGGAACTTGGTGAACTACTGTATTTTGAGAATTTTTTTTTTTTTTTTTTTTTGGCTGAATGCCGGCAGACTCATTTCTAGCAGGTAGGTGGGTTTGCTGCTGCTATCTAGCAAATACTGCAGTCTGAAATGTTTACTTAAAGTCCTGCGAAGCAGTGGCTGTGTTTTTGAGGGAAGACTGGGTAAAGGTTCTCCCTGTCTGCCAAAAGATGGAGGTTTCCTGTACAAAGTAAATCTAGCGGAGTCATTTCTAAAAATGTTTATGAATGGCATCGATCAGAATGCAGTCCGGGATTTTAAAGCTTCACAGTAATGTACACTCAGTGGGGAATCAAGCTTTGACATTCAAAAATGACAGCCTAAACATTTCCAGTCAGTGATATGTGATGACAGGACTACAGTAACAATTCTTGTTATGAGTAGAAAGTTACTGCAATTACAGCAGCTTCCTGCTATGCTAAACAGTGAGTTTTTAATGCCGCTTCTTATGATGAAATGTGGTCTGAGTGCAATTCAGTGTTTCCAACTTGTGCAGAGATTACGGAGACATTGGTACTGTTACTATTTTAATCTTATAAACTAGAGCAAACATCAGGTTGGGGGTCCTGAGCATGATTTAGCAACCTGTTAGTCTTTTAATTATCTCCTTCCTAATTAGATTGGTCTGACTATTTGGTATTTGAAACAAGTGCATATTTTTAAGTTCTCAGGACAGTAGCTTTTGGAAGAAAAATCATTGCTTTTCATTTTACAGGCATTTTGTCTTTCATGCTGAAGTATGGGAACATATGGTGCTACTTCTGATGTAGCACTTGTCTAAATATCTTTACTTGTAAAATTTTCGGCAGAGCCATATAATTTTCTCCTGTAAAAACATTCCTAATGTATTTAACCAATTTTATGACTACCGCATGGGATTATCACGTTTTTGTCATTGTAAAATTTACTGAATGTAGGTCAAGAAATTAAACTGTGAACCCCGAATAAGAAAAAAGAACAGTAAGTAGGTAGAAATTCAGAGAGACTGGTAAGAAATATAATAGTGATAATTGTATGAAAAATAGTTTATCAAAACACTTTCCAGATATTTTGAAAGGGTGAAAATAGTAATTTTATTTTTAAGCTGAACTCCTGGGATATCACTGACAGTCAGTAGACACAGAATCCTCTAATACTGTGTCCAGAATACTCACATGGTAACTGGTTACATCTCATGTTTTGTGTTCAGTCTAGTGAACACACTTTCCAAGTGATGGTGTTTCTTCTGCCTCAGCCATGTGAAGCTTGAGTCATGAGCATACATTAAAAAACGTAAAATAGCAACACATTCATCTATACACAATGAAGGGAAACTGAAAATCTTTCTGAGACTGGAGAGTTTGGCATAGCTGGAAAAGTTAGAGGAGCATAATAACCAGAATACTTTTGTACATTGCTAGACTGTTATCCGGCATGAGAGATGATTAGCAGGAGGTTAATTGGCCTGTTAAATAAACTTCTTTAGAAATGAGCAAAAATGTTTCTTTTGGGGAATGGTGCAGATCTAAAACTACTCTTCTTACATAGCAGTGGAAAAGCAAGGATTCTGATTAATGTCGTCCTCCTGAAGTAAAGTAAGTTGCCAAGATACGGGCATGTGATAAGCATCACCTGTATCACCTCCCACTCTAGGAAATACTCTGGGGTGTAGGAGTGGTGCAAGAGTGATGCTGAGGTCTTGTGCTGCCCCGTTGCTTCCCAGCAGCTACATTATCCAGGAGCCAGCAGCTTGAGTGCACGTAAGGATGGAATTGGGCAGACTTTGAAAGACAAGCTGCCAGAAAATATCCTAGCATGCCTCTAGGAATACGGGCAGGTTGTATTAAACCAATGCCTGAAGCACCTCTTGCTACTTAGAATAAATGACCGCCTGCCTGTTTTAGACTCTCGTGTACTGTGCTATAGAAATGCATGCGCGTGTGGATACATGTGCCGTAATCTTGCTGCTGCTTAAAACAAAATGATTAACTGTGTTGTCATGTTGGAGATACTGATCTAGCTAATGAAATCATTTAGGGCTTGATACTGCTTTTGTTTATGCAGGTGGCTGACTTTATACACTTGCACGTTCCCACTGAGTTCACAGGCTTTTAGAAGCAGGGTGTTTTGGTTTTTTTTTTTAAGTGGTGTCATGAAAATATGAGCTGGGACTTAGAAAAGGGGAAGCAGGCAGCAGTCCCTTTTTGCCCCTAATGTTCTGATCTGAAGGAAATCTTGCAACTTTTCTTTCAAGAAGTTCTATTCTTCCACTGTCCGCTTTCAGTAAGATTGATATTTGACGTGGAGACTCAGTCCAGGTTTGAAGACAGTCAAAAAATCGCTATGGCCTTTCTCTCCCTGGGGTGCTGCCTTCATTGGTCGCCCCAGGGCTGGGCTCCTGCCCTCGCTGAAGATGCAGTAGGAGCTGCCTGTGCAGCTTTTAGTAGTAGGGGAAGCACGTCAGGCTCCCTCTCTGCTTCATTGGAAACACTGAACCAAGTACAGAGCTTTTGACAACCCATATACCTTGTAAAACACTACAAGGGATGAAGCATCTTCAGTCTCCAGGAAAGGAGAGAGAGGGCAGCTCCACCAGTCATGCCTGGGGGCCTGGAGCATGGAGGCAGAGCGCGCTCTTCCCCAGAGGGGTTACAGATGGAGTAGCAAGTGCACAATTGCTGGAAGCAGAAAGGAAAGAGAAGGACGAACTGAACAGGATCTCCTTTCTCCTCACTCCTGAAACTGGGTTCAGACGCTGATTGCCATCTCTAGGGAAATGTCACTTGGATGTGAAGGTAGTGTTGTAGCTGTAATGGGAGCAGGCTGTGTTTGATGCTGAAGGGTTGAGTCGCACCCTAGTGAGCACAGGCGATAAAGTTGCTCAGAGGAGAATTTGTAGTTTCTGAGGTTTTTTTGAGAAAAAGAAACTAGATGAGGTTAGAGAGATTCAGAGTTATATTAAGGAGCGCATAGGTTGTAAAGTGAAGGACTCTGAAGAAGGGAAAATGTCATAATTCAGTTACCCAAAGTTGGATTATGGTGAATTTGCACTGTTTTTTAACATAATCCCTGATTCCAGAAATCAGAGTTGTAGGAGAGCAGAATTAGATTATAGGGGCAACCAGAGCCCCAGCATTTCCGAACTTGAAATGGTAGGAAATGATGTAGGTAATGACCACTTACGTGTCACTTTTTTTGTGGCTGATAAATATAATAATTGAAGGGTTTTGTTAATGACTATGCAGTCTTTTAGTCTGTCGCAGATATTGGTTTGATATCCTTCCCCCTCATTCTGCTATCAGATGAAAAATAGGACATTTATTGCAGTATCTGCCAGCCACGGTGTAGCTGCCGTCGTGGTAGTGCTGATCCTGACCGACTCATGGTGGGCGCTCCGGATTTTTACTTCTGTAGCATCTCTGAGCTCCCATCTTGGGCACTTGAGGGTGTCTACTGCAAACTTTCTCTTGTGATTGAGAGTGGAGAAGTACGACTGCAGCTACTTCAGCAATCCTAGCAGTTAATAGTGCAGAAATGTAAATTTCTTTTTATATACCCTCTATTCTTCTGCCAGAGCTTTCTGTAAAGCAGGACTCTTCCCCTGTGCATTGGAAGGCAGAAGTCTTTCATTATTAAATATTTAATTTTTCAAATAATTGCTGCTATGGCATCGGTGAAAAGTCCATGTTAGTTGATGAACTCTGCTACTAAATCTGAGCTTTCCTCTTTAAAAAGAAGAAAGCAAAATATGTTTTCTATCTGCTTTTTACTAAATGAATCTTAACGATTTGTGAAAGTCATTACTAAGAGTCTTTTGATGATTATTGCTGTTGAAAAATCAATTACATTGGAAGACCAACTAAAAGTCTAACGTGAGATTAAGAACTTTACAGCACTAGTTTCTCTATCAGTTATATGGGCCAGAGACGGTCTCTTGCTGCCTTTTATAAACACAGTTTAGACTATTTGCAGACAAGAACGGAGGTAATCCAATTATTTGGATTCTCAGTTTTGCTATTAAATAGCTAAGTTCTTTTTTTATAATTTGTTGCTGCAACAATATGTATTCTTAAAAATTAATTTGTCAGCCATCTCTCTTCGAAGTGCAAAATCCATTGCACCTGCTCCAATCTGGTGGGATTTGACGGACGATTCAGCGGCGACATTGGACAGATTCAGCAATGTGGCAAAAGTGGCAAAAGAGGTTGAGTCCAGCTGTACAGAAGGATTTTACAAAGGTTTTCAGGGGAAGATCCAGATGGCTTTCACTACGTTGCTCTGTCAGCGTTGTAGAGCTGATTGCAAGCTTAGCGATGTGCATGTGAGCTTAGTCACAGTGATCCATCAGGCCAGGGACAACACACCTTACTCTCAAAGAAAAAAAAAATAGCTTAGTAGATAGGTTTGGTTGCAGTCGTCTTAATGCATTGAGGTTGCAGTTTCAATGTGTATAGCCTTGTACCTTTGGCCCTGAATTGGGGTCATTTACAAACAGCTCTAACCTGATGTGCTCAGGTGATGCCGTTGCCTTCTGTAAGCTTTTCAGTGTCTTCCTCGTTTTAAGTACAAAAGCAGCATTTGCTGATTTGAGGACTTGGTCTTTCAAAGGGCAAAGTATTCTTCATTAAACTTGGCAGCACAAGAAATCATGTGGTTCAGGGAGTCTAATGCACACTCAAAGTTCAGACCATGTTGATAAGTAAACTTTAATTAAATCTGGGGTTGGAAACTATGTTTTGGGCATTGCAAAAGAAGCGTTATGTAGATCAAAGTCATAGATATTGTTGCCCAGAATCCTCAAAAAGAGGAATGGTCTGCCCTTGTTTTCTTGCACAACACAAACCCAGCTGAGAGTTGGGTGTGAGAGTACTACCTGTCCTTGTAAAACAGCGTCGTCCTCCGAGTGCTGCTTTGATGCAGCACTTTAATTAATGTTTTCTGTTTGGGTTATATTTTGTTGCCTTTTATACATTGGGTGCAGTGTAGTAAGAAATAGGCTTGATTTCTTTTGCTTATTGGTAAAAGATGAGTGCATGTGTTTTCTACCGCTGTATAATACAGCTCGTCTGATAAACTTGGGATCATATCCAGACCCGACACGACTTCTGTAGTTTCAGCAGCCCTGTGCCTGTTCCCACGAAGGCTGACTTTCACCCGTACCAACACTGAGACATATCACTGCAAATCTGCCAGTGACTAAAAAGATGAGACTCTTCCAAAATGTTTGGGTTTCCTTGATTTATTTTTGATAGTGGGTGATGTATTATTCAGAGTAGGACAGGAATGTAGGAATTCCTCCTGGTTCCTCTTGTCAGTCCTTGTCTAGCAGCGGTTTTGTCTGATTAATATGGCAGCATGAAGTTCCTATAGGTGCCTGTGCTTTAGCACTTGGAAGAAAATCTCAGATTAACTGAATGGGGGAAAAAATCTGATGATTCATTTTATGTGTGTCCATTCATGGTAGCATTTATTAATTGGGGGGCCACTTGTCTCATTTTAAATCAAATAGAAAATGTTCGCTCAACTGCACAAACAGGACTATCCATCTGTATGCCTGTTATCATATCAGATTAATTAAAGTAAAAGCAGTGAATTAACTTGGTTACAAAGTTGCCATGCATTGCTTGATAGTCATTTAATTGTATGTTACATAGCTATAAGGCACCATGTAACTCACATGTGAAACTACAAATTATTGGTCAATCATTATGAGTGGTGTTTTTTTTGTTTTCAAGATTATCAAGAAACTTAGCTAAATAGTCTTACAAAGGTAGTAGGTTTGAAAGCTTTCGTGAATAATTTGTAATGTTTAGTTTTAGCCTTATGACTGTTTCTAACTATAGCTTTAAGTACCTTTAATCTCTGTTTGCCTGAATGGTAATTTGGATAAATTTAACATGAACCAAAGGTACTGTGGGATTGAAAACTTTCCTGGAAGGTCACTGAGAAGAGAAATAGATTTTTTCTTTTCTTTTTTTTTTTTTTAATTGCACAGAGCTAACATGAAATTGCCTTTTTGTTTCAAAAAAGAGTAACCTCTGTCTGAGGCAGAGGGAGCAGAGAGTCATCCAATGCAGGTGCCTGGGGACTGCTATCCCTCTGCCAGGATTTTTGGTGAAAAGTTAAAATGTTTATCAGAGGATTCTTATATTTCCCATTTCATTGTAAGGTAATATGTGCTTCTCGGGAAAATATATAGACGTGGGGTACATTCCCACACACCACACCCCCCTTCCTTCCATGCAGTATATATGCTTTTGTGCAAAACTCCAGGTAGGACGTGAACCTATTTGTGGGAAATTCTAAATCTGTCTCAAAAGGGTGGGTCAAGCACAAGAAGGGTACACGGTGTGGTAATGTATAGGTTCTATTGTAGCTATACAAATAAGCTCAATATTCAAATATACAGGCTGTGTGAGATTCAGCGATAAGAGAGACAGTAGAATTAATACAAGAGTGTTGCCAATCTATTACTGTACTGAGGGCAGGAAATTAGCCTTGCTCTCTGCAATAAATTAGTATTATGAAAGTCTATGAGGCATCCTTGCTGTGTGCTAGGCTACGTCTAATGCTTCAAAAGAAGAACTATGTGTGAGTAGCACTCAAGCTGTTATGTCATGAACTGTGATTACATTTCTGGAGATTGGAATAATTTTTTGCCTGTTTCCTTTTGACATTGCTTTGGTGACAGCTAAGGGCCAGCAGTGTTTGCTTGTTAAATAGGTAATGGTAGACTGATAAGATGACTGTTCTCCTTGAGGGAATGCAGATTTTAGTCACCGATATATTGAAAGTCACAATTACTGTGAATGTGATTTTGGCTGTGTGGTTTAGAGCTTTTTCCTCTTAAGTCAAGGAATTGCATGAAGTATTTAACTGCTTTTCAGGAAAATAGAGCTAGGTGGGGAAATGTGATGGTGATGGTTGCCGTTGAAGCTGTGGAGAGAAGTACAGGGTTGTGCAGCCTTTAGATGAGGTTCTGCTGTGCTGCAGTTATTCCTGTCATCACTTCAGGGGAGGTGAAAGTCAATGGAACGACTCGCATTGGCTCCTGTTTCTGAACAGTTGGCCTGTGAACAGGCATATGAAGAAAGCCATGTGAGCGGGACTTACCTAGCAGTGCAGAGTAAAAGGACAGGCGAGCAGAAATTTGTGGTAGGTGCAAAGCTTTATAACTCCATATAGATGGAAAAGGTATTTCTAAATTTATCAGAGACTCTTCTTTTGAAAACTTTGTTTTTCTTAATATCTCAGATTAAAAAAAAGCCGAGAGTTGCCTTGGGTATGCTTTGGTAGCTTCTGACTGTCAGCGTGATGAGCATGTCAGATCCCAGAGCTGTGACCCAAGGTTCGTCACAGTAACACGCACGTTGAAATGATAAGCCTAGAATCTTGAGGGTAAATCGACAGAACTCTGTGAATTCATTGAACGTATGTTAACATTAGATGTTCTAGTCCTTAAGTATCTTGAATGAAAAGAGCAAAATAGGCTTTTTCAGTCACCCCCTTTGCTAAAGATGTAAAAAAGCAGAGAAATCCACATACAAGTCTATCCTATGTTATTTCTTATACACACACAGGAGAGAGATTCAAAGTAGAATCAAGAAAATACTGAACCAGGATTGCTGGGCTTGTTTTCTTGCCAAACAGCGGAGTCCTTGAAGCAGGAATAAGAATTATGATTGCCAGGAGCAACGATTGACCTCACAACACTTGGGGTGCTGTAGGTTAGCAGATGACATGGGTAGTTCCAAAGTACTGCTTCCAGCCTGTTCAACTCCATTTTGCTTTTTAAGAAAAGCAGGAGAGATGAAATTTATCTTGCTGTGAAGAACTGGTCGCACAAGAATTCTTTTTTGATTTTATTTTCATGGGAACATATGTTTCATACTTGATAGTCAACTCTTTCCCGGAATCTTTGCTTCCCACAGTAGTTAAAGCATGAAAAACCAGTATGTATATAGTGAAGGGAACAGGTAGGGTTGGAATAAAACTTGGCACAGTCGGCCACGCGTAATACATCCTTTAGAAAATAAACAGAGGAGAAAATGTCTTTTCCTCAAGAAAAGAATGGCCAGTAAACCATGGGGAGAAGGGACACAGGGATTTGGAAAATGCTTAAATTGCTTTAATTTAACTTTTGGTGGGAAGAAGAAATGAATTTGAATGAGAAATTGATCATACACGGTTTGATCCTGTTGTAGAAATATTGCCATTGATTTCTAGAGGAACAGGATATAGCCACGTTGTTTGCCTGTGATTCTATGCTTTTCTGTTGGTATAGAGTAATTCACTGACACTCAAAAAATACCCCAACCCAAACCAAAAAAATGAATAAACAAAATCTACTTGACTGCATGCAGACTAAATTAACTTTTTAATTGTTAACATGATTGTTATGCCAGAGCCGTGGGGGCTGAGGAGTGATTTTCCTTGAACTTGCAGTCCTCAGACTAATTGCACACTTGCTGAGTAGTTCAGTAGTTGAAATGGTTAAGACGTTTTCTAAAAATCACATAGACACATGAAGCTGAGATTTTTTTGATTTATTTTGAGCTCTGAGGAATATAATGTGAAAACCTATTCAGGTTCTACTAGCTGGCCAGAGACTGCAGTCAGTTTAATAAGACACAGCTAAATTTACCATGATAAAGTGCTGCTTCATGCATGAAATAGATGCTGTGGTCCTGTGCTGGTGATTGATAATTTATTACCTTTAAAACTGTAGAACCAACATGCAGAATTAATTTTCAGTCGGTTATTCATGTTATAACTTGTTTGTACCCCCTGGAATCTTATTTGATTGATAAACATCATTTAAGAAAACAAACTCAAACATAAAATATGAGAGATTTTAAAATTGTGCTTTTCACAACAATACCCCCCTTTTCCCCATGAGATGTTTTACAAACCTAATCTAGCCGCAGTTTATGCTGCAAAAGATGTTTATAGTTCACTTTATTCTGGTTCCTTATCAAATTGCTCGTCTTATTCTTTAAAGCTTTCAGGGGATTGACTTAAGTGTACATCCCTCGCTGCGTGGTCCTGTGGTACCCACGGCAGTTTCTGGGCTGATCTCAGCTGACAGGCCTCCGTTTGAAACCCCGGGCAGCGGGACACCAGTCATCCTGAAATGCCCACATCAGGCTTGCTCAACTAGGGGAATTTTTAGCTCTAAGTTACGTACCTGCGTTTACCCTTTAACTTCTGGGGAGAATGACCTGTTTAGGCATAGGATTAGCAAAAACTAGTAAACTGAGAGGAGAATCCATCCAGCAGAAGATGGAGAGGGGAGGGGCATGTTAGAGGCAGCCTCTCTTAAAGAACATCATCTGCTGTGGTATGGTGGTAACTCTGGAGTGCAAGCACCCCATGGCACAGAGTTTAGGGGCTTCTCCTGGTGCAAACAAGGCTTGGGTTTGACTCTTGCCCTGTGAGGATTTGAAAATAGCCATGCTGCTTCCTGAGCGCGTTCCTTCAGCTCAGAGCTAATAAATGTATACAGCTAGCCTGTACTGGAAGTCTCATTTCAGTAATCTTGGATATACAGAATGAGCTGATGATGTGCGTTGGATCCTGTAGGTGAGCAGTGCCTATCTGAGACTCTGGCTGGAGTGAAGAGCAGCTCAGCTCGGCAGCATCAGGCCTCAGGGTTGTGCATGTCTGCTGGTGGAAGCATCAGTGTCGACCGCACTTTGTAAGTCCATGGAGTTAGGCAACATAGGATATACACTCTGACAGTCTCAGTAACACCTAAATGTTGGACTTGGGTGAAATTTTGCAGGTGCTTAGTGGTTTTGGTCCTTGCCCTGCAGAGATCAGGTGAGCCGATGACTTTGCTTTCTTCAGAGGTTGTTTCATAATCCTCCTTTATACCTAGGCTCTTGTGCAGTTCCAGAGTGGCAGAAGAGCTCAGCAGTGTCTTAGCTAACAAAAGCAAAGACTCAGTGTTTTATTTACTTCTTTATTTATTTAAAAGAAAAGAAGCTGTACTTTTGCAAGCAAGGCTCCTCTCAGCATTTGTAAGCTGTGCAGGGTCAGTCTGGGTCGTTACCTGGATTTTTAACCTCTGGAAAGCACCCAGGTGTGTTAGACAGTGATGGAAAACCATTATCTTTTGAGTCAGTCATAAATACTGTGAGGGTAAAGGTTGAAATATTAAGCTGAGATTGTTTCTACTTGTTATTTGAAGTCGCAAAGACCAAGAGCTTTAAAGTTTTTCCAAGGCTCTCTGCAAACATCGGTGGTGGAATGTATTATCATTCACTTCTTGTCAGAAACTCCTGTACGACGCTGTGATGCGCTTCTAAGCAAACACAGCCCCGTATGCCAGTCTGCTTTGAGTCCTGAAGCAGATTCACTTTCTCTGCTCTCATCACAGCACCTATTTATTTTCTTTATCATAACCATCTTTTGTCTTATATCGTCTCTTTGCCCCTTTTCCCTGCTACTCTTCAGTGTTATATTTTTGGAAGATAAAATAGATTTAATTATAAGCAAAAATGCCTGCTGAGGATGGAAATGGTCCAGGACTATGTCAAGAGGAGATCATTCCCATTCTGGGGAAAAACTCCCTTCTCCGACCTATTTTCTCTCTTGAAAATGCTGTTTCCCTTATGTTTCCCTACACATCTTCAGAAAATTCAGTGCTAAAGAATTTTAAAATATTAGATTTCTGCCTTTCATGGCTGGTAAAGTAAATAGCTGTCAGGTGGCTCTGCAATCCCCCATACTCTGGTTACGTGAGAACGACTCCTCTGAGCTGCTCACAACTGATTGCTATACGTTACAGATACCAAGCCCTGCAGTGCAACAACCAGGGAATATTCTGTTTGGTAAAAATCAATCATGGTTATTCTTTCTACATCTCCCTGTTTTGTTATCTGTCGTCTTGGATTTGTCAGAACGATCAATGTTTGGACTTTCCGACTTACATTTGGTTTGACTGTCTGATGAACAACTGTAGATCTGAAAGAGAGTTTCCTTAAAGGGCTGCTGGCATCTCAGTCTTCACCCTTGAAAAGACTGTAAAAAGTTGAATGGATGTTGATGTTGCAGTAGACGGGGGTTTGTTTTCAAGGACTAAGCTTCATGCTCAGTGTAGTCATAAAACAATGATTTCAAATTATTGACTTCTGAAATGTGAAGTCATCAAACTTCTGTTACGGAAAAATCTTTTTATATTAGAGAAATGTATCTTAGGTCAAAAATAGTTTTATTTGTCATCCTCAGCAGCCAAACCTCTGTGGGCTCTTTACTCGTTCTCAGAAATGATCCTAACTTGGCTGTACTGGTACTGTATGGTACTGTCTGGACACAACAGAGCAAACCTGGCCGAATCTGAGATCTGTTTGCTGTTCCCCCTGGTATAGACTCCCCACGTTTCCTATAGGTGTTCTGCCTTATCATTCAGGGTGCTCAAGGCATGAACTCTTTCAGAACCACTCAGCCTTGGCTTTGCTCTCAATGGTACAATATGTTTTACTGTTTTGCAAATACTACTTCAGTTTCCCTTCTGTCTCCATGGTGTACCCCTCACTTTGTTTACAACATAAGTAATAATAAAAGGGTTTATTATTTATTACTACAAATAATAGGGGAAATTTTGCGTAATTCTGAATCTCATCATAGGTTTAAAATACCTTACAGTTGCTAACAGCAGAGACACTAAAAATTGTTACTCTCCTTTAGACAGGATCCTGTGATCACTCTATCAAAGTCTAGATGGGTGATGATCAAACTAGCTCTCTTCTTCAGTAAGTGTTAGATGTGACAGATTGAACAGATGGCAGGTTGGGCTTAATTTTTATATAAGACAAGAAAGATGCTGTGTATTTCAATGCTGGTAAAAGTGTCCCTTCTTTGGACATTTTAGCAAAACAAAAATGGTTCCACAGGCCACGTGGGTAGAAAAAGGGGTAAAAAAGCCTTTGGCCAAGAACAGCATATGCATCAAAAATGTTACTTTTTGGAATGTAAATAATTAGTAGAATTAGAAGTCTAAAAAGCTAAAAGTGTTGTCAGACAGCAAGGCATGAGATGTGATCTTGAAACAGGATAAAACTTTGGAATAGAAAATAATGAAGGACTAATAGCCTGGTCTTTAGATGCCCATGAGACCGGGGAAAGGAGGTTGACTGGAGCCATGCATTGGATCATAGGAAGTGGTGTGTTTCCAAAAAGCACAGGCATCGTTCCAGCTTCTGGTTCTGGCAATTCAGGCAACTTGAACGTTACACTTCTACTTGGTGATCTTAAATCTTGACAAAGTTCTCTCTCTCTTAGATACTTGCAGAAGCTTTATACTTGCACCCCAAGGCAAAATTTGGATTTGATGCCTACCTGAGGATATATTGCACTTTGTATCACGTGTCCACTTTGCACTATATGCTTCTAATCAGCTTTTCTCAGCTGAATGACAAAGGAATGGTAAAAATGTAGTAAAGGAGGAATGAATGTCTGTCTTGTATTGGAAAGCCAAAACAAATTTGGAACAACTCCATTCATGTGCATTAAGTCACATTATCTCTGCACCCGCTGAGGCTGACACACGCTGTAGGGGAAGTTTTGGTTGTTAATCTGGGTGGAACAGAAATGCCTAATTAATGAGTAAGGCAATTGATTTGATGGAGTTTTGTGGTGGTATTTGGTTTGTGTGTGTGTTTTGTTTGGGTTTTTTGCTTGGTTTTTTTGCATATTCTTTTCCTTAGAGAAACCAAAACGAAATCATTTCCCAGAGCTGAGGTTTCCCAGCGAGGCAGTGTCAGCAGGAATCATAAAAGCCTCTGAAGGGCAGAAGGATAGTGAAGAAGTGCAAGATAGAGTTTGTAGCCGGTATTCCTTACGCATAATGCAATGAGTGGTTAAAACAATGAGCAGATTTGGTGTCAAGTTTTGAAGATACTGTACTAGAGCCAAGGAAAGGGGGGAAAGCTAGGAAGCAATGGGATGTGCTGAGGGTGATTTTTGTCTAGATAGAAGACATAAATATAGTAGCTTTCTAAGGTAAATAGACGTTGCAGAACACCAGAACTTTAATCTGCTCGTTGAAATTCCTATCAGGGCTGCTTTGAGTTATGCTGAATGTGCAGGACCTGGAAACATGTCCTGGGTCAGAGTGTAGAAGATCAGTGTTCTCTTCAAAAGTCAAATTCTCATGCCGAGTACCAGTCTGTGGGGATTACTCGGGGAGAGACGTTCAATCACAGTAACACAGTAATTGCTGCAACGTCAGATGCTGAACGCCACAGCCTGATACTAAGCTTTAGTGATGTTCTGGATGTCATGTCAGAAGGGATAGATCAGAAGGAAAGTGTCCGGGAATATGTTGCAGTGCAAGTAGTCTTGGTGCTGACACTATTTTTGGAATATTTTCACTTGCCTAGGCAGTATCTTGATGAAATCAAGTAAGACTGAATATGCTTAAGGTTTTGGAGTAGAAGGGGAATAATCATGATGTTTTTCTTGAGGCCAGTTCTTATCTCAGCCATTTCTTCATGTCTTTCTCTGATAAGAGGTAGGTCTGGTTACAGGAGCTAGTTTAATCTAATTTAGTAATAGCTGGAAAACAGATTTTTTTTTTTTTTCATTTGTTCGTTTACTTATTTATAAATCTTAATACATCTTGCTGCTTTCACTTTCTTTCTCTTTTCTTCCCAAAAGAGTTTTAAGAAATGCAAAGACACTGTAGTGAGGAGGGAAGAAAATGATTCCTGACTAAAGAGCTGTGAAAATTAAATCTTTCCTTCCCTATAACAGTGGTAAGAGAAGGACCTTGTGAACGTGACTCCATCCAACCAGCCCCCTGCAGCCATAGGGAATGGGTACCAGTTTGTGTTGGTGATCCAAATCACCAAATAAAATTTTAAAATTTTAAGGGATGAGATGCCAAATCCTTAGCTAATGCAAGGTGGCATAGTGCAACAGACTTCTGACGGATTAAGAATTTGGCTTAGATTTTCAGATCTTCAAGCCATTTCATACATTACATGAAATAATGACAGCTCTTATGAAAGCTGCAAAGATTTGGATAGTGGCCATCCCAGTGATGCATAAGATTTTCTTTTACATCTTTCTTCCATACCCTGACTTACTGCTTAATAAAATAAAAAGTCCATTTTAACTGGTAAGGTCAGCCAGTATATTTTATGTAATTCATGTTACAGAATTCACTAAAGCTGTGTTATACACAGTAGATCTGGTTGCAAGGTGAGGTATTATGTATCCATAACTCTTCTATTATTGTTGTCAGAAGCATAACTGCCTCAACCTCTGTCTGAAAGCAGACCAGGGCTGAACTTCTTTTAAGGAATCCCATGTATGTAACATGGATCTTGTTAACCTTCCAATGCTTTTATTGAACCGCTTCATTTCATTGCCATGGCACTTGGTGTGCATAGTTGACTCCAAACTCTTGCTTGTCTGCCTCCTCTGTGGAAGCCAATGCAAAAAGTATAGTTTGTGGGGGTTTCCTTAGCGCTGTAGCTTTCAATGTGCTCTCTTTAATGAGCTGACAGCTGAAGCAGGGCCGTGTGTGTATTTTAGTCTGATGCACCAGGAAGGCCTGATAGCAAATCCAAAGGTGATTGATGCTGCAGCAGAACTTTGAAACTAAGAAGAATTAAACTGTGGATAGAGTTTTCTGGGTTTAACCATTCTGCTTTGGGGTTCAAAGCTAAGGAAATCAAGCTCCATACCATACTTCATGGGTTCTTTTATTTATAAGTGAGCAGCTCAGCTGGGATCTTTTTAGCCTGACTTGAAATTCTAGCTTGATGGTTTTCTGATAAATAGTCTGTCTCCTGGCCTTCTCTGAAGCTTTAGGAAGAAATGCAAGCTGCATGTAAAGTTGCAAGACGAATAAGCTGTATTTCATTTTTACAGGGATTTTTATCAGCTGCTATTTTTATTGTGCTTATACGTTAACATCATTAATTTTCAGTTTTGTTCCTTAAAGGTTTAAAACTAAAGCTTACTAAAAGACGACAGATTTTTTTCAGTATTTCCTGGGAATGATAAAGGAAAACTTCAGCAAAGAAGCATTAGTACTGGGTTAAAATAGAATATCCAGCATTTTACAGCTAGTGGGCTAGGTATGTTGCTTATATTCAAACCTCTCTCAGCTGCAGCTTGGACTTCATAGGGGTCTAGATGGGAAGACCAGTTATCTGTAAACTTCAAACCAGGTGAGGGCATGATGCAGATGCCGTAGCGGGGTTAAACAGCAGGACCCATCTCGTACTTAAAACAGCATTTGTATTACTCTGCATTTGATTTGTACCTGAAAGTATGTCTAACAGGTACAGGTACATGAACTTTTATATACCTTTGCTGGTGGGATGGTCCTTACTCTTATCTTGGAATACATTAGGTTAAAGAAAAGGAGGCAAATACCTTCATATCTCTATAGACTAAATCTCCTTTAATTTCATCATTCCACATTTTGCTCTCCACTAACATAAGGCTGGCCTGTGAACTGCAAGAGCAGGTCTCCCAGCTGGCACCTGGGTATGTTCCTCGGGGTCACTGGCTCTTGCTATACCCGTGCAGGAGCAACCAGGGAAATAAATACCTACAAATTCACACAGAAAATGCTTTTTGCTATCGAGAAAGTATTGACCTTGCAGGTGAATGGGAGCTGCTTTTGATTCCTTGCTGGCGCGTGCTCCTAGTGATTAGTTGCCTTTTGTGAACTTGACTGTGAAACTACAGACAGTGCTGTCATTTCAGCTGAGGAGAAATACTGCTTCTCGCCTGGACTCAACCGAAGTCTGCCACCTGAAAATCAGGTATTTATAGCGTATGCACCCATGCAGAAAGTGCTGCTGTTGTATTTGGGACACCTTAGTACTATATTTAACACTGTTACCTCTAGTGAAAAACCTTACTTTTTGCTTGTTAATTTTTCTTAGCTTGCTCTAAGCTCATGCCACATGCCACTTCTTTCTGCCTCTGGATGACTTACTGCCACATGTCTGTAGGTTCCTAAACAAGAAGAATAAAAGGACTTTGAGGCAAGTGATGAGATTAAATTGACACAGTATAGGACTGGAACTGAAAATGTTAGACTACTGCTATGCCTTCAAATGCCCTTTTACCAGGTAAGAAAAACTGTCTTTAAGTAAATGGTTGGGATATGAAAAGAGAGTGACATTTGAAAGAGAAGAAAGGGAGCATCTGCAGAATTTGCAACCAAGGTGTGTGAGTGAGTACAGGAAGAAAATCCCAGTAAAGTAGCAATTGAACAAAGATTTTCCCGGGAGGACATCTCAAATATTTGTCCTTCTGTCACTTTTTTAGAAAAAGATTCAAATGTCTTTGGGAGTAAGAACACATTGTGGACAATGTTTGCTTAATATGTGAGTCACGCCTGGAAAAACAAACTTACTCAAGATGCGTTCCATAGCAAAACAAACTTACTTAAGATCAAGTTACTTGAATATCGTAAATTTGTCCAGGTCCACTAGAATTTGATGTAAAGTCATTGTATTGCATCAACCTAAATATTTTTAAAAAAAGATATTCTGTCTTGTTATCTGTCTTGCTAGTGCTAGCAACCCTCTTGTGTTTTTATATCATTCTTTCCTTGGTGGTGTGAGTCGTTTCCTGTTACTTGGATTCGTGAGGCTAAAGAGCACATGTGTGGCTGTTTGTGGCACCTGTATGACCCCTGTACTGTCCAGCTAGAATAACTTTAACAGGAATGTGAAATAACTGACGCACTTAGAAAAAGCAAAGACGATGCTAGGTCACATGGCATTGCGAATGCTATGGAGAGCGTTGTAATGCCTGTATATTTTGTATAAGCTTTATCGTAAATAAGTGAAGTTCTGGTCATCTTTGTCTCGGGGACAAAAAAGAATAAATTGGTGAAAGACAATTGGAAAAGACTTTTTAATCTCTGAGGAGAAGAGGAGGAGAAAAACATTGGAAATACATAAACAATGAGTAACTGCAGAAAACAGATTGAAGCTTTATTTTACTTCTAGAAAATGTAGGAGATACTCATGAAATACAATAGCAGGAAGTTAAATCAATGAAAGAAACGAACCTGTTGTTTAAATATATAAATAAAATTTACATCCAAAAGAGGTGGTTGATACTTAAAAGGTACTTATAATTGAAAAAAGACTCAAATGTGGATATTGAGAATGTTCAGGGTCATTATAATCAACTGGAACAAACTGTGTTCCACAGTAATTACATTTCAAGATTCTGTTTACTCCAGCCTACTAAAGAACAGGGTGTGTTCCCTACTGAGAGGGACAAATTAACCTGCGTCAGCCTGTGGTGGGGTGTTTGCCTGTTGCTCTGCAGCATCTTGAACTAATCACCGAGAGACTAGTCTGCCTTCGATCAGTGCGGCAATTCCTGTGTTGCTGAAACAGCGAGTTGATTTGTCCACTTAAAGACTGTATTTACCCTTTTACGCTGAAGCTTCATTTCATACTTAAGTGCTATTCCATCAATTGTTTTCATTACTTCTTTTTTTAATAGATCACTTCAGTGCATAGAGACATGCTCATTTGGTGGGGAACCTTCTGTGAAGAGTCTGCCTGTATTTGCAGTATAGACACAGCTAGTACGCATCGTTTGGCTTGCACTCGAAGTGAGCTCATCCTGGGGATGCTGTGATTTTGAAGTCTGTGGGCATTAAATACTGTAGCTTATTTTAGTGCGAGTGGATGGTTATGATTAAGGGAATTTGCAAGTAGAAACTTTGTTTAGGCTATATGTGCAGAAATAACACCATACAGATTGAATTCTAAAGATATATGCACATTTTTATATGAAAATGCTGCTGAACAGTTAGGAAAGAGATTGAATAGACATAAACATGAAACCAGGGTGAGGGAGAAGCCCTCCAACAGTATCCACAGATAAGAGAAAAGGCATTACTTAGTACGTGTTCAGCAGGATCAAGCACGACAGAAGCTGCAGGACCAAAAAGGAAGAGGTGCGCAGAACAAGAGGTGTTTGGTTTGGGGTTTGACCTGCTCCCTCCCCTCAGTTCTGTACACCAGCGATGCGATGGGGAACACTCTGCATTGTTGTGTGCCTGGCAGCTCCCCTCTATAGCTTGTCTACAACCCCACCTGTTTTTACAAAAGGCAGGTCTCTTTCTAGGATTCTGCCTGGCACCAGGTGGGAGAAGGTCAAAACATCGATAGGGACTATTTTATCACCAGTAGGAGTCAAAAGGTGTGATAACTTCAAGTTAGATCTTCCTGACCTGTGTCCTCTGGGCCCTCTCTTTCTGATGTAGTCACGACTTATTCCAGGTCAAGCCTTAAGAGAAATATCCAAATCTGTTCAAGACCGGAGAAGACTAAGTAAGCTGGTTTGTACTTTCATCTGCTGCAGCAGATGTTGGTTGCTGCCCTTCTGCTTCTTTCTCTCTTGGCCCTCCCTGCTGTGTCTTACATTAGCCTTGGAGGTTCACGTGGGCTAGATTGCAGCAGCATCCCAAGTGTGCCTGGCAATGGGAACACACAAAGGAATATTGTCCTTTCCACAAAGACTATATACACTAGAAAAACAATAAAAGAAAAAAGGGATGCAAAGAGCACTACACCAGGCAGCTATAATGATCAGTGTGGTAATAAATACATTGTTTATTGTTTATATCTTTTCATATATTTTTCTGTACATTCTGCATTCATGACTAAACAGAGTAAATTCCCTTCCTTTTCTCATGAATTCACCCACTCATCTTCCACTCCCCTGGCTGCTTACTAGCTTTAGTTTATTTTATTTACCCTAAAGTGAATAAATTCAAATGAAAAATTAAATTAAAAGGAACTAAGTAAATGATTCTGACTTGCAGTTTCCTGTAGGGTACAGAATTGGGTCATTTGAAGGAATTTAAATTCTTGAATAGGAACAAATGAAAGGTTGGTGTCTGCTTTCATTTGTCATGTTGCTAGAAGCGTAATAAACCCTTGGTAACGGACTAGGATGTTATTGTTCTCAGGTTGATAAAGTCTGCATGGAAAGTATTGTTCAATTCTTTTAAATTACAGAACTGCCAAATTATAAACAAACTCAGTGGAAGACAAGAAGTTCTTATGAATTTTATCTCTTTCATTTTACGATGCACAATATCCTGCCCTTTATTAAACCACCTAAGGGATGGACAGTGAGAATCAAGAAGTCTGTTACTGTTCCCAGGGGCCTGCTCCATCCCTCATTTATTTGACTTCTTGTTTTCACTAAAACTAGTATCTCTCATCTAGAAATGATGTCATGCTGACAGACACACACACAGACAGACACACACACTCTCACAGAAAACTCATACGGAAGGGACTCTGTGGGGTCAGTTAATTCACCTGCTTGCCCAAGGCAGAGTCAGCTCTATCTCAGCCCTCCCTGACAAATGTTTCTCTAACTTTTTCTTCAAACCCCCAGTGACGAGCGTTTCAGTCTCCCCAGGCTGTCAGTGCCGTTGCTTCGTGGTTACCCTTCTGAAGCCCTGGTGAATGGTAAGCCAGCCCTACACTTGCCGAAGTGAGCAAGAAATTGTTTATTCATTGAAAGGTGAAGTTTGCCTTTGCCCCTGTGCTGGAAAGTGATCATAGTGAAGATTTTTTTGCATATAAATTTTACATTATGTCTTCTTTAAATACATATCTTTTTTCTGTGTCTAACACATGCATTTATATACACACACATGTGTGTACATGCCATGAGCAAGTTGTATGTCAAGTCGTATAACCACGATTAATGCACGTAGCTTTTCAGCGACATACGCCTGCAGGCAAATGAGGTGGTAGCTTCTCTGGGGCGACAGTGGGTATGCAGAGCATGGCCCCTTTGCTGCCTTTTGAGGGATGTAGTGAAAACCATATTTCTGTGTAGCACGAGAGTTCTTTCCTGTTTTCTGCCTATTAGCTCAGGTATGCGAGATAAATCTGATCTAGAGACTTCACTGCACAAGAGTGCACGGAGCCTGTGAAAAGATGAGCAGTGCTTTGGAATAGATTCTAGGTCACAGGGTTTTTCTATTTTATTTTATTTTACTTCTTAAGATATAAATTTAGAAACTCATTAAAGCTTTGTCCTTATGGATTAGACATACTTAAAACAACTACAGGATTTTCTCTGAAGGATATGATAGAATTTGTTGACAAGATTAAGGACAGGCGAAGGGTGTCATCCAAAGCCCACAGACCTCAGTGAGGAGCTTCACTGACTGTTAAGGGCTTTGGATCTGGCTTTCAGAATTTTTGGGGGGGGAGCTTATTTTACTTGTTGGATAAGTAATAATTCATTACTACTTCTTAACAGAAACCATGGGCATTGATTTCCCATAGATTTATGTGTGGTGGTTTATAAGACTAATTTTTATAAATGGTTTCTGGTTGCAGATGTAAGCAATCTCTTACTGCAGTGTCTGTACAACTGCCATTAAGCAAATGGTTGTTATTAGCAGGTACTTTTTTTAAGCTTAATTTTGTTTAAGTATTATTTTTTTTTTTAATCCAAGTATCTGTAAAATTGCAAAATGGGGAAAAAAATCTGTATCTAGTTCAGATGGCTGAGAAATCTTTGAGAAAATTGGTTTAGAAAGCATCTTAAAAAGATGGACACAGCTCTACAGTTTTGACTATGTAATTCTAAATATAATTCTAAATCCTATTAATTCTAAATATAATTGCATGAAAGGAAAAGGAAGATCAGGGAGAAATATAGCTGCATGGAATAAATGGGTCTCTTAAATACATATGTATTCTGCATTGAACTTACTTGCCCTGAAACCTTATTTTTAATCTTACTTCAGGTAATAGATCTCTTTTTAGCAGTTTCTTTTTAGAGTAACACCTTAGCCAAGGGAATGTGAAAATTATAATCTTGAAGTCCTATTTCTGGAGGTTTATAACTCAAACATTGAAACATTTACTCTCAGGTGAAATCTGCTGGGTGAGGTCTCTGGTGTCCTGGCAGGGAAGTTTTGCTGTTCCATTAGCTGCTCTTTGGGTTGTATGAGCTCCTCAGACGTGGCTTTTCTGAAATCGTCTGTGTGTAGGACAGTGGTAGGGCAGGGCGACTGTTGCTTTTGAGGCTTGTCACTGTTAAGATCTCAGCTGAGAACGCAGTTACAGATGGGAAATGCTCTGCCTGTTGAGGGCTCGGTATTCTGCTCTGAAGAATACTTTCTGAAATGCAGAGATAGCTGTCCACCTTGTGCACTTTAAAGCAGTGGCTGGCTTGCGTTGTCATCCCTTCCCCACTGTATTTTGTAATGTAGCCTGTTATGATTTACAGCAGACAGCAGTTGCTTAGAGCTATTGCACTCGAATAACTCTGAATCAACAAGTGTTTCACTGCATTTTAAGCACCTCTCATTTACCTAATACCTTTGTAGAACCTCACATAAGAAGTTATTTTAGTAATAATTATTTATTAGAATCTTATAACTATTACCTTTGCTTTGAGGGGAAGGAAGTCCTGATAGTTCTGCGTGAATTCCAGCTGCTGATTTCTGCTCTTTTTCTTTTAAGTGCTGAAAGGGTTCAGGAGCCTGACAGAGGCTCTTCTTTCCACCGGCACTTCTTTTGAAAATACCTTTTTCATTAACCCAGATGTTATGGGATCTAGCTTCTTGGATGTACCTAAATATCTAGGTACCGAGGATTACATGTGCGAGCGATTGGATGGGAGATACTTTTGAAATAAATTGGGATTTCTTGACGAAATGGGCTTTGTCCTGGGAGCTTTGTACTCTTAATGCCAACTTTGAGCGTATGAGCAGGATCAGGTCCTGTGTAAAATGAGTTTGGCGTGAGTAAAGGGAGCAGATCTGATCCTTACTTACATTTAACAAAACAGCTACTTTAAGTAGCCCTTAAGAAAACCCTTTATTGAAACTCTGGATATATGGTAGTTACTGCTGTAAACGCACTATTATATACCGATGGACTGTTTTGTGAAAGTAAAAATTATTTCCTGCAAGTGCTTTACTGTTTACTACACTGCCAGTTAAGGGTTTTAAAATGTGTATGTGATGCTATTTTCGTGAAACCTATTATTTATTTAAGGTATCTATTAATCTCTTCTTAATTATTCATGCCATTTAAATTTTACATGTTACTGCCACAAGATATAGCTAGCTGTTCTATAAGAAACATTGTACTATCATGTATTATGCTTCAGGGTGAGGTTAAGACTCGGGCATTATGCATTGTGTCTGGATTTAAGAAACAGAGGCTCATGAATCTCAATTAATTTTCTCTCTCTTGCTCCTTTTGGCTTTCACATCTGTTATGGCTTCGATTTGAAATACCTGTGAACTGCAAAATTTGGTCTGATGTAAATTTAAAGAATTGTTTAAGCAGTTTATGTTTTTATGTACTCATTTTGTTTCAGTGAGCTTTTACATCTCTGTATAATTAAGAATTTTTAAAAGTCTTGAGTTTTCATCTGACTCTACTGAAATCAAGGGAGATTTTTTCCTAGTGGCTTCAATGGGAACAGAGCTGGCACTTGGCTGCCTTTGAAAATCAGACCCATAATTTATTAAACAACAAATCACTGTCAGCATTTACAGTGGATTTACAGTGGATGTCAGCATTTACAGTGAGTATATACAGCATTTACACTATAAATATACCTATTAGATTAATCATTACAGAAGCGCAAGAGTTACTGTTCGCTTCAGCTGGGACACTGCTTGGCTGCCAGCCAAGCCCCAGCTGTTCAGTTTTGACTGGTTGCACTGGGCTCTTTCTTAGAGAATTTGTCTCGATGGCGTGTGATTTGCTTTGTGTCTGTATGTCAGACCAGACGGTGTGGCAGCTCTGCTGGAACAGGCAGTATGCAAACACATAGTATGAGGCAGTCCCTTTTACTGAAGTGCTTGCCTCGCAAAGAGGGAAAGAGAGAAATGAAGAGGTCCTGTGATTTACAAAGCAAGCTGGGTCTCAACCTGGGATTACCGCCCGTGTTTCCTGATGCCGGTGGCAGTTTATGGTCTGTTCTTGGGGCCGGCTCCCCTGTCACTTCAGTGGGGCTGTGCTTCTTGTCACAAGCTAGAGTTCCTCTTATAGTGCCTGGAGCAATTATTAATACAGTAGTTGTATAGGAAAATGCAAATACGTGTACATATTTTGTATGCTATCTACATAACTTGAAGTGAAAATCAAATTGTTATGCTTTCACTGAGCTGGATGCAGGTGTTCTGATAGTGGAAAGAACCACAGAGAAAAGCAGTGGATGTGCTGCACCAGGACTACACAAAATGTGCTGCTGCGTAAAATAATTAATATTCTGTGCTGGTGGAATTCACTTCTTAGCATTCCGTCTGTTCGGGGAGCCCAGGTCAGTACATTTCAAGAAAAGAGTATGGTTTTGGATATAGTAGTTTGAGTTCCACCTAAATCCTGCTATAGGTCTTTAAATGTGTTTTAAATCTGGCTTGAAACCATAGGCACACTGTGGTAGGTGGTAGAGGCACACTGTGGTAGGCGTACGTATGTCCGTCTTAAAAAGCATCACTTGGCGCTTCAAGGGCGAGTATGTCAGGTCCAGACCCTCCGGAAGTGCTGCGGCTCCACTGCGTTCCCGTTTGTCGGAGGCCCGGAGGCTGTGGGCAAGACGTGTTTTCAGATTGTTGACAACTTTGGTGTAGCTGCAACCAAATCCTTAACTGACAGCATGTCCTCTAGGACGGCTTCGTGGACAGTCTCCCATCATTTCAGTCACTGACTTCACATCTGCTGTAATTTAAAGAAGCTTTTACGGTTTGTTTTGTTTTGTTTTTTTCCAAAAGGGAAGCTAGAAAGCTTTTATGATTTTCTGACACAGAAGCCAGAGAGAAAGAATATGGAGCTTGTCCTGTATTTTTAGGGAAAATTGCTTCTCTTCACACCTGCTTGCATTGAATAATTCAAGTAAACAAATCAGGACCAAATTTTCACTCAGCCCTGCACATTATTAATCTTATCCATACAGCTTCCCATCGTGGCTCTTTAGGATGGGGACATTGTTTGAATTGTTTTATTACAGGAAATAGGTCATGAACATATAGATCATAATGTTCATTACATTTATGACACTTTCGGAATTAGAAGCCTTTAAAAGAAAATGCTGTAAGTACTTTCTTCCCATGGAGGTAAGTCAGTGAGTGAATAATCTTTGAAATGAGCTGAGGAACTAGACATTTTCTCTCTGGGAGTGGGAAAAGGCCCCAGGGATAAATATGGGCAATTCCTGTTTCAAAAGGAGCATTTAAAGGAGAGGATCTGTTCTGGTCCATGTGCCTACGGCTCAGCCCGCCTAAGTGATGTGTGTGGGACAGACAGAGGGACATGTGGTGGGGCTGGGCAGATACTACCAGTTCCTCACACTGCAGTAAAGGATGCCCTTCATGACTTTATTCTCCTTCTATTCCTTCCACACGATACAACACCAAGTGCAGCAAGTTCTTGTAACTCCCATTTGGAAGGGCTATTACTTGCTCCTGTAACAAAGCAGGCATGGTAGGAGCAGATACATGTGAGGACGATCGCCGAAAACACCCCTGCAAAGCTCACGGACATTGGTGTTTGAACGGTGCACACGCCCAATGCTAAGTGACACAGTTTTCAAGCTAAAACTTCTGAGTTGGGCAGAACTTCAGTCTCTGAGAAATGACTCTTGGGTCCGTGGATGGCTGCAAAGGGGGATGCAGAGAAACAGTAGAAATGGCAAAAGTACAACTGACAGGTCACAGAGGGAAAAGAAGTGACAAACCACGTTATGGCCAAATACAGGCCCTTCTTATGCTAGTATTAATCTGAAAAAATAGCGGCAAAACTAAGCCTTCAGAATGAAAAGGCATGCAAACAAGATCTTTAAATCGATCTTGGCTCACATTATGTTAGTTTTACTAAAATCATTCATCCACCCTTAAATGTCCTAAATTTTACAGCTATATGGCAAGTTCTACATGCGAGAGAAAACTGTTGGTTGAAAATGAAAGTGCTGTGAAAACACTGGGATGGAAATACTGGTGTGCAGATGGGTGTTACTTATCCATACGCGCTCTCGTACGTACTGCCCCTCTTGCTAAGCTGCATGTCGTGGGACTGAGGTTGGCATAAAAGAACATCTTGTGCAGATCTTCAAAATACTCTGAAATCTGTTTGTATTCAGTGTCAAATACTTCATCCTCCAAGACTTTTGTAAAATGCTGCATTAATTAATGGGAACTGGCAGTAGAGCTATTCTCACAGCAAATACAAGATCTGCAGCATGCTAATATTAAATGGCACATATTTTTTAGAGGTTAAATATAGCTATATAAGCATTCAAAAAGTTTCTGTGTGTGTGCTAGCCCTTTGAAAAAGGCCCTAAGTGGCACACTTGAAAATGGACTTTTATCACTCTCTTGAAACTTCTCCTCTGACTGTTCTTTGCAGCAGGATCTAACTTCATTTGAATGTTATTTTTGTGTTTGGGTTTTTTTTTTATTATTTTAAAAAAGTTTGGTTTGCATAAATAAATCTTAATCTTAAATCTTCTTTCATATGGCCTCGATCTTGCTGCCTTTTTCAAAACACATTTGTCTTCTACAGGTTCTCCAGCTGCAAAAATATACAATGTGAATGTCTGCCCCAGGGTCAAAATGATGCTTCTGAGTGTGAAATTTGACAATGTGCATATTTATCCAGCTGATAAACATGTCAAATATAAAAGATGCGTTTGACAAGAAGATAGGAACCGAAATTTTGAGGACGTGGAGGCGTATGTCCACTCTTACTGTTTTCCATGGGCTTTCAGTGACTTTTGTTGGTGTATCTCTAAGTGTTCAAGCTAATAGTTACATTGACAGATGATGTAAGTGTAAGGAAGTTGCAGTGCAAGGAAAATACTTATGTATGAATTCTCAGTCTCAGAAATTGTCAGACAATGACAGTAGTGAGAATGGGATAAAATCTGAAGACACTGTTGTGATCCTTAGTGAGAGTTTCTTCAAGTAAACACAGAGTAAAAACTGAGAAAGGACTTAGGAGTTTGCTAATTATGATTGCCTTCATGAAGAGAGAAATCATATTTAAAAATGTGCATACATCATTTGTTCTAATGTAATAAGCAAAAACTATATAAAAGTAGTTTTATTGGGGGGAAACAGTAATTAACCTATCCTGTTACCATGAAATGGATTTTTTACTAGAGAGAGTTCTGCTGGGGATAGCAATCTTACCTTTGATTATGTGCTATTACATTATGAAAACTGCAGTTCAGTCAAACTCATCTTTCATTCAACAGATTTTCAATTTAATGTGGTAGGAGCTTATTGAGCTTAAACTTGGTATGAAGATTGCTAAAGGTGACATTTCAAATAAACACAATTTTTCTGCAGTCTTTTCACAGAGAAGCTAGAACAAATGAATGACAGATGTGAAATAATCTTACAGTTAAGAAATATGACTTGTAAAATTGGAGTGTTTTGAGTAACAATATCCCTAATTTCTTTTACGCTTGATTAACTTTTACATTGTGGTTCACAGGGCCAGGAAGACTTAATTATAGCGTGAAGCAACTCACCATGCTCTGTTAGACTGAGCTCTTGGTAAGAAGTCTTTAAGGTCTCTTAAAGTCTGTAGCAGCAAGAGCAGCAGGTGAAAGCCAATTACTGGTGAAAATGTAAACTTAACAATTAGCAGGTAAAGACAAGCGTTTGGGAAATGACTCTCAGCATGATGAAAATATATACCGATCCAATAATATTGATTCCAGGTTGCTGGCGAAGGAAAGGAGACTGTCCTGGGGGAGCTGACCCCAGCCCTGCTCTGAGGCTGCAACTCACATTGTGAAGCTTTTTTTACAACTGGGCAGGGGGTTAGGAGTTGTCCAAATTTGTCCTTAGTTTTCGTCCCCGCTTTGGGTATATAAATTGGCTAATATGTAAATTCTGCAAATGAAGGGTCACGCCTCCCCTGGGTCTTACGCGACCCAGCAAGTTATGGGCAGCGTTGCCACAGAGAGCAGCGAGTGTGCAGCTGAACTTCCGCCAAGTTGCAGAGAGGGAGTGCAACAGCCCGCCTGAAGCATATGTATCAATATACATAAATAATAAAAATATCGAAAGTATACAAATATACTATTTATCCATGCATCTCTGCCCAGGAGTACAACTGAACTTTGAGCAGATCGCACCCCCCTTTGCCAGTTGTGCTGTATTCACCGGGTTGTGTGTTGCAACACAAGGTAGTGCCTTCCTTTTCTGCCTTGGCATCATCTGCGCCCAGCTGAGCAGCAGCGGGCTTGGCCAGACGCATGGTTTGGCCCCAGTTATGCTGCGTCTTAGCTCGTGTCTGCTCTGATATCAGTCATCTCCAAAGTTATATGACCCGTTTTACTACACTGTAAAAGCGGAAGCGATTAGTGGCAATACACCCTGCCAGGGGTGGCAAAGCGGCCGATCGCAAAGATACACATCAGCAAGGGGAAGTAGAATTTAAACTCCCTTTTAATTTGTGCTGAGACATTAACTGTGAATTATGAACCAGCACTATTTAATGAAATACATGATCTTTAATAGGTTGGGGGTGTGCATGCTTAACATGGAGGACAAAGTAAGTGGTGTATCTGATTGGATTAGCGGCAAATTTAATCTAGTGTATGACACTGCTGATTCAACAGTCTTTTTTTTTTAGGATCAAAGTGACTTTGGCTTGATATGTGATCTATTCAGTGCGCTAAATGAACTGCAGGCCGTATGGGTTTGGTCTATTATTTCAATGGGAAAGGGAATTTAATTTGAGAAGGTTGCAATATACAGTATGGGAAATTATTTTTTTTTTTACAGTGTGGGAAAGCTTTTCTGTGACATGTGAGACTTCCTCAAATATTATCGCCAAGCAGTAAATAACTTGCAAAGACATTTCCCCAGAATATCAGCACTTACTACATAATGTGTGAAAACTTGTGTTTTTCCATGATATTTTCTAAACCTGAATCTGAAGGACAAATATCCTTTTTCCCGTAAAGGCATTTATCTGAATCAGCAGATTTGACTGAATGTTCTTACAAGATGAAGATAAAAGACTATGTAAATAGGTTAAGCATGGGCTGAATTTTAGTCTTGCCTTTGTGGGAAAAGCATCTTGTGACTTCGTGAGTATTTCTAAAATTGAAAGTCAAATCCCAACTGTCCCGCATTAGTCCTAGGTCGGTGTGTTAAACTTTTAAACACTGGTGTGTCTCCGATTAAAGATTAGGAAAACCGATTTGGATCTTAAAGCAGGATGTGTTTATGATGGGTTGTCCTGTTCCTAGGAAATCCCTAGGAAATGTGAGATAGATAGGATCTGAACACCTGGGGATTATGGACTAAGGCATCTTTACAAAATTCATAGAAATGGACATTTCTACGTGTCCAAATGTCAGCTCTAGAGACGGTCACTCCAGGTAGCCTTATGGCCTGTTCACTTACTGTTACTGTACCGCTGCAGAGTGGAGCAGGAACATTTCCTGATGTGCTTTGGAGAGAAACAGAGTTTGCTTTCAGTTAGAACAGTTAGTTCTGCTAGTAGTTTTACTTATATGTGTAAACACTTATATAGAGATGGGGAAAAAGGGTTTGCAGATGAAATTTCTGTATTTATCAAAATGCCAGAGGTTAGATCTGGCTAATGCTTACTATAAACACATTGTGCAGTTGTGGAGTATCTACTTTTTTTTTTTTTTTTTTTCAGTTTTCTATGTGTTATCTTGCGAACTCAGTTATGATAGAAGAGTTGCTGACTTCTGTTTTTGACACTGCTGACTAGTGTTGTTAAATATCTTATGTGCTAACACAAATATTTTTAATAAAACAGAGTAAAATGTAACTTTTGGCAGTACCGCAACTATTGTTGCGGTAAGGGTGGTACTTAACAAATGTGCAGTCATAAGAACTTTCAACAAAAAACACTTTCAGCTTTTTTTAATGTATTTATTTTACGGTTCGGAAATGTAGTTAGTTGCCAGCTGAGGAAAGAAACTAGTTGGGTGGCACCAGCAGTGGATATTACTTGGGTTTTGACAAGAGCTAGTAGAGAAAAGTAGGAATTGATACTGCATAGCGAGTGTTTCTGAAACAAAATTGGCTATTGCCAACATTTAACATGTTCAGTGGCAAACGCTTTGATGCTCAAGGGATTATAGACTTTCTTTGGAGGTAGTGGATGACTTGAAGAAAACTGTCTAGAAAAAAAAAAAATCACTTTAAGTTTACAGGGAATTCTTTACCATAACATGAGAAACATTGTGTTCATGTTATGAATAAGGCAGTAAAGATAAGGTGATTTTCTGAAAATAAGTTTACTGATTATTACTTACTTCCTCTGATTTTACTTTTCCAAACAGGTCTGCATTCCTCTGACTTCCACAATAAGAGATTTGTCTCACTTGTTAGTTCAAATCGAGGTCAAGTTTCCTTTCTCCAACTCTGCCTCCCTCTCTTTCTCTTTTCCATTCTGAAAGCTTCAAACGCAAGTGTGAGTCTATCCTGTAATCTTTTTCAAATCAAAAGATCCAGTCCTTTTGAGACCTGACCCTTTAATCTTGTATTCTTCTAAGACAGAGCAATGACTTGCATGTTCGTGCTTAACACAAGTATAAGCATTTTCATCAAGATATAAAATGTCCTCGGTAAAGGATGGTAATCGACAAGCAAATCTGGAAGTTGACAAAAGGCTCTTTTCGTTATTGGTATGTCTTGTAAGGAAAGCTGGTGTCTGTTCAGTGACCAGTGTGAGATAAAAGGGTGGTGTTTGATCGTTTATTGCCCTGGAGCAGTGTCCTGGTCACAGGATCATCACCGTGGTTGATGTCTGTGCTTGGAGTTTTGCGTGAGGTCAAAACCAGGAGAAGCTCACAGGCAGACAACTCTTAGGGGAAACGATGTTGCTGCATGTTGTACCTCTTCTCTGTTCAGCTGAAAATGGTGCCCTCAGCTGGAACAGCATTCAGTCATGTTTAGATGACGTTTAGATAACACTCTTGATGTTTAGGTGACACAGTGATAAATGTTTCATTAAAATGTTGCCCAGGTGACTCTAATTCTTTTTACTTATGGACTCCACCATGGTTACCAAATTCGCACACCTGGGTACGTCTGGTCTAACACTGTTGAATCTTGGGCTTTTCCTTTTTCTCTGATCATGGGAAGCAGCCCTTGGAGTCAGGGTTCTTGGGATTTGTGGGTATTACTGAGAGTTTGTCCCTTAGAGCAATTTGAGTTAGTTTATAGAAAACCAAACCAGAGATATCAAGAGTGTTCTCTGCCTGTTGTAAGAGCAGGTAACAATTCCCTTTGTGGGGAATACAGAAACTAAATCATTCTGCCCATCTCCAGTATCAAATGCCAGCTTAGTGCTCTGATCAGAGAAGTTAACCCTTCAGAGCATCCTTGTATCATTTACTAAAGGAAGTACTTCATTCAAACCAGAGAAAGCCCGTGGCCTTTTAATAACCCCCCTCTAGTTGCCACATGGATTCTGCGACCGTAGCAGTTTTTTTGCTGTCCTGTAAAGTGTAAATTGTTCCTGCGTGCTGTATGTGGAGCCAGGCCTCTGGTCATGGTATAACAAATACTCTCAGCAAAACTCAGCCGACTATGCCAACTGCCTCTGCAAGCATTCCCTTAACGAAGAGAGAAAATGAAACTTAGTCATTGAAGTGGAAGGACTTTATCCACAGAACTGCTTGTAACAAGCAGGTATGGGAACAGAAGGAGATCGAGGAGGAAAGAATGCCAACTCACTACCACTTCCCAGCCTATGAAGTGGTTTAGAGATGTGTTAAATGCCTTTTTTTTTCTTCTGCCTGTTTGTAACAATGGGACAAAAAAGTCCTCAACAACAACAAAAACCAACCCAAAACCCAGCAAACATAGCAAACACAGCAGGCAGTTCCCATTACTACTCTTCTAGCTCCATTTGCTGCCCAAGTGCTTTGGTCTACCAAATTCTGTTTGTCTGATGAGAAATGATGGGACTTGCCACTTCGCTGGAAGAGTTTATTTCCCACCAGCATTGGATCCTGAATACTCAAGAAAAGGTTATCTCAGCTGTCTGAGAAAATGCTGTTTTCCTTGGAAAGCGCAGGCTGGCCCGGCTGTGCTGGCGGTTGTCAGCAGAGAGGCATGGAGCATTTAGCGGCTGCACTGCCTGATAAATTCTGCTGTTGCTGTTGCGGAGCCTCACTGAAATGTGTTTATGCTACAGGAAAGGCAAGCTTATAATTTTCCTGAGCCCCTGGCACGTTTCCAGGAAGAAGTTGTTTTGTGTGTCAACTGTTTCTGGAGTCAGTATGTCATAATTGCTGCTATTAGAAGAATGGGAGGAAAGGAGATTCCTTTTACTCTCCGATCCCATGCTTAGAGATTTTTCTGTTAGTCTTCGTTAAGACTGAGAGTTTCTGTTGAGTTTGTGAGCAACGGTCTAGCTAAGGCCAGTCCTCTGGTAAACTCTGGTGGAGGCCAGACAGCTGTCACCATCTAGGAAATACCAGTGGGTTGCTGGGGGTCATCTTCTGTGTAAGATTTCTCACTGTATTTAGGGACTTTGGTAACACTTAACTGTAGCACGACAGATCTTGGTGCTGTGGTACCTATTGGGCACCCCTGTAGAAGCAGGTGGATGGAGGAAGCATAACGGGATGTCCTCCGGCACACGGTTTGCCAGCTGGGGCGGACGGGTTTCCTTCTTGTGCGCAACGTGATGTAAATGAAGCGACGGAGGGTAAGTGATACAGGTTTTCTCCTGCTGTTTCCGTAGTTGAACATGAAAGCAGGGTTGTCCCTATGAATGGCAGGAAGTAATGCAGATGGATTGGAAGTGGTTGTCAGAAATGGAGAATATAGCCCTCCTGCAATAACTTACTACTGCAGATCTTAAATTTATGTCCTAAGTCACATGAAAAACGTTGTTCATAAACTTAGTTTTGGTCCAATTGTTCTTCTGTTTTTGCCAAAATTTTCTGTAGAGGAAAAAGCCCACGGACTTCTTTTGACCGTATCCACTTCCAGCAGCGAAAAGGAAACCAGGCATTCCTGGAATTATTCTCAAAATTCCTTTGTCTCCACAGGGCAGGAAGCCAGCCTGCATTGTTTTAATGGCATTTTTCTAGCCTTAAACCTCTGAGGCTGTCTATATTTCTCAATTTTCTTCAGAAATTTCAGGATGCTGTCTGCATTTTGCTACAGCAACTACCTTGACAGCTCATTTATACACTTATTCTACCTTCCTTGCCCTCAGCACTATAGTATCTCAGCTCATCCCCGTGTAATAAAATAGTAGGTAGTCTGGTTTTGTTGTCTTTTTAACATGAATTGCAGTGGCCATATGTATGTAATATAATCTGATTTGTAATTCCCCCCTGACTGTTTTACGTGTAGCTTGCCTTCGGTTTGTAGTTATAGTCACGTATGTCTTTTATTGCCCAGAACTCTGGGAATAATTATGTCTTTTTGTCTTCATTCTAGAAAGTCTCAGGAGATATAGTCCTAGTTTGCAGCTGCTGGGAGAGTAAAATTCTTTTTCTAGAATTTATTATATTTCACAACATTATTATATTTCAGTTTTAGTATTGGTATTAATCAGACAGACACGATAACTGTGACTGTACCGTACCACCTGCTCCGGAAATGCTCAGCTAAGGAGCAAAACAATCTCTCTTCTGCCTTTTTGCCTGCTGAAGGAGCAAATTTTTAGTCCTTGTAAACCTATAAAAAAAGCCTTCAGAATGTGGCCAGAATGAAATCTTAATAACTCTAAGGCAGGTAGTGAATAAAAAGACTCTCCCGTCACATGGACATGTGCACACAAACACGTGGAGTCTTGATTCTTGAGGTCTGTCTTGTTATTCTGTGTGCACCCTGTTGCGTGAGAGGGACCCGATGCTGAATGGGGCAGGAGAGGGGCCTCGGGGGGTCGCGCAGCCCCTCTCCTTGTGCCGGGGCAGAAGGACTAGGAATGAATTGCTTTGTAACCAAAAGCCTTGCTCAATTATTTATATGTTAAGGGAGAGGAAATACGTAAATTGCTTTCCCATTAGTGAAGTAACCAGGAAATAAACAGAGGAGACCTTGTTTAAAATATTTGTTTTGTTCCGATGATGTAGATAAGCAGCTGTGAGAGCTCTCAAGTTTGACTGCTCCATGAATCATTCTAAGCTTTGTCTGGATATCGAAGCCCCTTGTGCAGCTGAACAAAGCGCTATATCCCTGCAGATGAATGCAGATGACTTAAAAACTTGCAGAATTATTGCAACTGTTTGTTTACTATTTTCAGGTTCTAGAATACTTCCTGTATTTGGCTGATTTTATCCCTGTTGAATTAAATGGTACTTGAAACATAAAAGAAGAAGGTGCAGGGGCAGCCAACAGCAGTGTGGCATCATTTCTTGTGTTTAAGAGACAGCTCAGAGTGAGAAGTGCAGATTCAGAAATGGCCTTGATGGCAATGTTAGCAGCAAAGGTGTACGGGCAGTTCTGAGGAAGACTCGCTGTCCTTTATTTAGGGCTGCTTGGAGGTATATTTGAATCTTTCTGCTAAATGTTTTGGAAGTGTAGTAAAGCGAAAGCACTTCATTAACCTCGTCGATTAGGAAGATGATCACATCATATTAAAGCCCAAGGATTAGCTTCACTAATACTGGTAAAAAGCCACGTTAGTGGAGGGGCTGCCAGCAAGGCAGGCAGTAGCATCCTAAGGGAAGTGCTGCATCTGCTGTCCCAGGACCTACGCAACCTGTACAGGATCACTGGGAAGGTGGTCGTGCTGACCAGAAGTGGGCAGCTGGTTATTGAACATGCTGACTTAGGAAATCTCGGCTGGTTTTGCTATGAAGACATTGCAGATACACGGCTAGCAGAAAGGGAAAGAGAGCACAAGGGGCTCAGCCACCATTTGCTGGGGCTGGGAGGTATATCGTTATACAGTCGTTAAGTTGATAGCTTTAAAGCAGATAAATGTGTATAGTGCAGCCTATCAGTAATGATATGTGCTGTGTTTTGTTACCTGTGTTGGAGATTACTTTTAAATTATTAATATCTTAATCAGCATCATGTTAATATAATAGCAGCATAGTATGATTGCAGTGAAATAACTGTGAAAAGGGACTGGGAACCAGGAAACTGGGTTTATGGGGTGCATTTGGCTTCCTCTGAAGCCCTGATAAAACATAGGTTCACCTATTTTATGCCCCTCACAAGTGTTATTGTTCTGAATCACTTAATGATGCGGGTTTGTATCTATATATCTTCAAAATATAATGCAGTCCTTGATCAGTTCTAAGGCCCAGCAGCAGTATGGGATACAGCCATAGAGATCTCGGGGAAGGCAGGAAAGGCAACGGGGCAGGGAAAAATGTGGGCTCAGGGTAGAGAGAATCATATATCTGATGACATGAATGGGGAAATGTGTAAGAGGTGCCTAAACCCTGTTCCTGGGAGAGCTTGGATGCCTAAAAATGCAATGTGGCAGGGTTCGGTGTGCAGCACGCAAGTCCCCTTTCCCTGGCAGTCCCTGCCCCGGCTGTGGTTCTGAAGAAGCAATGGCTGCTGAGAGTCTCACTGGAATAATCGCATAATCTCGGCATCGTGTCAGGACCCCAGAGATAGTGGGCCAGCTCTCCAGAAATTAGGAAATAGAGGTGAAGCTGGGGCAGGATCCTGCATTAGGTGTGTGCCTGGTCTGCTCTGGTACAGGCATCTCTTTCCCCCTGAGGTCAGGTTTGTTTGAGGTATCTAGAACATGCAGGAGACATCTGCAGAGTTTTCCAAAGTGCTGAAGTAGTTTAGTAAGGTGCTGATTTCAGCTGGAGCTGGATATTTAGACTGATTCCCGATCCCTGAGATCCCTCTTGGGGCTTTCCCCTCCCAGGGATTTTGTCTGGAGACATGGATGCTCTAGCTGAGGAGGAAGAAGCCCATGCTTGCACTGACAGATGTTGGCTTAAAAGCCATGTCATTTCAATACTTCTTTTCATTACTCCCTTCCACAATCAGCCCAAAAAAGTCTCACAGAAGAGATGGAGGCTACACAGCCAGCCTTCTCCTCTGCTATCGTGTAGCTGCCAGCATGAAATGGATAGTTAATTTTTCCTCAGAATTAGGTTCTGTGCTGAGATTGCCGGTGGAGTCATTTTAGAAAATGGTCATCTTTCCTGCTTCAGATGTGACCAGGCTCAGTAGGGCCAGGAAGGCCTTATTACATGATGGCTCTTTAATGGGCTCTGGGAAGCAAGAGGGTGGTTTCAGGCTAGAGGACATATTTAATCTTGCAACATCTTTTACTACATTTAATAGCCTGTCCTGCGTCTTAATCGCTCTGTGTAGAGAAATTAATCCTGAAGCCCCTTTCATCCTGATAATTTTGAATCTGCACTGTGTTTGCCCACATTAGCCCGTCTTCCTCTGGCAGTTCCCCAGCTTCTGCTCTTGCCTGATCATGAGAACGCTCCTCGTTGCTCATCCATACAGATGGATAATTGTATAAATCTAGCTTCTCTTTTCTTCTGAGTCCTGTTGTTTTCATAGTTTTCTCTATTGTGTTTCCCAGTAAATATCCATCCTGTAATAATACACTCAGGATTTTGGGGAGCACATTCTCCCACTTTGTTTTGGGTGGGCGGAGTGTCCTGGTGCTGCGGCGGTGACTTGCTGATGCTCTGCCTCTGGGAGGAGATGCCGTGCTGCTGCCAAGTGCTCGTTGCTGCAGGGACCAGCCACTCGGACAGATCTCTCGGCCACGCAGGCAGCCTGCCCTGAGCCAGGGGATGCCTGCAGCCATGTGGAAACGCTGGATGTTTTGATGCCTTTGTTTCTAGAAGTGTGGGTGTCCTTCTTTGCCTTCTCTTTCCACTTAGCGATGCGGTCCAGCCTTCCCGGCGGCAGGTGCTGTGTGTAGCCGCAGGCTCCGTGGTGCCTTCCCTTCCAGTGCTACCTGGCGTGTTGTGCCTGAGGCAGGGGTGTGTAGCTGGGGGGAGACTGATGGGCAGGTCTGAAATTCAAAATTGGATCTCGTGCTCATTAGAAAGTATGACTCATTATTCCAATATGAAATTGTATATTGGCAGAGCTTTTAACACAGCTAGTAAGACATTCTTGGAAATGTTTACAGCTCTGGAATAAACCCAAATATTTTTTTTCCTTTTTCTTTTCCATTCTATGGTTGAGAAGTAAGGAAACATCTCTGCAGTTCATCACTATTTATCAAATACACTTATCTTGTATGTGTATTTGAATAATGATGTCCCTTATCGACTCCTCATCATTCATAAAATACTGGGATATGTTTATTTCACAACCGCAATATTGTGAAAAGACTCTGAGGTCTTCTATTACAAATAAAGTGAAAGCTTTCTATAAATACATTGAATTTCTTCTCTGCTTTATGGCATACAGGCCGTGTACTGACTTGGTTTTCTCAATGAAGGATCATAATGTTTCTTGTGGATATCTGCAAGATGTGTGTGTGAGTGAGATGGCTGGATGTAGGAGAATTTCTGTTCTGTTGCTTGAGCGCTGATTGAGATCAAATGGCAGAACCATTTAAAATTTCTCATATTTTTACTTTGACATTTAGTTGGGAGATGATGTAAGCAGTAAGAACAGCTGGGATATTAGTCTTTTAACTTACCTGGTTAATTCACATAGCTTGACGTATTTTGGTGTGTCTGTGCAGAACTGATTGCCACTGTAACTTGGTATTTGCGCTTTAGTTCTGAGTTTTAGGTTGCGTGAGCTGCAACGGCGACTCAATGTGAAGGTTCTTTGTCTGCGGATACTTGCGGAGTGGGAATAAGAGCTGATCTAAATTTAGCGTCTTGGCATTCGGCTTGCTTTTTCCTCCCTTCTTCCTTCTCCTCTCTGACATTGGTTAAGGAATTGATTTCTTCATTTGGTTGAGACAGTTATTATCCCTCCTGTGTTTGCTAAATGCAAATGCTGCTCTTTTTGTCCAGCATGCTGCATTCTGAAAGCCTTTCTGCCGTCTGGATTGCTGTATTGTGGGAATGGTTTAGAACACTTGAAAGTAAGGAAAACCACAAAAAGTTTGAAAAAATGGTTGTATTAGGGCTGTATAATGCAGTTACGAAGTTTCCCAAACAGTCTTGTAAGTGGTTGGTTGCCTTTTTCCTGATCTTTGACATGACAGGTTTCAATTTGCACATCTAAGTTTAAGAGCGAACATAAAAGACTCCTGACCCTCTCAGCAGCTTTTCCTGTACCTCTGGGACAGCAGAGTCTCACAGATAATAGCTGTATTAAATCCTACTGTTTTCTTGAGTTATTATTACGTGATACTTTTCCCCTGAAGACTGGGTGTGCCGGCATTGTTCTGCAATGGGAGATGCTGTCGCCACACTGGCTCTCCGGCAGGGCTTACACAAGGCTTCGTGCCGCTGTCTGCACACCGCAGTTCGCTGCGGGATGCTTCTATTGCAGGAAACGAAGCGGCGGCAGGATCGGAAGTGAGCCAAGGAACTAGAAACAGGGCCTGAGAGAGTGGCCTTACTGCCCCTCCTGCTTTTGTGGCACTGCCTGCTGCCCAAATATCTCTGGACGCTGTGATCGGATCGTTGTCCATGTTCTCCCAGGTGAGGCTACCTCACTGGAGGCCCCTCAGAGCAGGGAGAGATGTAAGGGGTCAGGAGAGGATTCCCTGACACAACCTGCTGTGTGCTGTGGTCTGCAGTCTGTAGACAGTAGGATGCAGTCTGCTGCCGTACGCTTGCGGCCCGTGGTGCCCAGTTTATTTAATGGTGTACGCAGCTACGAGATCCTTCCCAGCTTTTTCCTCTCCATCCAAACTTGCCCCACATAAACGTGGAATTCAAACTGTTGGCTTCACTCAAACAAGGAGATACCTTCCCAAGGAGGAAGAGTGTGGGTTGGTTGTTCCTCCACATACTCATGTGGCTATCGATCTCTGTTTTGAGTTTTGGCATCTATGTTGTAGTTGTAGCAAGAAAAACTGTGTGTGCTGTTGTTCGGTGGCTTAAGTAATGCGAAAGCTTCTCTTTCTGCTCCCTCAGGAGCATCATTTGAATTGGGTTTTGAGTCACACAAATAGTAAGCCATGAAAAGGGAGTTGGCAGGTTGGATAACTGCCTCCTAACGAGGCAGTAGACGAGCATAAAAATGATTCATAGATTTGATCTGATTCAGAATTCCTGGAGATGTAGTTTTCAGGTTTGGCCTACGTTGCAGACTTCCAAGTGGAAGCCAATATAATTATTAACTAGAGCCTGCTGTACCAATACTAAAATTCTCAACCAAATGAACTTTTCTGCATTATGTTTCTTCAACATCTGATGATTTGAGCCTGAAAAATATAATTCTATGTGATAAGAAAGGTGTCTGTGAGTATCTGTGGGGAGCTGCGGGGATGCTAAGGGACCTTTAGTACATGTATTTGGCACCCCAGTCAGTTTGACCCTCTGATCCTCTGCTTTTTGCCCTAATACTGCTGTTGCTGGGAAGCTTTATATTTTCATTTATTGTTTTTTCATTTCATTATACCGCAAATGGTCATTTGACATAGGCACAGCAGAACTGGGAGAAGCTGGAGGTGGCTATGTGGACGCATGGGGCCATGAAGGTGTGCATGGTTTCACACTGGCCATGTGTTTGCGGGGGACCCGTGGTCTTTTCAGCAAGGAACCACTTAACACATGCAAATCAATGTGATCAGGAGGCGCTGGTGTAAGGTCGAAATGACTTTTTGTAGATTTCTTTCTATGTACCAGTAGTGAAACCCTCCCTTATTTATCTCTCCAAGCCAGTGCCCTCATCTACCCTCCTTCCCTAAGCAAAGCTATTCTCAGGCTTGCCTTTTCCAGTCCTTCATTTGATTTCACACAGGAGCCCACTGAACACCCCTCCTCTCCTTTTGCTGCGCTTCCAGTCTGGGGGGATGTGCCTGCAGTTGGGGGACCCTCCTCATGAGCAAATGAGTGTGGTGGCGTAGGGACAAACCCAAGCAGTTAAGTAAGTGGAGTTGATAAGGATTTTACCAATCATGGAACACACAAAATCAATACCAGAACAAGCTAACAGCCAGTAGGAAAGGTTTTAGCAATAGCATAATGGATTTGATTTTCTCAGTTTTCATCAATAACGTGGAAAATGCATTTAGCACAAGCTGAAGTGGAGCTAACAGGATATCAAGCAGGCCAGCAAGAAAAGCTTTGCTGTTGTCACCTCTAGCACCAAAAACCCCAAACAAACCAAGGTTAGTGTTACAGCAGACCATTAGCGTGATGGTGTTATCCAGCTGTTAGCAAGTGTGTTATGGATAGCTTCAGAGAAGTAGGAAACAAAAGCTTACTTCGTCTGACATCTGATACCATTTTTAGGCACTCCTGTAGTCAAATCCTCTTTCTCTCTGAGAGGTTTTTAAACTTTTTTTTTAAGCTTTTTTATCAATTAAGTAAACTGGAAATTTTGTTGCACCTTAAAGCTAAACATGCAACAAAACCTCCAACAAATGCCAACCTAAATCACTAAAGTTCTTAAGTGGAAGCCAACCCTATAATTTTAGTAGCTTGTGTCACAGGCAGCATTTGGGTGACCTCAGCAAGAGTGAAAGCCCCGGGTGCTGCCGCAGCAGAGCAGCGCCTGCCCCTCGCCACGGGGAAGCGTGCGCACGGCAGCCTGGTCAGCCCAGACCTGCTCACCTCAACTGCACAATCTACAGCGTCAAAGTGGCACTTCAGTCCAGACAAACGCAAGCGCCTTGGCAATCTGAGTCAGACAGCATCGATGAATCGTTAAAGGCATGGCTAGGGCTGCCTCAGGGCAATGAGAAGTATTTTTTCTTGTAATAAATAGATAATTTGTGATTAAAAGCTGCTGCAACTGAGAGAACGCTTTTTATATGAAATCTGTGTAAAAGCGTCTGATTACAGAGATAATGTAATTAGCACGTCTGTGCGTGATGTGTGCTGAAAAGGGGAAACATGGCACATGTTGCCTGAGAAATAAAACTAAGTGGCAGGGGTAACGTTGCATTCTGGATGCTTGAATTAGCATATGTAAGCTTTTCCCTTTGCTAGGATTCAGTTTTGAAATACTCACTGAACTAGCTAAGCTTAGTTAATTGTATTTTTAATTACAGGGAGAAGTCAAGAAGTGCTGGATCCATAATCACAAGAAATCTGAGCTTGGGGTGGGAGAATTTCAGACAACAGCAATATCGAGAAATGCAAACCCTATCTTAATGCTAATGCTACGGTGTTCGCTGTCCCCAGACTTTCCGAGAATACGTGCCGTAGTGGTAAATAGCTCCTAAACATTCTGGTGAGCTTAATAAAAATTTTGCCTTAGGCAAACGTCTTTCTGTCTACATGGTAGCGCTAATCCTGATGTCTCTGCGTTACAGGGGAATTCGGCTGCACTTTAATAAGAAGTTCTCCAGCACTTACTCAATAGGAGCGTTACGTAAGATGTGCAACCATGACAGAAAATCATAGAAGACAGGGCTAAAAATGACCTTCAGAGGTCGTCTAATCCTGCCGCTGGGAGGCTGGACGCTGCCAGTGTAAGCGCTGAGCAGCTTCACCAGTTCAGAGGTGCAGGTGGTGTAAATTTGTGTTAATGTAAATCCAACAGTGTAATTTTTTTTCTTATATTCAAACAAGGTAGCTGAAAGGGGATGGATTGCAGTAATAACAAGTTTTAGTCATGAATATTAATATTGAAGTAATTAAATCAAATGACTAGGAATTACAGGACAGGGAGATACTTTGCGTGTCAGTGAATCTGCTCCCCAGTTAGCATAGAAACCCTTCCATAAATGTATGGAGCTGTCAGTTAATTACAGGAGGGTTTAAAATAGCCCTTGCACAGCCTTGTTTTTCATCTTCCATTTATTGAAAGATTATTTAGGTTTCGTTGTGGGATGCTGGGTGTGGATTTGAATGACCAAAATACGATTTGATATGCAATTATTATATTCCTGCCAGCACAGTGCAGGAAGAGCAGCATAACAAATGACTTTCCCTGTTGAAGCTGAATATACCTTAACCGAACCTTCATTGCCATACATCAAAGTATCACTACACATAACATGCTAAATTCTTTGCTGAGGTAAATTGTTGGCAGTTTCCCTCATTTATACCGTAAGTGTTTAAAATATGCGTACTGGGATGTGACAGCTCTCCCGATTCTGGCGACCTCCTTTAGGAGCGTGAATACCAAATAGAGCTGAGCCAGTGGAAGCAGAAAATGTTGATGTTAACAGAACCGAGGTGATGTTTGCATTATCATGAAATCGTGTTTTTCCATTTTCTGGCCATGAGGATGTACAGACTGGCTGCTGCTGCTTCAGAGCAGCCTTCTGTCCAGCGTAGCATCTTTTCTTCACGCTGGCCGTAAGTTAATGGCTAGGGATCAAGGCAAACGGTGTTACTCTTTTCTCCTAATACCTCCAGCCTTTAAGTATTTTCAGCTTGGAGGATTTTGCTCTACTTCCTCTGGGATGTCTGCTTTGCTGATCCACTGTATTACCAGTTTTCTCCAAAGTTAAAAGATCTATACTTTTATTTTTTTAACTTCCGTGAAGCAAGTAGCATCTTTTCATTGATGGGTTTGTCCTTTAAATTAGTCAAAAGGAGGTCTGTGGAATCCTCGTGCTCCGTTTATGCAGACAACTATTATAATTTGGAATCAGTGTTTTTTAAAAATGCAGAAAAATGGAATTTTAGTCATTGAGTTAAAGCACTTCTTGTGCATTACTTTCTGAGTTTATATCAGTACTAGAGGTGTTGCATCTCCTACTCTTTCTTTACTTCAAATACTCCTCTGGTCATTAGATAAAATCCCTTCCATCTGCCATATTGTGCTTGTTATTCAAGCTCATGTGAACAAGTAGAAGTGTAGGTTGAACCCTTGAATTTTTGCTTTCTGTGGGGTTCTGATCTATTTGCTTTGCAGGGAGCTAATAGACAGGTAGACGACTTCAGTCTTTAAGTTCTCCAGTGCAATCCCACAGTTGGCTGTGAGTTGTAACCCTCCAGTCTCTGCAAAAAAAAAACAAACCCAGAAAAAAAATGAAAGTATCAGAATTTAATGTGACATCCTCAACCATTCTAAAATAGCAGAGGATAATCTAGCTTAAAGAACGTTATGAATTACTTGATAGACTGAGATCAGGTGCAGTCATGCAAAAATGGATAAAGCCAAGGCACAAATATGCCTTCGGCAGCAACGTAAGCGTCTGATAAAGTTTGACATAACCCCAAAATATCTACTAGCTTCAAGAGTGTGGATGTCAAAAGAAAAAGAGATCAGCTACGTAAATATTGATGTTCTCTAATAACATGTTAGAGTGACGGATGTGGAGAATGGGTGGATTGTCACTGAATTTCCCTAAAAGCAAGTTATTACTGTCTCTCTAATAATTTGGAAAAGAATTTTAGTTTCAGCCCTGGAATGACGCACCACACGGTGATGACATTTTCAATGACGCTAAGAGCACAGGAAGCCCAAGTAGGGAAGCTCATTTAGTAGGAATCCATTCCTGAGAATGGGAATTGTTCAAAATTGTTGCTCCTGTAGAAGTGCCTAGGGAAGGAGGATGGGAAGGAGCAGAAATAATGTAATCAAGAAGCCCACAGGTGATGAAACTGGTAGTTTGGCTACGGCAGTGTCTTTAGATGGGGGCCCAAATTAATTGTTTGTCTGGTTTCAGTTGAGTATGTGTTTGATCTCAACATAGTTAACAGTTTCTGAGCTATTGCCCAGAATATAGTAGTTGAGCTTTTATGGTGTTAATTCGGATGTTGTTTTTCCCTGGTTGTGTTCTCGGCAGAGGAAGCTTGGCAGATTTGTGTTTGGAAGTTTATCTATAAGCAGTCTACAACTCAAGTTTAAGATTCTGCAAATAAGGGAGGGCTTTTCTGTGTACTTGCAGCTCTGTGAAAATGAGCAATGTGAGATAAATCTGTTTGGAGAAGGATAAAACACAAAAAGGTTTTATGACTAATGACATCAGCTGGGGATCATCTTGTTTGCGTAGGTTATGTTTCAGAGCAGTGGTTGCCTGACACATTGTAGCATCTTATTAAATGCTTTATTATAAGACAACAGTAATGCTATGGAAGTGATGCTAAGTTTCTGTACTGCTTTCCCGTTGGGAGACATTTGTTTTCAGCTCAGATACTGAAGCGGAAGCATTACAATCATCAGTTCATTCTGCTTCAGTTTCAAATTGCTTAATTGTCTTGTGAAAATTTGCCTGGAATGACAATGGGAGTGGTATCAGGTAACTATTTTCTGGATGCCATTTTAAGGTTTGCTCTTTATTTAGAGCTCTTTACTGATCTCCAGGCTGATTAAGAATAGATGGATCATATAGGCCTTCTCAGAAATACTTTCTTTTATTTTTTAAAAAAAGTTTGGTGACAGTGTTTCACTTTGTGTATTTTCAGTTCCTCTCTCTCTTATGTCCTTGACTGGCTTTTCTGCTTGTTTTTTTCCTCTAAGCTCATAGCATTGCAGCATAAATATATTAACAGATACTGAAATATATATGCATTTAGTCTATGTGTCAAGAAGACTCACATAAATAAGGATTTGCTAGATGAAGCCTTTGGTAGATGACCTAATTTTCCGTTTTAATCAGATTACAAAAGGAGATTTAAATAACTGTTTCACACTTTAGAAGGGTTAACAGGCGCGGAGATTTCAGACCAAATCCTCAGCTGGTATGAACTGGCATTGGGAAGTTGTGAACTGACAGCAGAGTTGTGTGATTTGAAGCAGCAGAGGTCTCGGCTCCAGACTCCCAACATACAAGGGAAGAAATAAAACTGAGAGGCAAACTTTGCCAAGAGCTATACACCACATGCAGAGCTAATAAATGGTAAAACAGAAAATTACAAAAGACCCAGAGTCAAAGAGAATCCAGAAGGGAGCTTGCATGAAGTGGGCTGGTGGGCACAGCTGGGAAGTCGGACTTGAGCATGAAGTCTGAGCCCAGGCTACCATAGCAGTGGACTTGTAACCAATGAAGTTAGAAATGGCTAGTGCCAAAGAAAGCGCCTACTTTGGTCCCTCCAAAAAGATGGCTCCATGGAAACCATCTTCTGTAGAAAACAACACAAAGAAGAGATGAGATGTGCTGGGAGTTATTGCCTATGCTAATGGCCATAATGGCGAGGGAGCTTCTGCGGCTCCTCCCAAAAGCGCTGCTGCTGGGAAGGAAGCTGATTTGATGGGAGGGACCCTGTCATATATAGTTAATTGAATAAGCTGTTCATCTTCTAAGTGCTCATCTGAGCTAGGCTTAGCGACTCTCCAGAGATGCACCCATCACTAGCTATGAAAATCCGTATGCAGCAGAGCGTGCAGAACCTCACATTACCTCTTTTCCTTTTATTGCACAATGCTATTTTTAATCCAGTGCCTTGCTGTGTATTAATCATTTTTGACAAATTACTTCATGTTGTGTAAATTCCCGTGCACTGTCTGTGCGTGCGTATTTTAGCCTATTGCAGTCTCGTAAGAGCAGTAAGTGACACCTCATTTCCTATCACCTTTATTTTATGGGCAGGCTGGCATGGTGATTAGGTATCAGAGGAAACTGGCGCACAAATTCATCTGTCAATTTAAACCAGAGAACAGCTCTGTTGTCAACGCAGTTTTGCAGGGTTATATCAACTGACAGTACTGTCCCAATACCCATGCATTCCGTACCATTAATCATCAGAGAGATAATTCTACTAGTTATGTGTAGTATGAGTACAAATACGTTACTGGAATTGACATCTTGGAGAAAGTTGAGGGGATCATTGAGTCAGGAGTGAGTACATGGTGGACTTCCATCTATATACAAGGAGATACGAGAGTCACAGCAGTGTTTCTGGACTCAGAAGATATCTTTTCTTTTACAGTTGAGTGCTACTTTCTCAGGCATGTATTTCTCTTAGATACGGGACTTTAATAGCAGAAATTCTGTGTGACCCAAGAAATGCGTGATAAGAAGCTCTCAGATGCTTTTAGGGATGGATCATGGATCTACTCTTCTTACATAAAGTTCTTGGGAACAGAGCAGACTAGGACTGACTCATGTTCTCCATAATCAACCAAATTATTTTATGAAGGTCAGTGAGGTTACTTGTGAATAGTGAGCAGGATTTTGCTCTTCAACCAAGCCCACATAGCAAAGCAGCGCTGTGAGAGCCTGTCCTAGTACGGTACTGCCCTGGCATGCGTGGGGTGAGGAGTACACGCTGTGCCCCGGGCTGTCGTGCCATCAGCCAGGCTCCAAACCCTCTCGGGGCCCTGGGGACACACATCTGGTTTCTAGCACAGGCTCAAGCCATGACAACATGTCTCTAGCAGAGGCTGAGGCTTGAGCCTCCACGCCGGCAAGCTACTGTATTCCCCGCAGGCCAGATCACGGCTGGCGGGGGGAGGCTCCGTGTGCACCACCAGACCTCCATGGTGGAGGGGCCTCTTTGACTGCGTTTTCCTGCAGAAGACCATCTTCTCTTTCTGGGCTTTTCAGTGGTGACTTGGTGGGGTAATGCATTACTCTTGTGGAGTACTTCCAAAATACAGTACAAGCTCACAGAGCCTGGGGGATGGGTTGGAAGAACTCAAGTCTGTGTTGCCTTTCTGTAAGATGCCTTGTGTCTGAGAGGGGACCACCTTAAAGCGCAGCAGTTTAGAATCACAAGCAACAAGGAATCAGATTAATTCTAGTATCAACGTTATTTTCACTGCCCTTGAGAAGAGCAGAGCTGAATGTTTAATGGACATTTGAGAGGCAATCTGCTGTGAGTACAAGTCAGAATGTGGCACAGGCTCTGACACTCGTAAACACAAGCAGATCTCTGTGGATAATATGAGTTTTTTTCTTTTTGATTTTTAGAATCAACCTTGTCCTATGTTAGGCAGCTGGAGGCAAGAGTAAGACAGCTGGAGGAGGAAAATCGCATGCTGCCCCAGGTGGGTGACTTCTGTTGGTGGGAACAGTAGCTGGCAGCTAGACAGCAACGCTCGAGTCTTCGTGCTTGAGATCAAACAGTATTACTTGTCATTTGACGTTACTGCATTGGTACACTCAGGCTGATCATTCGGATAATCAAAGGCACTCACATCTGTTTGTTCATCTTGCTCGTGATCGAGTGAGGTATTTATTTAAGACTATGACAATGCTTTCATTAATTTTTCTCCTTTGCAGGTGTTGATACCTTGCTAAGGAAAATTCACTGGAAGCTGCTACTTCTAATTAATTAATTTAAGGGTTGAAAATCACAGTGAACTGACCTTTTATATTCTGGTTTTATTCCAAGAACTACTTATTAAAAAAACTTGTTATTAAAATATCAAGTACTTTTTATAGTTAACCAAAATATTTTACTCTAAAAATGCAAATGTTTTAAGTAATAATAATTGGGTTAGATTGTTTTTAATATTTTGAGGAATATATTAGATACATAAATGCAAGACTGAAATTAAATTGAATAAATAAGCAAATCTGAAGTTGAAGGTTTTCCCAATATGTTTTTAAGAATGAAAAATGTTGAAGTTCATTAAGAATGAAGTTCATTAAGAATGAAAAGACACTTGTATTTTTTTATATATACGCATACATACCAGTGCATATTTCTATTATATTTCATTGAGTAATCCTTAGGAAAATCCATAAAGTCTCCAAATGAAGTTGCCCACTAGAAGAAGAAGAAAGAAGTTGCATTTTGTTTAAATCAAACACTAGTTTAAATGAAGACATTGGTCTGAAGAAGAAAAGTGGGTTTTATTGAACTTAGTACTGTTATTTGAATGTAAAATCCAAAATAGCAGTGAACTGTCGTAAGAAGTAAAATCCACTGGCTCGGATTTATTCATTTGTATAAGCTAAGATTAGCTAGAAGATCTCAGCCCCAGGTTAACAATTTCCTTTCTTAAGGCAGATTTTAAGTAAAGTGTGAGGTTTTTTCCTCGCCTATAATATGACAGTTGGAAGGGCCTCTGTAGCTCTTGTTTAGCTCTTGACTTGGTAGATGACCTTGAGCAATTTATGTAACTTCTGTGTACCCTAATTTTTTGATTTGGAAAAGGAGGACAGCAAGAATGGTTAAGTGTCTGTCCGTTAGCATGTATACAGTCTTCAGCAGGAAAGACAAAGGTTGATCTTCAGTGATAAAGAATATTATTTTCTTGTCAAGAACGGTGTTCAGGGCAATGTTAACAAACCTTCCTGAAAAATACTGTTGTGGTTTGTCTTGGGTTTGGAACAACACTGGGGGATAAATTGTGCAGAACATTCTTTGTGGGCAAAATCTTCAGAAGTGGCCATATGTTTTATTTGTCTGGGGTTTGAGGTGCTCAGGTGGAGACCCATGAAATGCATTACCAGATCTTGCCGAAGATTGGAACACCCACATTGTGGATGTTGAGTTCATTGAAAATATCTTAGATGGGGTGCCAAAACCAGAAAATAGTGCTTGTGAAAATAGCACTTAAGCCGTAGCTGTTGCAAAAGTAATTGAAACAAAATATGCCAATTGTGGGGTTTTGAAGGGGAAGAACTAGGTGAGCAAGCCTGCAAACTGCTTTTTGTTTTTAAATACCCAGGTCAAAGTTTGTCTTACGTTTGGTTTTGTTGGCACAAGGATCTGTAGTAGAGTTCTGAAAAATCTCCTAATATGGGTATCTCCTAATGTGATATATTTTATGGGTATCTCCTAATATAATATATTTTATTATAAGAAATAATGAGTGACAAGGGTTCATGTTTCCTGGCATATCTTACTCACCTTTTCTCCTGAACAAAGTCGTTGCTTTGGGGAGAGGAAGGAAATGTAGACACCAAGCTTATTCTGACCTTGCACTCAATTACCTCAGCGTTACATTTGCATGAGTCCGTTTGGGGGGTTTGTTGTTCCTGTGAGTAACACCCTGAATGTGCTATCCGCAGTGATCAGGCCCTGTCACAAAGACAAGGACGCGGGATGGAAACGCATAAGCTCTTGGCACTGGTTTGATTCCATTTAATGGGAGGAATGGGAGTTTGTTGGGCGTTAAGCCAAACCAAGTGCTTTTGACAAATCAGCTGAAAGTATATGATGAGCTCCACAACTGGTGAAGGTTTCTGGCACAGCCCTTGCTCAATTACAGTGTTGTGCCTTAAAATTTCACCAGCACTTCGGTAAGAGAGTGCCTTTTGCTTTTTGCATAGCACCTTGTTGGTGGCATACTGGAGCACTGGGAGGGTTTGGGAGTTGCAGGACTGCACTTAGTAGGAGAGAGGTGACAACGCGCACCCATGAGCGTGATGCCTCTGCTAGGTCTTTACTGAAGAGTCCTTACCTTGCTTTCTGAGGCTTTTCTCTCTCCTCCTGCTACGCCTTTCTTCTTTTTCCTCTCTGCTTTCAATATCCTTTCTTTTCCCCCTTTTCTGCTTATGTGTCACTCATGAAAATGCACCGGCACATTTGTGGACACCCTCTTCAGATAAATCACTCCTTTCATCTATCACTTAGGTGTGGTTCTTTTCCAATTTCTTTTGCTTTGCTTGTCTCCCTCTATGCGTATTAGTTTTCTTTTCAGAACCCCACAGACCTCTAATGTAAAGGTTTTATTAATATTTAGTGGCAAGAACATTTCCAGAGAAAATGGTTTTAAGTGCTGCCATCACTGTTCAAATGGAATCTGAGTTTTAGTTCACTCTGCTGTACCGAAGGGCTGCTTTGTCAGGGGAAATGTAGTACCACAACTGAGTCAATACTGTAGTTTGATCAGGTAATGGAAAAGGTATAAAAATGCACATATTCACTTAAGCCTGTTAATGTCTCTTCCTGTGCTGCACGGTTGTTCTGGTGGCGGTTTATAGCATAGCAGTGGGTTTAAGAGTTACGAGAAGCCATAGATGGGTTGTAGGTTTGCTGTGTTGGTGAGAGCTGTAATTACCTGTTCTTTTTTTTTGGTGGTTTTTCTTTTTTTCCTTCTTTCAGATAGCATGTAACAAGATATGATCCAGCCCTTTTCAGTTTCTGGCCACAAATAGGATTTTTGTGCAAGAAAGCAGATACTTTCCAAGATTTATGGTATGCAGCTGGGTCTTCTGTTGGGAATGCCAAGCTGTGCTGGCTGCACCCGAGACAAGGGGTGTGTGGCTTGCGCTGGTGCTTCTCAAACGCTTGTGTAGGTAAGGGTGCGTGACAGCAGTGCGTAGAGGCAAAAGGCTTTGAGCGAGAACATTTCTGTTTTGCTGGATGGATTTCAGGCCACAGTAGTTCCCCTGTGGGGCTGGGGCAGGAAAGCTCTCTGCAGCACATGGGCTCTGGCAATGCCGCCGTGTTCTGCTGCCTCAAAACGTACAGTAAACTACGGCATCACTGGGGATCGAGTTTTGCCGCTAACATAAAAAGACCAAGCATGCTAGTATGGCCAGGGCTCTAGCCAGGACATAATGTCTGTGCATATTGTAATGAAGATACTCAGCAGTAATTAAAAAAACATGCAGGGACCAAACAATGGATTCAGATCCCAGTTACAGCTTCCTGGGCTGTGACAGATCTGTTATGTCAGTGAGCAGCTTCAGATAACCGAAACCAGGAGTGTCCTCCCAGACTTGATGTGGTGCGTAACTGCTATCCGTGCCTTATGCTGGGGGAAGCAAGATCGAGATCTGGCATCCACATGTCAATTAACTGAAGATATCCCTGAATTTTTGTAGGGGTAGTATTTCAGGGCTGATAAGCCCAGCTGAAATGTTACGGAAATGTGGACATCTGTCATATAATGACAATGAATGTATTTGCAAAAGATATACTTGGCAAGCCACCCAATTTAAATTGCTTCAGTTTTTATTTGTTTCATGGGAGGAGGGAGCAAGAGGCAGAGATGGGGAATTGTCAGACATTTCCCCCTTCTAACTCTTTGTCCTTGTAATTTAGCTTTACCTTTTAATGAAGAGGAAAGGAAGTATTGCCAGGATGCTGCTTTCCGAGTGAACAAACTGCATGGGTCAGGGGGGCCGGAGCCTCGATGCAGGGAGCTGGGCTCCCGACTTCCACAGTGTGCAGCACCAAAGCCATGAGGCAGGTGTGGTGCAGGGCTGAACCTGCGCCCTTCTGCTCCCTCTCACGCGGGCTTGTGTGCCTCCGTTTCCCCTTTCTTTCCTCTACAAGTCTTTTGGCCCTTTTCCATCTCTCTTTGTTGTTTCTCTTTCAATTCCACTGTTGCTTCAGGCACTTTTTGGGGGTTTTGCATCCTTGCTAGCCTTTTCCAGTCCTAGTATGTTTAAGTGTGAAATGGCAGGCGTGACCCTTAGGCACACACTAGTTTATTTTTAAGCACTTCCACACTTTCCATTTCCCTCTTTCTTCCCTCTTCCGTTAGATTATCACATTTTATTTCAACCCATTTCCAAATCTTTCAAAAACCTTTTTGCTGAGATCTGTGGTTTTTATTTTCCCTCTGCATGGCATGGTTTTAGTTATAAATCTAATTAAAGATGGGAACTGTTTGGTTAGTGGGTTTTTTTGTAAATTCTGTGTCACTCACAGTCCAATAATGTTTGTCACCTCCCTTCCATAGCGTGTAGAAGAATAGGGAATCCTTCAACCAAAATGTAATTAAAACCCATTGAACAAACCCATGTTACCTAATCATATCATCAAATATATGCTGAAAGTAAATCAACACCATCCAGCCACCCTGTTCTTTCATGTGCTCTCATCCTCAGTTTAAATTAATAGGTCATTAATGGAGAGGCTTCAGTTTACAACAGCTGAGGTTCTGACCAGAGTCTGTGTCTCAGGGCATCCTAGGCATGGCGCGTCCATCTTGGTTGGCATGGGCAGGCTGAATGGCAAGAGCTTATGGGCCTGATGTTATGAAGATACAAATTCAGGAGAAACCTGGTGTACAAAAAGAGTTGCAGTTCAGAGAGAAGGACAGATCGTTGTTCTTCCAGAGTAATTTCTGAAAGCCTGGAATTACTTTGTACTCATGATTTTCTAGTAGAGTACACTGAATCTCCCAGATTTTAAATAGTGTGGTGGTCTTTATATGTGTGGCCTCCAAGATTTGGAGGCGCTACAGCCCAGAGCCTTTTTCAGGTTCGTTAGCAAAACAGGTTTATGAAGGGCTTGCTGAAAATGGTTGTTTCTGAAGGTGTGTAGCCAGCAATGGTTTTGGCCACTCAGAAATCTGAGTATGCTTCAAATACACTATGAGGGTATGTGGATTTCAGCAGCAATATGCAGCAGTAGAGGTCTCTACTGAGGTCTTTGAGAACAGGAATTATGGTGAATAACTGCAGCATTTTAAAATTGTGTATTTTAATTGACAGGAATGTTCCCTAAAAAAAATAGTTGCCATTTTGTTTAATGCGTTATTAATCCAGCAGAGCAACATACTGCAGCTTATTGCTTTCTGGTTTTCCTTTCTCCTGCCTGTTTGAAACAAGCTGACAAACACAGCCTTTGTTTTCTTTGAGCTAACGGGGAAATTGAGGGCTGGGGAAATCAGAAAAAAGCTTTGAAAAATCAGGTAGTGATTGAACTGGCATGGCAGTTACCCAGCAGGAAGGATATACTTCCCAGTAAACCACTTCCCTCTGGGATGAAAGGCAGCTGGAGAACGAGGTCTTGTGCGTTTGCTGAGGTAGGTCTCCGATGGTAAGTGAACAGAGCAGTGCCCAGTGGACAGGAAAATCATGTTCTCTCAGAAGCTTTGGTGAGGTGACTGCAAGTGTCCTTGGGGCAAAGATGGACTGTGTTTTTTCCTCCTCGGCTACCCCTGCGTGCCGTGGGGAGGTTGGGAGTCAGGCGGCAAGCGGCATGCTTCCTCCGGAGGGGCTGGCAGATAAACTGCCACTGACGTGAGCTATGCAGTGTGCTTTGTACTACAGTGGTTTTCATTCACGACTGTTCTTATCAATAGTATGGATTGAAAAAATGATGTTTTCTACTGGCTCAAGTAGAAAGGCTCGTGATTAGTTCTCTCCATCAAAGAGTATCCTGTTCTACACAGGAGTCTTTATTCTGACCGTGAGCAGGGTACAGTGCAGGGTTTGCCTCTGGCGCTGTGGGAGAATGGCCCGAGTATCCTTAACATTTTGCAGTCAATGTGAGGGAGCTGCTAAATTTCCATTCATCTCGTTTTTTGTTATGTGATATTATGGGATTGAGTCAGATTTCCTGTGCTTTCTATTCACTAGAGTCACGTGTTGGCATTAGATATTTTGTGCATTAACTTGCAACAGAAAATGGATCTGCATGGTTAGTGATTACAGTTCCCTCTATTATCTTTGTGGCAAAATGTACAGGAGATACTATGTGGTTTTTACCTGCTTCAGATAAAGTGCTTTCTGCGGTGGTATAATCTGCACACAGTACACATTAGAGTCAGAGGAGACAACACGCAGACCATGCTTTAGCTTGGGCACAAGGGCTGGATGGGGGGGCAGTAGGGAAGGTTAGCAGTGTAGGATGAGTGAAAAACCCAATTCTTTCTCAGACATTGACATTGTGCAGCACTGTTTATTCAAAATGACTTAAGATATTGAAAGTCGATACAGTTTTCAGCATTATGGACCCACAACGTCATCCTTTCTGTCTGATTTGGACTGGATAATAAATGAAAAGGTCTGTCCAAAACATGTGGATGCATGGGATGCTTACTTTGAGTGGCTGAATGCAAGTGCTATGCGGAGCTAGAGAAGAGGAGGAAGGGAACAGGACTTCTCCTCCTGCCCTCAAGGTCCTGCGCAGGATCCAGTTGTCACCTGGGTTGGGCAGTGGCAGAGAAGGGGCTCAGTGCAAGGAAACTCAGGTCAAGTTTTGGCGGAAGGTTAAACATTGCCATGCTCCCCACTGGCAAGGAGCAGCTGTGATGATGGGTCTGAAAAGCACACTTTTCTAGTCTCCTCAGGCACCTTGTTTTCAGACACTGCCACTTTGGCAAAGTGCCTTTTCCTCTTGTTTTGCTTCACCGCCTCAGAAACTCGTAATGCAGTCAGTAGCACTGAAGTGTCTTCAGGCTCACAGGACTTGCCGAGGAACAGCAGACCCACGTTCTAGCTGGTCCCATCCCCATCATCTGCCGGAATAAGCTTCCTCCAAAGACGGCAGAAGCTGTACTGCCTCTGCGGAGTGGCCTCACCTGAGATGAGAAGTCCCTGAGCTGGAGGATGGGGCTTCAGGGCTGCAAAACCTGCCTTATTTTTTAAGAAAAGCTTATGTCTCTTATCAAGGACAGAGGGAGGAGGGAGAAGGATGTCCACGGGGGAAACACGAATTTTCAATCTTCTAACAACATGTGTGGAGAACACTGTCTGCTTAAAGCACTGTGTTCACCACAAGTTTCTCATTCTCATGAAGGGAGACAAAAATGTGCTGCATATGGCACAGAAGAGGCAGTGGAGGACAGCTGCCTGGAGGAAGGCCTGAACTCTGACAGCAGCACAATTTGCAGGACTTTGGGATCTTCTCATATTCAGGAGGCTTTAGATGTACAATCTGTACTAATTTTCCCAGCCTTTTAATAGCAATATTTATATTTTACCATTCAAAACTGACCAAAATCTTTGCTGGCCCTGGAGTCAGTAAAGAAACAGAATACTTTGACTAATAAAAAACCAAAGCTGACTGAGGGAATTTATCCTAAACCAGAATTGCTCCAGTCTGCTTTATTACCCCTTTTCCTTCCTCTTTCATTTCCTTTCCCAAAGTATAGCATTAAGTCTGCCCAGCCACTAACAGATCTATAAATCCTTCCCAAAGAAAAATAAGTCCCAAATCTCCCTCCATACATCACAGCAAATTGATAATAGTCGTTGCTGCAGAGAATTGTAGGATGATACACTGCACGCTGCCCCCAGTGTGTGCCGGTACTGTCAGCCTAGTTATGAGACCCATTAGTGCCCACCATTGCGGTTCACACTGCAGCCGTTGCTTGGCAGGAGTTTGTGCACCAAATGGGGTTTCATATTCAGACTCAGGTTACCTTTTCTGTGGGCTTAGCATATGCAGCATTTTTTTTTTTTAATGTTTTTAGGGGTTTTTTTGAATATGTGAGGTTCAGTCCTGCAGAGGATTGCTGGGATCGAGTCTAACACATTCAGCGGTTGGAAGAGTTCTCTCTGTGATGGGCCCCTTTGGCACTGCTGTGAGCCGTGCAGCGTTGGTTACAAACGCCTGGACATATCCTGACGAAGTCGTGCACAGCGTATAAACTTGCTTTGGGCTGGGGTACTCTTCAATTAAACATTTTCAGGCAGACTGGATCTGTGAAGTTCAGCCTCCTGTCATCTCTCTGTGCCCTTTTTCTCCCACACCCATCTTCGTCTTTCCTATTGTTTAGATTATAGACACCCCCAAAATGACTGGCACATGCTATGTGCTTGCTCAGTGGGGCAAATTAGTGCACATCGGGGCACTGATTCTGATCAGAGGCTCTTTCCACTGTCATCATTTTTCCTTCAGAAATGCATTTCCCACACATTCCAGCAGGAATTACTGCTACATTATTTCTTAATGTTTCCTACAGTGTTTCTTACTCCATAAGAAAGGAACTTTTCATCTCTCAATCTTTGAAATGTTGTTCTTTATATTTCTCATTTTTTTTTTAAACAAAATTCTGCATGAAGAATGACAGTGAAGAACAGGTCAGGTTGAAAGCACCTCGGAAGTGTCTACTCAGGCCATCTCTGTCACTGCAGGTATCACATTGCTGCCCATGAATGCAGCAGGGGTATTTTTAGCACACCTCCGAAGCAGGCTGCTTGCTCAGGTTACCTCGGCACTGCAGTCGCTCCAGGAGATGCTTTACATCCTGCAAAGTTTGAGGTGACTGAGCTGTAAGAGTCTAGGTAGTAGCTTGCATTTGTTTGGCAGTGTCCTGAAGAACCCTTCCAGGTGTTCATCGGGAGGAGAAAGCCCCCGAGGTTGTCACTGTTGGGTATAAATTGGCATCTCGCAGGCAAGCAGGGGGATGTGCCCTTGCACTGGAGCAGCCAGAGGCAGGGAAGGAGTGAGCTGGCAGCCCAGAGCTCCTGGCTCCTTCCCTGGTCAGCTGCGGCTGAGCTTGTGTTGCAAACCTTGCAGCAACATTTAAAAATGTGAGTTTTGTTGAACAACCTCCAGAATTATTGGGATAAAATTAGACATTCTCAAAACCTTTCTCTGGAGTTGAAATCATCTCTCTCAACCTTGCAGCACTTTTGTGAGGGAATGTACATATGTAAGAAATTTTATTGCTATGTCCTGATTTTCCAGACAGACGCTCTTGAGGGCCAGCGTGTTTGGGTGACGCTCAACAGTAGCACTTGAGCTGCCTCACGTGGATCTTGGTTACTGTGGCACAGAAAGAGGGGGACTTTGGAGTAAAACATGCCTTCAGTGCTTCTCACCCTTTTTAAAAAGAACAATAAGTAATTGACATCTGTTTTAATTAGTTACCAACCCTTTTCTTTATTAAATAGTTTTTAATTTTTTGCGAAGGATCCCATTAGGATGCCAGGAGGGGCGGAGGGGAGTTACTGCTCTGCAAACGAGCCAGCTAGCGTCAGTGGACATGGCTCAGCCTCTCAGCAGTCTGACTCAGTGGTAAATGCTCTGAAGGTAACGCTCCTCCGGTACAGTCCATGCAAAACGTCGTGTCTGTTACTCAACACGTGTCGTATTGTCCTGGCAACATTCCTGTGGACACCACTGGGATGTTACTGTCATGAGCGGGATTGTTTTTCTGTTTGTCACTCATTGCATCTGTGGACTGTGTGTTTCTTGGGCCTTACAATGGGGGTGATGCCAGCTGTAGCTGCTCTCCAAATTACTTACACATTTTTTCTTTGAAGCTGAAAGCAGTGTTTTTCTGAATAAGGAAGTCTTTCTGCTTCATCTAGGATGCATATTTGTTCGTATTTGATGAATATAATGAATTTCTGTAAACCCATGCAGAGAGAAATACTTTAATGCAAAGATAAAGCCAGTGCGCATGGTATATTCATAACAAAAATAGCAGAACTTTGGGCTGAAGACCATGCATCATGATCCCAAGGTCAGTGTTGAAACTCCTGTGAGAGCAGATGTGATTTCCTCTGAAGTCCAGGTTGGATTGCAAAGACCTGCATTGCATTGATAAACAGCAATTGACACAAGCAATCCAGAGGCAAATTTGCAAGTTCTTACCTATGTCAACAGTGAAACTGTTGCAGTTAATGAAACTTGGAGAGCTGTTGCAAGATGCAGTGGTGTATCAGGTGATCTGACTCAACAAGTGGCTGAGTTCACTGTCCCTCTGCAGCATGGGCGTCAGCTGTGTCCACGCTCCTCTGGAGAGGATTAAAAACTGATGGTGAGCTGAGCAGAGAGCATGAGCTAAACTGCTTTAAAATTCATTTGGTTAAGTGGGTGTTAATCCCCACCTTTACAGACGTTGCAGGGACATACTGGTTACTTGGAGGGGGTAGGTTTGCACTCCTTCGGGGAGAACTGGAAGGGACTTCTGCAGACATTTGCTCTGGTTTTGAGCTTTGTGGAGATGCACAGTAAGAGCTCAGTAGTGCTGCTGACTTGCCTGGACATCTGAGTTTATGCAGAGGGTGATTATCTTCCACATGGCTGGGTGACATTGACTTCTCCTCCATGAAGCCTGAGGAAACAGGTTTATGCAAGTGAACTGTGCACAAAATACAGCAATTAGATCCCTTCCCGTAACATAAAACCCGGGCGCAGGGCTTCACCACAGCCACCTCGCCTGTTTTTCTGGCATCCGAACGGGGGAAGCAGCAGCAGAGTGCTTGAGCCCCTCTCCACGCACACACAATTGCAGGTCCCCTCTCTAATGGCCACCCCGGCCATGTCCCCATCGGCAGCACTCTGCCCGTGACTGCGCTAGTCTCGCCCTCGTACGGGACAGGTACGATGAACCACCATTCCCGGCTGCTGAGGAGTGCCTGGGTCAGCAGTGCTCACGGTCCTGTGTACCTCTTCCATGTATTTCACCTGCTGTTGCCTAGAAAATAAAGCTATGCCAAGTAATTTTGTCAAGAGATCATGCATAATTATCAAAAAAATCCTTTTGTAGTTCCCTTAAAATACCCATTGGCAAAGACGCTTCCCTGAATGGAGCATTTAACAACATGCTTTTGACAACCTGTAATAGCTGGTTGGCGTAAGTGAAATATTTGAACAATGGCTGATACCTTGGTTGCTGGAATGGATTGATAAGAAATACACAGAATTTAGTTCAATATGATGTGAAAGCTGAGCTTTTAGTTTGCTAGGAGGTATTGCAGCAGGCAGAAATAGATATAAATGATACTGTTATATTCGAAATGGAAAGTGAGCTGTCAGCTAAACAGACTTCCCAACCTTCCCCATCCCCAGCCAGGGAGGAGACCCTGCTGTTCCCACAGTGAAGCATATGGGTTTGATCCTGCTGTTCTGGGGAATGCAGAGCTCCCACTTGCATCGCTTAGCAGAATCAGAAGCAGGAGGAAGAACAAGCCAAAGTCAGGAGCTTGCTTTTCTTTACAAATTTGGCAATTTGGAATTCCTGAAAAAAAAAAAAGTCTTTGTTACAAAAGCTCAGCGTTAGTGCAATCCCCTTCTGTACAGCAAGAACTCTAAGGAGCAGGAATGTATTTTAAAGGGACAGATCCGTGAGAAAACAGAGGGGACTCACTGCTAAAAATAGTGCTGTTTTTTTCCTGAGTAATGAGGAGACTTTTAAAAAAAAAAAAACAGGCCTGTGAATCTCCCAGTGGTGGAGACAGTGGTGGAGAGAGAAGAGCTTTGCCATGCAGCTGGGCTGGTAAAGGCTCTTCCACGACCTGTTCGGTCATGCAGGGTGGCTGAAAGGAGAAAATGCCGTGTGTGTGTGTCCTCGTGCCTGGGACTTGGCGATCTTCCCCACCCTGGCAGCGGTTACGGGATTATTCCTTATGTGCAGGTGGTATCACTAGGGACATACAAGTACTTATTTCGTACGGCAGGATGCGTTTGTTTCTTTTTGCAAGTTGTATATGACCAAACCGCATGCTTGTGCATGGAGGGGCGTGCATATACCACAGAGGTTTGCTTTGCAGACCAGGGTTTATATTACGGAGTGATGATCATTGCCTGAATAACCAAGGGCACAGGCTTACCTGCGACACGTGCATCAGGTTTTCCTATCCCGAGTTCAGTGTCACCTACTGGCAACTCCACTATGCTATCTACAAGTGCAAGTGAGGTATGCTTAAATCAAAGACGAGGTCTGAGGCTAAGTATAGGAGTTGCTGCAGCAAAGTAAGTGTTCTGTGGTACCCAGGAGGTCAGGCAAGAAGATTTAATGATCCCTCCTGCCCTGAAATCCAGAGCACTGTAATCAGTCTAATTATCTTCAAATGCAATTGGTCAGTTATATATGTATGCCTGTACTCAGGAAGGACCCATGAAAGCTTCAATATACTACTGCTGCAAAGCAAATTTGTAAAATAATTTTTTTTCTTTTTTTTTTTTTTAAATATACCCTTGTCTTGGAAGCTCAGGGAAATATAAATCAGCAGGCTGTTAAAGACTCTTACCACTGCCTTAGTGAGACAGAAAAAGCTGTGGCTGGAGAAATGTGCAGTGTAAGTTTAAGGTGTTTAATTTTATATTCCACGTTGAGCCTGGAAACACTTGAAGATGCAAAGTATTTTTTGTTTAAATGCTGACAATATGCCCTTGAAGATTTTGTATGGAAATTAAGTCAATTACTGTTTCTGTAATGCAATTACTGTTTTATTAGGGACACTATAATTTTAACGCGTTGGTCAGTATTGATCAGAAAAATCTCTTTGATAATATATCTGGGATAAAGTACTGTGTGACTCAGCTGACCTGAATTTATCCTTTATAAGAATAAAATCTGGCAAGTATGATGAAGTCTGGCAGCCTCAGTTTCCCCATCTGTACAATAGTACCTATGTATTTTCTTGCCTATACTATTCCTTTGCAATTTATGGATAAAAAAGCAGTTTCTAACTAACACATATTTAATAGTAATCCATAAAAACTCTCGTGATGTAAGTCATGCCACTTCTAAAATGTAAATATACTACATTTGACATTATCAATTCATTTTTGTAAATCCCAAATATACACTTGTATTCTGCCTTGTCTCTTTGTTCCCCAGCCATTCAAAGCTCTGCCGCTGGCATTGAAACGCTACCTTTTCTTCTGACTTTCATGATCTATGTCTGATTTGACTATTGATATATTATTATACTTTTAAAATAGTTGGTTATTTCCTTTCTGGTTTTACTTTTTCTTATATTCATCTAGTCCATGTTAAAAGTACAGTGGATTTGTCATAAACTAATTATAATGTTTCTTTTCTTTCGCATTCTCATTGCAGTTCCTCCCAGTTTGTAGCTCACTGTTTGGCTGCAGCTTTACATGCTGTGCGTGTTTTACATGAAACATTTGCCACGGCATCGTTTTGCCTGTGAAAACAGTGGAATGATGACAAGTTTCTTTTTCGGCTCTATAATTTTGGTGCATAGTCTTAATTGGTACTGAAATGCAATTTGGATGTATAGCTCATGTTGTATGAACTTTATGGTGTTCTATGATCAAGTTGATATTTTATCAAGATACGGATGTGGGAATTCTCTCCTCAGGATGCGCCTATGGTATTGGTACCACCTCATCAACAACATATTTGGGAATGTTTTTGCTTCGTATTTATATACTTGCATTGTCTTAGGAGAATGTAGCAATAGGTAGCAGTGGGTTTAGAGGTAGTTTATCATGTATTAGCGAGCGTGGAGGTAATTTCAAAGCACAGGAATATCTGGATTAAGTCTGGAGGGGTGTTCTTCATGGTTTTCCTCGGGCTACCGGTAAGTTTTGTTCACAGGGCTGCAGCACGCTCACTTGGGCTGGGAGCCAAAGGGAAGGTGGGATGTGCCATATGGGATTGGTGGGGTAGCCAGGCAAGAGGAGCCAGGGAGCCCAGAGATCTCCACGAGTATTTCATGCTGCACGTGAAATACCATGGGCCTTGAATGTTACCACAGCTGGCAGGTGACGTAGCTGCTGTCAGCTGCAGTTAGGGTGCAGGTTTCTGCCTGGCTTCCAGGGAGAAGATGTCTCTGTCCTTTCACTCTGGTGCGTTGGAAGTAAGCTAGAAATGAATCGCCATGACTATATCGTGAACCTCACAGCTGTCCTTTATTCAGTCAAGGTTTCTGATGAGATTTTGAGTGAAGTTTTTGGTACTGGGCTTTTTACTCTGTCATAACTATTTAAAACACATTCAGGAATGCTTAAGTATTACATTTTCTCTTGAGTGCTTGTAAACACAAAGTAATTCCATTAGTGCTGCTTATGACAAGTTAGTGTTGCACTAGTGAACTGAGAAGAAAACAACCCAGTACGCAAATCCAAAATGTACATACCATGCAGAGGGCCAAACAAACGTGCACAGAACGCAGCGATACGTACAGCTATCATGATTGTGCAAAGAACTGCCAGCACAAAAGGAGAGTTTGGTGATAAATCTGCAGAAATGTAGCCTGTATCATCCCGTGTTTCTGAAAAGGAGGCAAATAAAATTACTGTAATGCCTTTGCGACCCAGGTATCTGTTGCACTGTATGCACAAGCAAAAATGGCTGCTGATAAAGATTTCTCCATTTCCTACCCATAAAAATGTCAGGAGACTATTCCTTTTGACCCCACCTTGTCAATTCTGCTTAGGACGTTGGCTTTCCAGGGCTGCCGTGTATGCATTTCTGCCTTCGTAGCAATCCGGGGTCATTCCTCCAAGCTGGAAATAAAGGACTTTGGGAAGTGTCACCTTTAAATTTATTATTGTGTCAGCATTAGCTGGTTGGTAAATATTGTCTAATGTTTATTGACCAGAAAAATTGTTGAAAGGCACATGTAGGTACAATGTGCCTTCTCACAAAAGCTGTCTAAGAGACCTTTCTTTTTGATAATACTAAGTTAGGACAATCAGCAACCAAACGTTGGAAAGAAACACCTGTCTCATCATATCCAGCCCTCTGCCCTTTCCGATGGCTCAGCCATAGACAGCTGATTTGGGAGGTTTCTCTGAAAACCCTTTTTTCATGCTTTCACCATAGCACAGTGTTTCACAACACAGCAAGCGTAGCTAAAACACGTGTGTATTTTTATGATGATAACTTCTGATTTCAGGCTGCAAGATTCTGGTCCTATGGAAAGTTTGCAGGGTTTGGGTTATGCCCACCCATTAGTATTAAAGACAGTTCCTTTTAAAGGACTTTAATTTCTTTGGCCCTGTGTAGTAAGACTGTAGTCTTATTGCTTCCAATCTTGGAGTATTTCTGGGTTTTATGCTTATACTCAGGTTTTCTTCAGCAAAGGCTTGGAGGAACCGGGTTATTTTCCCATCTCTTGCACAGAATACCAGTAGGACCTTGGGGTCGTTCTACCTTTGCTCATCAGCTGTAGGAACGGGGACTCGTGTTGTCTTTTCAGGATATCGACTTCCCAAGATCCAGCTGCTTTGTGTTTCTTCAATTCCAGCTAATGCAATCTCTGTTCACTCCTGGGCTTTAGGCACTGTTAAAATACAAATAATAAACAATGACAATGGAATACAGTTTTTGCCTTTCTTGACAGTCATATTGCTATTGCTCCAGAGATTAATGAGTGGTTTAGTAGCAGTTATACTTTAGCTGGTTGCTAGTGGATTATTATTAAACAGTAATAATCTTAAATTGCAATACACAGTGTGGTGGTAATTGCCGCTCTTGTTTCTGGTAGCCCCTGGAAGAGATGCCTGGTGATACGACACAAGCTACTGATTCTCCTGCTTATAATTGGTTAATCTTTTTATAAATCATTATAAAACACTTTCCTAAATTTTTTTTTTTTGGTATAACTTCTCTGCATTTTTCATTCCATAATTGTAACATGGATGTTGTGCAATCATGAATGGGAGTAGATGTGAGTATGAGGAAGGAAACCTTTATAATGTATGGTCCACACTAAGAAAAAAATGCTAACTACTACTAAATTGTAGATTTCACTCTGGTTCAACAAAACACACAAGCACGTATAGAACAGTGACTACATGCACAATTCCTCTGATCGCAAAGAAAAACAAATGAAATAACCTTTTTAAATGCCTTGCTTGATTTTAAGAGAACAAGTAAATTCTCTGAAAAAGAGAAGAACTGCTCTGTGCTTTTCAAACTGGACATGTTTAGACTCCTCTGGACTGAGCTTCGTGCTTCCAAATTGCGTTCTGCAAGAGATGTGGTTTGGGAAATAGTTGAACAAGTTTCAGTTGAGGCCTGTAAATGCCCTCAGTCTTTTATCTTAAGCATAAAATACCCTGGTGATGCACGTGCTAGTTCATTTGTCTCTGTTTTTAACCATTTTTACCTAGAAGCATGTGCTTTCTGTGTTCAGAAGGAATGTTGTATCCCTTGAGAAATATTCTCTTCTGTTATGTGTCCCTCCCCTGTGTCCTTACCTGTGCTGCATGGTCTGCATAATGAACGTGTGGCGTTTCCAGATGCATGTCTACGTGAACGCCAGTGCGTCTTAACTGGTGATAATGAGACCTCTTTCCATCCCTCCTTTTAGGTTGTGTGGAGGAAACTTGGAGATGCTGCAGGGTCGTGCCCTGGAATTAGACAACATTTGTCAGGAAATCAGTATAAAGGACCTATGTAAAAGGCCCTGAGCAAGTCCTCTCTCTGAAGAGTAAGAGTTGGAACTGCCGATGAGAGAGAAAGAACTGACGGTGTCCACAGCGACTTCCCAGCTGACGACGAGGTGTCTGTATGCACCACAAGAGACTTCGTTGGAAACTAGTAGAGATTCTGCACAGAGGTCTTTCAGAGGAGCCGTGTTGTCAGTGTCCCCCGAATACGGGTGTTTCAGTATACTGGCTAGTGAAACGCTGCTGCTGCATCATTACTTCAACACACCACATTTAGAAGCACTGAGGTATTTCCATCCTAACTAAAGATAATTGGGATTCTACAGGAGTTACATGAAATAAGTTTTATTTTGGTTAGTTACAGTGAATCTCTGGTAAGGCTGAACGAATTTTCCACTGGATTTAACAGAGGTTTTTCACCAGATTGGAGAGACATTGATAAACTGTGCCTTTGGTCTCCGCAGTTTTGAGAAATTCACTTCTTAGTAACTCACACTTCAGTCTGTAAAGTATCAGTTAATGGTGCTTAGGCAATTTCCAGATGATTTTTTTGCTTTGGTAGAATACCTGCCTTTGGAGGTGCTAAAATACCATAAAGTCTCCTAACCAGCCAGTAGTGTAGCATAACTACAGTACTTGTAGTGAAACACAATTTCTTTCTAAATGAAAGTAAAGATAGCTTTCTTCTCGATTCACTTTGATGCACATCTTCTGAAGATGTGTATGATGTTCGCAGCCCTTTAATGAACAGAATACTTAGGTATCACTATTACAGATCTCAAATCAGAATTTCTGACAGTTTTTTTCTGGAAGTATTTTCCAGTTGTCAGGATGCTAATTTCTACTGTTTAATTTAGAGACATGCTGGTTTATTTAACAAGAGTCTGTAAGGATCTAAAAGATTGCACTGCATTATAAAAAAGCTTTTCTTGCCACTGTAGCGTTCTTTCAAAGAAAAAGGTTTTATTATACTCAGAGCATGTCTTTCATTATTATGAGGCAGAAAGCTCCTGTTCAGATTGCCTGAGATTTGACCAGACGGCGCCCTAGATGTGCTTAGTTTATTTTTATCTATGTGTATGATACTAGTTGTGCGTATTGAATTGCAACGATAGGTATTTTGTGTATATCTACAAGCAATGATAGTTTCATGTATGAATGTGCAACAGGCTTGTGACTGAATGCTGTTGCTTAACTTTTTACCATAGCTGAGCATCAAAAAGACTAATAAAAGTTTAAAAAAAAAAAATAGGAATGCAACAATTCCTGGGTTTCTCGTTTGTTCTTGGTTACTAAGATTTGAGCCAAAGTCAGAACCTCTGTTTTCTCTGAGCTTGCAACGTGCTGTATTCGTGGGCTGTTTGCAGTGGAATGTAGCTCGGTTGCTGTACAATCTTTTGTTACATAGGAGTATGATGTAAATCTGCTAGCTGTCTTCAGAAAAAGTGTGTTAATTTGCAGCAGTAATTATATTGGTTTCTGTTGTTATTTTTACTTGGTACCATTTGACGTAAGGCCTCTGATCCAGCATTGCTTTCTCGGGCAAAACTCCTGTTCGCTCCGTCTCCCTGAGTTGGAAATGCAGAATCTGGCCTTCCATTTTGAAACACTGCACTCTTGCATACTTACTTATATATTACCCAGCCCAGACAGTTGTCTGTTATCTTTACGTGTTGTTTTCTCCCATACATATTGTTTGCATAGTTAAACTTCAATTGTTGTATTCCTATATATCTATATATATGTATGAAAAATGTAAAACATGTACTTGTGCCTGCAGTACGTATGAGCAGGGGCTAATTTGAGGGACACTGGTCTTTTGACACTACACTTGTGTAAATTTTGATACTGTATTAAAACTATTTTTTTACAGTTCTGCATACGATTGGGTATCAAGTATCTGTGTTCATCTTAGCAACGGTAATAAATTATAGAATCTCACCGTTGTTTGCTCTCCTTTAATGACCGAAGCCACGAGGTGCTTGGGCTTATGTGCAGTTTGCTTTGAAGGAGCTGTTTGAAATGTTTCCTGCTTCGTTGAGAAATTAGCTGCGTGTTGTGGATTTGTGTTCACTTTCTCTCCAAGAGTCTTAAAAAATCCCAGATATGTGGACTTGCTTATATCGTTTATGCTAACCGAGGTAGCTACTGTATGTATTATATAGAGACAGTGGGTTGCCATTGGGCAGCTCCAGATTGCCCCCAGGTGCGACGTGTTAAGTCCTCAGCTGCGCTGCAAGGGCAGCCCCAGGGCCCCCGTGTGGGGCCCCTCCTCCTCCCTTCTTGCACGGGGCGGCTTTGAGGCGAGGACAGGGCAATGTGGAGCTCCCGGAGCTGCTTTGCTCAGGTAAGAGATGTGGGCACGTTCGTGGTGCTGGGGGAGGCTGGTTGTGTCCCGGGACCGGCTCCCGCGTCCCCTCGTGGGCTGCAGCTGTCGGGGGAAAGCGCAGCAAAAGGGCTGCCTAGTACTGCTTGTGCCAGTGAGCAGAAAACTTGCACTAAATTTTCTGGGAAAAGAATATTTAGTACAATCGATATCTTGAAGCTAATAAATCCTGTGGGGGCTCCTAAAAATACAGCTTACTAAGAGGAGAAAGTGGGCAGTGTGTAGAGAAGAGGGTCAGTGCTCTTGAGGGGTCCTGTAGCCTGCCGATATGTCCCTGCACTAATGAATAAAAATTGCTGTAGTAGTTATGGACCTTCATCTCATCTGTCTTGCTCTCTGCCCACACGGTTAGGCGTTTTTCAGTGAAATGTAATTGCGCCAAGCCTCATGGACTCCTTGTTCAGGTGTTTTCAGCATAACTCTGCTTCAGTAGAAAATTTGTATGAGTTGTTACGGGGCTATTCCCAGATTCTGGGCTGAGCATGAACGAGCTATAAAATTCACTATGCGAGTGAATTTTAAATAGCGCTCACCTAGCGGATGTAGTGAGTGGATTTTACATCCTGGGGTGGGGAAAAGCTGCTTTGCTGAAGGGTTAGAAGGTAAAGAATGGCAGTTTGTTTTTCACCAACTGAGTGGTTTCAGTAGAGCCCATTCCCCAAAGGTTGCAGTTGATGGACATGTTTACGAACACGGCACGAAGGCAGTGTGCCCTTTTTAACATTTTGAGCACAGCTAGCCCAAACAGCCTCTGCGGCACAGGGACGGCACCCAGCCCCGCGCTCCTTTGTGCTATCCGAACCTCTCAAACACCAAATACCCTGCAGGCTTTCCGTGTTGTGGTCGGGTACCTCCCCAACAAATCCCACTCTTGCCGGGGCACTGGTTTGTTTAATTCTTTGTACGTTTTTGAAATAAGTCCCAGAGTGGTGTGAATTCTTTATACTGATCTCACCAGTTTGATATGGAAGAAAGTGGCTCAGCCACTTTTTTCCCCACTTTTGGGGTGGGGGGGGAAATCTTGATGAGATTGTCCTTTATTGTGAATTCCTGCAGAACAGAGCAGCAAATGCAGCTGCCAGGTATATAATGCCAAGGCCTCCTTATATCTCCACACTTGTGTTTTTCAGGCTCAGGTGAATTGTGTACACAGGGACCCCAGCCATGAATGTCCTCAAGCCAGCAACTAGCTCTGCAACTCTGGTCATCCAAAAACCTGAAGGTAAGAATAGCTGACTCGACAGCAGCTCTGCCTGGATTTAATACGTAGAGGTTCTGCATTATTTAATCAACCAGCGATGGGGCATTTGCTGGGCTGCCTTGTGGTGATGGTACTTTCTAGCACATGCAGTCAGGCCCAGGAGTGAATCATGAGGTGGCGTTTGCCAGAGCTGGCGACTCACACCTGATCTATGCGGTATTGGGAGCGACAGGGAAGGAGAAGCTGCAAAAGGAGGAAAGAGCAAATAATCTTCTTGCTAGTAATGAGACTCCCTTTTTTTTAAAAAAAAAACCAAAACAAACCCAAACTGAACCTCTCTCCCTTCCTCCTTGATGACTCCAGGTGACTCCAGACTCTTCTTTTTTTTTTTTTTTTCTTTTAATCCCAGAAATAGTATGGTGTGGCTGAGATTTTCAATATGTGGAAGAGAAACTTTAGTTGTTATGAAAAGCCAAATACTGGGGCCACTTCACAAAAAGATCAGAGAGGAGGGGAAGGCTTAGTAAGCGTACATGGGATGCTCCTGTGCACTCCTGCTGACTTTGGTGGAGGGTCAGGCAACCCAAAAATGGTAGTGTGAATGAAAATAAAGTTTTAAATAGTCTTATGTAAAAAAAAAAACCACCTATCATATTTTAAAAACTTAAGAGGTGACATGGATCAGAGACATAAACCTTACTTGAATCTTTCTTAACTGAGAATGCTCAGACACTTCCATGGGAGTAATTAGAAAACAGAAATATTCATTGGGGATGATGAAAAATAAATAAAACCATAGCATCTTCTGATACTGATATGAGGACTTTGCTGGCCGTGCTGGAGCCAGGCTCTGGGTAGCTCCAGCCTTGTCCAAGCATTAGTGGTTCTTCTCGTGCTACCGGCTGGTGGGGAAGGACCCCAGGGACTTCACTGCATGCTTCTGTCTGAAACAGCTTCCTAAACACCTGGTTCACAAAGAAGTGCCAAAATAATAATAATAATAATAATAATGAATTATTTAATATGTTTGTTAGAACATGATAATTACTCTCCACTTAAATAGGAATTTGTTATAATTATCTCTTTAATGCAGTGGTGACCATGGCCCTGAAGTTTGAAGTTTCCTTGGTGCTTTTTTCCCCACTTCTGTGAATAGGTTGAAGTAAATTTTTAAAATAATTTACTGTGCTTTAAAATAATAATAAGTCTTCAGATGAAAAAGTAAAGGAAAGAAATAACCTTGGGAACCCATCCCCAGACTCTGGGAAGAAAGAGGACAGAGGGAAGGGGGATGGGGACCTGTCTTGCCAGGATCCAGGCTGCAGGTGGATCTTCTGCAGTGTTTAGGTGACTAGTGGTACAACCCATTTGCTACGCAACTCACCTGTGTGTATGGCAATCACAGGGGCTCGAGAGAAAGGCTGTGTGAGAAAGGAGGTGGTTTAACATTTTCACATGTGATTTTATTTTTCTTTTTAGCATTGCTCTTGATAAATGCCAGGGGACAGGGTTGGCCCATGAGCTGTAGCGTTCGCTGGGCCCGAGCACCTCAGCTGTAGAGCAGGAGGGGGGTTGATGGCGTGTTTTTTTCAAGAAGCTTTGAAAGTCCCTAGTGACACAAGGACATCTTGGCTCAGGCGAGTGTGCTGAGCCCTGTTAAACTGTAGCATCGCTCATGGCTTAAGCATAAAGGTCACAGTGAGAGGAAAATACTGTCTTGGGTTTTGAGGTGGCCTTTCAAAATAGGATCCAGTTTGTTGTCAGAGTGGTGGGAATTGGCCTGAACATCAGTCTGGGGCATGGGGCTGTCGAGCCGCTCTGTTTTCACAGGCGTTAGACTTCATAAGAGAGGAAATACACAATCTAAAAATACGTTATTTTTTCCCCCTGCTGAAGGGGAAGTGTTCGCAGACTGCTGCATGTGCCCATTTAGAAAGCCCCAGAGCCCACCCTACACAACCTTGAAAATCCCAGGAAAAGCACACCATGAAACACGGAAACGTTTCCATGGGAACTGTTCCTCTACTCCTGCTAATAAAACGGACCTATAACACAAATGATAACAGGTCCCAATTTCTGCACCAAACTACAAACAGTGAACGCTACAAAGGGAACTGGTAAAGAGCAGAAGTGTAAATCAACAAAACTGCTAAATTAGGTACGTGCGTGCGTCTCCACAAAAACCACAAGCATATAAACGAAGTCCTTGGGGGGGGGGGGGGGGGGGGGGCTGTGTGTCATTTTAATTATAGCGCATCCAGCCAACATAAACCCCATGGATTGTGTGAAATCAGGTTTGTTCTTCTGATACGCAGCAGGAAACCCTGTAGCAGATCAAATATGTTCAGGGAGGCTGTCTTGCTAATTGCTGCTCCTAGCTGAGCCAAAGCAAACTATTTAGACAAAGGAGAGAATTCACTTTTTATTTAGTATTAATTATGAAATAGCATGTCTGGATGGGCTTCACAATAACACTACATTTCCTGGGGAAAAAAAAATGTAATTCTAATCCTGTGAAATAAGTGGAGAATTAACCCCTTGCTTCAGGCTGGAACCCCAACATGTGCTTACAGTTAAGCGTAAGATGAATGATGTCTTGAATAAGACCTTTCCTTCAATCACAGCAGATTATGAAACTCATTTTAAAGCCTTCTTAACAAGCATTCTTGTATGTTCTCACCTTACACATGTTAAAGCAATGCATTCTTTTCTTTCTGTTGTGACTTTCACACTTCCTCTTGCTTTTTATTTTTCAAACCTGTTGTTATGGCCATTTTGCAGCATCCCTTTGGCTTCTCACTAAAGATTCTGGAGTTTTGCACTGGGTATTTTGGGGCTCGGACGCGTCACTTGGGCACTCTCACTTCGTGCTGCCAACAGCCTACCAAACATTGACGGGAGGTTTTATTTTCCTCCTATGCTTTTCTCCTGCAGCATGCGAGTGGTATCTCAGAGCGGCTTAGCTGGATATTAGCATTTGTAGCCACAAAACCAAAGTGGCAGGGAAGAAATTGTGATACGGAACGGCAGAAGTGAGTTCTTTTCAGACTTGGTTAACCACCTTCCACACTTGGGCAGCAGGATTGGAGTCACTGATGTTCAGGCCAGGTGGTTGCGTGGCCCGATGGAAAAGGGGACGATGATGAACTTTTAAGTACGTGCGGCCAAGTTTGTAGGAAGTGGATGAAAAGATGGAGTAGGAATTGGCTGGGACTGAAGGCTGCTTCTTACCATTGTGTAACAGGTCCTAGTGATTGCTCTGGTTTAGCTTTCTTTTACATCAAGCTTTGAATATGTGTAACTGCAAAAACTGCTTCTTGGAGGCCTTCTGCTGCGGGTGGTGCCGTCTAGAAAGACAAATCTTCCACAGCATGGGAAGAAATCTTCTCTCTGAGGGAACAAGTCACAAATAGCGTGAGAACCTCTAAATCTCAGGCTCTGCGGTTCAGTTTCTGTCTCGCTGAACCACGATCCCCTCTGCCCTTGCTTAGCTGCCTCCTGGCACCCCCGTCCGTCAGCTCCCTGAAGAAACGTTAGTCTGCTGGTGCGTGCAGTGTCACCCTTCTGCGCCAGGGCACCGCGCCGTGCTGGCGGGACTGCCGGCAGCCTTAAATGGCCAATAGGTCTCTAGGGCTGGAAGGAGAGCATATGTTAGATGCCTTTACAGCTGAAAACCCTTAAAAAAATAAAGCACATTATAGCCATTGAGCCTTTCATAATGATGCATGAGTTAAGAGCTGCTACTGAATGTATGCACAGTATAGTAAGAGAATAGTATATGTTACTAGTTTCCTAGCTGTCAGGATCAATATGTAGCATGGCACAGCCTCCCTTTTGCTCAGGTGCTCACGCGTGCTCTGAGGGTCTGCATGCAGGTACGCACATGTACACACCAGGCTTTATTTGAATGTCACTGAAACAAACGGGACTTAGGTTAGCTTACGGTCTGGTGCGTCGTGCAGTTAGAGGGCGTTGCAGGTGGGATGTTGTGCTCTTCTCAGCAGTCTGTTTCCTGCTATAATGCCCAGAAGGCAGCACATTCCTCTTGGTAAGGCTCCCAGCACAGTTTCTTATCCTGATCACGATACTCCAACATTTAAAAAAAGGGCCCGAAGTAAAATAAAAAGCAAAAAGGTCTGTAGCCAAACAGCCTATTTATACCTTGGCGTTTGGTGGCATCTGAACGAGTGGTTTCAAAGGAAAACATGCTCCTTTGGGATGGTCTGCTCCCTGCAGACAGGTAGAGCACCTCACATCCAGATGAGGCAACCTGTAGCTAAGAGGACTCCAAAGCTGCTTCATTTAATTACAGTAAATAAATTACATGTATGTGTTAAAACAAAAGATTTTGCCTCCCAGAAATTAATTATAGCTAGAAATTTTTGTTAAAATGTTAATCTTAATTGTTTTGCTAATAACTTTAAAGGGGGGGAGAAAAGGTAAAATAATGATGAATGATTAAACCTTGTGTCCATAAATCCCATTAAATAACATTAGGGGAAAAATGAAATAGCTGTTGAAGGCGGTATACTCCGAGATGGCTTCACTAGAAAAGCAAAGCTACATAATTAGCACATTACTATTTGTTTCCATAACAGAAAATATCCACTCCATATCCAAAGGTGCCACAGACCATCAAGAAGGGCCAGTAGTCCCTGTAGTTGGGGCATACCCTTGCTGCGTCCCATAGGAAGAGCCCGGCCAGCTTGTCCCCAGACCGAGGGCTCGATGTGGCAAGGCAGAGCTGCCCTCGCCTGCTTGGAATGGGCTGTTTGGGCTTGATGCACCACACGTGGTTTGCAGCGATGTGCGTCACTGGGCAGACAAGAGAGAAAGGCAGGAAGGCATCAGTATATTTCTGTAATTGTAAATTATGCCATATGTTACCTGGAGTTCAGTCTCTAAATTCTGCATTGACCCCAATAGCCTGTGGCTGTAATTAAGCTGCCCGCCAGAGCGGGTCTGCCCGGCGATTACACATCGGGGCCTGACCGTGCGTGACAGCGGGGGAAAGGGGTCAGGCACCTGAGGACCTTGACAAGCTGCTTGTGAACAGAGGAGCTGTTACCACAATTTAATCGGGCTTTGGAAAACATGCTGAAACAATTCATAACAAGTAAACAGGATAGGAGTGGCCTCTAATCATCTGCGGGGAAGCTGTTGCCATTGTCCGTGGCATGTGCCAGCAGCTGAGTGGGAGCTGCGTGGACCAGACTCTTTGGCAAGACCATACCAGATGTGCAGGGTTCATTCCTGTGCGTTGGTCACCCCTTACCAACCGCAGCGTTGTCCTGCGTTCGATCCAGTTGTATCGTCCTCACGGCGAAAAAGTTTTCCTTCTAGCTGCCCACAATTTCCTGTGTTCCCATTTGTGTCCCACTGAGCACCTCTGGGGAGAGGCACACGCCTTGCGGTGGCCTCCCATGGGCACGTTCTTTGTCTATGTCCATCTGGGGAGTCCAAAACTGGACCCAGCACTCCAGATGTCCCACCAGTAGATGGGAAGGATCACCTCCCTCAGCAGCCCTATTTTACAAGGGTACTAGATGTGTTTAAATACTGTGGCGACAAAGGCTATGTTGGGACTCTGACAGAATGGATACTACAGGAATATTCATATATAGCATCCATAATCCATATGTGCTTATGTGAAGTCCTCACTTTACAGGGTCCAGCAAAACGTTTCTGCAAGTGCTAATGGAAATTTGAGACTGATGTAAAGGCAGGTATGTGCCAGCAGTGTGCAATAAACAGGCTGCTCTAAAGTCATTTTGGAGAAAGTTTCAGATTAAAAAAAGATACAGCGGTTTCCTTAACAAAAAAAAAAAAAAAAAGGTGACTACTTCAGACTATCCGAGTAGCTTCCCTCGGCCCTTTGAAGCTCTTCCTTTTCTCAGATGAAAGGTCCATGTGACTGTACACTTGACTTTTTCCCTGCTAATATCCCTGCCTTAGCAGGAAGAAGGAACAATAGAGAGGAGATGGCTTTGATAGCATTCAGTGATCTGGTCTGATACTGAGCGGTGCCGAGACTAGCGCAGATAAGGGTTTATCTTTGATCTTGATGAAATAATTGACGCTCAGCATCCTTCAGCGATGCTCACGTGCCAGTTGAAAATTTCCTCGTCTGTTTTGGTCCTGTGCTGTTGACGAAGGGACTGAGGGGCTTGTTCCTGCCCACGTCTCTGGCTCGGGGAGGCGTTAGGAGACCCTGAGGACTCTCACTTCCCTGGGTCAGCGCTGTGGGCTGGAGGTTTTGTGGTTTTGGGACCAGCTGACCGTGTCAGGACGTCTGTGTAGCTGGTAACTGTGTCTCGTTGCCTGTTGCCACGGGACGTACCCCGATGTGCCAGCTCTGATCCGGCCACGCTTGGTTTTATCTCTTGTGCTTTCTGTATCAGAAGTGGGGAGGAAAGCAAGGCTGGGTCCTGCCTCCCGCTCCTCCTCCTCTCCTCTCTGGTCTTGTGGGGCTTTTTCTCACATTTTTTTTTCCTCACGCCTGTCGGGTGCCATTTTGTCTGTTCTCCGCTTCCCTGAGTGCCTCTGGCGAGGCTGAGGGGCTGGGCTGTGCCCTGGGCTGGGGCTTCTGGAACCATCCAGAACTGGCTGGAACCAGCTGGAACCGGCTGTGCCCAGCAGGGGGCAGCCCCCGCCTCTCCTCACAGCGCAGCCGACGCCCGGCCACTCACACCCAGCGCAGGTACTCGTGAGAGAGATTAAAAATCCCGCCTAAATTTTCTCCCTAAAGGTAGATGAAGTCTCACAACAAGCTCTGGGTTTTCCGGGTGGGCTGAACTACCTCCCCGGCCCCTCGCAGGTGGGCTGGGAGAACATGGCGGCCGGCCCCGCAGCGCCTGGTCTGTGCTGCGGGCAGAGCCAGCCCCTCCCTCCCCAAACTATCCCCCTTTGCGGGTATTTCTCCAAGGTGATGTTAAGATTTGGGAAGAGCTGAGACCTCTGTAACTCTGTGTGTGTGAGGGTACAACCCCAGCCCCCCACCATCCGAACTGTGCGAGTCTGAAGGGGAAAAAAATTGGTTTGAATTTGGAGATTTCCAGTCATTTTGTGTCCTAAAGGTAAAAGAGTATTTCCTTGGGCAGAACAGCAGCCACAGAAACAATTTGTCCCTCGCTTACTGCCCATGGTTAACTGTGCATGCTCAGCAGCCGTCACTATCAAAGACTGAGGAAAACTTTTTGAATGCATGTTATGAAAAATGTATTCTAAGTCATATTTGCTGCGTTTTAGTTTTCTGTCATAGAAACTACATAAACAGCAAAGTCCATAAATCGGCAATTGCAAGAGGGAAAGATATTTAGTCTAATTATCCCATGCTATTTGTTTGGACAGGGAGAAAATATTAGGCAGACTGTTTTTTGGTGTTGTGGTGGTTTTTTTGTGTTTTTTTTTTGTTTGTTTGTTTGTGGGGTTTTTTTTTTTCTTCCTAGGAGTAATTGAATATGTTTCCTAAAAGGTTCCTGACTAAACTGCCTATTAACCATATTTGTAATTCCTATTTCACACGTTATTAAGCTCTGAATTCTGGTGGCCTGAACAAGAGGAGCTAAAATTATATAAATTCAGGGATGGTATTAGAAGAGAGCTGTATAACTGATCCAAAGTAACGCTTTGGCTTGTTCTCTGTTCAGATGTGTCCTGTGAGTTTCCATTCTTTACAGAGAAATAATGATCAAAGGGCAGGAAAAATATGACTGCAGTGCTGGAGTCTTAGCTGAACTATAACTTCACACAAAACCAGTTTTTTATTTTGTTTTCAATTACCTGAGCATTCTGTACAATATTTAAACTCACCAGGAAAGGTAGCGCTGGTTTAGCTGGACAGACATTCACTTAAAAGGAAGGACCTGATTCCCTTCATGTTTCTATTGCTGCTTTACAGACCCAGTCCTGTTAACTGGGATTTCATGGGTATAAATGACTGGAAAATTATCACAAAATGATGCATTTTCTATTCTCGTTTTGGTGTGTCTGTTGCGATTTCCTGAGGAGTAGGTAGATTACATGGAAATTGACAAATTCAGTAGTTAAAAAGGTTTAAAATTTAATTTAACCTTACAAGTCCTTTCTTGTGGGGAAAACACCTTAAACAGTTTTTATCTTGAAGCAATGGTTACCACAGTTGGTGGAAACAACATGTCCATCATTTGTGACTATTGGTAAATCGCCATCGTTAGCGGCTGCTGGGAATGGCCTGAGGCCCAGGAAGGGAACCAGCGATTGTAAACCCGTAACTATGGTAAAAATGATAATACATGTTGAAAGGAAGTGGCAAAGCTATGCCAATAAAATACACCAGGTAAGCTCCTGAACTAATGCCATTTGATATACCTCAGCTGTAAGTGGATTTTCCCCCTCTGTACCTCCAAGGAAAATTTGATCCATAAACAGTAGAAATCTAATTGTTGTGATCAAAAATGGTTGTACTTTGTAGGCGCTCTTGCTCTCGTAAATAACTATAGTAGAGCTTAGTACAACAACTAGGTATATATAAAACAGACACAGCTATGGTACTTGACAAACTACAATTCTAGTTGAATTACAACAAAATACAGCCATGTTGTAACAACAACAAAAATCTACTGAGCGAAGTGCAGTCATCTATACTTCGTAATTAAAAACCAGCTTAAAGGAGTTCTAAAAGATGTTTCCCTCATTTTGAAGCTTAGATTTTCAAAGGGCTTCAGGGAATTTACAGGATCTATCAGATATCTCCCATTCCTGTTCACTCCCGTGTAACTAATTCATGCAGCTCGGAACAACTCGACAAGGGAGTGGAGATGTAACAGGGATAGTTTTACGTGACTAAGGCACCAGCCTGGACAAGGTGTTTCTCTGCTCGTGAGAACTGAAATTCATTTCACGTTGGTCTGTGGTTCACTGGATGCTTTCCTAAAGCTTCTTGTTAGAGGGGAACCTGTCAGGTGGGATTTGTTAATGCCTTGAAGGATAACCCTGTGAGCATGCTCAGTGACAATACTTTGTAAACTGTTGGTAGAGACAGGTAAGTCTGTGTGGGGTTTACTCCGGGTTTGTGGAGCCTGGTGCTAAAGCGCACCTTTAGTTTATTTGGTCTTAGTTTAGTGTTTATCTGAGCATGTGACGTGGCGTCATTTTCAATGGTACCACTGAGAGATACGTGCGAGTGCCTGATGGCCTTTCCTTGGGAGCACTGCTCAGAAAAATACTGCTTTTTGAACTCTGCTCCTGGGGGAGGGAAACTCTAATCCGCCTCTGATTTCATCTCTGTGCCCTCAAAATAATTAAAGAAAAGAAAGGCAGGTCCCAAGCAGCCTTATTAACGCTACTTTTATTTTTTTCCTCTATTTTAAAAATTCCAACAGGCACTTTTTTTTTTTTAAGTCAAGACTAAATATTTCTTTATTTACATGAAGAAATGCCTTCATCTATTTGAGAGACACTTTTGGTTTGCACGTACTACTGCTGTGCACAGGAACATTTGCTGCTGATTAGAGGGGTACGGTTCAGTTTGCAAAGCCAAGCGCTTGTACAAACGGATTTCTCCCCTTTGCCTTCTGGTCTCTCTTCCTGACTTGAGTCAAAAGGTGCAAAATGGTCTTCACTCAGAAGAAAGACCATCTGTGTTTTGTTGATGCTCAGAGGCATAAAACTTTGCAGATGAGAGCTGATGTCAGTCCTTCTCCTTTCCTGCTTTGATGTTGGGGTTGGTTTCGTGGCTGTACCAAGCAGATTGGCAGAGGCTGCTGGCCCTTGCAGAATCGTGCTGATCTCTGACTGGAGCGGCTCTCCACTCCTTTTATCCTGTGGGAGTATCCGTTTATTTTGTGTATGATTTTCAGTCTGTCAGAGAAATACCATTTATATTGCAGACGGTCACAATAAAAACGTTGCGTTGCACGATGCTTTAGCTGTAAGTCAAAGGGACTGCTTCCTAGCCTCCGCTGTCGGTGGGGCTTCTCCGCTCAAAGCAAAACTGGGGGACGCAGAGAAATAATGCACAAAGGAGGAGAATTTTCTGAATGCCTTTGCTAGTGCCACTTTAGTGGGTGCTGTGAAACTCCTTGTGTGTAATTGCAGGGGTGGTTTTGATCACTCTGTGCCGTGCAGCCCTCGAAATCTGAACATATATACACATGTCCCCCTCCTGGCCATGGAGCTGGTAGCAACCAAAAGAGGTTTCCCTCTCTTGTGAACAAGAAAGCTGCTGTTTCTGATCTGTAAACTTGTCTAGTTCACTGACACCCCATTCTTAAACAGGAATGCTTCCTCTGAAGGCCGCAGTGCTGCGCTGAGAGGAGCAACACACCCAGGCGTTGTCGCGGCTCCGGTTTGCTGGACTGTCACCTCGGCTCTCGGCACAAGCAAAAGTGAGTAGCAATTTCCAAAACACTTGAGCAGATTTCCATTTGCAAAAGCAGCTCCCAGCTGGGGGGGCAGCAATGAGGCTCCTGCCTGGAGCTGGCTGCCCCCGTGTATCTGGAAGTGGTAGGTGGCAAAGTTCCTCAGCAGCTTTAAAAATACGTATATTTTAATTTTAAAGAATGCTCTTTCTTATCTGATGGTTTGTGCAATTTATCAATTGTTTGCATAAATAGATTTTTACCTACTCCAAGATTTGCTATTAATTTTATTGTGATGGAGGGTTTAATAAATTACAGGAGACAAGAATAAAGAGGAAAGTCCAAGGTTTAACCAGCGCACAAAGGAATCATGTTGATGTGGAATTTTTTTTTTCCTCTGTAATGAATGTACAATATTTTTCTCCATTACTAGCTGTTGGCTGTGGAAGCGAAAATGTAGAGGCTGGTGACCCAAGGCCATAGAAATGAGGAAATACTAGTACATAAAACCATTTGCACTAAAATATTAAACTTGTCCAGAAGACAAATAACGGTGTTCGTTAGTGGCAGTAGGAGAGTGATGGTTTGCTATCAGCCCTCATGGTTTATCCCATGCAGCATGTTGCCTGTGGACTAGGGGCTTGATGGATGCTCTCAGCCGTCCTGGTGTAGTAGCAATAGATTAAGATTTTGTGTTTCACACAAAATTCTGCCAAAAAGCAGAACTGATTATTAATTTGCTGAGTGTGCACATTGATACTACTGCAAATCTATATGGTTCAGTCCACTTCAGGATCATATGGTCTTTAAGGGACTAATGGCATGTGCTGCAGCACTTGGGCCTGCCTGCCTCAGAGGAGCTGATACATTTTAAAAAAGAAAAAAAATCTATATTTAAAGTTTGAAGAATTTTAAAGAGAGTGCCTCCTTGGGGCACATGGGGTGGGCAGCTCGGCAGTGGCAGAGCTCAGGCAGCAGCAGTGTTCAAAGGAGAAGGTGGGCCCACCGTTTAAGTTTTATCATTTATGCTCTCTGTGCTGCTGCCTTGAAGCTTGCATCACCCATGGTGAGTTGCAACACACACACACAAATCCTGCAACTGTTTTCTGCGTCAGATGGACAGTCCTGCCCCCGTGTGATGCACGATCTGAGGACATACCCTCATACCAACCTGCTCCCATTTTTGTACTGACTTTTCCTTCCTTAACATGGGGGAGACAGCTGAAATGGAGTTGGTGTGACAGCAGCTCCTCAGGGGTGTAATTAATCTGTATTTGCAGCATCGCTTTTGCAGTACCTACAGGTAAGTGTGCATGGAGGACAGCTGGATGTGGTGTTGCCTTGTCTGAATCCCAAAGGATTATCGTTAAGCGGTATTGTCAGCATACTTGAGCTTAAAGTGAATGTTGCTGAACACGTTACCAACTTTTAAAAGCGAGTTTGCCAAATTGATATTGTTGTAGGGCAAGAAATAAATAACTAGTGGGTTTGCCTGCAGTCAGTCCTGCATGGTCATTTACAGCTGATGATGCAACCACAGGTTGTTAAACAATTTTAAGCAGACCCATTTTGAACCTTGTAAAACTAACATTTAATGAAGTGAAACACAGATCAATGGTAAATTTTGTGCAGTGGCTCAGTCGTATTGATCGCAAGGTTCAAAGACTTTCAATACGGACCTGTTGAACATCTATAATGTTAGGATTGAAATGATGCTTGGCAAATGCTAACAAGGTTGAAAAGGCAGTTTGGGTGTGTGCATCCTGCTTGCAAATAATGTGCTGCTGTTCAGTCAGTAAGGAGGGGGGGGGAACTGGTTAGTCACGCAGGAGATGCTCCTGCATCAGTTTTATTGGGTTGCAAGGGAGGGACTTCTGTGCCGGTGCAGCGGCAAAGGCGCCGCTGCAGCAGTTATGGCTCCTGGGTATGGAAGTGTTGGTGCTCTCACTCGGCACTTGCATTGCGCAACACTTGTCTTTTGCTTCCCGAGGTGATTTTGGCTGTTGCATGCGTGCATGCGCGGGGCTGAAGTTGATCTGAGCATGACAGACCACGAACAGGGTCTCCCCGCTGCAGCACGGCCCCTCCATGCTTTGTGCATGTGGCAGGGCGGGTGGCTGCGCAAGGTGGCCGCAGGGCGAGGACCTGCTGGAGACTGCGTCTGCCGGAGTGGCTGTTTGGTAAAGCAGATGAGAGTGTAACGTAGCCGTGTTTGGCTTTGGCACGCTAAAAGCTGGATCCTGGCTCCAGTCTGGTCCCCTAGTGAGAGGTCTGTAATTTGTAACCACTCAAGGATGCCGGCGGCTTTTTCTCTGCTACGCAGATATATGCCGTACTCTGCAGTCTCAGCCGAATCGTGCACCCCCTCCCGCCCAGCAGCGGGGTGGAAATGGGAAGATGTATGGTCAGGCAGACAGTACTGCAAAAATAAAATCAATACAGATCAACCGAAGGGTTTTAATCTTGCCTTGTAATAACTCTGTGTCTATCCATCCCCCATATACATTACAAATGTTGCATCACTGAACACTGCTCACTTGCAGATCAAAATATCATGATGCAATATAATATGTATAAATATGTATACACACATCAAAAATGCACCTCTTACTGTGTGAAAGGGAGTGCACACGCACGGAAACAAAACCAACTAACCTCCACAGCAAGTATAGCAGTGCAGTGTTGTAGGCAACTAACAGGGTCTAGGTGCTGTGTTTGACCCGGACAGTTCATGCTCCCGTTAACTGGTTGGATGACACTCACGCACTTAACACCTGGGTATAAAGGGTTCTTATTTTGTAAAACAGCAGCTACTTCTCCTTGAATATATTCTGACAACAGCAATTAAAAACATAGCAGCACACCAGGGAACTGCTAAATATAGTATGGCCTCAAGTTATAAGCTTATGTTTCCTGGATTTTTTTGTTGTGAGTTCCCCCCCCCCCCCATATGGATGGTGCAGAAGAATTTAAAGGTCAGGTGAGCAAACCAGCAGTGGGGCAGCAGGAGGAAGAGGGATCCCTATCTCTGCCACTGCGGCATAAGGAATAGAAATAAGGAAAGTCCATAAGGAAATAAAGGACCATTAATTTACAAAGAATTTTTGCTAGCCTATGGTAGATAAAGCTCCTGCCCGTTCTGGGATAAGGAGGAGAAAGCAATGCTGAACTACGAAAGCGCGGGGGCTTGAGTGCGCCGGGACGCTGGCCCTGCACTGGGAGCTCAGACCTGGGTGGCTCTGCTGAAGCTCAGCCCTGGCAAGCACTCTCCGGCCAGGGTCACAGTGGTCCGAGACATTGCAGCTCCTGTGCAAGAAATATTGCCTTTAGGAAATTCTTTTCCTTTAGGAAATGCACAAAGAGGGAGAGCTTTAATTTTGAATGTCTTAATTCAAGATGACTTCTTGTCACTGCTGCAATAACGCAAATTTTGCTTGTGCATAATATATTATTTATTTTACGGAGGCTGAATGAAGGAGAGAGCTCTCTCTCGCTCTGTGGTATGCAAACGTTTATGGATGGTTTGGCGCTTGGTTTAACAGCTTACGCTTTTAAAGACTTGACATCTTGTTTGTATTACCTAAATAGATATATGCTGTTTCCGGGAGCTGTTGCTACTGCTGGGCTTTTATGACAGTCTTTATATACAGTTTCATTTTTAGCGTGGGAGAGGTCACAGCATTTCACTAACTCAAAATACCTGACACTGACAAGAGAAAACAAATTTCATTAAATAAAAAAGGGGTCAGCACTGTACAGGCTGATTATTTATAAATAGTGCCGCCAGTCAATACCTGATGGTTTATTGAACTTAATGAAACTCCTGGTAGCCAAATGTGTATTTTAAGAAGGCATTTGACCTTGGGCATCTCTCCTGCTGGGGGGATGCTGTCTGCTGCGTCAGTGGTTCAAAATCAATAACCTCCAGTCCTGTCTTGCGAGGGCTCTCTTATTTAAGGGTGATATTGTAAAATGTGACAATATTCTGCTGACAAATGACTCGATACTTATATCCCTGTGGGGAAGGGTGGGCAGGGTTATGTGGTGACTCTAAAAATGCACTGATAATGAATGAGGAAAAAAAACTGCTGGGGATGCCATTTTATGCGTTTAGCACTTGGGTCCGATGCCCTTGCGTCAACCTTTACCATCACGGTCTGTGGGTGCCTGAGCGAAACCTGTTTGTCTGTTGTATTTCACAAATTTCATAAGATTGTTAGGGCTGTGAAATTCATACTGTTATTCTCCTGCTCTTAGTAACGTTAGCAGAGTGAAGACCTCTGTGTGCAGAAATGATTCTTGTCTGACTTGTACACAAAACTGAAGCTGTGGCCCAAAAATCAGTGCCCAAGTCTCACTTTTAGGGCTGGCTAGACATTTTATGCTGTTGTCTATAAATAGATTGAGGGTGAACACTAGAGAGGGAGAAGAGCTGTCTGGTGCAGGAGCAAATGGGGATAAACTAGCAGTGGCTGCATTTATTGTATCAATTGGAAGAGGGCTTCCAGCTAGCAAACGTGTCTTCCTATGAAGGGTGAAGCAAAAAGTTGAATTTCTGTTTAAGATTGACACTTAGTTCATGTGAGGGGATATACATGGGTAGACAGACGGTTGGGTTCATTGACTTGCAAAGGGCTTTTTCTGTGCCTTAAATGTTTACGGCTCCAGACTAACTGAGATATTGCACATAGAGGAGCTTCAGTACACGGCATCGTTTCGACGTTGGCACTATTCACAGCCGAGATTGAACATGGATTTTCTGGGTTCCTGGTTTTGGAACTGGGATGTATATCAAAGTTGAGATGCTGTATAAACTTAATATGAAATAGTTTGACAAAGCTACTTATGCCAAACAGCTGCTCTGTAACTTGGGTTTTAAAATTTGTAGCCTTTCAGAGGAATAATACTGTTACTTTCTTGTAAGCATGCCTATAATGGCTCCAAACATCCATCTGTGTAAACAGACTCCTATGTCTCTAGCTTGACGCAGACTGACAGTAAGAGAAGCAATAAATGCAAGTGTACAAATAGATGTGTAATTGCAAATTTCCAAAATAACTTTTTTAATAACATCTTTTAAATGCTTTATGTACTAAAGGGCTCAGCGGGTCTCTTCATAATATACAGTGTGATTAATTCAAATGAGAAAAAACAGTCATGCAGACAGGCTTTACAGCTAATGAGCAGGATGCATAAAATAGGCTCTGCCTCACTAAGGTATTATTGTCATCTGACATTTTTGCAAACTCCCATGGAATTTATTTTGCATTAACTTCTGGTAGTGCTGATGGTGTTGGTGAATTATTGCCTCTTTGTCTTGAGACTTGAGCTAATTCTCTGTGCAGATTTTTGGAAGTTTCTTTTGCACAATTCTGAGTTATGCACATTATTAAGAGCATTGCACATAGGAAGGGTTATCCCAGCAGCATAGGCAGTAGAGTAGACAGTAAATGGCATTCCTGTGTCACGGTGGGTTAAATTGTCAGTCATAAGCAAAGACAGTGGACCTGTAAATCCCATTCTTTCCGCTAAGTCTTAGAAGTTTGTTGCCTGTTTTAGTCCCTTGTACATTACCTGTGCAATGTGTTTTTAAATATAAATCCTGGACCTTGACAAAGAGGGCTGGTTGCCTAACCTGAAGGAACATCATTGAGACACTTCTAGATGGGTGAGTGTTTGGGACTTTCTGATGATCAATAGATGCCTTCTGGTAGAGGCTGGGGTGGTGTCTCCGAAAAGAAGACATCCCAAAACATTGCCTGTTTGTAGAAGGCTGGGTGCTTTGGTCTTTCAAAGTAAAATCTTCATGCATGAAGGAGAATCAAGGCTCCTTTGGTTTTGTGTATGCTTTAAGTAGTCTCTTACTTAAAGCAAGCACATTTTTGGTAAGCACATTGGTGAGCACATTTTTGGTAATTCTATGAATGGTTCTAGACTTGCCTGTGTTATTTCCTGGAACTTGGGTATGTAATCGGTACCAGTGTCCCTCCATCTAGTTCAGACATTTGATATGGATAAGTGCATTGCTGTGCTGAAATAACAAACCACAAGCTATGCTTAGCATATGTAAAAACCCGACTCTCCCCCCAACCTGAACAATAAATGTTGCTGAGAAAACATCTTGAAGGGAGATCCCCTTAGTAAATCCTAGTATGTGGTTTTCTTCAATGAGCTTTGACTTTGTTTGGATACGTGCCTATCCTGGGCCATGTGCAGAGCACCTCCCAGTACTCTCTACCTGAAACTTCAGTAAACTCATTTAGAAGGGAGCACTTCATTTCCCTTGCTCAATCAAATAGCGTTTTTTGCTCTCTAGCTTCTAAAGTCATCCTTTTACAGAGAAGATTTGCTACCCTGAAAGAAAACAGGCAGAAGAAACCAGAAGAGGAGTTGCTAAAGAGACAAATGACAGACTCAGCCTTAAGCCCTGCACTTGCAATTTATTTGAGGAAAATGTTCAGGGAGTGCGAAGACAGGACATATGTTTCTTGTTATTCCCAAAGCAACCTGCTTATTCAGCTGCAGACATCCCCACCTGCTCCTCTAATGAGCTCGGATCTCACAATATTCCCTGTTCACCCCTTCAGACCTGGACAGAGCTATCTGCAGCAGAGGGGCACTGCCTAAAATTTAGCATAGGGTGAACCCTCTGCACACATATTGTTGGGGTCTCTAACTCCCAGGCTACTGGAGTTGTGATGGGTAAATTAGGCATTACTGTACGTGGTCCTAATGTAGGATGTTGTATGTGAAATTAGCGCAGTCTTGGGGCTGGTGAGGAGTTTGGCCTTCAAGAGAGGAGTCTTCAGTGTGATCCTTTTCTAATGCACGACTGGCATTTGACATTTACAATCGACTGCTTACGCAAACTAAGGAATAGCAGAAAGAAACTGATTTTTTTTTTTTTCCTCCCTGTGCTTTAATTTTGTAAAGTAAATATCACAAAGAAATGCGTTGCAGGTGCTTTTTAGCACAGTGAGCATAACGCTTGGGGAATGCAGTTGAAATCCTTAGCCAAGGCTGCAGAGTCACTGTGTTTCAAAATTCATCTGACTTTGGTGAAAACTCTGGACCAAGTACTCACAGCCTGCAGAGATGCCCGCAGCAGTGGAAAAAGTGCTCCAAAATGGTGCAGTCATCTGCTCAGGCAACCTTGTTTGTACCACGCAGAGAGAGGAAGGGAACGCCCTTGAAACCTTGCAGAAGCGACAGATCCTGGTCCGAGCCCCCGGGTCTGAAGGTGTCCATGGCAGCACGGTGCCTGCGCTCCTTTGGAGACTGGTGATTGAAAAATATGTTCAATTGTACCTGAACACTCTGAGCTGACTTCTCTTGACCTGTACAGCAGCATAGTAAATGGGGCAGCAGGCAAGGCAAAAAATGTTTCTTGTAGACTCCCAGGAAAAGATTCCTTCTTGGGCGAAAGCATTCCCGAGAGCCTTTCTGCGTGTCCTTCCTTATACCATAATATTTTTTCTCTCTGTATAGCCAGATACACATTCTCAGATGCAGATCCTCTTATTCAAGAAGAAGGACCTTTGGTGTTTTTCTTATACTAAACACTGCTATTAATTTGCCATTTACTTTGTGTGACGGCTTTTGCCTTTTACCAGCCACTGTTTTCTGGGCTAGTCTTGACAGGAGAGGATGTGTCTCTGATGGATTCCCAGGAGGGCTCAGTGCAAGATCCTTAGGATGTGGGCAATGACTAAGGAAAATAAGTGAAAAACTGAAATCCCTAGTGTTGGCACCTTCCAGTAAATATTCTCAAATAGGAGCAATGGGCAGCGCCAGTCCAGACCCAGGAGGCTCTGAAGCACATGGCCAGATTCAGGCACTGGGTGACGCAGCAGACTAGAGTCGATGCAGCCACTTTGCTGTCGTACGTACAGTTTTGGTAGTGTCAAGGTGAGTTGTGTAGGAACTTGAGATGGGATAGCTGTATCTAATAGCCCTGAAGGTGTCATCTGTAGTCATAGACGAAAAAGAGCATCTCTGGAATAGTGAAAAAGGCTTCTCAGTGTCATCTAAAATATTACCAGCTGCAAAGGAGACAGATTTACTCTCCTGATCAAATAACCTTGCTGGTTTTGTCATCCTGAGTAATAGAGACTCTTATTCCTGGTTGGTATTTCATTTCCTTTGCCACTAATTTTTCAGAAGGTAAGGGCAAATATCAACAGCGCTTTTTGGTGCCAACACAATCCTGGCTGTGAGACCAGGATGAGCTGCGGTGGTGGCTGCTGACCATCCTGGGAGATGGCAGGAGGCACCGGAGCTGCTTAGCAGCTTTGCTTGCGCCTCCGCTCCCCCTGCCAGGAACCCTGCATCACGCTAGTCGCCTGCTGCCACGTGCCGAAAGCAAGCTGCAGCGAGACCATAAGCCGTATGATCAGCTGTGATGTGAAATGCGATAGCTCTTGCAGAGGATAGATGATTATCAAAAGGCTTTTACATAAATGCTGGGTTGAAGGAGTCTGTGGGATTCTCTGTAGCAGGAAATTTTGTGTGTTGGACCTGACTAGATGAAACACAGCAGCAGTAACGTTATTAAGGATGTGTGAAAATGTGATCTGCAAAATGCAACCAAAAATTGCATATAATGAACGTGGATCTGCAGGTTAGTGTTTCAATAAAGACCACTGCGAGAATCTTCTTTCTCGTAACAGTAAAAGGCAGCTCCTCTCTGCTGCTGTCTCCCAGGAGCAGCAGACCCAGAGAACAGAGCTATGACTTTCTCTGTTGGAGTGAGCCGGAGCAAATAGCCACTTTCTCCACAGGACAAAAAAAATGGCAGTCATTTGTTCGCCTGATGCACAGTGCTCAGTGTGGAGCACTCAGATTGTATCTAACTGCAGTGTTTCCATTTGTAAAAAAACATCTCATGGTAATTAGTTTTATTAGGCTTGGCCAAACGCCAGGTAAAAGGCTGGATGCTACGGCAGATAATACATAGCTATTGGCATGGTGCTCCATGGGTCCAGATATGCTCCATTTCCAATAGCTTTTGGTCTCTTTAGTGACTTGTATTACATAGCCATTGCATATACTGAGTCAGTGTAGACAGCATAGTACTTCGCTAACTGTCTTTTTCCAATGCCCTGTATTAAAATTTATGGTATTTAAGTTGATATATCTGTGGAATTAAATATAATGGTTTTCTCTTTGTAAATGGGGTAGATATTTCCTGTTATTGGCAGTTAGGCTTGTTGGGGCAGAAAAATAAATGAGAACAGGGAATTACAGAAGGTTGTAAACTTAGTTGAGCACCAACTATATATAATTATACTTAAGAAATGGCAATAATAGCTGGAAACTATGTCATGGTAGAAAAAATTTGAATCCTCAGTGGGAGAACGCCTTTGCTATTTGTAGCCAATTTCACATGCCTAGTAACTTAGTTATACGTTGATTTCTGTAAATGGTACTTTAGCTCACAAGATGGCATTTAGCATATTAAATCAAGTAAAGAGGAATATTGGACAAAGGGCTATTGGACTACACAGGGCAGTCGAGGCTTTGTTCTCGCTTAGGTATTACTGGCAGTGATCTGATAACTCTTTACTAGGACCATGAGAAATGGGAGGTTGTTCTAAAAAAATCTGCACACCATAAAACTAGCCTCTTTCTTAGCAGAAAAGGCCAAAGCACAAACACTTGTCCTGATCCTAGAGATGGTCCCTTCAGCCTGGGACTGAGATGTGCTTCAAAGAGAGATCGTTCAGGAGGTATTTACCACTGCTGCGTGTATTGCAGCTCTTCCACGAATAAGGAGGCATCTTCCAGACCTGCTACTGTAGTTTTTCCTCCAGTGAGGGAAAAAAGTGATATATGCACAGCAGATGCTGGGACCCATTGGAGCACTGCTCCTAGTGGTTGTGAGCACTGAAGAAAGGTTAATAGCAAACTAACAGAGTTAGATAGGACTGAGGTTTTTTCCTTCTTCCTGAATGACTGAACAGTTTATTCACTTCTAATTTAGAAATAAGAATAAAAAGGGGGCATCTTCAAAAAGGTTCAGTTACCGTTGAGTAACCATTGAGTACAGTGGCTTAGGAATCTGTTCCCCTGTGTTGCTCACTAACCTTGCCTGCAAATCTGACATTAATAATAGTGCGTGGCTGCAGACTCTCACATGATAATAGCTGCTGGTTCACAGCGTATGTAACAGGTCAATACCCTGCACTGTACAGCGAGTATCCATCGTGAGCAAACAAAGTGTGGAAAATGCAAAAGATCAGCTTACACCTATTAACCACAGGACACGCTGTAAAGTAACTTCATATCCCCACTTAAATTCTGTCCCATTTAATTCACTATCTGTATTACTTTCAGTAAAACAATTAACTCTGTTGATATCGTTATCGTTATCTCTACCAGTCAATATATTTGTCTCAATCTAGTCTTTCTTTAGGGACAGGACAGTTCTTGATACCTCAGCAGATTATTTGCAGGTATCAGTTTTGTTTAAGTATTGTGATTACTGGCTTTAACAGGCTGATTTCATTCCTGTAATATTCATGTTAATAACAATAACTTTTGAGAAACCCATTAGAAGTCTGTGATGGTCATTTAAAAGAAAGGTCAGATGCACCGTTCCCCATTCAATTATGATCAAGTTAGTAACTTTTGATGGGTACATTAAATGATGCTGTCATCCCTGGGTGTATCACAGAATCAAAATTAGGCTCCTATTTCATTCAGAGTATAAGTAACACCTGCAATGAAATGGTCTTCTAGCTAAAGCAGATGTTTTCAACAGAGAGGTTTGCTGTTTTAAACTGCATTCAGCCAATACTACGGGTGTCTGCCAATACACAACAACCCGTAATCTATATATAAATTAAACAAAACCCCTTCATGACAAGAATATTATTAAAGCTGCAAAGTCAGACACTTGGAGGTGAAGAAATGCCAGCATCAAAGTTTCCTAGGTGACCTCAGTTTGTCCTCTCCTTCCGTCGTGCACATGCATAATGATGCAGCTTATAATTACACAGCCAGAAGTTATTACTTTTTTATGCCATATCCCTATATTCAGTACCTGAAACGCCCTTGCTCTTGGGGCTATGCAGTGGTGGGGGGTTGGCTCTGAACCGTTATTGCCTAAATGAATAAGGTGGTTTATGGAATAATGCCAGGTTTCTGCCCTGGAAGGAAACGTGTTAGGGGTGTTGGGCTTTTGCCTCCACAGTAACTTAAATACCCCATTAAAGTCAGACTTGCCACATCGTGGATAAGGATGCGAGAATGGGGCTCCACACTTGTACAAGTGCTGTCAGAAATGGGCTGTGGGCTTTGCATACAATGCTGTGAGCAAAACTGTACTGGAAATCTTTCTGGCATTTCCCCTGACATTAAGTGGCTCTGTGTCTGTGAGCGTATGTGTGTCTGGTGAGCTCTGGTGGGATTTTAAGCTCATTTAAAAATAACACTTGTGCTTTAGAAGGAAATACATTTCTTGGGGAATTTGGAGCATTGTGGACAAGTTTCACCGGTCATCTGCTGCTGCATTTTAAACTTCTTTCTATATATGTCTGGTCCTAGGTAGTATAAAAGATTTTTTTTTTAAAAAATGCATATCAGGAGTGTATTGTTACGATTTTTACAGAACACGTGGCAATATTTGCAACTTACAGAAAAAAAGGAATTAATGGGGTATGATTTTTGATCTCCTTTAAACTTAGCAGCAATGCAGCTACAGTGACTGATGGTGGTTGTATATCTCACCGGCCACTTCAACAGATCTGTTCTTCTGTGATCGGCTATTTTGATGCCCAAATCCCTTCCATGGCTGGAAGGAGCTCAGCCTCTGCATCCGAGTGTATGTAAGGGGACATCTCCATTGCCTTGCGGTACCTCAGCTGGCTTTAATATACTCCTAAGTTTTTTGCTCTGCATTAAGCCTCTGCTAGCAGTGGAGCCAAAGTAAATGAAATTGGGACTGGTATATGTACCCCTGCTGTGCTCCAGTCAGAGCTTCCAGCAGCGTTGAGGGCATGAGATCAACTCTAGATCAAGGCTGTGCCGTGTCCTCAGCTTAGCTTTTCATTCTAAATCTTCTCATTTTTGTTTTGGGTCCCTATTTCTTCATTGTTAGATCTGAAGGTTGACTTTATAACTGTCTTCGTACGGTTTGGACCAGAGGGTGTCTCAGCATGTCATGCTTGTACAGGGCCTGCCTGCCTGCCTCGTAGGGATCGGTGTTTGCAAGTGCTTTTCTGGTCTCTGTGAAATAATAGTGCGATATAGAGATTTAAGCATAAGAGAGGAACTCAGGCCCAGAAAATGAATAGAAAATCAGCTTTTCAGTATTAACTCTTCAGCTGCTATAACCATTATATTGTGTGTGCGTAGTTGTCTTTTGTTCTGAATTTATTCATTGTAAGGACAATAAAAGGGGAAACCCCCTCAGTTTCATGCAGTGTGATTTTTTTTGATAGAGATGTTAGAGATGATAGATTAAGTTTAAATTTCTGGAACAAATGTGTACATTTACACATGAAAAGTTCAATTGTTTTCTTCTTAAAGAGTAGTTTTTGTTTAATACTTGAGTTTACTCTTGCTTCAGAAGGCAAAGGAAATCCTGGTATAGAGCCAGAGACAGGGAGTCATAACAGAAGTTAAACTGAAATTAGACATGAAAGATTTTTTTAATCTTTTGTCTCTGGAGCCTGAGAGCGCGCTCCCTCTCCAGCGAGGGCATCACGAAAAGGGAAATTCAGCCTCATTGAAAAATGCTGTATTCCTCTGAGACAGAAAAGAAAGTTTGAGCGGAAATATTTTCAAGAGCATCAGTCTTTCTCTCTCTGGTTGACTGTGCAAACCCACCACTTCTAGTTTGATTTGTGGGTTAGTCTGTAGTTTTAAGCATCTATCAACAGACAGCCCAAGGATCAGCACAGACTCCATCAAACCCAGGAAGATCACCCCTTGAAGACACAGGGAAGAGTAGAAATTGTATATAACTTTATTTATTGAATAGTCTATGTGAATGTACAATGAATCTAGCAAAGGTCAGATCCTGGCATGAGAAGTTTGCAGAAATGGAGCAAAAATGTTAGGTTACACTGGATCTCACTAGTAGCCAAAGGATTTGCAGATCGAAGTGAGTGGCGCTCACCTCCCGGGGAAGACTCGGAGCAAGACGGTCTGTTCTCTCCGATGGTTTTCCTCAGTATTTAGTGGTTCTGTGTGAATTACCATTCAGACTGGTTTCTGGAAGGAAAATATCATTCCTGGAGGCAGGATCAAGCTGCTAAAGGTTGTTCAGAGAAAAAATACCACTGGTTTTATTTACAGAGACAAAACCTAGCCTGTGAGGTTTGTAGTGTCAGCTTCAGTTTTCATACCTGTGGTAACAGCTGGAACCAGGGGGGTGCAGGTAGAATGAAAATACACTTGGGCTTGTGTTAGGGAGAACTGAGCATTCACCATTTCATTTTCATTTTCTTTGGTTGGGTTTTCTCACATAGGGCTGTAATCTGGTAAACCTCTATTTCAGGTAGTAATCTAAAATATGGAAGGACATGCCTAAATTGCATAGATCTGAAAACTCACGCAGAGGCTTGCTTCTCCAAACTAGAATATTATTAAACTCAGCAGAAAAGTGCTGCAAATGTAGTGTGAAAGCCACATCAGGCTTGTGGTGTAAAGGCTGTGTTTAAGAGGCAGATGTCTCAAAGGCAATGAATATATGCAAGTCACACTTGCAGCTAAGGAGCATCCTTATACCCTTGTAGAAACGTTTCTCACCTTCCCAGGCTCATAAGGTTGTGGGTTTTTTCCTGGGTTGGGCTGGTGACTGAACCTCACATGCTTGCAGTAGACTAGCTTGCTGTCATCTTGTTGGCTTACTGGTTTGCCATTTGCAATTAAACCTAAATGTATATACATGCATTCCCCAAAAGACAAGAATCTGCTTGCAGTGAGTTTCCTGGGTAACAGGAATCCAACTTCCCAACTCGTTCACTTTCTTTGACCTTTTGAGCACGGAAAGTTACAGGATGCACCAATCTGCAGGGACCTGCACGCTGCCTCTTAATTGTGCACCGTAATCAGCCGCTTGTTTGCAACCCTCTGCAATGACTTAGCTTTGTCCTCCAGCTGAGGGCATGACAGGAACCGACTCTGCAGGGAAGAGGCACGAAGGAAGCTGAAATACTGCTGAAAGCCTCTGCTTCGATGCTGTGAGGCTGATTGGGGTTGTGCGAGTGTAACTTTTTGTAAACTTTGGCTCTCAGCATATACCTCAGCATGTATTTTATAGTGTATTGATTGGTAAAGGAGGCATAAAATACTGGATAAGCCCATATTCTCTTTGGCAGTTACCATTACCCAAGGCAAAACTGGACCCAAAGGGCTGAGATCCTAAAAAGCTTTAATTCCCCTATACAGATATGCATGACCCTGGATTAATTTGAAGTCAGGAGAAAGAGGTACCACTCAGCATTTCACGGGAGTTTGCAGGCTCACAGGAATGAAGCCGTGATATACACCACAATAAACTTCTGCAGGGGTTAAATGGGTGAAGCAGGAGAAACATTCATTGCATCATCCGAGGTGAAGGAGCTGCAAAAAAAGAAAGAGTGAAGGACCTGTGTACCCTTGCCTTTGTTTTGCTTTGCATTAGTAAAAAATACATGTATAAGCTCTGTAAAGAAATGGGGGTACTCAGAGGTGTGAGAAAACACCTTTCGCCCAACCAGCAATAAAAGTGGACTGTTGGAGAAATGAAAAGCACTGGGGATGGTCCAGGAGAGATGTGACTTTGCTTGTTTGAGTTGTCCATAATTCAGGTGCTCCTCTGCCTGGAGAACCAAGAATGTAAGCATAGAAATGGCAAAATAACCCCAACGTTGAACCAAAGTGCAATGTGCTCAGAGATTAGTTGAACAAGGTATTATGTGTTTGCACTCCGTAACCACGCAATTACGCTTTTGGAAAGGCTGAAGTGGAGAAGCTTAGCCCTGAGGCTGCTTCACCCTCATGGAGAAGACGAGAGCCTACAGTGTGGGATGGCTTTTTGGATCCTTCCTGGAATATTTAGCTTCCAGAATCCTTTCTGGAGCTTCAGCCTTTCTTTTCTAAAACAATCATTCCCTGCCTTGATGAAATCTCATGAAATATAATCTGCATAAATGTAATTGCTGCAACCCTGTCTGGATTGAAACGTATGCTATAGTATCTTAAGACACCAAGAAATGGTTGTGTGTTTTTCTTCAAGGCAAAATTTCTGACATTCTTGACAGGTTTTTGAGAAAAAGTGTTGTACGTGGAGTAAAAATCTTTGATGGGGAAGCAGGAGAGTGAAATAAATATGAATGATAGCTTAGTTGTTTTGCTTTTTAAAGGTAAGGTCTTAAATTTCTAAAGTGGCCATCTAGATGTTAAAAGGCGTAACTTTTACAATTTATTACAGCACATTTTCTCCTTTATGTCCAATAAAACAATATAGATGTTCTTGACAACCCACTTCTGTCATAGCACGTAATATATACCTCAGATATATCCCTCAAACCAGAATGCTATGGGGCTGTATTTGCTTTAGTTTATTTTACTGGCCCATGTGATGGGCAGAAGTTGAAGAGAGCTTTAAAAACTTGATGGATAGTGACGCCAAATGGTAAAAAGATCATGTAATCCATGTTTTCCTATGGTGTTTAATTGGACTGAGGTCTAAAGCAGACCTGGTTTCCTGTGGGCTGTGCTTGGCCACAAAAATAGATCTATGCTGCAAATGAAGTTTTGTACCTTTTTTCTTTACTGTGGGGGAAACTGCATCTTGATACTGCGGAAAGAGCGAACCTCGAGAAACACAAAGAGGATAAATGCAAACAAATGCAAAAAAAGAAAAGTCACGTGCAGTTCTCTGCCTAGGTGAGAAAAGGAGGGTGAGCTGACAAACCAGACTGAGGAGTGATTGCTCCTCTGACACCGCGCTAACTCCAAAAACCAGGTTTTAAAGCCAGGGACAATATTGCTTCTAGGAGTAATTCAAGCCACCGCTAATAGGCATGGGGAAGGAGCTTGGCTGGTTATCCCAGACCTGTTTATTGTGTGCTGCTTACTCCTTGCTGCAGAGCAGATGGTAGCTGCATGAGGTACGGACTTCAAAAGCAAATATGTTTGCAACCCAGGCAGAGTTTTGCCAGCTGTCAATATGTTTGTTGTTCACATGGTGAAAACTGGGCCAGATTATGAGAAGGGAGTGAGCCTGTACATCTCCTGTTCAAACCAGATATATCACTCAGCAAGAATAATTTGCTGTACTTCTAGTAGTAATTTGTATTTTTAATAAATTGTGGTACTTCTATATGGCCTTACGTTTCAGGGGGTTCAAGTAAATCTGACTTAATTGCCTTCAAAGTGCTGCAAGAAATAATCAGTGGTTGGACAGAGCACAGCACAGGCTGCACTGGGTGCCCAGTGGTAGCACAGGGACTTCAGAAATACGTATTTACAAGCTCAGAGCCTCAACACATTGGTTATAGCCGTATGATAAATCAGTAAGTAATTTCTTTACCTACCATAAGGGAAAGCAATGTAACTTAGAAAGTATTGATGTTAGTTCAATTTGCTTACATTTAAACATATATGTATATATACTTAATATTTATATTTAATAACCACATATTCTTATTTATATTAATATAAAAAATATAGTTAATATATAATAAATATAGACAATATAGTAAAATATATAACATCTTTTCTTATAGTAAAGTATTTGCTACATTTGGTTCACCACACTTTAGCTTATTAACATGAGTTTTAATTAAGTCTAGTGAAAATGTTATTTGTCTCCTGTAACAGTTCAGTAGAGAAGTAGGACAAATTCCGGCAATAATTGTATTTAATCTCTTTGGGGAAAAGGAAAAAAATGATATATTATGCTTTCTAGTGGTGAACATTAAGGAAAACATCTTCTGAGAAGATGTGATGTTGGGTTGAAAAATGAACAATTACTTTCTTCCTGAATAAAGATAAACTGATCCTGCATATATGTGCTTAACTTTACATGAGACTGAATTATACTGGGCTACCCTCATACTTAAAATTAAATGTATAGACATTTTCAGCAATATTTTGAAGCCTAACAAAAAATGAGGGTGAAATGTTATAAAAATCAAATGTGTTTGTTGCTCCATCTCCCCTCCCACTGTCTCTTCAGTGTTTGAACTGCTGATTTGGCCATAACTAGCAACTAGCTTGTGAAATAAATTCCCTTTTGTAAATAGAAAGTTTCATTGAAAATGACGTTCTTCATAACTCTCTGCTTGAATTCCTACTTCGTAACCATCATGTATTTTTGGCGCTGTTTCCCTGTTGTCTCTCATTTGGAAGTATCTCAGTCTAATCAGATTTGAAAATATCTTTTCCCAAAGCTCAAGACCTTGCTTATGTTTTTTGCTCCTAGCCCCAGGTGCAGTCCCAGGTGTATGAGCTGCTCATGGACTGAACTGGTGGCTCCACTTTGGAGATTACCAGTGAGGATGATGATTTCAGCTGCTCGGTGGTAAAATCAGGTCATCAAAAATTATGGGAACAACCGAAGGAGCCAACTTTCAGGTTTTTTGTATGGACATAGTAGGGCTTGTTTTTTGTTGGCTATAATATCCTCATTAGTAAATGTTAGGTGCTTGTATTTTGAATACTTGTAAACCAAACAACCAATTTATGAACTGTACCATAGACAAGTGAACTACAGAATGACGTTGGTTTCTATTCAGATGCCCAGGAGTGTATGTGGAAATGCAGGTCATAATGTACTTGCTGAAGACTGAATTGCTTTGTTGAGTAGATGAGGAGCTGATAAAGGAATTTATTCTGGACTCCAGATGCCCTGTTGATGGCAACCTTGCCTAAATGACTACAATATCAGTGACATGCTTCGTGGTAAATATGGAATATTTCTAGAGTGTATCTGGGATAAGGTAACTGTATGACAGGCACAAAAAGGGTATTTCCCAAATTGTGGGTGTTTTTACTGGTGTAAATATGAATAGCTCTGCCAAGAGAGCACAGTAGATGGCCCACATCTAAAGCCCTTCCAACATAACAGGAATTTTTCCATTGCTTTTTCTGGCATTCGATTCAGCGTCCTCTTCCTTGGAACTTGGCTGAGAAGCCTCACTAAAGCTGTACAAAATCTGGGGTTAGTCAACTGTTTATTTCCATTTCTGCTTAAGAAAATCAACGTGACACGGAGTAGAACATGTTTCTGGAGAAGGTTTGGTTTAGTTAAATTGTGGGGTTTTTTGCATGTTCAGAGACCCCTCTATCTTAGCCTGTGGATTTCTGCCACATGACTTATTTACTACTTTTGTCTGGAAAAGAGGAGCTGGGTGGCTATTTCTGTCCTTTTCCTGTTGGACTGGCTTGTGAACAGCCCTGCTTCTGGGTGGTTTGGGTTAGCAGTGGATTCAGACACCCTTTACAACTACCTAGCACCTTTACTTACTAAAACAGTTACACCTTGTCTTAAATGGGATATTCATGTAGTGTGAATATGTATAGGAACGTATTTGGAAGGCACTGAAGAAAGCATTGGGTATGTTCATTTTTATTATTACTGCAATCTTTGCAGAGATGCAATGCCCAGTCAAATGATGCGTGATTACTTTTGAAAGGACTCTCTGTGTTCTCACATTTTCTACAAATCCTTTTTCTATATTAGGTCAGAGCAGAAATGCTAGGGAAAAAAGTGAATTATTGGTAAAATAGTGATTTTGCTGAGAAAAGATCAACAAAAAAAATGACAAAACGTCTCTCCCATCTGTCTCCTAAGCAGTATGAACTCTGTCTTGAGATATTGTTCATTGTTTTCATGCTTGGAGAGAATAGAGAGCCTGTGAGTGTTTCTCCTAAGAAGAGTAATGGATTTTCTTCTTTTAGTCTGGGTATAGCATTTGACGCTTGGAAACACTATTGGGGTGCTTGCCTTCACTTATCTTCTGTTTCTTATCTCTTGAGCCTGCCAGTAAGTCACTGGAAGGTTTTTTGTGTTGTGAGGGGATTTTTTCATTCCTTTCCATGTTGTAAGATGTCTTTATCATTTACATTCGGGGAAGAACGAGTCTCTCTTTGATTTGTAGGTAGTGAGTTTTAAATCTATTTTAAAGTCTTTCTTTTGCAATAGGATGGAATAGCCCTCACCATGAAACACGACTCTCTTGTGCTGGGTTTTGTAGAAACATAAACCAAGAATAAATATATTTTACTGCCTGTGGATAGGGCTCCCTTCCAGTTATGCGTGACATGCTCTGATCGACTGCTGAAGGTAGCCTGGGTGTGAGTGTAGATGTACTAACACCCTTCCCAAATTATCATGTCCTCACTATTTCTGCAGCTGCCTGAGCGATTTTTGGGTATATATCGTGTTTGTTTGTGATTTACAATTTTTTGGGGTCTGTCGCATTGGTGGAGGGTATGATGGTGTCTCACTGGGGAAGGATTTGGGACTCTCCCCAACTCATCTGCATTAACTTGCAAAATAAATTAGTTCCTCTTTCCTGGGCAAAAGAAGAATTTCAGACCTGGCTCTAATCTTTGTACACTAATGAGGCACTTCTAAAACCACAGTAAAGAGCGTCCAGGTGGATGGGAGAAGGACTGGGATAGAACCTGGCTCACAGCCTGGGCTGGCTGCACAGTGAGGACGTACCCAAAATGTCCCTCTGCGGCTCTTCTGACACTATCCTGTGTCTCATTGCGCTGCCAGGGCAGCAGGGCCTTCCTGCTCTCTCCCCTTGCAAAAATCCACATTGTCCTTTCTCGTCTTTCTCTTCCAACTCTTTATTGCTTTAGTAATACTGAAAGGATCTGCTGCTCAAGCTGTAAGAGAGGCAGCTTGTAATAACAGAGGCAAGAAACCAGCACAAGAGATTTACTGGTTTGACTAGAGCTTTGTCTCCAGGAAATCTCCTTCTGAGCCCCCAGTGCGAGTGCAGAGAAACGTCGCAGCCTTGCAGCCTAAATAAAGCATAGAGCTAGGAAAAAAAAAATCAGCCCCACCTCCACCCCCCAGCAGAAGGAAGTAAAAGCATCAGCCAGAGATCTCCAGTAACTATGTAATTTAAGGCACCAGCTTTTGGGTGATCACCCAGCCTCTTCACTCTCTGCAAGCCTGTGGCACTGCACTGTGCTGCCCTCGCTCCCAGCCGTGGGACCAGTGTCCCCTGACTTGCACCCTCTGAACGCTGGTTTGTCCTCCGCTTTCAGCTGAATATCTGAGTGCGATTGCTGAGCGCGTAGCAGATGAATCTGTGGATATTGCATTGCGAAGGGAAGCAATTGCATTAGGTGCTTTGGGAGAGGGCTGAGGACTGTCTTGCGTGGCCTTTCCAAAACAGCGCGCTCCAGAGCTATTCCCGAGCTTATTAGCACTGAGGCCTATTAATTCAAAGAAGCTGCTCTAGGACCACTTGGGAGATAAGGGAAGATTAAATAAAAGAGCATAAGTGCTTGAAGATGAATCCTTAATACCCCTGATGAAAGGAGGCTGCATTAAATGAGTTGCACCTCTGCCTCTATTAGCTTCATTTCAGCGCAGGGATAGCTGATCTCCTCCCCAGCTTCCTTCAGCTGCCACTGGAAATCAGCTGGCTTCAGGCTGGAGGAAAGTTCAAGCCATTCTGGCATTAAGCTAATATCTTTTCTGGAGGTCTACACTTAAAAAAAAAAAAAAAAAAAAAAAGAGAGCTTTGTAAGGAACTGAGAGGAACACTGAGACTCTCAGAATCTGGTGGCAAAAGGATTGTTTAAAGGGTGGTACAACCTTTATAAACCCACAAGCGGTGGCAAAAATGATGAATTGGAGGGAAGCTCTGCTAAAGAATAGTCTTTGTTAAAAGAAGATGCTTTCTAGAGGAAGGCGTATCTCATAGAGCGCTAAAAAATAGCAATAAAGTGTGAACAATAGGCCTAAATCTTCTATTGCACTTTGAAAAATAAGGAGAGACCTTGCTGAAATACATGAGCTCCTACAGCTGGCAGGCAGGGTGATCCTGTGCTGGGGGAATTCACTCTTTCTCTAGACTGGACTCCCAGCTTGGCTCCAGACTTCTCCATAGGGATTTCACCTCTTGGAGGCACGCTGCGAGGATGGACGGACAGATGCCAGCAGCTACTATAATGGTGGGGGTTTATAAGAAAACCAAGTGAATGTTTGTTTGTTTGTTTTTTTCTCTTGGAAAATCCTCATAGAAACAAGAAAATAAATTTACAGGCTGCTCTTGACTCACGTGCCGCAGCTGCCCCAGGGTGTGTAAGCGGATGCTGGGCGCCCTGGCTGACCTAGAAGGCAGAAAGTGCACAGAAATTGCTCTTTTAAGAGTCTCCTATAGGTAAAAACAAATGCTGTACAAAGAAGTGGCCTCTTCCCTTCCCTCTTTTCAAGGATATTTGCTACTTGTTACGTGGGATCTCATCTGATCTCACCTATTTTGCACTGCTGCAACTGATGAACGCTCGAGCCTTTGACCGAAGGCTTCAACTGGCAGATCTGGTTCTACTGGCAGTCTAGTGGAGCTTTGCCCACTTGTTGCCTGCATTATTTGCAGCCTACCTGTTAAAGTTTATCTGGGAAGAGATCTGAAAAATGTTCTGGTGTGGCCATTTTCAGCAAAATGATTTTGTGTCGGTCCTGGGAAGCCAATATCCTTGGCTAAGCTTTTGGCAGGGAAGAGGAGTTGCAGCTCACCACTTTTAAGGGACTAGACTTGATGTATTTATTTCTGGTATCCTTGTTAGAGCTCAAGCATTTTAGGGCAAGCAACATTTTTATTTTTTTTGTCCTCAGGAGGATTTTGTGTCATTCTCTGAGAGCCATGAGGTTATTGAAACACCCTGAAATCTGCCCTCAGCCGTCACTTTGGGGCCTGTGCTTTAGCTGGAGTCGGTGCTCTGTCATCTTGCATTGCCCTCCCTTGCAATCCTCGCCGAAGCGCCATTAATGGGAACACTAAGCAGTGGGTTGGCTCTATTTGTACTGGTTTTCTTGCATCGTGGTACTTTAGGCCTGGCAGCAGCTGGCATATTAGTGACCATTGAAAACCAGTATATTCCAAAGGCAAGGTGAATAGACTGGGCACAGCTTACCTGAAGGACATTAAATCAATCGCACCACGCTTTCAGAAGGTTCCCACGAATTTTCAAGACCAGAAAGTGCATTAAGGTAACGCCAGTGGTCTAAATGCACAAAAGTCAGGGATTTTGGACTTCAGGATGAAGCTCAGGTTTTTAAGATGCATGTGTGCGCCTTGGTAGCGCAGACGCTCCTCCGCAGGGAGTTCCCTGGGAAGTTTGTTTGAAGTTGCAGCAGATGGGCACAGCCGTACGCTGGGGACGGACTCTGTGCTGTACCACCGAGTTGTCTTTGATGTGTTTCTGACTTGTCTTGTTATTATGACTACTGTTACTGTCAAGGCAAAACGTGGGGATAGTGCAGTGAGATGAAGACACTGATCTGATTATAGTGACCGACTATGAAAATAAACCTTTCTCTAAGAGTAGAGTTTTGACAGTCGACATTTTTTTAAGTGCATTCTCAAAGCACAGGATATTATGATCTTTATTTTCTCACTGTTCAAAGCAAAAGGTTACGTCCATTAGGCACGCACAGATATGCAAAATTAAGTGCATTAATAAAACAATCAATAATTTTGAGCCAAATATACACCTCTTAAAAATCTGCTGAGTTTCTGACTTTTTCCCTTATGCTGACAGTCCATGGTAGAAACTACACTGTTGAGCACCACAGTGGGAGCAATATGCTGGGCTGTCAGGATGGCAGATCAGTGAAGCTTTGGGATGTTCAAAGGACGGCTTCAGCTGCACTGGGCTCGGCTCAGCATTGCAAAGGCAGCTAAATGAGGAGCGGTTACCTGAGCCGGGAAATAACGAAGCCTGATTGCTCATAGATTTAGTTGATTGTGGGCTTCAGCAAAGCCTTTCCTGCAGCACAGCCATTGATACGGCATGAGGCTTGTAAGAAAGTCAGCTTGCAGTCACTAAAGAAGGGAAAAAATACTAATTACATATGCAATTAGTTCTGCCGGTGAGACAGTGATAGAGCTTTCTACAGAATTGTCTGTGGAAATCTTTTTTTCTTTTTTTGGAAACAAAAAGCTTTGGGACAATACTTTGGGAAAAAAAGGTCTTGACATTTTTGAGAGGCAAAGAAGAAAAATACCGTACAGTGATTATTTTTCACAAACGTTTTATCTGCTGTGCCTGGGCTCCCTATTTCTGTCAGCAATTTCTATTCCCCTCCTGTTTTTACAGGTGAATTTCATATGCGAGTTTTGTCATTACCAGGGAGGCACAGGCATTGCCTTGTTTTACCCCAACCTGAATGTCCTTCTGTTAACAGGCGCTGGGCAGAGAGCGCTTAGGTTTGGACAACTGCCCTCTGTGTTGTCCGTTGAATAATGCGTGTTGCAAGCAATGCTGCTTGCAGCTGGGATGCCTCTCCCAGGCAAATGGGTGGCTCCTGCGCCTGGGTGAGAAGAAGGGGCTGTAATCCTGATGGCAGTTGCTCTGGGATGCTTCCCACTTGCACCTCCTCCTCCTCCTGTCCCAGACTGGTGCATCCATCCAGCACCAGCCATATCTGGTGCTTCAGAGAAAGCTCTGTAAAACTTGTCTGTGCACGCTCACGTTGCAACTTGCTGGCACAAGAAACGCTGTGAGTGCAGACAGGTAGCAGTTGCCTGGCTCTGGGGTTTAATCCTTTTCTGCACCTCGTATTGCGTAACGGGACTGTGTAGTTCCCAAAACGCAAAAAAAGGCATCAAGCTGGACTTGCCTGTATGAGACCTGAGGCCAATGCACAGCTTCACAGCAGCCGAGCAAACAAACAGCGCAACAACATAAACAATCGTACCCCATTGTGCACCTCTGTGCCCGATTCCCTCATACGTCTTTTGGCTCCAAATGGCTGTGAAAGTGCTGCTCGCAGCCTCTCTGGATGGCAGCGAGCAGGCACTTTGAACCCCAGGCTGCGAGGCCAGTTGTTGAATATGTGCATTATTTATTTCCAGGAGAGAAGTGCCATGCCATAGGGCAGCAGCTTTGGTCCACGGATGATGCCCCTATCAGATGAAATGACTTCTTGTTTCGACCAGCTGCTGACCTCTGCCATCTTGTGGAGTTGATTTTCAGAGGTCAATGAGGTTCTGTGGTGAAAGAAAAGTTTTCTTTTGGCTGGTTTGAATTCTCCATGAGTTGGTGTTTTATGCTGGCAAACTGGGATGGAGTTTTGCTTTGCTTTGTAAACCAGCACCAGGGTCTGCTGTGGTTGCCGGTGGTGTGGCGTTGGCTGGTGGGAGCGGGTCTGGGCTGGCTCCTGCCCTCCTGACAGCAAACACGCAGCTGTCGGCTTGAACAGCCACGAAAGCTCATTCTTCACTGAGGTGTCAGGTATGGCAAACTGCGCCTTGATTTATGAAGATTATCTCTGGAGAGGCTGTTATCTAACAGAAAATAAAGAACATTTATTTGTATTCATATTTAATAAGCGTGAGGCAAACTATAAACTGCATCAAATCCAGCATGGATTCCCTGTTGAATAGTCTTAAATCAATTGTGATTTATAAATATGTTACCTCCTTCTTTGTATACTATAGGGTGCTTCTTAAGATGGAGAGCAAAGGAAATTTATATGATATTCCACCAAATGGCTAAATAACATTTGCACTAAAGAACAGCAAATGGATGCTTTTAAAATTGCACATTTATTCAAATGCAGGCATAAAATAGGTCTGTTTGCCTCAATCCTTCCTCTTATTATGGATTGCTTGTTCAAGTGTCAGAAACATTCTTGTCAATTAGAAGTTGCATTTTTAGAGAGCAAAGGTGCTGTGGAGGGACTGGTTGGATTATGCCAAGGTGTTACCTGCACACCCTGCTCTGGAGTACCCAACGTGTGCTGAAGGAAGCAGAGATTTTCCCACAGATTTCTGTGGGTTTGCATCATCCTCTGCTCCAGCTCTCTCACCATTTGCCGTGCTACAACTCTTGCTGTCGTCGGCATCCTTGCGGGATTTGGGCACTGCAAACAGCAGATAGCCGGGCACGTGGGATATATGGACGTATGGGGGATCTCTGTACCAGGGTCACATACTGTACTTGCATTGCTGCGTCAAGGATGTGGTCTTTGTTGAAAGTAAATATCAACTTTCTGCTTGGATCTGTGTCTGCGAGGGGCAGTGGGAGAGGGATGCTGCTTATTCCTGACTGATTGGTTTGTCACTCCTATTTCTCAGCAGAAACATTCTCCCTTTGCAAGTGAAAAGAGGATGTCTCAAGGAAATCTATCTGCAGGGCTCTGACCTGCACTCCCAGTGGATTTGGGGCTATCAGCACACCCAGTTTCCAGCTGTGAGGAGTGCAAATCTGCTCTGCCAAGCTTTCCACAGCTCTGCCAATTTTTTTCTCGCAGTTCAGATGGTCGTTTTTTATGACTTGTTATAGCACTTCTCTTTTTTAAGGCAAATCAATGCCATCAGCCTTGCATTTAAATGAATGTGTGTGCTCGGGTAGATATAACCAATGCAATAGGAAAATAAGGTTAGAGATGATTTGGGGATTTTTGTGATCTTCAGGTGGGGAGGGTCAAGTCACCCCCCCTACAAGTCAGTAGAGTATCTGACCTGGTAAGTGCTTTAGGGCGCTACATACAAAAAAAGACATTTTGTAAATGGATTTTAACTCTCTGGAGCTGCTGGCAGGTAGCGTGGTGGGTTTTAAGAAGTGATGTGGTGCTTGAACAAGGTGTGTGGCTTTGAAGTGATGGTCTTGGAGGGACTAGACACTTGCTGTCATGAGGGAAGGGCCACGCCGGAGAGCAAAGAGCTGAAATGGCTGAAATCACTCAATACACTCATTGATACTTGTTCTTCCTGCAGATGATTGTATTTTAGGTGTAAGTGCTCTACTTTTCCTGCTGCTTTGTCACTCCTGTGATTATGGAAATAGTGCTTTCTACCCGAGAAGAGCACAGAAAGTTGGTGATTCCCAGGCCAGGGAATAGACCACGGTCTGTGAAAGCTGTGGCTGTTTTCAAATGAGAGATGATGAAATGCACCCGACGATGTAGCCTAATTTTACATAGTATATCACAAAAACGGTTTGATCTCCACACACTTGGCAACACGTGTTGGAAGCAGCGCTCTGTCTGAATTCAGCGGCAGAGCAGACTCGGGCCAAAAAATGCAAACCGGGAGGCTGGAGCATGATGCGAGACCTGCACCGCTGCTCTGCAGGGCTGCCTGATGGGAGGGACGCTGGCCTGCTCGTCATGTAGGTGACCAGGTCATCACATGGGGCCAGTAGCAGCCACAACCCCCACATGCAATCCCTGCCCCTTTGGTTTACAGAAAGCCACGGCTACCCAAAGGCACTTTTGCAGAACTCGGTCGCGGCCGAACTCCATCTGTGCTGGTTTTTCTTTACGTCCATGACTAGTTTCCCGTATGTGGAGACAAGCCCATGCGTATCCCATCTCTTGTCGAGGTTGTAATAGTGCATACGCAGGTGGAAACAAACTTGTCCATGTCTGCTAACTGCAGATCCGGCCCAAGGACACTTGACCATTTGTGTTAAGTTTTTTTTTTCTTCTCATGCCTCTTGGATGCACTAAACTTGTAGTGCCTCTTGCTCTCAGATAGACAAAATTCATGGCACTTTGCTGCTTTTCTTAGCAGCCTTTTTTCCAAGGGGACAGATTGGAGATGATGTGCTGTATCGGTAGGACCCAACTCTTTGTTACCATGCCATAGGGAAGCATCTCGTTAATAGCTGAATGGTTGCAATAGATTTAAACTGTCCTTCCTTCAGTCTGGGGGTCTCCAGATGACTGGGAACAGCGGCAGCAGTGTACAAGTGTGGGAGGAAGGGTTGGAGTTGCTTTGTCCACCAAGTGATGGCGATGCAGTTTTGTTTACGTGGTTGTGCACTTTGGTAATTGAGCGTAGCCTCTATGCGGTGATTGAGCACCACAAATTCATCTCCCGTTGCATCTTCTCCTTATAAGGAGAGCTTCTGCAGGCAGCGGACAGTGTTACTCCGCACCAACAATCTGCTTGCCTTCGTCCTTGTATTTTCATATTAATTGTCAGCAAGCCTTTCTGATGAAGGCTTTTGAAACAGAAGAGGTAAAACAAAAATTTACAAAATTGCAGAGGATGGATTCAGTGGTGCTGTGTGCAAGCTCTTCTGCTTGCTGTCAGGGTCTGTCCTGGGCCAGGAAGGAGAATGGGGCTTCGAAGAAGTTCGATTCATTCTCTGTCCAAGGCCAGTGGTGAGTTTCTGGGTGGGGCTGTGTGCCTGTACAGAAAGGATGAGCAGGGCTATTTGCACGCACTTTTGCTCACTGGCTGTGAGAAGCATTATGTCCATCCTCTACGCTGGAATTTTTCCCTTCTGTGGTTGAGAAAAAGATCTTCATTCCTCATTATTCCCAATTACTCCTCTCCCCAATGCCCACCATGAACAGACATGTAAATTTGAAGGGGTAAAGAATCAGCCTAGTTCTTATATAGCAAAGCTGAAAATATTGTGTCTGTATGAGACTGTATTTAGTGGGTGCATCCTGGGGAACTGATGCACTAAATTACAGATGAGCAAAGCATGACTGGCTCTCCCTGGTACTTGTGCAAGTGTAGAGACCAGGCACGGGTCCCTAATCCTCCCCGGCCATTGCCAATGCCACTTCTGAGGGGCTTGCCGTGAGCAACTGTGTTACTGAGGTCGATTACACTGTTTGACCTGGAGCACTCTGATCTATCCCCTGGCAAGGCAAAATCAGAGGGATTGGACTTACGATCAGTAAGGGAAATATTAGAGCTTATATTAAGCCATAGAGAGTTAAGGTACAATATACTTTATCGTATTTTAAGTCTGTAACATAAACAGTGATGGGTGGTTCTTATCTGAGTGCTTCCAAACCAGATTTTGATCACACCTAGCAGGTTGCTGTTCCAGCTGAGGGCGTAGGAAATCCAAGATAGAATGCTGAGATGAAATGACCTTCCCCTTTCTCTCCCTATAGGTGATTTACATTTAAGCCCAGATGCAAACCTAGATTTCACAGCTGGTTTTTAGCATAGACTAAACCAAAATCTTGCAGCCAAAGCTTGGCAGTATTCAAAGTGCAGTAAATTATATCATAGCTTATTCTCCTTTCTGGTGTAAATGAGGTGGAGTGAAGTTCTTGGAGAGAACCCAGCATAAAGTGAAGAAAGCTCCACAGAAATGCTGTGGTTCACTGGAATGTATATTTAGTTCTCCCGTTTCTGGAAATCTAGTTGAAAGTCAGGGAAGGCAGAGGGATTGTCCTAATGAAATTGGCAACAATAAGTGTAATTAAAACAAAACCATTTAGGTTTTAAACAAAACCATTTAGAATTTGACCACAGTTTGCAGAGGTTAGTTTTCTTCCTTTCTCACACTGCAGATGTATTTCTGCTAAAATGTTATGTGTTTAGCATTGACTTCCATTAAAAAGACACTAAGCCTAAGCTTTTTTTCCACAGCAATCAATCGCTAAGAAGAGCTGTATGTGAAATATGAGGACTAAAAGGGTTATTCCAAAGTTTGAGCAGTGCCAGGACTAGGCACACAACACCTTTTGATGTGGTAAAAATAACGGGATTGCTACAAGGCTGCTTCTTGTTTGCTTATTTACCCATTTGGTGCTGCTGAGCAAAGGGCTGTGCTGGGGCGAGGATTTTGCTGAAGACCTGGGGAACGAAGTCGTTCCCTGGCCAGGGCGAGGAGTGATTGCAACCATGAGACTGACGGCCATTGCATGAAAGAAATTACATTAATTAGCTCCCCATAGCTTGTATGGAAGCGCTGGTGCGTAATATGTCCTTAAACCAGAGATGTGATATCTCTAGTGTTATGAAAACTGTTTTCTTTGTTATGCTTCCCTTCTTGCAAAACGCAGGAGAAGTCATAAGAGCTGCCTGTACAAGGGCAGAAATGTGAGTATTTTCAGTGGAAAACCTTTGGCTTCAGTTTATTTCCTCCACTCCTCTTGAGGGTACACAATAAATCTTCCCTAGTTATTTTCACTTGAGGCAATGATGCACCAGAGTGATATGTTATAGCTTACCCTGGTGCAACAAATATCTTCAATTTACTTTTTTACAAGTCTACTAATTTTTACGGATTTCCAGAACTGTTTATGAACTGATGAACAGCTGTATGATGGAAAGGAAAATAAAAAAAAATCCCAAGCACAGTACCTTAAAAATATCTGCACTGAACAAGCAGATGGACCGATGCATTTGTATCTCAGAAGTGAGTGAGATCCTTCACAGCCGATCCTTCATTGGCTGCCATTGGTACAGGACAGCATTGCTGTCTACACAAGCTTTCAGCTCCAGGAGCAAAGATGTGCCCTAGACATTCCCAAAATGGCTTGATAGCAGCTGGGACAGCAGACATGGGGGCTGTATAACAAAGTTCACCTTCAGCATGAGGAGATGTATACATGGGGACTCGCCTCCCTCCTGACTTGCTGCCATGCAGTATGCCACCTTTTGGATTTTGACTGTATTTTTGAGGAATGGGGGGTTTTCTGGACTTTGATTGACATCTCTGGTCCCCTGAGTGACCAGACAACTTACCACAGCCCAGCACAGCTGCAGAGGACAGTGCAACTGTCTGGGTGAGTCGCTTGTGCTGTCAAGATGGCCCAAACTTAGGCCACACCCAAAGGTTTTGTAGGTGACCAGTGGTCCCTGGGTGGCACTCTGTGTCCTCTAGTCCAGATTTGAGATTTTTGCTCCAAGACCTTTGAGCAAAAAGGAGATGAAATACGACTTATTTTTGCTCAAAGGGGCCCAAAGGTCTTGCAGGAAAATCAATTTACGTGACAGACTTGGCAAGGAGAGCTTTCAGCTGGTGGCTGGCCTCTGTCCAAGCTCTCTCCCTTACAGGGACAGGCAGGATAATTTAGCAGATATTGTTACAGAAGAGTGGGATAACATATTCATGAATGTCCAAGTGACTGAAGAGCTTAATGCGTAAGCACTTGGGAGCAAAAATCTGTTTGGTACGTGCTTTTTCCTCCTGTTGAGCAAAGGAATGTATTTGACCCTGTTCTGTGACAGGCATTGGTTCTGTGACAGTCACTTTGAAAAGAGGCAATGGAAAGTGTCGAAACGGTCCACGAATGTTTGAACATTATGATTTCTCTCAAAAGTACATAAGATTTCTCCTCAGTCCATGGATATACCATGACTGATTTGTTTTATCAACAGCTGGTCAAATTTTCCATTTTTCATCAGCTTTTTTCTTACTGCTTTAACTTTTTAACCTTCTTATCACCTCTAACTGAGTGTGTTTTGGGTGATTTTAAATGAAAATTCAACACCACTCTTTTTCAAGAAAAAGCATTGCTGTTACTTCAGCAGCCTTGAAGACATACAGTTATTACTGCCATAACAGAGCGATGGAAAAATATGACTTTACTTGAACCCTTCTCTCTGTTTCTTTTACTATCATTTTAAGTCTTCTTAGGATTTAAGGATCTCTGAAAACCTTCTATGTGTGCAGCCACTGGTAGGAGCCATTGCTCTGGTGTAGTGGAAAAATGAGTTTTTTCAGTTCTTTTCAAATCGAGCTAGTAGCTGTGATAGGAAAACCAAGAGGTGGGAAAGGGGAGAGGTTGGCACACGCTCTTCTCACTCTCCAGCTCCAGCGCGTCAGCCCCTGCCTTCAGTTTTGCAATGTGAACACATTTTGTGGTAGCGTGAAAGTGTTGCATGAAGCAAAACCATTTGTTGGTATGAATGTGCCTGGTGGTATTTTCCATGAATCCTATGGTTTATATTGCATTTGTAGGACAGAGGCCGCTTTAAATTCATTAGCCTTTCATTAAGAGTATTCCATGGGGCTTTCATTCACTGTTGCCTTTAAGCTGTGAGGGACTAAAATAAATGAGAATCCTGGAATATCAAAAGAAGGTTAACACAAGGATTAAGCATTTCCTTGTTTAGCAGAGAAATGATAAAATCATTGTGAGAGCACGGGAAGAAAATTACAGAATGCAAATTGTAAGTCCTAAATGTTTAGCCTCCTTTCTAACCTGTATTTAGAGGAACCATGTGGTTATCCTGCTTTGAAGCCTCAAACACCTGAAAATTACTGCTGCAAGGGTGTCCACTGCTGTCCTGCTCAGCTAACGCTAGGGCTGCACACAGTGAGGGTAGGGAAAAAGAGTTATTCACAGGAGAGGTATTAAAGATCAGAGTCTGGCATTGCAAATTTAAGGTCTGCTGTTTGGTTTTTCAGAACACTTTCGACAAATAATGTCAGGATTGATTTAGCAGAGCTGATCCTGCCTTGGGGAAGGGAAGGGAGTAACTGACCTTGTAGGATCTCTTCCTGCTCTCCTCTCTACAATACTGTTATCATTCTGGTCCTCTGGGACCCAGAACTGCACAGCAGTTTGCATCTTAAAGTCAGCCTGAGAGAAGGTTACTAAAGGCAAAACAGGTTTATCCAAGAGTATTAGAGACGCATTTGCAGAAGTTATTGCTGTATTATAATTTGACATCATTAACTTGAGCTTTTAACCATAAGAAATGTACCTGAAAAACTTCATGGCCTCTTTCTCTTCCCTGGTCAACAATGGCTTCAGGACATGTAAGAAAAATAACTCAATAAAGGCCTTTACTCCCCATCTCTGTAACAGGTGCAATAGGGTAACAGATTAACAACGTGACACGTACTTTACAGCCTCCCTTCACTTCCCACTGGCTGCCACGTGTTCCCCTGTCCCTGTATTGCACAGAGACGACAGCCCTTAGCTGCCACCTCTCCGATTCTACCCGAGCTATGCCAATTAAATAGACTTTTCCGTATTTATTGTGGAAGAGTTACTTATACCTAGTGACATTTCTGCTGACTGCTGTTAAAATCCCCTCTGCTTTAAAGTCAGCAGCTGCATTTTAGAGTGTTAAACAAAACTGTTACTGAAGAAAATGTCTCCTGAAGTGTTGAATATAAAATTGTTTAATGGTAAATAATGTAGTCTGCAAAGCTGTACTGGGAAAATGGACTAAAAGGAGAAATCAGATTTAATGTACTCTGTTTTTTTGCTCTTTGCAGTTAGAGGAATTGATAATGCAGAGTTAGCGAGAAGGGTAAGAAAACTCAGGGGAGACACAAACACCAGCACATATACCTCGGGAGCAAAAAAGCCGAAGGGTTTCAGAAAAATGTTCTTTCTTTTACTTTCTAGTTCTGCTTATTGTTTGTTGTTTTTTTCCAAGAAACAATACATTTCTGTCTTTTATCTCCTCCTCTTTCTTCTTTTTCGTCTTCTTTCTTAAATTTCTCATTAGTTTCTGCTATGGAATTGTGCAAGATCAAATGTTGTCAGCCTGCACTGATGAATATCTATCTGCAAACGTTATATAATTCATCCCAGCCCGAAATCAGGTTAGTGCTGAAATAGTGCTTTACACCTTTGAACTGCCAATCCTGCAGCAAAAAGCAGCCGCTGGCATCATGTGCCATGCCAGGGTTTGTTTTGCCAGCACAGTCAGGAAGACATAGCACTAAGTTTTGGGATGTAGAAATGAGTCAAAGCTCATGCCTAAATGTGTTGTTGCAGCCACGCTTATCCTATATCATGTTGAAAGTCCTATACCAATTTATTAACTCTGAATCCGTTGCACTCGGCATCTCCTTTTTCATGATGACAAAGGTGGAAAACATTGTGTGGGGTTTTTTTTGCGTCTGAAACTCATTAGAATAAAGCAGTGACTAAGCTTTGTAAGAAGAGCATGTTGTTGCTGGGGCAGGCTCGTGCTGGCAGGTATCCTGTTCAGGCTCGCGCTGCCCCTGCTTCAGTGGTGCAGATGAGCTCTCAGCTAAAGGGACTGCCTCTGTAACGGTCTTATAAATGAGGAGCATGAAGCTCCTCCTGAGCCCCATTCACTCAAGATATTGCTCTGCTCTCAAGCTGCTCTCCTTTAATGAACTCACTGTGACTCTAGTAGATTTACCCATGGGTCAGAAAGAGCTAAATTATACCCCTTTCTGACAGCCTGGTGCTAAACTGGGCAATTTCATTTCAGAGTTTCAAAGATCAGACCCAATAATTAGTCTTAATTTTTCTAGCTCTCCATTGACTCTGTCATTTTTCCTGGCAAGCATTGGGACACAGCAGGGAGACTTCTCCGTCGCAGATGTGTAATCCCATTAAATACGACGGGCCAGACTGTCAGCTGCAGCCATCGGGTGCATTCGGTTCAGGGGACAGGTTGCATTTGCAGGAGTGTAGGGTGCGGTTTTGGCTGACTCTCTCTCGATGCTCATCCTATGTGTTACATGCAGGAGCAGCTATGGTAGTCAGTGCATTCAAAACAGTCCAGTGAATCGGGGACCTGCCAACATTCAGCTTTTTAAATAATTCATGGGTCTACTGATAATTGCTATTTCAGTATTTCTGTCTCATTTATTCTACAAGAAAGGCTGACAGGGCTGCAGCTTGATTTTTCTCGGTTAGACAAAAAAGCGTTTGCTGGTTACATAGCATCCCTAGGGAACCCCTCAAAACCAGACAGAGATGCTCATTATTTTCCACTGGCCATGACCACTGGTCTGTGTTAAGACAATTTATTGTTTTCATGTTTACTGTCAGAGAAGAATGACTTTGTTTTGTCTTATTTTAAACCTTCTTGAAGCCTGTGCATAAATATTTACCTGTTGCTTGGTGGTACCTAAATAAGAATTGAGCCTTTTGCATGCTATGGGAATAAGATGGGAATACTGCACTGCGGATGCAAGCAAACAAAAATAGGATTATTGATCTCTTGAAAAATGTATGTGTGGATTTACTGGACCTCCTACTGTGAAATGAGGAAATCTCAGCAAATGTACACATCCGAATCTGTCCCCATTGCTACTTACCTTGGATAATTTGGTTCCTAATATGTTAGGGTACCAGCAGCAAGATGTGTTAGAAAACAACAATACAAGTAAAGAGCTGCTATGAAGTAAAAACTGTTGAAGAAGATGTAATCTGCAGAGCAAAATGTGTAAGAGTAAACGGTATATGGTAAATCTCCCAAAGAGGGAGCCTAGTTGCAACTGAGGAATTAGAAGGAAAATAAGAAGTGTGTTTTACACAGTGAAATCATATGCTACAACTCTTTTTGCAGGCCAAGCACTAATTTAATCATAGGAGATAAAATTTCTCCTATTTCACTGCAGGACATGGAAAGATTACTGGCTCGTTTGTTTCAGAGTTTAAGTGCAGGGGCATAGATCATACTTTGTTTTCCAGACACTTCCTACAAGCAGGGTGTTTGAACTTGCTGCGTGGTAGAGGCCTGAAGGTGGTTCAGGGAAGCAGCCATCTCCAGCCTGAAACAAGAGGAGGCCTTGGCGGGGCTGGTTTAGTGAAGGTCTAGATTTCCAAATATTTCAGTTTTGTTTGCCCTGTTACATACCAAGTGCAGAGCACAGGGACCTGCTTTTCTCTTTCTTATTTCTGTGTGTTTGGTGCCCTTGCCTCTCACAGGAGTCACTAGAGAATTATTAGGTAACAAATACATATATATACACACACACATATGCAGGTAGATATATTCTCATTAAATGAAGAAGGCCTAAGAAATCACACATTATTGACTTAACTGGCTTCTGAACATGCAGCTGTATTGCTTTCAGATCTGGGGGAAACCCAGCTTTGGATGTGTGCTTTGCCTGGAGGTCTTCTCCGACATGGAGGAGCCTTTCAATTAGAACTGCCTTTACTGTGGGGTTACAACTTGGTGCTTCTGGGCTGGTCAAAGCACATTTATTGGAATAAAAAACACGGCGCAAGGGCTGTTTTAAGAGATATCGATCAGCTCCTTAGTGCAAAAAGTGGGAGGAAGCTGATGGACACCACTGGGACACTCAGAAGTCAAAAACCAATGACATGTATTTAAGACTCAGGAGTGCTAAAGGGGGAAACAGGAGAAAAGAAGGAGAAAGAGCGAACGTGGCTGATTCCTCAATGCTAATCTTCCTCAGACAGTGTAAATGAGTTAAAGGGAAAGTCACCTACTTGAAAAGGAAGTTTTAAGTACAAAGATTACCAAAGGCTGTTCAGGAGGCAGATGAAAGAAAGTGAGAACTGGCAGAGCAAGGCCCCAGTCCACGCTCCAGTCAAGGGGATGCTAATGTGGCTTTCAGCTATTCAAAGCCAAAAAAGCAATAGATGAGGAGGCTGTATTCCCTGGGGGGGGGATCTTCATGAAGAAGGGAAAACTTCTCTATACTACACATTAAACCAACCACTCTGTGCAATTTATTCAAGCAAAAGGCATAAAGGAAGGAAACTGGAAATTAGAATATGCAGTCATAAAGAGCAAAGAACAGGTCAAATCTATTTTTAGTTTCCATAAAATTATGGTTCTATTTAGTGGAAGAAAAAGTGGTAAATTCCTCCTCACCATCAGGCAGAGCTGAAGGAAAGCTCGAACCTTTATCTCTTCTCATTTTCTGACTAAAATCTACCTTCTCCTCCTCTGTTTTTCCCCGTCTCTGTTTGTCCAGTCCAGGTCCAAGAAGTGAGTACCTGCTGGCTTTTTGTTACAGTGCTAACAGTGTTTTCTCTGCTGTTTACAAGAAAAGGTGGAAATGGCCCTTCTTGCAGACAGCTTACAGTCTGTGGGACAGGCAGCACAGGACACGCACCCACCTAGAATAACTAGAGAGCTCATTTCTTCTCTTCGTCCTTGTTATTGAGTGCTTGGGTTGGTTTATTGCAGGTGTCAGGAAATATGGCCATTTTTAAGGTGAGGTAAGGTACAGACTGACACAAAACCTGTGATGATGAGGTCATATAGCAGGAAATGGGATTGTGAGAGAAATGGGAATGTGACTCTGAAATATCCATAGGGTGTTTAGTGGAGGGGATGGAAGGAGGAGTCTGCAAGACAGCGCTGCTGCTGCGCTGGCCACGCACCCCTTAGGGACCAGAAGAGGCTTCTCGGGGATGGAAGGAGCTGAGGTGGCTTCAGGACTCCTTACCTCTTGGTTGCGTGGAATCATCTCTCTTAGCGCTACACTGCTGTATTTGGCTTTTCAAGACAATAACTGCCATTTTTGTGAAGTTTGATACAAGAACATCTCTTCATATGACTCAAATGCCTGTCTCCCAAAGATTGTGTCAAAATCTAATTAAGAATAATTACCCTGTCAAATGTCTGCATCATTCATTCCTGTAACGTGGTTTGCAAGGCTCAAAGATTTCTGCTGGAAGACATGTAAAATGATCTAGGTTTTTGATATTTGCCTTCAAAATCTTTACTGTGATGTTTTGAATACAGAACCTCTGTATTCAAAATCTATAACCGTAATTGACTCTGAACAGTTGTACTGTTAGTACAACTACTGGCATTACAGAAACATTTACATGCCTTACCTATGGGGACTACTGTGTTAGGCACCACAAATCAAATCTGGTGAGGAGATACTTGCAGGAGCGGCGTGCATCCAGCACTGGTTGCAGCCTGTGGCGTTGGCAGCTCGGACGGGGCAAACCCCCTCCAGGTTTGGGCAAGGCAAGCGGGGAATGCAAAGCCCGTGGCAACACGGGGTCCCTCCTTTGCTACTTCTTATTCCCATTTTTGCTTGAATTCCTGCTGAGCCCCTGAGTCTTTTTGCTTGAACACATCTGGGTCAGCTTCTGCCCTCAATTAGATGTTGGTTCAATTCTTGCTTTAAGCAGGTTTTCATGAGAACAGCTGAGGGCAGAAAGTGGCCCTGGAAAGCTGCTGGAAGTAAGAACATTTACAAATCTTGTGTATTGTATAAGCAGAGGGAGCAGAAAGGACAGTAATCACAAGAAAACTCCTCCCTGTCTTGTTGAAACAAACATCGTTTCTTCTAGGACACAACCATTACTTTTTATATAGCAAATTGGGCTGTTTTGTTGTTTTAATGGATTTATAAATTGGATTTGTTATTAGCAGTGACTCCTCTATTGTGATGTTAAATGGCAGGAAATTGGCCTGCTGTGTTGCAGCCACCTCTTATTAAGAGTACCTTTCCCCCCCTCTTCCAAGAGGCTGGGTTTTGAAAACCCATGAACAAGGACATCATAGAGAATCTGATTCAGTTCAGTTTAAAAGCTAAATTAGAGCAATTGATCATTTCATTCTGGTGATCAGAGACTCCCAGCGGAAAATTCTGAAACATCTGTAATAGCCAGACTTGCAGAATAACAATAAGTGAATCAGAGCTGTCTGGAAACTTATTTTTCAGCTCACTAGCAGTTATGAATGTCATAATAATAATTTCAAAAATTTTCAAAAATAGCTTCAAGTCAAACTAAAATTGAAGGTCTTGGCTTGATTGCAAGAATGTTTTTTTTTTTTTTAAAAAAGAAAATGCACATTTCTAAGAGAAAAGCCACATGAAATTGAAAGACAAATCCAAGTCTTTATTTAAGATCATTGGTAGAGGTGTTTAGACTACTCCAAAGAGTTTTTTTGCTTTTATTTTCAACATGGGACTTGGCATTATAGGCACTCTTTTGTGACATGATTTGAAGTACCTTTATTGTTCACAAACCAGGCAACTTGCCAAAATATATTGTTTCCTGAAGATAATGTTTCCCAAAGTCCAGCAGAGATCCCTGATTCACTTTATTGTTATTAGTCGTTATTTCTTGAAAGGAAACAGTTGCATTTGTGAACGGATAGATGCTCTGCATAGGTTGAATCTTGAAGACTTTGTTTAGACATAGTTTCCATGGAGTTGCCCTACTGCAAAAGAGACGTGCGTTTACTGAGCCCCGAGATCTGCTTAACGGCGTTATCAGAGCAACGGGCTCCTCTGTGAGAGGCGCGCGTTATGGCAAGGACAGCAGTAAGGTCAGTCTAGAAAACGCTGTGAGCCGAAAGCTCCTTAGGCAAGGAACATATTGCAGAAAAGTCAGGGGCAATCTTCGATGAAAATATCAGCAGAACAGCTGAAAAACCAAAAATTAGTTAGGAAATCTTCCATAATGGATTCATCTGGAATTGCGACTAATGCATCATTCTGGTACTCAGTCAAAGAAGACCCAACTTCGTATTTATTATGTTTTCCTTTGCACATGTGGTTTTCATAGGTGCTGGAATGAAGACATGAAGACAAGCCTATAAATCCCTCTATATTTAAAGTTAATCACACGGAAATCTCAGTATAGCTGGTTTGCCAAGAAAAAAAAAAATTCCCATTCTGCTTATCTTTACTTTTTGTCCTTTTTTGTATTACTTTTGCTTTCTTGGGCGGTTTTTGTTTTAAACCAGTTCCAAATAAAGGACTATTCATCGTACCCAAACTGCACATGGTTTCAGCTGACACTGACATTAAGTGTCTCAGACTCCATAGCACTAAGACATGAAGAAAACCAGAAATAAAACTTACCTCTTAGCTGAGCAAGCTTGTGGATACTATATTAGGTATGCACAAATGCTACCAGTATGACACTTATTTTAGTGTTAATAATGAGCTTGAACATTTTGTAGCTGCTTGTGTGTTTTCCTTGAATCCTGCTCCAGAGGCTTTGAATCTAAGATGGCATTTTTCACAAGAAAAAAAATAACAAGGCTTCATGTTGAAAACAAATTGATAACATGACCTGAGTGCTTTCTAATGAGACTGAAACTGGAGGACAAAGAAGTCACAGTGTGCATTTATCTTAGTCACCTTTTCTCTAAAAAAACCTCTTTTTGCCTCTTCCCTGCTCCTCCATAGGTTTGTTTGTAACTTTTAAACTCATTGGCCAATTCCAGCCACAGTTTACGAGGACAAAGAGCGGAAGTCTCACAAATGATTATGTGGATAGAAATTTCATGAAACTAAGCAGATGGAAGTAACCCACTAGAAAAGTCCAACCCCAATACAAGTCTCCAGTAAGGATGTTTTACTAGCCACCAAAAATCCTCTTTTGGCAAGCTTGATCAGTGTAGCTGGGGATATCTCTGCCAATCTACCACAAGATACAGATCAATATGAAACAATACTCTATTGGGTCTTGAAACCGCGTGGTCCTGAAAAGAGTGTGTGTTGCTGTTTTGTGAGTCTTGTGTCTTTTTCCTTTTTTTTGGTCTCTCTTTTTTTAAAGTAGGTAATCTCATGATATTTCTGGGAGTTGTGAATGTTTAGGTTTGGAATGTTTTCTGATTAAAATCACAAAAACAATTTCAATCTACCAACATTTCCATCCAACAAGCTTTACAGCAAATACGCCTGCAATTAGACTTAATTTACCAAATGAAATCACCCCTGTGTAGCAAGGAGGGCTTTCACAGCCATGGGCCGTCCATCTCAAACACAAAATGCAGCCCTACAGTCATTATAACGTGAGGCAGGTTTTGAGAGAAAATATTTACTAAGGAGAAGGGAAATTATAGGACTTCTCTGAGTTAAAAGAAATGTATGTAAATAAAGATAGCCTCTGCTTCCATAACCCAATTATAATATTGATGTGCGTGATCTGAAAATTATATGCTGTGAAAATAACATACTGTTACAGATAGGCATCTGACTGGCTCTCCTTGATTTCAGACACATGTAGGATAATTACATGCTCCAACATAGATCTTAATTTGAATTGTTCCTGAAGAAAAGCCTTTATTTCTATAATGCTGTTTTAATCTGAGGGCACTAAATAAACAATACCTGTGAGGGTTAGACAGCAGCAACTCCACTGGGTGAAAATGGACCTGCAGAAGAAGAACGGAGGCCTGTTCTTGTGCCTCAAGGCACGGTCCAAGAGGCAGTGCCTGGCCCGTTGCCTCACGCGGTGGGGAGCAACAGTCTTTGCACTGGTAGAAGCCCCACGGTATGAATAGGATTTGGGGAAGAATGGTCTGTATCATATTGTCCGACACCAACTTGCAAGGTGAAAACACTGCAATAGAAGGCAAACAAACTAACCTGATAAATGGTCACGTAAATAACGGGGTTTCTGGTTTCCAGTGCATTTATGAGCTGCCTGCAGCCCCATGGAGGGGCCAGCTCCCTGTTGCCACATGTCTGGCAACTGATACCTTGAAGATTGCCACTGTTTGGACAGATTTTGTTGAATCTGAGCGCTGAGCTCAAAATTTGGTGAGAAAAATAAATGGGTCAGTTTTTATGCAATGTATTTACTTTAACATTATTTCTTTAGGATAAGGGGCTAAAAATGAAGCGATGGTAATACACTGTCATTATCCCTTGTGTGCACATACACAGACACACAGGCAATGGAGAAAGAGAGGATTAAACCAAAATAGTCACCTAAAATTATGGGGATATTCTGATTTTTATCAAAGCCCGGAGCTTGTATGGGAATTCAGTCTGTCAGGCTGTATTTCACTCTTAGTGGTTTCAACTTGCCAGCTTGCTAAGGCTGAAGAGTTTTTTTTTAAATAAAGAATAAGAAAATTAGTTTGTGCTGTTACTGTCAGACATCACAGTAAAGCTGAGAAAGTATCTTCTGTAGGCTTATTCAATTTTTGTGGTCATTTTGCAGGCAGCTTTATATAAGCATATGAGCTACTATTTTATTTGCAAGGCTGGGTAGGACTGTATATTTTCTGACTATGGCAAAGAAAACCTTGAGAAATTAAATGCGTTTTCTGAACATTGTTGATATTGCCAAATTATACCTTTTGGCAAACAAGCTGAAAGTTCAGTGTGTCCCCTGAGTTTTTCTAAAGCTCTTTTAAAGCACCACCTTTCTGTTCCCCAGTGGAGACTGGCTGTGAAGTTAATGTATGACAAATTTGGGAATGACTCATCAGCTGTTTGTTATTGTGCATATATTGTATATTCATTACCCTCGCCGTACAAGCAGTTTCCAGATCTAGCATGCAGTTGTGAGTCAAGCTGGTATTTTGAAATGAGGGAGTTTTGCAGGGAAAATGAGCGTGCCGGTGGTACCGTGTACTGACAAAAGGCTGATTCTTCCAGCCGCTCGGGAGAGAAGCTGCTGCATAATAAGTTGCCACTGTTTGAACTCGGGAGAAAAAAGCATCCCAAGAACCTAATAAGAATATTCAATTCACCGCTTTTATAGACAGGCCTGACTCAGTATGAATGTTCAAGCCTTAAAAGCGCAGGTTGAACTCAGTTATTTGAAAGATTCAATTGTAATTCAAATCAAAAGAATAATTTGAATAAATAACTCCAAAGTTGCCGCCCAATCAAGCACTAAGGTGGGACTTGTGGCTGCCTGAATCCCTCTACGTGGGATGTGTCTTTCCATCTCTTCTGAGCATTTTGCTCCTTCCTATGTGGAAAACCACTGGATAGTTAACATAACTGTGGCAGAGAGTATCGGTTTGGTTGGTTTGCTCTACTTTAAAGCAGAGGTCAGGTGGGACCTTATGGCAGGAGGGGGAGACCTCCTTCCCTTGGAGAGTTATGGGACTTGCTCAAGAGTGAGCAAGAAAATGGGAGATTGCTGCGAGGTGCAGGTAGCAGCTAGGCCAATTTCATAAGGGATGGGTGAAAATTCCCATTGACGGGTGGGAATCATGTATATTTTTGTTGCCGTTCAGAATATTATGGAGGTGGCTGGAAAGGACAAGCTACCTGCACAGTTGCAGTGGGTGGAGAGTGGTGCTGTCCAGAGGGTACGGGGAAATAATACAAAGCTCGTGCACCAGGGTGCGGGATGAGACCTGTGTTTTCTGATGTGTCACCTTATCTTGGAATTCAAGTGATAATTTCCTACTTTCTGTTTCCCCCCAAAATGCACTGTGATCAAGGTTGGACTCAAATGCTGAAGTCCTTTTTGAACTCAATCTTCTTTGAACTGTGTGACCTCTAATGAAAGCTGGGGAAGTTTAGAGAGGAAAACAGCTTATCTTTTCCTTCTCCTTGCTGGATGGACGCCCTTATTTTGTTTTGGATCATTCAGCTTTATTTTTGCTAGGGAAATGTTATTTATTCAACTTTCAAATGTTTGGTCAGCTTATTAATTTTTCATATGCAGGAGCTTTGAATATTTCTCTTTGAAATGCCATAAGTAACCTCCTCCTTTTCTTTGAGCAATGTACTTGGCTTTCCAGTTATGACCTTCTCCCAAAAGTTGCCTAGAAAAATTGCCAAGGGCAGGTTCTCCAGCTTGTGGATGTCAGGTGGGACTGCTACAATTTATGAAGAAGTTCCCATTACAGATACTGAAAGTAATGGACACACAATAGTTCGTGTGTGAAAGATGTGCCTGGGAGAGCACCCAAGACCTCAGTGGTCAGAGGGGAAAACCAAGTGGCCGCCTCCTCTGCTGTAATGTCTTCCCTGTTGTCCAGCCTTGCTGTCCTTGCAAATCCGCCCTCATCAGTGCCGCTCTAAATTGAAAATAATCCACTTGAGCCCGTGGAGCTGCAGAGATTGTAACATAAGGAAAGCAGATCTCCTTCTCCTTTGGTGAGGATGAACTGTCTCTACTGTCGCTTTAGTACAGTTATCGTTTTGGTTCCTACTGTTACTATTGCTTTGTCCTCTGGTGTTACTTTAACAGGCACAGGCATTTTGTTCTTTAGGGCAAATTCTCTGTGATGCTGAAATGAACTAAATGTGGAGGTTTTTTGCTTTGTTTCTTATATATAGTTTTTTTCTTGCTTTGCTTCAGGCTTGCTTCCGGTTTTTCTTCCTGTATGAAGAATGTAGAAACAGCAGCAGCATGGACTTGCTGTCCTTCCTTTCCACCAGACCACATACTGCCCCTTCCTTACAAACTTTTTTGGCTGAATTTACACTTTCCAACTTCTCTAGCCTTCATTTAATATTAATCCTGAGTTATTTTTTTCTTTAGTTGTTCTCTAACAGAGTAATTTTATTTCACCCAACATCCTCCATTCCTGACAGATGCACTTGACCCCTCAACCAAACTAGCAGTAGTTTGGTACCGACTCCAAAGGAGGTGAAGGCCTGAGCCGTAGCCGGGCCAAGAACTCCTCTAGTTTCAATCTGTTCTCTGAAGACCCACAAAGGAGCAGAGTGACACAGTGAGCATCGATGCATATGAGCTTGCAACACCGATCATGCAATTAACACATGAATAGCGGGTGGCTTTTCCAAGACACTTTTTTCCAAGGAACAAGGAGAGTTGTGGGAACAAGGAGTCTCATGCATACCTTTCCCGTCGCATGTAATTTGACTATGAGCCAACCACTTTATTCCATAAATATGAGGGGCTGAGTGAGCCTTCTTTGAGCTGTCCCTGCACGGCAGCGTGGCTGCATGGTGGTGATCTTCCCTCAGCTGGGACACCTCTCAAGGTTGCTTCTCGAGGCAGAGAGACCTTTCACCAACGGCAGGTCTTTGGTAAGTGACCGATATCGTGCGTAACCTTGTAGGATGGTAACTTTGATTTGTGTCTTGGTCACTTTGATTTTGATTTTGTCTTGGTCACTTTGGTTTTGTCTTGGTCACTTTGATTTGTGCCTTGGTAACTTTGATTTGTGCCTTGATAGTTTTGAATGACTGTTCAAATGATTGTGCCGTACGGTAATAGAGTGAACCTTGCCATCGAACTTTGTTAAGTCGCACTTTTGCTAATACCTTTGATAGTGGTTCTTTAAGCGGTCTAAATCACCCATTCGTGACACCATTACACTGCTATTTTCTAGGTTTCATATCCTCCTTTTTGAGTTCAAATCTGCTGGCTGCAGGCTCCAGCTGCCTCATATAGTGAATAAATAAAGGTTCTCTCTTGTTATACGGTACAAATCGCCATTTCCTCCACTCCCTATAACCTGTTCCTCCAGGCAATTCATTTCACACATCTTTACATTTGGAAGTTGGGGACTGCATTATAGATCAGCGCTTATTTATTAACTTGTGTCCTGCTATTATTTTGATGGACGTGTTTTGGTGTATTGCACACCCACCCCAGGTATTTTCTCTTAGCGGTTTATTACCCCTGTGAGCTTTCTCTTTGGTGTTTTGCAGCACTCCTCTCCAGGTGGTGGCTGAGCTGCAAGTGTGGGGGAAACCATGCCTCATGGAAAGCAATAGGATTTTGGTGGTTGATGTTAAGGCAGCAGAGTACCGAGGGCATCTTTGTACATGAACAAGATAACTAATAAGCTTTTTAAAAGTGCCTGTGTGATTTAATATACCAGCTCATGTCTGTGTTCAAAAGTATTTGGAAGCCTCAAGTCTCCCGACTTTCAACTGTTTCTGTCATTTATGTGCTTTTGTTGCTTGTACTTGGTCATTCTTAAAAATTAGACGAGACCGGAGGCTCATGATCCACATTTGAAGGAGCCTGAAAATGCTCCCTGATTTTACCATTAACACTTTTTCACATCATCAGCATAGAAACTAAGGAAGCGGAGACAAAGCTGCAGCTCCAAGCACCTAAACAGACAGAGCAGAGGGAATCCAAGCTGGCCAGCTTTTTTTGGTGTGACACATTGCAATAGTGGTTGCCAGCCCTAAAAATAAATCCCTTTGTATTTTGTGGGTTGGGTTTGGTTTGGTTTGGTTGGTTTGTGTTTGGTTTTTGGGTTGTTTTTTTTTTAGACGCTGGATCCTGAGCTCTCCTGCATCAATGGAGCTCTGCAGAGCAGGGTGTGCTTTTCTTGCATGTGGTGAAGGAGAAGGGAGTGTGCAAACATCCTCCTCTGAGGCTCCAACACACTGCAAAAACATGTTTTTATCACTGTGTCAGAATTTATAGTTAATATCTGCAAATTCTGGCAATGTACCAGTGAATTCAATACCATCCCACCACAACAGAAATTTTGTATGCAGACGCAGGCTTTACTAGGATATAATTGGTACCTATTGCTCTACTTTCAAAACACTGCATTCAGATACATTCTCATGGAAAAATAAACTGATGAATCTTCAATACCAGGAGAGTCTGAGATCAGCAACAGACTTTTAATGAGTATCAGGCTGCATTTCTTCTCTTCCAGTGCTGCTAAAGCATGGTCTTGCCCAGGGAAGCACTCAGGAGCCAATACGTCCATTTACAAGAATGAGTTTGTGGTACCAGGGGAGCAAAGTATGGAAGAAAGAAAAAATTAGTGCTTAAAAACTCTGCTGTGTATTCAGAAAACGGACTGAAGGAGCTGGGCAAAGATACAGGATAGGAAAATCAGGCGTTCAAAACTGAGCACTGTGTGTGTGCTGGAGCTGGTGAGCTGGAGCCTCCTTCTTAGAGGGGCCGGTAGTTTCAAAGCTTTGTGAAGGGATCACGAGGGCAGAGGTGGAAATATTAACTGATAAGTGGTTCCAGAAGGGTGACATTGTTCTTACATGACATATCAGAGAATGGCACTTAACTGTGCTTTAACAAATACGTGGACAAAAATATTAAGTCTCTACTAATTAAAAATGTAAAGCCTGTGTTTATCACCTTGCAGCCAAAGATCTCAGGTGCTACGGCAATATAGAGGAATTCAGTCCAGCAACAGCATATGTGAGATATAGTACTTGTGGCCCAGTTTTAGTACTTTACAACACTTCTCTAGTGAGATGTTTAGCTCATAGAAAAATGGCCTCAAAAATCTGGAAAGATATGATTGACATAAAATCGATTCTATGATTTTAAGGCCCTATGTTTAGTTTTTCTAATTGTTTTAAATAGCTCTTACATTATATTTAATCTTGCTATATCTCACTGTTTTGTGGGGCTTTGTGGTGGTGTTCAATTTGTACGTATGTTTGGAACTGAAGGAAGCATTGAAAAAGTTTCCTAGCACAGAAATTTTGAGGTTCTCTCTCTCTTTCTCCTGACTGGCATACACACTTCAGCATCTCCTTTTGGCCTTCCAGGTACCAAGACATTCTTGCAATTCATTTTGCACATTTGTTTACAGCCTAAAAAAACTTCCATGCATTCTTCTTTTTACAACACAAACCATACAGGTGGCTGGTAGCTTGTTTAGACACTTGGGATCGACGAAGTCGGTCAGCTCACAAAAGGTGCTGCGTTAACCATAGCTACAGACAGAGCTGTTCTCACAAAGTGTCCATGTAAAGCTGGTCTGTCTAGACAGCAAACATGCCTTGAATCTCAGTAAATTATGTCATCGTTCAAAGAAAAAAAATCCCGAATCATATTGATGCTCTTTTATTAATTCAAATGTCATTCCTATTTTAATTCACATATTCCCAGCTAACGTTTAATTAAAACAGGTGTTGTGGGATAGCTGTTTTTAATTTTCTTCTAGCTGTGCTTCAATTTCTGTTGTTGCTTCACTGCTGATTTTACTTCCACAATTGATTGGAAAGGTTTATTCTTCCTTTAATGTTAATCTTTAAATACTTGCTCGCAATAGGGGCTCTCAGATGCTTATTATGTTGTACTACGTGATGAGAAACAGTCTGCAGTGCCGAATCTGGTGGATGATCTCCTCCCACTATATATATCTCCACATAGAGACATATGCTTTCAATATTTTTGCTACTTGTCTTACATTATAATTTTTATAATTATTTCTTTCATTACAAAACTACCAGATATCACAGGAGCCGCACAAATTAGCCATCAAGAAAAGATTGTTTCCTTGATAGCTGTGTCAAATGGTCATGTGTCTTTGGCAGGGTAAGTTACTGAACAATGCCGCCACTCAGAAGGCTTTTTTTCCTGTGAATATAGATTAGGAATGAATTTAAGCACATGGAAGCTGTATTATTAACCTGCCATGTCATCATAGTTCAGTGATTTCCTATTTCCTGTGAGCAAATTTAATGTGCATCATGCTGACTAAAATACAAATTGGAAAGTGTAACACAAGCAACACGAGAGAAGTCACGTAGAACTAGTTAAAAAACAAAGGGAAATAAGAATGGGTGCTATCATTTAGACTACTGTAACTTCGTTCATTTGTGATAATATGGCGTATTTTTTCATTTTATCTTCATCAGAATGACGTCTACCATAGTTTATTATGAATACCCACAACAAAGTTGGATAAAGAAGCAACTGAAATTCATTAAGATATTTTTTTCTATCAAACCACTCGGTTTAATAACACATGCATCTAAACCACCCTCAGTTCAGGGTCAAAATCGCCCCAGTCCTTAAAAAGCACAATCAAGGGCACATACCCTTTCCCCCAGGGAGGACAAAGTGGCTTAAACGGCGCTGAGCACCACTTAGTGACGCTCCAGCTCAAGGCCAGAGGTTTGCAGTGAGAGGAAGACCTATTAGGCCATGAAATTGCACTACGTGGCAGTAAAACTGCAATCCCCCCCCACTGTTACAGATAACACATTTTCGAAACTTAGTTATAATAGCTTTATTTTTAACAGAACTTGGGGTAGGAAAAGCAAGTAATTTCTTAAGAATTGTTGCCTTGGCATTTTTTTTAGCCTTTTACCTTCATGGTGGTTTCTCAAATGGCAAATTTAAAGACAAAAATGTCATTTTATATTAAAACCTTGATCAGCCAAGAGTCTAAACTCTTCCCTGGGGTGACTTTCATAGAGTTATGCCAGGAACAAATTTGATTAGTCTCAAGAAAGGGTAAAAACCCCAAAGATCCGAGGTCTGTTACCTCACAGTTATACTCATTTGCAACTCCTTCAAGGTTTGCCCTTCCTTAACAGTGGTTTGGAAAGTTCAGAGGCAACAACTCCCTGCTACAAGAAGGTCTTTTTGTTTGTCTCTTCAATGGCCAGTTCATCTTGTTTTTCCCCAGGTGTGAGGTCACCAAGTGAAAGTTAAAAGCACTGTTTCCTCTCTAATCTCCATAGCTCTGTATGGATACGAGCTTTTCCCATTCTTTCGATTGAAAAATTGATAGCTTTGACGTCTGAGTCTGAATTACACCAAGTGTGGCAGCGACTCAGCAATCTTGTTACAAATGCTCAGATTATTCACAGAAATGTCAATAGTCTTTAATAGTCTTTCCACAACTTCCCCCTCAGAAGGGTAAAAACCCATTCTGATTAAATAAAAACCCAACGGCCCCACAACTAAACCTTTACACGCTTTAACAGCCAAAACGGAGCTGTCTTAGTGTGTTTCTTGCATGCTTTGCGTTCCCAAATCTCACTGCAGCAGAAACATGGCGCTTGACCTTTTGCTGTTTCATGCTTATACCTATAAAGCTGCCAGGTTGTTCAGAGAGGAACCCGGGAAGCTGTTTGCATTTTTCGGAGGTGGAGTGGCCAGAGGCAGCCAGGATGGGACCTGAAGGACTGAGGAATATTTATGAATACTTGAAAATATTCTCCTCTGAGTCTGGGTACTTTTCCATTCCCATCATCAATTGAAAAGAGCCTGGAGATAGTGGTTTGTAGCGAGACAGTCGTTAAAAAATGTAAGCAGTAGGGGAGAAATGTAAAGCAAAAGATTTTGTTTGATGCTCGTGAAATATTGGAATAAATTCCAATGCATTTTGTCTTTGTGCTTGGGAAAATATAAATAGTATACAGTCACACCAGGCAGCTCTCCTTGTTATTTGGATGGGGGACAAGGAAGGGAGTGGAACCTGCAACTGAACCAAACTAAGGAAGCAAAGCGCCAATGCAAATAGGAAGGCACTTATCTCGTAGCTGAGGCTTTACCAAACACCAGAGGGACTCAGGAACTTGCTCTTCAGGGTCATTAAAGAAGAATTTATCCACTACCAGGAATGAACCAAATGGTTGCAGAATTCCCGTCCCAGTTCCTACAGGGATGTAGTTTGAGTAAGCTTGATCTTTATGACAAAAATCATGGAACCATTCAGCGCAAACAGACCTCAGGATGTTACCCAGCCCCAGGGAAGCTTGGTACTTGTGTTGTCCTGACAGACATCTCTCTAACCTGCTAAAGGCACATAAAGACTTTACAGCTCTCTGTCTCGGTGGTTCACTGTTCTTACAATTAGAAAGTTTTTTCCTAATCTCTCTCTTGAATTTTCTTTTCTGCAGTTTCAGTCTTAATACTCTTCGGCCTCTGGGCTGCTGAGTGCTGATGCCTACAGACCACTCCCTGGCAGGCTGGAGCAGCTGCCGCTTCACGCTTCGGTTGTCTTTCCTTTGACTAAAGTGTGTGATAAAGACAGTGAGGAATTAGCATCTAAATTATAGAGTAAAACGCTTTAAACTCTTTTAGGTGTGTAATGCATGTAGGGAAAAGGAAATGTTTAAAGCAAGAGAAGCTGTAGCTGTTACTTAAATGATCCCAGGAAAATCCTTGGTTTTTGTAAAGAAGAATGAAAGCTCCAGCACAGTTAAATACGGGGCTGGTGAACACTGCAAGAGTGAGCATCACTTACCGTAAACATTATAGCTTCTTCTAACAGCATGAGATAGTTTACGTGTCTCATCCCTGCAGATGTACTTTAACTTATTAGATGTTAAAAGGTCAAATTTGCTTTTTGTTTGTCATTATGTAGTTCCTTGCAGTTCTTTTGTAAAGGCGACAATCTAAATAATTCATAAGAACAGACACCAGCTGTCGGTGCCACAACCAGGTAAGTCCTAATTCATGACAGTCTTCTCTTTCTTGAAGACCACAAAGGATGTAGCTGTGCACTCACTACACCAAGTTGTGGTATGTTGCTGGAGGCTTGTTTGAATTTCAGAGTAAATCTGGCAGCTGAAGACAAGAATAAAATGGGCAGAGAAAAAATATTGATCAAAGGGAATTTTCCTCTTGACATAACCTGGAAAGTGCACCTTAGGTGCTTAATTAGGATCAAACCAGACAGAAATTATATTGGAAAAAAAAATATTGACAGTATATCTAAAAATAGGAAGACTGTGCCTCTTGTAGGCGCAAGTTTGGGGATGTCAGGCGTAGCAAAAATCAATGCCGTAATAAGATAGACTGATGGCATATCAGAATAGCTGCTGTTATTCACCGCCTCCCGTGGAACCTGACAGTCAGCACATATTTGAGAGTGTCAACTGTTCCCAAACTTGTAAACATTTTTGTCTGAAATGGCTGTTGGTTTTGAGGAGGAGCTTGGCTTCCTTCTCAGCCAGGACGTTAAAGCAGCTGGGATTCACTCCTAGCCTGTCCCTGGCATCGTATTATCTTTGGAGAAGCCGTTGTGGCAGAGAGCGCCTTTGCTGGAAATCCGTCTTGAAAGTTATGAGCTGCCTGGAGCTGCCTGTTCAAGAGTTTTGGACCTGTCTCCTAAAGCACAATCCAGTGACAAAAATCTGCAAAATCAGACGTTCTGGAGGTCGGCAGCAGTCTTTCACTCTCTTTACGGGAAAGCCTATATGCTCTTCAGCTGGAAGATCTTAATCTTAACACACTGAAAGAAATAATATTGCTGTATGAGCTAACTGACTGGGGCTTATCAGTCCATCTTTGCTTTCTCCTGCTCTCTCAAGTCTGTGCAGGTCTAACGGTAAAGGAATCTGGAATAGCAATAGGAACAATGTAAATTCTATTTTTTACCTCCTTTGAATAACAGGGAAAAAATAATTTCCAACTGCCAGGACTGATTAGCACAGTTTGAGTGCAAACTTATAGCAGCTGTTATATTATCCAGGTTTTGCATACTTTGTGTCTATTTGCATACAGATTTGACAATGTAATTGTCTACTGACATAAAGCACATCGAAAGAAAAAAATGCAGGTAAATCCAGAGAAAAGAGTTCTTACAATCTGCTTCTGTATTTCAACCAAAAATGAAAAATCTACCATTTTGCAGCAGAAGTTGACTTTTTTATTCCATAGAACATACTCGGCTAGCTGGAAGCCTTGGAGCCAAATTTATTCTCTCTCTTGTAATGTAGACCCAAAGTAAACCCACGGTACAGAGTGAAGGTCACATCACCTATAATTCAGCATTTAACAATATGCTGTACGTAATAAAAAATAATCTCCAAGTGAGGAAAACATGAAGAAAAGGAATGTAACTGCATCTACGGTTAGTGTGTTTTATTTAGAAGACTGTAACAACTTTTCACGTTGCAGAAGCCGACCCATTCTGCATTGGTATGAGACTCAAAACCAAGAGGGCTTGACTTTAAGATGGCAGCCCGTCTCTGCTAGCACTGGAAGCAACGCACATTTGAATACCGACTGCAGTGGAATCAGGACTTACGGCAATCGCAACTGCGTTTGAAAAATTTCCTCTCCCTGTCTGCCCTACTTTTCTGTTTCATCATAATTTTAAAGCCTCAGCATCAGGCTGATTTTGGAGGCATTTAGCAGCCAAGGAACTGTGTTTGATAGGAAAATATGCTGGGGAGAGAAAAAGCTGACTGTTTCTCTTGAAATTCCATCGTAAGTTATGATTTCTGTTAGAATCATAATATTAGTCTGAGAGGAAGAGAAAAGAAATGGGTTAACAATAATCTTTTGGAGAGATTGACAAATCTGGAAGGGAGCATAATTTTTTTTTCTGCTTCATTTAAGGCTACCTGATTTAGAATTTAAAAAAATACACCCACGAAAAATCATTATCCTTTCTGGTACATGTCTCGTTTCCCCTTTTTTTCTTATGTGAAAAGTTTGGTGCTGAAAACGTCTCCCATGAATCCTGGTACCGTTTCTTATGGTTAATGGCAAGGTTCATGTAAGCTGGTGATCCCAGAAAGCAGATTGTGCAGGAGTACTGGGGCGGTCCCGTCTCTGCTGAGGTCAGCGAGAACTGACTGAGGCCAACTGTAACCGCAAGGTCAGGGTCAGCTGGTGGGAGTGCGCTGCCCAGGGGGAGCAGAAGTGGATTAATTTATGAAATTGTGTCAAGTGCTGTTAACAACAGCTTTCCACACATACAATTAAAGTAGTGAGAACCAAATTTAAAGATGAATGAGGTGCTTTGAACCTGTCTCTTATTTAAAACTAATGACCCATCTGTTCCTTGGCTGACACCCTGACAAGCATCTTGACCAGTTACATGACAAAGATTCTAATATGAATCAGCAGAATCTCTTTAACCAGACAGAGTATTGGAAATGGTTTCTTTTTCTATGTTTCCCATTCATTTTAAATATCACTCCCTTCACACTAGAGATGTCAAATAAATGACAGGCAGGAGATGAAAAGAAAAAATAAAGCCCAGACTAGGAGTAAGTGTTAATTAAAACAGGATTTGGAATAATCAGAAAGTTCTCCTTTCATATCTGTTGCATATAAACCTTCATTTAAGACCCATTTTGGTTTGATTTACGTGGCTATTTGTAATGATTTCTGGTGGATATTTCACTGTGATAAAGTGTCTGAAATGTAATCTATCCGCGATAAAACTTTGTCACTTGTCGCAAGTCACTGCACTGCTGCGCTGCCATCGATATTCTGTTCTCACAAACCTGACATTAACATACGTCTGCTGAAAATTATGGCTTATGACTTGGAAATAAGTGTGTTATACAATACCTATCTGTTGACAATCATGGGAGTGAAAGTAACCGACGCCTCCAAACCCACATTTCTTTTCCTTTGAATTAGCTAGCAGTTTTTAGAAGTGGTTGACAGTCTTAACTTTTACCAAAAAAACCCCACATTAATATTTACAGTATTACTCAGAAGAAAAATACCTAATTGGTTACTGAGTAGAATTTGATCCCAAATTGATATGACTTTCAAGTTTGTGTGTGTACAAACATACGTAAGCGTTTGTGTGTCCATATAGATATGTAGAGATACAGCTATAGATATTTTGGAGTGATGTGCATGTGTATGTATAGATATCTACATATGTGTGTGTTTGTGCATATATATGCCTGTATACACATACCTCCAGGATGCATTCCTCTTTATCATCTAAATATTTAATAGAGAGAGTTATGCAATTTCTCACCAGTCTGGAAGCCTCCTTTGATCTGAGATAGTTGCTGCCAGTTGTTGCGAATTATTTTGGAAGCTTTGTGAGCTATGCATATCAAGCTACGATAACGCTAGCTTATTTTTATATCATTAAAATGTTTAAGCCCTCAAGATCTGTTAAGCTGGTGTTTTGTTTTGGTTTCCACAAATTAAATCCCCCTTGAAAAAGCTAATTTAGCAACCGAAGTGGATCATCATACAGAGCATTAAGACCATCAGTGGTAATAGCAAACAATAATGTTAAAATTTAGTCACCAGTTTCCCTTGTGATTTGTTTTATTTTACAGCTTATGCATAACTTCATCTCACTCGACACACAGCCTTGTGAAGGACCAGATTTACTTCCTTGCTGACATCTGCTGTGGCAGTGGGAGCAGCAGCGATGGGGAAGACAAAATTATCATCACCCACCAGTGACTCTTCAGCGGAAGGTGCTGGCTGGAGTCTTCCACAAGTGGCTTTGGGTGAGATTCATTTTTTCCCTGACCTCCTCCCCGCCCCCTATCTGGGCTTCCAGTTGAGATCCAAATCCAAATTACAGCGATTATAAAGTGTGTTTTCTATGGCTCATCTTCAGTTTTACAGCTAGTGCTGTGGTTTAACAGCAAGTTGGGAGCTAGAATATAAATATTGGCTTTTTCTTCCTGGAACATGTACTTTGATAGAGTAATTGGGGGGGGGGATTATAGTTTGACATTTTCTTTTAAAAAGGAGCGAACTGACTTGAATGATTCCCTTTCTCCCATGTAGGAAGGCCTCGCAGTAGCCATTATGGGTTGAGCAATGTGCTCCAGTGAGCAGCATCCCACCATGGGCATGTCTGGAGTGAAAAGCTTTACCTCGGTAGGAGAAAAGCCTAAAACCCTTACCAAGATTAGGAAAGGAAGGGAGGCATTAGTGCCTCATTCTCATTGTACAAGGAGTTTAGCCAGGACAGGAGCAGGAAGCAGCCAAACAAGTATGAAATGCTGTAAGAGCATTTCCTAATCAAAATATCTAGGATTGGGAAAAAAAAAAAATTGTAGGTTTTCACCAAAAAATTTTACCAAGCAACTCTCCAAAGTGTTTGTTGGGTGGAGTCAGCAGAATTATATCCTGTGGTGTTCTCAGTATTGGGAGGACCGAACTGAAGGCATGTGAGATTCTTGGCAGGGAAATTTCCTAGGGTGTTTACAAACCCATCTAATTTTTGAGCATTTCTATTTGTGTATTTTTTGGAAAATTGTTGGTGCTACCCAAAACATTGCATTGGCTCTTTACTTGCAGAATAACGACATTGCACAAAACGAGGTAAGCCCAGAAAAACGTATTAACAATCTTAAAAATTGCAGATTTTCCCGTTTGCTGTGATTGCTCTACCTGAAGCGGATGAACTTGAAGAGTCAAGGTGGGAGGTTTTAGTAAATACTAGAAACATTAAAATGCACAAATAACTTTTTCTGTAACTCAGTACACTGTGCCTGAATGACAGAAATCAGGGGAATGAATCCAGTGGTTTTTCTCATTTTCTTTTTTAAAATAGCCGGTCATTGATGGTGGTGGTGAATTCATAACCCCCGAGCATAGATCATTAAAAAAAATAAGCCAATCTTATTTTAGATACATTCTAACGTCAAACACTTTGGTTACTTTCATCCTGATTTTCTCAGTCTAAAAATTAGAAGAACATTGTGCTTCCAACATATCTGAGATTAGCTCAGTCTTGTTTGGGCTGGTGAAGCTCTCAGGGAGAGTTTTGGCCCCATTTTTCACCTACTCTGGGGTCCTGCTTTGGGTTCTGGTGCAGGCGATTTTTATTACCGAAGGAAAGGAAAACACATTTGTTTAGCACGCTGTGACAGAGAACAGACTCACTGTTTCCTGATCTCCGAAATACACGTTTGAACAGCACGAATGTGTCCCGTATTGCCTTTACCCAGGGATGAGTGACAGTAAGGTAAATGCGAGGTAAGTGAAGGCAAATTTAACTGATCCCAAATATTAGCTGTCTGTTGTTTCTGCAGCACTTTGGAAATTCATAGCTATCTAGGTTTATTTATTTATATAAAATAAAAATGGTGAACTCCCCTTCAGCCCAACACAATTCTACAAATACTCATTTAGGTTTTTCCTTAGAAAGCCCTGCATGTAATGTTGAACTTAGGCTCTTTTCCACTCCCTTTCCTGTTACCCTTCTTCCAAATGATGCCCGTTAAACTGATGAGGGTCCTCGATCGTAATGACTGCCTTGCTGAAAAGGAAAATGTTCTCCTGTTACTTGCGATGGGGATTCAGTTGTGACCCGTGAGTCGCTCTCAGTGCAGCCTTCCCTCTTTGTAGCCCCCTCTCTCCGGTGGGCAGAATCCAGCATCTCTTCATTACATTTTATTGTATTTGGTTGTGCTCTGTGGAGCCCACTTTAGGAGGTGTGGCCCTCGTTTCTTTGAAGGATCTAGATTTTCATTATATTGTAAAAAGTTGCCGACAATTTTTACAGCATTTCAATGCAGGCTTAATTGGATGTGCAAAATGCAAGTGTAATTACAATTGTGGAGGAAGCTCTACACAAATAGTTTGGCTATTTAGGGCATAATTATCCAGATTGCATTCACAGGAATAGTAACTATATATACAAATCAGTCCAAATGCTTTCTAAATAGCTTCTTCTTGTCCTCCCAACCTTTTTCGTTATGGAGCCACTATGACAAACATCTTGAATGACATCCACGGATGCAGCTTGCCTTGCTGAGCCTTTCTGCAGGAAACTGAGGAGCAGCACAGAGTCTTCTGAGACAAAAATGAAGGACTGAAAATGCAGTAGAACCTTTCGCGTGCGAAGACTTGAGCTTGGAGAAGGTCCTCTGTGACGGCAGGAGGCCCTGTTTGGATGCAGGTACGAGGAGGTGGCACAGCACTGGCCAAGCCTGGGGGCGGGGAGGGCTGTGGGAGGGATGTGCCTAGTGACGCAGCGCAATGAAAGTTTTTAGATCCGTTCAATTTTCCTGAATTGGTGGAAACGACAATTTAAGGTTAAGGCATGGCCCACTTACCTAAGTGAAATACATTTCTTATCTAAGTCTTATGTCTCCTTGTACAAGTATGCTAAAACACTCACAAAAAAATAGACTATTTTCAAACTTACACCACAGTATCTCTTTGAAAGCTCTAGACCAAAGAATATTGTTCAAATACAATTTCTAATACAGGACACAATTAAAAAATACATATAATTTACATGGCTTGACCAGCTCCTTTTCATAAAGCAGCTCACCCAAAAAAGGATTATTTTATTTAAAGAAGAGAAAAAAGGATCCAAAAAATTCCAGAATAAATACTAAACACAGACTGACAGGGCAGACGTGAGCTTATCTATGGAAAGCCACAGATGTCCTTCTGGTTCCGCTCAAACAAGCTTTCCCCTGGACATGTATGGAGCCGGCGCTCCACACGAGGGTTGTAATGGCAAAGAGATGAAACCTCTTCAAGGCTTTGGGATATTACGTGGTTATACGACTGGTTTTTGTCAGTACTGTTAGCTGGGGGAAGAAGGGCTGGAAGGTACTTTGAGGAAAAAAATAAAAGAAGGAAAGGAGGCATTAAAAGAAGATGCAAAATATGGAAAAAAAAAATAGAAAAAGGTAAAAAAGGTTGTTGGAGGAAGAGAGTGGTCAGAAGGGGCCAGAGGGCTGTGGGTGTACGGCTGCGGTGGGAATGTGCACGCACCTGCGGGTTTTACTTGTCTTGTTAGTTAAATGACAGCCCAGCTTTTATGTTAAGACCATAAACAGAAAAATTAAGTCTGGAAGAGGAAATTTTGGAGCAGTGGAAATTTCTTCCTTGGTGGTGTTTTACCTCCAAATATGTATAAAAATGGTGATAAAGAAGTTAAAGCTGTCATGCAATCTGTTACTCTGAAATCCTCACTTGTTTCCACTGATGGATTGATTGTGCTCCTCGCGGGCTTTGTGCAAGAGAGCGCACACTGTCACGGTTGCGCTCAGTATCCGTGTCTTCTGTTTGTATAAGCCTTAGATAGAACGTTATCAAACAATACTAAAAATAGGAGGAAAAGAACATTCCTGACTGGAATGTTCATCAGTTAAATCAGAGGATGTAGTGACTGCGAGTTGTAAGAACATTTTGAATATGTCTGTTTTTTAATGTTTATTTCTGTGGGCCTTATTCTGATGTGGCAGTGATGTAAATTAATTGATTCCATCTGCCAGATTTATAATAAGAACAGGGCAATTAGGTGAAGGCCTTCCGATAACCAAAGAAGTGTTAAAACCTTCAGAGAATGACTAAATGATCCATTATGTTTTGGCAACTGCAAACTCATTTCCTACCTGCTGTTCGTTTTGTGGTTGCTATGAACCAATTATTTCAGATAATGTGGGAAACAGTCCATTTATGAGGATCCATCAAGAAATCATTATTCCACTAGAAGCAATGTACTGTTTTTTAAACAGAATTGCAGAGTCTGGATTCAAAAATATTTTCTTGCTTTCTTTAGCCTCTTTTTGAGGGGGAGGGACAGGGAGGAAGGGGCTGGAGGGCTGTCACCACATTCTCCAGAATCTTTATTGACCAGTTGTCCTGTCTAAGATGCGGTAGATGAGGGTGTAGTACGGTATAGAGCATTTTATACTACCTCCAGCCATAGGTTACAGCAGCGCGGTCAAGACCCTGAAAGTGCCAACACCAGAGCAGAAGTTCTGCTCCTCAACAGCAGCTTGGGCTGTTACATATGATATATATATATATTTATCTATCTATCCACCTATCTGTCTATAATATCTGTCTCATCTATCTATGTATAAAATATGCCCCACTGCCTTGCACATGGCAGATATTTGTTGTTACTGCTGCATGCTGGGAAAAAAAAGACCTGGCTCTGAAGACCAGATACAGGAAACTTATCAAGTCTAAATTGCTAAAAGGGAGGGCAAAACCCCGCCGTGCTCCAGCCCGGGCGCGATTCGGCTGGGCAAACGGGATTATCATCTAAATGACAAGGTCACCAAGGGACTGATGCTGTAATATTTCTTTTGCTGTACTATGCTGTAATAATTTTTTTGAATTGTTTTATTGTGATGGGTATCTCACGATTTGGTATCAGCGAGCTATGGGGCAGAAACAGCTGGTCATGCGTATGGGGATGCATGGGACAGAATGTGGGCAGCCCCTGCTTCCTAGCCAAATTCCCGCTCTGATTTTGGATACCACTTTTTATCATTGTTTATGTGTTTTACAAACAAGTTACAAACCAAAATATTCCAGATATGTTTTCTTTCTAGCAAGCTGTAACTCGTATTGCTTTTCCCCCTTCAGTCCAATTGATTTCTTTAAGTCAAAATGTCTCCCCGGTAATGTGGTGGCTAACGGTAATGTGGATCCCATGTCATTTGTTAGCAGAGCGTCTCCTGTGTGTGGAGCTGACCATTAAAACTTGTGGTTATAGGATGAGGTGACAGCACATAAGAAGAAGTGATAGTTATCTTTTCCTCATCTCTTCCACATAGCCGAAGAACAAGTAGGAAATTCTTCCCTCAAAACAAAAATAGACTCTGAAAAAAGAGCGTTACATAAAAAAGTTATCTAGATTAAAGCTCCCACTCCTATTAGCTGCTGCTTGAAGAAGGCTCAGCATATTGCTCTAAAAATCACAGAAAATCTCCTCATTATTGCTGTTCTCATTTCTGTTGCTGTAGCTCCGAGAGGCCTCTGCCAGAGGTCAGCCGTAGCTCCTTTGCATTAAGCACTGTATGAGCACAGCAAATGAATATTTTTTTCCAGTTTCCTCATGGAGGGGAAAAACAAGCGAGGAAGCAAACAAACCCCAGCCTTACACCTGGGCTTTAGTTTGCCCGTAAGAGAGTTCCTGTTCAAACTGTGCAGCCATCCCTTGGGTGTAAAATAGAGCCTGTGGAAGGGAGAAAGGTCAAAAGCCCGCGTTGGTGCAACTGGGCACTAGAACTGGAGAGGTGCTTATGCAAAACCAGTGACAGTCAGCAGGTTTGTCCCCTCTGCTCTCCGATTTGTTCCTTCGTGCTGCTTGCTTGCTTTCAGGCTTTAAGGTGGAGGAGAGCTGCACGCTGTAATGCCTTTTACCTGAGACCCATTGCTTTCTAGGGCCCATTCTCCAAACATCCTCCTCTCACACTTTCAGCGAAGACAAAGTTTGCCCCAGGCTGAGGTGCCAGGGTGGGTCTGGTACCCTCCTGCTCTCACATGAGCGTGTGTGGTGAATCATTACTGACCCTTTTTCCCCATACCTCGGCACAGGTTTGCCTCCTGGAGGGACTCCTCGCTAAACCGCGCTCAAACATGACCGGAATAAATGATTACAGGCCTCCCCGTGCCACCGAGGGCTTTAATCAGTACAAAGTGGCACTGCTAGAAACCTTCCCGATGGTAAATCACGGCAGTGCAGCGACTCAGTCACTCACTGCCTCTGTTATTAACTGAAAGCTCACTGTTGGTGTGGTGTTTTTTTTTTTTTTTAGGCTTCTGCTTCGTGATTCTGCTATTTGAACAGCCCGAGAAGTCAGCTGTGCCCTGGGGTGGTGGCAAAGGAAGCGCAGCAGCTGCCCTCTGGATGTGTGCAAGGTATCGGGTATAGCTGAACAAAACACTGCGGTTTTGAGACCTTGGGATTTAACTTTGACTGAACATGACTGGGGGTCTGCTTCATGCTAGGGCAAACCCTGAATAAAAGCGAGTGCGGCGTAAAGCCTCTGTAGAATCACATGGGAAACCAAATAATTATGCAGTAAGAAATGTGCTGGAATACCTTTTTTTCTAGAGAAATCCACTGCTCAGCATAAATAGCTCTAGTGACACTCAGAACAGGATTATGTCGCCCGCCATCCTGGAAGAACTGCGACAGCCAGGCTGAGAGAAAAAAAAAGAAAAAGAATAATTCAATGACGAACGCACGTCTTCCCAAAAGTGTTTTTTCAGAAAAGGCAACACACTCAGGTACACGCCACAGCAAGCAGCGCCCAAGGGCAATGCATACCCCCCTAAAGGCTCCTTTCGCTCCTGGAAAGAGGGTTAACGTATTTATCCGTGTGCTGACTCCGAAATTACAAGTCTTAGTATCTGGAATAGGGTTTCCTCATACATTTGTTTCTCCTTCTAGTAAATTAGCTCTTTTAGCAGAAAAAAAAAGATGTACCTACATGCTCTCTTTTGCTTTTATCAAAGGTGCCTTCTAAATTCCTCTGCATTGGATACTTTGAGCTGTATCTTGCATCACATACTTTAAAAGTTTATATTTAAAAATGATCTACCTAATTCACCTCAAGTTACTGTGGATAGCTCAGATGTAATGTTAAAATTAAATGTTAATTAAAGTATATAATGTATAGTGCCTTACCACTTCAGTTTTCTCTGAGAAAACTTTGTTTTCCTGTGGATATGAATTCTGTGTGCTTGCAGAAAAGCTCCTTGATAAAAGCCAATTATTTAAGGGACACAATTACTGCTGAAGAAATCCTATAGAATCTAAACAATGGTTTTGTGCAGGTTAAGAGATAGTATTTCCTGAAGAAATAGGCTACAGGTCCAAATGAAGCAGATTTTGATGCTTTTTAAAATTTTAAAATGTTTATTTTATTTTAGAGCACCGGTAACTTCTGTCTGCAGGAGCAGGTAAGGAAGCGGAGAGTGGCGAGGCGCACCTGTCACCAGTGCTCTGCGATACATTCGGCGCAAGATTTGTAGCACTGTCAAGCTGTGAACACAGTCCAGGTCAGTGACAGAAATTTCCCACAGCTCTTACCAAATCAAGGCGCTGGGCTTGCCACCTGCTCCTTCTCAGCCCAGCGCAGAACACAACCACGGTGTTGGCACCAACACTACCCGCAAAACAAAAACGGTCCTTTCTGGTTGCGGCGTGTAGTCTCTTAGGGCATATACGGGGTGCTTAACTCGTAGAGATGAGTGCAATGACTTGTTTCGTCAGAGGTATTAAGCAGTCTCTGAATTTGGCTTTTGCTGTCAGGACTTCATATGCCAGCGTCTTTTTATTTCAGGAAGAACATTCCTCATAAATCAGTTCTCTCCTAAAGGACTTAGGAAAAATACAATATTATCTCAATTAAACAAAAGTGGTTTTCTGCAGATCTATCACTCTAAATGGAACAGAGTGACAGCCAGATCAATGTACGTCCTGTCATTCAGAAAAGGCATTCAAAAATGTTTCATCTAGATGAAAGCCCTATTCCTCAATTTATGGCTGGGGAAAAGCGGGGGGGTGGGGGTGGGGTGTGTGTCTCTGTGTGTGTGTTTTAACTATTACTGATTAATCACCCATGTTCTTTTGTCTTTGTTTATCGCGCACGAACAATGTTGGGTATCTGATCCAAACAGATCCATTCCGGAATTGCTGGAATGCTGCACAGAACAGTGGTGTGTTGATAAATGCCTGTTTGTGGGGTGTGTGTGGTTTTTTTTTTTTTTTCTCCTTCTTGGCAAGTCAGGCTGGTACAAAGATGGGTGAAGGATAAACATATATAACGTGATTTCAGAGAGCAGGTGGATGGATAATTCTCAACACAGATTGTAAACCCCCGTGCCATTTTAATGTGTCATTATCGTAATGGGAGATTTATGCTAGCAATACGTGCTGCTTTTTTGCCAAAAGCACACACTGCCTGAATTGAGACTATTGCTGTAGTGCTCTCATCATTTAAGGTGCATTAGAGACACTGTAAGGAGAGAAATGTGGAGAGGGGCATTGGGATGCTATTAGCGAGTTGCATATGAAATTAAATGGGAAACGAGCAAAAGGCCATCTCATTGTAGCACAAAACTTCTGTCTCTGCATGAAAATAAAACCCTTCTGGTTCCATTTGCACTGTGCGTGTTGGTAATTTGCACAGCACCGAGTGGTATTACTCAGGCAGCGTGGCTAATATTAGTTATAGCGTTTTGAAAAAGGCTATTTAATTGCCCATAGATACCATAATCTCGCTACTAAATATCCCCCAAATGGAGACCCAAACAGCACGAACGGTGCAACATGCTGCTGCTGGCCTGTGCTATCCGCCTTCTTTAGGAAACCACCTTTTTTAATACATTATAAACATCTATATTTTAATATATAACTTTTATATATCAAAATATAAGGATGGATGGAAGGAAGAATTGATGGAGGGAAGGACAGACAGATGGAGGGACAGAAGGAAGGTAGGATGGAATGAAAGGAGGAAGGAAGGTTTGAAGGATGGAAGGAAAAACAGGAGGACAGAAGGAAGAAAGGACAGAAGGAAGGTAAGACAGAGGGACAGAAGGATGGAAGGTTTGAAAGAAAGATGGAATGAAGAAAGGATGGAGGGAAGGAAAGACAGATGGAAGGACAGACAGAGGGATGGAAGCATGGGCAGAAGGAAGGGGAGAAGGATGGAAGGAAGGCTGGACGAAAAGAAGGAAGATGGACAGAAGGACAGAAGCAAGGCAGTATGGATGGAGGACAGACAGAAGGACAGATGGAAAGACAAATGGACAGCACGGAAGGAAGGAGGTAAGGAAGGACAGACCTAGGAAGAGGTGGACAAAAGGAAGGGAGAAGGAAGGACAGCTGGATGGAAGGAGGGCCAGGCAGGAGGATGGAAAGAAGGACAGAAGGATACTGAAGGGCAGACAGAAGGAAGACTGGAAGGACGGGAGGATGGATGGAAGTAAGTACAGAAGGATGGACAAGAGGATGGATGGAAGGCTGGAGGAACAGCAGCAAGGAAGGATGGATAGAAGGAAGGACAGACATATGAAATGATGGAAAGCTGGATACACAGAACAAAGGGTGGAAGAAAGGACAGAAGGTGGGACAGAAGGACGGATGGAAGCAAGGAGAGAAGGATGGACAGAAGGAAGATTGGATGTACAGAAGGACAGATGGAAGGAATGATGGATGGAAGGACAGAAGGAAAGACGGCAGGATGGAGAGGAAGGATGGACAGAAAAACAGACGGATGGACGGAAGGAAAGACAGACAAAAGGAAGGATGAACAGAAGGATTAAAGGATGGATGGACAGAAGGACAGAGGAAAGGACAAACGGCTGGAAGAACGGAAGGACAGATAGAAGTAAGGAAGGAATGATGGACAGAAGGCAGGCTGGATGGAAGGAGGGACAGACAGAAGGATGGAAGAAGGGAAGTATGGGTGGAAAGAAGGACTAATGGAAGGACAGACAGAAGGAAGGAAGGAAGGACCAAAGGAAGAAAGGATGGATGGATGGGCAGATGGACAGAAGAAAGGAAGCATGGATGAAAGAGGGATGGACGGAAAGATGGAAGAGTACAGAAGGATGAAGAGATGGATGGAAAGAGGATGGAAGGAAGGATGGATGGAGAGACAGACAGAGGAAAGGACGGATGGACAGAAGGACGGAAGGAAAGAAGGATAGATGGAAGAAAGGAGAGATAGAGGACAGGATGGAAGGCAGAAGAAGGGCAGAATGGCTGGAAAGAAGGACGAGAGGACTGATGGAAGGAAGTCTAGACTAAAGGAAAGAAGTAAGGAAGGCTCATAGGAAGGGCAGAATGACAGAAGGAAGAGTAGACGGATGGAAGTACAGATGCATGGACACACTGAAGCATGGATGCAAGGAACAAAGGATGGAAGAAAGGAAGGAAAGATGGAAGGATGGCCAAAAGGCCAGACAGAAGGAAGGCGGGAAGGAGGGAAGAAAAGACAGAAAGTGGGATGGAAGGATGGATGGATGAAAGGAAGGAAAGGACAGACAGAAGGACAGACGGAAGGCTAGAAGGAAGGATGCATGTGTGGAAGGATGAACAGAAGGAAGGACGGACAAAAGGAAAGAATGACAGCTGGAAGGACAGAAGGAAGGAAGGCAGGCCAGATGAAAGGACAGAAAGAAGGACAGAAGGAAAGAATGCTGGATGGACAGATGGATGGTAAGAAGGACAGATGGAAGGATGGATGGAAGGAAAGATGGAGGGATGGAAGGACAGGTCAAAAGAAAGGACAGACATGGGGACAAAAGCAAGGAAGGAATGACAGAAGGATGGATGAAAGGCAGGCAGGCAGGAGAGAAGGAAGTTAAGATGGACAGACAAAAGGACAGAGGGAAAGATGCACAGAAGGCTGGACGTAGGAAGGACAGATGGAAGGAATAATGGTCAGAAGGAAGGATGGATGGAAGGAGAGACAGAAGGATGGAAGAAGGCAAGGATAGATGGAAAGAAGGATGGAAGGAAGGCCAGAAGGAGTAACAGACAGAAGGATGGAAGAGAGGACAGAAGGACGGATGGAAAAGAAGGCTGGAAGTACATCAGAAGGATGAAAGGAAGGAAGGAATGATGGATGGAAGGAGAAGAACAGACGGAAGGAAGGATGAATGGAAGGACGGATGGTAGGCAAGGTGAAGTACAGATGGATAGAAGGAAGGACAGATGGAATGAAGTACAGACAGAAGAAAGGACAGCTGAACAGAACAGGAGGGACAGAATGAGGGAAGGAGGGACAGATGGAAGGGAGGATGAAAGGACAGAAGAAGGGAAGGCTAGACTGGAAAAAAGGACATAAAGATGGATGGAAGGATGTAAGGATGGAAGGAAGGACAGATGTACAGAAGGACAGAATGAAGGAAAGCCAGATGGAAGGACAGAAGGAAAGAATGCCTGATGGATGGATGGAAAGAATGACAGATGGAAGGAAGGATGGAAAGAAAGAAGATGAATGGAAGATGGCAGGAAGGAAGGATTCCCAGAAGTAAGTAAGGAAAGAAGTATGGACAGATGGATGGAAGGATTGAAGGAGGAACAGATGGAGGGATGGATGGAAGGACAGAAGCAAGGAAGGATGGATGGAATGATGGATTGATGGATGCAAGGAAGGGAGGAAAGATGGACAAAAGGAAGGATGGAAGAAAGGACAGACAAACAGAAGGACAGAAGGAAGGTAGTCAGGAAGAAAGGAAGATGAACAGAAGGAAGGATGGATGGAAGGAGGGAAGGACATACAGATGCACAGAAGGATGGACAGATGGTTGGACAGATGGAAGGAAGAATGGAAGAAAGGAAGGAAGGATGGACAGAAGGAATGAAGGTGGATAGGAGGAGAGACAGAAGGATGCAAGAAAGGACTGAAGGATGGAAGAAGGGAAGAATGGATTCAAAGAAGGACGGAAGGAATTACGGACATTAGAACAGACAGCAAGGAAGGAAGAAGGGGTGGATGGAATAAAGGAGTGACAGATGAATAGAAGGACAAATGGTAGGAGGGGGCGGAAGGATGGATGGATGGACAGAAGGATGGATGGAAGGAAGTACAGAAAGGAAGGATGAATGGAAGACAGAAGGATGGAATGAAGGGTGGTAAGAAGGAAAGATGGATGGAAGGGTGGAAAATAAATGGAAGGATGGATGGACAAAAGGAAGGAAGGATGGACAGAAGGACAGAAGTGAGGAGGGAAGGACAGAAGTATGGGTGCAAGGAACAAAGGACAGAAAAAAGGAAGTAGGGATGGACAGACAGAAGGATGGAAGCAAGGAAGGACAGGTGGAAATAAGGCCAGAAGGATGAATGGAAGGAAGGAGAGAGATGGAAGGGTGGAAGGAAGGACAGAGCAAGGGAATGCTGGATGGAAAGAAGGAATGAATGAAGGACAGAAGGAAGAAATGATGGATGAACAGGATGATGGATGGTAGGAAGGGCAGAAGGACATAAGGAAGGTAGAATGGATGGAAGGAAGGATGGACAAAACAGACGGATAGAAAGGATGGATGAAAGGAAGGATGAGCAGAAGGAAGAAAGGACAGATGTATGGAAGGACAGATGGAAGGATGGATGGGTGGAAGGACGGATGAAAGAAGGACAGAAGGATGATGCAGGGAGGTATCGATGGATGGAAGGAGGGATGGAGGGAAGAATGACGGAAGGAAAGAATGGCAGTCGGCAAGAAGGATGGATGGAAGCAGAGAAAGACGGATGGAAGGAAGGGCGGAAGGAAGGACAGACAGGCAGAAAGAAGGAGGGAAGGATGGAAAGATGGAAGGATGGAGGAACAGAAGGAATGACTGAGGGACAGACGGAAGGACAGAAGGATGGAAGAACAGTAGAACAGAGGGATGGAAGGGTATAGGAATGTAAGGATGGAAGCATGGCCAGAAGGACGGAAGGATGGGTGAAAGGACAGAAGAAGGAAGGATGGACAGAAGGAGAGAAGGAAGAATGGAAGGGTGGAAAAAAGGATGGAAGGATAGAAGGAAGGACAGAAGGAGGGAAGAACAGACAGAAGGATCTAAGTATGGACAGAAAGATGGAAGGAAGAATGGATGGAAAGATGGATTGAAGGATGAATGGAATGATAGAAGGAGAGGCGGACAGACAGATGGAAGGTTGGAGTGTAGGAAGGAAGGAAGGATAGAAGAACAGATGTAAGGACGGAAGGAAGGATGGACAGATGGAAGGAGAGATGGAGGGAAGAATGGAAGGAAGGACGGGAGGACAGAAGAACAGACAGAAGGACAAAAGGATGGTTGGAAGCAGAGAAGGAAAGAAAAATAGAAATAGGAGGAGAAAAACAAAAGGAGGGAAGGTGAATACCTGTTGTTCAGCGGGTTCGCCAGCCCTGTAGGTCCTGCACCACTCCGGTCTGACGGCGGCACGGGAGACGCTCTCCTTCTTGATGTGGTACTTTCAAATGACCCAAGAGGAGCGTGTGCTCCGAGCTACGAGTAGGCAAGAGGAATCATTTAAACTTCTCTCGTCTTTATTCCGCGCTGTATTCACAGATATTCTCACAAATGAACAAAGCCACAGTGTTAATGAGAAGGTTGTGCAAAGCGTTTCAGCACCGAGCAGGCTCAGTACCGTGTCTGTCACATGGGAGGCATTTCCTCTTGTACAGTGCAACACAAAAATGGTTTCAGGAGAGAATAAACCAGAAAAAATATTTGCCACCTGTGCCATAAGCATTACTTTCCCCCAACAAACCCAGAACTTCTTTAGCAATCATTGTAACAGGTCAAAGCCCCCCATGAGAGCTGGTGTCAGAGTTTGCAAAGGAAAACTTGGATCCTGGCCTAAACAACCTGAATTTGCTTTTTAAACGTACATTGTAATTCATCTGATGGATGGTCTAGCGAGAGCAAGAATGACCTAGTTGCTTTGGCACTGAACCTGGCTCCGGAGAGCTGGGTTTAGCTCACAGCTCAGCCACAGGCTAAAATATTGGACATGACGCGTGCCCTCTTTTCCCTTCTGTAACAAGAGATTATTACTTCAGTGCTTCATGCTGGTGAGAAAAGACAGAATTCATTAACCCCCATGCGTTCTCAGATACTCTGATCACGAAGGTCATACATAAATTACGGTATAAGAGTAACTAGCTCTTTTAGCGGGTTAGTCTAAGAGTTAACACACCAGGAAATACTCATATTAAAATGAGCAGTTGGCATTAGATCTGGTATTGGTACCTTGGAGAAATTAAAAACACTACCCCCCCTTTCCTTCACAGGCTCCTTCGTTAAACATTTGCTCGTTTGTGTTTGGTTATGTCAAAGATGCATTGTAGTTGTAAGTCCTGATCCACAGTTCTCTGTAATCATCACAATTTATCGCGATTGCAATCACGCTCAATTCATGCAGAGATTTTCCTACCTGCCAGGAAACACGACAGAAAAGTGCTTTGGAAACCGTGTGCCCAGTTTGCAGTTGTCAGAAACCAGCCGACCTGCTGAAGCGAGAAGTGCGCCGCATTGCGTTAGAGGGGGCATTTTACCCCCTGGAAGGACACCGAGATACGGATCCAACACCCTCTAGCAACAGCTTTGGGGGGTTTCCTCTAAATAGGTGTTTAAGCCGATAAAACATTTAGACTCAGGCCAGAGTTTATCCAACGCTAAAAGGTGAACCAACTTTTTCCACCCCACACAGCTTCTCCTCGGTCTCCCTCCTCTTTAAATACAGACTGTTGAAATACAAAACTCTTAATCTAATTAAACCTTGAACTTTGGTTACCTTGTTTCTATCTCTGCTTTACATTTTACAGTTAAGCAATTTCTGTGAATGGGTCAAATCAAAACATGAAGCAGCATGCAGTGTGTCCAAACATGAAACAGAATAATCTCCACAATAAGCTACTTTTATTTCAAGTACCACAGAGAGAGAAAAGGCACGGAAAGTGCTAGCATTAAAGAACATTTTTAAACATTTTTATTCCAATAATGGTATTTTATATAGGAGTCACCGTATATTTTGTTGAGGTTTTTTTATCTCCCGGTAATGACCTTCCTCCCAGGTCTGCCTTTTTGCTGTGCTGTTATTTGAAAAAGTAAGAATGAGCCCCCAAATCAAAAATAAAACAAGAAAACATGCCCTCATGCCCAGAGAGCAGTGGCTGTTATAACCGCCAACTGTCTGCAGAAGTTTATGCTGAATCAAACATAATCATATACTTTTTGCATAAAAATATCATCCTTCACTGAAGAAAAACATAGTAGTGCTCCCCGAAGTCTGGAGAAGTTCTAAAGACATTCTGCACATTGCCTGAGAAACCTGAAAAGATTTTTACAAGGGAAAATTGTACTTCTGTCCGTGGAGTTGTACAGAGCAAACGTGTTCCATTTCACACACATTTGAACTCTTTTGGGTTAAACACCCCTGTGGTGGTGTCCTGATCTCATTATAACCATCAGCCACTCTCCATGTGACCTGCACTATTCTTGAGCTACATTTGGTTTTTTCCAGCAGATGATTTTCCAATTAAAGCCAATTAAGTCTCTGACCTGACTTCATTGTTGTCATTCCTGGTGATTTTCAATGTCTTGCAATTTTACTTTCTTACCGAAAGCACCACTCATGGGATTGCACATCCTGGGATTGCAGAGCAATTCCACTTTTATTAAAAAGAAAATCTTTGAAGGTATCATGCAAAGATTGAAATGATGAATGCAAAAAAACTAAACATCCCAACACGTATTATTTTTTAAAACCTCATGAGTTTTTGATACTTTTGATACTTCAGTCATGATGATTTAATGCTTAGAAGTAGAGGGACTGATGAAGACATCAGACCAGAGCCTAGTTCTAGGGATTGCTATATCCAAAACGCTGAAGGAAAAGTACTTTTCTACCTGCTTTTTAAACTGGTTCTGGTCTATATTGGGTTGGGGAGAGATTTTTTAACCAAAAACTCTCCTGCTGTGAGTAACTATTCAACTAACATAATTTAACAATCATTCCACATACAGGAGCTTCCCAAGGGAAAAAAAATGACCACACAGGAGACAAGGCAAATCAATGATGTATTCCGGTGTAGGTGCTGCAGCACGAGCACTTGGGGCTGGACTTCCCCTTCCGTGCATCCCGCTCGCCGGCGCAGTGGCCCAGCCATTGGTCCTTCTCTTCTCCCCAAACCAGGACGAGTTAGAGCACGCAACACAGCTGCTGCCGAAGGCACGGCGGGCAGCACCTTGCAATTGTATATGATTTACTCTAACAGCAGCAGCAAATGCATCCATAGCACTTACCTGTGCGATACCCTCCTCATGCCAGAGAAAATGATGACACAGAAAGGGTTCAATGGGAAGAACAAAAAAAATACACGTAAAAGAGATTTGATCAAAAGTTTCTCACTGGTCTCACTCAAAAGCACTTTAATCTCAAGTAAGGACCGACTGTCCACTTGCTTACACATAAAATTCTCAGTGATACACACTAGAAGTTGCCAAGGAAACTGGATTCACTTATGATGCTACATGTTGATTATTGCAATCTGCTTATTTTTCTCCACCCACATATACCTTAAAATTACTGTTGTCCTTCATGGTCTAATGACCAGGATGGCATTGCCGTTCAGGACACGGAAGTGGATTTGCTACCTGAATCGAAGCTTGAGCCACTCTCATTTTTAAAGCCAGACATCAAAAACTCTTCAAAATTACTTTGTCGGTAGGTTACTTCAAATTTCCTTTTTCCACACTGACAGCCAAAATATTCAATGGCAGATCTAACTGAAGTCCATAAATAGAACATTCCTCAACTGTGCTCCCTCTGTAAAACTGAAAGTATGCAAGGAAAACTTGAAAGCAATTGCCCTTGTTGTTTTCTTGTATCACGAGTCTCAACATATTGGGCACTTTCTACACAATCCCAGTCCCTTTAAATTCAGCGGGAGTTTTTATTATTGACCTCAGCAAAGCTGGGATTTCAACTGTGTTTTAGGGAGGTCACCAGCTCTCTATTTAAAGTCAGCTGGAGTTGGCTTACATTGTCCCAGAGCGGCTGAAGTGCTGAGGTGCCTTCAGCCTGTGCCAGCCGGAACGACAGCTCATGGGTTTGGCCAGGTCTCCAGGCTACACGAATTGCAACTGCTCCACAGTTTGTATGTGGGCAGCTTTTGAATCTTGGGCTTTGGCGAGTATTACGAAAAGAGTTCCAGATTTAAATCTTATTCTGATTTTTTTCCCCCTAGTTTGGTCATAGCTCTGTGCATAATTTGCAGAGAGACTCAAAGCGATGACCTTCAAATGAGAGAGTCAAATGAGCTTGCACAGCTGAGAGTGATTATTTTTCCCATCAGTGTAGCTGTCAGAATAGTTTTGTTGATCTCTGGGTGTGTTTTCATTTGTTCACTTGTTTTCCAAATGATACGAGAAATGTACCATATTACAGAATGATGGAGGAAATTAAATTAATAGAAAATGAAGAGCATGAGCTCTTTTACCACAAGGAGACCGCCTTGCATTTATCTTAACTGCAACTTGCAGCGTTTCACATATATGAAACCCTCCCCTGCGCCTCCCCCCGCCCTTTCTTTGGAAAATCCAAGTCTAGAAAATCTTGGATATCTGATCTACCTGTGAAACTTGAGATACGTCCAAATAAATACCTTGGATCTGAGCAAACCTGGGCCTTCTGGTGAATTTTGACAAACATCCTATCCCGTGCCGTGTGATGTTGATTGAAACTGAACTGTAGGCTGGTTCTTCCAAACTTTGAGAGAGTTTTTTCCGGACTGAGCTTTGTAGCAGGTTCTTTCCAAGCCATGTGATGTGTCTTGGTCGAGATGGATCGTGGCCTCTTTGTGGGTCATCTTGTGGCTGGGGCTGACCTTAATAAAGAACAATTAAATAGAATCTAGCGAAACACCAAAGACAACACGCTCTTCTCTTAGAGAAACAGGTGTGTCATCAGCTCAAAAATGCAACAGAGGATCAGCAGTATTCCCAGGATAACCCATCTGAAAAGTATTCTAAATATACCCAAAAGCCTAAGTACAGCGAGATAGAGGACATGAAATGAAAGGCCATGGGAGCGGGGGCTGACAGAACTTGGTTGCATTTGTGGCCTCCCCTTTGCATTTTAAAGCTGAAAGATACTGAGATACTTACCCACGTCCTTAAAAGCTCAGGTCTGCATCTGGACCTCATTGAGCCAAAGGCAACAGCCCCCTGGTTTTATTGGAACGGGACAAAATAGATACAAGGAAAGTATTTTTTCCTGATGAGCTGCTGGGGAGCAAAGGATCCGCTGCTGAAAGTGCATTTTACAGCTGATAATAATGATCAATAGCTAGTGAGAGCACTCGGGTAAAGAAAGAGCTTAAAACCAGTCTCATGGTGGCCCAGCACACAGCCAGGCAAAGCGTGCCTGCCCACGAGGAGCACAGACTCCTCCAAAACCAGCACACGGGTAGAGCTGCAAAAAAAAAAAAACACAACCCAAAACAAAAAAACCCCAAACAAAACAAAACAAAAATTAAATTTTTTTTGTCCCCAATTCCCCCCAGGTTCAAAAATGGCCAAACCAGAAAGTGAAATTATACGGCACGTAGCTCCAATTCTGCTGTTCCATCCGGGATTGCGAGAGAAGAACCTGGAAAAAACCAGCATGATCATTTTGGCAACACGAGTGATGAAGCAAACGAACCATCCCTTTGCTTTGCGTGCAGAAATAAATACTGTTGGCAGAAAAAATAAAACGTAACTGAACGTGGTGGTACCGTCTGTCCTGGAGGTGTATTTCCCACCGTCCCGCCGAGCCTCCGAGTACATATTACGGAACAGCGGCAGGTGTGTGCAGGTCATTTGACCCGCTGTAACGATTCTGGCAGCTGGAGAGCTCCGCGAGGGTTGAAAAAGTGAATTCTGTGACAGTAAGGCACAGTTGACTGAAGTGGATGGTGTTGTGGAACGGAACTAGTTTATTGGATTTTAAGTGGTTTTAAAAATTGAATATTAGCAGGTGATCATTATACAGTTATAAGTCCCATTAACTAGCTGGAGAGCTGACAGTTTTTAGAACAGATACTCTTATACTGCCATTTTTCCCTACTGCTGCTTACATCTAACTAAAATGATTGAAGCACGAGTAACTTTTTTTAAACTTATCTTGTAGATCCACTTATATCAAATTTCTTACTTCTATAGACATTGATAACCCTCTCAGGAGACTAATTAGCATGGGAAGAAAAATAAGCAGTGACGTTGCTCATACAAACTCTGAAGTCAGTGGGGTGCTGCCGGTGTTTTTGACAGAGGGCTCCCGTAGTGCGTGAGAGGTGAAGAGCGGCGTGAGGCGTTGCAGCAGAGCTGACCTGCTCTCAGGAGGCAACGCTGATCGGGGGCACCCGCCTGAGCAAGACGGTGACAACTGAAAGTACGAAGTGCCTAAATCACAGAACATGATAGGGTGACAGGAGATTAATAAGTTACGACTGAGATCTGTTCCCCATCCCCTTCACACTAGCAAAACTCACAAATTGACTTAAATCAGAACAACGGCGCAGTGATCAATATTCTGAGGTGTTTTCAAAATTAAATATTTATTTCAGAGACTTTCCCCCCTGAAAGGGGGTACTGATCCCTGGTCCTCTGTAGAGGATTAATTCCATCCCAAGCAAAGAACCTACCCCAAAACCTTTATTTAATCTCATAGGAAAATATTAACCAGTGTCTTCCATAAGCTCCTATAAGCTCACTCTGTCATCTCTCTAGTAGCCTTCTAGAAAATATAGGAAAGCACATCTACACATATCTTTCAAAGCTCAAACCTAATGGTCGATTAAAAAAAGAAAAAAAAAGAAGTTTGCAGAGAACGAAAGAACATCTTTGTTTGTTGACAGCAATAAAACGTAACTTGTCACCAGAGCTGATATGTTGTATTAACGGCTCTTTTGTGAAAAGACAGAGCTGAACGTTACAAATATCGACATGAGCACACTGGTTTAGGAACTGTGTGATAGATGAAACTTTTTAAGGTGAATATAAAATTGTCTTCAGTGTTTCTCCCACTTGAAATTCAAATATCCCCTTTTAATTGGAAGCCATTACACTTACACCAGGAACCATTTTTGCTGCTGATGCAGTGGATAGGGCAGGGAAAGATATTCCTACCTACATGCGATAGCCACAGCTGTCAACATCCATAAGGAACAAAACCGAGGGACAGATCTCCAAATGAGCTGGAGTGTTAACGTATGTTGTAGCGTATTTGGGCTTTTTTATTTTTTGGTATGTAAATGTCTTGATACTTACAGTGACAGCTTGGTTGCCATGGTTACTTGTGAGCCAGCCTCTACCTCAGTCTGAGGAGCCAGAGTACTTTTCTCCTCTATACTGGATGCGTCCACACGGGCATTCCCTTAAACAACTCAGCAGAGGCTGTGGGAGCAAGTGTCACAAATCAGCATCCAACGCTCGGTACGTGTTTACAGGGAAAAGGATGTAACAGCATTCCTGATACTTCTACAGAAACAAAAACAGATAGCGTCCCACCCTCGCCAGCCTTTAAAAGTTGCTTGAAATTTCCTTCTACACAGAAAATGTTAAATTAATTCTTTTGAAGAAGGTGAGGCTAGATAGAACCTCTTTGATGTAAATGTTGAGGTCTCCCTCGAGAGCTCCCAAGCCTATGTGCCGCTTCCCGTGCTCATCAAATGGCTGCTCCCCTGTTCAGGGAGCTGAAATTGGTCCATTCCAGCATGTGCTCTGGGGTGGCAGGTAAATAGGGCTTGCTGAAAAAAAAATGCACGTGCCAAAAAAAGGGAAGCCAATTTAAATCCAGGAGAGAGGGAGCTAAAAAGGTAATGCACATCCACAAATAGCACCAGCTGCTGCCATAAAGGGGCTAAATTAGAAAATAAATAAAATTAGTTTTAGGTAGGATATAAAGCAATGAGGGATTTTCAACAACCCATCGTGCAGGGACTGCATCAAGACCGAGTAAGGGCGTCCTTCTCCTGCAGTCCTGTATGGGCACAAGCCTCCTTGTGAAACTGTCACAAGCAACAATTCCCCCCCCCAAACATTTGCAATACTGTCAAAGAATACGGGGAACAATCAATTTTCTACTGACTTTGCAGATGGGAACCATGGCAGCGATAGCTGGTCATGACTTACCTCTCTTTCTGACACCACCACGTTCTGCTCAGCACACCCGTGATACTCTGATTGAATGGTGGGGCACAGAGACGTACAGCACCGTCCAGTGAAGCTGCAGCGTGGTGGCAGTGGCAACAACACTGACCCGCAGAATGTCCCGATATGATTTGCATTAGCTCTATCATTCATGAGAAACAAAGAAAAGAAAATCAAAACAACCCAAGGAAGTGAATGTGAGACTTAAACGTACAGGAAATTCTACAAAACCAATGAGCAGTTTTGATCCATCCCACTGCACTGTATTACAGTAGAATTTGAAGGTCACAAGCAATTTTAGACCATGATTATTGTTTTTAAACAGATAAACTCTATAACTTAGCAAAGGTAACACACACTGTTTTGAAAAGGTAAAAAGCACGATGATAAAAAGGAGTCTTCCATTTGTCAGATGCCATTTCACAGCTTACAAACGGGACGCTGAAAGATGAAGAGGTTTGGCCAAGCTCGTAGAGGAATTTGTAACAGAGCTGGAGACTGAGACCACAGCGTATGATTGCTTTGCTGATATTTGAGCTGCGAGAGCAAAAGCTCCACCTGAAGTGACTTGGAGAAGACGACGAATAGCAGATCTGTAGTGGAACAAGCACACAGGGAAAATAAATAGCAAAATAGCTTTTAAAAGTATTTATAACTCAAGAAAGAGGGGCAACATGTTTCAGGTGTTGATGAGCACTGGCTTTATACAGGGGATTGCTCAAGAATTTCTGAGCAATCTATATGAGGGAGCACAGCTAGCGGAAATAACAGATCATTCGGATCGAACAGCCTTGGCGTGTGAGGGGATTCAGCACCCAAAGAAAAGGAAAAATGCAGAACCTAAGCCAAAAGCACTTGACGGACAGGGAAAGATGGTGTATAAAAGGTTTCAGCTTTTCTACATTTAGGACAGAGGAATATGAGGAAGTTAAATACTGGCTACTCCTTCTCATGCTTCAGCTGTAGGAACTCACGTAATTTATGCTTAACACTAATATAATGCTATACATTATACAGCATATACATGGCACGGGAGAGACATGAACAAATCAACACTCTTACTTGCATCACAGAAGAATTTGGAGACCGTGACCAAGATTAGGAACCATGGCCTAGACCATTCCAAGTTAGCAACAAGAAAGGCTATAAACTAGTGTCAAGCAGGTTTCAAAGAGCCAGTGTCATAATTTCACCAAGATCTAGAATATAGTCTCCCTCTAAAGAAAATATATTTCAGAATACCGAGAGGCAAAATCCAACCCTAGCATATAAATGGGAAAATCCAGTTATTTTATCCTCTCTGTAGGTATTACAAAATGTTTGTTGGCTAAATTGGGTGAATTTGTCTAAGAATCTGCTATTACTAGCATAAATGGTAAGGTTTTACTTAACTGCAAGACACAAGTAAAAAACCAGCATTTACAGAACAGCAGCTGTAAAGAACAAGGCACTCCAGGTCCAGAAAACCATGAGTTTTCTGAAGTTTATCTTCAAGCAACATTATTGAAATACATATTCAAGACTTACTCCCAAAACCCTGTTTTCCAAATCTTGGTGTAGTATAAGAACAAAAGACCTGAATTTTTAATTGGCGTGTACTTTAAAGAAGAGTTTGACAGCAAAGATTTAACAGATAGATACAGAGGGGAAAATGCCAGAAAAGAAACTCCTTGATCTACTTCCATAACAGAGAAAACAGGCACAATGCAGCATTTAAAAAATGCAGGAATATTCCAACAAGGACTTACTCCTACCTGCAACTATCCTCAACACAGCTGTGGAGCCAGGTGCCATAAATCTTGGCAGCGTTGTATTGTACGTTTCTACGGTACTCAGATAAAGAAATCAATATATATTATTCAGACAAAAGCCACGCCACACGTTTATAGGACTGTTGCAGATTTGAGAATTGGACCCAGAGGCGAATAAATAACATTACTTGTGCAGCACAGCTCCATGAGCAGGCCAACGCATTTAGCCAGCGGCAGTAAGGACAGGAAGCCAGACAGAGATAAGCAAATCTTTATTTCATAGATTTCCTCTGCCTCGCAGGTTGAAACGGCACCCAGGAGCCAGAGTTAACTTTACAAGGCAATCCCTATTGCCCCAGGATTTTATCGCTTGGTTTGTTAGACTCCAGGACATGGATTTTAATCAGATTCATGATGGGCGAGGACCAAGCTTACCAAGTGGAAAAGTAAAGCAGCAGCTTTCCGAGTCGGAACTTAGCTGTGCCAAATTATTTAAAACCTAAATGTTTGCTTCCCCTAGGTTTAACAGTCTGGGGGACAGGACGATCCCTGTAAATGTTCATTAGGAGACAGGAGGCTCAGTCCAGCAAGGCCCCCTCCCTTGTCCTGACTTTCTGTCCCTGATCCAAGGATTATTTCTTGAAACTCCCCCCACAATTCTTTCAGCCATCATTTCCTTTGCTCTTCCTGGTCCATGAAACTTGGATTTCTTTTACAACCCTGCTTCCCAGCACTTTTCTGGGCACGTGAGTCCAACCACATGGGCTCAAGAGGAAGCCAAATCCTGCCTTCCCGTGGTTTGAGTGGTTGCTCTAACCACTGCTCACTGCAGAGAAGCTGGGCACCCATCAACCTCCTCCCACCCTCCCACATTTAAAAAACTAAACGCAAAACAATTATACAAGTTTTTAAAAAGCGAGGCAGAATCCCTTTCAATGTAACACTGAGGAAGCTGGGAGAAGCGAGCGAGCGTGCGAACTGTGTGGCGAGGAGAGCTCAGACAGTTACTGGTTCAGCCTCTTCAGCTTTGACATTTATGGCTATAGACCTCATAAATATCCTTGTGGCCATCGTTCTGTAAACTTCTTGTTCAGCTCTGATTTATAGGCTGAGTAAATCCAAGCAAAACAGAGCAGTAAAAGGAATTTGTGGGATAATTTACTGCTTCAGTTTAGGTTAGGGTTTTAATAGTTATTTACCTTTATACTTTAGATAAAGATTTGTGAGTAGCCAATTACCCAAGGCAGCATGAGTAGCTTTGACAGCCGAGTTCAATGCATGAGCTACCCTTAGAAAGTACTGCCTTATTTTCTGATAGAAAATGCTACAGTTAAGTATAGAGGCCAGAGCCTATATCTTAAAACGGGGAAAAAAAAGATCAAAATAATCCGCACAGAACATAGCTTTTGAGGATAAAAGCTTCCCAACAGAAGAGGGAGAGATCATTACTGTGTATTTATATAAAGCCAGGGCTAGTTTTTTTGTGGGCTCCATTGAAGCTGTGCCAATTTACACCAGCTGAAAAACCACCTCTAAAGAGTTCATTAAACCTCCGTCTCACCAGCGTATTGCGCCAGGATTTGAACATTTGTTCATCTGAAAGATTCATTATTCTCTTAATCCAAAATGGTACCTCGGATTTCAAGAATGGGTGTGAAGTGCTGATGTTACGTGCACTAGCTCTTCTCCCCACATTTAAATGCACCGCCGTATTCCCTGCAGAGCCTGGAAAATGCGAACGTCTGTCTAGCAGGAACGTGGCTAGAACAAAGGGACCTGAGACACATCCTGGAGGAGGCCGCTCCGCAGTGCTTTCTACAGCCCTGTTTGTTTTTTGGGCTCCTGAGCTGGGCTCTGCTGCCCCTCAGAACCCAGGGCCTTTTATCGCTGCCAGGTTGGGTTTTTTGCTAGACTCATAGTAAAGTCAGATTAATAATTTACACTGAGTTTTGATTGATTTTCTGTCTTTTTCAGTTTGCCAGGGAGCAAGGAACCAATTGCAGTTCCTCATTAGAAATCACTTCTGCTTAATTCCTGCAACTACTTTGAAAGCAACTCAAATTCTAGACGCTAAATCTCAAACCTAAGCCTTGTTGATCAGGTGCTCCAGTCACAAGATATATGTCCAGCTGGGTGAGCATAACTTTGCGTTTTCCTTGTGGCTGGTGCTCGAGCAGTTATGAACTAGGCAGCAATCGTCTAAATAATCTGCAGTGCTCAAACATTTGTTGCTTTTAGGCCACTGATGAAAAAGGGTTTAGCATTACGATATAACAGCCCTCACAAAGCAGCCAGAAAAGGGACATGAACCCTGGCCCTAGAAAGGGCCATGAATTTCCTCATTTCTAGTCATTACCTTTCTCCAGCTCTTCTTTGTTTCCTTAGACCAGTGCCTAATAATCTCCTGTCGAGTGTATCTTGTCAGCCTGCAGCAGCTATAGAAAATAAAACTTTAAAATCTTTTAGGATTAAAGCATTAGGCATTTTATACATTAGCATATGTTAACATTAGGCATCAAGCGTATGTGGGTGATGACACAGAAACTCCCAGAAGATATACTGAAATTAGCCTCAATTGTTCTGCAGATTATTGTCGTGACGATATACGTTTGCTGAGCAGACAGTCACAGTTTGTCGGGAAAAGTGTAGTCTAGCACTTACATTCGCACATCATGCTTGAAGATCCACAGCCACACAAATGCTTTACTGGTGAGTATTTAATATCACAGGCGTAACTAAGGTTATTATATATCCACACCCACAGTCTGAGTTTTCATCCACACTTTAAAGGAATTTTTCTACTTTTGATTTCACATATGGGCCAAATCCAGAAATAACATTATGATAAAGTTAGGGAGATTTTGGAGATTTGGGACGTAGTAAGACAGCACATAAATATTAAGCCTGCACTTATAAAATACAGGTAACAGTAAACTATTACAGTAATCCTTTCTAGTCTTAAACTCTCCTATTTCTTCCAAGAGCTTTAAAAATCTATTTCAAGTCAGAGTAATTAAAGGCTGAATGTTCTTTATCATAATTTTCTCTCCACTTTTAGAAGAGGCTAACCTGCAAGCAAGTTGGATGAGACTTTTTGCCACACTTCTGTCCCCTCCTTGATCTCAGTAAGCACTGCAGGAATTCCGCATCTGTGTACATTTTGAAATCTGGATTTACATTTTGTCTTCTGTGCTGCTGGAAGTGGATCTCCCAGCCCTGTGGCAAAACCCAGTGCGATGGGATTCCAATGCAATGCCAGTGCTGCCACCGTTGCAGTGCAGCTGCCCCGGCACATTCTTCCTGCAACATCACACAACAGCTCAGCCCGGGGATTAAAGGGGGCTGTATGTCTCCTCTGTCCTAGAGGAAATTTCCTCCCAAACACACAAGTTCACAGTTAAAGTTCAAGCTGATACGATACGTTTTTTGTCTCTGTCAGTTAACTCTGGAAAGCACCTTCTGATCGCCTGCTATAGAGATTAATACATTAATGACCAATTGTATTCTTCTGCAGATGCCAAACTGACTTTCAAATATTTATGGCATATTATATGCAATATTGCCCAGCCTCAGAAGTCAAGAATTTGTGCTACCGTAGGGTAATAAGCTATTGAATTCCACTTGGGGAAAGCTCTGCTGTGCTGAAGCAGAGAGAGGAAAAAGAAAAAAAAACGCTTTTCAAACAAAAAAGAGTTTGATAGCTATCCACCAGAAAGCTTTTAGTCTTTCATATATATTATGACTTGGTATTTTGCTTGGCTTTTCTATCATTATCTACAATATATTATTCAGGCAAAGGCTGTTCATTTTGGAGAAGTGAATGCAATATTGAAAAGGTTAGAGACTTCTAACTATGCCATCCCCATTAGCTTACTATCTGAGCGCTAAGCATATGTTATAAATAATGCATAACTTAATCCTCTGCATTTTTGGAAAAAAACCCCAACGTACTACAAAATAACAGGAGGCAAGAGAAATACATTTCCGTAAATACATCCAACTACTATAAACTACCTAATCAATAACTTTTGTAATACACTGAGCTGAACAAATGATGGTTAGTAAATAATTTAATGAGTTTTGGCAGTTCCTACTCCAGAATGGACCATGAACGGTTTAGATTTTCTCCAGCACATTTATTCTACAAAATTTCTTCTAAATAATTTGTGTGAACAATTATTGGTCTTTAGAGCATTTGTGAGCACTTCTCTGTGTCTATGATTCAATTTGAACTCTTTCAGACAGTTTTAATAGGGCACATCAATCAAATAGCTTAATTTCCTTTTCTTGACATAACCCTACCGACCAACTATCTTCTTTTTCTAGTTTGTAATCCATCGCCTAATCCGAAGTGATGATTACTAATCTCTGTGATTTGTATACTCAAATTTAGAAGAACATTTAAGGACATGTTCATCTCTAAACTGGTTAATTACTTTCCTGAATAAAGATAGGTATAATATTAGCTTTAATGAGTCTCTGAATTAGTTTTTTTTAGGTCACTGGAAAGTTACAGTGTCAGTTTTAAAAGTTACTGCTCCCATCTGTCCGCTTTCTTCACTCCAATGAAAAACGGAGGGACTTGGTGCAAACTGGCATTGATCATTGGTTTAAGGTAATATATGCATAAGTGAAGCTGCTGATTCTGCCATCCAATTACAGCACCTATGATCGCTACTTTGTTATGATTCATGGTAGCAGGAACAGTGGGGGATGCAGAGTTCTAACTCACTACAGCTCAACAGGTGAGAAGTCTCATACAGCTAATCCCTCTGAAATATGCAACCTGATTCAAACCTTCCCTCTGTTATTCCACGTTACTCTAGTAAGGTCTCATTCATCAGGGACAACAGCAGGTCAACAGCTTTTCGAGTGGCTGGGAAGTGCTCAAACCCCCTTAAATCAGGTTGTAGGAATGTAACAGTCTTTGTGCCTGTCCATAGGGTACTAAATCCCTTTTAAATCTGATCAAAGTCTCCGTGGCAGAGGCTCAGCAGCTGGGAAGCCAGCTGAGCATTGCTCATTGCCATATTACTCTTTCATCAAGTTGCCTTACAGAGCTCTCCCAGCGATACCACGCCAACCTAGTCCAAATTGTGACAGTATGATAGGTTGAAAGACTACAAGATAACACAGAATTCAGCTTTTATCAATACAAGTAATACAAGATGTAAAAACATTCCTTTCATAACACAATGGAAATTCAATTTCATAAAGAAGGTCACGGGTCGAGGAGGATGCTTCAGGAAAGGAAAGAACAAATCTTACATGTAAAATCTGAAATTCTCTCAAGACGAATATTCAGAAAAATGTGGCATTGATTATCTGAAGATGAGACTAGATACTGTAATAATGGCTTTCTAGAGAAGGAGAAATATTTGTTTATATTGTCAATGTGTATTTCACAAAAATATGCTACACTCCAGCCTGCAAATTCAAACTAAAGTTACATTTCTAAAACCAGGCAGTTTCTGGCCAGCTATTGCAGTACTTCTAATCTTCCTTCCCCCGGATTCGCCATTAATAAATCAAGAATATTTGGAGTACGTAGAATGATAGTGATAGCTGGAAAGGAAAAGAATGTCAAGTTTTTGTTTGACTGCGGAAATCTTGTGCTCTTTCATTCAAAAACTGTGTGAGTCAACACTGAACACATGAAATGGGGAACAGAGCTAACCGGGAACAGTAGCAGGATACTCAGTTTTCTCCTTTTATGTATGAATTCTATTAAGGTCAGCAATGATGAAAACTTCTTCAAAGTGTTGCTTAAGTGTGGTAGGCAGAGAGAAATAAGGCAGTAAATGGATACCCACATCCATATTGACTTCTTTGTTGGCAGCCGCAGCAACGTGACGGCCCTTCAGACTGAACTGAGACAGTAGAGATGTATATATAGGCATACACACATATACATTTGCATTACTTTACAAGTTTCTTGAAGTCAAAGCCAACATCAATTGATGGGCCAGCACAGGTCAGCTTGCGATACCCCTCTCCAATCTGTGCGAAGAACGAGTATTTCTTGACCTGTGGCCCTGGATATTTTACTGAATACAGCACTCACATTCAAGACGTTTTCATCTAAATAGATTTACAGATCCTTTTCTCACTTCTATAGAACGTGAACAAGTTGAGTCATGTTAATGATGTTACACAGATGCAAAACAATATAAACAAAATGGCGCAAAAAAGGAACAAAGACTATTTTGAGAGTGGCCCCTCTCAAAAAACTCCATTCTATTTAAATTTTAAAGTCTTAATGGTAATAGAAATGTATAGACAACTATTGCCCATTATCAACAGCTAAGAAAATTACTCAGAGATGTGCACATTAATAGGATCTCAGTTTTAGTTGACATTGGACAATTGTCTCATTGCTCCTTTCAGCTTACGTTTTAGTGCATTAGTACCTCAAGTGTTTCTTATCTGCTCTGTGTTTGTTATTGTTTCCAATGATGTGTGAAATTGGAGACTGACTGAAGTTTTCCTCGGTAAACTTGCATTGTTGGAGGACCAAAATATTGACAGCCTGACTTTATAATTGTAACTCAGTCTTGTTTCGTGCCTTAGGGCTGTCATTTAAATTTTACTTCAGGATTATGTTATACTATTTATGGCTTTTCTTCAGTAATACATTGACTGAAGTTGCCTTTGGACCCTGTTCACTAGAGCTGGCTGAAACTTTGCAGATTTAATGCTTTCCAACTTAATGTTTTTCACTGAAAAATGCCCCTGTCTCTAAATCTAAACTTTCCCCAGATTTATGCATTTTTTGATAAACTCTTGCAGGAGACAAAACTTACAGTCAAGTGTTTTGTTTAGGAAAATAAATTCCTGTTTCTGTCTTACGGGAATAAAAATTAAATGGTTCAATTATTCATTTCAAAGCAGCTCTTCCTTCTAAAGCTTGTAAAGTACATTTCAGTGGAGGAGAGGAAAAAAAAAATGGGATGCATTTATTGAACTAAAGCAACTGAAAGAAATTAGTATCATAGGGAGGGGCTTTGTTTGTTTGTTTTATGCCCATTTCAGAGCAGACACAATATTTCAACAAGCTTTGCTGTTCACGCACCAGATGGCTTTATTTTTCCAATACTTTATTTTCCTCACATACATTTTCACTGCAAGTATTTTGCACATGGAAGCAGGACGTGTACGCTTTTTATTAATCTGCAAGATATTCAACTCTACACTAACTCATCCTGGCATCTGATCAAAATTTGGTGAACCAGATGATTCAATGTATATTCCTAGGAGGGAATAGCAGGAACAGCCAGATTATCCCTATTCAGTAATTATCATAGCTACAAAAAGATCTGTTTGCCAGCTAAATACTTTCAAGAGAATTAAGTTCAATTAATAAATTAAAACCAGGTATCAGCATCTTGTTGAATTCCTGGAGCAACTCCCCATTTAGCGGGCAGTTGATTTTCACACTTCGGAGAACGCAGTAAGTCTGTAGGTTAGACAGAGCACTTTGGCTGAATTAAGCATTGCAGAGGAACTATTCAGCTTTTGCAACAGATATAGGCTATTAAAAAGTATAACATCCATACATGTTTGTGTATTTAGTTAACATTTTCAGAACTGTCTTTGTTCTCAACCTTTATATGGAGAAGCCATTTGAAAATAGCTGCAGGAAAGCAAATGCTCTTAAGGTCTTGCAGGTATTCTTAGTATTTACAATATATAAAGTTCTGAGAAACCATCATGTATACATGCATCCATTCATGTATACTGTGTTCATTTAAAATCTATTAAATCCCATTTTAAATTAAAGGAGAGAGGAATGCAGTATATGTAATGAAACTCACGGCACTCACCTAGGAAAATTTTTTCTAAGAGGTAACCTATCAGTTTTAAAAATACTTTGCAGCCTTCACTTTGGTCATCTCAGCAAATTAAATGCTTAATTGCCTCTTGGACTACTTCTCTCTCTCTCGCCCGTACTCATTAAAAAAAAAAAAAAAAAAAAAGATCTACTGAAATTCGGTAGCTTACTAAAGGTAATCTGAAGCTGGGATGCTACAGTACCCAACCCACTCCGGGCATAGCTCTTCTTTTTTTAACCCTGAAGGGGCTAAAATAGGTTTCCCAGTTTCCAAAATGGGCTTTTATTCACCATCACAGTCACAAGTACATTTTGCTGTATAGCCTGATTTTAAGAAGAGTTTCTCCCAGTTTGTTTTAAAGGGAATGTTTCCTTTCTCTCTCTCATACTTTTCCCTCCTTCTCTTCTCTCTCTTTTGCACCTTTGAACTAAGATTTCTGTGTGTGCAGACTCCTCTTGTCCTGACAGGGAAGCTCTGATCCGCAGCCACGAGAGCTGCCGATCTGTCAGATTAAACTGATACCGAGGAAGTCAAGAACCCCACTCCCAAAAGAGTCAACAAAAAGAAACGGATAAAAGCAGATCTAGCAAGAAACATCAATATGACTCCATGCAATGGGAAAAAAACGAAAGGGAAGCAAAACCGAAACGCACGTGTGCCTGCCTGCTGCTTTTTGGGGAGAGGCAAGCCCAGCTGCAGCTCGGTGGCTCTTCTGGAGCGTCACTGCGCTGCTGCAAGGGTGGCTGAGTTGAAGGGCTGGCCATGGCTACCTCAAACACGGAGGAGAGCTGGGGCTGGATGGAGCAGCTGAGGGCTTCTTATCTCACACACTTTCAGTTTTAGGATTTCAGGCTCCAAAGCAGGGAGACTGGATTGCCAACAACAGCAAACGTGTTCTGCTTTCTGCACGCAGTTTTAACAAAATCTACCTTAACCAGTTAGATTTTCAACAATATTTGGGACAACGTCCTATCTCCAAAGTGAAAGTATCAGATGCTCATGATTCTTTATTCCCTACAAGGCTGAAGCTTTCAGAGATCACATCCCTCTGCTGCTTCTATTATTTCACCCCATTCCGAGTCTTCAACAGATGGTACCTTTTGAATTCAGTTGCATTTCTAAAGGATGTTTTGTTTTGAAGATTTATTCCTCGAACCACTGAGGAAGGGAAACCAAGGAAATATCTTTGTCATTTTTCCAGGCTATGTTTATTACAACCTGGCCAGTAGTTTTATGAGGCATCTAGAATTATCCTTTTGATTAAGCCAAAATATTGCCTACTCTCCACTTAAAACTGTTTCTACATCCTCCTTGCAGGATACATTTCAGGATAGATTTTTACAGGAGAAGTAACTATTAGCGCAATATATTGGAAGACTCAATTATGTTCATAATCACAGAAGTTAAGTAACGGTCTTCGTCTGAGGATTTGCCATTGAAATGTTTTGGAGGGAAGGTACAGTTCTGTCACTTTCCCATGAGAAGTTTTAATTTCCTCTAAATATTTCTGTCTAATAGGGAAAATTAAAAAAAAAAAATCATTTTGGTAGGGTTCAATAGAATCACTTCATTTTAATTTGCCAGCCCCCTTTGACACAGCTTTGGTCAGTCTGGTGTGCCACGGCATGGCCGGGCTGTGCCTCTATTTTCTTTGCCATAGTCTAGCAGTGGACCTTACACTGCAAGAAGATTTTTTGACCCCTTTTAAAACAATATTTTTGCTTAGTTTTTCATAACATGCCTTCAATATCCTTATTTCTTTAACATTTTAACCTTTCAAAAAATAATCCTATTTAAGGAAAGAAAGATAATTTTTTTCCTCCTGGAATAGAAAAAAAAAGTCAAATGCTTGTACATTTCCATATACAAATCCTAATTCTGTGTGCTTGTTACATGAGAACTAAATAACTTCTAATTCTTTAGTAATGAAGATATAGCCTTTAAACTGATCACAAGTGAGTTTTCTTCCTTTACATCTATTATCTTTGTGTTACCATAATTACGATTATGTGGAGCCCTAGTCATGGACTTAAGGGCCACCATATTTCACATGAAAGAGCAAGATGTTTTTTTCACATTTTCAGCAGAAGAAAACAGTATAATCGCTCATCTAATCCCAAAATCCACATCCCTGGATGTGCCTCTGGCTTTGCAAAAATGTTGCATACCGCTATTGATCTTCTCTAGCCTCTTTTCTCAACTGATTATTGCAAAAGATCTCTCTCCTCACATTTTCACTTGATATATAGAGTTTTAATATAAACCCACAAACTATAAAGCTAGCCATAAACAACGTCTGGTGTAAAGGAGATCAGTTAGAGTAACCTACTGATAACCGATTTTCAGAAAAGCTTCAGAGTAGCAACACAATCTTGTGAAAAAAAACTCCCCAGCTGCAGAAATTAAGACAGCTTTTCCAGAGATCTCTGTCAGCGTAGGCAAAATTTGCTGTGCCTCAGCTTTCCATGCCTGGAAGGACTATTTTCCATCTTCCACCTACCCAACATGGGCTAAGACATTTAAGGTGCAGGTTTTTCTAGACGCAGATACCTCTTCCTTGAGCCCATTGACTGTTTGCTCCTGGTACAAACAAGCCCTGACCTTTGATGGAGCCTTTTGAGCACTACTTCAGCTCAAACTGAATTAAGACAAGACGTGGCATCTCCCATCCCATTACTGGATACGGGCTTGGTTTGCTCAAGTCCTTACAGCGTTGCCACATCATTTAAATACGGACCTGGGGAAGAGGGTGGTTTTGAAGGAGCAGACTCAGATCTTGCTGCCTCAGCATTTCCAGCCCTATTTGCCCTAAACAAGGAAGAAACTGACTTTGACAAGAACACTTAATGCCAAAATTATCACAAGTGCTCATGTTTAACTATCTGATTACATTACTAAGAATTTATTCTATTTTGGAACCGCAATTTGACATCCTCAGAAGATATATCACCTTCATTAAGAGGCAGAAAAAGGCAGAAACCGAGCTTGCAAATGAAATTTGGTTTGTCACTGATACGTTAATATAGTAGCAAATACTTAAATTGTGTCATCTGCCTGCTTGCTCTGTGACTTCAGGGAGGTAAAGCTTTTTAATGCATGGGAGCCATGTTTTGCTTTAGTCTTCCCTTGGCCTGTGGTACAGGAGTTTGTTGCTGTAGCAGCCGATTAATATCAGCATAAAAGAGCATTTATATAGTAGGGTGAAACAGAAGGAGAGCTGGACTTAAAATAAAAATCACAAAAGCAGAATTGGCCTTGCAAATATTAACGTTGCTACGTTAGCCTGCGTATTCATACAGTGAGCACAAAAACCACCATAGGGAACCAAATACTTCTCTGTGTCTCGAATGCCCAGTAAAGAGGGATCACTTTTGCTCTCATTTTTTAAGGTTTCTAGTTTCTTGTTTTGAACAGATATCGCACAAGACTACATCACAGGACAAAAATGTGCTTCAAATCTCGTTTTAATTTTGTGGTCACTCTTTTTCACTTTTTTCATATGTTCTCCATCTCACAGAACTCATTTCCCCTGCCTGGTGCTGGAGATTGCCTGTCTATAATGAGGCTCAGCCTTCAAAATGTCAAACATAATGAAAAAGAAAAAAGCCATAACGAAATCAGCCGTAGGGACTTGGGAGAACCTTCTGGTTAAACTTCAGCGAGTCTGCCAGCTCTCCAGCTACAAAGACAAATAGGATCTCTGCCCACATCAGAAGGGCAATTCAACACTACCACAGGATGCGAATAACCCGAGCCGACAGCACGTATGCAGCGGAGAGGGCCGTATCTCCAGGTTACTGTCACTCATGCAAAATGAGCAATGCCAGCTTGTCAGACTTGGCACCAAAAAAAGTAAGAGCCCAAACTGTGAAAATCATGCTGCACAAGGGCATGCGTTTCTGATTTGGGCATTACAGACCACCTCTATAAGAAAAGGAAGAAAAAACAGAGTTCTCCTCACAACTAAGTTTGTGGAAATTCTGTAAATTTTCTTCCTCTCCCTTCCTATTACTTTCTCTCTCTCTCCACAGACAACCACCAAAGAGACAGTTCAAAAGAAACACACACCCCTTGGTCCTTTGCTGGCATTAGGCTTCACCCTCCTGGGACAGAGCAGCCCAGGGAGCTCGGAGCTGGAGCAGGTGATGGGAAGCCAGGGGACACCAGATGTCCCATGCGCCTGCTGCTTCAGCTTTAGGACTGGCAGCTCACACCCTGGGCTCCCTGCAGGACGGTGCTGCCATCCAGCTGCAAAGTAGGCTACATAGAGCCCAATTTACAAGCTCATAAGGATATTTAGGACCAAGAATCAATGGGCAATAATGTCTTGTGAGAGACGCTAAGAACTTGACAATTAACGCTGGCGGTACATAGGCTGACTGGAGAACCTCCCACTTTCTCAGTTCTACAGAACATGAACAAGTCCAGTGTAAAGTCTTACACTTCTTAGCCTTAGCAGGTGGTTTTGAAGAGGATTGAAACAAACAGTCTGTTATGGTTACTTTTCTTTCCGTCATTTCCTTCATACCTGTGTGCCGTGAACAAAAATGCAAATGGGAAGTAAATGGCTCATTAATGAACGTGCTTATGTTTGGGGCAGAATGCTGAAGATTATCCAGCAATACGATCAGCTTTAAATACCTGTATCTTGTCACCTCCAGTACAGAACGTCCTTATGTGAGTGCCATACTATTTAATACATAAGGATTAATTTACTAAGACATAAATGGGTACTGAGTGGAATAAAAAGCCTTTGAGAGAGGAGGAGATGCTGAGGAGCTGTGCGGTTGCAAGACACTTCAGGTGTGAGCATGGAAGTGGCTCTGGCTGGTGACTGTGGCTCAGGAGGATGAAAACACAGTGAACACAACAAAACATAGGCTGAAGGAAGAGAAGCCCAGTAATTAATAGGACGTGATGTACACTTGATGGATTTTAGTGCATATTTAGTGCACTTTTCACAAATGATTTATCCTGATTTTATATTAATCATCAATACATTCAGCCTGACCAGCAAAGTATTATTTGTATTACTCATCACAAAGGAGGAATTTTTCCAAAGGAAAGCTAATTTTACATATCATCCATCATTTGCAATTAGCCCAGCGTCCCCACCTTTTGCAGATATAATTAGTGGTAAACTGCAAGGAAAGCCTCCTCTTACATCCCCTAGTATCAGCTACAAATACTCAGCAACACCAACTTCTTAACTCTTTGCTGGCTACCTAGCTACTTGCTGCTTGCTTACTGGAAGTTAGTATGTGCTTATGCATTAGCAAATGAAAACAACGTTTTGAACTTAATTTCTAGTACTGTGGGCAGATTTTACAAGAAAAAGAATTTAACTGGGAGTTGAGAAAGAATCCATTGATACAAAAACTCCCTTGAAGGCCAATATCTATTAGCACTGTGTAAAATATCCCCATTTCCCTCCTGATGTTCCTGTACTCAGTTAATGACCTGGATCAATGATTTATAAGAAGCTGAACTACGCTAACGTTTCCTTCTCTATACCTAAAAAAAGTTGTGTGGATCAGTAGGACTAGCACACGTGGTGAGTGCTAAAACTGCTGTAGGGACAGAAAGTGATCTTACTGTTTGTCTAATTGTGAAAAGAGAAGAATTATAGAAGTGCAGAGAAGTTCCTGGAATGATTCACCTTAACACTCACGCTGCCCCCCCCCCAATAGAAGGAAAGAAAATGAAAGCGAATATCACAGAAAAAGGCGAAAAAATCTGAATACGTCAATCATACTGATGTTAAAATGGTCAATATTGTAACTGCAGTTAAATCTCAACTGACAGCTTATCTGGTCTAAACAAAAATTGAGAAGATGCTGCGGTGGAGAGAGATGATCATTATTTTAGCCGCAGCGGTGTTCTATAGCCTTGCTGTAAGTGCCTCGCATCACAGATTCGCATAGGCGAAGCCTGTACGATACAGCACGAATGGAAACGCCTCCACACCCAGATGAAAGGAGCGCTCCCCCGGACAGAGCGGCGGCACACACGAACACAACCAAAGTGCTGGCTGCCCTGCCAGGCGAGGGCTGGACAGACAAACGGGTGGTGGAGACGGGACAGCCCCACCGCCAAGCCCTGCGGGTCTGGTGCACTACGACGCACTCGGGGATCTCAGGGCAGCGCAAGATACCTGCTGCCGCTGAACACTGCAATTTAAATGGAAAGAAGAAGTGCCAATCTAGTGCTAGTGAGCATGCAAGGGATTGATTTCTGGATTCATCAGGGCCAAGATTTCATGGCATTTTTCCCATTAGAGAATAAATGTCCTCAAAGCTCTAGCATTTTCTGGGTATGCTGATAATTTTCTGGGTACTCTGATATTTTAAACACCACTTCTGGAACCACTTACAGCTGAGGTAATGCAGATGACAATAAAACTACAGCTATTCATGCCTGCTGAAGAGCTAGTCCCGTAAACAACAACAAGCTAGATTACTGCTTGCAGTGAATGATGTATTCGGTGGATATATTTAAAATATTAAGAATAAAAGGTGATGTTTTTTTCAATAATTAAAATTATGTAAAGGATATTTTTGCTGCCATTGCTTGCATTTGTTCCTGGAACAAGTAAACAGATAGTGTTTGATCCTCCATTAAGGAGCAAAACGAGAGACTAGAAAGCTTTTCATGCTGTAGCACAAGAGTTTCAAGCATTTTTTTTTAATATTAAAAATTATTCAGTTTAATATGCAAGGTTGCCCCCCCTCCCCCCCCCCAGTAATTAAGCCCACAGAGACTGCTGATAGCTTCTAATGCATATAAGTATTAGCAACTGTACAAAATTGAAAGATAAAAGGTCATTTTACTCTTTATGAGATCCAGTGTGGTTTATTAATAATGTCAAAGGTGAGCAAGTTCAGGCAATGTCGCTCTCTACTCATAGTCAAACAGCTCCACTTTACGGAGTTGGAAACCCTACTTTAAAAGAACATGTCCCTGGAATATTTAACATGTTTATACTGTGAAACGATAAAGCTAACTCTTCAGGTGATTTGCCAATGTCTTCAACGCGGCCTTGCAGTAACTTTAACCATCAGCTAATCAAAGCCGTTCCTGAATGAACTGTTGATGTATTGATCTCAGTATGGTTTTAACTGAATCCAGTTCAATGGCTTTAATTTCAATTTGCAGATGATGTTAATATGTGTTAACATTCAGAAGTGAACAAATTTTTTACTTCTAGGAAAAAATTCTTTAAAATGGAAGAAAACATTAAGCAGGAAAATAACTTTCTTGTTTGAAAATTGTTATTTCCAGATGGGAAAAAGGGAAATAGATATGTCTGTATGCAAATTTCTAAAAGGCTCTCAGAGAAGAATGAGGTTCAGGTTAAAAACAGGTGGAAAACTTGGAGAAGGTTCCTGTTTTCAGAGGAATATTTCTTATTTTTTACTCGTATGAATCTCCAGAACCACGGCCTAACAAACTGGCCTTTAATTTTGAGAAATCAACCTTCATATACATAATTTCCCTGCCGTAACAGGAATCTCTCCTGATTCTCACTGGCTAAAGAGCACCACAGCTCCTGTTGGTGATTATTATTGTGCAATGGCAGCAATTAAATGAGTAAATATTCATCCTACAATATGAACATTTTAACTTTAAAAATTATTTGCAGATCTGGAGTATTAAACAAAGATGAATGACAGAGTGACAGGAAAAGGAATGGAATAAAAGTTGAAGAGAAAAATGGCTGAGAAGGGACTTTTCAAGACTTGAGGTTTTCAAACGGATGTTATTTTCTTTTTTTTTTAACCTCTGAGACAACCTAGCAGTAACTCATGCCCAATAAAGGTGCCCCAAAGGACTTCGCTGCTCTTGTACACGTGAAAATACATTTTACCATACTTCTCAAGACCAAAACTAATTTCTTTCATGTCATATAATCACAATGAAGACAGAAAATAGAAATGAGAAGCTATTTTATGTGTAACAGCATGTGTGAGATACATACCAACCCTGGCAATTTCACTGGCAACAGTGAAATTTCAGATCAGAGAGATCGCAGAATTCTTATATCTACTTCAAATACGGATGGTTAAATTAAACCCTCAACTTCCAGTGACTGTGCCTCCAACTCAAACAACAGCCGTAGTATTCCCATGGTAAACTTCTCCAATAGTTAGCTAGCTATCTTCTTACTACACAACGTACAGTTTCACCCTGGGAATAGGTTTGCTGCCTTCAGCTTCTAGGCAAGCCTTTGCTTGTTAGACAAAGGAACATTCCAGTATGAGTTATCTCCCGCTCAGGAAGGTGCTCCCATATCGAGGTTAAGGTATCTCTTAATCCACTCTTTGATAACATACTCCGAGATTGTTTAAATTGATTTTTAGATATACATTTTCTATGCCAGCAAGATATATCCTGACCACTGTTTTTAGTTTGCATTTTTTTTCCTATATTTTTAAGGGAAAATTTCTCCACCTACCATTGCATTTCTTGTAAATTGTTGTAATCAACAGCAACAACAACAAGAATATTGAATAAATTTGTTTTGACTTGTGTTTTGAAAGCACTCTGGAATAAAAGCACCAAACATTTGGGGCTCATCTACAGCAGGTGGGGAACGCCGCATTGAAAAATGTAACAGATGTTTGACTACATATAACCGTAGATGAGAAAAAGGGTATCGTATTATTATCAGTTTAATTTAATGTTTTCACAATTTTCGGCATTACATTTCAAGATAGGCAAGAATTTTCTTTTTTTCTGTCTTCTGAAATATATCTTTGTTACTGCTTAGTGAAGAAGAATGGTCTCCCTATGGAATTGCTTAGTCATAAATTTCTTACACATTCAATTCTAATTTTTTGTCTCTACCCATTGCACACAAACAGCAACTAAAAAGATTATTTGATAGAGAGTTTTTTGGAAGAGATTTAGCAAATCTGTAAATGACATTAATCCGTGAGCTGTATGGTTCCCTTACTATTTTAACTGCAACACATAAGACCTGGTTTTATGGCAAATACACCTGGTGTGTCACACAGCCATTAACATACTTGTTGGAGGGAAACATGATTTATAAATACTGGAGACAGCAGGTGATGTTAGATTGGACCTACACTGAAGATGCAATTCTGCTTTAAGTTTTGCAAAACTGAGGCAATGAAGTATGAAAGAATGTACTTAGAAAAGCTCCATGAAGAACAAATCTCTCTCAAAATGCAGCTCTGTGTGTAAACATCAGTATTTTAAGCTAAACATTTCCAAAACTAATTTAATCTACTTTTTAAGTAGTTCATTTCCTTGGTGCAATTTGATTAGGTCTTAAATGCACTGCAAAAGCTGTGCTTGACATTTTTTGAATATTTGTGTGACCTTTACCAGGAAAAGGATACCTAAGAGTAGTTTCCTGTAGCTAGTCAAATACTGCGTGCAAAGTAGGTTGATAAAAGCTGGTCAGCGTTTCTTAATGAAAAATCCTACTCTAGTGTACTCTTTTTTTAAAAAAAATAAAGAAATTTTTTTTTTTGAACAGCAGCAACATGTCTGACAGCAACGCAGGTATTTAGGCCCTTGTAAGAGGATTTTCAGTATGCACAGTGTAACTTCTGTAAATTGTCCAGCATAACATATTGTCCTGCTTCGGTGTTTCAGTATTTGTTTGCCAGAAGAAAGGAGAGTTTAGCCAATTTGTGACTGAGAGAGGGAATTACTATTCAGGCAGGAAAGAAAGTTGTTGTTCAGAAAATCTGAACAATTTTATATCTTTCTTTCTCTTCAACCGTACGTGCATTTAAGTGCCTTTGGCCCATAATAACTGTAATTCATTTCCTGGCCTGCTCAGCTGAACGGGGAGAGAGAAGAAACACGCTCCGTGAGAGTGTGAGTAGACACGCCTAACAAAACAGGGGGGGAAATACTATCAGAGTTTGAACTTCTAAGTGAAACTTGTAAAATATTAATTAATCTTTGTTGTCGATATAATAAAGAAACATAACTCAAGAAACCATGCAACATGGAGGGAAAAACTACTTTTTGTATCTAGCAACTATAATATTAAAAAAATTTCTCATTCACCAGGTGGGGAGCAAGGCCTGTCTGGCTAGGTGCCTGCCACATATGGTGCCCACAGCAACACAAAATTCCTTTTTTCTCCCTACATTTTTTACATTCCATACTCAGTCATGAATGCCTTGGTGATTTGGAGAGGCGATTAGGTTACATTCCTGTTATTCCAAATAAGTGAATCAATACTAATTCACTTAGCTTTACTTTATAAGCGGCTAAAGAGATGTAACGTCAACCTCCAAAAGAGGGAGAACACTTCCTGCGCATGTAAGAATACTAATAAGAACTGGCTCAAGGTAACAACCCAGCGAGATCCGTTTGCTAAAGCAAATTAATTATTAATCAGGAGCTTGCTCATTTTAAAATGCTTGACAATTTTAAAATAAAGAAAAAATATAGCCTGGAGAGTGATATCAAACCCAGACCCTACTGAAGTCATGTGAGAAAATAAAAGTATAACATAGATTTTGTAACCTGAAACAGATAGTGAAGAGAAATTAATTCAAAACAGAGCCTTCTCAAACCCTGAAGAAGTTTAAATCCACTTTGCAAACTGGACTCTTCTCTATTCAACACTTAAGCTTTGGGCTCAGATATACTGCTATGAAGTAAGCGTGTTACAGAGAGAAAAATACAGAGGAAAATTCCTTTAACGATAGTGTGTGACTTGGACTCCAACACACTCCATATATAGACAAGTGACAAATCAGTTGACTTGTGAAATACACTTGACAGGTTACACATTTCAGATCAAAGGACCATGGCTGGGTGGAATAATACTCTGTATTTGCAGAAACACGTACTTTACTTCCTTGGTGTCTTCCCTGAGGATCTCCAAGGGCTAAGCACTTAATACTGAATAACCTTTCCTGGAAACTCTTTGTAACTGGTACAAGAGTCACTGAGAGAGACAACCTGAACCACAGGAGAAGGTAACATCCCTTATCTCCAGGCTCTGAGTTAGGAACTACCTTATTTCTAAATCCATCAGGAAGCCATCAGTTTGCTCTAAAAGCAAACTCTCCTACTGCTGCAGCCAGAGACACCGGCATTTGGTCCCAAAAGAGCTACAGACGAATTCAAGTCATGATTTTCAGGCTATTTTGCTTAGCATTAAGCAACACCTTGGTTGCAGTAATGTCCCTTCCTCTTTTTTCCCCCCTTCAAAGCTGTTCTACAATATTCTTTCTTCAAACCTCATCACTTTCAGTTTTATCAAGGACTGAGTCTTTTAGACAGAGGTTTCAGTTGGCTTAAGCTATTGAGTTCCCCAGGATAAGAAATCGATAACCATTTAATATTTAAGCAGCTTACAAGCAACAATTGAGCTCTAGATGTGGCAGCAGCGTTCCAACTACAGAGAGTTTCTGAAAACCAAAATGCTAGAACTAGCAAGGTATTAGCATGTATTATGCTTATCTGTATTTGAGGACAAAGTATCTCACTTACAGATTAAAAACTGTTAATGATGCCTTCCACTGTTTACTTTTTTCCCCACTGAGTGCCTCCTATTTTGGTCTGGATGAGATTAATCTGATTTGGAGCAGATCATCAACAATATGGCTTTACGAGAAAGACAACTCAGAAGTCAAGCAAAGCCTAAGTGCAAGTGCTTCAATGACCTCTGCCAGTAAAGCAGGTATTTTTGACCAATTAATCCCCAGCAGGTGATCCATATCTGGTTTGTTCTCTCAGGATACATTTTGCTGTGGGTCAGCTCCTGAGAATATCTTTCATGACTCTGCTGAAACAGAGCACTTAAAAGAGAGTTTATGTGCCAACCGTCTAAATGCAGCAAGATGTTATGGACAGGTTGGGAGTTCAGCACTAAGAAACCACATACTACATAATAATATAATCTATATAGAGAGATACTGTATACAATATGCCTGCACACACAGATATATTCTAAATATACTCAGAGGTATCACTAGCAGAAAAGACAGCTCAAAGTGCAGATCGGGCAGGAAAAAGAGCTCAAGCAAACCCCTATACTGACCCCAACTTATGGGCCTTCCTCCACATCTACATATATGCATTGACACATGGTGATATGAACAAGTGGTTTCCAAATACTTTTTCACTTCCAGCTAAGTAGCTGAGAAGTAATCCCTGTAGGAATAGGTTAAATAAGTATATATATAAAGTTCCTGTCTGAAATCTTTAAGAACATGGACAAATTTGGCAGAATAGATGTCTTTTCACATTGATACAGGAAGGCTTAAAAGCAAAATAATCCCTACTCTTTTATAAGCAGTGTGAATACTTGAACAGTGAACACATTCTTAAGTTTTAAGGGAAATCAATACGTTATTTATTCCAAGCCTTTAAGAAGAGGTAAGAAACCTGAAACGAGGATTGTCTGGAGATAAAGAACGTGGGTCCTTGTAATCCTCAGCTTGCCTTTTTATCCTGAGAAATTGCACTTATTTGTTGCAGATAGTTGGCTGCTCCATGAATGTCACTAATCTCTTGACCGTGTGAACGATCAGTAATGTCTGACTTTGCAAGCAATGCTGTTTCCCTGAAAACTCTCATTACGAATGATTTGTGTCATCTACTAGTCCAATGAAGATATTGCTGCCACACAATGTACTAATCAATTGGCACTGTCCTTTCCTGGGTGATAATTTTGTTTATTTTCCTGTAGTCTCCTCATGGCAAAAAACAATTGGATTGAGAGTAAAGAAAACAGTCAACTATGATTCCCTGATGATTTCTGCATGTCTCCTCAATTTGCTTTTCCTGTAACTTCTCACTACCTTGCTACTTGGGAGCGAGCTACTCGGAGCATGTTCTCTAAGATGCACTCTGTTTGATACTTGCCTATGGAAAAAAACTTTAATTCTTACGAAATCTTTGTTTTTAAAATTGCTTGATGACTTTGAGCAAGTATTTGTCAGTTTTGAATAGCTCCAGCACTGATTATGTTGCTCATGATCTGCAGAGGATTGGGCAGTCCCTACTGACTCTGCAACAGAATGGCTTTTTAAAAGCAATCCCAGTGATTCCTCTGGGGATCTGAGGGCATGCTATGATCTCCCAGGGCAGGTGAAATGGCAGCTTGCTTTAGCATTTAGGTGGCTATCAGCAGCCTTTTACATGAGCAAATACCCAGTGACAAATAGTTCCTGGTAGTGTCCAGCCTTTAACATACATTCTCTAGAAAGCCAAGCCTGACAGGTTGTCTTTAACCTGGTATCCATCAACAGAACAGCAACAGCAGCTAATCTCACGCATTGCTGAAAAATGCTGGGGAATAAAATTTGGAGAGTCAGGGGGACCTACTAGCGAAGATATTTGGTCGGGAATCAGAAGTCATCTGCTCATAGACACTGTTTGTCTGATACCCTTCCCGTGCATGCCAGCATAGGATGGGAATAACAACGCTGTATGCAAAGCCACCAGCAGTCTCTGAGAAGGAAAGCCCTGTGTGCAACCGTTTGGTATCTTGAGTAACACACTCCAGTTTCCAGCTATCCCAGATGTAGAAAACAGAGATCCAGACCCAATTTTATGTTTCTTGCAGAGCAGCCAAAGTCACAATGAAAACAGATTAGATGAGAAATACCACTAAAAATTCATTTCCTTGATAACATTGCCTGCCCTCACTCAGGATTTAAGGGCTGTTACTTTTGAGTGTGTATCTGTATACTACAGCTGCACTGGCAGGAGACAAGGGGCTGACTGCTACTCACACTATATCTAAGCAGGGATGAGAATTTGAGCTCTAATGAGCAATTTGGGGAATGCCTTTGCTGCTAACTATGTAGGCTGCCAGCTCTCAAAACTGAGTGTAAAGAAAGAGTAAAGCCTGGATGTTGTGGGGGGTTTTTTGTTTGTTTGTTTTTAAAAGGACACTATGGCAGCTGACTGTGTATCTCTGCTCTGGACATATTTGTGTCTCTAAGCATTTAGTACCCGTACTTACGGTGTTATCAGCAGAAATATTTCCTCTAGGCACTTGCTGACTCAAGAGGCACAGGTGAAAGATATTTGCAAGGAGGATGATCTATGCCACTTTGTTTCAAATTTAGAGCACGACTTACATAACTAAACCTTCTCCAGCTGCTGGGGGGTTACAAAGATGTCTAAGCACAGCTTGCGGAGGACATTTCTGAGCTAACACTCGGATCTCTGCAACATACAGCATTAACACACGGACCCACATGGACCTGCAGTTTATAATTAGTAAGGGATGCATTATGTTAAGGATAGCTAGTCTCAGGGATGATACATGTGAGGTCCACTCTGCATGGTATTTTTGGTCAGAGCTCTTAACTACAGAGACTTACTAGTAGAGTTTTCCAAGAGAAAATAGGTTACTATCATGTTTATTGGTCAATTACTGTTAATGGAAACAAATAACTTGCTTACTTAAAGTAATTATAAACCTCGCGCTAAGAAACAAAAATTAGGTTACGCAAGCACAACTCATTTCTTCACCATTTCCCCACTGGCAAAATAATTAAATTACATTTTGCAATTTTTAAGTATGGTTACCATAAATTATTGATTTTATTATAATATCATTATTGAATAATCTACAGTTTTTTAGGAGTTGCAAGCTTTACAACTCCAGATTCTCACCACACCCGGTTTAAAAGCAGATCAACATATGAAAATGCTTTTACCTGAAACTTCCTTTGTGAACAGTTTCACTTGAAACTTCCTTTGGTATTTGCCAGCTGTGTCAGGAACAAAATGACAACAAGGAATGCAAACCTACCTCATCATGGTGCAAAATTTTATTTTATTTTCTCTGACCATGACAGCCTTTCCAGAGGAACATGAAAGAGGAGATTTTTAACAGAGGGCTTCCTTTTTGCAAGCCATTCTTTTCCTATTACCATTGAAAGAACTTGATGACCGGACCTTTATCTTCTGAAATTCTATCCTTATTTCCTTTAATATGATTTCTTTCAGATTTTTCTGAAATCTTTCAGACTTCTTTCTAAGCTTTTCTCTTTGATGCCCACCTGGAACTTAAAACACTTTGTATACTGTAAAGGCTCTCTTCAGAAGTTTCAGGGTCCTTAAGAAAGCACAAAGCTGTGTACATACAGATTACAAACTCCTGTCACCTGAGCTCCCCACTCTCCAACAGGTTTGTGTTGATTCAGCACTAAAAGAATGATACAGCTGCATATGTTTAACCTCTCTTTTCTTATCTTCTTCCTTCTCCTCAAATGATTTAACTACTGGGTCATCTAAATGATTAACTCCAGCTATATTCCTGTAATCAAACTTTAAACCAGAGCCCGTGACCATTTGCACTTGGATTGGATTTACTGCTGTTTGGATTTGTATTGTTGTATTTAGCTTTTCCAAAATAACTTTGTTTTATGTTTTTGACATAACACAGACACCGAGATGTCTTTTTTCATCATCTCTCAAGTATGTCAACTAATCAGCATTTCTATTTCATGGTTACAGTCTCCTAGCAACAAAACTTTATCTTAAACTGACCCTTGTTGTTTTGGAGACCCTGTGCCCAGAGCATGTTACATCTTTTCTATTTCTCAAACACACTTAGTACTTTTCCTTGTTCTTATTTTGATTACCTATCATGTTTATGTTCATCATCTTGCCTGAAATAAAGCATCAGGAATATGCTAACATTTAGACTCACACTACTCCTACTTCTGGTTGTTCCCTTGCAAATGATCCACGAGCCTGTCACTTAGCAAACCCTTCTCTTCAAGAAAAAAGAAAAACACGCAAACAAAACCAAAAAATGGCTTTGGAGGCTCAACTGCACTTTTCTGAGTGCCTCACAGAGAGCATTCACGTGTCCCAGCTGTCCCAACCTTACGAGTCCGCAGGAAGAGGCTTACAAACTGCCATAACTGGAGTACGTTTCCTCAGTACAAGGGGTCTTTTGCTCCTCGGGAACTTGCAACCTCTCCCACTTCCAACAACCAAGTGACCAAGGGGGAGAGAAACACCCAAAGGAGAGCCTAATAATCACTGCGCAAGGAAACAGCAGCAGCCGAAAGCTGCTTTGGGCACACTCCTCTAGACCACAGGACTCACAACCCCCCCCTGTACACACACTCACAGCCCGAGTTGCAAGTGAAGGACCAATGCAGCTAAAACTCTCCTTTTAGTCAAGTTCATAGTCCTTCTGGGCCACCCTGACAGTGAAGTCACACACTTAAGGACTCACAGAGGTGCAAAGACATGGAAATGATTACTTAGGGGATTCTGCTTCCAGCAGACTTCAGTGAATGTGGCATATGTACGGCTTGTGCTGGCTCACAATTTCTCTTTGATTTTAATGATGTGCATGGAAACTTTTACAGCATCTTGTCACAGAGATCTCTCCTCTGTCCCTCTCGTCCCTTCATCTCCTTTTTTCTAGCTGGGCAAAGAGAAAGGCAGATCCACCTGTGAAAACTGGGTGCTGAAGAGATGGGGAAGCTTTGCAAATATTGCAATTAGCGCAAAGGAAAAACGGGCAGGAATGACAACAACAAAAGAAATAAATTAAAAAAAATTTCAAACTTTATAATGCTGACAGCTTCATGGAGGATACCCGCACCTCACGGTAAGTCAGAGCAGCCTACTTCACTTGATCACTTGTAGCCCTGATTGCCAGGACTTCAGATCTCGTCAGATCAGCTGAGAGTAGAGCATAGCTTTGAGCTGCCTCTCTCACAGTCCAAGGCATGTAACGCACACGTGCTATTTGATTGGGGGGAACAAAAGATGAGCATTAGCTTCACCTGGATTCTACACACACACCCCCCACACCCACACATATTTAGGCTTATAGATGGTTCTTGAGCCCTGTTTCTTCAGACTCTCATGCAAAAAAAAAAAAGTTGTTTGTGTAAAAGCTAGACAGATAAAGTGAAAAACTTGTTCGGTACCAGCCAAGTGGCTTAGGTAGTCATGACAACCACGTCAGTGCTTATAAAACTTCCCTTCTTCATAATCTTTTTTGCAGTTTAGATAACACACATGCGAGCTGTAAAAAACAAATATCTGATCTACAGCAGCAAAATGAAAAGTAAAATGTTCATAACATCCAAAATAGTGGAAGCGGAGACACTGAAAATTATTTGGCGTCATTAACAATAATAGTTTTGTCCAGTTTCTGTAGGGGCTCCTCAATGTGTCCAGGCTTAAGAGAGACCAACAGCCTTACCCCAGATTTGGGGGTGAGCAGGGAAGGGAAGGAGGGAAAGAGTTAACACTGCTTTTAAGGGAAGAAAATCAGACACTAAATACACATAAGCATATTATAAATGTATTCAAATTCTCATGTACTTATTATTTCCTTCAGCACCTCATACCAGAAGGGCTCTGCCGCTCCAGTCCCAACACAAGCGACACCTTCTGCACGATTTGTGGGTTCCCACAAACCATCTTTACTTTAGCAAGAATCAACATCCATATTTTTCTTTCAATCTTCTATGCTCATTACTTTTTCACTTGGCTTTCAATGTAGAAATTTAAAATCCCTCTCAGTCTTATCATTCACAGGTGGAAACCAAAGCACACCAGAAATAAATACCCTTCTCTACCCCAGAGAGGAGTTAATGGATTTGCTTCCAGCAAAAAGGGAGTGACTGCTGTCAATAAGACAAATCACCACCTTTCTAATCAAGTGATAAACTCAAGAAAATTGCAAAGCTTTATATACCTAAGTCTGCCAAGGAGTCATACATTGCTTCAAAGAAAAAAAAATGGCATCTGGACTCTTTAATAACTGAATTTACTTTCATGTACTGTTAGTATAGTTAAGAAGTGTCATTTACTGAGGAAAAAAAAATAAAGACTTTTATAATAAAATATCTATGGTCAACATGTTCATTTTCTCTTCTTTCTCTCAGCTAAGAAGAATAATTCACTAAGAATTCCCAAATTTTATGTGATACTGAACTTACAAGGTCTCCATCACCAGTCTCGGGGAAAGAGCTCCATCTTCTGGGAAACAGCCCTTCAGTGGTCAGGGAGGGACGGGTTCTGATGGATCGTCGTGTCTCTTCTCCAGGGTCACACAGCAAATATCAGGGTTTTATCAGAGATGTTTATCGATGCAGGATAGCTCATCTCAGAAATCAATCTCCTGTGAGCTGGTTTGTAGATGGCAGGACTGTTAATGTAAAGAAGAGGGGCTGAGTAAACAGAAACTTACCAGCTAATCCACTGCAATAAAAGCATCTCAAAAAAAAAAAAACAGTGGGCACAACAAAAGGAGCATTTTACCCAGAAGCTCAATGTTGAGGCAGCTAAGTAACCCAAATCCATGATCAAGCTGGTATAAAATACAAACATCATCCCTTAGGATGATCTCTGTCACAAGCAAGTTCCACAGTTCACATGATGGAAATGATGAGAAATTACTGAAATGGTTCTAAACCTCCAAAATTAGTGATACCAAATATAAAGATACTTACCAAGTTCAATACAGCACAGCAAATACCTGAGAAGGCCTCTTCTCCAACAGGTAAAGACTGGAAGTTAGATACTAGTTCTACACATCGGAAAAAATTGTCCCGTGATTTGGGGTACTGTATTTAACAACATATGCAAATGGCAGTTTTGGATGGAAGGTTTGCGTTTCTTTTCAACTCAAGAGCATCCACATAGTGAATTTTCTTGTTCCCATTAATCACAAATACTGCATTATACAAAGGCTGTGTGTGTATTCCATACACTAGCGATGCTGAGGAAACTTGTTAGGTAGGAATCAGTGACTTAAAGTTGTGTGATTTCATCAGATGTGATTCTGCTTCAGCCACGTAAAATTTGACTAAAATCCAATAAGCAAATAGATAGCCAAATCATCTTCCTATGAACATTAATACCAATTGTTGCAAATTTTCTGTTAATTATATACAATATAGTTAGTGTTAGACATTCAGTCATTTTTATGTAGCTTTCATCAGCACTGGGATAACTACCTTCATCTTTAGAGTCCTGTCTGCTTGCTCATTAGCTACAGAAAGACGATCTTAAAATATCTTCAAGGGTAACTGATCTTATGAAATGTCTCCACCTTTTTTTCAGAAAATAATGGGCCTGGAACTAATACAATGAAAAGTAAGTTCCCTGGCTGATTGCAGGGAGCTGCGCATCATGCTCCTGGACCAACCTGTAGGGAAGGGGACTCCTATCAGGCAACAAATGAGGACAAATACTCATTCTTAGAGAATGCTCATGATAAAAAACTCTCTGTACCGCCACCTAGTATCATTTAGGGGCAGGAGTTCTCTAAGGACAGCAATAAGAGAACATTTACCATTACTTCTGGGGCTTTTGGGGCTTGAGGGGGAGCAGGTTTTGGGTTTTTTTGTGTTTTTTCTGTAATGACACCCACTTGAAGGCTTTGATGTGCAGTTTCACTTTTAGCACATTGATTTACCTCATGGCGAAAGAAACCCCAAGTTGCTTGTACAGCAAAGAACCTATTGAAGATGTTAACTTTTTTCCTGATTGCAGAATGTCTGTGAGCAGAACATAATGTCACCAGATTGATTTAATCACAGGTGATGTTTCATGATTTTTCTTTTTCTGCTACGTGAATTGAATGAATTGGGTTGATCTCCTAAATCACATAGAATATTTTCTCTCAGTTGAAGCCAGAAGACAAATACTTCAAGAGTAACTATAAATCCTAGTTGGACCGAGACAGTTATAAAGAGAAGGTCTGCGATAGGCGTTGTCTAGAGTCCCTACTCAAAGCAAGAAATGAACAATACAGCAGCTTCATTCTACAAAGGAATTTCCAGGTTTGATAAAATGCTTTCACTCTCTTTTTTGTCCCTCTCCTTGTCTGCTCCTCCAGCTTATAGACAGAATCAGTGTCAGAGATTTATGTTTAGTTTAAATGTTTTCTCTCCTAAGCTCCTACTCGAACATTATTCTCAACTTTTGCTGAATTTGGTACAATGCATCTTTTGTGGCAGCTAGCACCAGTTTTTAACACCTGTAAAACCCAGATTCTGCCTTTCTACAAGAGCTCTCCAATTCCTCTTTTACCACAGCAACCACACTGTCCAAGAAGTCTAATGGAGCCTAATTTATTCAATTGGAATTTTTTTCCCCAACATTTCTTTACCCAAGGGCTTCAAAAAGAGGCACAGTAAAAGGGAGATCTACTTAGGTGCCTGCACAGACTTCCCTCCCCATGTCTCCTCCTCATACTTGGTTACGGGAAGGTCAGTCTCAACAACTGTTCAGGAAGAATATGGGAGCTGCTCCCTCCGTCCAGAGCTGTAGCAAGGGCAAGGAGGAAAAGGGCATCGAATATCTGCCAGTCCCCTTGGAAACTGCAGCCCGGCGTGAAAGGCCGCTGGCTCGTCGTTGCTGAGATGCGTGCCAAGTCATGAGAAATTGCCCTGGAGAGGAGAGGGAGGACAAGGGAGAAGGGTAAGGGAAGGAGACACCCGGACAGTACATGCTGTGAGTGCCAAAGCACCTCCCTTCAGCACTGCCTGGGACATTGCCTCCCTCAGTGAGGTGCCAGGAGCCTGTTCTTCCTGCAGACAACACCGAGGCACATCTGTCTTTGCTCCAGAAATAGTCGCTAGGTACTTGCAACAGATGTATTTCACCCCGCGTCCTCCCTGCCCGCCATCCCAGCCTTAGCTGGGAGGCAAAACACCATCCTCATTTGCCATTTGTTACAAAATCAAGCGCTGTGTCACACAAAAGCTTTCGGTTTCTTTTAGCTTTCTCTGCAAAGTCAGGGAGAGGTTGGAACTGCCCAGCTTGCCATCTGAGAATAACTTGTTGCTGAGCTTTAATCAATGAACTCGAAAAGATTTGCTGATCCAGACTATAAAATACATTTTTAGCTCCTCATCCGTGGTGCAATCAGTTCTTTGTGACACAGATCAACAGGGAAACCCCCACTCCAACTCCAACATAATGTACATAAATAGCAAAACCCACTAACAAGTATTTCATTAGTACTCCATAGCAACGCTAAAGTGTTTTTTGCTGTGTTTCTTTCTTTTTTCAAAGTCATGTATTTGCATGAGGAGGCAACAGTTTGCTTTCTCTATGTTTATTATCCATGTGGGCAAAGAAGATAAAGAAGAAAAAAGGAAAATATCCCCATCATTACTGGAGCAGCTACATTACCGTATTATAGGCTGAGCTGCAATGTTTTTCTGTACCTTTTTACGACATAACTTCTTGGACAACGCAACTCCTGAGATGTTGCATTTAATTTAACAGCCTGCATAATGGTTGGGATGGTGTCACATAAATAGTGAAGAGAAATAGAGCTTTTAAAATGACAAATCACCCTATTCCTAGGGATTTAGGGCAGAATTATTTTCCTCTCTCAAAGGCAAAAATCACTTTAATTAACTTTCTCTCCCTACCGGTTCATGTAATTTATTCTTGGTTAAGTGTATTATGGTCAAGGATGGTGTTACCTCCTACCCAGGGCCATCACACACACACACAATCACATTTACAACAGTGTGTACCAGCCCTGATTTGGAATCTTCCCTTTTCCAGGGATGTCCCAAGGGAAATTTCTGCCTGCCCTGCGCCTGCTGGAGCCACGTCCATTCCCTGCCAGGAGAATTGCTCAGGGGCCTCTCAGCAAGCTTTGCTGCCTGTTTTCTACATGGTGTAAATGACTTGCAGCATACCGGAGCACTCAGCAGCCATGGGCTTGATGCCGCGAGGGAGCAAGTATCCGTATATTCAGCACTGAACACGTCAGGAGAAAGTATTTGAGGAGAGCTGAGCTGATGCCCTGCTGAGAACAGCCATACATTTTTTTCCATCAGCTCCTGCATCTCCTGTACTCAGCAGATGTTAAAGTCAGGTGATCAATTATGAAAAATAAAAATTCAAATATTTACCCTGCAATTGCAAGCTCTGCGAGGGCCTGAGCACATAACTGTAAGATAAGAAATTAATGCTAAAATGAAAAAGGGAGCACCGTATTGTTACTGTTGTGTCAGACACCCACCAAATGCTGGGGCTTTGCCACGGGAAGCACAAAGTGTCCTTTAATACCTCAGCAAAAATACCACATTGAGAAAAACAAAGGTGGCACCCCGTTGGTTTTAAGGTGTAGCTGACATATGGTATATTTTGCCTCGTCTGCGAGTAGTTTTATTGCCTGTTTTTGCCTAGCTGTTCTTTTTTTCAACGTGACTTCAGAAGAATGATAATTAATTTTAAAATAACCATGGGCTCCTTTTCAACTTTCAGACTAACACGAGAGGCTGATACTGAAGTACATCCACTAGAGTCAAATATAATTAGGCACATTTTACCACCTCCTTTTCCCAATCTCTAAAAAGGGTTTTCCTCAGAGGAAGGAAAATTTAATGAAATGAAAGGTCCCACGTCACACATAGGTTATTATTTCTTTTCTTATTGCCACTTCTGCATTGCACATCCCACAGCGACAGGCTAAAGGCAATCACACTTCTCAGAGCTTCCTTCCAGAAACAATGGAAGTTTCCCCATGCTGAAAGGGGAAACTGAGGCATGGACAGGCGGCTTGACCTGCCCAAAATGTAGCAACCGAGCAGAACAAGACAGAACAAAACGGGTAGCAAATTTTTAGGAATGCACATGGAGATATCCTCATGCTTTTCTCCCAGTTTCTGCAATCCAGTAATCCATTTACATACACTGTCTTAAAATATTTCTGCTGATCCGTAAGCTACTTCTCACCTGAGACATTATGCAATGAATGCTAAAACAGAGATGATGATCGCACTGAAGTCCCTGAAAATTCCCCCAGTGCCACCCTGCAAGAGCTAGATGTTAAAACAACCCTCCTTTCCTGCTTACACAAAGACATACCACTCTGATTTAAAAATTCAGATCATGGTGTGATTTAAAGCCAGAGGCACACACAAGGTACTAAATTTCCAGAAGGACCTATGGCTGGGATCATCCGCTGCTTAGCACCTGGAACAGGATCAGGCATTTCCAAAGCCAACCTGTCTGACAGCTCTCACTGCAACACCAGTGACTCTGCTCCGAAGGGTTTGCTTGCAGGACCAGACGCTGTGTTTTTAGATTGAGCATTATGGATTGAATCATGCGCCTCCAAGATTGGTAAAAATGTTCTTATCAACTCTGAGTGCTACAGGGTCAGACCTTATATTCAGTATCACATATGGATGAAACCTTACCTTGCAACCACAGGAGTCAACAGCAAGCTTTCCCCTTTCTCCTCTACCCCATTTTCCCATAAAAATTGATGAATATAGAACAATGGCTTTAGAAATCAACATATAGGATCTTCTTTATTGTCACACAGAAAATAACAACACAAAAATGAGAGACGTTATCACTTAAATTTATCAAAAGACTATTTATAACCATTTAGGGTGGTTAGCACGTTGGCATGACTGACTCATATAGGCTGCACTGCCCTCCCTCCATATTCATTAAAATTATGTCATTTTGACAGAATTTCAACAAACTGGCCCAAACAATTATATGCTTTTCGATAGCAGTTTTGAAATTCTGAAACACCTGGAGATAAGTGAAAAAACTGTTAGCTGTCTATCAGCAGAGCTCCTCTAGAGATGGAATAGCACTGTCTTTCTTGCCGTTTCTTTGAGATAAACTATTGATGTACAATAATACAAAGTGTAAGGTATTAGAAAGAGCGAAAGCAAAGGTTTCGTACTGAACGACTACTTTCGGGCTATTGAAATTCTGTGGGCTACTCAGGCTCCATGAAGTTTAAATACCCACCGACTTTTGCAGTTAAGAAAGTAGGTATTGTGTTTCTGGGGAAAGTGCTCTCAGTGGCTATAAGTGACGCACAGGAGGAAAAAATTAATCATGCACAGTTGAATGCGCTTCTTTAAAGGAAAAGGATGGCCATTGTACAACCTGCGCGCTGCCCAGCTCTGCGCCTCCTTTTGTGCTCCTCTAATGAAACGAAGAACAGAAATGCCGTTGGCTTTCTGAGGGCGGTGGGGAGATAACGTCGTTCCCTGCCTCGCAGCAGCTCTCAGGAGAAGGCACAGTCCCCTATATGTCACCCTCAGTGTCTTCTCCCCTGCATTTCCCATTTTTGAATCTACAGAACGTTTAATTAAAGCTTGGAGAAAGTGCTGCTGAGCTCTGGGTATTTATTTGCAAATGTATTTGGGGCACTTCCCATAAAATGTGGCTGTGGAGACTAACCAATAATGGATACCAAACCCTTCTTAAAAGGTAGCGGCCAAAGGATCTGAAAGCCACTGACACCACAATCATATTTGGAAAAGGGAAGGGAAAAAGGAAGAACATTGCAGTTCGGCCACATCCCTCTGCTTGATATTGCTACCTGCTTGCTAAGCCAAAATGAAGAGAAGTGGGAACCACATTTTACAATAAGGTGCTATAAATAAAGCACTTTCAAACATGGGTTGTTTCACTACCATCTTATTTATGTGGAAGGTAAATAGCTTGTAAAAAGTACCTTCACTACCTTCATTCTGGGTGTATGTAAACAAACTGCAGAGTGGCACGCTCTGAAGACTTCTGTAACTGGCATTATTGCTATCCTATTCAACATTTTAGGATGTTGAAGAAGAGACTTTCTCTCACTTTTTAAAAGGTAATACAATTTGAGGGCCACTTACCTCCCTCTGTAACCTCCATCTGTACATACATTTCTTCAGGGAAGTATAAATCAAAATCTTTGTGTGTCAAATAGTTTAGTGTAAAAAGACCAATGAGTCATATACTATAAACTATACAGAATCCCAGGAGCTTTGTGGAATACGAGCAGTAGCAGCATGCAAACAATAAAGAACAACGACACCCAGAATGTGCTTTTCCTGCTCAACCAGTTCATTTTGATTATTAAATGGCCTCACTGCAGCTCTCATCTCCTTTTTGCATTCACTTCTTACGAGCATTCTGACAGAGGAGCTTTATTGTCAGGCATGAAGGCCATTAAGTGAATATTGGAACAGATTTAGAAAAATTGCATTTTGCATGGCTGTAATGTGCTGGCACCAGACAGGCAATTTTTAAGACTTACATTTATGTGGTTTGTGTAGGAAACCTATCAAGGAACCTCTGTACTCAGGGAAACCAGTTGGACTGTTGAAATTCTTGACTGAACTTCTGAGTGACATGCCCCTTCTACATGATTCTTTGACTAATTCTGAACAACAAGACACTATAGCAGTGGTTAGCCAATTGCAAACAATTTACAGTAGTGAAGGGTAGATCTGAAAAGTCGGTTTTCCCCTGTGCTTGTTTATTTACCAAATTTCTTTTGACAACACATTTCCATTGGGAGACCTCTGTGTACCATGAGCTCACTGCTGCAGACTACAAGATTTTGCAGGAATAAACCATGGGTGTTCACAATAAGTAAACAAAATTCTGGCAACAGCTATACCGGTAATTCAAAAGTCACTCTGGGTTTATAAAGATGTAAAAGGAACCATAACTAATGCTAGATATAGCCTAGACAACCCTACAGCCTTATAGCTGCTGTTTCCAAGGAAATGCTAATCACAAGGGACCTTTTCTAGACTAAAGTACGGTTTGACCTCCATACACATGTATATAGTCTACAAGAGCACCACAGACAAATCCACCTCAAAAACAATGAAGAGTTACCCACGGGATTAAATGCAGTTTCTAAATGATTTATTAAAAAAAAAAAAAAGTATCGTCCTATTCTGATATCCTATGTATCTTCCATAATCATTTATTTTCTAAGAATAAATGGCATTGGAAACATGTAAAAGCTAAAAATGTCAGTATACTAAGTTTCCCCAGGCAGTCTGAAAGGCCAGTGTCTTTTGAGGCTGATTAACAAAAAGTTTTGATACGTGTAACAACCAGAAACTCTGCATGAAAGCAAACAGAGAAAGAAATGAATGTGGATCACAGTGGAAGCAGAGAGTTAAGACTTGTTTCAACTTTTCAAAACCAATTTTTTTTTGGTTTATAAAAAAAAAAAAAAAGACAACATTTCAAAATGTTCGATTCCCCTCTTCTCCCCCCGTTCATCTACTACCAAAGTGCTGTGGTCGGTTACTTGAGCCACAAACACATATTAACTTGAGCAACATGTGGAAATACCTGTGATCAATAATACAGAGCCTGTGGGTACAAACCCAGAAACTCAGCAACAACAGACTGGATGTACCTGAAGGAAAGAGGAAAGTGCCACATATACTTTTAATAAGTAGTAAACCAGTCTCACCAGCATGAAAGTAATGTTACTCAATGCCATGATTCAGGTTAAGTCTTATGAAAGGAAAAAAAAAAAAAAAAAAAGCTAAAAGCTCACCAACATTCTCACATTAGTGACCCAAAACCCATGAAGTGCCAAATATGAGCTCCATGATAACAACACACTAGAAATGCAGACAACTTATCCAACTGAAAATGCAAAGTCAAATGCTAATTTGTCTTTAAATAAATCATGATTATATACTATTAAGTCAATTTGCAAACCAAGCTTAAAAGATGCATAATTAACAAGATGTCTGTTCCACATTTATCTGCAAGAAAATATTTTTAGCTCTCCTATGTATCACCTTTCCCATACCATGTCAGATACACACTCTTTAACATCACCTCAAAGGTCCTCTGCTCTTATCCTACCTCCTGAGAGCCCTGAACTATAAAGTTGACTCACGTCCTCTCCCAGTCAACAATACTAGTCTTGAACACATACTGCTACTCTGTATTTAACCACAAACCCCATATCTATATTGGTAGGCCCATATCTAATACCCATTTCGATGGTAATGAGAAAAGCTGCTTTGGGTGTCCCTGTGATGATTTCCCCAAAAGATGACTAAGAAAAATACAAGGCTTCTACATATGAGATGCAGAAGAAAGCTTTTTGCTCATAACCCAGCTGGGCGCCGTTTGCAGTAGTAAGCAAAGACGTTTCTTTGAGATGAACCATTATTGGAGGACACTAGAAATAACTTTATTTTGCAGTAATCATTGAGTCAACGCCAGGCAGACAAGATGCAATTGCTCAGCTAGAAAAGACTAAAAGATGAGAAAGGCTGTCGGACTAGTGATGCTGGCTGTGGCGGGATGTGCTTCCCTCCCACTCGCTCCTTTGGGAAATGCACTCTGACTTTTGCAAACAGCAATGCGCTGATGGCAAGTCCGTCCACTGAGGAAGAAACATGGATCCACTGAAAAGTTCAGGCTGGACAGGACCTCAGCAGTCACCTGGTCCTACCCCCTCCTCCTGATAAATACCCCCACACCTTTATAGGCAAGGCCTGTGTTAGGAAAAGAGACAACACTTAAAAATAAGATGTAGCAATTCTTGTTCTGCAATCTCTCAGTGTGGGTGTAAATCCAGATTAATTTAATTGACTTCAGCGAAATCCTTGCAAAACGTCACAGGTGTAAGTAAAAAGCCTAAGGATGGATAGGACAGTAATATGCTGCAATGCTGGAAGGAAAAAAAAAAAATCTAGCAATACGAGTTTTGTTTTTTTTTTTTTAAACCCCTGATATGGAAAAGTACTTCAAAGAACGAACTCTCTATAAAAGCTTCAAGTATGTGATTATGTCTCATGAAAACCAGTGCAACTAAGGATATACCTTATAATAGGCATGCTTTAAAGCACAAGAGTAAAGTTTTTTCCTGGAATTGGCTTTAATCCCTCTTACTACTCTTCCTGTTACAATTATCTACAATTTTCCAGCTGTTGTCATTTTAGCCCCTCCCTTCTAGGGCTCGCCTTATGCATTCTCAGGAGCACTTCTTTATAACAGTGCATTGGACAGTTATTTTTCCAGAAGTTTTCTTATGTCTAAAAACTTGCCTTTTTTTTTCTCTATGGAAAGTCAGAAAGACCCTGAAACCTCCCATATATGCTCACAGAAGTGACTTGTTAACCCCTTCCTTGCACACTGATGTCTGCTAAATATACGTGTGAGCTGTCGGCATAGGTACTGGTGGGCTGGGGAGGCTCAGCGAGTCGCACCAGGTGGCATGTGAAGAGCAGAAAAAGAAGAAGGGAGAAAGCTTTGAATATTGTGCGACCGCGAACACTGCGTGATTGCACATGCCAAGCCAACACTGAAGTTACCACAAGTGCATCCCTTGCTCTGCAAAGGCTTTTGAAAACTGGAATGGTTGTTACAGGGCGGGGGGGGAAACACACAGACATGGGGATGGAACAAAAAAAAAAAAACCCCTAGGAAACAAAATGAGGTTTAGTTAATGATACGAAGAGCTGCGTCCCTCCTCTTGTGAGATGAATGTATCATGTTTGAGCCTAATGCTCTTACCACAGTGATATTACACAGATGGTCAAGTCACCGATTACAGTCCAATTAATCTTAACTTATCCTAGTAGAAATCAAAAGTCACCCAGATCCCACAGTTAACTCCCAAGATGTCCCGAGGCAGAATGGCTCTATAGCAACTCCAGTAGCCCCTGAACGCTTCAAGGTATGGCTTGAACTGGATTTCGGTAGCATACAGTGCTGACCACCTCCACGCAGGTGTGATGAACAGTTACACAGGCTGTTCACAGGCAGATCAGAAACAGAAAAACTATTCATTGGCAGTTATTCACACAATCTTTAAAGCAAAGCCACAGGAAACTCCTGAGGAGGCTGCAGTAGGTGAAAACAAGTCCTCTGCCATACATACATCTGTCATAGAGGGATATATCTTTACATCTGGAAAATATAATTCCCCACAGACACGTGAATTTGATTTCAACAACAGCTTTCTGTCGTCTCGGCCCAGTTATGCAACCTCCTCTCTCTGCAAGCAGAGCTGTCAGCTTTGTGCACCTGTAATTTTCCTCTAATTCTTAACAGTCTTGAAAGTACAGTTTGTGACTAATAATTAAAGGCACAGTTCCTGAGGCTAATGTATGCCCTGTTCACAAACTAAACATTACAGCCACTGTCCCCTGTTCTCATTCCTGTGAAGTCCATTAAAGAAATAAGACCTAAAACCAGCAAGTTTCCCTACGTTCCACCTTCTTTGGGATAAACAAGAAGTGAGGATGAGACATGAAAAGTGCATTTATCAGATTAAAAAAAAAACAACGTACTTGCCAAGAAGTTGTCACTACTACTGCTGTTCTAAGCCCAAATGCTACAGAGTGTCTCCAAAAATAATAATAAAGTCCTCCAGTTTAAGTCCATTTAAAGTGTTGCAGTTACATCAGATTTGAATTAAGTCAAAATAGGTCAGCTGAGCTACTGAGCAAGGCACCAAAACACTAAGCTACCTGGAACTGAAGAAAAGAAAGAGCATGTTCTTCTCACATCTAAAACCCCAATGACCCTCTACGCTCCCAGTTACTTTTCAAAACCTCTTTGAAAGGGCAGTACCACTTCAGAGAAGGATGCTCCAGGCCTCGTATGGATGATCGCACTGGTGCAGTACCCCTACCATTTCTGCAGCTCGGTGTAGTTCTAGCTTGTTGACTGGTTGAAAAAGCTGCAGCAAGCATATGTTTGCACCTTTCTCTCAAGCCTCCTCTACCATTTTCCTGACTCTGTTAAAATTAATATATATAAGGAGTATCAATAGGAAAAGCTCCAATTATTTCCTGCTGCCGCCCTTCCAGCCCTGGAAACCCGAGAGCTGCTGGAGCTGTGCGAGGTCCTGACGGCTCCTGTGGCCACACGCTGGCAGAGATCATAACTACCGCCATGTTTATGGTAGCGTCATGACTGTTACTATTTTAGAGATTGGGTTATGGTTTACACTACGAAGTCCCACACTTCACCTGCTGGTAACTAGCTCCCCTGACACATCCACATGGTTTTCACGTTCTTCAATTTATTCCTTACCATCTGCTAGTCAGATGCTTCAACCAAATAAAATTTTACTGTTCCAGTTCTCTTTGAAATATGCTACTTTGCCCTTTTGTAGCGCCTCTGATCCGCTTCAGAGCATTTACTTTGCATGCAAACACCCAGCCTGTTATTTAGAGCGGTTGCTCTGATTTAAGTGAATGCCACAGAAAAGTCAGTGCATCTTTGACCAGAGGAGGGGAAACCCAGGCAGCGCTCACACAGGCTGTCGATCAAGTATCAGATTCACAGACTTCAAAACTGCTAATATAACTGGCATTTCCCCCTCGCATTTGTTACTGAGCAAAGAAACACTCCTGGACATCATCCTTTCTCCTTCAGATTTACTTTTGCAGCGTGAAGAGAAACCTAATTTACCTTTGGGAGAGAACCATCACTGCTGCAGCATCAGTTATCGTTGCAACATATGTAACACTGACACATAAATTTAGCCCTGTGGGACACATCCTTAGCCGGTGGGTGCTACTCTTGCTCCTTTGATTTCAGTGCCCTGCGCTGATAACTCACATTCTTCCCAGAAGTACGTCCCAAAGAGCAGAACTGGCTCTCAGATACGAGGATCACCTCTGAAGTCCTTTGTGGTTCATGGAGATTGCCCAGACGCAAAGCAGCAGATTCTGGGGCTGACTGCAAATAAGGAATGCGGCAGTATTTTCCTAAAATACAGGGCCAAATCCTGCTTTCACATATGCTGCTGTCACCTTTGTGCCATGAGGAGGCTCTAGACTTGGACCACTGCAGATAAAGGTCTGACTTAAAACATACAGTAGCCCTTTAAAACCATCCACTGAGAACCTTAATATTCAACATTTTTGAAAGGTGCCCATTCATGCTGCACTTCAGATGCAGCATGAGCTGAAAGCAACCAAAACATTAGCAACTGTCACAACTCCTCTGCCAAATCTGGAGGTTTCTCATACAATTAATTTTCATGTACTCATTTCCATGCCATCGGCAAACTGAACCTAAAGCCCACCCAGGAACATTTATGTTTTGCATCTTTGCTTGTTATATTCACTTCAAGCAATTCAAAATAGCACTTTGCAAAATGACAGCTTATGCCATCATCTAAAAACACTCTGCAAACCAACAAAGGATTAGTGCCACAAAGTTTTCTCAGATGAATTTGTCTAAACAGCATCCCCTATCGATGTTCATCTATCAAACCTGGCTGCACTCGAGCTGCTAGCTTAGCGCAGGCAGGAGATGCAGTACGGCTCTGGGCTCCAGCCTCGCAGGGGGGTGGGAAATAAAACAAACAAGAAACCAAACAAAAACAAGGCTGCTAACCTCAGTGGAACCAGGCAGGCAAACGTTTACTTAAGCAAGAACATCTCACTGTTTCCTGAAAGGCCCTTGATATATTTTCCCCAAAAGCCTCTTTATCACTGGTTGCTGCTTCATTTCCTGCTTGCTGTCCTGAACAGACTTTTCTTGGTGTAATTCAATAGTAAAAGACTAAAACCAAGTAGGTAAATCAAAGGCACATGACATTCATTACAGTAATCTTTCCCTCATACCCTCACATATAACAAATAACCTTTGCAAAGTTTGAAAGAAAAATCCCACTCTGCGGTGGTTTCATTTCCTTTTCTCTCTCTCTCTTTTTAAAAAATAGTTGTGATATGTCTCAGTTAGAAAAAACCTTTAAACCCTATGGCATTCCCAGGGTTTCAGGAAAGTTGCTGGTTTATGGGGAACTTGTTTTCTGGGCTTCAGACCAGCATGCTGGATGCACGCAGGAACGGCAGAGTGGTGTCAGAAGTGGAGCGTGATGCCAGGCTTGGATGAACTGTACACAGCAACTTACAGAGTCAAGACTAAAATTTTCAAATGCTTCTTTGCTCAAAGAGTTTTCACAGCACAGTTTTTAATCCCATCAAATCTGCAGAAAGGTGAGAGCTGGTACCTCCGAAAGCAGCTTGTTACATTCTGACAACATAGCATGTCCTTTGGTACTTTGAAGAGATAGGATACCGTATTTTAAAAAGGTTTTAATTTCTGTAAAATGAACTTTAAAAAAAAAAGTCTTCACTGATATTTTGCTGGCTCTGAAGGCCTGGTATCAAGTCTGGTGTAGCACAGACATATTCCTATACTGAGTGACCTTTGCCAAGTCTGTAAAACCCCTGTTTTCTTTCAGAAACAAAGCAGTTTCTAGCATACAGGGTAGAAGCAGACAAGTCTTCAATGCCAAGCTAATTTACAACCAACCTCCTTTATGAAGTCCAGTTTTTGTGACATCCCTTATATAATGTCATTTGGGTTAAATCCATGCATCTGGAATTTCCCATGCATGTCTCTATCTTGATTGAAAATATTTAAATAAAATTTTATATTTAGGCAAATCATTTGTTAAACAGCACTTGGAAACACATCGAGTTTTCAATTTTAATGCCATTAAAAAAGCTCAATGCAATAGCAGCTTGTCTTAGCCACTCTAAGCCTACTTCAAAGGATGGAGATGAATTTATATAATTGAGATTAAGCACCTTTGGACAGCTGGATCACTTGCTACGAAAAACTGTATTCAACTCAACCAAGGCTTATTAACTACTGTTCCTACCACAAGGGGCTGGAATGTGGGGGTCAACATCTGCTCACAGGCAGAGCTCAGGTGCTCCACTTCTTTCAACTCCCCAAATTAAGTTCCCACAAATGCAAAAGTTAATGTCCATGGAAATAATTGTGTGAATACAGAGCTAAAGAGGGGTTACTTAGAAATGTAACCATATGGCTGAACTACGTGAATAATGGACCCTATTAAATAGAGTTTCCACATCTCTTTCTCTCTATTGCAGTTGTACAGTCTGTCATGACAGGAGTTTGGGAACTTGGTCTCTCTGCAAGGGTATAATGAACTATTCATTCCTGACCAGTTCGAAAATGGAGAATGCACAATCACAACTGCTTTTACTATTATTATATTATTCCCCAGACTGGATCATAAGATGTATCAACCTTCTCTTCTCACTTATAAACTGATGACTTACAAGCAGAAGTCTTATAGTCTAGCTAATTGGTTTGCATGGGCAAAGGCGGTTCTCAAGAAGAAAAGGCCATGAGAAATTCAGAGGGATGTCTGGCAAACCAAGGACACCTCATACAAAATTTTGGTCTCAGAGACAGTGCTGTCAGCAAGTCAGCCATACGCATACGGAAAGCGGTCTCTGGGTGACAGATACCAGCAGGCAGGTGTGCGCAGCTTTGTTTAAAGATTTAATTAGCGTCTGCAATGCATCCAATTACTTGCTATTAATTTAAAGGTTGTTTGATTCTGGTATTAATTCAATGGCCTTGAGTGATTTTCAGAAGTATTTGTCTGGATGTACATACAACGTGAAAATAATACAAAGCAAACTTAACCTACTGTCTTCAGAAAGGCACACGGGTCTATCTGAACACCCGTCCTGGTTTGTATGCAATTCGATAGCAAGTGGTACTGCTCGGGAATTTCAGATGACGTACAGGGGGCACTGACTTGTGCAGTTCCGTGTTTGGGCAGAAGGGAGAGAAAACAGTGTGGAGATTTTACAAAAACACTTCAGGTAAAGTTCAGTCAATTTATTTAATCTTAAATTACTCAAAGATCCATAAAATTCACTCCTAAAAGTTAATCTAATATTTGCATTGCTGTATGGGGAGTAATTACCAGAACACATTTATTTGAAGTTAATTGGTCATCTAGACCATACCCTGCTGCATGTTAATTATCCGACCTGTGTTGAACGAGGTAAAAAATATATATAAATAATTAGAAAGGATTCGTTTCTTCATGTTAATGCAACACATTTTCCTCTGCCAGGAAACAAGCAGTCGTTACAGAATATCAAGGGCACTATTTATGTGCTTCAGCATGATGGAAGTGGGATGCGTATCAAGTTTGCTGTATTAATAAAGCTGAATTATGCTTTAAGACTTACTGTTAGCACAAAGATATTAATTCATTATTACAGTGAAATATGTTATGCAGACCTCTTGAAAACAGACTTTTCACATGTCAGGAAACATCTTTGGCCATAAAAAATTGATCAAAAAATTTTGGCTCACAAAAATTGCTGTGAAATAACTATTTTTCCAACCCCAGTTGAGGACCTGGCTCCTATTTTTGGTATTTCTTGTTTAAAAAGCTACAGCTTAGACTTAATGCATACTCATGGATGCAAAGAGGCCTTTCTTGCCCAGAAAGTCCCATTGCAATTAACATACTGAGTGCTCACTGAGAGCCTGGGTCTAAAGTCATCTGAAATTAATAACCACTTATGATAACGGCAGGTCTTAAAAAGTATACGGGGCTTTGTGATCCAGATACATGTCATTTGTAATCAGCTAACTAATAAGTCTTTGCAGCACCATCATCGACGAGGACCTTCTTTCTTAAAGTGCCTTTAGGCATCACACACAACCAATTGGATTCCGAGGTGCAAATATAATTTTAATTGTGCTGTGGGGAAGCGTGGCCAGAGCCCATCTCTGCTGGGCAGATGCTCCTCCTCAGCTCTGAGCTTGTACCAGCAACCTCAGGGCCAGGTTTTCTAATTCTGCCATTGCTCATGTCAGGAGTCAAGTCCTGGTGAACTCCTGAGGTAGAGGGGGGATGAGAAATGGAGAGGCGAAGAACAGAACAATAGATTACCAAGGAGGAAAAGACAATAATAATACATCATATGTAGCCTGTGGGAGACTTTTGGGATGAGGCCAGGAGGAGGGGTTAGGGGATATCTGTAATAGTATTTCCCCACCCTCCCCCAGAAAAAGTTAAGAACAAATTTTAAATGCTGATGTTTTTCAACAAATATTTTTTTCCTCATAAAATAAACTTAGTGATCTCTAATGTGAGTAGATGGAGTTTTGGAAAAGAAAGGGTTTGCTGTTTTTTTTTGGTGTGGTTTTTCTTTCCCCTGCCCTGCACAACAGAAACATTCCCCTCTCCCCTTGCCTTTTTTTTTCTTTCCCTTTAATTAGAGCCACACTTTCAATTAAAAAGTACCTGTGATAACAATAAAGTTCACAAGAAAAATCTGTGAGACAGAGTCTCAGCTACTCTAAATAAGAAAGAATAGCCTACAGAAGTCAAAGTTATATCTATTTATAACAACCCAGAACCCAGGAGGAATTTTATTTTCTCTTCTGTATTATTAAATCAGATAGTCCAAAAGGACTTTGCTCAAGCGCAAAGTTCTTCTTATCCCTTTTGCACTCTGTTGGCTGTACAGCACATCGGGAAATAAAATTTGGAGTTATCTCCTGAAACATCTATGCTGTGTAGAAGACTAAATGGGAGTATATGGTTTATCGCTGTTTTATCTAAAGTTAATTTATGTAAACAGAACCTCATCTGCTGTATTACGTGGTATGTACAAGTTCGGCTCCAACTACTAAATTCATCCACTTTTCTCAGCAAAATTATTTCTTCCAATATTAATTTTATTTGGCTGACATGCAAAAAGAATCAAGGTCTCGGCAGACATATCACAATCTGTATGCTGCTTTTCTTAAGTAGCTTATAAAATACCAGGATTTTCTTCTGCACATACACTGCTCACTCCCATATCCTTCTGACAAGAAATCAAGTTTGGAGATTATTTACTTAAAAAAAAAAGTGAGCTTTATTAAAAACAATGACATGCAGTTTTCCTCACATATGCCACAGTAAAAGTGTCTGATGACTTCTCAGCAGCACCTAAGTTTGAGTATTTTGCTTTGGGGACCTTGTCTGAGTTGTACCAGTAACTACCAAATTTTGGATTTCAATCTGCAGGCTATGTTTTGGGATGAATTCTGTCTCAGAGCAAATTCCACGGGGAGCTCAGGTAAAGCTGGCAGGAAAGGGACAAAGCTAAACCCTGAACATGAAAAAACTCCAAGCTTGTGAGACAAATCTCAAAAGTGTTACTTGATTAAGTGTAGCTACAGAATTCAGGGTTATCACAGAGGTTTTAAGGTAATGCCTATGGGATTTAACTATGTAGATGATTGAAATCTAATACCAAATTTCAACCAGAGTGCTGAAGTGTGAGAAAACACTTTGGATTTATTTTGAGCAACACAACCCAACCCAACCCCCCCCCCCCCCCCAACCCCTCACCCCATAAAATCAAAGGGAAAAAACCCACAAAACCCCAAACCAAACACAACCCACCCAAAACACTCCAGCAATTCTCCCCTCTTGTTACACACCTTACGCAGTCCTACCTAGAATAATTCATTTTATACCTCCCAGAATGTTTGAGCAAATAGCTGGTCCTAAAGAATCCATTCAAGGCAATAAATAGCTGTATGCCAAGTAATTGACTTCACTACTAGAGAAACTGCTGGCACCTTTACCGTGTTTAAAGTTTAGTTGATTTGCAGGGTGGAAGCCAAAGTGTTATTATTCCTAAGTCAGTTTGGAAAGGTGGCTTTTTATACATGGTTAGTGTAGTCCAGGACCTTGGGATTTTTGCACCACCCCCCTCCCCCTGCTTTGCAGTAGAAAATAAGTGTAAAATAATCATAGAAAACGTTTTTCCAAAATAAAATATAAAAATCTACTCTCAGGTTTATCTGCTTTATCTATTTTTGTTACCCTGAATTATTGAAAGAGCGCCCTTTTCTGAGCTGCTCTCAACATGCTTTTATTAGCAGTATTTGTCAACTTGTGATTTTCTTTATGCCAACCCAAGCTTATGAATGACGAAGGAGACCAGAATGGGGTAAAACTCAGCAGTACAAGATGTAAGGTCAGGCTCCGGAAGCAGCAAAGTTTTCTGACGTAAGCTTGTCAAATGGAAAACTAGCTGAAGAACAACCAAGGTGATCTCAGACCAACTTTAAGCCACCGTGCAGTGACAAAAAAGGAAAAATTGAATCTGAGAATTATTTTCAACATTCAAGCTGCTGTAAAAGGGCCCAATTACCTCATTTGAAACGCTGAACAAAGGCTACCAGAGCTATATAAAAGTCAAACTACAATTGGTTTGAAAAGGACTACCAGGGTAATTGGGGAACAGAAGGAAATTGGGAACTGAGAGACTTTGGCTTGATTAACCAAAATAAAAAGTGAATGGGATTGCTGCTGTAAGTGTGACTGAGTTAAGCCCACAGGAGGGAAAACAGCTCCATAAGCTGAAGTATGAGAGCTACAAAACTTCGCAAGAGTGAATGCTCCTAACCACCATTACAGCAGTCAGATTGTGAAATGGCCTCCTGGAGGGGGCTATATAGGAAGAAAGGAGGAAAAAAAAAAAAAAAAAAAAAGAGAGAAGAAAAACCCCGACCCACCCAATACCCCCCAAAACACAACCGCCTCCCATTAACTGCGTTCAGAAAGCCGTCCATTTAAATGGGATGCTAGCTGCAACAGCAGGAAATTGAAAGTCCCTCGAACGCAGCATATTGCTAACAGCTCCCAGCTCCTTCCCAGGAAGCACAACCAAAACACACGAAGTTCAGGGTGAGAGCATCAGACACTCGGCTCTACGCTGTCAAAATGCCTTCAATGTCATTAATCAGAGGTTGGCATTTTTCATTTTTCCCCATGACTGGGCATATATTTGCAGAGTATTTAAATCTCCCCAGTTTCAATATTTCAGGATGACAAAGGCTGAGCTTGCAATAGGAAACTATTGCATGGTTGATTAATGCTCTGATAAATGATTCAGAAGTCAGCATCCTCCTACCTGCTGCACAGTATAGCTCTTCAGAAAACCCATTCTGTATGTGTGCCACCACAGTTCACACAGATTCACTGAGAAGCAGCTCTTTTTTGGCAGGACGAATATAAAAGCAAGAAGTCAAGATCGATGAAATGAATTAATGTTTTTTGAATTATCTAAAAGAGTAGATGTGCTCCTGAAGTAGTAGCCAAGTTGGTAAAATAATGATTAAGAAAGCACACCACAGAGCATGCCAGTGGTGAGGCTGCACAGGCACTTGCAGGCAGCAGTTGCTCATGTAGCAGGAGGTCTTGAGGCAGGTGGTGTGCAAGACACGTAGCGTTTGTAGTTGGTGTTAAGCATGTGCCCATGAGAAACCCCTTGCAGGACATGACATTAATTTTTTACTGAAGCTAGAAAAGCTGTGAAAATGCTAGTAGATGAGGCTGAAGACTCTGCAAGGGGTAAGTTTTATAAAGGCATTTGCAGGCACTTCTTTGTGCCCACCTTAGCAGTTACTATCTTCGACATCCCCTTGTCTATCTTTTTAAGGGTTTCGAACATTATTTTCCATAAAACTACCGTTCCCAAGGTCACTTCAGGCACTACCCTCCCAGGTCAAAGCGATTGATATCCGATTTGGCTGTCCTTTGCTTTGGCCTCAGGTGTTAGCTCACACAAATTAAACATGCATCTTTGTACTTGCTTTCTAAACAAGCAGAATGGATTTTCCCCATGAACAAATCTCTTTAATCAATTTTCCCCTGTTATGAGCATCCTTGCAGGGAGAGGGTGAGGCCCTATTAGACTAGCAAATACAGCTTTCGGGCACACAAGTCTTTCTTCTGTCTGATAAAGCAATAGCAACTTCAAGCAAAATGCAGGTTAGAGACAGTTGATCCTAGCTAACGATGTCCACAAATTATACAAGTGCTACTAAAAAAATAAGACAGTAACAACAATATCAGTTACAAATGACCGACAGCAATCACTGGCCCGTCACAGACTTCCTTTCTGTCATAATTCCCTCTCCTCTGTAGGGCTGGTTATCAGCAAACTAAACCAAAGAGTACTTTTTCTTCCTTCTTTTCTGCCGAGACCCTCATCTCAAGCCCAGCTAACTGAAAGGGTGAGATCCATTAGTACAAAAAATTATCATTATTAATTACCATAATAATTACTAATAATTACATTGACTCTCGTGACTACATTTCTCAGTCCTTTATAATGTAAATTGCTTGCTTACAATCCCACCAGATTATGGGAAAACCAACAAAACTAGCATTGTTGTGAATTATCTAGGAACAATTTCTATAGCTAAGTCCTAGAGGGATGCATCTAATTATTCATTACATTCATCATGCATCTGTAATGCTCTGCAATCACTCCCTCGCCACCCCCAATGTATTGGGTTCCACCAAGTGCCAATCCACTATATGCTCTAATGTAAATCCATACAGCTCACATCACTGCTGTTCATAACCCTCACACCAGCCTGGTTTATGCCTGGAGGGAATACCAGTCGTTTTCAGCTGTAAGTGGTTAGGGAGGTGCAGTAGTCCCCGGTTGCTCACAGTTGACATTTTTTTAATCTCACTGAAGTCCCAGGAATGTATTTCATGCTTAACGTCAAAATGAGCACATTTGTTTTACCAGTTGAATGATCAGGGCCTACAGGGACACCATTACTGAAGACAATTACAAGATTACAGTAGTCTCAGAGTAATATTAAAGAGACGTAATTGATCATCTCCAAACCAATTTTACTTCCAAAGTGAAATGAAAATAATTTTGAGGGGGAGACAGACTTCTTTGACAGAAAAACAATTGTTTAGTTTTGGCATAAAGAGCCTGTGGTTATATTTTAAGAACTCTTTTTTGAGTGGAAAAACCCTTAAACTCGTGTTAACATAGTCTAGACACTTTTTATTTTTTTGTAAAAAATTGTTTTGTTTTTAAACATCATGCAAAGGATTAAATTGTGAATACCGAATTCAGTTTCCACACACTAGTGCCAAAAGTGTTTCTGCAATATACCATGAAGATTTACTCAGTAAACAACAAATAAAGCTTCATTTCTTCGTAGTTATTTCAGAGTATGTGATCTAATTGCCATAGATTAAGACACAATGCAGAATCCTTCTCTAAAGAACTGATTTCCAGCATTATCAAGCCAATAGGTTAAACAGAAAGAAGTTAAAAAGATCTTTGACCTGTTGTCAGGCAAACCCTATTAATTTTCACTGTCCCATTTACAGAGAACAATTATAATTGGCAAGAACCTCTCGTTATATTCTGGAAGAATGCATGGCTGGAAAGCAATGGAGTCTAATACGGCTCTTGGGATTTGACCCATGTGCAATTAAGGAGGTCTGAAAGCAATCACTGGTGACACTACAGGAGTCTCACTGGTGAATACTTTGCTCAGCTTATGACAACTACTGTACAACAAATGCATATCATATAGACTTGTGCACAAAACCAAAGTAAGGAGGGATGCAAACAAGATGGGAATTGGGAAAAAACCCATGAATCAACTGAGAAGCCTTTAGCATATTTGATGTCTCTATAAAAAAAAAAAAGCAACTGCAGTTTTAAGAGCCATGAGTTATGCTGACATTCCTCAGTACAGAATATATTATTTTCTGCTGTTGTATCTGTAGTTACATGTTGCCTGGTTAATGCTTATCAAAACAAGAATTCACTTCATAAATAGTCAGTTATTTTGGCAATAAAACCAGAGAATGGGATGAAGGGGTGGACACCAGACCAACAATTCTGCTGTCAGCTCACATTTCCCTTTGCCAACTTTTATCAACTTGAGAAGTCTCTACCTGACCTCCAGGTTAGGTTTATCTTGAAGAACAACAGAGAAAATAACCAAAAATTAGATTAAGAGTTTAGGTTTTGATCAGGTTAAAAAAAATTGTCTCCTCCTAGGAATCATAACTGCCTAAGAATGACAGCATAAAACCAGAGAGGCTGTACTCAGGGTCCGATTCAAGAGGGACAGCTGACTTGGATTTGCAAACTTGGTCTTGAAATGGTATGCTGGCAAGCTCACTGCAGGAGAGCGTGCACCGAGAGGCACCTGGTAAGCACTTGGACCTTTGCAAATCGGCTCAGATGCTAAGTGCCTGAATAAAACTAGAGAGAAAAAAAATAAAAATAATCATACAACATCTTTTAGATATCTCTTTTAGAAATTCAGGGAGAATTACTTGAGGGCTGGATTATGAGGAGTCTGTTGGGATGTTGAATCCTGCTTCCTTCTCATATATTTGTCCATCTAGTCCCACCTATGATACTCCTAACTGTGCGTTGCTGTGAAGTGGAACTGCTTGATTGACTCAGGCGAGGAGGGTTTGACTGCAGTCATTGCTATGGATTAGCTCAGATGCAAGAGCGGGGGAAATGCTGAAGGTTAATGAAAGGATTTAACACAGCTGCTTTCAAAAAAAGAGCAAAATGGGAGGAAATAGAGCTAACGATGCAACTTGAGACAATAAAACCTTTAAGAAAAGTTTAGTCTTTTCTACAAAGACAATATCAGGGTATTGGATCCATTGTTTTACCACAATTATTCAACAGTATTTGTCCTGTAAAGAGAACCTGTTGGATCTGCCAATAGTTCGCTTAGAGATCGGCATTAAACAGAGCTAAAGCTGTGCTGTTTAGCTGTGAGTCTGCAAAGACAGGTTAGCCAATACTGTTTTCTACCTCTGGTTGGGATGACTGAAGAATATCTGAACATCTGCAGTAAAGTTTGTTTCCATGGATACTTCTACCTCTAACACTTCTTCTGTGAACCTGTGTTCCAGTTAAAGTCCCTCTTGTGTTTGGCACAAGCTGAACATTTTTATAAAAATAAATCAATAACAGGAGATATTTGTGGAAGTGTTTTGCAATGCTCAGTCCTGAGTAATATAAGTTCAAAGCGAAGCAACTGTGGCAACAACCCATATTGCTTTATTTGGCAAAAAATACAAATGAGGAAAAAAATTGCTTGATGGGGCAGAGAGGAAAGAGAGAGAAGGAGAAAGATGCTCTTAATTTGACTAAAATTTAAGCAGCTGCTTATAACCATGAAATTTTAAAGTAAGGAATCCAGCAAGACAATACCTGATCAATGCATTAGTACGTTGTAGAAAAACATTTGGAAATTTTTAGTTAAAAGGAAAAGAAGGGTATAGACTTTAGGTGGGAAAAATAGATACAGCGACATTTGTTGTCATGTTGACTGATACAATTTAACATCTTTAATAATGAACTGGAGAATAAATCAAATTGTATATTGATGAAACATACAGATGATCCCAAACTACAAAGCATGGAAAAATTGATCAGAAAGTGGATAATCATTCTCAGACAAAAAAATAAAGATGTGCATTGACTAGAGCTGAGACTATAGACAAAAATTAGTGTCTTAAAAGGAACAACTTGCTTGTCAGACCTATTGCTAAAATACTGACCAAAATACAGGTAACTGCCCTGAGGTAAGTTACATTTATACCTTACACAGATGCTGGAAACGTGGTGAGGAGGGATCATAAAAGCAATTCTACTGCACTATGCAAGGCAGCTTTTCAGATCGTTCTCCCAGACTCTCCCTCAGCTCACTACATGGTCGCTGGCAAAGCGACAGACCTAATATTCAAGCATTTGCTGATTTTGTGAGTCAGGTGACTTAATGGTGAAGAGAACACAAAGAAAGATATCTGCGTCCAAATTTTTGCCAATTTGGTAGTCTGCCCAGTTGATGAGCTTCCCAATGCACAGGGTAGCAGGAAAACATGCAGCATTTCAGCTCAGGGGAATCCCAGAGCAATGAGAGCGACAGAAAGGCAGTGACTATGAAGAGAATGACAGCCGTGAAACATTATTTTGGGCCACTGTAAAAGCTGGAGAATGCTTTTGCCAGAAATAAGTGCTCAAGGAGCCCTGCAGTCATCATTATCACTATTCAGCCTTTGTATCTCACTATATGGACTCTCCAGATACCTCCATCCCACACATTTTCTCTGTGCATTAGACTGAGCACTGCAGTTTTGATCACCTTTACGTATGTTGGAGATTCCCAAATGATTTAAGTAATTAGATCTATACTTTAAAGCAACATTTATTATGAAAATTAAGAGGTAAGCGAAACAAAGATTAGACACTAAGTCTGCTTAAATTATAGGTAATGAAATAAAGGAAAGAGTTTTTTTGTGGTAGAGAAGGGCACGGAACTGCTGTTAGACAAAAGAAATAACTTCTACTGGCAGCAATTAGACAATAAAATCACTGCATGGAAATTTAAGCAAAAAAGTAGAAAGGTCAACCTACAAGAAAAGCTTCTTCTATAAAGGACGTGACTATCTCTAGTCTTCTGTTCAAGCCTCATGCCAACCATTTAGTTTTAATTTTACTGTCTAGTTCAAAGATGCCATTTATGATTTTTTCTTCCTTTTCATTCTCATGCAACGGATCTTTTTAACGTTAAGTGGAACAAACCTGCCAGAAACAGCTAGAAGAGAAATCAGCTCTTCAGCCACTGTAAAGAAAAGAATAAACCAACTACAATTAATTTCAGCCTACAATTGAAGCTATTCCAAAAGGCATCCCATCTGATTTGGTTTAAAAAAAGACAATCAGCCACCTTTATCTGTTCAAAAACATTGCATCAGCTCTCAAAACATGGAATATACAAGATTGTATCATTCTTCTGAGCTGTTAAAACAGAAAATTGAAAGAGCCTGAAATGCAGTGAGACCTTCAAATCCTCATCCTACTGGCAGGCTCCTCACTAACATGAAGCTGCCTTTCCACAGAAAGTTAACAACCATAAATATATAGACAAGAAACGTGGTAAGAAGCAATCCATCCCCTGCAAAGTTTTCCAGAAGCAAACCCCCATCTTTCCATAGAGTGGGATGATAAATCCTGTGAGAAGACAAATACTGTGGGAGCCTTACCCACTGCTTAGGAGTATCAGTAACAAGTGTAGATACTGGAGGAGATGGTCCATGGCTGTCAGGATCTCTGCTAGCACATGCGTTGGTTTAAAACATACCAAAATAGAGCCAGTAGACAGCTCCGTGTCAGATCTAGAGGTTCAATGTTAACCGGTCTCTCTGTGAGAGCTGAGAGGACAAAATCTGCCATTTTACCTTATGAAGTATAATACAAAGTGCAATTTTTATGATGGTCATGACTCAAAAGAAACCAAGGTGCTTTTTTAAAAAGAAAAATTTGCATAAAACTAAGTAACGAACACCAAGAAATCTGCTTTGAGTATAGAACAAAACCAGAAAACTGTATGTTGACAGTGAAAGTTTTGAGTGTTTGAAAACAGGAAAGTTTAATAATATAAATGACTTTATGCAGAGTGAAAGAGAATTGGGTCCAGAGGCATCGGTTCACCCAGTTTTAGATAGCTAATATAACCAGTTTGACTCATGCTACAGTCAGTGAGGGGTGGGAGGAAAGAAAAATGAGAGACTTGTGTTTTAAGTCTGACTCTGGATGAACTCTTCTCCCCCGTACTGCAGGGAGAATCGGTAAGGATTCTTGCTTGCCAGGATCAGGCTGACCCGAGACACAGGTTTGTACAATGGGGGACAGCAGCAACCTATTCTTTCACAGCTGAGGGATGAGAAGGGAAATTTTAATTCCTCTCCAGGAAAGAAGGGAGATGCCAAAAAGGGAGAGTTGAAAATTTTGTTAGCAACTGGCAAGCAACCGGCTCTGCAATATGCATCGCTTGCCTGGTCCTGGCCGCAATCCTCACCAGCACCCACATGGTCAGATCCTGATATTTACTCTTTTGTACGTATTGAAGTTCAGAAACAGACTGTTTGAAGACATAAAAAGCATGTAAACATGTACTGATTTATACTGAAAACAATCTGTTGGTTCATAGCAGCACATTCATCTGTGCCCATAGTCCTGGTTTTGCATGTGTGTGACAAATACACCATCAGAAGTGGCCAAAAATTTTTTCAGGTTTGTTTTTTATCGTTGTTGGTTTTGTCAAGAAAGGTTAATTTACTGAAATGGAAACCTTTTCTAGGAAAAGATGAATGAAAATCCCAGCCTTGTTTAAAAAAAGAGCTTTGTAATTCGTGTTTTATTCTGCCATCTGAAATTAATTTCATTTAGAAATACTCCATTAAAAGTGATGTTAAAGATGCAAAATACAAGCGATAAATGACTGATCCTGTCTGCATTTTTCATTTTTCTCTTCAGTTTATGACAATATTGCAGATGCCAGCTTTTTGTTGGAATTTGGGATAGAAGAAAATGTGGGGAATCAGGAAAAAAAAACCCAAACCACCACCACAACCTCTCACTGGAAAGGAAGACTGACTCCCATCCCAATCCATTAACTGGAGAGCTGTTTTATTATGCACACACAGATCTGAAGTTGGCAGGTGAAGCTCAGCACGGGCACAGCCCTGCAGAGACTTTCCCACGTCGAGGCTGGCGGGGTACCTGCCTTTACCCCGGTGATGCAGAGAGAGGGCTCCAAGTCAGTTAAACGCTGGGGGAGCGACAGACAAGCAGCCCAAGGTTTTGTGGACAATGTGGCAATGAAGTTGAGTGGTGAGTGTCATGGAAATCAATTTTTTACCCCCATTCCTACCCCCCAAAACTGTTAACAAGCAAGTCCCTACAGTACTTGTTTGAGAAGTGCATATACTCAATTTCCAGGTAAGCTTACAAGAAATCAGCCTTGGGGACCCGCAGGAAGAAAAGGAGGGGAAAGATGTGGGGGTGATTATAACAGCACCCTTTAAAGCTGATTATCAATTATTTTGAAATGTATTAAACTGCATCTAAGTTAACACTGATGCTGCCACCTCCAAAAATGGTCATCGAAAACAGTGATAACTGGATAGCTGAAATAAAAGGCAAAGAAATGCTTCCTAATATTAAAGTATTATCAAAAACCTGGCAAAATGTTGGCACTTTGAATAGTTAGACCTGACAGCAAAATAGGCAAAGCAGAAAGTGCCTTCAGTAGTTCTGAGGAGATATGCATAGGAGGAGATCTTCCTTGTTATTTTGCAGAATTTTCAGTATGAAAATCCCAAATCCTGCAATCTAATGAATCTTAGTTTTCAAATATCTTACTATAGGCCATATATAACTCTGAATTGCACAGTTATGCTTTTTCAAGTTGCCATATTAATTTGACTAGATCCTTTGGGGTTTTTTTCTTTGTTTTTTCCATCTTAATTGCCTTAAATTTATTTATTTTGCTTTATTATGTTGTGGTTCTCATCGCTGTTTCCAAGACAAGAAAACATACTGATTTTGTGCTTTTCCAGAGAATTTAGTGAGATGAAACACATCAGCTGGGACCATATCGAACAAAATTGCCAGTGAGATGATGGATATCTACTGAAGAGCTAAAAAGCAGATGGCTTTTGTTTCTATTCCAAGCGTAACAGCAGATAAAATTCAAATTACAATATTCTACAATGCTAAGGTTATTCTAAAAAAAATGTGTTCTCCATTTGGATGATTAGCCTATAAAATCAGACCCCTTTTAAAATTGGGTTCATCTAGTAATCAGACTACTAAACAAGATGACACCAATATACAATTTAGCCAGTAAAAAAAAAGACTCAGCACTAAACCAGCCCTGGGCTGCGCTGACAATTTGTTACAGTTTTACAGTCACGGGACCCACATGGACAAGCTGCAAAAAATTCCTCCAGTAGTCCTCAGAACACAAAGCTCATAATACACCTTTGAAAAGAAATACTGTATTACTTTAATTGAAAGGAATCAAATGTATATGCTAGCCACCCCCTCCCCATCTTTTTTTTTTAAGCAACAAACAACAACGACCATCAACAAAATCTATCAAGGAATCCTTAACTGAGAGCTGACGACTCACCTCTTAAATCCCATCTCTAAATAGGAGGGCTACGGTCAAACATTTTCTTAACAATTTCTTGCATTGAAGGCGGCTCTGAAGTTTTCAAACAATAAGTTAAGTTTCAAGGACTTTGAACAACAAACGACAACATGGCATGAAAAATAGGGGGAAAAATTATTGAAGTGCCTATTTTGTCTGTAAAGGTCAGCGCTTCTGATGTTTGGAGACTAAAAGACACTGTTTTACCCAAACAAAGAAAGAAATTAATGAGGATTTCAAGCAAAAGGAATGTATTTGCTCATGTCCAGTTAAAGTAGCAGGGAGTTATACTATTCTCATTCCATCTTCCTTTCGGCAACTACTGAATTAGTATACCGGTCCACTAATAGCTCTCGAAGATTTATAAGCCTCAGATGTGGAAGGAATGTGGTGGTGTCGTCCAGAAAGCTAACAGTATGAATAAGCTTCAGAAAAATCTCCAGAGCAGACTAAGATTACTACTTTTGTATCTTCAAAGACAAATGTGAAAACAGAGCAGTTTGTGCCATTTTCTAAATAAAATGGTAAACAGCTTATTCCTGATGCCATACGAATTCTCTCTCTCTCCAACACCGAGCTTCTGGTAGACACAATGCCAGTCTGGGAGATACCCACACTTCGGTAACTCCCCTTCTGTATATACGTTTCCATCCAGTGCACCCCTCAGCCTGTCTCTGCACATCGGTGTTGGTGGTGTGGGAGCTCTATGCTGTTCCTATTCACTATAGAGGCAGACAAAAAGTGGTGAAGAAAGATTAGCCTGGCAAGTTTTCAGTTGCTTTATGATTCAAACTCCTTTTCCTCTACAGCACAATATTATTGATCTGATCTCTTTGCCCATCGAACAAAGAGCATTTGGATCTGACTGCACGTCTGTTTTCTAATCAGTCTTTGTTCTAATTTGCTTGATTATTTGGAGCCCTTGTACTCCAAATTCAACACGTTCAAATTCAACTTGGCATAAATTGATTATTTTTGTATCCCTCCAAAGACAACTGCTGGCAGCCAAGCAGATATCACTTACTTGTTTATAAAATGCCTCCAAAGCCCTGAAGAAAGAGTGGCTGGAGGGTGCTTCTACGTTACTACAAATAATAAGGACTATCTTCCTAGACAGTTACAATTAAGGGAAAGCTGGAAATGATTTGTGTGCTCCCTTGCACAGTCACTCCCCCTGCCCCAAGCTTTGCAAGTCTGCCTTAATTCACACATGACCTAACCCTGCAAGCTTTCGGGATGAAACTTTCAATACTGTTTGCCTTAGAGTCAAGTTCAACCCGAGTGAATTGCCTTCAGGATAAATTTGGCCGTACCTCTCTACTGCAGCAGCAACACTGGCAGCCTGCAAAGACAGCTGAGAGAAAAGTTTCCCCACCAGCAATGAGACCAGGCAATAACCCAGTGCTCACTGTCTTGTGCAAAGGGAGAACATTTTCATTTCCTTTCCAGCCTGAGCACTTGGCACCACAAGGACAGGATTCTTTTTCCTTCACACTTGCAAAAAATTGGTTTTGCTAGCTGAAAAAGTTAAAGTTATACAACATTTTGAACCTGCCTATGATGGAAACAATTCCTTAGTATCTCCCATAAAAGCTACAGGTAGAAGCTGTGTCTTTATATACGCAAATACAACATTCTTGAAGAAATCTGAGACGACTGGCTTTTTTTTTTTTTTTTTTCCCCCTCCTCTAGATGATCACACTTTTATCATAAGATGAAAGCACTGCAAAGCAATTACATTTACAATGTACATATTCTTTGGTAGATACTTTCAAAAGAGAAGCTGGGATTTTTACTCCTAAACTCATACGTAACCATTTTATCAGATGCACCCAAATCACTTCAAATGTATAAACACCACTGAAACTATTAATGCACCCTGTGCCCCTGTACATTTGTTTGTTCTACGGGAGTTCTGTGGTTAAACAGGTGAGCACACAGAGAAGCTGTGCATTATGCACTGAGCAGTGACAACGTTGGAAACTCTGGGGTTTGATACAGTATGAGTAATGAAATTGGAAAGCTAATATGACTGATCCATCTATTATTGCCACTTGATAGATGAAGTACTTTTCATATTAGAAATCCACGCATCTTAACTACATTGCAATTACACCATACACTACAATAATTCTCAGCTACATGTTAACCTCTTTAGCTGTGTGAATGAGTAGTTATCACACCTTTTCCACATTTAACTAAGAGGTAATTGCAGTTACCTCACCCTTATCACAAAAGGGTTTTCTGGGAGTAATTAATGACCTTGATTAAAGTATGACCATGCTGCCTAGATTAGCCATTTTATTGACAGATGAGGACTAAAGAGTGTGCCAAAAATCTATGGCATAGGTAGTCATAAAAATGTGAAACCATACGGTGCTGTATGAATGCTTACAAAGTAACACAAATAAAGTACTAAACACTTGTATATGAATGGGGCTGATGCAGAACAGAGACTGGCCTTTCTAGTAACTCCAGATGCAACATAGGTTTTTGATAACTTCTCACATCTAAAATGAACTCATTAACAAGACCATTTCCTGTATACTTTATACAATCTACATTATGATTCTTTTATATTTCTTAAGAAAGTTCCATACAAACGAGATAAATAACTATTACATAATTTGTTCCAGTAAGCTTGAATGAATTGTGTGGAAATTAAAGTGACTGTTTATGATTAGAGAATGTCAGCCAAAGTCATCTACAGTTCACATTCACAGTCCTAACGGCTCCCTAAGTCCTTGGCATTAACCACTCCCACATGCTTAGCTCACAGGTACTGGCTCTTCCACTGATTTATTATTTGGGCAAAGCTGCATTTATTCTGTACATAAATACATCTCCATCTTTATTGATGGAGGAACCATTCAATATCTGGCTAATTTTAATCCCCCTCAGAAGAGTAATAATGACAAGAACTAGACTAATCAAGAATAACAATAATTGAGATATCTATAGCTAAATAATGGATCTATTTTATCAGTACAAGAGCATGATTGGCTGACCAGAGGGGTTTTCAAGGTAGAAGTAAGGAAAGAGGCTGCCTTTTTGCAGCAGTGGGGTATAAATAATGTGGGAAATCAATTTACTGAACTCTGCTCAGAAAATTCAACTGCCCTTACACAAAAATACTGCATTTCACCATCACAGCAGAAAGACACTTATTCTGGCATATCAAAGCGAACTGCCAGAGGAAGATCAATCTAGTGGCATCATTCAACAGGAGATAGTGATGGGAACATGACATCCTTAGAACTAAGGCTAAGTGCCCCGTAGGAAGAGGCACTCAGTGAAGCACCAGCCATTTCCCTTCTCTGCTGGACCCGTCTACCCACGGGTACCTTATCTAACCTCCTGCAGCCCTGAGGCATCTCCTAACTTGAAAGGTATTGTAGGCTCGCAAGTCATAATTTATGAGCAGTGTTTCTCTTAGACACGTTGAGATTAATTCCATCCTGGAGTTCTGATTACACCATATTTCTAGGCAAGAGACGGAACGCAAATACCCTTTGAAGCTGTAAAATACCTCCTCCTGGTGTTTTACTCACAGGCTTACTGTTCATTCTGTTGAGATTGTGTAATCTCTCTGACTTCCATGACTACATCTCACTGATTTTCAAAAAGGTTTAAGCCTTTGGAAAAAGTCACCCTTAATTTAAGTGCAGTGTCAGAACTGGCTCCTCTTTGGGAAAATTCAGCAAGTACACATACAGCTATCTTTCCTGAATTACCTTCAGAGAAAGTTGAATATGACCCTTCGAGAGAAGGCTTGTGATTGCAGTATTTAGATAATGTTACCTCTCTTCTTCATAAGCGGTGAAAAATCAATGATCTTGACTAAATTAATTTACTTCAACCTCAGTACTTGTCAATAGCAAACAAATTATTCTAGCTGGAGCTCTCTTCAGTGAGGTATAGATACAGTCAATAACTCATCAGTAAATGCTAGCTCAAAAGTGAAGCTTCTTAGTTGTCTAAATCACTGTCTCAAACTATGCATACTTTGTATGTAATGCAAATGTCCCTTTTGGGTGGGTTTTCCAGAGTTGCTAGCATCAACTTCACTTTACCTCCACTCCTGTCGTTCCAGTTTTAACACAGGAATGCCATTGTCTGCTTTAAGAGAGCGTAATCCAATTGCCCATAACCAGAAAGACAAATGAGGTGTTAAGAAGCAATAGCTCTAGACTGTAATTCTCCAACACATCTGAGTAAAGCTGTAGGTAAGTACTTCTACCTGTGAGAGAGCTAAGACTTCTTATATCCTCTTTCTGCAGTACTTTCTTGGTTAATAAAAGAATACTGGTATTTGCACCATCCTGCATGCTTAGGACACACCTCATGCTTCTGCACTTCCAACACATTTGAGTCTTATTGCCACCAAAACCAACTTTTCCAAGCCAGGAAACATAGGTGCCCAACTTGGTATCTTGACTAAGATACCAAGGGCTGAGTCAGTGGCACTGGTTGATACAGAAAGAAGTGGACTGCAGATCTCCCAAGACCCTGCTTGGTTCTCGGACAACACCACCACCCTCCTCCTTAGCCCTGGGGCTGGGGGCTGTGCTGTCAGCAGCTCATCGGCCGCTGTCTATGCCAGAGGCGTAACTCAGCCTCTGCTGTTCCCGCTGGTTGCTCCTAGTAGCTTTTGGGAACAGTAAGATGCAAAGGGGCAGTGGAATATTCAAAATATTATCTTGTCATTCAGCAAGCTGGCACAGACCCATTGAAATCGATGAGACAAAGCTCATTTCCAGCACCAAAGGCTCTTAACTACTGTTTGCTGAATGAGTATTCATAACCTTCTAAGATATCATAAACTACAAAAATTCTCTTCCCTCCCAATAGGTCAGAGTGTAGATAAATCTCTCCATGTACATGCCAATTTACAAAGTACACTTCTTCCAACGTGATACATTTAGGCTGCTGTTTGCCGAGGAACGCTAGTGCATGCAATGGATGATATAGTGCCTGTGCTGAAGGAACCAGAGCTCAATTATATTGACTTCTGTGGAGTAATGATTTTGTCCAAGGTGTTTAAGGTTAGTCACGTGTGTAAGTACCTTGCTGAACCAGAGCATCAGAGATGAAAATCATCCATCATTTGTGTGTCTCGGGCTTTCAGATCAACTAATCTTTCTCTGCAGCTCATGTCTGCAAACCAACCTACGTGCTAGCCACCTTGTGCTATTTTCTTCTTATGAAAGAGGCAACAAGAGCAATGGTTTTGTTTGGTTCGTTGCTACTTAATTATTAAAATGAGGGAGCTCTATTTCCCAAGATCTCCATCAAGTTTAACATTTTAGAAAATGCTATGGAATTGCTTTAAAATAATGTGATATAAACCCCAAGTCTAGTAACCCAGACAAAACACAATCATTAAGTTATGGGTTTTGGCAAATTACACAGCTTTTTTATTTCTTAACCCTTCCCTTCTAGCTGACAAGAGAGCGCAAAACGGAGGGCAGGGGGAAGATGAGGAGAAAGAGTGTATCCTTATATTTTCAGCATTAGAAGAGAATGAAAGGATAGTGGTGGCATGGGGCTGCCAGACAAAGAGCAGAGCGAGTTCTGCCCGTCTCTGCCCTGCAGTTGTGGGATGTGAATGAAGAGTGGTAAATCGCTACTAAACTGTGGAGTTCTGAATACTTCTAATTTTAAGCCTGCCCTAGTACAGGAATGGAAATTATTACTTCAACGTTAGCCAGATTCAAATGACACTAAATGTCACTGTCAGATGTTATTTTTTTTCTTGCCAGAAATATGCCCAATTAACATAAAAATCAGACATTTAACATGTAGATGAATTAAATAATTAGCTAGCTAATACAAATACCATCTTGACACTATTAACCCTGCAGCAACTAGATACTGGTTTGTACCACAGAATTAAGACCTGCTTGCCCCTTTAGATTAGAGCTTTCTGATAGCTTATATTTGGAGGTGTTTATCACAAAGTTCTGACCTGATTTCCAAATACAAACTCTGCCATAATTTGTCTAAAACCCCCCTCCTTTTCTAGAGTCACTAGTTCCCACAGAGGCTACGAGTAAGCATCTCCTGAACTGACTGCAGCTCTGTAGCTCTATATGTATCACAGCTGCAAAGTTGTGACCTCACTGGGATCAGAGACTCAGGATGGGATAGTTTGCAAAGTAGATAAGTAGTTTAGCAAGAAGCTAAGGAGAAGGTAAGGGAGCTACCAAGAAGAAATTCTTGCATCTGAAAAACTGAAATTATACTGTATTCCAAGGGTGGCTTTCTTTTTACCGCCAACCGAAACAACTTCATTGCCTCAGCAGAAGGGGTCCCATCCAATTAAAAGCTGTCCTGACCACCCTGCAGACGCATCCGGAATTGATAGCGTTCAAGCCTTGTTTACTGTGAACAAACCACATTAGATACTGGACCTAGCAATTGCTATGTGATTTGCTAGGTCTGTGCTTAGGCTCCTGCCGATGGTAGTCCCTCTCCTAAATAATTAAAGATGAAGAATGGATCTCTGATATAGTTTCTGTGTTGGTAATTACTTTTAAAAAATGGAACATTTGGAAGTGTAGTCCTTGAAAGCATACCTTCCTCATTAATTGAGAAAAGATGACACTGGATGGAGTCTGAAGCATCGTAAAGTACTCATTCCTGCTACAATTTCCTTAAAAAAATGATACCTAAGGATTCTGAAAGTTACTTGGGAGCTGAAAGATGGTTGAAATTGAACTTTTGTTTAAGGCAGCACAAATGTGGCCACAAATTAGTACAGGATGGAAAATAAGTATTTAGAAATTGAACTGTTCTCTTTGGGGGCTGTTTTTGTTTGGTTTTATCCCAACATGGAAAACCTGAATACCATGCACTAAAGAGCGGCTATATTTAGGCAGAACCCTGCCTAGATATCTCTGCCAGTTATTAATGCTGTCGGGCATGATAAAGTGCCGTATCACATTTGTCTACACTTGCTCTTCTCCTCATTTGGGCTGAAAATTCTCACATGGAGTTTCTGCCTCAAGCTCAATCAGAAATATTTAGGCAAGAGGGAAGCAGTTGTTGCCAATGAAAGAGCTCAGTGACCATAAAGCTGCTTCCGACCCCTGTCCCAGCTTCTCTCCCAAAATAAACTTGAATTTTTTTCTCTTACTTCTTATACCTATTTTGGGGAAAGGACTTCAAGTTTAGCATGGAGGATCAGTGGATACCCAGAATGCTATTCCCTTGAAAAATCCATCCGAATTTTGGCTTTGATTTTGATTTTTTTAATTTTGCAAGCATAAGGGCAAATTATTAGCTTCATTAGCCTGATCTTACTCTTACTAATGTCAACAGAAAGGCTTCCATTCATTTCCATGGGAGCAGACTCTCAAGTTTCATTGATACTGTCATCTCACATCCAGAATAGTCTTTCATTTGAAATAATTTACTGTAAAAAGATCACAGCCACAAGTATTTCTTACTGAAAGACAAAGGAAATCATCTTCCTTTTGTTTCAGTGCATTTTAACAAGCCAAGATTGCCCTGTTAGTTTCATAAGATGCAAGGACCAGAAGTTTTAAGAGAACCGTAAGATCAATGACATCTTTAACAAAAGCTGCTACAACCTACCCACCCTTCACGTTGCTGTCTCCCTCTCTTCTGCAAAGGGCCTTGGCTTCAAGACTACACGCTCCCAGAAATCCTAAGCCAACAAGCCGCTTTCATTACACCCTTACAAGTAAGACTTTTCCCATTTGCTGTGTTTCCCTTGTTTTATAAAGCCACAGGATTATGATGAAGATTAATGCTTAGATTTTTTGCAGCTCCAAACGTGAAGAGGTGTTTATGACTTCTGTGAGTTAAACTGTGAAATCCCAATCTGCTAATGACTTCTTTTTAACACCCCAAACCCCCTCAAGCTTTAGGATGAAAGCTACCCCTTTACCCGCTATGTCCTTCCACGAGCAGTGAAGGAAGTCGGCCTCTCTGCTGTTTCAGAGACATGTGAGGCCAAGTTCTCCTGCTAAAAAAGCATCTCCATGGAAACAAGTAGCTGCTCTACCCCTCCAGCCTGAGGCAAGCAGGACTAGGAAAAATTGCTGTAGTCCTGCTGTTCCTCAATTAGGAAGAAAATCAGCCATGGTTTCACAATGTTTGATTACTCCCTGCATTGCTGTTCTTGTTCCACAGGCAGAAATTTCATCTGCATTTTGAAGAGGCGGCTGTGGAGATGGCAATGCTCTCGACCCCCCCTAACTTCAGGGATTTTTTTTTTTTTTTTTTTAGTTTTCTAATGGTTGCCAGGATGAGCTCAGCTGCTCCAGCCAGACTTCATGTTTCTCCCTGATGGCTCTGCCAATTCAATGGTAGGCAAGGTTGAATATTAAACATGATTAGCTGTTCCACATAGAAATTAATACCAACTATCTTCCATTTAGTAGAAGCCCCTCACAATTTAAAAGCACTTCCGAATGAAGGGACTTGCAGCCAGGAATAAAAATTCCCCTTATTGCTGTAATCAAGGGACACATAGTCATTCAAATCTAGTGCTATGTGGACAAAATGTGAACAGCAGGAATTCAAAAGCCATGCACAAAGCAAATCAAAGTAATTTTTACCACCACAGAAAAACCCCACACGCAAACAACAAACCACACCACCACCCAAATCTGGCATTTAATTTTAGAGCAACTGTTTGGAAAACAAAAACAAAAGCCAAGTGCTTTTGGGTTAGGGGCAAGCAGGTCTCTGCTAGAGTAAATCACAATCCACTCCATGGAAAATTGCATTGATTTTTTCCATAATTTAAGGAACGTTAGAAGGTATTTCCAGCTAGAGAAAACCAACCAACCAGCCCTCGGAAGTTTCAGGTTTCCAGCTCAACAGATACTGGGTTTGCATTGACAAGGTTTCTACAGAAAAGCGGAAGGTTTGGTGTGGTTTTTTTTTTGTTTCAGAGCCTCTCTGCAACCCACATCAAAACTATATTTTTGGCTGTAAATCTTACTCTGCTCAAGCACAGATTATATAGAACTGTTTGGTTCAACTTTTATCTCTACCAACATCTGATAAGATTTGGGGGCTAAATTATGGCTTGACATTTTTCAGCCACCTGAGTTGAAAGTTGTTGTGAGTTCCTGGCATGATGCCTTTCTGTATCATTTACCATATGTGGCTGATTGATTCCCCCCCATCCCCTACACACACACTCATTAACTTAGTTGCATGATTGCTATGAATAATACTTGCATGTTGCTTGATCTGCTTCCTGTTTAGAGGACAACAGTGATTCTTTTAAAAACATCCTTTAATCAATTCATTTCTATATAGGCAATGTGATAGCTGCCTTTGAAAATAAAAAATAAATAAAGCTCCTGCTCTCCATGGAAAAGCAGAAGGGTAGAGAGAGAATTTACGATGAGATTTTGTAAGGAAAAAAAACCCTTGAAACTGGAAATGGGAGGTAAAAAAACATAGATACTTCAGCAGCATATCTTGATCTGAAGATGGATACTTGTTTATTTAACATCTAAGGCCAGGTATCAGTTTGCAGACATCTGTAGAGTCCTGGTGAAATAAATGTAGCTGAATCAAATGATACCAGCTAATAATAAAATCTGAGGTGCTGACACAGCACAACATCCTCCAAATGCTACAGCTCAGCTGCAATAACCCTGAAGGCCTCTTCAGTCTGGACATCCGTGCTCCAGGTCTTAATTATACACCAGGTAGTTCATTCACATCTTTTATGCAGAAATATAAGCAAGTGAATCAGCCTGCAAATCACATCACAAGGTGAGCTCAGCAAGTAGGTGCCCCACTCATAAACAAAAATGCACAGAAAATTGTGTCCTGTAGATACATTAAAAAAAAAAAAAAAAAAAAAAGGCAAGCAGCATCATTCATTTACTGGCTTGTGGTGGGACAGTGGTGGGACATGGGGAAAGGCGGCCTGCCTCTGACCAGGTGCTGAGTGACCCGATGCTCATTGCGGTTCGTGTTAGTGTCTCAGGAGGGAAAGATAACAGCTTGCAGGCTCAGGCTGGTGCTTGTGGGCACAGTGTAGTGCTGTTGTCAGGCGAGACGCTGCTTTGTGCTCATTTTGCTTTTCAGTTATCAAGTCTGGTGCATTCAGAGGGAATATTAAAAGAGATAATGAGCAATACAGATCACTGTGATGGTGCTGCTGTAATCCAATGCCAAAGACCTTTTCCTTTTGCATTCATGAGAGCTGCTCGTGCTACTGTTAGTGCTATGCAGAGCTGTCATATATCCCTTGCCTTGCAAAGCCTGAGATTTGTTGCGGGGGGACGGGACGGATGCAACACCACAAAAACCAAAACCCATTCTGATTAAAGTGTGACAGCCTATCAGACAAGCTTGACAAATGATTCAATGTCTAGCTGTTCTTCTCATGGTGTTCTGACTGGAGGTGTAGGGAAAAGGCTTTTCTTTTAGGATCACATTCTGCCACATTGTATTGTGCAGCCCTCCTCAGGGAAACTGCTGAGAAAGGAAGGCATTACTCAGAAGGGAAATGAACCCAGCTTTTTTTTGGATATGAACCCACATGTGCTGCACATGCTATGAGAGTACAAGCTAGTAGAAGCATGAGTTTGGAAGAAAAGATGGCATAGCATGGATGATACTGCGTGATACATATATATATAATTCATATTACTTAAAGTATTTTCTCCTGCATTTGCTTTAAAGTGGTTGAAACACCCTCTTCTGAGCAACTTTAGAATGAAAGAGCGCATGCATTTTCATCCCAGAAGTGGTTTTCTTCCCACTCCACACCCGCAAGATAAGTGTACAGTAGAGTCCCTTCAAGCAAAGCTCTGTAATTGCAGCTTCTGCTGGAGTGAGAGGTCTCATTCAATGAAAGAGAGGGAAAGGCAAATCCTATGGCCCCAAGCTTTAAGGGGCTTCATTACCATGCAAAATGGCTGATGAAGCAAGTCTGCAAAATGGCTTTCACTCCCAATAGCACCTCATTAGTAGCACAAACTCTCATGATAAAGAATTCAAATGCATTCAAGCCAACCAACCCTCTTAACGGTGCCAGGCATAGTTTCTCATGTTAAATAATATATTTTCTCAGCCACAGCAGCAGAACACCTCACCTACTTTCAAGCCTTTATAAAAATCACAGTATTTATGTAATCCCCATCATATCAAAGAACATTTTTAATATCAGCTGGAGGAAAGGGGTCACTCTCATTGCTGGTAGTTTCCACCATAAAAGTGGATATAATTTAATTCTACATAGACCACGCAGTGCAACTCTTCTGATAATATAATGTCCAGATATGACACAAAACACTCAACAGAATCCACAAACACATTCATGTATCATTTTAAAGTGAATTACTTGAAGCCATGGACCAACTACTTTATTTCTAAAAATCACTATTTTACACACACTTCTACCTTGAACACAACCCTCAGGCTAATACTGCTCACCCAAATAATTGATTTTAAGCTCATAACCAAGAAATTCCCTATACTGCAAAATGCGCTACTAGCTAAAGATGGCAGGGAGGATATTTCAAGATTTCAGATTGTAGCTGCTCTTACTTGATGGGAAATGAGACAAGAGTAAACATCAGTAGCATGAAAACACACTGCCACTAAACACACTGAAATGCAGGAGTATGATTTATACCACAAAAGAACAATGGATACCGTTTAATCAAGAAAAACATTCTTAGTCCTAATTCTGAAACATTTAACTCCTTTAGTTTGGAGATTTCAGGAATCTGACAGGTTTTTTTATACCTCCTCCTATACTACTACATCTGGAAGTCTGTATTTGTACCACATGCAATTGGAAAAGTGTCAGCAGGGTGCAATCTTGAAACCTGTTGGCTGCAGCCTTAGAGCACAGCGAAAGAAAGCAATCCATACAAAGGACTTGCCATATCACTTTTGGTCTGCAGGGTTACAAGAAGGTCTTTAGAGAGCCTAAGACTACTGTTATTAACAATGGCATGATTCTGTGCAAGGCCCAAGACATCTACTTTGTTGTGGGGACATCTATTAAATCCCAAGGATAAACTCAAATTGGCAGAAGTCTTTCATTTATAAAGGTAACTTGCACTGCATACACAATTCTTGCTCCTTGGATAAGAGATACTGTAGCTACTGTTAATAGCAGACTGCAGTCTGGGAACTAATACCTTAAGGATCTTAAAGTGATTTCACCTGAAAATAATTGTCATACATGGAAAAAACAAAGGCTAGATCAATCCACTGTCCCTGCAATGCAGGAGGAAAAGTGTGATGCCATGTACCACATAACTTGCCTCCACCTTTTTCAGTGGATGTACCATCATTTTGGGGGAGAAAGGCTTCTAGGCAGAAGGCCTGTTCCTCCTCCCTCCAGGATTGTGAGGCCCCATTCAGGCAGCCAGAGCCCGAGTCCTCCCTGATCCCAGAGCTATAAACCACCAACACTTCAGCTCAGTCAGAGCTGGGGACACTTCCCTCCCCAGAGAGAAGAGGATGGAATAGACCTTGTTGTAACTGCTCTTTAGAAATCCTTAGGAGCACGACTGAAGTAACTTCACAGCTCTTTTGCATTGCTGGAGAGATGGAAGAAGCTTGCTGTAGTGGTAAAACCTGGACAGCAACGCTCTGCACAGAACTCTTCTGATCTAATTGAAAGCTTTGAGGAAATAAACCCTACAAGGTCCCATGCTATAACTATGGATCCAAGAGGAAATATCACTATTATTGCAACAAAGTTGATACAACCTATATTCAATTATTTGACAACAAAGCAACCAAACTCAAATAGTTTTACAGGACATGAAGTATTTAAATCTAAACCTAGCTACTCAAACTATCAGATTCTAACAGGGTAACAAAATCAAGGAATAAGCTGTGAGACTAGGCAAAGATGATCCAGGTGTGAAAACCACTAATCAAAGTGTAGTTTCTCTAAGTTACAGTCATGGTTATGTGAATCAGAGATAAGTTCCAAAAGGCCAGGGATTTACAAGCTGCTTGCTACTTCATTAATCCACTAACTGCCTACTAGAAAATAAATCAAACAGCTGAAAATCTGAGCTAACGATTCTGTAATTGTCCTTCCAAACTGCCATCACATTTGGATCAAACAGCTTTTTCTGCCATGCCACAGAAGTAGATATTCTCTGAATTCCACATAACAGCTGGCTTCAGCAGCTTTGATACAAAGATTTCTCTTGTGATTTATTCCTTCCATCGGATAATAATTTCTGAGGGAAAGCAGAAATATTGGCCTTCCATCAAAGAAAGCTAACATAGCAGTAATGATTTCAGAAAGAAGATTATGTAGATCGCTATCTACACTTGCAAGTCCATGTCTTGAATCGCTAGCGTGATTGATGCTGAAGGGGCCCGGCCTCCTGCATCTCAGCATATGACATGGAAACTGCAATTTCAGGGAGCAGAAAGGCTGATTTCAAGGATACCAGCTCTTAATCACTGACTTGTTTGGGGTTGCAGGTAAAGAGCTTTGGTACAACCCTTTTACTGGCTGTGCACAAAGGAGACTGCCCACAGTTAACACAACTAGATAATCAGGTGAGTTAAGATTTTTCTAGCCTGGAATGGAATGTTAGCCAAGGTCATTAGTCTGGATTTTAAAAAAGAAAGAAAGAAAAAAATACCAGTGAGGACAATAGCCCAGAATTAATTTGTGAGAAAAGCCTAGAGATGGCTAAACTTCAGCTGCCAGATCTGGTTAAAACAGAGCACCATCAACACCAGAGAGAAGCACATTTTATCCTCCCTTAAGACAGGCACGTTCCTGAGATCAGGTACCAATTGCTCTTTAATTGCTGAGGTGGAGCTTCAAACCCAGGACTGAGCCAAGCTCCTGCAGAACAGCATTTTACACTGGGTGAAGCAAGTTAAGTCCTCAAGCCTGGGGTGAGAGCATAGTAGTGGAAATGAAGGTGAGCCGAGAACCAAGCTCCCCTTTGAGAAATGCCAGGCTTGACTACCAGCAATGTCAGGGGTACTGACATAAGCCCCTTGTATACCTTAAATCTCTTGTGTAAGTAACGGCCAACACCAGACCAGATCCTGATCCGGTACTGATTCTACTTCATTAACTCAGTCCCTGAAAGTCACTACTCATACCTGCATACAAAGTTCTTTTTTGGGGAAAAAAATATGTCTATATTATCATCTCCATATTCACAAATAATGTCTCTTACATTTCTAAGTATATAATTGATGCCTGGGATTTATTGTAAAAGTAAAGGCCACTATTATAATGACTTTAGCAAGAGTCATGAAATATTGTGGAAGTGAAGAACTGCAGAGTCCTCTGGCACATTTGAGTCAGGAATGAGCACTATATTTGCAAGTAAAATCAGTTTAAGATATTATATAATTGGATGAATAATCAAAAAATGCTCATTAAAGCATCAAAGGATGCTGATATAGCAAAATGCTCTCCTCTGACCTTCAGTGTTTTGCATTGTCCATTTTGACTGTTTCTTGTCTCCTGCCAAACAGAATAAATTCAGCCTTTGAAATTATTCTCCAGTAACCCCCCCTTTCAGCTATTTCCACCATCCATTACAATGTTCTTTTATCCTTCCTTAAGTGGTGCCTACACAGTGGTGGGATCTTATAAGTTAACCCTGTTTCACCATCATAAGAGGTCATCAAGACAAAGATGAAACTATTTTTGTGAGCAATTACGTAAAAGCAAGGAAAAAGCACAACATTAATTTGCCCACAGACATCAACTGCATGGTTGTCTAATTTTTAGGGCCTAAGATCAGTGATCCAGATGATCCCTGCTTAGTCCCACATATTCCTCCTCTGCACATACAAACACTGAACCATGGGCAGGTTCCCTGAAACAAATACCTCCTAGTTGCAACTGGGCTGGCTGCTGCTGGAGGCAGGACTGGCACTGCTCACCAGGTATGTCCCGAAGCCTTCATCGAGCCTTAACAGAGCGAGTTGGCTATATTAACATGCTGGCATGTTACTGGCATCCAAAGCAAAGTGTGAACAAGAATTAAAAATTTTAAGCAGAAGACGAAATATTTGGTGCCCTGCTAACGAGATAACAAAACTTTATGATTCATACCACAGCTGTCAGCATCTAGGTGCATTCTTCTGTGCTTTGGTATGCACTCTAAAGCCCAATTCTGCTAGAGAAATAAACAAACAAAGAAACACAACCAAAGCTTCATCAACCCCCCAAAACGCAAAAAAGGCACTTACAACATAACGCAGCAAAGGGAAGGTAGAACACACATCACCAAAGTAAGTTTTAAGCACAATTTGAGCATTGGGGCCTAAAATGGCATCACAGGGATTTCCAGGATCACTAAGTGTTGAGGACGTCTCCATTCCTGACACTGCACCTTACTGCATCTCTTGAAAGTGCTGCAATTACCTACAGCTGCTTCCCACACAAGCTCACCTTGCCTCCCCCCAGGGTACTGCTCACATAGTCACCACCTGCCCTCGATCTCAGCTTTCTCTCACTATTTTTGGTTTAAGTGAGGGTCAACAGTAAAATAACTAGAAGGTATTAGATGGATACTGTCGAGTTTGAGAGGGGCCAGAGAGAAGTCCCTGAGCATGAGGGACAGCAGGGAGCTTCTCTCAACATTGGCTCTTACATGATAAGAAAGTGGAAAAATAGCACTCGTTTTTACTTATTTTGCTTATATAGAGACATTAATTTCTTTTCCTTAGCACTTCCATTATGTTTCTCTTCAATCTGGGTGCTAGGAAAAAAACGTTAGGAATCAACAGGGCAATTAACCTTACAAGATTGTTGTTACAAACGTTTTCCCCAAAATATCACTAGACTTTAGCATACACAGTTGATCACCAAGAACCTGAATTGCCATGATCAAAAGTTAAACGCATATCTTACACTTGATTCCGTGAGATGACAACCTAAATAAGGACATGTAACAGCTATTATTCTGTTAGTCATAATTTCAATCAGCAGGCGTCAAACATTAGCTGTGATAGCTTTGGGATTTTAAGATTATTTTTTTTTAAATGAAATATAATCTTAATGGAATACTACAAGGTGCATTTGTAATTATGTATCAGCTTGGCATTTGGCTTTTCCTCTGGGGAAAAAAAAGATGGTAGATAATTATGTTAAGAAAAATGACAAAAAGAAAGCTCTACAATAATTCTCAACAGAAAGGAAAGAATAGGAATAAACCAGAACTACAGATCTTGAACTAGCACAAGGTGCTAGGAGCGTTATCTTATGTATAACCTTTGTTTATTTTTGTAGTTCATTTTTCAAAACAGAAGTAGCTTAGATTTGTAATTTCTGTAGCATAGGAGGACAGGGAGGTTAAAGTGCTAATAAGGAATATTTTTATTATGATAAGACATCTTTGTTATAAAGAAACCTCAGTTTATTATATTAAAAAAATTGACAGGTTAAATACTAAAGTTTAAAGCTCAAATGTTACCTAACCATGCACCTACCAATTCCCTTTTATAATATATTATTTTTGATAGGCGTCTTAAAATAAGCTTTTAATACAAATCCACATTAGCACTGGTTCTGTACCAAAGCTTTAGCTGTTCTGACTTGGATCCCCACAAGCCATTAAACACATATTCTGTTCCTTCAAACAGCTTCACTAAAGTTATTACTAATTTTCAGACTGGTGAAATAATTTTCATATTAAAAATGACCGCAAACAGAAACTAGTAATGATCCATTTCATAAGCAATACACGCAGAGGAAGAAAATATTAACAAGTGCTTGCATATATTTAGTCCTATTTATTTACAAACAACATATGATAAATGTTTTAGGAAGATTAAAAAAAAATTGCCAAGAATGCCATTAACATAATTCAAAACCTTCCTCCAGAGACCCATCCTCCATCATACCTCTCCCAGCTTGTTAGACTGGAATTGCCACTGCCTAATACTTCTGCAAAGTAGAGTACACAAGCAGTAAATGGATGCAAACTGTTCATATTTTGTTTCAATAGCAAGTTAAGCCACTTTAAATTCTGTTTATGGTTACTAGGCAGGCAAAAACCTTCAGATGGAACCCAAGAATAGTAAGAATAACTGACAACTGGGTTTTGAGCTGTAGCACTTCCATACTCATTCAATTAGACAAGAGAGACCCTTCTGCCCACACCACAGCTAACTCACATTGCAAACACATCTCTTTTCCTCAGTCCTCCATTACCAACACTCCCCCCGCCATGTTAAAGGGCCACCCTTCTCAGCGGTAGGCCAAGAGAAAGCAATTTTTTCACACAAGTTGTTCATTGGGGCATACTGATTTGGGTTTAAGACACCACCATCGCAGCTCAGCTGAAAGCAGTCCTTTGTAGCTGCTCTAAAGAGATTTAAATATTTTAACAATCAAACAATTACAGGCCTGATAGCCTAGGTATAACCCCCAGCACATCCAAATGCACAGCATGTTAAATTAAACCTCATAAAGCATAAACACATGCAATCAACATAACTTTTCTCATGGCAAAGTCAAAGACACAGCACCATTTTCCTGCCCTCTCCCCAAACGCAGCCACATACACGAAGACTGGCTCAGCCCACTGGCTCCTACCTTGACAGAGAAGCAATTGCCATCCTGCAGCCATGAGAGAGCAGAGCTCGTGCAGGCCAAGAACACGAGTATCCCACAGGTAGAGCAGGAGAAAAGCTCTCTTCGGCTGCAGAAGGGGGAGTGCAGCAGGCAAGGGCAAGCCAGGGGTGGGGAGCCCCCAGCTGTGGGTGATAATGACCTCATCGGCACACCCAGGTGATGCACACCTGTGTGGCTCCCCCAGAGCCTTAGCAGCACTCTTAGGGGTTGTGCTGCACCTGAGGTTATTTATTTGACTGGAAATGCTGCATGGCACTCAAAAAATAGCAGCCCCTTGGTTTTGTTCACCTGTTCTTACACTGTAGTTTTATAAAATCTTTGTACCATCTTCCATATGTTGGGTCTAATCCAGACTATGTGAGGAAGTTCTGTTATGCTGAATGTTTCCTACGCACTTGAGGGAGATAATATTCTGTTTTCTGTAGTATGATCCTTATACCAAATGTAAGGAGCTGCACAGTAGTAGTGAGCAGGAATGAAGGATTGCTTTATTCCCCATTTCCATTTTGATTCAGTTTGGCCTGGACTAAAATTAGCTCTAACAACGCACTCAGTGCTGCATCCTCTTAGACCCAACAGAACTTCTTCAAGTGTTATTTGTCTTTCACTTCACTGTAGACAAAAGATTTACCAACTGACTTCAGCAAATACAGGACAAAATCCCTTGTCTGCAGCTGACATGCAGGCTGACAAAGGTACCTGCAAAAAGCAGCAAGTCTAGAAAGACAAGAATGCCCCCAGTACAGCTCTATCCTTTTGGCCATACGCTCAAGACTGATCAGACATTCAAATACTCTTGTAACAACTTCATATATATATCCGAAATGGACTGGGTAGGACTGGCCAAGTGAGACAACTAAGCGTAGGTGTATTAAATTCACATAGAGCCACAAGTGTCAAATAAACCTGGGTGCGGGTTATGCCTTCTCTGCATTTTCTGCTATTTCTAGTAGAAACCCACACAAAATAAAATCTACAGGCTTTGGTGGTTTCTGTTGTTGCAAACCCGTTCTCTGTGTAAGTCATTGTTTCCCTTTCATCCTTCTATACAGAAAGCTCTTTCAGTGTACAGCTAATATTTCCATCTTTAGTTTGAAAATACTTCATTGACCAGCTCCTGAAGACGGCACAAACCTTAGACCTTGACCCACTCTGCTTAAGTCAGTGGGAGTTTTTTCAGTCCTTCGGTATGGCTCAGAAGAAATAAACTTGTCTTCACTGAGCCATCTCAGATGAATTTTCTCTGCCTTTACCCACGTGTAGTATTGTGGCTGCTGCATTCTCAGTGATTTAGGGGGAAAACCACATGAAGGTATGGCTCAGTGAAAGCAAAAATGGTACAGAGTTTTGGAAATGCAATGCCAAGCATCATTGCTGAACTCTGCATTGTAGTCTTTTTTTAATTCTGTCTCAGGGAAAAAAAGTCCATTCAGTGCCTTACCCATAAATGGGAATAGTATCATGAACAGGGGAAACTTCTGTGCAAGGGTTTGAATACACATTGCCACAGAACAAAAGGAGAATGAAAAACAGGCCTTAAAAACCAAATGAGTTCAAAAATAGTGTTCCTAGGCCAGAATTTACTATGAATACATCTTTTCAGCCCTAACCAGTGCTAAGAAAGTAAATGCTTCACTGAAGCCAGGTTTCAGCTAAAAAAAGGTATTTCTTTACTTCTCCTTCTCTGGCATGAGCTCTAACTCCTTTCTGTTGATTCTGCCTCTTTCTTCCTAAGTTAAGGGAAGTAAAAAAACATCAGTGGAGCTGGGCGAGTTTAATAGCTGGGCTCAATTCCTGCATTTGTAAACAGTTTCTTTATCTAAATGACATCTGCAAATTGAGAAAACAAACTGGAAATATAACCAAAACAAACTTTGTGGTATTATCTGGCAGACTGAAAAAGGCGTGAAAATAGCCTGCCTCACTAACATCCCTATCACACGTGAACTCATGTAAAAAAACCCAGTAAATCCTTATATCTCGTACTAAATAAAGTTTATCTTATGGAATGTATTCTGAAGTAATTTTCCTATATTTAAAACAGATTTCCTTCTCCTGTGTCATGCTGAAATCATGCCAAACATGGATTTGACTTAAATCGTATTAGAGGGAGAGCTGGGGGCAGTTTCAGTGCTTGCTCTGCCAAACTAGATTTATCTGGAATCAGAAATTCTTGATGGTACAATCTGAGAAAACCACTTTCGTTGCCCTGATGCTTGTAGGCTAGAAAATCCACTCAGCAAACTTATGCAATAATAATAATAATAACAACAACAACAGAATGAAAAGAAGTTAGCGCTTCCCTGAAACACTAAGATCACTTTCTGCTAGATAAACAAGACTGAGCTGGAGAATTCTGCTCTGAGTTCCATCATTATTGATCGTGTGGACTGTTTCACTTATTCTTGAAATGTCTGGCTGTACACTCAGTGTAACTTATGTAACCTATTTATCACTGTGTTGTTTCTTATTAACAAAGAGACCAATTTTTGCCAATATATTACTAATCAATATGTTACAGAAGTTGACTGCAGCTGCAACAATCCCAAACATTTATTAATACCATCAGAAGAAAGGTTGAGTATAAAAGCTGGAAACTCACCCAAAACACCCACAGGCTTATAGATTTTATCCAGTTCAATTTTGTATGCACGAGCGTTACCCCAGAACTAAGGATTTATACACTGGCTACTTGCTTTGAATGAATTACTGACAAAAGTTCAGTTCTGCTTAGAAAGTCAATGAAATTCACAGCCACGAAACTGATGCCCTGTTCTTAAAGTATTGCATTTGTGTATCAAGCTTTATTGACAGGAACTCTATGCTCAAGCCCAGGGCTGAAATAATTAGTAAGGGTCTATGAATGAGGATGCTAATTTACTTCAGCAGATTAGAGGGGTCTGTGAGGGTCCCTCATTTTACAAACACAACTACATGATATGCATTAGCAGAACTCCTAAGGGCCAGCAGCTCTGCTGTGCCATGGGGCTCGATGCACTCTCTACGGGGAGAAGGATCACAGCTGCTTCCACTTAGCTATTTTTGATATTCTCTATACAGCAACTGAAAGAAAAAAACAGCATGTCAAGCACTTTATAGGACAACCAGAGAAGTCTTGGTCAGACAGATGCCTGTGAGCATGTTTGAGCGAAAGCTCACCTACAGAGCTGTGAAGCACCACCTTTTAAAATTAAGGTGAGAAGGAAAGAGAAAGGAGAGAGAAATCTCTCTCCGTCCTTAGGGGCTGCATAACATAGCCACTGTCTTTAAAGACTGCGGACTTCAGCCTCTGAAGAGCTGTTCTTCCAGATACATGCTGGAAATCCAACCCTGGAGCAAAATATGGAAAGTTGAGTGCAAAGATGATAATGCCTCAGGGCCTCCTGCCCTTCAGGGGATTCTCCCAAGAATTATGTTCATGTGGGATTTCAGAGGCTTTAGTACACCCCTCCTTGAACTTAAGAGTACAGCCACGAAAATCATCTGAAGACAGACTGCTTTTTATGTCATCAGAGTAAGTGTTGGTACTATTGTTCACTGCGCCAAATCACAGTAATGTTTTCAGCCCCATAAATACAGCATCTCAGTATATCACCTACTTCACAGAATCATTTAGGTTGGAAAAGACCCTTAAGATCATCGAGTCCAACCAATTTATGCTTCCATTCCATGTTGGAGTCCACTGGCAGGATTTCTATACATTAACTACCAATATTTCACTCTGGAGACAGAACTAGTTTGAGAAATTGTTAAATGCAGGGCAATTAGCCCTCAACTTCATTGATTTACATGCCTCACTTTATTAAAAGTGCATCTTCTTGTTAATCTAAGTATTTCACGGAGCTGCAGTCCTTTCAGTTTTGTGAGCTACACACCAAAAGCCACACAGAAGCACCACAGTTTTTAGCATAACATTTAAGCTGCTACATAAGGAGAAAAGAGAAGAGAGCGGGGAGCACTGGCACATCCCCCAACATGAAAGAACTGATTACTCCAAGAAAAAGATACTGTTTTTATTGTTCACTGACCAAGTGCCGATGTCATGAAAATGAACAAATGAGATCATTCTGCACACTGTTTCACTAGCTGAAAAATCATATGAAATCAGGAAGATTACAGCCTCACGTACAAATCAAGGCAGGTAACTTGGTTTCTTTATGGGTAATGCTCAATTTACGACAGTAAACCTTTCTCCCATTTACAGCCACCAAGCCATGAAGCCAGCAGAGGAAATCTGAAATTATCCTTCTCATTTCTATGTGCCAGAAGTTGTAAAATAGATTTCTGAACTTCTATTAAGCATAGGTATCTACACAATTTGTCTGAAGGAAGATACGTTTTGTACTAACCTGAGCTGTGAATAGATAGCTCCCTTAAATTGAAAACAAAACAAACAATGTAGACACAGCTGCCAAGTGCAACATGTATTTCAGTAAAACGAAATAAAATTATTGTGGATTAAAATATACGCAGCTTCTGAATTGAGAAATACAATCTTATCTGCAATAAACCTTAATTTAGTACCAAACATAGTGCTATGCTTAATTTTCTCAGAATTTGACAGTAGTTAGGATTTGACAGATATGTACTACTTAATTCAGAAAACAGCCTTATAATTCGTAACTATTACTCTTGGGGCTATCAGCTATATTTTTGTCATCACATATCTCTGGAATGGACATTTGAGGGCAAACTCATCTCATCTGACTTCTTCATCAATTCAGATGCCTTAGATTCAAGTGACCTGTGACTTTTTTTTTGCTATGTCCTAAGACCCCATTTAGGTCTTCCAGTTTTGTTTTCAACCTGCACCTGAAAAGTTTCATCCAAGCTTGGAGACCTCTGTCACATAAAAAATACACACTGACACCTTTAACACTTTTTGAAAAGAACAGGAAACACTTGTATAGTATTTCTCTCCAACAACACTGTTTTCTTTCTTTTTTTTTTTTTTTGAGAAGGACACGTCATCCCGCTCACCCTATTAATATGACCATTGAACATAAATAGCAAATCTTGCTAGCAGATATTTATTTGACATTATTCATGGTCATTTACTGGCTATTCTAATCTCAGACATTCACTGACATAATGAAAATTAGCTTTTATCTGTGCTAGGATTTATTATTCATTCAGAATGCTTTGCCTACCTGCTTGATTGACTTATAATATTCATAGTCAGTGGACAACCTTCTACACTGTTAACATGATGACACATTAGATGGAAAGAGGTGGAGTGGAGTTAGCTGCTCCCCATGAAAGTGTTTCTGGTTTAGAAACATGAAGTGACCTCATAATTTCAAAACTGTCAAAATTTTAGAAGGTGTGGACTCAACTCTCAACAGTGATGTACCCTCCCTTCAACGCTTGCTCTGCCTCCCTCACCTTCTTTGATTAGGCATTGACCATGAATGGACTATTTTTCCCTGGGAACAGGGAGAGCATCTAACACAGTCTGGCTCTGAACTCCACTGGATTTCCCTGAAAATACTGCAACAGAAAGAGTTTCCTGAGTATCACCTTTTGATTGCAGTTTTTTCAGCTGTACAGCCTTATACACACATGACTTTTTTTTTCTTTTTCATACAGGAGTCTTTGTGAGGCTGCTGTGTTACCAACAAGGAAAGGTGACAGCAACCAGCAAACCACTGCAGAAAGGGGTCAATATTCATATTACCATTTTACTGCTGTAGATTCAGAGATTTTGTTGGGAGAAACAGTATGAAACTGAGTTAAGGTAATTGGGCTGAGCATAGGGAAGAGGTGAAAGGACTCCTCACGTATGAGAGACAACTCTGATTTTGATGCAAACCACCAGGAACTGTACCGCCACTTAAAAAAGATAACCTAATGTTTGGAAATATAAAAAGCCATTAAAAGAGGCTGGGTAGACCAAAGAGGAAAAAATAGATTAATAGATCTGCATGTGAGCATAATTGATTTTGGGCACGTACTCCACACAAAGCCTTTACCAATGATTTATCTTCATTTGGTGGGTATAACACTGAGTTCAATCAGATCCTCAGAGAGCCATCCATCAAAACATCATCAGCAAAAAGAAGTGCTGCCTTCTCTTTCTATTTTATTTTTCCTTTTTCTTTCATTTGTGACTTAAACAAAACAAGAGATCATATTTCTAAAAATAAATAAATCACTGTTAGTTATTGAAGTATTTCTGGGTCAGGTAACCCACCAGTATACATAACAACTGAATTTTTCCCTGAACCATGAATTTTCCCTTTCTCTGGGTTTATAGCAACACACCATCCAAGAAAGTTTGGAAAGACATGAGGAAAAGAATGGTTTGGACAGCTGAGCAGAATTATTAACAACTTTGCCCCTTGCGCCCATGCACACACTCCAAGAAGTTACACACCGTGTACAGAAAATCATCAGGCATTTTCAGTATCCCCAGTCCCAGCAGTCAGCGGTGAGACCCAGCACAGTCATTGAGCTGTTACTGTCTAAGCCAACCCCAAAGCTGATAATGCATCTCCCACCTGCTGCAATTCCAGCTCTACTCAGCCTCTGCACACTGAGAAGGGAGAGCTAATGCCATGTTTAAACAGCTGATGATAAAGCTTAAACAATCTTTTCTGCTGTAGCTATTTTGGTGCAAGGAACATTTTCTTTAAGGCTTTATACTTGGTGCTTTAACAGGGCTCATCATTCCAGTAATGAACAAAATAGGAGAGACAGCTATTAATAAAAGGAGAACGCCTGAATGCCTCCAGCATGCTCCTTCTGCCTGCAAGTAAAAGTGCCATGGGAAGGAAGCCCCAGGCCAGGCTATCTTCATTTTCCTCCAGGAAAAAATGCTGGGAAAGACTCAGCAGTTTCTGCAAGGGGTCTCTCGCAAACTTTTTACCCAGAATTGCCAGCATAGCACAGCACCAGGCTTCACTCCTAGTGCTCCAGCCTTCAGCCTCCAGTTTAGCCCTGCTTAAAACCCACACCAAGACACTTAGCTGCCCATTGCAATAAGCTGGACCTACATTTTGCCTCTAGTAGCACTCTGCTTCTTGCTTATGATTGATTTTCTTAGATAGAGGGAAGTTTGTGTAACCTCTATTTCTCTCCCTCAGGCTGCAGTAAGAGGCTTCAACAGGGTATGGAAAAGGTGGGGAGAAGGAATGTGTGTAACACACGAAAGAAAAAGAACTAGAGGGGAAACATCAGTAAGCTGCAGCCAGGGTTAAAAGGATCTCAAACATTAAATGACGACAAAGGACGATGGAATAAAAACATAACAGTCAGGCTGGAAATTTAAAAAAAAAATGTCATACTATGTCCCAAGCATCTCCTTTTTGGATTATCTATTTTTTCTGCACTTACTTTATTGTAAATTCTGAGGAAGAGAAATACAATTCTTTCAAATCACATTTAAGAAATGAATGGACAGCAGTATTAGCTTTTAGGTGTGTAAGCTCATTGAAATGGGCACCTCATATTTATTATATTCTACACATTATTTTTTGTGACATTTAAATAACACTGAACTCCATCAGGGCAGAAAGCATATGGTAATTTGGGGAACATTTTCTCAACTTCTTCCCTTGTTTTTCATCATTTTTGGCTAATCATGCAGATGATACATGTGGTAAACACACAGTTTGGACATTTGCAGTCCCATACTTTCTTCCTGATGATATTTTCATAGACACATGGAAAAGTTGAGGTAGGAAGGCATCTTTGGCAATCATACTGTCCAACTGCCACTCAGAGCACGGTCAATTAGAGCAGGTTGCTCAGGACTGCATCCAGTTGGGTTTTGAGTATCTCCAAGGATGGAGACTCTAAAACATCTCTGGGCAGGCTGTTCCAGTCTTTGACCATTCCCAAAGTAAAAAACAACAACAACGATGACAACCACCCCCCTCAAACCCCAACAATCCTTTAATTGGAATTCCCTGAAAATCAATTTATGTCCATTGCCTCTTGCCCTGTCAACATTTTGCATTCAGAGCAACACAAGGCAGGAAAGGAAAAAATCTTTTCCTCTTTTCCTTCAAGACAATTTTGTTACAGAAACTCTTACTCCAGGTATAACTGTCAGTCTGAAGTCATACTGCCAGTCCCTATGCTTAATCTACAAAACTGTAATGAAATGTGATTAGTTAAAATGAAATACAGTCCCCAAATAATTGAGATGGATTCCGATTTAATTCATCTTTCGCAAAAGGGTTGGAAAAGTTGATGGGAAAAAGGTAATTTTTCTTTTATAAAATAGCTACCAGCACGAGAAAGCCCTTTTTTCTGTAAAAAAATGACCTAAACTGAAAAGAAATACCTCTCTACAGTGGGAAACCTGATCCTTCATGAATATGTAAGTTGTATAGGAATTAAATTAGGGCAATATTTTCAGCTTTTTAAGGACTAAGAATTGGGAATCATTCTGTGGTATTCTCACGGAAAGCTTAACCACGCTAGTGAAGGGCAAGGTTTTCCTGAAGTTTTGTTAAAGCATCCTAGATGAAACAATAGAATTTAAGCAACTAACCTATTCCCGTGTTATTTCTTAGATTTGACCAGTTGAAGTGCTTTCTGCTCCTAGCTGAAATGTGTCTGGAATAACAAAAGAAACAACATGTCTTTGAATGATACTGATCACAAAGAAACATCTGTGGAGGAGAATCTCCTCTTTCAAACACTGGCTATATGTCTTTAGAAATTCTAGGGCACATCTCTTAAAAGCTAGTGTCGATAGACCACCTTCCGTGGATGTTATATACACAAGACATGGAATTCGGTGCCGGTGTGGCACTGCTTCCCGCCCCTGCTCCTCCCTCCCCACCCCCCACCCATTTTTGAGGTCTAAAAGCAAAGGTCTCTTTAATCATCAAAATGAATTCTTTTGGAAGAAAGGAGAAACCAATCTGATTCCTAAATCAGAAATACTCCTGTTTATGATCATCCAAAGAGTTTGTAGCAGAAACCACACTCTATGACTTAGATGACCAAATGTTTTGCTCTAATGGAGATTATCCATGGAGAATAATTGCATTCAACCTTTAATCTGCAATTTTGTACAGACCAATACGTTTCAAATTGACAATTTCAAAAGGCCAAACACCACTGTCAAAACCTGCAAACTATTAAACTTAAAAAAAACCCCAAACCCCAACTGTTTCTTCAAAGCTGTTACCATGATCTGCTCGCTTAACTGTCTCCTGTATGTGTGGGAGTCCCCAGCTACACAGTGCCCTGTTAGTACTCTACAAAGAGGCAGTAAAATATCAGTTTTATTCACCATACAAAATCTTCTATTAAAAATTATGGTTCCTGCCTTCTCTTTTATGAATATTTAAAAACCGTAAATGCATTTTTTATGTTCTTCATCATTAGATACTACAATTCCCTTAGTGTTCAATGTGCTGATTTATCCCTACTGAAACCAATAATGGATAATAGAAGATACCCCACAGCATTATTAATTACCACAGTTGTTAATTAGATGTTACACATGGGAAAAAGACAGATGGCAAGACAAACAGCAGTAAGACAGACAGGTATGGCTGAGTACCTCACGCTGTCCTAGAAAGACAGATGATGCATTGCTATTTGTGTAAGCTGATAAGGAATGACCTTCTTTGTCATAGAAGACACATTATGGTAAGAAATATTAATGATGAGACAAGTATCAGAAACTAAAAACACAGTAGAAAGGTAAAAACAAAGAAACAAGCAAATATGTCCTCAGCTCATCTGAGACCATTAATTGAAATAAATGAAACATCCCACCTGAAGAAAGGAATGGCATGTGCAATGTGTGACAATGATTGCCATTTTGAAAGATGGCTAGTTGGCTTCCCACAGCTCCCGTTCCCTTTGGTTAATTGTCTCCCAGCAGTAAAGAATGATAACATGTCAAAGGTTTCTCATGCCTTTTTTTTTTCCTCCCCCTTTAATTGCTATTTTATTTTTAAATAATTGGCAGATGCAGAGCCTAGTTATGCATTTTATATTAACCAGTCAGTAGAGAAAAAACCCCAAAATACCTGTGAGAATGGGGAACAACCCCCAAGCCCTTCCGTCCCAGCTGCTGTCCAAACACGTGGGCGGTAGGATCAGGCTCTGTCTCGCTCCTTTGCCAGCCCTCTGCTCGTTGCCGTCTTTGCGGTGTGGGAGCCCAGCAGCAGAGGAGATGGGCAGGATGGCACTGGTCAGCAACCTCCTGGTTAGGTGTGCTCCTCAAAAAAAGGTAGCACTGGTGTGACTGGATCCAAAGTTGCCTTTTCTTGGACACGTACCTTAAGGCAAAGGTCAGATGAAATGGAACATTTCAGGAATTTGTTAACATATATGTCAAACCTTAAGAGTTTTGAAGGAACTAAATTTTCCTTTCAGATCTTTTTCTTAGGATTTGGCCGAGTCCTAAAGAAACCAAGGAAGAAAACAAGAACAATCAAGATTTTACTGCACTTTTTCTACAAGCGTGCAGAAAGATGAGACAGTAATTCATGTTACATGTTTTAGAAATAACCCTTGCTCGGTTGAACCTCCACATCCATCTTATCTCTCACCAAATTTCTGTTAAAAGAGAACTCTCTTCTTATTTCCTTCTATTATAGGAGAATAAAATGTCAGTAAAATTCCTCTTTATTATAAGCACTCACATCCTCTGGTTCCCTCCTCATTCTGGCTACTCCTGTAATATCTGAGGTTTCCTGCATTCCTGAATTTTAGTGGTGGAAAGAAGGTTGTTGAAACTATTTTTGAGTGGAAGGTTCTCCACTGAAAGCCTAATTTTAGTTGACATTTGATCAATGTTATTTTATCTTGTGTTGTCCTGACAACATTAACTCTGGAGCATTTCAACATTTTCAATCAATTGCAAGAATCTTTATCGATGTGTATTGTCTTATTGTGTGACATGCAAAAGAAGGAAGTTCAGACAACTTTATGATTCTTATAGCCATCAAGGTATCTGGACAGTTAAAGCAGGAGAAGTAACATTTATAGATCCAGATTATTTCAATAAACCCAGTCAAACGAATAAATAAAATCAGTATTTAAAAAAAAAAAAAATTAAAAAGATCAGTATTAGATACCACAAGTCACCATCCCTGGAGGTATTTAAAAGACACGTAGATGTGGTGCTTAGGGACATGGCTTAGTGGTGGACTTGGCAGTGCTGGGTTAACAGTTGGATTTGATGATTTTAAAGGTCTTTTCCAACCTAAATGATTCTATGATTCCATTAAAAAAAAAAATTCTCTTTTTTTTTTTCCTCACCCAAAATAATAAAACATCATAGTATTTTGACATCTGAGCTTTCATCAACACATAGGCCCAACGTAACTCTTTTTTCATAAGACTTCTGGCAGTTTGCTCCAAGCTCCAGAGATCAGTAACAAATACCAAAATAAGTAAGAAACAGAATTCATTTGTTTCAACATCAGAGGGTGTACAGTTCAGTCAGATGGTGAAAAAATGCTAAAATGTTCCACTCAGAAATAGAAACTAACAAATGGTAGCACAAAGGTAATGTATGAATATCGAATAGAGCTATTTCATAGAAAAAATTTGTAACTAGAAACAAAATTAATTTTTTTCTTTTTACAACTGTTGACTGTATTTTATGAAGTTATGCACATAAGAATGTAAAATGAGAATAACTCCACCTTTAAAAATATCTTTTAAAATATTTCCATTGCTCTATAAAGCAGGCAGCTGTAACAGATAAAAAAAGCAATTAAGGAAAAACACCCATGATGGGGATTTTTTTTAATCTTGCTAATGATGCCGTTTTTGAAAACTTGCACTTATCTGAATGGACTTTTTATACCACAGTTTGTAACCGAGACACTGTAAATTTCAACTGAAAAATATAATGAAGCGATTCAATTGGGTCACCAAGTCATTTAATGTGGCTAAAATTTTCAAAGGAGACGATGACATGCTACCTGGAGAAGTTATATCAAACTTTAATGAGATTATTGGAAGGTTAATGTGCTGTGATGTCAGTTAGGTGAAAAATATTTCAAATGTGAAAGGCAGGAATTTTGCATCTTTATGCAATTGTACACTTGTGTTTGCAGTAATAAAATGAAACAATTTAATGGAGTTCCAGAATGTCATAAAAGTGCCAAGATATCAAGTATCCAGAGAGCCTTCATGCTAAGATAAACAAATCACTTCCAAACCAAGACTTTCTGATGAGAGAAAAGCCAAAAGAAAGAAAAATGAGAAGAAAAAAAGGCAACTATTCATAAATTTTTAAAAAACAAGCTTTCCTCTGGTGTGATTAAATTTATGGTGAGATGTGTGTGCAGATGTCCCAGTTTCTGCTTTTATCATGTCATTTGGTCAGTCTCCTAAAATATTCTGCAGTTGAACAGCATTTTATAAGAAAGCATATCGATACAGGGGAACTGCACTAACCCAGAATCCATTAATCTGCGCCAAGTTAGTATTTCTTGTGCTCAGTCTTAGAGATCACAGTAGAGTAACACGGCTCCTGGCACAAGGAGTAAATTGAAACAGATCTAGCAAACACTTCATGTGACAGCATAAATTCCCAAGGCAGAGCTTGACGGCATCTCTTGGATGATAGTGTTGTGATATACAGCAGGAAAACCCTGTATCATTTCCCACTGTTGCTGTTGTTCCGGCACACCTACTTGCAATCTTCTCACTAAGAAACAGAGCGAAAAGCAGTTTTCCCTGCCAAACTTTTACAGGGAAGTTCTTATTTCCTATGGAAATAAGCTGAGGACTCAGTGCTCCTCCCTCCTGGCCATCCCATTACCATGACCTCAGGCCCTGCTTGTGAAAAGACAGAAACAAGAAAGAGCAAAGGAAAGAATTCCCTCGAACTCCCTGCAACAAGATACAAATCCCAACCTAACAAAAACAGGAGTTGATTTCATATTCACATAATATAGCAGATGAAACTCAATTTTTACTTACACCCAAGTGAAGATGCTGCCCCTTTCTAACATGAAGGGATGTGTAGTAATGACTTGAGTGGCTACAGCTGCATCACGACACGCATATCATACCAACAGATGCTGTCCAAGAAACGGGAACAAACTAGTTTCCACAGGTGCCCTGTCCTCCATCCATGCTCTCTCCCTCCTCAGATAAGCATGATTCAAGCCCACTGGGTTTGGTAATCGTGTGTTTACAAGAAACAACCATCCTTGGCTTTATCAGCCTCTGCTCATTTATTGCCTGAATTGCCACTTGCAATCCTAAATTTAAAATTGATATAAACTCTTTGTGTCAGATAGCAGAGAGCTCTGCAAGTTACTGCAAGAGATTGTGATGTATGTTTTTATCTTAGCGGTCCACAAAGCAGGAAAGGCCCACACATACTGTGCACCAGCTTCAGTTCCCACCTGCAGCGCTGCATCCCCGAAGGGGCTACCCTCTGCTTACAGAGGTGCTGGGACAGACTTTGCTGTGGCAATCAGTTTTAGGATTCCTATCATGGGACAAAGAAATCTTGTGGTGGACTGTGCTACCTTCCAGTTAAGGCTGCCAAGAGCCTATCTCTATTTGTCTGTCCGTCTGTGCTGTGTATGTAGTTGATGGAGCACATAATAAATGCCTAAATTCTGCCTCAGCTGAAAAATACCATGTCAACTGATATTACAGCAAGCAGCTTACTCACTGCAGGGACTTCTTTTTTTCCTTCTTAGCCTTTGCAGCCTGAAAAAAAGTGATCACAGCTTTTCCTTCTACCCCAGAGGTATTTTAGTGCTCCATTTATTAGGTACCAAGTACCTGTTTAAGCAAAGTATGGCCTGTTGCTTCCTACCTTATTTGTTCAGATAAGGAAGCATTGCATTTGATAGAAAAGCAAAGAAGACAGAGTCAGTCTCCCATTACAACACAGTTGACCTACATCTTTATTCCTACAATCACCTAGACTTGGCAGGGCTAATATGTAATTAAGCACCTAACCTTGGCAATTATCAGTAAATAAATACTAGTGTGCTCCAGAATCTTTCTCCATATTCTAAAAAAGATAAGGTTTTCCACATTACCACCAATGATTTGCTTTCAAAGTTTTCTGGGCAATTGATTTCCACTGGGCCAGAAAGCTGCTAATCAGCTGAAGACTCTACAGTGTGCATCTTGACAGACATGTAATAGTTTTAAAAATATTTTTTCTATTACCTGCTAATGTTATTTAGGTTTTCTTCAAGGTTTGTAATACAGCTCTATGTGCCGATTCATTTAAATTATTTTCCAATATACCTTGAAAATCACAGAAAATAGAAATAAATGGATAAAGCATGGAGTGCAAGAATGTGTTGCTCCAGACTATCTGTCTCCTTGGCTTCATCTTCACATAAGCACAGAAACAATATGAGTTGAATGTAAAGAGACTGGAAAAACATCAGCTTAAGCAAAACAAATTACTGTATTACTGAATAACACGAAGAACAAACAATACATCTGCAGTTCAGAGAAAAATCTGGAATTTGTCAGAGATCTTATATAAATATGTGATCATTATCATCTCCACAATATTTTAAGATGAATGTTGTCATGTAAGGTCTTACAAAAATCTCACATCAATCTCTCTAATTTCATTCTCTGAGTTTTGAGGGAAAACCCCCGCCTCCTACCCAGCAAAGAAAGCTGAGGAAACTTAAAATGGAAATTTCCAGCTATTATATTTGAGGTGTAATGCTTACCACTTAAATTGTTTCATGGCTTCTTATAAATTTATTGCAGCAATCATAGGATCTCTATGACAACAATACTAACAAATGCTCTCTGAACACTGTTGCTGCACAACGCGTTTATCATGCTTCAAATGATAAAACTATTACGCTGATTCACATCAATTATTTTTGGAGTGAGAAATTACTCGTTATGATGTTTTACTGAGAATAGGGAGAGGGAGCTAGCACTGAAACACGTAAAAAGATCTAAAATTTGGGATATCTGAGCACAGAAACAAATGCTAGAGTTCATGGTGATGTCAGTGTTTTTCCATCGCTCCCCCTTTAGGGTGATAGGCACCTTCCTGGCCTTCTGCATAAGCCTGGCTACGTCAGCCAAGACAGCTAGAGCACAAACAACTGGGACTCCGAAGAATTCATTCTCTGGAAGTTTCTCAGTGCATTATAGCTATTTTAAAATGAAGAAATAATAATAATAATAATAATAGCACAAGCAACTTCCATTCATATCTTCTGGCGCACTACCAATCCTGCGCTCAGGGTTGTTATGTCTTAGCATTGTTAAAATGATCAGTTCTGCAGGAGCGCAACTAATCAGTGCCTATTGAAATGCCTTCCTGCCTCCTCCTCATCTGCTATAGAAGATCATTAGGAATTGACTGTTTTGGCCCAAAATATGTAGATCCAAGAAGCCCAAACTGCAGTTCAAGCTGCATCTTGGAGAAAGTACCAAGGTAGAATTAGAGAAAAGAAATCTCCCTCGCCTTTCACTCTGTACTAGCTGGGCTTCATAAGCAGCTGTATCATTTAACAAGGTTCCCCACAGCTGAAAATTTCAATGGAGAAGGTGAAGGATGTATAAACCACTCAAAACATCTGCATTATTCCCTACCACTGACAGGTACGGTTTTGTATGTGCCAGCATTGTGAAATAGGCTACGAAATAGGACCAAAGATGCCACAAGATACATCAACATCCTGTTTGTTCATACAGCGTGAACGGGAAGAGAATACAGAAATGTCTGACGCTAGTAGAGAACGTAGAGAAACATGAATAGGTGCTAAACCTCTCTCTAAGCGTGTTTGATTTCATATTTGCCCATTTATTTATGATTAGCAATAATGGTGCTGTTGTATAGTTATTTCGTTTTTCTTTCATGAGTCTGAAAGCACTTCAGAGGTGTCTGTCACTATTTATAGTGCCATTTTGAAACAGATTTTAAATATCCCTATTTGAACATGCTGTAATCAACCCTGGAGAACTGGCCACAGAGTAAGTCTGAAGGCTCGAAGCAGTAACCTGTGCGCGATACACAGATGTCACTCGCCACCAGAGCAACACGCTTCGCGAGCAGCAGACGTGCCATGGCACCAGCAGCTCGGGGGAGCTGGGGTGCGGGAAAAGCCAGGCTGAGCAGCCTTGGCATAGCTCTCTGCTAAATGAGGCATTTAATTCAGATTTCCATAACTCTAGTGCAATGCTTCAGCCATGAAAGCATTCTCTGACGAGATTAGCACTTAATTTAAAAATACCCTCTACTACTTGATACTTAACTCTTTCATAAATTAAGAGCCCAGAAGCTCAAAAATACCCCAAAACAGTTCTGCCAGCAGTCCAGCTCTCGCAGGCGCCAGTCAGTCCTGTGACACCTCTGCCAGGGCCATGGCCACATGGACTGCTAAAAGACAGGGGCCAAGTCCTTTAAACAAGTCATCCCATCAAAGCCTATCTTCTTTTTTTTTTTTTTTTCTTTTTCTGAAATAGGAATGAGTTGAAAGCAGCCTCCCCTGTTTGCAGCAATGCCTGTTTCCATGGCACCCAGAGCAGCAGCCGATGGCCTTGTTATCGCAAGAACTCTAATAAATTTCAGCAGATTGCTGGGAATTGCCTTTTTTTTTTTTTTTTTTTTTTTTTTAAACCCATATGACCCTCCAGTCCTGGAACCCTCCAATATGGTCCAAAAGTCTATGGCAAAGTTAAACTCTTCATAGTGACAATAGTTTGGGTGGGAGTTTTTTTTAATCAAGAAACAAAACAGAACATACATCCCTCAGAGAGAGAGAGAGAGAGAGAAGGAAAAATCCCCAAACTCGATTAATTTTTCCTAGTTATCATGGACTTGACAGACCTCTAAAGATGATTGTCTGATGAATCCTACCTGAGAAGCATCTGTCTCGCACTCACCAAAGAGCAACCATGGATTGCCTCGGAGACAGAACACCTTCTCCCTCTAACCGTGTTCTCAAAAAGCTGATATGCTGACGTGCTGCCCTGTGAATTTTTGAAAAGAGATTAATGAATGTGGGCATTTTACACTCAAATATACTTTTCATCACTCTGATATTCATTTCTGTAAAACCTCATGAATATGTAGAAGTGTCTTTTACTTCTCTTCAGGATCTTCCAGGCTCAGTGGTTTTTAGATGCCTTTTGTTTCTAAAGTATTGATTCTGTGGTTTCCACTTTGACTTGTGTACAATTATAACTCATTGAATAGTGTTTACGAAACTGTGAAAAGCAACAGAAAAAGCCTAGCTTTTCATAGATTCAAAGGTAACTGAAGAAATCTGTACGTTATCCCTTGTGCTATGTTAATAATTATTCCAGTGTCAGCCTGTATTACACTGGCCTATAGTGCGCTTATCGCTGCTGTAACAATCAGGTTTCAAAGTTGAGGAGAAAACAGAAAGCAGTATTCAAATGCCTGTAAGGAAAAAAAAAAAAAAGGAAGCAGTACTAACCACTGCATTTGAGAATTCAGTACTAATAAAAGGTTTTGTGCTAAATTCTAAGTACTTGTTTGCCAGAGATGTCCTTAATGTTGAGCACTACCAAGTTATTACATTAAAGGGAATCAATAAACATCGGGCCTGAGATAGTACATTTTCAGGTTGCCATCAAAAACACTGTACTACGTGGAGAACTATGGAGCAAAGCTGCCATCAAATTTCCTTCCTTTGCCACGGCAGAGGAAATGGCGGTTCTCCACGTCCCGTTCTCAGATCAATACCTGCTACTGCATCTGCTGCACTCTCCGTGTCCCAGCACCTTACAGATGTGCCTTGTGACCCAAACTCAGTAAATAACTGAGTCTTCCCCCAAAGAACCTGTAATTCAGTTAATGAATAATAAAAATAATAGATCCTGTAGAACCATAGGACTACATATTCCTGAAAAACATAGCTTCTTGGTACACTGTGAAAAATAAAACTAAAAAGCCTCAACTGAGTTTCAAAGAAAAAAACCTGCTGGTCCCTGCATTTAGATATTAACATTTCTGTATGTAAAAAACTTGCTAAAAGTAACTGTCCTACAGTTAATTACAGAGAAAAATACACAGAAGTAAAATCACATGAGCTTAACCAAAGTATCAAACTTCACCTCAAAGGAAACAGTCTTTTCTTTGGGAGTCATAGGAAGGAATAGGTGCATGTGCAAGAAAAGAACGTGTGGACAAGGAATAAAAATGGTAAAGTGAGACTGCTGTTCTTTGGCAACAGTAACTAAATCACTAGAGCTACTGACAGTTCATTTTAATATGAAAAATAACATACAATAAAACTATAGAAGATTTTCTGTGTTTTGGGAGACACTTCTGTAACATGTCTATATCATCCCTAAGAGGTTAAAAATCCACTCTAGCATCCCAGGCTATACCATATGGTTTGCATCCTCATTTCTTGAGGAGCTGCACACATGTTCTGCAGAGGCACAGGGAGTATATTCAAAGAAAATACAGCACCAGCGATCTCCATTTCATTCACAAAGTGCTTAATAAAATGACTGAGATTACTCTAGTTTAGCACATCATTATAATTCATTTTACAGCCATAATATTCTCAGGTTCAGATATTAAAAGGACAATAAAAATGCTTAGGAGGTATTCTCTCCAGTTAATAAGCACAATGCAATTCACCAAACTTACTTCAACTTCTGGGGAACCGCCAAGAATGTTAATAAACTAAAATGGTCGAGAAGTCTGTTAATTTTGGATGGTGTAATTCATATTCAGATACTCTCTAGAAATAGTTGCCTAGACAAAAATCCTTATTAACTGATATTTTGTGCTGTTCCCAGCACTCCAGTAGTTTTCCTTCCACTCCCTGCCCTTGAATGGACTTTTTCCCCCACAGATGCAAAGCCCTCTGCACACCATTACAAGACCATGTCCTGCCTGCAGCCACCGGAGGGGTCCAAGCAAACATGCCATTTATGAAGCATTTTCCTCCAAATATATGGAAGGGATGACCAAGCAGCTTCCCTCCAAGGCCTTTTTGTTCAGATAATCCTAGACAGACTTCTCACAGCTGCTGTAGGTGTTAAGATCCTGCTTTTGAACCATGTAAAGTCGCCCCCCTGCTGACTGAGCTTCAGCTCCACGTTATGGATTTTTTTTTTTTTTTTCCTTTCGTGTTCATTTGACAGACTGGAGAATTGAAACAACCAAGGGATTAGTATTTGTTTTGTTTTAAAACATTGCAAACATCATTCACCCTGCGGGCTGCTCTGTCCTCCAGGGAGTGACACCACACTGCTGCCACCAGCCAGGACTTGCTGCCATTTTTGTCGTGACACCTTTACTACTGGCTGAGCAGGATTGCATCTGACACCTCGTTTTCCACATAGCGCAGCCCTTACCCACCCCACTGAAAATATCACAGCCATCCTGTTGATCTGTGCTTAGCTAAATAACAAAAACCTGTACTGTCTGTCCCCTCCACCAGGTTGCCTGCTGTTCCCTGGTGGCATGAGGGCTTTAGATGAAAACTACGCCATATAGTTTGCTCTGGAAATATATACATTGAATCTTTCAAAATGCATTACTCTAGCAAAGTGTATTACATACCATTGAGGGAATACTGAGCAACTCCAGAAAAACCTAACATTCTACTCAGTTTCTTTGTGTCTCAGGCAGGTAAATTATTAGGAGTTTGATATCAGCGAGCAAAACATTTCAATCTTCCACAAGATAATAGTAATAAGATGTGACAACCACCGTAATTTGTGCATTAGAATAGATCAAAAGAGCTATTTTAAAGGTGTGATAGTGGCTCATTTACAATGGCAGATGTGTGACATTTTCTAAGTCTGCAACATGGCTCTGGTTGTTTTGCATCACAATTGCTACAGCCAGGGCTCTGGCAGCTGCTAGTGCGCTTGATCATTGACATTAGGAACATATTTATTGAATGGGGCAAATATTTAAGAGGCTAAAATGATGGTAAAAAAGCCTGTGGGATCTGGGGCAGGAAGAAAGAGCAGAAAAAATGCCAAATAGTGAGAGTACGAGGGTTCCCCCATCAGTCTGATATGGCCAGTAGGTACACCATTGCCAACAGAACCATAAGCTTGGCTTTAACCGTGGAGATCTCAAAAGTGACACAGAGCAGAGGTAGCCTGACAATCTCAGCTGAGGTTAGGGACGCAGGGAAAAGGGCTTGGAGCTGATTGTAAACAACAGTAAATCTTCCCCATCTCTGATCCCTATACATCGCCTTTTTTTTTTTTTTCTTCTCTCTCATGAGGATTGGGGAAAGGCTGACTTATTTTTGCTGCATCCTACAGGTACATGAAATGTAATCTCATTACTATGCCTCCTGTGCAATATTCAGTTAACTGAGTGCACGTGGACAGATCCTGTGCAGGTTAAGTAGTGCGCCCATTTACTGAGGTGTATGTCCAGTTTCCCACCTGCACACACTCCTTTCCTCCTTTTCTCAATCTTGGCAGGGGAAACTAATTCCTACACCTACAACTATAAACCAAAATAAATGTTTGAAAGAGAGAGAATTAATTATTTGTGTTTGATGTGTTCTGCTTCTCACCACTGTATAATTTAATCCAATAGAACTGCTCCACACAACTGATGTGATTTATCATAAATCTCTAGCAGTTGATGTTTTTATTTTGAAATTGTTATCTTATTGATTAGATTTCATATCCTTCATGTTTACTGGCTTGTATCTCCTCCAAAACACTTTCCACACTTCATTTTGTCTGTAGTGCAGTTCTATGTACTTATATATTTTAACACATAATTTTATATAATTATAATACACAACATAAAATGATTGCAAGCTTCGTGGTCAATTTGGAAGATCAAAAGCAAGACTTAAATTCTCCTGGCTGAAAGTGACTTCTGAAAAAGTTAATTATTCCTCTTTATCTCTGATTTACCACTCAAAGCTTTCTGCTAAGTTACAAGAGATCTGAAAGGATTTTGCTTTCTAGTCCTGGCCACCGAATGGCACAGCAGAATATGAAAAGCTCAAATAGTGTGTGAAACATGAAGAGTTATTGCTACTATTTATGAAGTACCAGGAACAAGTCCTGCTTCCAATTATTTCTGAAGTTACTCCACTGAGTCTGATCCCCTATTGCCCTGCATAATATATACATTTAAACCTATACAAAGTGGGTTAGAAAGCACTCCTGGTCTGCTCTGTGCACATTTCAGCTTGACGTGACACTGATAAAGAGCCACAAGAGAGCCACTTGTTTCTAAAAAAGATGCTTTAGACCAACGGAAAATATTATCTATAAACCTTACGTGTATTTGAGGAGGGCTGGAGGGGAAAAATAAGCTGTATTTCTAACATGTCCTGTCAAGGCACCTGGCTACAGTTTTCATTGCGTTAATGGGACGCACTTAATTTCTATTGAAAACGGAGTGGAAACGTAACATCAATTTCACAAAACAGATTATTAACATCTCTTATAATATGATTTCTGGAATGGTATTAGCCCCAGAAAAAACACATAAACACATAGCAGCTCTCTGGCTAGAAGAGGTTAAGCACAATTGCACTGCGTGTACCACACGGAGATAGCAACAAGGAGGAGAAAGTACCTGTTCAGGTGGGAGCTGCTGCCTACAGCCCTTCGGCTCCCTGCCGAGCAGGTTCATGCCACAGGTGGGCATGAGGGGAAGGAGAGATCCCGAGAGCCACCCCCGGGGGAACACGGGCTGGAGCGGGGCAGCCATCCCCCATGTCAGCTGGAGGGGTCAGGGTGGAAAGAAGCAGCAGTGGTGTCTCTGAGGGTCCTTCCCTCTGGGCCGCCCGAACAGCTCACCCACAGGACTGTGGAGGGTGCCAGTGCCTGGGCGGCAGCTGAGGGGGCCTCTGAGGAGAGGCCGGGGCTGCCCACAGCTGGTTCAGGCTGGTTCTGGCCGGCTCCACGGGCCCCTGAGTGCCAGTGGAACTGCGCTCTTCTGGACACCCAAGCTGGGGTGTTTCCTCCTGCAGCACATCAGGAGGGAGTGATGTGAACTCAAATGTACAAAGATGACCCTGTGTACCCGTACAGGAGGGAGGGGAAAGCTCTTGTGGGATGTGTTGTGAGAATGTCTGTTGCTCTTACATACAGTAAAAAATACAGAGTTGATTTGGGGTTTTACAGCACTCTATAAGAAAATTTTGAAGGGTGGTGGAGGTTTGCGTCAGTTGTCCTCAGCAGCTTAATAACGCGACCTTTTGAGCAGCCGATGGGCTGATTAGCTCACAAGCCCATCAAAGACTCACCACTGTCACTGCCTCCTCCACATCTTTCCCCCAGGGCTCTGCTGCTTATTGCCAGTGAGTTTTGCAGTAACTTGTGGCTTTCCACAAGTCATTCCGGATGATTGAATCCAGAACCCCTTCTCTTTCCTCTTCTTGCTCCCAGCAAGCCCGCAGAGCCTCACACACCCTTCACCATGCACCTCCCTCCTCCCCACAGGGCTGAACCCGATGGCTGCAAGTGAGGCCACCCAGCACCGATGGGCAGTTGCTGGCTGGGAGCCCGGGATGGATAACTGGGCAACCACCAGCCTCCCAGAGCAGAGGCAGAGCCACAAAGCCAGGAGACCCTCCTGGCAGGAGAAAAGAGAGAGCGAGGTGGCCACTGAGTGCTCACATCAGTCATGTCCATGCCCTAACACCCAAGGCCACAGCAGAACAAGGGCTCCGTCACGTTGCACAGCATTAGGCAGCACGATAACATTTCCACCAGGCTGAAATGTTTTTGCGTTATCTGATTTGGTGTGGCTTAATAAATAAGTTAGAGCAGTACAGGATGCTGTAATGCAATCATGTTGCATTAAAATGCCATATCTAATGATTTTTATCAACCCTATAGGAAAAGGGGCAGCGCTGAAAGTAAGTTGCATTCCCAGCATTGCCTGCTCCTCCCTCCTCCCCCCGCCAAAAACCAGAGAGCTGCCTTCTGCCGGGAGAACTGTAGTCAAATAACTCCAGACATCTATGTGCCTAGTAATGGAGATTCGTTTCCCAGAAACGAGACCACGGATTTCTCAAAAAGTATTATGGCTTTTCATACAATAGGACTCCAACAATGCAAGGCTGAAATCATAAATACTAGAGTAGGGGGAACTGCTTGCAATGGGGTGTTTAGTGGATTCATTTGGCCTCTTTGTTTTTCTTTGTTAATTCTTCATGAGCTGATTTGAGCAAATCCTATTTATTTGACCACTAAGTCATGCAAAGACATTTCTATCTATAGACCACTTGCAAATTATACACTGCTACTGCTGTCTCACAGTGTAAACAATCACATAAATTATATAGTATGAACTCTATTTCCTGATTGAAGACTCACTGAAAAAAATCCAGACAAAGCGCACAAGAAGTGTCACATCACTTGTGACAAAACTACTGACCATCAATCGCAGTGAGAATCCTTTTATCAGTACGTTTTTGCTTATGTATGCAGAGATTCTTGGTGCAAACATGCTTTCCCTTCTGTACAACAGCAGACCTGGAGAATGATACAGCTTTTCAGCCAACTCCTTTTAAAGGATACGAAATCGCTGGCATTAAGAAAGGGCTCCAAGATACGGGGTAGCTTCAACTCTACTAAAATAACAAGAGAAACTTAACATAATAACTTTACATTCTGTCAGGTCAAATAAAAGGGGACACTGAGGAATTTTCAAATGCATGTGTCTACCTCTCTCCATTTGGATTTGTTGCTGATCAGTTTTTGGGTTAGCACCACGTGACTTATAGAATCTACCTGTTTTGAAGATATATTGCCCAACTTTATGGTGGGGATGATTTTAGACTGGAAGAAGAGCAAGGCTGAGGACCTTGTTGGAAGTGGGGGGCACTGGCACTTAACAGCAGTTTTCTTGTGTTCTGCCAAGGGGCGGCTGGAACAACTCCCATTAACTTCCTGAAAGGCAAGTTTTTGGAGCACCACTTGCAAATAATATTAAAATTGAAAATATAATGTGAAGTTTGTGGCTACAGAGTAAGTTCTACTCCATTAAAATAATAAACAAAACTGACAGGATATTAAACTGAGTTTCCATGAAAGCAATTCTCTGTGGCCTCCTGTGCAGGTTCCTCATCTCAGAGCTTGATTACCCATTGCGAGCAACCCCCAGCTAAGGGCTAGCCCAGGGAGAACAGCAGGCAGTCCAATCCAAGTTCACCCTGAAATGATTTTTTGTTTGCTTTTTGTTTTGTGGTGGTTTTTTTTCCAACACTGCCAAACTCACATGGCTTCAACACAAAACTACCAGACATGTTTAATGCCAGACAGTTTTTAATCTATGAGACAGAAGTAGGAAAACTTAAAACAGTAAAAAGCCCCCAAATCAATTACCAGAGGTGAAGTACAACGCAAAAAGGACTGAAACAGTGAACTAGTTGATCCTGTGTAGATGATAAACTATTAGTAGCTCACCTACAGTAATTTAAAAGCCCATCTCCTGTTGGCCCTGACCCTTGCGGTCGGTGACTATTATGACTACTTGCTGGAGCAAACATTCCTCCTCTTACACCCCACTGTTTGTGCATTCCACGTCTTGGCTGTTAAGGCATTACCACATTCATTCACTGCATCTACTGTGCTCCTCTGCCCCCGACTTAGTGAAAAGATGATTCATACTAAAAAGGCAACCAAATGTAAAGGAAGGCAGGAGCCTCCTATAGTACTGGGTACTGTAAGACCTGGTGGTCTTTCATCTTTGTGAGACTCAGATGAGTCTTAATGTCAGACAAATAAGAAGTAATAAGCACACCAACACAGTAATGTTGTGAAGCTTAGGCAGTGCCTGCGTTAGTAAAGTTGCCTTTCAAGAACTGGGATGGCATTTTTGACGCTTTAGATACATTAGGCAGATAAACCTAGCGCTGCTATTTCTTTGCAAGAAGTGGTGACATATTAATGACAAGGGAGGAAAGAGAGGGGTGAAATCAGTTTGGTGGAATCTCATAATTAGTCGTGCCTCTTACACCATCATTCATCACATTTTGTCCCACAGAGCTCTTGCAGTCAGAAGTAATACTTAGCGAAATACATTCCCTGTGTGTATTCCATGTATGTGTCTGTGTGCGGATGTAATGCTTTTTTTTGTCTCTTGCTGTATGGGAATAAATACTTATGTAGAAGAGAAATCACAGTAGTTCATGAAAGAATAATGAATGACCATGCTTTACACTGACACCTGTTGTTCAGATCTATTATTAAATAGACTTCAAGGATACATGGGGACTTTGGATAACTGTAACTGCAACATACAGTCTCCACAAACCCTAAGCCTAGCATTTGAAGATAAGACTGAACCTGGGAAACTGGGATGCATGTAATTGTACTGCTGGGTATAATTTGTCCATCCTAATAATACAGTTACATCTACACTAGTCCCTAAGCAATAATCTATGTTGAGCTAGCAGATACCATAGTCCCATATGCATGATTCAAGCAAATGATTAAGATGATTGTAGATTTCCTGTGGGTAATATTTAGATTTAGGTTTAGTACTTCTAAACTTTGCAACACATAGCACTGGTTTCTACAGACACAAGAGTGACAGCGTATTTGGTATACGTCATTCCTAGCTACTCACTTGGTCCTTATGCTGTTTAGTGTCTCTGTTATTTTCCTGTTGTTGTTAGTAGAGGGCTTTTGAACTAACAAGGCACAATAAGGTGAATTCAGAAACACATATTACGTAACAAATTTCATATCTGTGGAGGGGGATATATTCGCAGTAATATGACAGTAAAGCATTTACTCCACAGCTGACTCCACAGCTGATTAGGTTCTTGACCCATTAGTGAATGGGTCAAATTTAAAATCTGATCCAAAGCAATTTTACTCTTCCTTATCCCTTTGTAACTTTTAGGTTCTTTATAACCATAGAAATTTTCCACTTATTTCTTGCTAGAGTTTTGATTACCTATCCCTGCATCGCAAAGAAAATCTGTCTGATCTTACCTTTGAATTTTAAAAAGAAAACATTTTTTTCACCTTTTATGTAAAGTTATTACCTATCCCATTTTCAATAGTTATCTTCATTTTTCATATAAATGTAGCCAGAATTTCTTTTGAAATGTCCAAGAATTAAATCAAGTAGAGAGTTTGGCCTGCTAGTAAATTCTTTAAGGATCTGATACAGAGAACATAGCAAACACTCCAACAGTCTTGAAAGTTCCTTAAGGGGGTATAAACAACAAACCCCAAACTTGCCATTTTAGGCAACAGAGGACAGAGATACTGACAGAGAATTTCACCAAAATGACATACTAAAAATTATTAACAACTCTACCGAGGGAAGCACAAAATTACTAGTATTTACTTTGCAAGAATAAACATGTGAAAATACATATTCTGTCTGTGACTAGCCTTTTACTTTTACCACCCACTATGTTGAAACAATTCAAATTTCTCTCTCATAGAGCCTGTGAGCCATAGAAAGTGCAATTTCACCATAATAAGATTTTTTTAAACTATCCCAGATTCAGGCAAGAGCAGCACATTTGTTTAAGTATTTACTTATGAAAGTCAAAATAATTTATTTTTAGAATTGTAAATGTCTGCTCAGACATTCTTTTGGCGCACAGTTTCTGACTTAATCTTGAGGCATTCTTCTTTGATTTCTACGAAAAGACAGAAAAGGACAGTCACACTGGATAAGCTGTGGGCTAAAGCACTGGTCTAGCCTGAGGATGTCACATACACACCGCACTCCTGGCAGAGCCATTTGGCCACCTTGAGGTCTACAAGAGCTGAAATATATACCTCTAGCTTATAAACTTACAAAGGTTCTAAACTCTGGTTGATATTAGTGACTCTCTACCTATGTAGGAATGTTGGATTAGGGATTTTTGGTTCATCCGTTGGATTTACTTACACATTGAACTAAATTTCCACAGCACAGTGCTACACAGTTCTTCCTCTGATCCAAGTCAAGTTTCAAAACCATTGCTAAGTCAAAGGAAAGCTCTGACTGCATCATTCACATTTCAATAAAAGAGGCAATTCACTTGAAAATTTCAAAGGTGTAACACTGACCCTAAACAATCCCTTCGAAATTCTGTCAGCGTTTTCAGGACCCTGATTTGCCAGCATTTTTGAGCTGCTAAATCAGGGAACAGCTGCTGGTAGATGCTTGGAGGATTAGGCTGTACTTTGTTAATAAGAACTGACTGCAGCATCTCAGAAAACAGTGAAAGTCATGCTATAAATAGTGAAGGTTTCTGTTACAAAATGCATTTACATATATTAAATCAAGATGCCATAATTAAGGTAACCATTTCGGTGGAATGTAAAATAAAGAAAAAGCCATTAATAATCTCTTACTGCATGCGATTCTGGGAAAAGAATCTGATTGACACAAGGTAATGATTTTTTTGCATTTGGAGAGAAATTGTTACATTCTCCTTGGTTTGATATAAATTACTAGTCGTGAAAATGATAAGGAAAATATACAAGTCTATTAATAATATACACTGTCATAGGTCTTCTAAGGCTTTACTAAGTATATCACAGTGTTTTCATAATTACAATCAGCTAAATAGCTGGTTAAGTGAGTGATGCAATTTAAATTACAAAATTAAAATGTTTGAACTATTTTCCTGCAGATTTGGAATGGCTCCTCAAAGGATCTGAAGTGCCAGTGGAGTGCCAGGATTCTCTATAGTCAGTGATAGTCTGCTGTTTGCAATCAGTCTCCAATTTGTCATACTGCTTCCAATAAAATATTAATGTAATCAGATGAAATTATTTCCCCTCCAGCCCCACGTTTGGTTTGGAGTCAGTGCGTGTTTGCTATTGTTCTAAATGAGTACGTGGTGCTCCAAGGAAGTAAGAGATGGTGAGAGAACAAAAGGCGACAATTTAAAAATGATACTTGAAGTAGCATTATAAAGTACTACGTGTTACTCTGGCCTAGGCCACTGGAGCCTAGAAACACCACCCCTGAGTTCCCAGAAGCTTCCTAGTAGAGGGAAATATTTGAAACCACTACCACACCGTTGCTTTTGTCCGAACATTAGCAGTGCTTTAATTAACAGCAGTAAAGCTATAAACTATGAACATCAAAAATCTGTAAAGAAATTAAGTTACCTTAACAACACAGTGGCACAATTAGTCAAGCTATAGATTGTAAGTGATTAAAAATGAGTCTTAGATAAAGAGGCTGAATTTGACTAAAAATGTTTCCATTAGAAAGATTTGACCTTCTTATCCATTAAATCCAGACATTAATCTGGAGATGAAAATCAAGTTACAATTGAACAGAGACAATTACATTTCAATTTTGGTTGACAGTAAGCTCAGGTTTCAAATCTAATACAGTTATTTTGTGACCTCAGGCACCTCATTTAAAATTCTTTCCATCTCTAAATGAAGATAATACTTTCCTGTGTTTGTAAAGAGCTTTGAAACCTTTGCTGAATTGTTATTATTTATGTCTACACCCCTGAAAGCATAACTCAACAAGATGGCTGTGTTTACACATCTGAGCCTGGATGGTACTGTGAACAAAATATTTACTCTATCTGTACCCAAATAAATTTTGCTAGAAATATTGCACCAGATGACTTAATGACAGTTTGCTTGCTTGCTTGTTTGTTTTTCAAACAGAATCCTAAATAAGGCTCTGGATCCTACCAAAACATACATACTTGACTTTCTTCACAGAAATCTATCTGCTGAAATCCATGAGAGTGGTCACATGCCTCAGTTCAGGCTTAAGTACACATCTGTACAATCAAAACTTAAGGAAGCACAAAATATGAAAACAGCCCTATTTAATCCATGCAAAGTCAACACATCCTACATCAAGCTCACCTTAACGCCTTTGTCCTCACGTATCCGGTTGTCGTGGTTTAACCCCAAATTGTAACCCAATACCACGCAGCCGCTCGCTCACTCCCCCCTCCCCGCTGGGGTGGGGAGGAGAATTGGAGAGAAAGGAAAACTCGTGGGTTGAGATAAAAACAGCTCACCAGGACAGCAAAGGAAAAATATGAAAATATATTAATAATGATAATAATGATAATATATACAAGGATAATAGAATATATAAAACAAACGATACACAATTTCTCACCACCCGACGACCGATACAGCCCGTCCCGAGCAGCAGGCAGGGAGCAGGGGTATCCCCCCCCCCCAGCTATCCCAGAACAGCAAGTTCCAGGGAAAGCAGGCGAGGGAACAAACAGCTAAACGAGTGAAAAACAAAAAGGTAAAAATAGGGAAACAAAAAGCAACCCGAAGGGAAGCTTAAGGATTAGGGCAAGTTAAAGGTCTCAAAAGCCTCAAAAGCCCAAAAGACCAAAAAAGATCTAGTAAAAACTAGTGGCCCACCGACTGACCCTCGCTTATATCAGGCATGACGTCTATGGTATGGAATACTCTCTTTGGCCAGTTTGGATCAACTATCCTGTCTCTACCCCTCCCAAGTTTTGCATCTGCACGTTAGCAGAACCTGGAAAACAGCAAAATGTCCTTGGTGGTTCAGCAGCAACCAGCAACATCAGTGTGCTATCACTGTTCTTCTCACACTAAAGCCAAAACATAGGAGCTGCTGAAAACAAAACTAGCTCCATCCTGGCCTAAACCAGGACACCGGTCTTGTCACACTCCCACTGAAGTCCTTGAATCAATGTCCTATTAACTTCAATAACAGATGAACTACACGCTTTTTTCATTCATTACAGATTCTGGCTGTCACCTAAAGGGTTGTCTGATCTCATTCTCCGTGTTTTTAAAGTCTTCAACTTAATAAATAAGAAAAGGAACTAGAGTGTTGACTGATGGCAGAGTTTGAAAGATTCAAATTAGTAGTGATGACACCAGTGAATATACGGTCATCTTTTTTTTTTTTTTTAAAAAAAAAGAGTGAAAATGTATAAGCATGAAAGAAGTAGCTCTCCTTTAGCCTCTACCCTAACAAGTTATCAAATTAATTCCCCCTCAAGCTCTGTAAGCATTGCCCTGTTTCCAAGGGACGGCTATATCCTAATTACCGTACGTGAGTGGGGAAAGAAGATGGCATTTAGCAGGAAAATACAGGGCAAAAGAACACATCCAGTTTTTCACTAAGCAGTATGACAGCACAGCCACTGGTATCAAGTGTATTTGTGTAGCTGCAGGAATGCCCTTAGAGGCCTCTTGGTGAGGCGCAATCCAGTGACAGAAGACAGACAAGCCACTCATTCATTTCCTCTTGTGCAGGAGATGGTGCGAATAACAGCACCGACAAGCTCAGGGATGAACTGTGCCGAGCTGAAGTATGGGGGTTCTTTTTCTTTCACATTTTCTGCTTGCACAGTCCAGACGCTGCTTCCCACTCCAGCTGCAGACGTGGCTCACGCATAACCATTCAAAGTACCCTGCCAGATAAACCGACTCCAGCGAGTGTCAGAGAGCCAGATTTCTAAAAGGTGCTAATCGCGTAAAGCTGCAAATAGAGGAAGAGGAAATTTTCACAAGTTTCAAGCACCTAACTCCCACTGAAGCCAGGGAGCACAACCCTGGTACTGGAGTCCAGAAACACCTCTCTGGGTTTGTGTGTCGGTCCATACCTGCCTGAGGTTGGTGCAGGCCGACCTCCATTGCAGAGGTCTGTGATTAGGATATAGTCTCATGCATTATCAGATTTCACACTTGGGAAAGATTTTCCTCTCTCCTAAACTGCCTATGCAATTCTGAAAACTGGAGTGAGAAGGTGTACCTACAATGTATCCTGCGCCATCACTGTTTGCTTGATGTGATGTAAGGTAGTTGGATTGGCACACAAATATCAATCATTTCCGGGAGTGAGGTATTTTTCTCATATCACAAACTCCTGAGAAGGTGATGGAATAGCCTCTCCTTTACAAGAAAGTGATTGTTCTTTCTTATTCTTAAGTGTTCTATGTTGTATTTCTTACCTAGCAGCCAAAAAGTTCAGGAGTTTTCGGAAGTCTAATGAAAGCCAATATGTACATGAAGCTCATGTGCACCGTCACCAGAAGCAGCCGTATTTCTGCACTGCAGCTGAAATCAGCCATCATCAAGATCATGTTTTAGGTTTTCTCTGCAAGTCCCCAGGGAGAATAATGCCCAAAGAGATGCAAAACTAGAAGTACAAATAAAACATTATTTTTCATCTGGTATGAAGGCCACAAACAACGTGACTGCACTTGCATAAAATAAATAAAAATGTTTTGATTTAACTATGACTCTGCTGTTACCAAGAATACCTTAAAAGCTTCCAAGGTATATATGCAAGATTCCCTCTTTTGCTCTGCTATGAGCAAAAAGCAATGTAGAGCAAGTCAGCACCTGGCTAGACCTCAGAATGAGAGCCAAGCACCATCTCTGACAGGACCTTGTATCATTTACATGGAGTGAATGACATATAGGCAATATCAAAAGTATTACCTAGGGAAAGACATCCTAAAAAGTACCCCAGGGCTACCCCAAAGCCGTAACTGTGTCAAAACAACAAGCCTGAAATAAAATCCATCTCTTAAAGAAAAAAGAACAGACTAAAAAACATATGAAAGCTGTTATGGACATATTTTCTTATTAAATGTCTTTTGGTTTTTTGTTTTGGATTTGGTGTGTTTTTTTTTTTTCCCCTTTGCCTAGCAACACTGACCTTTTGTAGAAAAGCTAAAGACTGATTTGTTTTTATGATCCCTGATATAGTCAATGCACTGAGATGTCTCATGCAAGTCAGGGCAAAGCTTAGAAGTCAACCCAAGAGAGGTTCAGAAAAGCTTAGAGGTTTTTTTCCTTTATTTTGGCTTCTGACCTAACATGCAAAAGAAACCCAGCTCTAATACTTGAATTTGTCCGAGTTTTCACAGTTTCTTAAACTTCTCTGAAAGCCAGAGGAGTGTTGATAGTGAAAGAGTGACTTGAGGCACCTCCAGCTTTCAGTTTGAACTGCTTGCAACAGTACCACCTGCTGAATTGCTCATGTTTATCTAAAACTGTGATTCTAAACACATGACAAAGATTGTTTGGTTTGTTATAAGTCACATGGAAAATCATCAGTCATGTTCCAGAGAAATAGATATATGTGTGTAAAAAAAAAAAAAAAGTATATAGGCCAATACTTCGGGGTTTTTTTTGGTTATGGTGGTGTGTTTTGGTTGCTTTTTTTTAAATACATAGGCGTGTGCATGTGCCAATATGTGAGGAAATAAACGGTCTTACTTCAGAAGTAGTCCATCCCTTTCACAGCCATGGCAGAAGTTCCTATATGGCAATTGTTCAGCTTCTAACTTTGCTTATCTGGAATCTATAGCCAAATATATAATACAATACTCAAAGTCCAGTAACCTGGGCCAGATTCCAGCTTTTCTTACACTGATGTATCAGAGATTGTAATTTTCAGAAACATCCTATGGTACTGTTTTAAACTTACTTTTTGGAGGGAACTGTACCGTAATTTTAAATCTACAGGCTTGTCATGGGTTACACATCCTGTATTAATATGTTAAGTCCATTGTGATGGCAAAGGTAAAGCGGACTTAAGGCGAAGCAATATATACAATCAGTTAAAGGATGCAACGTGAATTTCTCTTTTTTCTGGTGGTGTTTGTTCAACAAGAAATATGATGAGAAGAGGTAGGGAACATGGTTACAGAATGAGGTTGTTTTCTTTTTCACAGGAAAAATATATTAACAAATTTGCAACTTGAATTGCATGATTCAAATTATTTGGTACCTAAAAACTCATCCATGTTCTTCTGTAGAGTCATTTAACTGAAAAACAACTCACCTGGGATCATTAACAGGCTGTCCAAATGTCTCTCTTGGTCACACAAAAGAGCACTTAAGCAGGCAATGTGACAATTACATGGATTGTTGTGAGATGAAGCATCAGAGTGCCTCACTTTGACATCCTGTTAAGACGCCCATATCTGAAAGTTAATCTGTGGCATTAAGTACTTTCAAGTCCAGGACAAACAATGCTTTTGAGTCTGAAGGAGCTGTAGGAAAACGACCTGATACTTTTCTCTTTCTATGAATTTAAAGCACTGCTACTGCCCTGCTACGTCTGTACACTATGGGCCATGAGAAGCAGAAATATTTTACTTCTGGGTATTTAGCAATCAACTAGATTTAATACTTTTGCTCTGTGCAAGGCAGACATTTACTTTGCAGTTGCTGAGTACACTACTGTATTTTCCACTTGTGCAACATATGAATTACCTGTGAAACCAACTCAGACCAGCTCACTTCAGCCAAAGTCATATGTCTATGCAAGTAATATGCAGATATTTATCCCTTGTTTTTCTCTGTCAAAACACCTGGTGCCCCTCATACTCTGTCTCCCATCTCAGACACGGCCTTTTTACTTTATTTCTCTCAACAGCTGTCTTGTCCTCCAGTTGCTCCTGCCTCTATCCCTTACTCTGCACAGGCTATTTGAAAACATATTTCTACTTTAAACAGGATAACAGTTATCCGAGGTGCACGTTACCTGAGTATACCTCATGTGCTCCCAGTTGCTATAGATTCCAGCCACTCTCTTGCAAGAAGAAAATCCCCCCCACAGTTAACAATGAGGAGCTCTTGTGACTGTTTCAGTGACTCTTCTTCTTGCTAATGTTACTCTTAGTCTTCATTTATAACTAGTCTCAAATAATATTAAATTATACCACTAGAGAGACTTTTTCTTAAATAATAGCTATACAAAGTGTCCCACTTCATCCCCAAAAGGGAGGGAGTTAGGAATGTTAAAGAAGCAAAAAAAGATAAAAGAAAAACAGATATCTGCAAATTGTAAAAAAAAAAAAGAAAAAAAAAAAAAAAAAAAAAAAAGCTAAGGCCAGCTGGTGGCACATATAAAAATTTCTAAGGTTTATTGTACAGTGAAAGAGATTTCTGGAATACTTCAAGAAGTAGCAATGTTATTTGAGGTGAATGAAAATGAAACATTTTGTTGTTTTCTCTGAAATCGCACTGTTTGTCTAAGTAGTGGTGCATTTTGTCTTCAAAGCAATCTGTAATCCCCTCCATCTTTGGCTGATTCAGTGCATGCCATCAAAGGAACGGTGGTTTGGGCAGGGTACTACTGATACTGGTCTGTTGTAAAGCCTCTGATAGAAATATAAGAGTGGAGTTAAGAGAGAAAGTGAAGCTGCACAGAGTTACGCACGTACTTTAAAACCTCCCAACACTGATGTTCAATTTCAAAGCAAACTGCCAGGCCCTCCTCTATGAAGCTGGCAAGGAAAAGGTAAACTTAGACTTAGCGAACTATTTCTGCCAAAGACCACTTTATGCTTCACAAGCATTAGGATTCACAAGGGATATTAGAATGGGGCCGTATGTTTAAATATAAAGACATACGTTGGATACTTTATTAGACATGAAGTCAGAATCCCTTAGCTGTGCCTCACAAGAAGGGCTGCAATGGCCCAAGAAACATATCCTGAAGTACATTAAAGTTACTCATTTGTCATGTCTTTCTGTTGTACCAAAATCACTCAAAAAGAAATAGCAAACAGCAGTGAATGAAAAGAAACCATATTACTGTAAACTGATTTTAAGACATTGGTTCTTAGCCTCTGCTATTAAGGAGATGCCGCGTTAAGGCTGTGGATGTAATCTCCATGGGGATTTCAAGAATTATTAAGAGGAGGGAAGGAAGATAAAGAGCTGATTCAGACTCAGAAGTTGTTAGATAGCACTAGATATTTGTCTGGCCAAAAATAAAATAAAATGAAACAAAACAAAACACTAAAATAACGAAGAGAGGCAACTCCTCCTGTTCAATATAGTTTCAGTGTTTTAGCACCACAGCGAATATGACCCTCAGTTTTCCCAGCCCTGCTATCCACAGCTATTCCATTACACACAAATAACAATCAACCCAGGGTGCTTAAAATGACTGCACACAGCTGGTAAATCACTTTTTTCTAGCATATTCTTTGTCAATTTTCACCCTTAATACATAATTGACCTGATGGTCAGACTACCCACTGACCCAGACTCATCAGGATGAGAGAAAACAGACCACTGTCAATCAAGGGCTCAGCTGGCTTGCTCCCTGAAAGTGTTTCTTGAAGGAACGACTAAATCTGTCCACAAGTGTCTTTTTCCAAGAAATGACTGTCTGCTTGTTGTGCTCAAATAAATATCTTTTATTGCCTGTGTGCAACTACTGGTTTTACAGAGTCAGGGAGAGAAAAGATTAATTACAGCATGCCTGGCATACACTTTGGAAAAAACTAAGCCCCCCAAAATAAAAACAAACACTGTGGACTTCATTCTCTGCTCCCTTCCGCTTGCTGTTACATTTGCTCTTATGTTTCAAGAGGGCCAAGCAGAGCTGTCGTGCTCAGGACTCTATGGTTCCTATCTCAGAGATACTGCAAATAATGAACCACCCCCCCAGCCGTTTGCACGCTGTGTGTGACCTGCGCAGAAGCACAAAGTATGGGAGTGCCACATGAACAGGTTGGCTGCTGATAATTTCTAGTCCGGGTTTGTAGGCACAAGAGGTTTAGATCAGGTTAGCAAGAGCCATCAGCATTTTACATTGCACAGAACTAAGGGCTAAAAATTGAATAGCTCTGTCCAAGTAACTTAAACAGGGTGGATATTACAAAACAATCATTTCTTTCTGCATACATACAAATCTAGTTTTTCTGTGTTTGATTTCATTGAAAAAAGTTGTCATATAATCTTCATAATAGGGCTTTATGGAATGACATGTTTACCAACACCACAATACTGTTAAACTCTACTCCCCAGAATGCAAAGCGAGTTTTACCATTAACTTCAGTGTGACCATAATTTCACATTTGGGTCATTTTTCATCCTTAAAAAATTTAGAGCTTACCAACAGAAGTTCTGATTTTACTACTTTCCATCTTTTCCGTGCCAGTTCATTTTATGTCTATGGTAAACTGATCAAAGTCAGGCCATTAATTGCTTTTTTACAAAGCAATGCAAGACCCATTAATTTTGAAACTGAGCCTATGTTATGAATGTTCTTGCGGTTTACACTAAAGATTGATCTGCTATCTATTTATTAGTGCAGTTCTATGTACTTTAACTAATGGCTCTTTAGGTCTCCAGACTAATGGTTTCTTCATATGTTTTCGTGGAGAAGTATTTGCCACTAACTTCATAGAAAATTAGGTTCATGAAATAAATGTGTATTACACGAAGAGAAAAATCAATTAGAAATAACCAACTGCATAATTTAAAGGTCTCTACTGACATGGAAATGTATGCTTTATACAAATAGGTAAATGGATATGATTTCAGAAAAAAAGCTTGTTTTCTAACATTTTTGGCTGTTTTACAGATCAGAAATCTATTAAATATTTTGCGTCACACTCCATTTCTCTTTTATTTCCAGATAATCTGATATCAGTCAGACCCACTGACAATTTTTTCACCCTCCCTGGCTGCCCAAGTGGGCAGATAGACAACTGGCATTATTTGCAACATGAAGAAACGTGACCCTGAATATATAAGCTAAAATACATTGGTTAATTTAAGCCTCCATCACACCAGAATGGTTGTATTTTATTCCTGATTCATAGAAGTCAAGATGATTGTATCCAAGTGATGACGATGGATCACTATGAAGTGAACTTAGTGTGAACTAAGTGTTGTCACTTAACAACACAGTGGTGTTTACTAATATACAATTTTTATAATTACTTATGTTTAAGCATTTTAACTAAAAGCAGCCAGTGTATTAAACTTTTAAATGTAGATGCCTTTAGGATGTGAACACCTATTCATTTTTAACTCGGTGTGCACAACAACTTAATAACATCATTAGACATTATAAATACATTGCTGTACATGATAAGCATGCTGTGGCATATAAGAAAATTGGATTGCACATTTACCCTAATTATTTGATGAGACATCATTACACCAATTAGCTATAGTTTATTATTTATCTTTCCACTGAACTGTGCTTGCAATTGCAAAAACTTAGTATCGTTACCGTCTAAGCCTAACTTTCAACCAAGAGAACAGACAATTCCAGTATTGCTTAGAAAAAGCACACTTAACTGGGAGGCTTACAGAAAAAGGGGGCCAGGATGACAGGCAATTTTTCAGTATCTATGTAAATCAGTCATGAAAAGTAATTCAGATGCTGATGGAATCCCATCCCTTGCTTTGATGACACTCGTGTCCCTGGATTGTACTTTTATGAGTTCTGTGAGGGAGAAACCATCCAAGTTTTCCCCCTTTTCTAACTCCAGAGTCCCAAAATGGGCACTTTGAAGGCCAGTAGACATTCCCATTCATCCTCCACTAACACAGGTTAAGCTTCCTTGCCATAAAAATGCTGTCCTGGCTCCCCTTGGGTATGAAAACAATTTGCTTAGAAGCTCATAGGAGCTCCAGTGCAATTCCCAGCTCTAAAAGGAACGGGGTTGCATGTGCTAACATGGCTGTGAAAGGTAGAACAAATGGGAGGCAAGCTACCGGACAAAATCTGTATTTCTGAGCAGTTTGGTACTGGGCAGACCTTGATGCTGCCTGGTTACATGAGGACAAAGAGGGTTCAAAGTTACGTAGTTTGCTGCTGTCCAGATCATCACTAACATAATACTGTTAATCTTTTTTTAACCTGCAAACTAAATTTACTTGATATGGAAATTGTAAACCTATCAAATGTGAAACTTCACAATAATACCTTTGAAAATCAAGGTAGGCTCATATCCTATCTATAAGCACAAGCAGAACCAGTGAAGACCCTGTATATAAAGTATCATACAGGTATCTCGGCTGGGGCTTCTGGATCTCCCACCACTCCCCTGGAGCACCTGAGCTGTACTAAAGCCCCCCAGTTTAACATGAAAATATGCTCCGTTCTGCTTTTACACAACTCAGCAAGTAATTTGCATTTAACCCTATAAAGAACACACACACGCATAGAGAAATTATATTTTTCATGGCAGAAACACAAGGCAAGTCATCTAATGATTCCCTGTTACGATCAGTCAAAAAACACAGAAGAGAGAAACCTATAATTTTGGTCTTATAGACATATTTATACATTTCTTTAACAGATTTAAATATCTTTTCTCATTTTCAGTGTATCTTCATTTCTTTGCTTTCCTAATTTTACCATTCTTTGCTCACAATCATCCCTCTATTGCTAAGTGAAAGCCTCATCTGCCTCAGCAAAATTCCCAACCAAAATGCCTTAAACTCAATCAATAAAAGTGAGTTTTATAGAACATTTGAATTAATGAGGCACTGATAAAAATTCAGTGGTTTCCCTTTACATGCAAATGGGCTCTAATATGCTGTATTCAAGGTACAATCCTTATGGCACTAACAAGAAGTAGTGGGCTGAATGCTAAATGGTCACATTGTACATTCGGGTGGTAGTTACCACCTTCAACAGCTGACTGGCAGAATTGTTCCAGATAGCCGAGCACGTCTTCCAAAAACTAGGTAAATTCCCAGCAAAACTGACCTTCAAGCCCTGTTTACTACTTACTGCTTAATAAGCTGTGGTAGTGGTAGCAACAAATACATCTAAGAAATGTCCTCTGCTACTTATCACGGTAAATTATATATATCTGCTAAGAATAGAGGACAGAATTTTTGCTCCCCAAGCTATGCTATTCTTTATTCATGATGCCTTGGAAATGTGAGTAACAGCATATAAAAGCAGTTACTTCACTCTACTTGACTACACCACAGTGGCCCTGCAGAGTAAAATGGCCTTGCCTGCAGAAACTATCACCTAAAGGTTACTCTTCTCTAGCAAGGCTTGTTTATAGGTTTTCACAGCCCATATTAATCCACAGATTAATACACAAAGCATGCTTTTGCCTTGCTGCTTCATTTATCATTCAAGTATGGCCTTGACCCTGGCTGCAGTGAGGTTGGTGCCAAGAAAGCAGCTGGACTTCCCAAAGTGTCTCTAAATATCTGAAGCCCAAACCCAAATGCAGATCTCTGCCTGCCTTTTGACATGTGTTATCATACAAGAGCAGTGTGAAGTATTAATATTCATTGACAGGGAAAAATAATTTAACTGGGATAATTTATTTTAAAAAACACCTTTCATCAGAGCAGAATCAACTGTGAACCCTGCTTATCAAGTCCATTTACCCTACAGGTCACTTCCTATTAGTAAGAGATATACGTAATTGATATTTAATAGGAATCCTGGCAATGCTATTTGAAAGATGCTTTTGCCCCTAGTTGTTTTTGAATTTAGAAACACACTGCTGTCAAACTCTTCAGTTTGATAGTCACCGGTGGAATAAATACTTTGAAATTCTCTTTTTGTCCCCTGGTTAGATGGAAATAGAAGCAGGATGATGGCTGTGCTCAGCTCAGCTCAGCTGTACTTGCAGTCTTTTGATCTTGCACTTTGGTTCAGATTTTTGATCTTTGATTCCCACGTCTGTTTTCTTGCCTGACTGCTTGTTAACAGCAGCGCCGGGGACAGTTGTTCTCGCTGGAGGAATTCACCAAGACCTAACGCTGCCTCTCCATTTGTGCTTTCCCTCCCTTGATCCTGCCCTTTCACATCTCATGCTACATGGAGCACGTTGCCAGAATTGGCCTTCCAAAACCTGAAGTGATTTAACGTAGCATACAAAATGTCATCTATACAATTACACGTAAAAATGGGAAAAATATGCAAGCACAGAGAATTATCCTTGGAAGACTTCCATGGAAAGATTTTTCTTTTAAAAATACAGGCTCTATTGCACCGCGGGGAAGTACTAGGGGGGTTTCTGCTTCCCATTTCTTTCCTCCTGTGAGGCATGAGTTCTTCACACTGGGCCTCCGAGTTTCTGCAAGGCACTTGATAAAGCAGCTGATGGAGAAAGAAAAAGAGAAAGTCTGAGGCTTCTGGGAAGAATTTTATGCCAAAGACCATCATAGGAGTGGCTTTTCGCCTCCCCATTTTACTACGTGTGCCTGCAGCCTAATCTGAACCATAACATCAGAGATACAGCCCAAATACCAACAAGTGGATTCAGCTAGGAAAAACACCCTCACAGGCATTAGATAGCTATAAGTAAAATCATATACATAGACTCATATACATAAAAATGTATGCAGACATGTATATGATGTGTGTGTATACATATAGTGTAAAAATTTATTACTGTTTTTTAGACTGTATCTATAATGCCTTGAGAAACAATAGCCTGCTAAGAAGAAACTGGATAAACCAGGTATTCACATAGTTGGGAAAAGGAAAAAACATTACAGGTCGTTGCCGTTTCCTTCATAGCCATTTCCTATTTGTAATTTGCTCAACAGGCAATATTAGAGAGAAAAACAATACCAAACTCAAAAATCACTGCCCTAAACATTTTTCAAAACATCTGCCAATCATCTATTCTGTGTTATATTGTCATGTTGACTACAAATTTGAATGACATCATGAAGCTGACTGCCTCCAGAGAAATAAAAAGATGAAGGCTCAGCAGAATATTTGATGGTCTAGGTAAGGTTCACAGTTGTCAAACCCAGAAGAACAAAAACTATTGCCCGTGCGCTGAGAGCGCAGTTCTCTCTGAACCACCTTCCCAGTGTCAGCAGCACTGGGAGCCTGGCTAATCTCAATCTGCTAACATCTTCAACTGCTGCTGTGAAAGGTACAGTAATCCATTTGCCAAATAGGCGAGAAAAGGAAGGCAACCATTAGCCAAAAATTCTGTGTGATCCTGCTTCTCTTCAGAGGAGAGCATGAAAAGGAGTGTTATAGATGTTTAAACACCACCAAGAGTCATAATACAGCAGAGGATTGCTTCTTCAAGTATGAACAAATGAACTAATACTTTTAAAGGAATCAAAATAAGCTTGTGAGTCATTAAGAAGCTAAATTTTCAAAACTATTTTTTTTTTAATGTCCCTCAGTGAAAAATCACCCGTTTCTGTCTTAGTCTTAACTAAGGAAAGACATTCTGGCTTTCTTCCAGGGGTCCTTTGGCTTTCAGTGACTGAAGGAGCAGGAAAAGAGGAAGGAATGGGAAGGATCACAAAAGGAGGAATCCTGGACTTGGCATATCAGCCCTTGCCGTCGACGCAGCACCTACCAGCACAGCACTAATCCATGTGTCAGACCATGTCCTGCCTCCTGCTCCTTCCCCCGGGTGACAAGTATCTTTATCCGCACAATTTTATAGCCATCTGTTAATTGGGCGAGCAACACCACCTTGTGCTCCCATTAGAGCCTCCACCTGGGTATTTAAGGCCAAAGGATAATTAAGATGCCATTTGGAAGACATACCCAAAACAAGATGGGTATGAGAAGGGTGAGCCACTCTGAGGTCAATTCCCACAAACAGCACTAATGATCTTCTGAATAATGAATTAGGGAAGAACAGCAGCTGGTGCAGGAGAACCAGGAGTCAGTGTGAATACAGTCAGTCTGGCTGCCAAATTAAAACCAACAAAAACAAATTAACCTTAAAAGAGTATGTTCTGCTTAAATGGCAATGCTGATAGATCTTCATCTCAAAAGCTGTTTCAGTTGCATTTAATAATCGCCCTGTGTAAAATAAATCTCTCTCTCTCATTTCACTTTTTAATGGCTGAAATAATATCATAAAGGTCCCAAAAATCTGAAAACGCAGAACCTTTTGCTAGGTTCTTACCAGGTTAACTCTGGTAAGCAACTGATTGTATCACACAAAGATCAGAGAACAATGAAACACCCAGTCCAGCTTCTCCCAGATCTTGTAGCATGGATGAGGCAAATACAGACTTGGATAAATCCACAAGGAGAATGTGTGAGGGACAATATTTTCCATCAAATGTCAATAAACTTGGGTCTGTTGCTGAGGAAGTCCTCTCTGGAACAAACCAGGAGCACTTTCACTATTTATTTCCCCAGGCAAGATATCCTAAAAGCTAAGCCCTGGGAGGGGAGGTGGGTGGTGGTTGGTGTTTTTCTTAAAGTTTCAATTAGGGAAGGTGTCTCTATTCAAGTTTAAACACATTTAAATATGTCGCTTGCCTAAATGGGATTCAGGAATTAATGCCTATTGGGCTGCGTGCTATCAGTACATACTGTGACTTTAAGTCATAAAACACGGAAAAGAGCAATGACGATGAGTACAACTCTGCAGAAGCTCCCAGATTACTGGCGCTTTGCAGCCATATGCTCTTTTTTTTGTTGCTGTCTGAGCAGAAGTATCACAAGAATTACATGAAAGAGATTCACCTTTTGTACTCAAAGAGATGTTGCTTCTAAAAAAGGCAGAAGGTGTCCTCTTGAGTCCTGTGCCTCTCTGAAGTTCTGCAAAGCCAGGAAAGGTGAGCAAGAGATCCCCTGCTTCTTCCGTGCCGGGTTCACTGAGAAGCCCAGTGCAGCGCCTAAGAAAGTGCTGACACACATGCTGTTCTTCAAGGGGCCATCCAAAGCTTGCTGGGATGTCTTACAAGTAGAAAACCTTCTCTCAGTAAGGAAGTCGAGGCTTTTAGAAGCCAATAGACAAACTAAGATTAGAATTCATTAAAATTAGGTAAAAATCGCTACTGTGATGCATCTTTTCCATTTTTTTTCATAAAATACCACTGGGAGTCTAAGTTGGCAGGAGGAGTATATTTAGCATGACATCTCCTTGGGACAAATTATTACTTCATAATTCAGGAGTACAGGATCTTTAACCGAAGTCCTTATAACCAGTGAGGGTGTGCGAGATGTCCAACACGCCACTTTGGACTTACTACTCTTCCAACTTGGGCAGCTTCCACTGTATTTGGAATTGCCTAGGCTGCAAGAGTTCGAAGTGAAGCCACACTGGTAGAACCAGGTGTAAAGCAGTGACACATTTTACAGCATAGGAAGTAGTAATATGTATCACTGTTAGCAAAAACTATCACCCAAAGGACCTACTCCTCATTGGAGGTACTCATGCCGTTGCAAACTGAACTTTACAAACATATGCAGGTAAAAGTGCAATTTGTGACTACAGCCCAAGAAAAAAGGAAAAGCCAAACATAAATAAAACCATATAATTTTCCTTCTCCCTTACTTCTGCATCGTAAGAAGAAATGAGAGGGCAATAGCTTATAGCAAAGCCTTATCTCCTCTCCTTTGTCAAAAGTTGGAAAAACTCCGAATTTCAGATTTGTATTTTCTATTTCCAAATGTAAAAATTGTCTGCATGGTACAACCGCATCTCTGTGAGCTAAGAAGTTTCTTTAAATAAGGCAAAGTAAACTGAGTTTCTGTTGTCCATTCGTTTATTCCACTCTTATCCCTTGGGGCTAAACTATACCACCTCTCCTCTGTACACAGCTCTGCTGCTCATTTTAGCAATTTGCTTATCTTTAGGCACTGTGTTTACTGTCGGAAATCTGGAATTTTAGAACTCAGAAGATGCAATCATTCATTATCCTTGATATCATCCACTAATCCAAATCATATCTCTCACCTGCTTACAGGCACGTCTAATACCACTCCATCACACCTTATCTACGCGAGTCTTACTTCTACTCTTACTGTAGTCAAAAGAACTGTACCTGTGTGCAGATAATGCCCTTTTTTCATTAAGAAGAATGAAAAATAAGATGAGGTAGAGGATGTAGATGCAGAGAATTAAATTAGGGAGAATAACCGTAAAGAGTTTGTGCTCTCCCTCACTGTACCTCGGAGATTATGGGTGACGTTTGAAGCTTCAGGAAATATATGTGGAAGTGTCAAATGTTTGACACTCTTCCCTTTTGGAAGCAAGATACGAAGCACATTTGTCATATCCCATTATGAAAAGCACCTAATTCAACTGATGTGATAGAATGCAAATTGTTTAAGTGGCCACGGTCTCCCTGGGGTATAGAACTGGCACTGCGGGGAGCTGATTACCGAGGCTTCTTGTACACAGTGCGTAGTGCCCAGAAGAGCTCTGCTAAGGGGGGTTTTGCCTCCCTGTCAGGTGCTGTGTTGAGCTGACTTTTAAGTTTACATAAATTATTCATGTCCCTTTTATCAGCTGTTACCCTTACTTTGTCCTCTGCTTGATTTTGGTTCCAGCTGCCAAATTCCCTGATGTCTTTCAAGTATAAATGATAAAGTGATATTCCAGGCACATTTGTAGTTATTTGACTTTTGCTAACAACTTCATACATTTCAGCACTTTAATATTAATATATCCTAGGGTTAAATTACAGGAATTATGATGGTTGTTTTATCATCACAAAGAATACTCTAAATTCTTTCTGCTCCATTGGAGTGCTGAAATTATTTTGACATTTTTAAATCCCAAGAGTTATTTCTAAGATACAATGGAATCATTCAGTGGCTTCCCTTCTGCCTTTTCTTTAGCTCTTCAGTTTATAATAATACTCTTTACTAAGTAATGCCCATTAGCTACATGTATATCCTACTGTAAAGTGTCTAAAAGAGAGTACAACCTACTATTATAATCCTATCACAGCAAAAAATGTTTGGGATTTCCTTTGCAAAATGCCTTATGAAAATTGTGTGCATAAGAATTTTCTATCAACAGCTAAGAGGCTTTAAGCAAAAAACCTCAAAACTTTCAACCCTTTTTTAAAAAATAGAAAATCATGTACATTTATACTACTTAATTAAATTTATAAGGCACAAAATCTGAGCACAAAGGAACCGTATTCCAGGCAACTACAGAGACCAGAATCCATTCCTCTTTGGACTTTCCCTGCCATAAAGGAACTCATTCAACATCGACGGAGCTCTGACACCTGTACTACCTGAGGATCTGTCCCCACCACCTTATAAGTGAATCTTCGACCCATATAGTTGTGTGTCAGCTGTAGTTAAGTATATCACGTTAACTGCTTCTTCTTCTAAATATTTTAAATACTCAGAGAAAACACCTGTGGTATCCATTCATCTCTCTGCTGCTTTCTAATCCCATTACAACTGCATTGTAATGTTGGAGTGGTTAATTGAGCAGTTATGGAGCATGAAGTACAGTAAAATTAATAGGAGACGAAGAGATGTGAGAGTCCAGGAGCGCTACGAAAAAAAAATAGATTGGAAGAGACAGTCAGAGCTGCTGTGGTTAAGATTCACATATCTTTCAAATTTAAGCTGAGACTTCAGTTCTGAGGAAAAGGTAATCCCAAGATTAGTGACTTTTTATCCTGAGTATTTTACCCCACTGCCACATCTGGTTGAAAGAGTGCATCAGCCCAAAACATCTGCAGAAAAGGTGAGGGGGCAAGCACCAACACACAGAAAAATCAGTTGTGCAGACCTTCATTCTCTAAGACACCAAGTTTGAAATTGCCATCTCCAGTAAAACTAAGTTAGACAGCTTTCTGTACGCTGTCTCAGAGCTCTTGACTGACAGGGTGGTGTTGGGAAAGCTTGACAAAGCCAAACAGCTGAGAAGCACAGATTTCAAAGCAGAAGGTGGCAACTGAAGGTGTCGGGAGAGAATAACAGAAGAAAGACGACAAGTGCCCAAGTCAGCAAAGCAGTCAAGAGAGAAGACTTTGGAGAAATTAGCCATGGCTGATTTTTGGCAATAAAGGCAAATAACACGTGGAAACAAAGCTGGAGACTACTCCTTTTGGAGGGGCACCTGACCCTTTCAGTTTGCACATGCTTCACTAGGCTGCACAGCAGCAATGATCTCACCAGATCCCACTGACTCTCCTGCTGGAGAACTGAATCTGTGGAGGAGTAGAAAGGTGGGAGAAAAAAGGGAACTAAAAAGGTCCTGGCATCAGCCATTATGAACAGCCTCAGCAAAGCAAAGAAGCAAAACCAAAATGAAAATAAAAGTCTTCTTATAGAAGTAAATATAAGAGAGTAAATGATCTCGTTTCTTCTGCTGTCAGTCTGCTGTATACATTTCTCATATAACACTTGAGCAATAGTGAATTTAGTAACTAGTTTTCTTTGTTTGTAGCTATATCAGTCCAGCCTGGATATGTAAATAATACATCATAATATTGAAATGGTTGCAGCATTTATTACAACAGCATCATAAAACGCAATGCAATTCTCTTCTGTGCAGTCAGTCAAGTGCAGACAGGTAGGTGTTCAACAGCTACTTGAAATGAGAATATGCGATCACAGGCAGCACTGCTTAAGTAAATGAAACAGTCAAAAGTCATGTACCAGTGCCTCCTTCTGAAACAGTACAGCTTCTTGTCAAGCACCTACCCTTCTGCGTTTGCTGGTGCTTACAGAATTGCCTGAGCAGTCACATTCTCTTTCAGGGAGATCATGCCAGGATTCAGGAATTCGGTGTTCCTTCACCTTGGCCTCCCAGCAAGCCTGATGTCCGAGACATGCTCCTTACACGTATCAGGACCCTCACAAAAGGCAGCATTTTCTTTCAAAAATGAAAATGTCAGAGCAAGGTTTAGGAAACCTATGCACTTTTATGCTCTTTGATCCTATGGGGATTTAGACCTTGTATCTCTGCTGCTCAGGAGACTGGCAGGATCTGCCCCATGGGTTAAAGTATCTCCTGCCTCTCATGATGAGGCTTGGCCAACGTGCAAGGAATATGAGGTTTATGTCTCCACAAGGAGCGTGCACAAAAGATAACACAGCTCTATAGCCTATAGAGAGCATTTAACTCTATAGGGCACAAGTACTCAACAGGGAGCAGAGGGATGCAGTGGTTCTGATCTTTACTCCCTGGTATGTTCATGCAGCCACTTCTGAAAACATTAGATAAAAATTGTTCTGAGAGCAAAGGTTCTAGGACTTTGCTCTAAATCCTGGGTTACAGCCTGTGTATCCATCTTCTGTTCCCAGATGAGTAAACTTCTCACTGCTTTCTACAGGGTAGCCAGCTACAACAGGCCAAAAATCAACAAACTTCTCCCTCTCAAATCAAACAAATCCATAAATAAAAAATAAAAAAGCAAAAAGCATGTAATTAATCCTTACAGTAGGTGTCAAATTCCAGCCCTTAAGACCAGATCTCAAAAATACTCAAAAGGACAAACAAATCCTTGTAGCCAAAGTTTTTCTTACAATACATTGCTCAAAATACTGCCTTTGCCAGAAACTTGAGGAATGAAAGCTAAGTGGAAAAAATGTCTCCTGAGTACATGTCAAAGTGTTTCTATCTGAACAGATGCCCTCCCTTTTTTATTACAAAGCAAACACACTCTTGCATGACTCAATTAATGCACAAACTTGATAAACCTACTGGAAACAAAATAATTGTGTTTTTTCTTTCTTATAGTATTATATATGCCAGATAGATGATCATTTTGAATGCAATGCTTTATTAATCAAAGATGAGGTGGTTGCCTTTCTCAAAGTCATTAAAATTTAATGTTTGCAGCTGCTGATCACCTAGCACTGTATCTTTGATGTTTTGCATTTTTCCTTATATTTGACAATTCATTAGTCGTTTGCTTATGCTATTTCCCCAAGAAAGTTACATATTAAGTTTTAAAGTAATAAAGATAAGCAAGTGTATACATGAGAAGTTTCTTGCCTATGAGTGATCTTGCTTTGATGGATATAGTAAATTAAGACATTTTTACATTTATAGAGCTGTGTACACCAGAATTTCTCATATCATAGCTATACTCTTATCACTCTGGTAAACATACCCGCAGGATACAGTACGTACTTCAAACTTAACACAATATAGATACAAGAAGTGGTCACTATCACCCTCTTCTCAACGGATTGAACAACTTCAAAACATTCAAAGCTGTTATCAAGGCTACAAACCAAAAGTTTTCCTAAGGAAGAAATACTCCAGTTTCTTTCACGAAATAAGGTGTATTCAAAGAGCAGGTTTTAAAGGCATCTCAGGAATCTAAGTACAAGTGCTCCAGTACCAAATACAGCTCTTAACTGCAGTATTGTACAATTCTACCCATACACTCTTCAGTGGAAATTCCTATCACTTCCACATCAGATATATCCTAAAACTTCCCTGCAAAACTAATCTGAATTTTAAGACCAAAATTAAGTTTTTTGCCTTTTATTACTTACACTAAGTTGATGGGGGGAGAGAGGGGAATAAGCTTTTGTAAAGCTGCCACATCTAAATAATGATCGCTGAAATCCCATTCACAACAAATTCTACAAGCAAAGGTGATTAGAATGTATGAAACAAATTTCTTGAACCTGCCTCTCATGCCAGATTATCAGTAGCATGGTATTAGCACAGATTCATTGTGTAACACCTGCAGTACCAAAAGAAGTAAGAGCATTATTACCTCCACAACCCAAGCAGGCAGAGCTACTTTTGCACATGCTCAAGAGGCAGATGTGTTGAGCTACAACGTGCTATTTCAACACAGCTGCTGTGCAAAGGAGCAATTTAAATTCTGCCAAATGCTCATTTTTTGAAAACCGTTAATGATTTTCCAACACTGTTGAAGGCACCCTTACCCCTCTGTGACATATTTATGGAGCAACTGTCTCTTCTTTGGTTTATACCAATATTCAAAGCTGCACATACAGATGAGTTATGTAGCTGTAGAAAGTATAGGAGATCAGCAACGTCCCAGACACTGTGGTTAAAAAGTAATCTTTCTACATCAGCTTTGGACAGAGCTTTCAGAAGGACCAGGCTGAGCAGAAACCCAACTCTGAAAGCAAAACTTAGGCATTCTTTTCGCATCTGTGTGGCCCCAGAACTTCTATCTTCCAGATTTTTTTCTCCTAAAAAGAACACATTTCTCTTCTCCGAAATTGCACTGTCTCACTTAGTCTCTGCCTTAAAACTTAACCCTTGTACATGTATGAATAGAGCAGGCTTTGCTCAAAGAGTTAGAGCACCCTCTAGAATGACAAGTTAACTCAGACCTCTAAGAAAAATTATTTTCCAAGAAAAGCCACTAAAACAGAAGCAACATTAAATTTACCAAGCACAACTAAAGAGCCCTGTCGGAAAGAACCAGTACACTGGATGAAACAACCAAACATTAACCAGATGACAGTCCTTGTTTTCTTCTTGTGCCCTTCAAGATATTTGACAAAATAACTATTATTCCTTCTGAAAGTTCGCTGAAGGTAGAGTTAAAAGCCAGCTAGGGCTATTCTCAAATACTGTTCAAGAATAATCCTATTTACATCTAGTACTTGCATACAGAGAGACCTTAAATTAATTTGCTGTCCATACAGTTGGGCGAGGAGGTTTCAGCCCCTATGTTTTAGGGGGCACATGTGCCTCTGAATCACCTAACAGGGATACCATGTCCCATTCAATGTCGAGCATCACCTACCAGGCATTACATAGAATCTGTATACGAGATCTTTATTTCTGAGTGAATTACATGCCTGAACAAAGAATTTCTTCTGGAATCAAACACTATAGTGCAGAATTGAAAGGAATCTCCTGGGCTTGTGGGTTCAGTGCACTGCTATCACAGACAATCTCACCACATCATTTTTCTCCTAAGGGCATCACATTAAAAATTACAAGAAACATCTTTAAATGCTAAAACACTTTCTGAATATTAAATAATTTTAATATAATTTAAATTGTTTCTGAGATCACTATAAATATATTTTTTTTTAAAATCAACTTGTTAGTATCTGAGTGTTAAAGGCCAGGAATTCACAAGCAATTTAAGCTCTTAAATAACTTGAGAGGCTCCCCTATTAAATATTGAAAATATTGAAAAACCCTTCCAAAGTATAAAATTACAGACCTTGTTAATTAGGATGGTAGAAGTAACACCCTCTCTTTCCAAATTATCCTACTTCCCTCGTTCAGACTGTGTAATTTATTATGGAGTGAATAATTCATAGGTGCTGTAAGACCTTGGCCAACGCTGCACAAAATCAGCTGTGAACAACACACCATTTGAACTTTAAGCCACTTTGCTGGAGCTGCATTCACTATCCCAGCACCTACGTTTTACTGGCTGGCATATTCTCCTCAAACCTGAAATCACCAATATTTGCACAAGAACCTACCTCCACACTTACCCAGCAAAATAAGAATATATAACACATAGCTAAAATCTGTGAACATAACCATATTCTCTGAACTTTCAGAAGGAATTACAGCTATTTTGTCAAGTATCTTGAAGGCACAAGGAGAATCATTGTATCTCTGGAAATCAGTGAGATACAGATGTTCATTTAGAGGTTTTGTGCCTCTCTTTTTTTTTTTTTTTTAATAGGATGGTAATAGACACCTTGCAAAAAAATGCCTTCATTTCCAGAAAAATAATTAATACCTGAAAAAAACCCAAACCCTAAGCTTCATACTCTGGTTTCAGGAATTCACACTACCCTGAATTCAGCAGCTTAGGAGAAAACAGCCAACTCAAAAGATACTCAACAGTCCATGTACCTCCATCTTCCATGTAGTCCAGAAGAGAGACAGGGAAAACGCAAAAAAGGTGTTGAAGAATTTAACACATTAATCATAATGGATGGCAGCAACACCATGAGTTCTGCTCTAAGTCAAGAGAAATCTGAAATACACCACGTGTTTCAGATTCCCGACTGTGTGAAGTAGGTTAGATATTGATAGAGGAACAAAAGGCATATGACTAAAGGAATACAGATTCATTTCAGACAGTGGTCTGAGATACATAAGGTAGCTAATGTATATATCCACTGCTGTCTGTTTTTATTAATAACATTTAACAGTGAGTTTGGGACTAATTTTTCTCTTTTTCACACTCTAAACCCCTACAATGAAAAGCTGTAGCCATAGTAACCCTGATGCTGTTATTAGGGAAAACTGCTTGCATCAACTCTTAAAAAAAAAAAAAAAAAAAAAAAAAAAGTGTTTTGAAATTGAAACATCAGCACTGAAATAGCAAAGGTGGGGCAAGGTATTTGCTACCGTGTTGTGAAAGTAAATACATCCAAGGACGAATTCAGCATCAGTCGCCAATAAAATGGGCAGGTTGGGACATTCTGTTCTGAAACAATTGTTCTGAAACAGTTCAAGCAGTTATGTTAAAGAGACCAAAAGGCAAAGGACATCACCTGTGACATCCTACCCCCACTGATGTCAATGGTCCATCTCACAGTGATTTTGGTAGGGACAGGATCTGGTCCACAGTTTAAATCTGTGGAGAGTTTCTGAGCAGCTGCTAACATGACTTTATCTCAGGATAAATTCGGAAGCACACTGAAAAACACATCTACAGCAGTGCCAACTTCCTGTACCTCCATCCTAAATGTAGGCGAGGGATTCATGCCACAGTTACAATCCCAAAGGTGAGAACATCCTAAATTCATTGTAGCAGATCCAATAAGGAACCTTTCAAAATCACCTGGTAGTAACAGCGTAGTGAAGACAAACAGCAAAATTCGCTCCCTCCATGCAATCCCTTTTCATAGCAATACCTGTGCATTTAGCACATTAGCTAACTAACTGCATTTTCTCACTTCATCACTGCAGTCTTAATAGCACTATAACCCCAACTATATAGTGACAGCAGCATTAGGCATTTATTAGACATGACATCCTCTACCTTCCTTCAACATGACCATGTCCTACAGAAGATGCAGAAGAGAGGCCCCAGATATGCGATTAAGCTTCTATTATTCACACAATTTCCCACAACAGTCTCATAACTTAGGTACTTTCTTAAACTGCGGAAAGATCCGAACTGGCCGCAACAGCTAACACCAATGTCCGAGCAGTCCCACTGGGGAAGGCAGCTCAAGCGGGCAAGAGGCAGAGGCACAGAGTCATTTTGCAGCTTCCCCAGTGACCTGACAAGAGCGGGTTTGGGAGATGACCCATGCCCGGCGTACCCCAAACAGCCACAGTTTGAATCCTATTTGTCAATACCGCTGTAAAGACAGAACTGCTCATGGCTCCCATCCAAATTTAGCGAGGCTTTTTAATCAGCAAACCCAGAATCAAGTAGCAAAGCCCAGGAACACCTGCAGTGATGCCCAGCGTGGTACTGGCTTTTCCCTGCCTTTATTAAAGTGTTCCTGAGAATATGCCCTGATTTCTTTTTAAACAGTTCTTTTGCATATTCCCTGCTGGAGCAAATGGTAGCTCTATAAATGCCTCAAAAAAAGCATTTAATTTAGATTTAATAGTGCAGTAAAAAAATCTATGGGTTCTAAGAGAACACTTATAGCAGTTTAATGAGTACACGGGATAAATCTGGGCAAGAAATATTGCAGCAAGACACCACAGTGCCTGGTTTGGAGTTCATTATCTTAGGAGATACACTTGCTTAGTTTACATTTGTGATTAAATTTGCAATAAAAGTTGCAACCCAACTGAACCTCAAAACCCTGTTTTTCAATGTGAATTAGGAAAGGCAAAAGCAGAAAACCCACCAGCACTTCATCAACTTGTACTCATTGTGGACATTTACTGAAAATAAACCCCTAGAAGCTCGTGCACTTGTGACAGCCAGGATACTGCCTCTCGCTCGCCAAATTCATTTACAGTAGTTGCCCTGCTGAGGATGTGCTTTAATCATCAATCCAACCTTGCAAAACCTACCAGTGTCTCTACGTCTCCCTCTCCACCTCCCTCCTTATTTTTATTTTTTTTTTTTAGCATTCTTCCTTTTTAACCGATCTGCGGTAATCATGGCTCTGTGTCAATTCCTGGCTTTTGTTCATGCTTTGAGCTCTCTTCAATCCCCATTTTTTGATCCTGGAGGCTACTTCTGGGCCTAATCCTGCAGCTGTCCTGCATACAGGGCTACAGCAAAAGCTGCCCTCTTCTCTGCGACAGAATTAAGCAAAAAAGTGCAGTGACAAAATTCTTCCTTATCTGTGCACAAAAAAAAAAAAAAAAAAAAAAAAATTACTTCTGTCTGAACTGCCCACAGCCTCAATCACTCAACGAAAGAGAATAGATGGAGCAGCAAGAAAAGATGATGTAGCAGTGTCAGACAAACCTCTTCATCATTAAACTGCAACACGCTGGATCTTGGGGCTGCTGCTGTTATTATCCATTTAGAGTCCGTTACTGCCACTTCTCCTGCATGGATCGGATCCCGTTCTGTACATAGCTCCACTGACTGCAACTCGGTGTGAGCAACAGTTGGACTCTAAGCACCTAATGGCCTCTTGTGCTGGAAGACTCCTTGGTGACTCTCCCAGGAACGATTCGTGATTGCTTCGCTTCATCGGAGAGAGCATTTGAGATTGTGCTGTTTAAGGTGAGAGTCCTCAGTGGGCAGAGGCTTGATTTTGCACTCCTGGTTTTACCCGATACAAAAGACATTCGCCTTGTGGCTCCTTCCACGAAGCTTAGCAATGCGGTGCCACCGCAGTGGCACGCTTACGCTTCAGGGCTACGCAGGAGACAAGCGGCAGCTCAGGGCTCGCTTTCTCTGTGCAATAGCTTGAAAAATCACGTTCAGGATTGACCACAAACACTTCTGTGAACAAGCTGTATTCTTTCAGATCCCTTCAAGTGGTGCACCAATGGGCTCCCTCTTAAGACTGCACTTGAAAATTTTTGTGTTAAATTGTGCTTGCTGATACAGCTAATAAATGCATTAAAGGACTTATTAGGGAAGATGGGTTTTGAAATATACACCTTTGCCATTCGGTTGCTTTGTCTATGAAGTTCAATTAGCAGTACCTACTTCAGAGAGATTGAGGAAGGTGCACTTATAATTAATTTATGTCCTGCATTTTAAGGTACTCAGAGGAAAGGCACCCTAAGTGCACAGCATTACTATTAATAGCATGTTTTTGCACTGGCTCATAAATATCTGCCCTGCTTCTTCTCTCTCTTTTTCCCCCATTTTCAGGGAAATTATAATTTTTTAGGAAAACAAATGCTAATTGGATGAAACCTCAGGAAAGAAAATGCTCAAATAACCTTGGAAATTAAGATTTTTTTTTATGATTGAGTATGTTTATTTCAGGCAGTAGTACATGTAAACTAGGAGAAAATGGGAATATAAAAATATATAGGATGTGTACCACATAATGGTTCCTTGCAGGAGGAGGAACAATAAATATTTAATAAAAATGCAAATATAAAGCCATCTGAAGAGCAACTTCTGCCATAATTTCACAGGGAGAGACCAGTGCAGCTGGGTTAACGCCCTGAACTTTCTTTCAAGAGCCAGGCCTTCAGCAATTCATTCCCCTTCACCTAGAAAGGACTGAGCTGAATTATTTATGTTTTGGAAATCTTTGGCAGTCCACATTCATCACTCCGACACAGGAGATACAGTTACTGCATATCGTTCCAGCTGGTGCTGCTTGACAAGCTCTCCTCACACGTAAAATGCAACTGCAGAATGGAGCCTGCTTTCAGCTTGCCGAATTACCTCCTTGGCCCTGTCTGGGAGCGGGCAGGTGACTGCACCTGCAGAAAGCAGAGCCTGGTGCAAAGGAGGAGGCATAAGCAAGGACAGAAAATCGGGTTGTTGGCTTAGACTCTCGGCAGCAACTGTTGAGGAGCTGTGTCCAACAGCAGATGAAAGGACCTAAAGACTATTTACGGTATGTTGTTTTCTTTTCTTATCTCTTGGGTGTCTTTCAAGACATATGATCCAAATGAATGAGTTTTCTGTAATAATTAAATACTGAAACTTATTTAACTGATCATATCATCAAGCAGCTAACAGGAAGCATAAATCATTTTACTATCTGCTTTCTTAGTATAATAAAACCTTTTTTTGTTTGTTTTTTGACCTGTTTTTTCAGATCAGTAGAGAAACTTCTGTTGCAGAAATCTTGCATGAAGCACTGGTTATGATTTGTACTGGGCTTGTGGATGATGCCTGGTTTTCCTGGGCTGCAGGCAGCACCTTTACTTTTAGAAATGAAGATTAATAGAATGTAATTTGGTAGGCAAAGCTAGAGCCATTAGCCTGTGGTCAGACCTGCTCATGAATGCAGATTTAAAATGAAAAGAATGATCTAAACACACCTGGCTGGGAGCACTGCAGGCTGCTTGTCAGCACTCTGACTGCTCAGCTGAGCCAGTGTTGTGGGGAAAAAACTGTGCAGGGTTCATCCACATGCACAAAGCTACTACAGGGTACGCTCAGCATGTTATTTTGTTTTCTCCCCAGGGATGCCTGGGAAAAAAAAAAGTCAGGGACGAAGTTACAACTCCAAAAATTTGTGGCACCGTGTCTCTGCCAAAGCACTACAGCTCAGAGTACCACGTGGAAGTCCAACACATTTACATACATCTACCATTCTGTAGCATTTGAAATAAGGTAACTACAAAGCAAAAGAAACTTGTATTGGAACCTGATGTTGCTTTCCCTGTTCGTCCTCAGTTCCTTCTTCTGCCATGGAAATAGGAAGTGCCCAAACTTGTAAATGGGGTGATCTCACCGGACAAAGGTGCTTGACAGCGACACTGTGCCACAGCCCAAATTGCTGTCAGCTTGTGAAATTTCACAGGAGGCAGAGAACTCACCCCAGTTTTCACCATTGAGAGTGGGGCTTTTGTAGTACAATTTTTTTCTCTGAAAAGTAACACAAATGACAAAAGTATTTTTCTGTCTGTGCCTTGGAAAGAAAAGATGACTTCTCCAACAGTCAGCTCTGCAAACTCAGTCTGACACCTGAAAGCAAAGCTGTGATATTTCTGGCTGTTATACCACTGATAGCAACAAAAATGCAGCATCTTAGACTATGCTGGACAGCCACAAAGTTGAACTTAGGCCTGAGGAGACTGGTGCCCTTGGATATCTGCCACCAGAAGAGCACGCCTGGCCATCTGCAGAGGGAGAAGGGCTTTTCCAAGAAGGAATTCAGGCTCTGTGTTGTCCCTTGCTCTAACTCTGCTGCTGGCAAAGCAGCCCACTCACACTGACTGCAGAGGGGCAGCCCCATGTCTTAGCTTCAGCATGACAAGTTTCCACTTGGGAAACGTATTCCTGGTGAATTGTTTAAATGTTGGGGCCTGAGCAACCCCAGAGGCCACACTCTTTGCCCAAGACTGCCTTTTCCAGGGGAATAGATAGAGAGTGCTCACCTAAGCAGAAGCTGCAAAAACGTGTATTTTATCCTTTCTGTTCATTTGTGTGGCTTTTGGTATTATCTCCTGTGCTCTATTTGAGCCCTGCCCCACACGCAGCAGGCAGCTTCCTCATGGGCATTCCTTGGAAAATCCCTGCTGTCTTACTCATGTTTGGGACTCAGTGGTGAGTTTAAAGAATCCCTGTTTGGTTTTGCTCTTGAGATGTCTTGTGGTACAGGACCACAGCATGGTCCCATTTCTCCGTGCCCATACATCATGCTTTTTCCCTTTGAGCACACTCCTGTTGGAGGCCAGGATAAAATCTCCCACCTGTTCAAGAGGGCTCTGAGCAGCGGCAAAGGACCAACCCCTCTGCATCAGGAAAACACAACACACTTGGGCCCTTCTGTAGCTTGTGGTATTCTTGTTTGCCCAACACAAAAAGAGTTGGTGAAACTCAGGATGCAAGGCAAAAGTGACATCTTGCCACATTTCTACTTCTCTTCTACTTCTGTTGGAGCAGCCCCTGGGAACGGCTTCGCTCTTTTTTATAAGCTAGAAGAAAGCTGAGACTGATCCATCAGCCATAAATTTCTGCAGTGCAAAGGTACTTCAAGCCCACTATTTTCCTTCCTGAGCATGCTGTAGCCTAGACACAGTGGTGGGACAGCAGCCAATAGAGCAATGCCAGGCACTCCTGCCAGTAGCAGTTTCTTTATACCTCTGAAACGGTGCAAAGAAATAATAGTGCCACCAGAGGTATATCTGCATTCAGCCTTCCTCTGTTAACATCCCTGCTTTGATAGCACAACAGTACATTTTAAAGGTCTGTCAATATATGTCTGCATTTTGTTCTTTCTCTTGTTCACTGCTCAATACATAATAATGTTTTGTTTTCATTGACTTTAAATTTAAATATTCTATCTGTGGTGTGTGGCAAAAACTCGTACCTGTGAGTAGTTTCCCACAAGGCCAAACTTTTCTTTTGAGAAGGATTTGGTAACAAGTTGAGTGGGCTGGCTGATTCCCAACCAATCATTTATTCAGAGAAACAACTTCTGCTTGTGAGCAGACTACAAAGTCCTCAGGTCTGTTTCTCACTCAGAATTATTCATGGGTTTTCTCAGTGACAGATAGTTGGTCTGCAAAAATGTGTGTTTCACAATTTTTCACCCGAAGAAAGCTCGGTCACTTGGGGATCTGGGAACGTGACAATCCATACAAGAAGAAATACAACACTGTGCTGCACTTGGTATGCTGACACAATGCAATACACTATCATGTAAAAATACCTAAAGACACGCAGATCCCAGGAATAGTGTTGGGTTTTTTTTTAGTTAGCCTCTACCTGGACAACTTGGTCCTGTATTTCTGTAAGGGGAATGTCAGCAGGTCTACTTTAAAGCGGCTCGCATAGCTTGACATGGAACTGAATTGTGCTTCATGGACATAATCTTTGTAACCAAAATGAAGAGGGAGCCAAAAGGCAAGAAAGCCAGTCAGAACTGATCAGTTGCTACCAGGCTCTCTGCAATAACATGCCTCCAGAGGTTACGGGCTGGGGGAAGCAGAGACATGCATGTACTACAATGAGCAATGAACCTCTACGTAGTACAAGACACTACAGAGACAGGTTTTTCAACCGTCTTGAGGGCCAAACAGTCCTCATCAGCGACTTCAAACTAAGAGCAGAGACAGAACTAGGCAAGGAACACCATGCTCTCTTTTCCTGGGGTAAAAATATCAAATATCAGCAGAAGATTGGACCAGAATACACATTTGGGTGACAAAAATCTTGACTGGTGCTGATGAAAATTTTAGAATCAGTAATATGGTTTCACCTGGAGCTATAGGGATCAAAGACAGCTTCTCGGACTTCAACAGGGACACGAAGAAGAACATTTTCCGAAGAAGTCACGATCTTAAGGGTTTTCTCATCCCAAAGAAGGTATGCTTAAGAGAGGTTAGCGCCTGACATCAATGATACATCCTATTTTGCAATTAATCTAAATACACAGGGGCAGGATCCTGAATGCACGTACATCATTGTGCTTGCTGGAAAAACACATGAGGGTTTCAAACTAGCAGGTTAAGGCACAAAATGTCAGAAGGTAAGGACAGGCAGAAGGGAAATTGTGGCTCTGTACTAAACTTTGGCATCCTTAGTGAGTGAGAGGAGAGTTGCAGCTCATCAACTTTACTTCTAAAGGTACCTATGGATGGAGATTTCCACTTACCTAAGGAAAAGCAACCTGTGCAGGCTGTATTGCATTTTCTTTAGCCTTGTCTAAACTAAAACTGGATTTTGTTCAGGGAAAACAATTAAGACAAAATAGTCAAAATGTTGTAAGAAATAAGCAGAACTCTTCACTTACTAGAGGATAAGTTATCAACTCATCTCAACAGCCAATACCCAAATTATAACAGGTGCAGGTAAGCAGCAAAGAACTGACACAACATATGTTTTACATATGTTTAAAAACAAATGATGCATTAGAAGAACCATCCTATATGTGACGCACATAACCAAATATCTGCATGGATACTTTATGCACCAGTAACATGGGGAGATCCTCCAAGTAAGCTGTCACAAGCTAAAACCCTACAATGTGTTGGTCTCCTCACCAATGCTCCTCAAGTTTGGGAGACATAATTTACTATATTTTTATTTATTAAAAAGTTCATGCTACAGCAGACTGTTTAAATGCTGATATATGCTGCCCTAAATTTTTTGTTGTTGGTTTCCCCCCACCCCAAAAAAATCTGTATCTACTTGTTTTAAGAACTAGAGTCTTTAGATTCAGATAGTTAATCCCAATACCCCAAAATAGAAGATATCCGACACATTTTTGTCTGTGGAGGGTGATTAACTATCAACGGGACGACTGTATTTCTTCTCCAGAGGCAACCTCTGATCCAAGACTTGATGCTTTCTTCAGACATGTCATCTCATTAACCACAAACACGCATTACATTGTTCTTTTCCTTAAGAATACACAGCAAGATCCCTATCCCAGTGAAGTTCACTGGAAATCTGCCATATACTCCATCAAGGCAATGATATTTCTCTTATTTGATATCATGAGAGGACCAGAGCAGTGACCGTAAGCAATATCATGCTCCATATGATACCTCTTATACAAATTTATCCTGCAAATTTTTATTTCTCAGGAATAAACATTTTGGAAAGTTAGTTTTTATAAACTGTTATTTTACCAAGTTGTATATTTACACAGACATAATTTGCCAGTCCCTTTGTTCACGCGACAGCATCCAATTATCCCCTGAACTCCTTCACAGAACACTTAATTTCCCACTTCGGCAATTCATACCGTATTTCAGCTAACCTTTCTGTTAAGACTCTCTCTCCAATCTCTTAATAGCTCTGGCCTTTAGGAGCTGCAGACCCACTGACAATTCCCACCAAGTCCTTTTACCATGGCACTAGGGCCTTCCTCCCCAGCTGTGCACTTGCGTCTTCCTCACCTGGTTTCTGCTACACCCCCATCTTTCCTAACTCCAGAATTTGTATTCCTCTCTGACTAATATTTTGTCACACAGGCAAGATCTAGATTGAGTCATATTTATTGCTGCCTGGTGCACTCTGCAAACCTTTACATTTTTTTTCCTACAAATTATAGGTTATAGTAATACATAGCCTGTAACCACACATTAACATTCAGTCTATTTTTATTTTGCATAAATGCTAGCACTGACTTGGAATCGCTCTTGCTTCAGCACCAGGGGAGGAGGGAGAAAGAGGATGATTTTGCAATTAGTGATGCCCAACTATGCTCCTCCAGAAGATGACTTCAGCTACTGCAGAATCAGGCTAATGCTGAATGTTTTAAAAACCTCCCTGAATTTTCTTCAGTATCCTTAAAGCAACTGTAACTAGATCCAGAATGATTTCTAAACATCTTAATTGTGTAAACACTGAGAAAACAAGAAACATTTCAGACAGCGATCACTATTTTGAGAAAACAAAACAAAACAACTACCTGGATTAGGGTGGGGGAGATTTCATTTATTTGAGGCACCAAGAAGTTTTGAAATTGCCCTTAATAAATAGCTTCATCTTTAAGTACTAATCCGCTTTTAAAAATACACCTTGAGTGTTCTCAGTCTCTTTTGAAAATGCCTCTCTCTGGCCTCCGTAGTATATAGCACTTGCTTCAAACGGGCTGTGATGGAAGTAAAGCAACGGTCTATATGTTAAATGCGAGGGTACCCTCTAGTGGTGACAGTGCTGGATCTGCTCCATGGGGGACAAGCAGTCCCTTAAAAAGGACGCAGCAGGGCTGTTCCCTGTATACTAAATGCCATCCCAAATGCAGGCATTTGCTCTTTATGCAACGTTTTCATTTTCTTCTTGCACCTTTTTCATTTGTTTTCTTTCCTGCTTGCTGCTTCTTTACGTCCTGTGTGATTTCTTTTTCACCTCACAACATCCATACAGAAATTCACATTATGACTTTCCCTAAACATGACAGTGGGTTTAGGGAATCAGTGGAGTCATTTGAAAGCATCAAGGTGTCCAGAAAGTGCCTTTATAGCCAATTGGAATAATTTGATTTTCAAATCTGATGCCAATTTTACCAAAACATCTGCATTTTGATTTTCACCAGTGCAGATTAACTATTTAATCAGCAGGAGGAACAAACACAAATCTGGCACACCAGGTGCTCACTCTTCTCTAGCTGTGACTGCATACATCAAAAGCTTAACATCCCTTCCGCCGCTGCTTTTACTAACCTCAACACCAAAGAAAACCGAGTAATGAGAAAACAGACTCAACAAGCCAGCAGAATACAGAGCCTCACCATTGCGAAAATGAGACCTCAGCAGCAATTGAGGAACTTCACTCACAGAGTATGGTGGCTTCTGTGCAGCCAATAATGCTCAGTACCAAACTGCAAGCTATGCAGCTCTCAGTCCTTTCCTCCAGTTAGGCTATAGGTCAGCAATGCAACACCGGGGGCTCATAGCGCACGGAAAATACCACGCTCAAACTCCTTACCAGTATTTAAAAAAATGCCTAAGCTTTCCTGAAAATAATTTCACACGGCAGGTGGCTGTAGGTTGTTCCACTCAATTTTAGTTGATAATCAAATGATTCTTTTTAATATAATTAATTAAGCCTCAGTAGCATGGTTTTGGTTCTGTTCTCAAATGATTTATCTTGTGAAAATCTTGCAACCCTTCTCATGAAGATTCATGCCTCCGTTTGTGTGTATGTATAGGAATATAAAGGGACTGTCAGCTGCTATTTTTGTGCTCTGCCAGCCTGTGGATTTGTTGGCATTTAATCAAAAGGAGAAGATTTCATTCTATATGTTGCTACAGAATAGCAAGAGGTCGTACATGGTAATCACAGACAAGACTGAACAGGGCAAAAGGAGGGAGAAATCCATCTCTGTTCTTTACCTTGTTCCACTTTTTCCTTCCAGTAAGAGAGTTGAAGGAAAATTTGACATGGTTTCTTTTGGGCAATAAAGACCAGAAATACTGCACACAAATCAAGATGGAAATTTGCTAGTCAACGTTGGTGTGCTCCCAGGGAAGGGTACCGCGGTACAGAAAGGAAAATGAAAACATCCAAGTACCTGGGAGAATGAGAAGGACATTACTGAGGGTAACCCTCACAGGCAACACAAGAGATCAAGTCCAGGCTGCCCACACGCCCTCAAAGCAAACACATCAAACCACATCACCTGGAAATTTTTGTTTTGTGAAGTTGGTCTGAAAATGTCCTGGGAACCATGAGAGTTTGGGAAACTTTATATCCTGCCACTTTTCTCCTAGCAGTTTAATGCTCTTGCTGCCAATCCAGGCTGTCAACAGAAAATATATTCTTTTAACCTAAAGCTGGTTTTCAAGCCACTGAATGACTTCAGGTCAACTGAATCAACTATAAGGTTTTTGTGTGAGGTTTCATTTTTCTTACTGAAAACTAACTGATAGAAAATGTGAAGACGGTTACAGCAGGCACAGAAATTGATGGACACCAGCCGTTGTCCCATGAAAGCTCTGTAATGTCGGAACACGACTGTGAAGAAACAAGTTTGAATAATGTGTTTGGGTGTCAGTCTCCTCCAAATTGCAAAGTCCCATAGTAAGTGTGATTCCTTTCACTTCTGACAGTTTGGGGAAAACAAAGTTCAGAAGCTACCTGCTATTTGGGATAGTACAATAGTTTGCCAGTGGAAAAATTGTATATTAATGATATTAGTGTTTTAATCTAATTTAAGTCTTCCACCTCTGCTAAGGAAGCATCTGCTGATATTGTAAGTGTAACTTATTTTATCGATCCGTGTCTCAGTTGTGGAACAGCATGCGCTTCCCACAGCCCTTTCTCAGGCTGGCAGGCTGCTTCGGAGGCAATGGTTCCAGCTTTGCGCCTTTGCTCCCAGAGAACGCTGCCAGCACGCCCAAGGCTGACGCAAGCAGGGAACTGCCCAACTGCACTGTCTGATTCATGCTGGCTTTCTCATCTCTGCAAATTTTCATCTGTGACTTAAGCCTTCTTGGCACAATGATGTCCCCTTTGCCAGCACATCTAACTCAATCTACATGCTCAGACTTCACTTCTGATTATTTCCAGGTTCTCTGGCTTCTCTGGGACTATTTTCAATTGATATAATTGTTAATATACTTTCAGGACTAACACGTAATACTGTTCTTTCTAGTTTTCTCAGTGCTACATAGATGTCATAGATGTGCTTAAATTCCAGGGTATTTAAAAGAGAAGAAACACAGTCTAGACATCTATATTCTTCTATTTCACGGCTCTTCTAGAAAATCTCTTATTGCTAGTCTCTCATGACCATGTGCAGTGAGTAAAATGCAGAATACTTTTCAAATATAACAGCAATAAATATTTTACTGGTAACTCCTTATTACAGGGCTTAGTTATGTTTAAAAAAATAGTTACCTCTGTCATATCAGTTTTTAGGTAAAGTCCATGAGTAAATGCTTTTGATAGCCAGGTTTTACAGTGCAAGCCAAGAAAATGGTATATATAAACAGAGATATGGAAATTATTTATTAGACTGTCACTGGAAAATGTTACATAAACCTTTCTGCATTCTTCGTACCATCTAAGAACAAGCACAATTCTCCTTTGCCTCATACCAAGTGATCTCACATGGTAGACATGTTGAATTACGAGCCTAAACAGACATCAATCACTGTGGAATTCCACAACATATTAGCTTAAAGGTGGGTAAAATGTTAAAAAAAAAAGGGGGGGGGGGAAGAGAACAAGTGACAAATGTGATGTTATGTAATTAACATGAAAATTGCTAACACATATCTTGTTACAGCTCAACATCAGCAAGACTGGCAGAACCATCCTCTTTAAAAAAAAATGTTTATACTTAATAATTCTCATTCATTATTGCTAAGTAGCTTGAAACAGTTCCCAGTACCCAGCACAGCGTTGTTGGCAAAGCAGCTTCCAATCCTGTGAAAATGTTCTATTTCTGTAACACAGCTTAATCAGTATTAATACACTTCTTATTCACTGAAAGGCAGTAATCACCATAAAGACACTGGGTATTTATACAGGACCAATGTGTGTAATTCCATCAGAAATGCACTGCACTTCAGTATTCACGATAACATGGCTAAAGGCTTCCAAAAAATTTGTCCTATTACATATGAATGTCTGTCTTCCAGAGCTTTCTAACTAATCTATACATATCTGGTTTGAGTTTAAGGCAAAGCCTAAGGAAATACTATTTTTATTATTAAATGAGTAAAAGCTCAATTTTTTCAGTATAATACCATCCACCAATATAGTTATTTCTCTCTTGTTAAATGAAATGTTCAACTTAATTAAGGAAGTTCTCAGGGAAGATCTGACTTCTGTCAGCCAATGGCATGCACACAGGCTCAAAGAAAACAGCTGCTCTTTAACAAAAATTAGGGCATTTTGCAAGCATTAGGCTGTAGCTTTATACTTTATTTTGCTCTAGCAATCTATGTTTGGTGAAAAATGCAAGTAAAGATGCATTCAGGCAATAAATCGAGGCAGGAACTAAACTTGAGTAAAAACAGAGAGTAGGATTGAATACCTTCTTGTCTCAATACAATTCCTCGAAGGGCTCCTTCTATGTGCTAGACATTTTCTTTGGCTTTGCTAAACCCACTGGCCTCTGCTCACTTAAAAGCTGCTAAAGTTTTCAGTGAAAAACCTATTGCACTTCAGCCTTAAAAAAGACCTTCTTCAGTCACCTATGAAAAATGCAGGCAACGTTTATTCCTGACAAACAGCCTAAGTTCAGTTTAATTTTACCTAGGGAAGAGCACGTCTCTACAGGAAGAGCAACGTTTACAACTAATCTTCATTAAAACTGTTCACTGAGAAATACAGAAGAAAACTTGCCTCTGAACGTGTAATTGGTTACTGCCACTTCCCCCCCCAAAAAACCCCCCCACCCTCACTTTCTTTCATTAATAGTAAAGTTTCCCTCATTTTCATGCCATACTCTGTTTTCAGGTGTGTGGACAGCATAGCAAACCCCATAGCTCTCACCTAGGCACCAGCATCCCCCCCAAAAAGTGAACAGAGAATTTTACACTGTGCCAGGATGGCTCCGAGATGATCCATGTCATGCACAGGTTGCCACACGAGGCCAAGCAGAGCAGGGGCCCCCTGTGAACTAAGCTGCGCAGAAAAAAAATGAGGAAGCGTCTGAAACCCTGTCGCTGTTTAGCAGTTAGTATCTTGCTTGGGACTGGGCAGAGCTGTCTTCTCTTCCACACATTACAGCTGGGTCTGTCAAAGCCTCCCCCCCCCCCCCCCCCCCCCCTTTTATTTTCTTTTTGAAACTAAGCATTTCTTTCAAAACATAGCTACCAGCACTTCCCTTTTTACGTGACAGCTCTGTGATAAAGCTACCATGAAGCTAACATGAAGACCTGAAAGATTTTGCACCTCCCTACTCAGTTTAAGAGGTTTCCACTCTATTTTTTCACCTCTAAGGAAGGTGCTGAATGGCATCTGCAGGAGGAAAGGGGGAAGAGGAGACTCAGAGCTGAGAAATCCACTCCAACCTGTAAAAACAAAACCAAAACAAACCATCCTCAAACCATATGAAGGAGCTGAGCGTATGTGTGTAAAACTCGCTACCCTAGTGATTAGGACATTCTCCTAGGAGGAGAATTTATGTGTCTTTTATAGAAAGCCATTGCTAGATAAAATAAACTAGTCCTTGGAGATGGCACTGAAAAGTCAATGTTTCTTGCCAGATGGTACAGCGCACACACGGGGCCTGCGGGAGCTCCCCCAGCTTTCAGCAGCCGCTCAGTGCCCCAAGGAAACCCAAAATACCAGAAAAAAGCACGCAAGCACAGCAGGTACTTCTGTGTTGGACAGCACTTGAACTGATCACGAAATGGCCTCTGTCTCTATCACAAATATTTCTCAATACAAAAACCAAAAGTCCAGATTGCTACACATACCCCACAACCTTCAGAAAGATGAAGATAAGGATCTGATTTTGTTTTTATAGGCCAGCACAAAATAAAGTGTGAGGAGGCTGATAAATGCAAAGAGCATGGTGCCATGGTTACCAGTGACATTAGATCCCTGACTGAGCAAACTAGCTGCAGGAATGATTTCTGTATAAACAGAATTACTCAATTATGTTAGCTGTGTGTCTATAAAACGTGATGCAATTGGATTTCACAGATGCAGGATGCGGTTTGTGTCTGCTCTGTCTGCGTGTAGACTCTTCAATAAATACTCTTTTGCTCTGCTCAGCGGTTACACTGCTTTCGTACCGACTTCACCTATTACACCAGCTTTGCACTGACTATCAAGAAATGGATTGAAACTGAGCTGGCTGCAATTGTGACTTTGTTCTCAAGCCCTCGCCCATATTGTTCCAGACAAAATAAAATGTGCCAAAAGAGATTCATTTTTCCCTCTCTAAATGAAAGTGTGCATTTATCTTGCATGATATAGTAGAGACCAAACAAAGCACTAGGATTCTGGAAACCTGAGTGTCTTTCCTGCCTCTGAAATTAAAAGCATAGCATGATACTGGTTACAGCTTATCTGGTCTAACCGTGGGCCAAAAGCAGGGGCACCTTCAAAGTTAGAGGAGGTTGCTGAGGGCTCGTCCAGCCAGGTTTTGAATACTTCCAAGGATGGAGATCTCACAGCTGCTCTGGGCCCCTGTTCAGTGTTTCACCAAGCACACGGAAACATTTTTCCATTGGCTACATTTGCAAGATGAAGCAAGCCTCATCATCTTGCTTTGCCTCTATTTTCACAAGTGCAAAGATGGAATAATATTATACTCATCTTTCTTAAAGTGGTCAGAGATCTGCTGGTGAGAAGCATGGTGATAGCCAGTCATTCATTTCTACTTACAAGATCTGAACTTAAGTCTGAGAACAGCAACAATTTTAAATGTAAGCATGTAAAAGCTAACGGTTTTTTCTAGAAGTAGAAGGAAGAGGAATTAATCATATTCCCAGATCTGATCTGCTTGCAGAGGTGAGACATCAGTTTGGGTGTCAGGGATTTTGCACCAGTGACACAACCCCAGAAATGACAATCCCAGAGATTGAACGTTCCCTCTTGTGGGATGGAGGTTTCCTTTACTGAACATAGCAGCAATCACTAGGGTAACAGTTGAGAGACAAAAACTACTGAGGATGTTTGATAACCCAGCAACAAAGCAAATCCTCTAGGACTCCAAGGAGGAGGCAAGATCCTGCTGTGGGTCAGGCACTTTTCTTGTCTTGGACGCAGGATGATATGAAGTGAGACTGCAAACTAGTCACGGTTACTTGAACATTAAACAGCACCATAAAGCACTGACTTAAGGCCTGAATATAACCGAGCAGCATAACTTCCAACACCAGGACAAAGCACTGAGGCCTGACTCTAGCTCTCAGCAAAGATTTCTACAGGACAAGCTGTGCCCTTGGAGAATACTGTCCAGAACAGGAAGCTTTCATCTACTGCCTGCTTGTTTTAAAACTAGACAACACACACACACCTGGGAATATCTGAGGGTCCACTTCCTTGGTGCCCATAGGAAATGTAAGGCACAAAATTACTTTGGGGATAGCAGAAGGTGCATTTGACAGGTTTATTCAGTTTGTATCACAAGCAAATTGATTATATATCACACTTAAACAGCAGCACTGCTGTGAGTGCTTATCGACGGTTGCTGTTACCTAGCACTGTAGTGACGTGGATTTTATATTCATAAAATAAATTACTGAATTGGCCTTACTCCCTTCTTCACACCAACATGGCATCGCAAATTAAAGGGGCTACACCCATCAACAGCTTGTCACCAGCAGAGTCAAGTGGACTATTTCTCCCAGTCTCTGAGATGACGACAAAAATAGCATTTAAATATGGGGTAAAACCCCCAAATCAATATAATTGCAAGAATTTTTTTCTTCTGAGTTTCTGCCTTAGAAAAGTAATCCCTGATGGTCTCAGACTAATCCAAATGGAGGCTAATCCAAATATAGCTGATAAGTATTGTTTGGTAGGTTTTTATAAATAGTAGTCTTTCATATCTCACTTCACATCTCTTTATGATCCTTATCCCTTAAAAGCCTGTGGTCAATGTTATGAAAGAAAACCTCTGGAATCCCTATTTTCTCCTGTGCTTCTTTCAGCCACTTCACTGTCAGATAGCTGCTACGGACGACACTTTCTCAAGCTTCAGATGCTCGTCACAAATTCTGGAAACAGACAGGTTATGGTATCCCTCCTCCTGCTGCCAACACACAGAATTTGCAAGTACTTCACTGTTCCCTTGGTACATATAAACACAACTTCTTATTCCTTCCTTGCTCCATAGTCATAGCAAACAACCTCTGCATTCCCCTTGTCCTGGGACAGCTGGATACAGTGAATGGGAAACTTATTGGATGATTTTTTGAGAAAACAGTGTTTGTTGTGTTTTTGAAATTTTCTTTTGTTTTTTTCATCACTGAGCTAAATGCGGTGGTGTAAGAAAGAAGGTAAGTTAGCTCACAAGTAACAAAGGCTGCGGGGGGTAGGTAGACTTCTCGCTGTACTCATCTCATAGTCTTTGATAGGAATTATAAGGAAGGTATCAAGGGGAAGGTGTAAATTTGGAGTCCAATATTCTTCCAGTAAGTTATATCTATTCAAACTCAATTTAACGTCTGTGGAGTAGGTGTCAGGGAAGCATAGCAGAGCATAATAGGGCTTACGGGAGTGCAGGTGGTCTGACTTGCACAATCTCACACACCACTGCCAAACCAAGAAATTATACAGAGGCACTTAGGTCTTAACCAAAAATGGTTCATAGCCCATTTGTAATACCGAGGTGAGACTCTGAAATCAAAAGACACAATTATTCCCTTCATGCTTTGATCATCCTTTTATAAGTCATTCCCACTGCCTCAAAGAGTAAATTAAGGAGAAGGGGATTAAAGATAGAAAAATAATAAAGGATGAAAAAAGGCAAAACTTGAAAGGGTAACGATGGCACAAATACTCTAATTTCACCTCTCAGTAACAACTTTTGCTTTTAATCCTTCACTGGCTGAGAGAGGACTGTGTGAATCTACAAAAGTGATTATTATATATAATTTGTGACTATACTAAATAAATTAAAAAAAACCCCAACAATAAGGAATTTCTACCAAAGAGATACTGAATGTTCAAATAAAGTGAAGAAAACTCGAAGTCTTATTGCATATACTTCATTATCTGGTTTTCCATCTAAAAGGAAAAAAGCTGCAATTAACCCCTCATTTATTTTTCTTTTCCATTCTGTATCTACCAATCGCGACCCAAACAGCAGGGCTGACAACAGTAACAGTTTAGTTTTATTGCCATACACATCCCCTCTGCTATAAAGATGTTCCTACCTGCTAAAACTGCAAGTTCCTTAGTAAGTACAATGCTTACTCCAACAGATGCTACCCCAAAAGATACAACTCCTGATAACATTTGAGGGAGAATACTAAGAGTTGAAAGTCGGCCCTGTCTGGGTGGTGTGTTCCCTCTGCTTTCAGACCGGTTTTGCCTGGATATAAGACAAGACTACAAGATTAGCATCGAACACTATGGTAAGGTCTCACATTGCTACCTAGGAAAAATTCTGACCTGGAAAGTTACATCTGGTGTATATTTACAGATGATGCGCTTTGGGTCAAAAATCTATGGTAACATATTGAAAATGTGCAAAAAGACAATTATGTTTTCAGCAGCACTGTGCAATAATAATGAGAGAAGTTTCCAGAAGACATCCACCACACGATGCTGGTTTTTTTCCCTAAAGCGTTTGCTCTGACCTGTATTGGTTTTCTTTCCTTTCAGAAATTCTTTCATTTGCTGCTTCCTCCAGTCCCAGCAAAGGTGTGCTTAGATTCACTGGTTAGGATATCTGCACAATAGCTGTCTCTCTCACAACCACTGAGATGTCCCCATCATTTGGGCTAAATCTTACAGAATACAAGGCTGACCTGAGTATGAAACTGTGTAGGCTTTTGTATGGGTAACACAGACACAGGGGAGGGAATCCCTTCTGAGCTCCTAGTAAGCGTTAGCAACCACCAAAATACACGATGGTACCAGGCAGTAAAAGCATTGTCTCTTTCCTGGAGTAGAGCACAGACAGGAAGGCCTGGAGCACGAGGAAAGTGTGTGCCTGCCCTGCAACTCCAAAATCAGAGTGCTGTAGTAGGTGTCCTTGGTAACCCCCACAACTGATTTCTGAAGCAAACCATAATGCAAAGAGCTGCCAAGCACTTGGCATCTTCCTGGGAAGTCAGAAACATGCAAGGAAAGGGCTTGCTACATGCGCCAAAAGGATGGCTCAGTTGAAATATTCTCCTGCGATGGAGGAGGCAGCCCATCACAGGGATTAGATCCCTGAGGACAATGACTTTGGATGCCCCAAACAAAACCAAACCACTTCACCTCATTTTTAGCATGCATCTTCTTCTGATTTTAATGAGCCAAGTACCTATGAACATGGACACATAAAGATGTGCATATGGAAATGTATTTAGAAAGTACACACAACATTTTACCTTCTGAAAGATAAAACAGAATGTGTGTGTGTACAAATTAATTTCCATTTACATCATTCTTGCTTTATATCTACCCATCTAGATAGAGGGAGAGCTACATATATTGCTTTATCTTTCATTCAGTATGTGAAGCAGTTCATGCAGTTTTCTAAATATCTTTTGTTTAAAACAAATATACCCTGTACTAGTATCAGTGTCTTGGAAAATAGTCATTTTAGCAACTGAGCTTAAGATGTTCTTTTCTAATGAAAAGAGCATTAATAACGGGATTTGATGTGTCAGTACCCAAGATAATCTCTTGGCAGAACACCAGGAGGCAGGTATAGGAAACCACGCTATAAATCCGGCTGAGATGTTAAGACATTTTAAATAGTGAATTTTCAGTGAGTACAAGTAAATCCACTTTATCAAAGTAGCAATTGTGTCACCTCTTTTCATCTCTGCTTATTTTGGGTATTTCTAATGCACTCACATAGTTGGACTTAAGTGCTAGACAGTAATTATACATAGGACTGAGTGTGAAGAACGTTTTCACAATCACTTCCAATGCACGTATTTAGTTTTTACACTTTCTGCTGGTGTTTTTTTGGTGTTCCATTCCCCCCCTCCTCCCCCCCCTTTTCCTCCTCTACGTTGTTTATATCCACTGCCTTTTCATGGTTGCAGATAGATTTTTGCGGACTCGACAGAATATGTTAAAGACATCCACAATGCAACTTTAGATGGTTACTTTGGATCTCTAGAATGATTTCTTCTAGGTCATATTTTTTCTGGAAAATCGGACACTTGCTCCCATCTCTGCTAAGATTCAGTGGAAGCTTCCCACTCCCTACATTTCACTCAGAGTAACTATAGTAGGAAAGCCCTGTTAGCTGCAGACAATATTGCAACATACCGAAAAAAATCCCCCATCCCAATGCATTTGATATTACTACTGCTTTGTACTAGTTGTATCATGCACCATCTATAAACTGGACAATACAAAAAGTGGCAACATAAATACTTAAAGACTCTAATGTAGTTCAAGAAAGAAAAGAAAGCACACAAAAAATCAGACCTGCTGTGAGTCAACAGAGAATTAGCAATAAAAGCAGCCAACCAGGTGTTGGTTTGCCTTTAATCCTCCTCTCCTATCTCCCCTAGAGTAACATTTCAGAGCTCTCGCGTATCAGTGTGGGAAGAAGGTGGTTCAGCACTCCTCCCGCCATTCCACAGACAGGATGGAGAAAGTGCCAGTAATGGAAAAATTACTGTGGGAAAAGTGTCTGATTTCCACTTAAGAGGACACCTTTTCTTTGGAGAAAGAGGGAAGATTTGTTTCTGTAGCAATTGCTGCATTTCTTTGTGGAAGCTGTTCATTGTCCCACTTCACCACACATCTGGCGCTGTCTCCCTGGACTTTTCTCCAGAACAGCATCATGTCAGCTCACAAGGGAGGAAAACCATCCTGTGTTGTAGGGCTTGATAACTGGAGACATCCAAACTCCATCTCTGTTCTCAATTTCTTTCCTATCCAAAATGTCACAATTCTCCACAAATAAAACACAGAAATAAACCACCAATTTTTGAAAACACAAAGTTAAGATTTATTCCTATAAAACTCAAGTACTGAGCAGAGATAACATAGCTGTGATGCTTCAGAGACTTGAGCATTGAGCTCTGCCAGCTCGACGCATCTCCTGACTCTAATGGGCGTAAGTTTGGTTGGTTATATTGATCTTGTCTACATCACCAAAAAGTCAACAGCCTTTCCAGTCTCCCTTACAAGACGGTGTGGGTGAGAGGAAGTGTCAGGGACATACGTACCATCACAGATCTGCTAATGGAAACTTATCTGGGGCTGGGAAGAGCACTGGAAAGTCATTTGATGCAATGGGAATGTGCAGTTACATTGATCTCTACAGTACATGGCACACAGAAGTGAAATGAACTAGTAAAAAAAGCAGATGTGGGTTGCATAAAGAATATGTATTTCAAATCAAAGCTGATCCTCAAACCAAAATTTAGTCAGGAAGTTTTGACTCCAGGATTTCATGTCTGATATCCAAATGGAGTTACCTATTCACAGCTTCACTGGAATAGAAGAGATCTAACAAATCCAGCTTCATTCTGTGGTCTGAACAGAAATAGAGCTTGTGGGGGAACAAAGTATTTCTCTTTACATGTCAAAATATTTCTCAGCTGGAAGATTTGCGATAGCAGCTTTAGATTTCAGTTTGCATGCAGTTGTTCTGTAACACAGCCACGATGCAGGCAAATACAGTCCATTTTCACAGCCAGATAACCTGAAACATGGAGCAGCTAAAGGGCTTGATCACAAAGCAAATCCATTGCAAGAGAATGGAAGAGAACACACGTAATCTGCCTATTATTATTTTTATTGTTATAAGGACGTTATTGGAGAAAAATAATCACAACTTTTAAATTTTCACTGCTGTAACTCAGGAGGAGCACCACTAAGTACACCACTACCTACCCTACTCAAACAGAAGAATTTTCAAAGCTGATTTTAAATGAGATTTTCTCTAGCTTTAAATTGAACTCTTTGTGAAAAACAGATTAATTTTAATCAAGAATAATCAGGATCCTTGTGGAAAACCTAATAAGAGTTTTTCTGGGTTTAGATTTCTATTTTTTTTCCCCCAATAAAAAAGTCTATTTCCCATAACATTGTGGGCTTCTCAGTATATTTTCCTCTGAAGTTTTCACTGGGAAAAACACCAAGCTAATTACTTGATGATCTCTAAACCTCAAGATCATGTTTCCTTGCACATGCACAATGAGAAATATTGAATAAAGCCTGTTAGAAACCTTTCATTGCTGGGTACTTAGCAGAATTGATTGAAATTAAGATCTGCTGCCCTGTGGCAAATTTTGATAATTCAGTATCTATTTTCATCCCAAATCAAGATGAAAAACTAAAATATTCATAGATTCTGTAGAACAAAATGCACTTAACAATTTTGCCATAAAGAGAATTGACTTTTCAAAGTAACTTAAATGCTATTTTTCCTTTCTTGGATATACTTTCTCCTGAAAGTCAGTGTGGGGACTTGTAGCCCTTACTTTCTCCAGTGACATATTATATCCATTAGTTTTGGTGTCATGTGTCCCCGCCCTCCCCCCAATTCCTCTGCTATTTTTATCAAAAGAAAAAAGGGGGGGGGGGAAGCAGCAGTTACTTATATCCAGAGCTTTTTCTAGCAGCATACAGCTACTTTTTTTTAAGTAAGCCTTTAGGTATTGAATGGAATTTCAAGATTAAAACAAAAAGATTTACACCCCAAAGTAGCCAAGTGACCATTAATCATTAACATCAAGATCACCTCAAGACCCAGATTTAAGTTATTACACTAGAGACTTGAAGCTAAATCTTTCCCCTCTCTCACCACAACACTATTGCTTAGTGCAGGCTCTTTCTTGAGTTTTTTCTAGGAAAAAACTCCACAGTAAATGTAATTTTTGACCCAAAGCAAAACAGGAACAAATACAAATCTCATGTGGTTCATTGAATGGGAGACACCCCCCCCGCTTTTTTTTTTTTTAAAAATTATATATTTAAGCCAAGTTCATTTGGACAAGCCGCAAGCTCCAATATATCTCAAAGTGCCTCCACAGTCCTGTATTTCCCATAACAGCCCATGCTCCTACATTGCCCAAAGGAAGCCTACACTGTGTAAAATGATATACCGTCCTCAGGTAACCGAAATAACAGGAGAAAAGAAGGAACTGACCAACACTTCACATGAACCCGTGAGCTAAGCGGAAAGTGTAATTTGGTATTAAGATTAATTGAAACACTTGGTTGTGTTTAACAGAGTAAAATACGCTGGTTTCCCGGTCGGGGTGATATGCATCGCCCAGTGCAATGGGTGCACAGGTTTGGGACATGCTGATTTTTTTTAATTTTTTTCCGCACCATGTTATCCCTTGGCCTTCCAGGGACTCTGCCAAGCAAGGTTAATGAGATGCTATCAAGTGGCAGTTAGAGACAAAGCATACTGATTTGTCACTGGCCATTTTGTCACTTCTCTGATAGCAGAAGTAATTCGCAGAGACTGTATCACCACCAACAATTTCATGGGGAACGCTGCTGGAGCCACACAAGAGTGTCATCTTGTCCCTCTGACATTCTCTGCATTATGTTTTGAATATGCATGCGTACATTAATTATAGCCAGTCAATGTCTTATCTCATGGCTACACAGAGCAAGCCATGTGCGTCAAGATGAAGGCCGTGTCCTCGCATGCACATCAACAGCCTTTAAACACCACACACAAATCTGCATGTTTGGAATGACAATTTCAATCAGCAAAAATGAAGAAAAAGGATCGAAGGCTTTTCAGGAGGATTTTTTTTTTCCTAAGGACATATCAGAGAAATGGCTGTACAATGAGCTTCAGGGCCTACAGGTGCACACCCTTAGCCAAGCAGAATTAATTACTATAATTAACAGTGCCAGGGTCAGCAATATAAAGCAGACATTTATATACATGGGAAAGTTCAATTGTGCTAGAGGTTCTCGCTGTCAGAAAACAGCAGGTTACCTGTGATACCCACACAGTAATAGCAAGTTATCTTTAGAGATGTTTTCTATTAACAGCAAATAATAATTTTTACAGTAGGGTCACTTTTAAAACTATTTGAAAATGCTTTACGATTAAAAGCGTATTAACAGATTCAGCGTAAATGACTGTTAGGATATGCCTAGGACAAACAAAATGGAAATCAGTCACTCCAAATTGATTACCATCATATCTGGTCTCCATCAAGAGCTAGTAATTACCTACATTTATCCCAGAGGCATATGCATCATACATGCCTGTTAATGTATAAATAGAGATGAGCGTACAATATCTTGTGCGTAAATAACATCAGTGAGTCACCAAAGAGGGGGAAGAATAATTTTTTTTCTTGCCTGTATAGGCAAGATACTATTTATTAGCAAGTTAAAAGCAAGATGGAGGCACAGGAAATTCTGATGAGAGAGCACGAGCGTTTTCACCATAAGGCTGGTCAAACACAGACAGGGGCCCAGAGAAGCCATGGGATCTCCTTCAGCTCTGCTTGACAAGGCCCTGAGTAACCTGATCAAATTTGAAACTGGCCCTGATTTAAGCAAAGGGTTGGACTAGAGGCCTCCAGAGATCTTTCAAATTTAAAGTATTCTGTGATTCTAAGAGCCAACATGGCCAAAACCAGAGAGGCATCTCTGGGAATCTGCAGTATCTGAGAAGTTACCTGAAACTGTGCTCAGACTCTATTTGCTTTTCTTTGCGGTCAAGCAATCTTCATTTTCTTGCTGGTAGATTGTTTTAAAGTTTCTCTGAGTGATAACAGTACATAACTATAAATATCTCCCAGACTTCAGGAAAGTTGTATTGTACAGAGACTGTAGAATATTGTACTAGAAGCATTATAGGGGAGTTTAAGGAATAGAGGGCTTAGGGAAAGGGAAAAATGCATCATACTTGTAGCAACATCATTTAAATCCAATTCTGATGCTTGCATTTATCTCCACAGTGTTTTCTAACAGAAATCAGATATTATTTTCCTTCTGCACAACAATAAACAATAACAATCAGCAGCAACATCTGGGCTCTGCTCTTCTTAATAGCACTTTCATACAGTTATAATGTAAAGTACAGGAATTGAAATGGGAAATAAAACAGAAATGTTAATTTGACACTTGGAACTTTACTACAGCTGTGCAATTTTAAGTCATTTTAATCATGGACTTCTGCTGTTAGGTTATATTTTACAATAACACTTCATTCATCCAGAGACATTTTCTTAGTCATCACTTGTGTCTTGAGGGGTTTAAACTTATTTTCCTATTTTTTTTTACAGAAGGCTATGGAACTGAAGTCGCTTCAAATCAAGATTTCCCTGTATGCACTGAGTATCCCCACCCACTGTTCCCTGCCATGCATCAGGATGAATAGAGGTACACAAGCTTCGCCCCCGAGGAGGTACAGACCGACTTGTGGGGCTGCTGCTGTCTTTGCTTGATCTTTGACATCAGGCACTTGGAACAAGGCAGCCCACCAGGCAGCACAACCAGGGATGGACTAGTTCAGGTACAGCACTGACTAGCATTTTACCTAGCATCACCTTCTACTTATCTGACCAAGGTTAGAAAGGGCACATGCTGAAAACCCTCAGGGGATGATTTAAAACATCCCTCCTAATGTTTCTGTCACTGGTGGCGGCATATCAATGTCTGCGCAACACACTTCAAGAAACACACTTCAAGAAATCGCCCTTCAGTAATAAAAATGCAACAGCATCCAAAAGTCTAAGGGGCGAAAAGTATAATCCTGCCCCCATGCCAACCTTGTCAGAGTTCTTTGGAAAGTCATACAGCAAAAGACAGGTTAGAAAATGCTTTACCTGGTCTGTAACTTAACTGCAAATACAGTGGTGAATGCATGATAGACCTTAAAGTGTTCCTTGCAGAGTAAATTCTTTCTCTGCACATCAGTTTATACAACTTGTACCCCTGGGAACATCAACAAACCTCTTATTTCCTTTACCTCAACATAATATTGATCCACAAAGACTTCTGAGATTGTTCCCCCTTAACAATGATTTTTTTTTTTTTTTCCCGGGGAGAGGGAAGGGTTCATAGTCTTAGATAAATACTGTATTGATTTTCCCTTCAAATGCCACCTTAGCACTCTATGAAAATACCTTCAAAAATTAAGGCAGTTGCTGCTGCTAGAGTGCAAAAGCCGCTGTCCAGCATTTACTCAGCTTTACATTTACGTAAATGCTGGACATTGTCCAGCACCGTTCACTGTCTCATCATCTGTTTGTCACTCCTGCCTCTTCAGTCAGGCTTAGAGAAAAGTCTTGGGGTTTTTGTTCTTGTTTAATTTGCCAGCCTCCTCCAAGAAACCTTCTTCTGTGTACCCTGGTAGCACCTTGAAACTCTAGTCCTGGTCTCACAGTGGCTACAATAATACAATTCCTAGTAATTCAAGAAGCAAGCTAATTAGTTGCAAATGTATGCAATATTCACAAGCACTTACCACATAGCTGAGATTAGTAAAGCATTTGCTGCCTGATTAACACACGATGCATTTCCTTCTATCTTGTGGTTAGATGTCTGAAACTTTTCAGCAGGGTATTACAAACAATTCACAGTTCTTGACTTAACACAATTTCACTAGAAAAAAAAAAAATCCAAACATTTGCTAAGTCTCAGCGTTTTTATTTCCCATGAAATCAAATAATCACCAGTACAGGCTGATCCCAAAATCTCATTTACTTCCATGGGTTTGAAATTATGTCATAAATTTGGGTCAAACACTGCTTTAAGATTAGTAAGAGATTTACTGTTGACTTTGGGTAACCAGAACATTATATCTCCACCCAGCTTAGAAAATTTGAAACAATCCCCATCTGCCCTACACGAGCTAATTACTTCCCTTTTTGCTAGCACCAGGCAATACTAACTATAAATTGGACAGATGTCCATTTAGGTTTATTTACATAGCAACTTCATAGTAAAACTGCATATATGACAAGTACATTGGGAAAACACTGGGAGGGGAAGATATTGTAAAATTACAGAGGTTATTTTCTGTAATTACTGAGTTCAACCAAACAGTTATAGAATATTAGGGGCTTCAGGCTGAAAGAACAAATTTCAGCATGAGGTTTCAGATTTGGTAAATTGCTAAATTGAAAACTATAGGAAACACAAAAAGCTTCCTGGAGTGCACTTCTAAAGTATAATTTGGAAAAATGATTTGTAGCAGAGAAATGAAAACAGAAAGGGACCAAAGAAACAAGGAAGTAACAGGGGGAATTCACGGCACGTCATCAATGGCTGGAGCATTTCGTTATACAACTGGCCACCTGCACAGCACCAGTCCATACACCAGAAACTAAGTGGATGAAATGCTGCTTATGAATAAAGATTGACAACACTTCACATTTTATCAGGGGGTGAAAAGAATACGTTTGTCATGTCCATGAGTGCACTATAGAGACTGATGAATTCATAAACACCACTACCTGAACTGCAGACAGAAATTCTGGGAGCACCGCATTAATGAAATTAGACAGCTACACACAAAACCAAACAGGAGCACACGAGCCACAGTAATCGCACTTGTATCTAAACTCTGAATGTGAACTGTACCCAAAATGTTCCCCATATGTTACTTATTTGCAACAGGCTTTTAGTGAAAGGAGGTTATGACAGAACTGGTCTGAATACGTCTATGGAGCAGACACAAAATAAGTAGCTGCAGTACGTATGGCTGGAGGTAAAGGGGAAAGAGAGAAATGGAAAGAGGGAGGGAGGGAAGCAAAAGGTCTATAGCTGATTCACCCCCCAAACACCCCCATCTTTTTTATTTTTAAGGGAATCCTTGGATGTGGGAAAACAGTTCAATTTGACTGTTTGTCATTAAATGCCAGCCTGTGCCAATAACTACTACACATAGCAGGTGATTAACTTTCAATAATTCCTACAACAAAAGGCAAAAAAGTTAGTGATACTATTTCATAGACCTCCCCCACCTGATTTTTTGATACTTTCTCTTCCTCCTCCCCCCCCCCCCCCAAAAAAAAAAAAATCTAACTCTATCTTTAGAAAAAGAATAACAAGCCACCCCAGACTTGTTATTTTACTGACTGACCCTAAACCCCCAACTACTCATTTTCTGTCCTGGTCCATTATGGCACTCCTTGAACAACACATGCAGGTGGGAAGCCATTGTGGCACTTAATTCAGGGTGGAATGACACCAGTTTGAAACCACTGAGGATCATATTTATGACACTAATTGGGGGGGAGGGGGATAACACACAAGAATTCCACAAAAACCCATTGATTTCTATGAATAAGTACCCAAAATTCAAATTCCACAGCTGGCAATTGCAGAGAAGCTCCTCTGATTCCCTGCAGATTTCTTTTCAGCAGGAAGTTTAATTAACGTGTTTTTTTTTTTCCCTTTCCACACAGGAAATTCCCTCTGCATCTGCCACACAGAATGATTCTTTCATTTTCAGGAACAGGAATTCAAAAGAATCCCCGAAGCATATCAGAGTTAGGCTTGTGCTAAGTATCACCCATACTTACCTTCCTAAAGATTTTATTTACCTTGTTTGAAACTTGAATATTAATCCAAGGCTAGCCATTGTTTTGCCTCTGCATAGCTAAGACCACTGGAGAAGTTACCGGAATACACAAAATACTGCAATAAACCAAAGTTTGCCCTACGGCACTTCAAGTTCCCTTTCTAAATTAGTTCAGGGAAATGGCAATTGTGTCACTCTCATTTTAGATCTTCCAATAGCAAAAAGGCTGATTTTACTTAATTTGGTAAAGAAGCCGAACTTGTTGGTTAATTAACATAGCCATTTAACTTTAGAAAGGGAATCAAGTCCCAGAAGTGAATGTTAAGGTTACCTTGAGTCAAGAGCATTGTAAAAGAATAAAACAAGGTTTTATCAATATCACTATGCCACACGGTATCATGAAAATAAGACATGTAGGAGAAGAATCATATTCCCCCTAAAATCCAGTGCTCTACCCAGAGCATGTATGAAAGAAGGAACTTGAGTAGGTAAAAGTAGAAAGCAGTAGTGGCAATAGCTTCAAGGCAGTTCTGTAATGATCAGGGACACAGCAATTATTTTTTCTCACCCAAACATGTAGGGGGAACTAAAATACACCACTGATTTATTTATTTATTTATTTAAAAAATTTTTTAAATGGTTCATTCAGATTGAAAGCTATATAGCTGTTTAGAAATAGCACTAACATTAGTGACAAAGCATAACAAATTTAAATAATCACAGTACCCACAACACCAGTGCAAGTAAACCCTCGCTGCTTTGTAGCATCAGGGAGAAAATCCCCCAGATATCAGAGGTGATATATACGCCCCCAGCCCCAGAAAAAGAGGAAAGCCTTGAGAATGGATCAACACAACAGTTCTGCCCAGAAAAGTTAATGATTTCATGCTCACTCACTGATATAGGTCAGAGATGCAGCAGTGAAAGAAATATTATGAAGCAGCATCAGTCTGCATCATTCACCCAACCAAAGGCAGCCAGATAGTTCCCTGCAGATGAATTCAGCCCGCTCAGGAGAATAAAATGCAGCTACAATGCCTACAGCTTCTGAGCTGGCTCAATTATAGCCACGTGCTAACGTGGCTATACTGCTCCTGGCACGCAGACGAGCTTCCTCAGCTCTGTCCTGCCTCACATACTCTCAAAAAAGCATGAATTTCAGAAAGCTCAGCTCAATCCCAGCCAGAGACACGGAACGTAACAGCAGCCCGACTCAGCGTGGGACTGAACAGCTTCCAGCAAGGGGCCACCCACAGCAGGAATGAATAAAACCCAGCAGCAAACAGGAGTGTGCAAGGAAGGGGGTCCTGACCAGGACACAAAACCACTATGGGAAAGTCTGCTGGGGCTGCAGAGCTGGGGGTCTGGGAGCCTCAACCACCTCACAAAAGTGCTGTTCTTCCCTGGAGAATCTTTACCAAAAACATTGATACTGAAAGGAAAGTTCACACTTGTAAGTGCTCATCAGCACAATCTACCCAACCATACGCCCAAGGACTGTATGAACATCGTGATCTGGGAGATAATGAACAACTTAAGGAAAGAAAGACAGGGGAGGAAGGGGCAGGGGGAGAAGTTATAAAAGGACAGTGGTGGAAAAACAAGTTGAGATTTGAGTTAGGGAAAAGGATATGGAAAACACATTAGCTTTCCTATACAATACTTCCAGATTTGCTAAAGATAAATTTGTCTAAAATTATTCCATATGTACTAAGGCTCCTCTAAGTATGCAAGTCACACCCACAGCATAGGAAAGATGTTCAGATTATGAGCTGCAACTCTTGTCAGTCCACCATCAGAAAACAGGAAAACCAGCTACAGCCTTACTCCATAACACAATGTGCAATGGGTAATTATGCATCTGCTTCACGTATCACCAGAAAACTTGTATAGGTAACAGCATGCCATATTAAAGAAGTCAGATTTTGTTTGGGCAAAAACTACAAAAATTAGTCTAATCTGTGAATTAAGAGAAAACCACTTTTAAGATCCCCAAAGCCTAGAAATTATTTCCCACAGTGAACTTAATTACCTTCATTTGTCCAAAACATTATGCACCTTGTAATGCCTATCACACATTATTCTCGCTTCCTGAGTTGTCTTTAGCAGTCTCCGCCATCCACACTGTTCTCCCTACAGCCGCAGTAACAACCTCCCGTTTCCTATGGATTTACCTTCTTTACAACTGTAGCCAAAAACCTGGATTTTTAAGGTGTTACATAGTCAACTTCATAAAACTTTCCTTTTGTTTGTGGACGTTGCAAGTGATCACACTTCATGACAAGGCAGCCATTCATGTTCGGTTTTTTGTTTTTGGGGTTTTTTTTGGTTTGGTTTGGTTTGTTTGTGGTTTTGGTTGGCTTTGTTTTTTGGAGGGTTTTGGGGGGGGTGTGTGTTTGATTTTGGGGGTTTTCTTTGTTTTTTGTTTGTTTTTTTTTTTTACCACAGAACCCCTCAGAGGTATGGACACACCTCTCAGGCTATTCACTAGGTGTGCTCATGTGATTAAAAATAAATATTGACGTTTTAGCTATTAGGACAACAAAAACAACTTATGCTATCGAACACCCATGTCACTTTGACAGGGGAAAGGCTATAAATACACCAAACTCACCTGACAAAACAGTCCAGGAGATGTCTACCATCGCTCACTGGCAGATTCACAGGCAAGAAGTTTGCCGTGCGACTCTGAGGGAATTAAATGTAGCCCAGGCACCGTAGCCCCTAGAAAGCTGTGGAAGAAGCCTCACGGTCTGAGGATCAAGCTCAATTTCTAAAATATTTGCAGTACAAGCTGCCACCAGCGTTGTGGCAAGCGCCAGATAGTCGTACTGGGTGTGAGTGGCCGGGCGTCGGCTGCGCTGTGAGGAGAGGCGGGGGCTGCCCCCTGCTGGGCACGGCCGGTTCCAGCCGGTTCCAGCCGGTTCTGGATGGTTCCGGATGGTTCCAGCCCAGAGCACAGCCCAGCCCCCTCAGCCTCGCCAGAACAGGCAAAATGCCGCCCAGCTGTGAGGAAAATCTGTCCTTCTTCAAAGCAATAAACACATACTGGCTTACTTTGTGGTAGCGGAGGAGTATTATATAGCTTTTATTTATTTTTTTTACATATATGTTTATATAGTGTGTGCTACCTCTCTAATGGGAGCACCATTCCCGTTGGAACTAGGTGATCTTTAAGGTCCCTTTCCAACCCAAACCATTCTATAAAAAACTGACTACACTGAAACAAAGGACTGGGAGGGAAAGAGCTGTTTCAGCCAAGGGTTCCCTGTAGCCCTTTTCTGCCGTTTCTCAGTTCTCATTTGCCTCTCCTGCTGATAAGGTCACTGGTGAGATGTATAGAAATAAAGTGAAAACACAGGCTAAATAAACTCAGCCTGGCCCCTGCCAGCACACACAACTTCTGGCCGTGCGGCTTATCTTCCGACTAAACTCGCAAAAGCCTAAAAGAAATCCCACTGCAGCTGATTTACTATTTAACTGCTCAAAACACAGGCAGTGAGGGACTGACTTTGAAGCCAGAGTGAAAAATGGGAGTGTCTCCTTTAAATAACATTTACGGTACTGGAGATAAGATACAATTACTTTTTTGTTTGTTTGGTTTTTCCGTCCTTTCCCATTCTGCATTGCCAAATAATGCCTGCAAGCCAAAACCCAGGCATTTTTAAAGACAGAGAATAGGTATGTATGAGATTGTCCGAGCAGCAACTTCTTTGTTTTGGTCAGCCTCATGCCAGGGGGCCTCTTTCCTATTAACAATATTTACGAAAAGCTTTCAAGAAGGTTTAGCTGCAACCATAAAAATCAAGCCAATTATGTTAGATGAAATAACATGGGACTAGAAAGATGTGGGGGGGCCTTCTGATGGCCAAGAAAAACAAAAACGTTCAAGCTGACATGAAAGGAGAAATTTTTTTTGTGTTTTATTCAGTGAACCTGAAGAAAAGCCACCAATTTGTGATAGGTACTGTTTTATAGGGAAAATACATTTCCCAGGGACAGCAAAACCTAACTAGCTGATATGGTTTGGGGAGACAAGAGATCTTGTCTGTTTTTGTCAGTGGGGACTAGAGCCCACTCACCTTGAAGTCCATCCTTTCCAAAACAAGGCAACATGACAGGACAGCAGCTTAGAAAGCGGCAGAGGGAGAGAAAAAACCTCAGACCCCTTGCTACCATATTGATAAGCTCTCTTTGGCTCATGTGCTAAAGTCCTTCTGATAAGACGGTCACATCTTTTTCAGCAGTATCAGGATATAATTTCAAATGTGCATTGTTTATCCTTTCTGATATATTATACATACAGCTCAGCTGTCTCATAATGCAGAAGCAATCCAAGCACAGTAGTTTCAATACAAACATTCATTAGGAAACAGCGTCTCTGGTCTCAAGCAAAACAGAGCATTTTTTCTTCCTTTTATAGCTTTCAGAAATAACCTTATGCAAAAAGTGATTATAGTTGTAATGATAAAAAATGAGGGGGAAATGACAATAAATAATGTAGTATCTTTTCTGAGCATATCAAGGGCTTTGAAGTTTCAACATGTGAAGAAGGGTCTTTTTTACCTCAGTGAGCTGGGTAATATAAGGTGTCTAAATAAAAAGAAAAAGAAAATATCATCTGTCACTGCCATAACAGCAAGAAGATAAAATTATTTATATAGGCTGAAAACAGAAGTGCTCCTGAAAGAAATCATCACTGGAGAAGTATTTTTGGATGAAGAGTATACATCAATAGTTTAAAGGAGGGAAAGAAAAAAGTGTGTGTTGAGGAAAAGAAATATAACAATTGAAATTAAATATTTCAAATGCCTACTGAAATATAACTTCTAAATCTGCTAGGATGAATTTACAAATATTTCTCCCCTCCCCTTTTATTTGGGTGGGCACAGCCCAAGGATGCTGCAGAAAGTGGGTCAGTACCCCAGACTTAGAAATCCAACCTGAGACAAAAGCAGCCATACTAGCAGTTTCTATCTCTTACAGTTCCGTTTCCTATGCTGTCACCAAAATACCCAAATTGCCATGTAAAGGGGACATTCCCCTTCACCTTCTCCAATCCATCTCTGTAACACGTAGCCAGGACGGACCTGGGAAGCCTGGGTACTACGCTGGCTTAAGCTAAGAACAGCACAATGTCTTTGGAACCTGCTGTGGACGGCCTGACCTATCCCATACAGCATAAATACCTGTGCAACATCTGCATTGCTGAGAGAGTCAAATTGGACAGAGCAAACTTTAAATCTTTATTTAGCAGTTCAGTGAAGCACTAGTTCTGCAAACAGTGTGTTAAAGAGAGAGTCTCATCACAAACTAAGAAAGAATAGCACAGGAAGCAATCTTCGGAAATTATACACAATTAAACTGCCATATGTTTTTCCTTTTCCCTGTTGGATGGGTGACACATAAAACATACAAAACAATGTGCAAGGATAGAGAGGTTATACAGACTGATATTGATTCCTTTTTTTTTTTATGCCACATAAATCAAGACTTGAAATCCACATAGAAAACTTAGGGCCAAAGGACGTACTGGTATGAGCTGTAACAGTTACAATCAAGTAATACAAGCAGACTTGAGTCAATTTTTGCTTGTTTTTTGTGAACAAAAGCAAGGCTGCCATTTTGCCCCTTTCGCACCGCTGTGGTGCACCTTCTTTCCCTTCCTGCTCAGGACTGTGATTCCGGGCAATTTGGAAGAGAGCTTCAGATGAAAAGCATTCACCAAAGCTGCAAGATGTCTGTAGGAAATCTGAAAGTGTATGAAAGATGGTGTGAGGAATTTATTCAGCTTTCTGAATGCAATCAAGAGCTCTGTCCTCTGATCATGATTCTTTTTTCAGGTTTAAAAAGTGATGCTGTGTTGTCTGATTAAGTTTCAAATTTTTAATCTGTTTGCTACAAAATTATATATATTATAAAGGAGAAACAGGGAGAAAACTTTAATATTAGTTACTTATTTTTCTTTACATTAGGACTTGATAATTATCACTTTTTACACCCCCAGCATCCCCTTCTACAACACCATTAGTCTAAAGAAACCTTATCAAAGGCAGGTGGTCTCCATTTTTCAGCAGCTGAAAAGCCTTCCTCACTTTAAATCCTTTCACTGGAGAAAGGACTGAAGTAATTTTGTTTAACATTTCCAAGAATATTCCATCAGGTTGATGTCAAATAGGAGAGATTTCAGTCCCAACAATGAACACTGAATGTGCCAATCATATATTAATCATTAATGACTTTTAACCAGTTCTGCCTTGTCAAAAATGCACCTGCATGCGCCAGGCACTCAGAGCAGCCTCTTCTCTGCCAGTGCACCAGACTGTGGTATAGAAAATAGGATACCATGTTCTCAAAGAGGAGAAGAAACACTGGATATCTTGAACGTCAATGTGATCAAAGGGATCAGCTAAAATACTCATTGTATGTTCTTTCCACTTAAATACTTTTTCTCAGGAGGCAATGTATAACTCTCAGGCAGGATTTCATCTCAATTTGCAGAGCGCATTTATATTTGTCTAGCTTGTTACTGCAGATATCATTAAAACAAATGCAGTAATACTTTGTCATCATCCTGACAAATCCCAAGGGAATGTAAATGCCTTGCAGACAAAATCCTTTCAGATCAAACCCAAAGTAGGTCACTAAAGAAATCTGGCTGAACACTCAAAGCTCATGACATCACCAAAACTTGTAGCAACTACATGATGAATGGCAGCATGGCACTCCTCGATAAACATACAAAGACCCTAGCCTTATCCTGACAAGTTATCTGGTCCATGAAAGCTGCCAAAACCCAAACATTGTTACTGGAGAAGATTTCTAGGATTTGGCCACAAGTCAGCAAGGATTTTGACTGTCTCGTTCTGCTGCTTAACAGAGAACAGCAAAGACAGACGGCAAGCATCAAAGTCTGTTGACTTACTGCTTTTCTGCCTTTCCAAGCATACTCCTCGTGCTATAAAGTTGCTGTAGTACTGGAGATCTGAATTAATATCCAAAGCTTGATGGGATGCTTACAGTCCCCACAGACACCATTAAGAGGCCAAAAATATAGTGAAGGCAGAGAAATGCCTGTGCAGCCGCAGACACCGCTCCATCACGATCTGCGTTGCCTTCCCAGAATAACAGTTGCCTTCTTTGACTCCATCCCAACAGGCTGCTACAAGGCTGGCTAATCTAATATAGGATGGAAACATTTTTAAGAAGTTTCAAATTTTACCTGCATTGAGAACCAATTTTCTAAGACAGGTTTATTAATTGCTTACCTAGACAACCCTCTGGAAGTTTAACATGAGTGTGCAAAGGAAGGGAAGTCAAAGAAAAGCAAAAAAACCAACCCCAAAACCAAGAAATCCAGCCCTCCTCCCCAGCCCAACAAAACACATGCACTCCATATTCAGTTTAGTCTTTATCATTTCTATTTTAAATCAGGCTGTGTGTTTCTGTTAACAGCCAGGGTGCAAAGCATGAAGTAGGACTGGAGTGGAAGGTCCAAGATCAGCAATGACTCTCCAAAGCTACAAGGCTTTGGTGCACTTTCCTGAAGCAGTCCCTAGGAAAAGCTCCGTCACCAGCACCAACTACTTCCCTCTAGCAATAGGAGGCACATAAATAAATAGATAAACAAACAAATAAATAAATAAGCATTCTCACTGGGTTCCTCCTTCTGCAGGAACTCCTTTTGTGTTTCCCTGCACCCACGTTCGAGTACTGAACAGAACCATGACTGAACCTGCTTCAGAGTCCGAGGATGCAGAGGGTCACTGACATCTGTAACCAAACTGTTCTCCGTTTTCTCAGCTACAGAAAGGTTCAAGGAATTTAAAAATAAAAAAATCCCTGTTGTCTCATCAATAAATACAAAGTTTTTTCTTTCAGCAAAAAGTGTTTTTACTAGCAACAGCAAATCACCGAGACTGCTACATTTAGCATCAACAGAGATCGAGACTGGCAACAGCAGGGTTTTCAGCACCTTCTTAAAGAAGATGGACACTAGAGACCAAGAAGGCTCTCAGTTACTAAACCTACACAAATTATTTCATTCATGTCAAGACTCCTTTTCAGCACAGGATCACTCAAATATTTCTTTCCTGATAACATTTATGGATAAGAGTAACCTGCACTCTCCCATGCTGCCCTGATCTCATACACTAGGTTAGGCTTTAAGATGTTGTGTACAAGACAAGTTGCTATTTGTAGGCAATATTTTGCCTTGTCTGCCCTTTATTCTGCCTGCTGTCTTCCCACGTGTATTTCCTTGTTCATCCTCTGTGTGTGTTTTTTTTTTTAAATCCACCCAAAACACTTCAGATTTCTCTCTTCCCTAAAAGTCTGCCACACCTGGAATTGCCATCTGTAAGCTGAAACATTACTTCAAGCAAGGAATTGTCAATGATTTTTATCCATGCTCCAGGAAGATTTCAGACATTCTGTGATAATCCCGAGTTTAAAAAAAAAATTAGTAATATGCTCATAAAAAACTCCCCAAACTAGGAAAGTGAGAAAACAAGGGAATTTTTGTTTTATTCTACTTTTTTTAAAGGCTGCCAATCCTACTACCTTGGATTTGAAGTCTGGGCTGTCCGCACCCTTTGGCGTGGTGTATTTTAGAAAGGAACAAAGTGCTTGTCACCGCACTCGAACGATCTGGAAAGGGGAGTTCATTCTGGAAGTGCTGAGGCTCTGGGCTGAAGGGGCATCAGTAAGTGCCGCTGCCAGCAGTTCTGTATGCAGGGGTGTAAAATTCATCTTTCTCCGAGACAAAGGCCACAGTATTCAGCTCTAGAAGTGAATCTCATGATGTAAACAACAATTACCACTTCAAGAGGAGTCTTACTCAATTAAAGCCTGTAGTATTAGCTTCAAGTGAAGAGATCAGACGGAGGTCCCCAAGCTATTACATGAAACAAAGTCACCCTTACAGCAGTTTCTCTAATAAAACCAGGACTCTATTTTATACTATTTTATTCTCAAGAGAGATTTCCTAACTAGGTTTCAAAAGGAATTCAACTTTTGCGGTTCACAACCCCAGACTAAGAAATCCAGTCCATAGGTCAAAGACGCAATTACCTCCAGTTCACATAAATCTCCTTCCCTAACACAGAAGCTGGCCTGCTTTTTGCTTGAGACTAAGTGAAAAAAAAATCTAAGCCTCTTCAACTCTTCTACCCCTCCTCGCCACTTCCATTCAAAGCTTGTTGTCCCCTTGGCTATGGTCCTCTCTCACCATTCACATGCGTACTCACACCTACGTCACAGCAAATTCCTCGGACTGTGGTTTTGCAAAAGGCAAAGGGGGTAGGCAGGAAACTTTCAGAGTTTCTTTCAGGTACTCGTGGCATCTGTTTTAGGAGCGCTGAAGCAAGAGCCCAAATGTACCTGTATCTTTCTTTTGCCTATACAAAACCCTTTATGCCTAATTTTGATCCCCTGAATTGCATCAAATTTATATAACTGAAGTATGAATATTGTCTCAGTGTCTGTGACTCCTGTCCTAATTTGCCTGAAGCTTCAGTTTTCTGCAACTTAATAATGTTACTTACCAAAAAAACCTGTGAAGAAGTTATTTGTATGTAGCTTGATGAAAGTAACGGATCTCAAGATGCTGCTTTGAAGAAATATTTGTTAAAATTGTTTTAAAAAACCCTACTTTTTTCTAGTCCTCCAATCAGAGGAGAAGCAGTAGGGGAGTCACATCTTGTGTGACTACTCAAGATTGTAACTCAATATTTGTTTTATATCAATAGACTGATATTTGCTTGATTTTCTTTGCTATCAAAATGTCTGCCAGAGTATTTATTAAAACAGTCACAAAGGAAAACTGGAGGATGCAAAAAAGCATGAACCAGAGCTATTTGAAAGACAGACAGAATGATTTTGTTTTACTTACGTTTTCAAACTATGCCACAGAGTTTCTTCCCTTCTAGGAAACTGTTCTATGTAAGAAGCTTTTTCTGCAGTTACATGAGCCTATGGAATGATTATATTTTAACAGACAGGACATTAAAAAATTACCTCAGACACGATTCAGGTAACCTTCATCAAAGATGTAGGCATGGAACGAAAAAAGGTTTTCCAAATGCCTTAGGAACAGTTCCTACAACTAGTGCTGAAAAATCAGAAATTCCCCCCGGATTTTTTCTCTGCCATTCTGTTCAGTGGCACCTCCTATCTTCTGCAGCAGTCTAATGAAGTCCTTCAGCAGCTTTACAGACTAATACCCTGCAGTGAATCCAGTCTGCTCCATGTGGACTTTTACCTTATTCTCTGCAACAGATTTAAACCAAGTTTGTTGCCTTGTCTGCAGCCATATTCTCTAGTTTTTACTGAATTTTACAATCATCTGTAAATGTAAATCTAAAATTTTACAGTCGACTTACCCATGCACTTAGTTTAAGCACTCATCCAGATATAAATCACAAACATACAAAATATTGCACTGCATGTGAAGCTGATTAACATTTCTCTTAACCCGTACTTTAACTGTTACCTAACTTGTTGCACGTTGATGCAAAACTATCATTTGTCCCTTTGCTGCAAGGGAACAAGGGGATAAGTTGAGCAGCATACCCTGTGCAAGCTCGCCTGTTGGAGCTGGCGTGCAGAACAGTAGAAGAATTAGAGGCAAAAATTTCAGTTCTACTTAAAACAAATTTAAAACTCCCCTAGTCAGGGGGAAAAAAAAAAAAATCATCTTTTTCTTATAAATCAGAACTATAAACAACAATAAAAAAAGGCAGGCTCCTCATCCAACTTTATTACTGAAGTAACCACTGAAATACTGGTAAACCTCTGGTTCTACCAGAGGCATCCAGAAAATCCAAGTGATACAACAGCTTAATATCAAAAGCTATTTTGTCCTTTAACAGTAATGCAATGGAAGTGCCTTTCTGTAGCCTTTTCCACACAACTCGCAGTACAGCAAACCCATGGCCGGTGACTGTGATATTAATCCAGAAAAATCTATCAAGCAGATTCAAAGCCAAAGTTACGTTTTATCCAGAAATCAAAACCTTGGGTCTGCACTGGGGAGAGGCAAGGGACCTGTGCTGAAGTGCAAAACTAACATCTTTATGTCCTGTGCTTATATGATGTCTGGCATATGGGCCCAAACAACTACAACTGAGCCTCTGAAGCACTAATGTGCTAAATAATAAGGAATCAAATGCCTCCAAAACCCACCACTGCATTTGAAGAAGGTGTTTAAGAGCTATGGTTAAAGTAGCAAAAAATAGATGAATAGCAGTCTGACTCACTCCTGAAGCTTAGATGTTCAAAGCATCATAGCTACTAGCTGATGGCATGGTGATAAGGGATGAGCACAAACACCCATTAGGCAAGGCTGAAAATTGATCTAAACATACCAGGGGCAAATATTGCTCCTAAATGAAAAACAGCTTTAAATTATCTGCTATTTTATAAGTACAGTGTGCAAAAATTCAGCAAGGGCACACTGCAATGATGGTTTGAAAGCACAAAGCAAATAAGTGGCCATTTTCTGGGTAAACTAAAGGGAAAGAGAGAAAGTGAACTTGTTGGAGTAAGCATAGGCATTTTTAAACAGCGCTACTGCTCTTGGTAGGGATCAGCAATGATTTTACTAAGGCACATCCTGAGCAATGTGAACTGAAAGCATCACTGTCTCAGTAGTCACCTCTCCATAAAGAGGACTCTGGAGGAGCACCTGAAGTCAAGAGCATGCATTCTGGCAAAGAGCTTGGCCCGAGTACTTCATGGTGCTGAGAATTTTCTTCTGCTAGTGCAGATGCTTGGCGCTGGCAACTGAACCCTCTCCTCTGACAGCTACCCCAGGGAAAGTCAGGGGATTGTTTAGCAACAAGTTCCGTCTCTTACAAGTAACACTATCAAATCCTCCTGCTCTTTAAAACCACTGCAATGTTAAGTTCCGAGGTCAAGCTCCAAGGAATTGTTTGGTACTTTGGTTCAGCAAGAAAGTAATTTCATCTGTGTGCTAATGATGAAGAAAGAGAGGAGACCACTCACCCGCAGATCTAATCAATCACCTGCAGAAATCAACTTCAAACATCTCTAAATGTTAAAAGCAACATGTTGTCGGTTTCTATTCTACGTATAACCTTTCAACGCCTATAAAAACCCAACTGCTAAGCAGCAAATTGCATTTCAGATGGTACTTTTGGGCACAATAGCATTACTTCAGGCTTCTCACTGTAAGCAAAACTTCTCACTGTAGGTAAGACAAGCTTGCTGCTGTCACCAAGGGGGTGGCAATTGGAGCACCGTCCTTTTTGCTCTGCGGATAACAACCTGCTTTGCCTATTCTAGGCTTGCAACTACAACAGACTGACTTCTAATATATAACAACAGGGACCAGGGAATGCTGCAGTGTTCGGCCATCGTGCACCAAGTGACCGCCCAAGGGACTGCGCGCGTAACCAGCTCTCCTCCAGCCTCTCCAGACCCGAAGCAGGGGCAGAGGGAGGGGTGGCTTTAGGAGGGGAATAGGACAAAATCCAACTAACCCAGCTGTGCATGAGCTGAGACCTGCCTGTCTTCTAGCCCTGTACTTCTGGAGCAGTGTGGATGTGCCCATGGAGCCCTCCAGGTCACTTATCACTTCGAGTCTTACAGAAAGAGAAATGCTAAACAAACCATTATATCCCAAAATGCTTTAGATAATTTCCAACATTATTTTTTACATTGTCAGGTTGTGTAATGACATGTTACACTGACAGATTATGAAAACATTTACTGTTACTTTTTTGAGCAGTTCAGTAATTCATTAATTAGCAATGCATCAAAACCAAAATAACTGACAGGAGCTTCCTGCCTCTTCCCAGTGTTATGTGACCTTTCCCTATAGACGTATCACTTCCACTTATAGGGAGTTCAGAAAACGTGTGAAGAAGGGATGCCAGAAGAATTGCTATCCTAGTGACATATTCAGTCCTAAATGAGGCAAGAGGTTGTGCAGATATAACCAGAAGAGGAGGGCACCTTAACCCAGCCATTTCTAATAAGACAGGAATAGTCTAACAGTGGGAGTACTAGATTGTAACACATGCTCTAGAAGTACTAAACAAAAAGCCTACTATGTTATGGGAAATGTTGAGATGTGCTTACACAATTAGGAGTAATTAAGCACATATTCTGGTCAGTGGACTTAAACATTCATTGCAATTTCTCCTGTTCAACTAGTCAGTATTTGCTGTGGTACAATAAGGAGTAATGCTGGTGGAAGACAGGGGAATGCTGCCTGCCACAGCACCTTCCCTACTGTTCTCGTCCCCCCCCAGCCCCCATATGCACCTCTCTACCTCAGAAATTTCTGTAAGTTTTGCCTTTGTTTTAAAAGGCAGAGGGAAAAATAAACGTCTGCACCAAATCCAATGCTTTGCAGGAGCAAAGGAAGGATTAGTCCCAGACAGAGTTGCAGTGAGTCTGTTTAATATGCTATAGCTTCCAGCCCTGTTACGTTCTGCAGAAACATAGCTATTACTTAGGTGTCTGCATAGGAATACAATGTTAAAGAATACCAGGTGAAGCTGTGCTCTCAGCTAAATCAGTATTCCCCAGCAAGCCACAAGGGTCACATGAGTGTAAGTAAGGCTACAGTTTAGGTCTTTCTGAATAAAGCTGGCCAAAGAACTGAAGTTAGATAATTAAAAGAATATTTTCCAAGCATTTGGCTTCGAAAGTGAGGAAAGAAAAGTAGAATGCACATTGCTAAAACCAGTCAAATCCACATGGGGAATATCATGCTTATGCATTTAGTGCTAGAACAGACATTTATGAGTATCTCGGATGCATTCGGTGTTTCCCTGACGTGGTTTGGTTCAATTACAAGGCTTTTTCAGGTACCATTCTTAAGCTATGTACTGATAAGAAAAACTCTTGTAAAACCTGAAATCATGCTTTATTTGGAGTTACAGAGTTCAACTGCCTTCATAAAATTAACATGTAAAAATCATTATCAAATGCAACCCTTTTTAACACATTCAAAAAATCAAATTCTTTCATGTCAAGATATCTGAACTTTGTATGTGCTGCAGGGATTCAAAACTCAGTGTTTTATTAATGAGAACCCCCAGGGCTGGGGGGGCGGGGGGAGGAGGGGGGGGATTGTTTAATAGACTTATATCCATTAAGACTTTTTTTTCCTCCAATATACAAATACACCAATGCACTTCTGAAAGCGTAGACAAGATTTTTTTGGCAGAAAGGACATGCTACCATTTTCACAAAAGCCTTTGCTGGCACTCAGTCGTGAGTACCTTTTCTTTGAGACTACATTGCCTGTTTTACCTCTTCAATGAGCATCAATGTGACCAAGGTAATCAAGCTTAAAAACCAGAAACCAAAAGACATAGGGTATAGACATTTAAAATGCTACTGTCAACAAAATACAATTTGGCCTTCTGAGGGACACTAACTGTTCAGCAGTGGCTGATTGCCTAAATAGATGAATTTATTTTAAAGGCAGTCAGCTTTCCACATACCTCTGTATAAAATAAAGCCTAATACTACTTATCCATTACCAATTCCACTGGCACACGCATTTAGAATTATTCCTCATTTGTTGTCACTGCTATCTATATTTTAGATCAAATATTCTATCGCCTGCTGTTATTTTGGTTAATTAAAATGACCTTGGGAAAGCAGACCATCCACAAATATTTAATGTTACCCTGCTGATCCCTGAATAAGGGAAGTAAAGTGACTGCTTGATACATCAAAAGCAGATATCAACTTCATTAACATCATCTTTCAACAATACCACCTGAAATTCTGTAACAGCTTCCAGCACCATTTCTTAACTATTACGAATTGAAAGGTTTATATTTATTATTCTTTCCCAGCTTGGGTCTACAAACGATACTGTTAAGTTTAAACGCATAAAAAGCATTTTGTGTTTAATCTCAAGTGCTTTGATCTCCCTTAAAAACTTCTGGAGTTCAGAGAAGCATTTCTAACTCATGGGACATTTGAGTAGCTATTGTTGTTTGGTTTTTTTTTGTTTTTGTTTTTTTTTTTTTACAGTAAACTTTGAAACTACTGTCACTTGCTGACCACTCACCCCTCTCGCTGCTCCTTGGCGGAGGATGGTCTGGCCTATTTTCTTAACTCCAGGAACTTAACTGAAGAGCCAAGGTCTGACTGGAGGGAGTGGTTAAGCTAAGTAGGCTCTAGTGGAAAGAGATAAATGGCTTCAGCTGGACCATATGTGCTCAAGGAGATCACTAGCAAACCAAAACACAAATGCTTGTCACAACTTCTGCAAAAAGAAAAACATGGCGATTATGTCTGCCGACAACATAATTGTTTGTTCTAAAACAAATAATTTATCCTAAAATTCAATGGGAAAACTTGGAAATATTGCTGGGAGTATCACCACAAGTTCTAGCACATTCCAATTATTACCAAGAAGACATCCCCCAAGCCCTAAAGGGCTACATCAAGAAATAAGATTTTTGAGCAATTGTCCTTCCAGCAGAGGCCCTGCTCCTGCAGCACACTGCTCGGGAGAAGACCCAGGAGCCCAGCAACACCACACTTACTGCGCAACACAAAAAAAGTCAGATGTATCTCACAATAGAAAGTGCTGTTGAGTATAGAGAATTGTTATGTGTCTTGGACTCTGTTAATGAGTACTCACCTCACATGGCAGAGGAAGGCAGGCATACTACAGGCCACGATAGAGAAAGCTGCTTTCCACGTGACTCCTTCGCTTTCCACTTCAACAAGCGAGGATCTCTCATGCTTCTCTCCTCAAATTTCTTGCTTTCTGTCTCCCCTTCTTTTCCCCTCCCCATGCTACCTTGCTAAAAGCAAGCAGAAATCAAGAACCTGGCAAAAGCTTTCTACAGACTCGCTAGTCTGCCCCATCTGAAACTGCTGCAACGGGGCAACGGGGAGGAAGGAGTTGACCCAACTGCAGACAATTGGTTTCTCCTGGGCTTGGGGGTGGATAATAGAGTTTGCTTCCCTAAAAGGACAGTCATTATAGCTACCACCTGTAAGCTAATCTGCTGGCCATCAGAAAGGACTTCTCCTGCCTTGTGCAGCTCAAAGTTCTGCTCACCTTTCTTACTTCTGGATTGAGGCAGAACATTCTCATTTTGTAAAAGTGCTCTCTTCTTAAGGTTGCAGAATAATGTTTCTGCAAACGAGTGACTGAAAGGCTTCTGACCTGAAAAGCCTGGATTCACTATCTTGGCCTTAATGAGGCAGAAAAAGGATTCAAATCTGTGTCTTTACCTGAAGCCAGGCTTCAGCATTTGATGCACTCAAATGTCTCTTATGCCTCGGTAAATGTTCAGTTTCCATCATAGAGGAAGGTGCACACACAGCGTTCAACTCCCGTTTGTGGTGCACCTACAGCTAATTACACCAAGTAGATTGGCACTGTGATAGCCTTGTGGGTGTTTCTAGGTCATTACATCATTATGTTATTAGTCCATATGTAATGATGCAGTCTCTCCCAGTAATTGGAGCCTTATAATTTCTATGTTGAGATCACACGTTTGTAATGTAATGGCAGAAAGGTGATAACGTCCTGACTATTCAAATACAACCTGGAAAGCGGCAATTGTAAAATGTACCAACAAATAAAGCAAAATGTGAGGAGAAAATACCAAATAATATTATTTTTCAGAAAAAGTATATCCAATCTTTTAAAAAATAGCACAAGTAATTCCAGATAATGACAGAGCTATACATTTTATTCTATCTGAATACTAGAGCTGAAGCACTGATATAGCTGTAGAAAAGGTAAATGAGACCACATAAGATCTTTCAATATGGAAAAGGATGTGGATTTTAGTGATTTTGGTACTGAATTTCAAAATAAATTAAGGGTGAGATTGTTTTTCTTCCCCATGTATTTTAGTAACACATGGAAGATGATATGTCATTTTTGTAATTTGAGAAATGTTCTAAATTCTTTTTTCCTGAGAATTTTTTGGAAATTGATTGTATGCACAATAAATTATTTTTTATCAATAAGCGTTTTCACCTCAGCAATGTGTTGAGGACTGTATGTATACAATCTTATTGACTTTGGAATTGAAGATTTTAATAATTGTTTAGAAATAAACTTATCTCTGAACTTGTTTTGCTTTCATTTTATTAAAATTGACTTAGTTAATTAATCATAAGGCTTTTAACAAATATTTATACTTCTCCAATAGCAGAGACTGAACACGACAGGATAGAGGTCTGCCCAAAAAGGCAGAGCTATTCAGCAAGACATCAAGCAAGCATGAAGACCCAGTTTCCAGGTGCTACTTCATTGTTTTTTAATAATAGAGATATTTCAGAACTTTCTTCAGGGGCCATGTACCCCTTGCATGAGGTACGAAGAACGACTGACAGGATAAAACAAAAATGATAGATAGAGATTGACACATATCAGCACATGGGGAAACCGAGTATCTGTATCACAAGGTGTTTAACTATCACCAATTTTTCAATGGGAATCAAAGAAAAGAAAAGTCTAAAGTATACAATATAGCACGGTTGGCAGGGGCTACAATAGTACAATAATATGAAAAAGCATTGGGAAAGCCTGGAAATGAGGGCTAAAGATCACACCATCAGCAACAGGAAAGCAGGAGACAGCCTCACTATAAAATAATGATCAAAAAGAACTACCTAGCTCCTACAGAACGTGTTTCATCTTGGGGTCTCAGCAGGGCATCAGTGGTAAGAAACACAGAGAGGAGCTGAGACACCTCTTGAACCAGTGTGAGAAAGCCTCCGTTGACGTAAGGGAAAAAGAGAAGTCAGGGAAGAGCTGCAGCAAGGAGAATGTGCTCAGATTGATGAGTTAGGTATGCAGGTCTGGAAGCAGCTTTGTGGATGGGTAAAAGGCCAGAGGAGAAAAGACATAGTGTGGACATGAGATGCTGGCATCACTCTTGTGATCATCATCCCTCATGCTACACCTATTTGCTGTTATTAGTTTAAGTCAGGTAGAGCAAACAATAAGAGAAATTTGTTATAGGGAAACCACTCAGTAGCACTGTCCATCCCGTGTACTGTGTGCAGCAAGAGCCATAGAAAAATATAGTACAATGTGTAATTTTATAATGAAACTGTCTTGTCATTCATTTGCATGTGTGAGCTAACTTAAAATCACACAATCCATCAAATCTAGTGTTTGATGCCTTGATGATGCAAGATGTTCTTAGAATAGAAGCCTGTCTGGTATGTACATATGCTCTTTTCTTTAAATGATCCCTCATTTTATTTCATCCTCCCTGAACTGCAGCAGGAAGGCAGAACGTTATGAATGGGAATCACAAAATGTCATTGACAAGCTGTAACGTCAGAAGGTCCGAGGCCAAACAAACTGCGCGGTGAAACTAACAGGTAACAGGTAGTTAGCATTTTTATGTATAGTTTGAAATATTACTGTGAGTTTGCCCTTTGAGCCAGAGAGGTCTCGGGCAGGTGGCAGAAGCGCTCTGTGCAATCCACTGCCGTTAACGCTTCCTCCAAGATAGAACTTGTTTTCTTGAAGAAAATAAAGTAACAAGTAGGAAGCATGATTGTAACTTGAGGAAGCGAGACTGCAAACGCAAATCTTGGGCATTTCTATTTCTGCATTAAGTAGAACAGAAGCTTTTGATTCTAGTTCCAAAAAATGAAACATCACTGCCCCCTTCTGTAATCCAGGAACGCTGTATCCTTCAGCTACCTAAAATGTCTATATGGAAAGGTAGGTAGTTACATACCAGGTGACACTGACATTGTCATACTGAACGTGCCCAAAATATTAAACAAAAGGTATTAGTTCATTTGTCCATAATTATTTTCCTGCCTGTATTAGTCTTGAAGAGCCTGATAAAGATCTAGCCTCAAAGAGAACAAATAAAGAATAAATACACTGGAATTTATTGATTAACAGTTTGTGTACAAGACAGGATCATGCCTGTTTCTAAATTTATTAAAAAGCTTTCAGAAATTTCCGGCATTCATTGAAATGTCATCTGGGGCTCTTGTCTGAAATGAACTAGCTTTTCCCCCCAGTTTTCAAAGAAATTATATACAAAGTTGTTGTTAAATTGCTCTACACTTCAGGAAAAGTAGAAAATCACTGACTGGATAAGATTTCTAGAAGGAACCTGGAGACACTCACCCACTTCTTCATGCCAGCTGCAAATTCTACCATCCCAGCTCATGGTATTCTGATTTAGCCTCCTTTTTTGCAATGTTTAGAAATCCAATGCGTATTCAATGTGCTCTTGCACAACCTCCATGTAAACAAGCAATTCCCTTGTTCACCCCACATTATCATATCCTTCACCCAAGACCTTCCCATTTCTCGTTCTTGTCCAACTTAAGTCTGCTTTGGGACCGTGCCTGTAAACCGCCGTGATTTGGTGCACCTTGGCCGTGGTACGTGAGGAGAGTGTGTCAGAGCACAGAGCGCGAGACTTAGCTAAAGGGAGTCAGGAGCAACAGTTCATGGTTCAATTGCACTTGTGGCTTTTCAGCTCTCCTAGTGTTCAAACCCCTCTATTTTTTCCAGCTCCTGCAACTTTAATCTACTGACTTTCCTATTAACTTTTCCAGAGCCTTTCCTAGGACCTTTCTGTACAGTAACACCTCTGGGCACCCACTCCTGCTTTAAGCCTCCTCTTAAGCACTTTTTTAGCTACAACCAACACGCTTTCAAGCCTCACTTCTCCTGAAAGCAAAAAAGCGAGCTCAACAAACTGAAGGCTCCCTCATGCAAGTTTAAAATAGACGTGAAATCTAAAAATATTTTCTTTATTGAAAGCAGGCAGCAGCAGCAGCAGCCTTTAACTATGTAGGCTGAAACTCTGGATTGTGGATTTCCCTGCAGTGCCGAGGCTAATTATTTCTTGGGGAGTAAACTAACCTACTGGTGTATTTGAAAAGAATAATTCTTACTGATCTTTTTTCTTAGAATGCTGTCAAGCTCACCTTCTTTCCCACCATTGCCTCCTATGCTGCTGGAAAGGGTATGTGTGAGAGAAGCAGCAACATTACACTAAATGGTTGATAGATAGTTGAATATGAAAAGGCAAGAGAAAGTAAACTTCATGTGCCCACAGCTTCCCAGAAGTGGAAAGAGTTCCTCCTAATCTCATTATTGTCCCTGTGGGGAAGAGGTACAAGCCAGCACACTGTTGAATTGTACACAAATACAGATATCCTGCGTAGCGTGGGCAAGTTTCTTAATCTGCTCACTTGCCCTCTCAAGGCAGAGCATTCTTTATATCGCAGTAATGCAGTGAAGAGAAATCTCTATTAATGTTTATGAATTGCTAAGCCAAGATAGGGAAACCATGTGAATGATGAGATTCTTATACATAAAAATACATGGACTTGTAGATTTCTTTTGCCATGTTAAATAAACATGCCAGGACTGCAAGAGTCTCTGTTAAGAGACATTCCTCATCTAGCACAGCTCTGCAAGCCAGAGCTGATTTATGCTGGAGGGAAGATAAACATATAGGTATGTTTTGAAAGCTGAGCCAGGGCCCTTACGCTTTAACTGCTTTGAAGTGCCCTATGATTTTTTATTTCATTTCAGTCTAGAACACTGTCATATAGAGACAATGAAAGTATAACGCAAGTATAATTATCTTAGTGTCAGCTTGATTCAGTGGGGTATGAGTAGCTCAGTTTCAGTCATTACTGGTGGCAAGGCCATAGCTACTGTAATTTTTAAGAAAACAACTGTCTTCTGATTCTGGAAATACTGCCAACCAAATGTGTGCATCTCAAACTAGCGGCACTGGGGAAGTGATCAAGAGGCTGACTGCTGTACTGGGGCTAGGAAGAAAAGGGAAATATGAGATAAATAATGCTCACAAAAGTAAAACTAGAGGAGGAGTGGAGTCTGAACGACGCATGAATGGCTCCCACCATGTGGTGCCTGCAAAGGCAGGGAATGAAAGTCGATAACCCAAGAAGCTCTTTCCATCCCTACACAAGGTGATGGGAGATTAATAATAGTAATGTCTCTGTCAGTGGATGAAGTCAGGCACAAAGAGTCATTTTCTCCACTTACAGTAACCGCAGAACCACAGCATTGACACACACAAGTCCACACACTGAAGCACGATGCTGTGTCCAAGCTGATGAACCCCACTGAAATCATACTAACGGTCAAAACCCAAAACATTCAGTATTGTAAAGCACTTTCCAACCCTGTTTAAAAATGAGAAAGACAACAGATCTACTGTAATGCATAAGAAAATACTTAATGTTTAGACATCAAGTGTAAATTTGTGAAGGTGGTCAGCTTGGATTAACTGTGTGACTGCTATTAAAATCTGCACTGTTTTTTGGCTAAGTTCCTCCTCACACTCACTTCGACAGCACACTCCTAAAGCCGTTTTTCCTGGCTGTTAACATAATACAACAAGATGAGGACTACGTAATGTTGTAGGAAACATTTTCTCTGCAACCAGTGCTGCAGTTGATTTCAAGTGATAACACAAGGCAGCTGCTCGCAGGCACCTCAGAACTGCTTCATTTAGGGCAAAGAGTGAGCTCATAGCACAGTCCGTAACCGATGGGTGGTGAGTTACGCATCTCAGATTCCCCCAATACAATCCAACAGCAGCTCTGTGGCTCATTTCCCCCATCTTTTTATGAAATTGTCTCAGAAATGATTCCCTAGATATCCCACTGTATCATTAGGGGCCAGCAAGGGCTGGATAACTTTCCTCCTGTGCAAAAATACAATCTCAGTAAAGTCAACTACTGCTCCATCTCTGTGCAAGTACCGTGGCTCAAACAGGTTTTTGCAGTGCCAGAATGGCACCAATCCATGGCTACATAAGCAGCTACGGTTGTCCATGTGCCGATGTGGTAGCTTGTCAAACGAGCATCTGATGGTAGGCATGAATCATGCATCTTCCCATTTAAACCTAGGCCAGCATTTGCTGTAACTGCCAATAATATAAACAGCCATAATGAGGAAACTGGCAAATGCACGGAGCATCGTTCCCATATACAACACAGAGCATTTTTGAATTTCCCACCTGAAGGAGTGTAAATTAAAATGAGCCTTTCTGCTGTGGTGCTGGCCAGTTTATTAGGCAATCAAATAATATGCTGTCAATCACATTTGCAGCATGTGCAAGTAGCTTTCACGGCAATTTTACCATGCTGTAGCGTGCACATGCTAAACCACTAAACAAACAAGTTCCACTCCGCAAAGTAGTTACAAAACAAGCAGAGACAAAGGCAAAGCGATGAGCAGCAGACCAAGACTCAGAGGATGTCAAGAAGTGGCCCTTTAGAAAATAAGCCTGTTTAGACCATAATTAACCACATGCTTCACTTTAGCGTAATATGAAACACCAGTAACGTGTGTGGAAATAACTCTATCTGTATGAGATGACTGGAATCGCTTTATCAGCGTGTTTCAATGAAACACTGTTTCATGGAAGCTGTGAGATTTTATGGGGACTATAGATGTTAATATTTTGATGGGTTCAGGCCAAACTGCCTTCTAGATAGAGCAGACTTGTTATTTTTGATCTGAAGAAACCCAGATAGTTTCATGTCGCTATTTAAGAAAAGAATAGCCTTGTTTTTATTTTAGTCTGAAATAAAAATAAATCTGGAAATCATGAAAATTGTTGCAAAACAGAATTGTTATTTCTCCTGCCAACTATGATATCAAAGACAGGCAGCCAAGTATCACGGAACACTGAGTAGTTTTCACACCTTCCATAAATCCTTATTACGCTGATCTACTCACAAATATTGACTCTGATTCAGGAATGCACTTAAATGTATTCTTTTGAAGTCAGCATCGCAGAGGTAAACTCCACCGGGGAGGCACAAACAGCTGGATGGAGAAGTGCGAAGGGTAGTCACTGGGGGCTGCCGAAGCAGGAAAAAGAAGATGGCAGTCTTTGTCAGTCAGATGATCTAATTTCCCCCTCACAGAGGACTATATAGAAATAGCGTGTCAGGAATCCACAGATTTAACAGCAGTCGTTGCACTTTTTTCTTGCACAGGACTAAGATGCCTACAATGGTTTCAAAGCATTAGACACGTTGCCCTTTCCCCAGGAATCCTGCTCTCAGCTGGTTTCAAAATGTTCTTGCATCTAAGCACACGGTCAATTGTTTTTCTGATTTGCGGGCCTTTGCTTCACACAATATATATCGTAATGTAAACTTCTCACATATGTCTGCAGCCCTGAGGACTGATTCTGATATAAAAGCTGCCTTGGCATGCTCTGACCATGCCAACGTCATCAGAGACATGCAGTCCAAATGTGAGCTACAAATGCTGTACTTACAGATGGTTTATGCCAAATTACAGTCCTACTGTTCAAATGGAGAAAAAAAGCATTTTTTAACTAGAATGATTGCGACAGACACAGTTCCAATTTAAATTCTATACTTTGTGCAGGAGAACAGGTACATAGAAACCAATGTTTAGGTTTTTAGATGAGTAGATCTTTTTAAAAAGATGCTGGCTGTTTTGACATAAAGTTGCACTGCCCATGTCAAGAAATTTTCATTTTTAAAGCTCAGCATGAAATCTCTGAAATTCATCAATCAAGTTATTTTTTCCTTGGAAGTTTCTGGAAATATTAAGTGCTGTAATTTCTTTCTTGCAAGAAGTTCCCACCTTCTGAATGCCTGTGAAAGGGTGACCACCCAGCAGAAGAGCATGAGATAGCACTACTCTATAAAGAGAAAGATACACAAATATAAATATGGGTATCTGGAGAGATGTTACACACTGAGGAAATGGTGAGGTTTGATGCTCACCATCAGCAGCTGCTAAAATTCTTACCATAAACTCGTGTTAGGAACACCGACAGTTTTGATGTATAATTCACACCACGTGAACCTGCTTGAGTAATTCTCTATGGTCAGGCCTACTTGCAGCAAAATCATGTTTAAACTTTCTAAATATATTCCCAATACAAGACAAGCATCTCGCTTTTTTTTGCAACAAGAAGGGAAATTCCAAAACATGCTGTTGCTAAGGTAGATTTTGTACAGGGAGAGATACTTTGAGATGAAAAGCTGTTCTCCTACAGCAGCCTCTGGCCTCTATTAGACATCTTCAAATACTCCACAACTGGCATGAACTCCTCCTCACTGGCCCGTTGCTTCAATTAACTAAATTCCTCCATACATAAAATTTTACATGGCTGTATATATTTTATCCTAGATTCGTCTCTCACTATATATTCACAGAAGTCACAACCAAACCCGCCTTTAGAGGAGAAGCCCGATAACTACACAGTGAATATGATCCTTCTAACCCACATTGTGCCTTTTATTTCACATAAGCAAAATGCGTTCTCCAAAATCTATTTTTCAAAGTGCAAATTCAGCAGTGAGGGACCCAGGTGCTCTGTACCCACACCAAGCGAAGTCACTTGCGGTGTCAGACTTCAGCCACAGTCACATTCTTTATTTCGACTCTTCCCCAGACATCTTTCTAATAGCAGGTGGTGCATAAATCAGTCACCGCTTATGGTCACAAAGCCCCAACTAAGGGGCTTTCCAGCACTTCCCTGGAGCTTTGATTCTTAACTGGCACATCTATGCAAGCTGTATATAAATACTTCTGCTGGGTTCCTTTATACATTCTTTATATTGTGCTAAATACAGCAGGGATCAGAAATGTAAGAAAAGAAAAGATTATTTTCTATTTCACTACAGACTTCAAAGGCAGTAGATGCAATGTGTCCAGAAAAATATAAAAACACATTCTCACATGGAAGAAATTGGATGAGCATACGTTATCATCAAGAAATGTCAATAGAAAATGACGTAGCATGGGCTATAATACCTGTACTCTATCTTTAAAACCAAAGAAAGCATCAAATTCAGTGCTTTCAATAGTCAAAATTGAATCTTGGGGGTTTTTTGTTTGGCGGTGTTGGTTTTTTTCTTGTGCCATTCTTCTGTACAAAACCACAGCTAATCATAGAATTCCAGTAAGTTCAGGAAAAGCTTATAAAAATTACTAATCATAAAAATCTAAGAAAAATGTTTCAGAAGTTCACAATTTTTCCTTTTTTTCACAGACTTGAGAACTGACTGATTTTTTGAAAGGCATCAGAACACTGCATCAATAGCTATCAAAATTGTTCCTACTGAAATAATTTTTAAATTGCTTTCCAAAATTGTAGGCTATAGGTAAAAGACTAAGCAACCCCCAAACAAGCAAGCAAGCAAACAGTAGTGCCTCACCTATAATCAAAGCCACTAAAGAACAGTTTCTCTACACGCTTCATTTGTTCCTCCTAAGAGCAGTGGCTATTGCCATCCTATTCTCATTTTTTTGTTTGAAGACGATCTCTACTTGCATGAAGTAGATGATGATGAAATGTTCTTAAAATGCAAAGTATCTGCTTCAAAAAAAAAAAACCCGTAAGTTCACGAGAATACTACATTCCAGCGTGTCATTTGATTATAAAATAAAACCACCCATTAGCAGGAGGTTTTCTGTAGGCTTTCTTCTTGTGCTCACTTGAGCAAATTCCGAGCACTCCCTATTAGACTCGTGAACCCGTGGGGTCCTTTGGTTATTTTCCATCCAGTTATCTTCATTCTTTTGCACTGATGAGCTGCAAATCCTACCTGAATGCCTAAGTTGCTTCGGCTGTCTCTGATGGGCTGCCTTGCAACTGAAAAGCAAACAGAGGGCCAGATATCCTCTGGCAGTTTTCACTTGACTGCAATTAGATAGACATTTTTCATTGCTGGGTGGGCAGTGGCCAACCAGCTGCTGGGGAAACAGTAACAGTGATTGACATAAGAGTCTCTATTATTTTTGTAAAAAACATTTTGGAAAAAAGCAAATAAGGGCTCTGAATCACAGTTCTTTCTATTGTCTGCCTGAAGACAGCACAGAGATATAATCTGCTTTATTTTTACTCTTTTCCTTCGAAATTACAGCAAGGATTCTCTTATCTTGAAAAGTGATTAGGGTCTCTTTGGAAAGGATCCAAACCCAATGCACCTTTCAAGATGGGAAAGATTTCAGTAAGAGTCCCATGGGAAAAGATGGGGGAAAGGTTTTAAAAAACATTAAACCTTGAAAGCTTCTCAGACTTTCTTGTTTGCATCAGTTGGGGATTTTGAAAGCCCACAATCAAACAAGTAATTGTGCAGGCCAGAACTGAAGACAGGATCCTAATATTACATCAAATATTCATACAGAGAGATGGACAGATTTGCCCATACATTATTTTTGTTGAAAAGGAAGCAGACATCAGAGCACACTTTCTGCAGGGATTTCATCACCATTCGGACCACACTTCTGATTGCTGAATGGCCGGTGCCTACCCTGGTTACTCTGCAAATGAGTATATTTGTGTAAATGAGTATATTGGTATATTGGTAAAAATATATGCCTAAAAACCACAGAACAGCAAAAACTGATTACAGAGTATTACTTAATATGATGGAAAACAGAGTCCTCTAGTGGTCTGTGATTGCCATAATATAAAAAGCAGTCAACAATTTAGGGCAGAAAGTGAATGATCTCAAACATGACCTCACAAGAAGCAAATCTTAGTCTAAAGTCAAAAATAATCAAGGAAAATTGCCCCCAGGGATGTCCATGACAGTCTCCAGAGTTTTCTACGCTTAATCTGCAGAAAAATCTTCAAATGTTGCCAGTCATTATATGTATTTAAAAAGACCTTAGGCAGCTCTTATGGAAAAAGCATTTCTCAACCATATATATGATGCTATTGTACCATACATGAACTGTGCTGATATAACAAGCACATATTATATACATATACTATGAACTGTATAAATGTATAGTGAACTGTGCTGATCTAACAAGCACAATATATGCATATTCTCTTTGGAATAAATAACAGGATGAAAAAAAGCATGAAGTATTTGAAAATTTAACTGGGTTTCATAGTGTATTGGCAGTGGCAGTCAATCTTTTAGTAATGAAGGACAGATTCAGAGAAGAGTGTTGGTACTTGAGACAAGGGCTTTATGTTTGACACGACAAAATAAGCTCGCAGAGGGAATATGTAAAATAGTATTAAATAGGCCAAGTGATGGGCTTGGAGACAAACTTTGCAGGTCAGGATTAATATCAGCTGGGAGAAACCTCATGTGTTTGGGTCAGAGGGAAGAGTACTGCAGAACTGGGGATATGAAATTGTAAGAAACAAATATTTTTTAGATGTGTGGATGGAAATTGAAGGCTGTATCTCAGATATATCAGCTCAGCCTTTGGCAAAGAATTTCCACAGCAGGATCATAGATACAGAAGCAGCTGAGGAGGTAAACAGGTGAAAAAAACAATTTATGTAAACTACCACAGAAAACCAAGGAGAGGATGAGGCTTTGCCAAAGTACATATTAAAGAAGCTACTGAAAACACACCAGGAGAGTGAGGAAAAAAGTGGGATACTAGGGAGAGTAAACAAAACACAGGGTACAGGTGTGCTGGCAGTGAAACCTGTTTGCTGCTCGCACCAAGTTGATAAGACAGGATTATAGGTCTTCACGAAAAAAATAATATAAATAATTTGGCACAGTAGATAGGTGAAATAGGTATGTACGTGTCAATGCCAGTTTTGCAGCTTTTTTTATTCAAACCAAGAATTCACCTATATATACAAAAAGTATAAAATGAATATTCCTGCATTCACCACCTAGGAATCCTCAATAGTTTCTCATGATTGCAGTAAATTCATAAAATGAAGTTTTGTAAAATAATCAACTCATTCTCTGTAGATGTTAAAATTTCTTAGTGGTATCAATAAATATGCAAATGGAAACATAGCATTCCTAAATTATACAATGTATATCCTAGTATCTGCTTTATATACTTCAGGGTCTTAAGCAATCCTTTGGCAAAGGTACATAACCAGCCATAAAAATCTGGCAAACAGCAGTTTCTAAGAAAGATTTGTGTGGTCTTCGTACCAGACAGTTCCCAGCACTGTCATTAAAGGCTTATCTCGGGAAAGCACTTGGAAAAATCTGTTCTCTCTTTAAAGAACAACCTCATCAGTCAGAGCTATAGGGGTCATCTGTCATGACCATCAGCTTCCCTCTCTCTCCAGCATACCTCTGCAGAGTTAGAGCATAAAAAGATAAGTTCCGTATGCAAAAATTCAAGGGTCAAACATCGCCTGGCTATATTTCTAGATGGCATCTTCAAATCTCTACCCCTACATCTGATTTTTCTTCTCAGTGCTGGCATGGCTTTTATCAGCTTTACCACTTGTAGTTCATACACCTATCAAAAAAGTATTGCTGAACTTAGTGACAGACATAAAATAAAGTTTGAAGAGATTCCATCTTTCATACAGTGGCGGAAATTATTTCCTTTGAACATGCTGTCAGCCTCAAACAGGGTAATGGATTAGTGCAGAGTGCTCAAACCAGTATTTTGTTTCATATTTTGACATGTGCAGAAAGATTCCAAAACACTGAAAGCTGCTGTGTCTGAATCAATGCAGAACTGCAAACTGAACAAGCCTGTGGAGATACAACTTGGGAGGTAATTTAAGACAGCAGTGTCAAACGGGCAAAGGTGTACAACAACCTAGGACAAAAAATACTAGGGAAAAGATTAACCCGCCATCTAACAAATGCAGGAATGTAAACTAAGTTTCATAAGAGCAGCTGTTTCTTACTGTTTCTGCATCAGGTGTGATGACTAGAGTGCCAAACACAGATTCCTTTTCCTTCTAAATGGGAAAGGAGTTTGTCTTTGGAAGTACAAAATCATGAACACAGTTGTGTTGCCATCACCATCATCACCACAAACTCCCAAAGGAACCACAGCAGTCTGAATTGTGATTAGTCCTTCAGACTCAATAAGAGAGTTATTTTTTGCAATGATAAGACACAGGTTTTGGTGCAGCTTTGCAGAGGACAGCTCCTGTTTTTTAGGCAAGAGTATCAAAGCAGAGGGCAGAGGATAAATGCTTTATTGACTGGTCTACTAGGACTTCATTCAAAGAGCAAGAGATGTTTTTTATGGACTGTGAGTCCACTGGAGATGATGGAGGTCACAGAATCACAGAATGATTGAGGTTGGAAGGGACCTCTGGAGGACATCTTGTCCAACCCCCCTGCTCAAGCAGGGCTACCTAGAGCACATTGCCCAAATGATGAATAAAGCTTTCTCATGGCTGGCAAAATCACTGTAATTTCAACCAGACACTCTCCACATTGGAAAGAAGCCTTGATCTGTAATAGTCCTAAGTTTTAGTAATAGCTGTGCTGAACCTCATTTTCACGAACAAAGGTGATCAACAAGGTAAATATGGGACATTCTCTACAATCCTGCAGAGTTTCTGTGCCACAGTCACTCAATATACATAACCGGCCAGGAACAGAGATCCTTCTGATTTTGGTGGCTGAAGAAGCGTCCCTAGTGATTGCCACAGAAAAACACTTCTCTGCTAAAGGAATCGAGGGGCTCAGCAGCCTCTGGCATCACTAATCGTAAGGTCTGCTGTGATTCATTGTGGGATCCTGACCCAGTAAACGTGCAATGCTCCAAGGATGACGCTGGGCAATGGAGTACCACCTGAGGTCCTTCCCATGGAGCCAGCCACGGGGATCTCTCTTGTCTCCTCGCTCTTCAAAAAGCATTTGACAAGGTAAGGTGCTTGAGGATGGATCAATACACAGCAATACACAACAGTGCATTGATCAAACACAGCTCTTGACCTCCTCTCCACTGCAGGAACGTTGCTATTTTTCAAGTGACTGGCCAAAGCCAGGTCCTAGAAAAATACATTGTTCTTGTATTCTATTAAAGAACAAGTTTGTGAAAAGAAACAAGATTTGATGAGTTATCTGTTTTGAACTAGTCAGATCTCCACACCAGACTGGCAGTCACATTTCTACCCACGTTTCTAATGACAGGAGACAGTTTATGATGTTCAGTTCTGCTGTTGCTTTCTTATGGACAAGTCACACCACTCCTTCTAACCATTAGCACGCATTTCCATATTCCGAGTGGAGTCAAGAAGGACAACAGGACCTTAGATAAAGCATGTAGCCCTCTCAGAGTAAGAAATATAATGGATTTCTAGTTGCGACACTCTGAAGTGGTATGACTGGAAATGTCAAGTGCATTTTACTCACTGATGGTTATGAAAAAACAAATACACTCAGTGTTCCACAATACCCAATTGCTATTTGTATTCGCATTATCCAAACGTGGTTATTTTCCATCCAAAGTTTCTACAACTTCAGCTCCTAGTTGTGTAATCACCTGCCTCTTACTGCAAGTGCAGAAAAGGGTTTTTCCTCTCTCCCCCAGCAATTCAAACAATAATCTTTGTCCCACCTGGTTTTCCCTTTGGACCATTCAGTTCCTATATCCCACAAGTTCGGTCTGCCTCTGCTCTCAGTAGAGGCATAAGGGGTGAGATCTTTCTCAGTTTCTGGCAAGGGTGCCCCAACTAGCCTCCTGGAGGCAAGGCTATTTACATAAAAACAACAGGTCGTTATTTTAGTATGAAGAACAGATATATATGGGTTTAAAACCTGACATCTGCCTGTCGAGAGCAGGATAGCAGCTAATTGTCACTCAAAGACACCAGTTTCTCAGTCACTGTCGATTCTTAAAACAGAGTTAGCAACAGTTTGCATAATATAGTTAAAGATAATGGTCACAGTTGCACAGCAATTTTTGAACCTTCATGTCTAAAACTGAATGCTTAGCTCTTCATTGAGGCAGCCGTATCTCTTTTCGCAAATACTAAGCAGCCACAAGGCAGCAGAAGGTACTTGTGCTCAGCACTGTTTGGAAAAAAATGAATCAGAATGCTCTTATAATTTAGATGTTCCTTTAAATATTTCCAAAGGCACAGAAGTATCAATCTATGCATGCAGCTGGCCTGAACAGAGCACATTTTGTTAGTGATACTGTTTACTTCACCCTTCATACCTATCATTTCTTGTGGTAAACAAGACTGTCATGTTTTGCTTTATTCAGCATGGTCCCTGAAATATCCAGGACACTGGATTTGATGACCCCAAAGGTCCTTCCCAATCCCATATTCCTAATCACTTTGAGGAAGGCAATGTGTCCTTCCATGTGCTTATGAGGTCCTCTCATAGTCTTAATTGAGACTGTGGGCATTATCCAAATGCAAGTCATAATCATAACAATTTAATTAGAATTATTAAATCCAAAGAGCCAGAAGTACTTAATTAAATAAGCAGCTTGGTTTCTAAGCACAGAGACATGCTTCAGATCACTGCAGCCATAAAATTCCCACTGTGCAAAATTATGAGTTGTTGTTTGATAATAATCAATAGAACAGACTATTGAATAAATACCTTCTGACTTGTTTTCCAAGCCATCATATTGGTCCCAGTAGTTTGCAAGACAGATATAAATAACAATGCGATTGTGTTCCCACAGTCTTGCTGTTATTGGTATCTAAATAACCACTGACATGACCAGACAAAAACAGAAAGAAGGGTAGTTTGTCAAATCTTGCAGATAATTGTCACTATAACCTCTATACAGGGCTGTAACTGGCAGGGTTACCGCCCATATCACTTGTGCTCATAGCACAGCTTTTTTGTTTGAAGTTCACCATGTCTTCCACTCATTTTGGAGAAATAGATGGATGTGTACTGGATGGATGTGTCCCACAGAGACTGCATTGCTTGACAGGGCCAAGGACTGAAAACATTTAAAATATTAATTTACAAATTAGTACTAGAGATGACAGATGTTAGGAATCCAAAACACATATTATACATAGGGCATTGCAAATCTCCTATGGATCTAATTCAGATTACTGGCTTTGGTTTGGGTTCCTGTGGGAATAGTCTCATGGTCCTTTCTAATCTTAAAAACATATTCCTCTTGTCCAGTCCTACTGAAGTCAATGGAAAGTCTTTCCAGTTCTCGTGTCGGTTTTGGATCACACATCTACAACTAACGTGCAACTAAAAACAAATGTATAAAATAACATATTCTTACTGCAACCAGGTGTCATCCATAGCCAATTTCTGCTAACATACCTGCAGGGACATTCTTTGACGGTTGTACAGGAAGTTATTCCTGGGTATGTGTCTATATCTCAGCAGTGCCTGGCTCCCGTGAGATTCATGGGAGCCCCCTCTTGCTGCAGCGAGCGCCATAGGGCAGCTCACCAGCCCAAAGTCTTGGCAAGGCCGTGCTGGGACCATGAGCTCGTGCTGTGAGCTTGCCAGAGCTTGCCCGTGAGTGCTCATGGCCCCTTGAGTGCCTACTGCCCTATGAGTGCATGTGGCCCTGGGGATTAGTTTTTAAAGCACTTGCCAGGTTGTGCTTTAAACTCGGCGAGGGATATCCCTCCCCTGAGGCAAAACTGTTCACATTCATATCCAGTAAAACCAGAACTTCCTTCCTGTGGCTGGACTAATTTTGAACCCTTCAGAAATGTGCCAGTGACATGAAGCAAACCTGTCACCCATCCTTCCACTCAGAGGAAGGAAACTGTCACCCACCTGCCACTCAGAGGAAGTCCTCCAAACAATACATCCTTTTCTTTGGCTCCTGATGGCAAAGATTACTACGAGCAACTGGCACTAGCCTTAGCCTGCCTGGAGCATAAATACTGGTAAGAACAAAAGTAAAACCTCCTTGCACGACAGGTGATGTAGGCCACAGTTTCAGGGATAAGCTTCTCCTGCCAGAGGACTGCAAATGCAGTGTCACAGCCCTGGGCTGTGATGGCACCGGCAAAGCACATGAAGATGTAAGCGTGACAGGTCTATTCCCCACTCTGTGGCCTCCAATACGGCCAGTACAGGAATCAGGAAAATATTTAAGGGGTGCATTAGAAACCAAACATTTTCAGTACATTTGGGATGAGCAAATAGGGTTGTGAGACATTGCATTTCCATTTGCTGTTCTCTTGTCCCACAACTTCCTTTCTGCCTTTACCCATTTTGTGCCTCTGACTCTTTTCGTAATACGCACTGCCCCAAATGCATCATATACAATGTGATGTCTGGATGTATACATACACACACACAAAATCCACGCAAACCCAACAAAAACTCAGAAGGAAATACTCCTCGAGCCTCATTCCCAGCTATTCAACCTGCGAGCAGCAGATGGCAGCCCTATTGCCATTCCTCGTCTCCTCTCCGACGAGCTGAGGCTGCCCTTGCAGATCGCGCTTTCTCATGCTTCAGCCCCGCAGCATGAGCAAATCCCGCTCTTTCCCACCTCTCCTGGGTTTTTGGCATTGCCCATCACTGCAGGTAACTGCCAGGTAAACTCAGTCTGCCCAGTGAAGTCTGCTGTGGTCTGAATGGAGCTTTTCACCCTCTTCCCAAGCGTAATGCCAGGGACTACCTGAGTTTTGCAAAATCACTGCCCGTGGTGAAAGCCCAAATGTAACTGCCTCATGGGTGGACGTGCAGTCACTGGCACAGCTGCTTCCTCGGCCGAAGAAAGAGCGGGCAGAGGAAGACAGTTTACACTCCTAGTAGAAAAGGCTATTTACAAGAATTACGCTAAACCCAATGCTTTCAGTACTGTGGGGCTTTAGGCTCACTCACTTTGAATTTAACTATATGATTTGTCGGTAGTAGGCAGCCCTTGCCTTGTAGAAACTTTGAACTCTGGTCTTTGTTGTCAATCTGCATTGTCTTCTTCCTTTGAAAGAAGAAATGTGTCCTGTATGATACATCTTAGCCTGGTAATATTTTTTGAGTGATGTTTTCCTGCAAAATAAATAAGCAATTGTCTGCATACCCCATCTCCAGCCCTTCACAGCATTTCTCCTTGTACAGTCACTTAAACAAGCACAGAATACAAAGGAGAATAAAAGGTTTTGCTGTTTCTTCATACAAATGTATAGGAGAATACAGAAACTATGCCTGGCAGAGAGAAGCAAATCCTCTTCCTTGGGGTTAGGACACACATTTCATTATCTGCATCATACCCTGCTTCTGCCAGGTGCCAATTCAGGTAAACTTTGTCCAATTCAGTTCAAATTCAGAAAGAAGCAAAAATAAATTAATCGTTAAGCTTAGGGACATGGTTTAGTGGTGGACTTGGCAGTGTTAGGTTAATGGTTGGACTCGATGATCTTAAAGGTCTCTTCCAACCTAAACGATTCTATGATTTTTCCCTGAAGTTACTGAAATATTTTCCAGTATCATTATGATTCCTATGTGGGTTTTACAAAGGAGAACAACAGGCTTATTAGGAAAATTCAGTTGTAACTTTCTCTCTTGACTGGTGGCCTCGTGTTGTGAGGCTCATGGCAAATAAAACATCGACACAAAAGCATGGGAAGTTTTCCCCTTTCCTTAGCACCATAACCAGGAAAAAGAAAAAAAAAAATATCTGAGAGCAACAATATTTATTTTCCACACTCCATTAGTAGCCCAGAAGCAATTCAAGCATGTTACTAGAAACTGAACCCAGCTAATTAAAAATAATGTTCCAAAGCTACACTGATGTCTTTTGCATCTGGAGCTGGCTTCTGCAAATAAACATACACAAAACCAAGGACAAATCACCATAAATCTAAGCAGACAGGTACAAGCAAATTGGTCTGTGGAAGTGACATGTCTCTCTGCTTAAATGTCTACCGCAAATCCCAAGGAGACATGGTAGGATTTAATCTAATTTGGTTTGCCACTTCCCTGCAGCTTAATGTGAGAATAAATGCAATTATATATGACTGTACTTAGCTCAGTACCAAAAATCCATTTATTAGGCTATTAGAATCTATAGAAACCAGGGGTTTGAGATCATTTGGATATGCTGGTTACATACTTGGCCTGCTAGTTGTTTTGTGGTTACAGTTTCCAAATTGCTACTGATGAGGTGGTAGTAGAAAAGCAGATGCAGTTAAGCATTTGAATGGATGGCTTAGAAGTGTTTTCTTCTCGCTTCAGAATCCGTAATGGCACCTTATATGTTGCCTCAGTGCTCTGCAAATCTCATAACATTCAGCAGGAGACGGGGAAACCAAGAGGTTGCTGAGGTTCAGAAATCTGTTCATCATAAAGCAAAGCACCTTTGCATGTGCTGGGCCCCACAGAGTTGGCACAGCACGGCACAGAGATGCAAAAAGAATTATGTTTAAGGCCAGCCTTATGGGGCAACAGAGGGAAGAGCCTCTAGTCTTCTAGTTTTGCAGCATTTGAGAGGGTGCAATTAGCAAGAAATGCAAGAAAAGCCATTGAGCCATTCCAAAATAATGTGGCATCGCCACTCTCCCACCTGTTCAGTCTGCAAGCGGAGCAGATGACTGGTACACTCACCGTGGAGCACAGCACGATGAAGCTGCAAAGCCCTGTCCTTTAAGCTTTTGTCAGCTCGCGCAACCATAATAAAACTCTTCTTGCCAAACAGATGTTTTTAAATGAGGCAGTAAACTCCCACAATTTCATTTTTTCTAAATCATGGTGATTGCTGGGATAAAGGTGGATTTTCTTGGAAGTCTGGAAAACTTCACCTCTAGCCATAGTCCTCCAATGTACACACACACACACACACACACACACAGGGGAGTTGGGGGGGCAAAAAAATTAACAAATGGTTCTTGCAGCTCACCCATGCTACAGTGAATGCCCGACTGTGGGGAAAGATTCAGGGTCTGTTTGTGACCTGTTAAACACCATTCAAGAGGTATTTGGGCCATATTCAACATGTAGATTTGTTTTAGGAAACCAGACTTAAAATATGTGATCCCTACATTCAGGACCTGGGATTACGAAGGCTTGATTTTGCTCCCAACGCACTGAGTGGCAATGTACCCATTGAGATGGCTGCTGTGAATACAAGCTTTACGTGCTGCATCTAATCTAACTTCACTGGTAGCTGCGATGTTGATACCCTTGCATACTAGTCTGGGTTACACATAATTTTAAAGACATTTCTTTTTCAACGGCTTGACTCTGATCCAAACTCACAACTATCACAAATGAACATAATTCCACCAAGCTCTGCCTGAATCCCACCAATTACCTGCAAGCAGAAGCCCCTTCAAATATAAAATGCAAAAAGATTTCTAAAAGGTTATTTGCTGCTCCTTATGGTAAAAAAAAATCAAGAATAATTTGCTTACTCCACTATTACCTGCATGCACTAGTTGAAATTCAGACTATTAGTTAATGCCCCTGTCCAGCTGCTGCAAAACACCACAATGAAAATCGTGTCTGGGAAATGATTAAATTTAAACATAGTTATGAGCAATTTTTTTTGGCAAAAGAACACAAACCAGAGAGGATTGCTTGGCAAAATCATTATCCTCATTACTTGTATTGCGGCACCACAAACATCAGCGGCAACTGCTCACCGAAGCTGGAGGCAGCCTGAACCAGTCTGGTTTTCTCCTACCTTCTATCCTTAGGATTGCTTTAAAAGGTTATAATTAACATAATTACTCTGAATGATGTCTAAAATGAAGTTCAAGTTATCAGCTGTCAGGACTGGCTCCCAGTTTTGAAGTCACTTCTCTCCCCACACGTACCTGCTGCTATCCTCACCCTTAAGCAGAGATGGCAGTGACGTTAAGCAGCAACCTGCCAGCCTTTTGCAATGCAGGCAAAGGCTGTGTTCCCTAACAAAGGTGAGTAGTCCCTGTCTCCGCTGAGAAAAGGTGTCAGGAGAAGTAGAAACGCTCCAAAGTTGAGCCGACAGGTTACCGAGGGCCAGGTGCCACCCAGCTCTGTGGACAGGTGGGCAATGCAGGAGGAAGCACCCAGATCTTGCTCTGTGTTCCCACTCTCCTATAGAAAAGTTAGTAAAATCCTACTGGGAAATAGTGTCTTGTATTCTTTATGATTCTTCAGGGATCGGAGTATGACGGTGAGGTCTTATCTCTCTTCCCCTGGCTCACAACTAAACAGTGAAGAGGTACACACGGATGCCTTTCTTGTATGGTAGTACAGTCCCTTGGATTCCCAAAGCGCAACCCTAACTTCAAACAACCTGAATGTGGTAGGTACAGCTACGCTAGCACTGGGCAAAAAGTATTTCTGAGAATACTTACCTTTATCAGCCTCAGCCAAGGGCCAGTAAAACATTAAGCCTTCTGAGGCACCTATTTAATCAAAAGTTATGTTTAACATACTCATATCAGAGACACTTAAACTAGTAGGAGAGGGGTGACCAAGTACTTTCTCTGAAAACCTTTAAATTGTAACTCAAATGGGGATATACTAAAATGCTTCTGGCTTCTAGCAAGACACATCATGTACCATTACATTTAGAGACGCAGAAATTATCAGGATGGGATCTCGAATGGCTGTAGTATATCACACTACGGTGAATTCACTGCACTACACAACCTGATGCCACATGACAAAGTGTGACAGCTGATCTGTATTACTTATGAGAGATTGTCGAGATGTGCTGAATATTTTCTAAACTGCTATCAGAAAACATATGTTTCCAAAGGGTAATGATACAGTGGGTCTGAATAACTCATAAAAATTATGAATGAAGTGTTCTCACCTTCATTTGACCTTTGCTACTTCTCCAGCAGACAGAGCTAAATGTGTAGCACACCAGAATGCATCTGAAGAAGAGACAGATGATAATAAGAAGCTGTTAAGAGATGCTCACTCCACTGGCTCTATTAGTTCAGCTTGCTTGCACAAAAAGAATTTCCCCGCACGTGTGAACCTGAGTATAGATCAATAAAGGGAAATATCCAGGTTGATCCTTTCTCAGCCTGAACTCCTCCAAGCGAGATGCACACACAGTCCAATGCCTTGTTGAAGGCTGAAGGCGGGGGTTATACACAAGAAGCCATGCAGAAAACGTGGTGCTGTTCTCCCTCTGCAGCGCAGCTCCAGCACCAGCTGGGAGCGCTCACTCCACCTTTGGCTGAACTCACATTACAGAGGTATCTGGATGCCTTCGCTCTCCGCCTGCATTTTCCTGTCTCCCACACCTACAGCCAAGGTACGTTGGGCTACTCACCTTTTTCAGAAAGGTCACAGATCGTAACAGATCTTTCTTGCATATCAAAATATGACTACTTGTCATATTTTTCAAACGCTGAAAGGAGAGGAATATTTTTCAATTGTCAACAGGAGAGCAATACCTGTGCACCCTTAGACAAACAAATGGGGCATAAAATACAGAAAAAGAGAGTTTGGTCAACCAAAGAACCTTCTGTCCATAGGAAAGTAATGCACAGATTGGACAAATACCTGGCAGGTTTAGATGCAATCAGCCTGTCATAGGGTAGGAGGAGTGCCTCAGTTTAAGGCTTTATAAGCTGTCTACCCCACTCCTCACTTCTGCCAGTTCTTTATTTCCCATCATCACCTCTGGGCGTTGAGCTTACACCACACCCTGTGTGCAGGATTTGGGCAGTTGGGAATGCTTGGTGGTCTAAGAGCATTCGCCGCTTTGGGAGCCATCTGTCCCTTTCCCTTCGATGCTATCTGGGTCAGATACTCAACTGATTTAACTATCAGTTTATCTCAGATAAAGCTCTTGAAGCTATTTTCATTTCTGTAAATGTATGATCCAAGACCAACCAGAGATCAGCTGGGAGTTACCTCCAGTGGTCACCGGGATTCACAGGTTTGACGTGCCCATGACTTTCTCTTATATTTGACATTAAGGTCTAGGGCGCTTTTCAGGGCATAGATTTTCTGCGGCATTTAACAGTCGTCTTGTCTTATTCTGCATCACCTACCTCATTCTCACGCCAAGCCCTCAGGCATGATAGGCATGAAGAATGTGCAGCGTTTTGTCACTGAGAAAGCAGGTTCCCACACGCTCTGCTAAACAATCTCAACAGATGCTACTAAGAAGGCTGAAAAGGGATTTTCACAAAGCTATAAATTTCCTCGCAGTCCAGACTGTAGTCTCCAGACAGAGCCAGAGCTATGCACAAACCCATGAAAAGGACTTGGGTCCACATTGGGAGCTCTCAGAGGAACTCAGGTGCAAATTACATTTGGGGAGCCGGGGGGGGACGTGAACCAGGTGCCCAGGCTGACCCTGGAAACAGGACTGCCTGTGGCAGAAGGGCTAAGTGGGCAATGGGTACTACTGAGTACAAGCGTTCTTCTTGAAGGGCACCGTCAGACATGTATCATGGCCGCTCGGAGACACCCATCCCTCTCTGCTTTCTCCCACCAGTGGCTTGTTCTTTAACGTTCTGAAGCAGCAGGGAGGAGGCAGGACACAGCATTAATGACACCTATCAACTAATTGAAGCTATATACAGGAGTCTGAACAGCAAATATGCTGCACAGGTGCTAAGCCACTACAGATGATAAAAAGGCACAAGGTAAAAAGGAAGGCAATTGCAAACGGGTATGAGCGAGCATCAAACACAAAGGAAGTTGTAATGAGAGCAGGAGCGTGAAGAGTGACAATTCAGCATGGGAAAGATAAAGATGGAACAAGAATGGGATCAAGAGAGAGAGCAGAGAAAGGATGGGGAGGAAGAAAAATTTGAAACGGAAACAATGAAAATGGAATATGATTTCCAGAGGGAAAGAATAAGGGTGAATGAGGGTCCTACTGGGTCAGCCCATGCATATTTAGTCAGTTATAATAAGGTAAAATTGCTTCCTCATTACAAGGAAGTGAATGATGTTGATATGTTTTTGCAGTCTTTTAAAAAACTGTACAGAACTTATAATTGGTGAGAGGAGGCATGGGCAGCACAGTTCAGACCTTGCTCAATGGGAAAACCCTAGAGGCCTATGCCAAGCTGGTTGATAATGACTGCCGTGACTATCAAATTGTGCAGGGAGCTTTTCTGAGAAGGTATGAGGTTGACCCCAGAGACCTGCAGGGTTACACTTAGGTCTCCAAGGAAAGGATCTGATAACTCCTTTCCTGAATTGGCTGTAGAAATGACAAGTTTATTTAACAGGTGGATAGAAGGTGAAAAGACATCTGTATCTGTTTCTTTTTTCTTTTTTTTTAAATGATGAAATTATCTTGAGGAGCAGCTTCTAGAAGATGTGCTGAAGGATTTGGAAGCCTGCTAGACAGAAAATCCTTCTATTAAAATTTTCAGCCTATTAATCAGAGCAATTTTTTTATGTGTATCCACAAAATAATGAGAAAAGTAATGGGAATCCTACCTATTTCCACAGACTTGCCCTTTCTTTCAGAAACAAACAGAAACAGACAACAAAGTACACAACTGCCAAAATCTTACAAGCTACACTCTATTACTTCAAGAACATAATAACAAAACAAAACAAATCTCATTACATACACTATATATTCAGAAACCGCAGATCCGGCGCGGAGTGTGAACAAGGAGATCAGTTATCATGCTTACTTCAGCACTATACAAGCACACTGTAAAAAAGTTTTACAAAAGCAAGTTCAGACACAGTTTCTTAAAAGACCCTTATGGAAACACTGACACCAGCCTGCGTTTCCAGAAGGTGGGCTGGTTTGTTCCTCCTGGAAAGCATTACCCAAGACGCATCTACATTCCAGCTTGGATTACCATTTCAAACAAAGCATGAAGTACTGAAAAGTGACTGTCTGGAATATGAGACAGATGTTATCCTCCTCTTTCTGAAATATTTACTTGTTGTAAGGAGTCTGTAAAACGCAACGTTGACTCAGCTACTGCATTCCCAAATTCCTTCCAGACTCTTGACTAAATATTCTCTATGCCTGGCAATGTCGTGCTGCTTCCTCTAACACTTTCCTCCAGCACCTTCCCCTGCAACGCCTCAGATAGCACCCCTCCTTGTTAACCAGCACAGCAGTCCTGAGGCGACTGCTTCGCACCAGGCTCTCTAGCCAAGGCTGAAATGAAGAAATTTGCTATGTCTTCTATGTAATTTTCTTTAACTTCTCCTTTTCCACTATTGATTGTTTTCCTTTCTCTTTTTAACTCATCCTTTTTCTCATTTATTTCCTATTTCTAACACTCAACAGAATATCCATTTTACTTACCTCTGACTGCTGCATCTTCAAATTCCCTCTGAACCTGTCTACATTTTACAGCCCCTTTACTGCTAGCATCATTTGGGCTTTCATCTGATTGGCTTTTAATTTTCTGGATAGTTTTAGGCACAGATAATTTACTGCATTTTGAGGTGTGAAGGTAACAGAATGTTTCTTTTCCCTTACATTCCCGCTTCTCTTCTAATTCTTGTATAAAAGTCCTATATCCCCTATAAGGATTTCAGTGGAAGACTTACCACCACTTAATCACATCTCATTGTCCTCCTTGTGCAAAGACGCTTACATCCAGATTCCTGTCACACTATAGATAAACTGGGGTTAAGACAGTGGGGCTTCACTGCCATGAAAGGGAGCAGATTTTGGTCTAACAGCATTTCTTGAACATTTCACTTCAGTACCCACGCTTGTACGTGTTATATGCTATTTCCCATATGTGCTACCAATGTAGCACAGGATCTATTTCATGCATCTCCAGTGCCTTTTTTTGTAAAATGTTATTATGTTAAATAAACTGCTTTCTAACTAAGTGTTCTTCGATGATGATGTACGGTTGCCCATGAAACTACTATACTGATGCAAGTATCAGTGCATGCAGTCTGGCCTTTCTATTGCTCATTAACCTCCAAAATAAACATGTTTTTAGCATCTGCTCTACTACCAATACTTAATCCCGTGCCCGTGGCATGTAAAAGAACAGAAGTCAACATTTGGAGAAAAACCTCAGAAAGATCAAACAATTATCTCGGGCATCCTGGCAAAAGCTCAATGGTATTAGAAAGCTGTGTTTAAAGTGCAAGAGTAAATAAAAAGAACATTTCATGAAGCAAAAAGGTCGCATTTCCATTGCTCGTGAAAATGTGCTGGCAGGACGATGTGATGGTCCATATTTGATGGTATACAGGTTAGTGGTATTGATTCTTTTGCCAGACTGTGTCCTGGAATAAAGCGTAAGAGCCCAGCTGGCAGAAGGCTGAAAATACGTGATTGTTGAAAGAACTGCCTGTGGTCCTCTTTAGCATAGCCATTGCCTTTTTGTTTCTGTAAGTTTTAATGGAGTTTTTGTCTACGGATCTCAAGGTACTTCACAGAGAAGCCAATACCAATGTCTACAGCTGACAAATAGAGAAACTGAGGCACAAAGTGGCTTGCACAAAGACACACAGCTTGGAAAAGTCCCAAAATTTTGTTGTGCAAAAGCTTTATCTTTGACACAGAACTTGTTCTTGAATACACTCATCCCTGACAAACAGAAAAATCCTTAAGAAAAAAAGCATGAGATCTTGACCTGTCCAACATAGTGGAGTTCTTCTAACTGATATCAGCTCATGAGCTGGCTCCTAATCAATCATTTATCCCTTGCTGAACAACTATAAGCTTCACAACATGTCTTAACTAAAATAAATTTGCTTACATACTTAGTTAAGCTTAAACCAGTTCACAGAACACGTGCAGGGAAAGCACGTGGTGTTCAAGATTGAAAGCTAGGTTCAGATGCTCTTGTGGTTTGGGTGTTAGCATTAGAGCTCAATGTAACAAATACGGGGTTATTTTAATCTTCTATAACTGCATGAGATTCAGATTTTAATTGACTTCTTCCCTCCTGAACTCATCTCATAAAGTGTGTTAGGTATATCTGCTGAGAAAATAGAAGACAATAATATGTTTAAATGTCTGTCTAGAGAGTTTCTTCCACCCAGAGCTGAAAATCGATACAGCTCAGAGAGATATCTTTTGTTAATATAACTTTTCTTTCAGCATGTTTCTAACATGTTTAATATTTTTCAGTGTTATTTTGCTGGCACTGAAAGCCCAAGTCGTGTCGACAGATCCCCGAACTGGGACTCCAGAGATATATATTCTACTCTTGGAGCCATTTTTAACATCCTGGACAAGTAACTACAGCTCTCCAGGCCCTTATATCCATTCCCAGCCATTCCCTTTTGGGCCTTGTTTCTGCAAAGATGTATGCATGTGTTTGATTGTATAAGCTATGAAGGTATTTAGTGAACTACATGACTGTGAGCAGGCCAGTGACTTAAAGTTACTATTAAATCCAGCATTCAAGGCTTTGTAAGATACAGGTTTGGACTGCACACTCTTTGATCGTGCTGAATCAGGCTAATTTGTCTATAGAATTGGATGCTCCCAAAGTCAACCCAGCCTCTACCTGTAGCACCCCCAAAAAAGCGAGCAGGTTTTGCAGACTAGAATGCCAAAAATGCCTCATTTTAGGAGCATTTAGGAGAATCAGGGAGTCCCATGAGCCCTTAGCAGCAGGCACCTGAGCGTAAGCTTTCAAGGCCTCCATGGACAGCAGAGCCAGTTTTCTTTCGCAGAGCGGGGACAGTGGCATTCGCGGCACTCTTGTCTAACCTCAAAGTCAGATTTCAGGCTTGGGGTTGGGCAGGGGGGGAAGCTTCAGGTGAATTGAATCTATCCCTGGGCTCTTACAAATAGGCTGAATATGCCCCTCTGGACTGAATACTGTCAGGCTGAAAATACATGTTGGAAAAATACTCTCCATTTCCCCGCCAAATCAGCCTATAAATAACACGCGTGGTCCAAAATGGCCTGGTTCTTACATCAGGAATAGATGCTGCGGTGCAACAGTGACAACAAAGAGAGGGGAATTGGTTAAGTACTTCGGGGGTTAAAATCTGTGCCCTGAACAGTAAATTTTATAGCCGAAAGTGAGTCTTCTATAGTCTCATTTATTATGGCAAAAATGATTGGAACCGGGGACTATGACACTATTACCTGTTATTGCAGATTTATTGAAAATTAGCAATTCCATTTATATCTATGAGATTTCAGGGATTATTCTGTTATAGACTAGAAAACTGATAGATTTATAACTCTGGCGAATCTAGTTGTACCAACTAATAGAGCAAGTGAGAAAATTTAGAGGTTTGTACTCCTAAAGGAGTTAACTTTTGGATAAAGAAACATTTTTCAAGTAGCATCTGAGAAATTATTGGATCCATAAATTCTCGCTGCCGTAGCATGAAAAATATTCATTCCCTGGGTTTTATATTTTTGTTCAAGAAAGATACAAAAAGCAAAAGTTAGTACAAAAAAATTTCAGTCCACTCAGAGTCCTGCTGTAATTGCTACCGTACCTTTCATTAACCCTTTGGCATATATTGGCAGAGTTTGCCTGGCTGGCCCTAAGGAAATTTTCAAGCTGTGTATCTTCTAAATTCATTAACATTGTATTGACTTGAGTGAATTTGATCTAACTTTAATTTTGATTTTTGTGTACTCACTGGACTCCTTAAAAATTGAATCAAACATGCAAAGGTATTAAATTCATGCCAGGACATTGGGGTTTTTTTTCTATTGTTGGGTGTTTTGGGGGGTTTTTGGGGTTTGTTTTTTTTGTTTGGTTTGTTTTTTTTTTTTTTAATATGAGAGATCTCTGACTGTGGATGAGGCTTGCGTAAATCACTAAAATGTTCTTAAAGCTTCTGGTAAGTCTCTAAAAGATTCTGGTAAGCCCAGGCCTCTATCTCCCAACAAAGGTACAAAAAGCAATAACAAAGACTCTGATATTCGGCTCTTAGGGGCACGAGGTTTGGCCAACCCTGACACTGATGTTCCCGGCGACTCCTGCTGTAGGAGATGCTGCTCTTTTCTCCTGTGCAAACTGACAAGGTAAGCACTGTATATACAAACCAAAGCGCATCCTCAGAAAGGCACTCAAGTACTATAGAGCTGTTCATACAACATTCCAGCTTGGCTGAAAGCATTAAGCAATACCATGATAATACATGAGGATGAGCTTTGCAGCTGCCTCTTTTCTCTGACACAAGTCTTTAGGACTAAGTAAACTTAATACTGTACCCTGTGGTCGGCTGAGGCTCCTCGGTTTGCAGCTAGGGCATGTAGCTCTAATCCCTCCATCTTCTATCTGCTACAGATGGGAGGCCAGCACCGGTAACACTGGCAGGACCAGACGCATGCCTGCTGCCTCCACTGCAAGACATAATGAGATGAAATGAATGTGTATATAAAATAGCCATTAGTTAAAAGAGTAGCTCATGTTTTGCAGTGAAATACATCGTTTGCCTTATTGACCAGCACATAGCTGTTACTTATGCATGGCTGCTTTGGTATTGATTATTGCAGAAACTGGAGAACTGGCAAGTAAATATGCAATTTATCTATGCATATAAGTACACGAGCAATACCTAATGGGGCCATAGTTTCTTTCTTAGTAATGTGCGAACGGTGATCTTTGTATTCCTACACTGAAAGCATTAACGCAATTAAAATCCATCACCTAATAATACATATCATCCATTGTGCCGTGTTCTTTCATTCAATACTATCCCCGTTGTTCAGGCATATTGAGGAGGTGGCTGGGTCTGCTTCTAAACTCAGCTATGCTGAGTGAAAACATTATGGCTTCCCTGGGACTACCCCAATTTCTCTTATGGGAACAGAGGTAAGGCTCTGTTTCACTGATTTCAGTTAGAGAGTTGTAAGAATTCAGGCTTGGACACTGGACTGTGAAGAATCATTTTTGCTATTATTAACTTACTGCTATTTTTGTTCAAATTACATATACAGATAAACAGCTTTTTTAAACTTTTAAAAGTAATTCAAGGTTTTATGAATCTTAAGAGCTTCAGGTGCTAAGGTCTGAAAAAGAAAAAAATGTTGAACTTCAGTTAAAAGTAATCCAGAGTACTCACACTTTAAAGGGGAAGAAGAATGACAAGTATTTGTAATATGGACCACATCCCCTCCCCAGTGGCATCAACTGATTTTGGTTATTAACTTTGGAAAGGAGGAAAATCCTTTATCTGACAATCTCTAAGGAAAAAAGCCCCTGAAATTATCCCATCATTTCACAATCAATAAGGCAAAAACAGAGTGTGCAGAAGAGTTATTTATGATTCCATCGCACCATTATAACACTGCACCTGTAACTTGAGAATAGAGCATTTCTAAGTGTCCAGTGTTTCATATGAGCCACAAACCAAGTTTAAAATGCCCAACAGAATTTTTATTTCTGTTTATTATTTAATATAAACTTATGTATGAGCTATTTCCAGCTACAATAAAAAAAAAAAAAACAAACCACAAACTGAAAGAGAATATCCTCTTTCTGTATTCTACTATAAATATTGTGCTGGGTTTTTACCCAGGATAAATCAGCACAGCTCTGGCGAAGGCTGAGCCATCCCCATTTACATCATCTCAGAATCCAGCCCAGCACGCAGTACTTATCTGATTACAGCTGCAAAATATCCCAACTTGGCTGAATTTCTTAGTGTGGAACCAAATATAAGAACTAGTCACGGAGCTACACATAGGTATGAGACTTGGTCATAATACTGCATTTTCTCTCCTTAAAGTATAAAGGAATTTCAAAGATCATAGCTCATCATTTTACAACAGTAGTAACTCCTGTTTAAGTGCAAGAAAATATCTTTGAGTATACCTGAAAGATTATTTCTTATACCTTTTTATACAAATCTGCAAATGTGACAGATTACAAGTCCATTTTTATATCACTCCTGTGATATAAAACACAACTTATTTGGTAGTGTTTATTCATTAATTTAGGCTAAATCACCTCAAATTTTGGTAATTATCTTTTTTATTTTTTTAATATGAGACTCTGCTTTGTCATCAGCAGTAAGTAATCTGAGTTGAAGGTTGTTCTGTTCTTCACAGAAGGTAAATTCAGGGCCACAAATGCAGACGGCTCCTGCAAGAAGGGGCTCCTACGCTCAAGAGAGTCACTGCTCACTGAGACACAGATCAAAATAAGAACCTTCAACATGGACTTGAAGGCTGTCTACTTCTCGTCAATTTTTAGAATGAAAATAAAAATGAAAAATAATAATTAAAACAAAATTTAAAACTCAGAGTTAACCGAGTTCTGCTCCCCTTGAACTCAAGGGCAAGCAAACAGACAGCTTGGCCTGAGAACTGATGAATTAATGATTTTCAGTAATCTTCTAATGAGACTCAGTGAATGTCAAGACCGAGGAAGCATGTAAGAATGACACAAGGCAACCGGTGAGAAGTTGCTTAACTAAACAGAAACCATTTAATCCCCCAAACAGCAGCTGAATCCCCCCAGGAATATTTTTCTTTATGTTGTTAAAGGAAGCTTGACAATGTCATAATATCTTGTTGCTTTAATACGTCAGTGCATCAGTACTTCAGACTACTATGGAGGGAAGTATTTTAGCCCAGAGACAGGCAATAAAAAGGAAGTTTAACAAATAATGAGTAAGAGAGCAAGACGATAGGCTACGTTCTTCATGTAAATCAAAGTTGTTCCAGAAAGGCTTAGAAAGAGAAGTTGCTATTTTCAACTGAGAGTCAACTGAAAGTTAATGGGGACATTGCTAAAGATCACAGACAAACGGTTACTGTACTTTTAATGAATATTTTATTCATGTCACCTTTAAATTAGTTAAATTTGATAGGATGATAATGTAATGCAAAATGGCTTCCTCCCCAGACCATTTTAGGTGGAGGGTAGATCCGAATTTAATTTTAGGGTAATGCCAGGTCAAAATTAACTTTAAAAAATTATGGTTGGAAAGTAATAAATCCAAAGTGACCAATGGAAAAAATATTAAGTTAATGAGATGTGCAATCCATTTAGAAAACCACAGGTATTTTATATGACATATATTTTTCTTATCTGGAAACAAGCCATTTTAATACCTACTGATAGGGATGAAAGTGGGGAAAGGAGAAGAAGAGGCACTCCTAAAGCTATTGCTGTCACATCTTTATAAAGTTATGAAGATAAATGCAAAAAGTTCACGATGGGGATATTCATCATTTGATCAGAAAGCTTGTTAAAAACTTAAGACCCCCGAACCCTCTTTCAGGTATCTAAATATGTGTTCTGCTTTTCAGAGCGTTATCATTCATGTATGCCAAAGAAATTCTGCACAAATTAGGTTGATGTGACTGCCCTGAAACCACGAGGTATGAAATTAGGTAGCCCACTTTCCCCCTGTGTCTCATCTCTCTCCTTTCCCTTATCTATCATGAAGCCAGCACACACAAACACACAGTATATGCAAGGGATCTCACAATTTAAATCTACTTTTATACAGCCTTACTAGTCATGTGGATACTGTGCTTCCCTGAGCTACTCTCCTTCCTTGAAGGTGGTCCTGGACAATGCCAAAGAAAGGGGCCAAGGGACAGCTACAGCAGCAGCCTGCAAAGAAGGCAGGGAAACAAGGTAGGAGCACACAAAATAAACCTGAGGGACGCAGCCGAGGCAAGGAGGGAGGTGTGAGAAAGGAAACTGTGTATCACTGATAGGGTATCACATTTCCATTCAAATTCAGCAATAAAAAGATACTCCCAGATAGCATGTCAAAAAAAAAGTAATGATGTCAGGTATTTCTTAAGTTTAGTCGTGAGAAAGATCATTGTAATTTGTAGATTGCACCAGATCTGAGACAAGAGAAAATGTAGCCCCAGGTGTTGCCCTTGATGCTGGCTGTCTATCCACCAAGAGGTGTTGCTGGAGTTGCTGAAGCTTGAGAAGGCACCAAGGCTGTAAGGGCACGACAAACCCAGTGCAGAAGCTGCGAGTGGGGAACTCGGTAAGAAGAATGTGCTCCACTGAAATGAGGTCTGAGTGAAAAGAAGTGTGGAAGCCGAGCTCTTCAGAGAGGAGTAAACTCATTTCATGCAAAGACGTTAAACTACATCGTGATGCAAAACTACACAGCATGATTGTTCCCTTGCAGTAAAGCTTCGGTTATGTGAATATTGTTAAAAATAAGAAAAATACATTCAGGGAGTTTCAAAAATTCAGTAAGTCACCTGATTCCAAGTTATTTCTGGCGATTCTGGTGGCAGCACTGCAGCTGATAAGCTGAGCATGTCTGCTACTTTTAAATGCGAGTGTGCTACATTAGCCATGCCACAATAACTTTGACACTGGACTAATGGACTATACCATGCCCGGGTTCCCCCTCCAGATCATTTGCAAACTGCAGCTAGAGAAGAGAGTGTCTTCCCACCCACTAAGAAGCACATCAGGTTATTGCAATGCTTCAGCATCTACAGTGGCAACCAAAGGCATTTTGGGTAGAATTTCAGGTGCGGGTGTTATTTCATAAAATCTAAAGTGAAAGCTGGGCACATGAATGGACGTTGCTTTCCCCTCCTTGCACAAAAATGAGAGAAGGCGTCAGGCTCAGGCAGAAGCTAAGGGGTGCCCCTGCTCGCTGTTACCTTAAAACGAACAGTGCCCCCAAATCCAGCTCACTACCAAACACCTGAAGGAACTGCCTGGGTTTTAAAAACTAGTCCTGCACATGTCCCAGCATTCAGGTTTCAGAAAGAGCCCTGGGTTGAGCATTGAGACATTCTGCATCTTCACCGAAAGTCTGGACAAGAGATAAACCCCACGGAAATACACAGAGCTCTGAGTATCAGCCCCAGCGCATCGGGAAGAGGGACAGTGAGTAAGAGAGCTGATCCTGAGCAATGCTGAGCAGTTGTGCTCCGTGCTGGACCTCTCATCACAGTACATAAATTATTCTAATTTGTTGTCCTTACTAGACAGCTCACTGATAAGCTGGAATGGTCATCGGGACTATTGATTTTATTTTTTTTTTTTGGTGGGGAGTGAATGCTGGCTTTAAGCAATTCTTCTCAAGGCTCAGTTTGATAATCCTTTCCAAGCTTTTATTTAAACTCTCTAAGAGAAAAAAGCAAGAATGAATTAGAAACTGGAAGAACACAAAGAAGCTAGAAAGAGAAGATCAATAACTCACATACACAGCAGTAAACAAACTGGAACAATTACAGTGAAAGATGGTTATTGATCAATATCAGGAGTAGCTCATATGCTGGCACCTCTGTTTATACTAGACCTCAATTATATTTTTACTTTCTCATAATGTAACTGCATTCTACAATTTTTATCACCAGGGAATTTTTAATTCCCTTTTATTAGTGAATAACAACTATATAATGTTTTTAGGCAGTGGTCATTACCAGTAGATTTATATATCAGCAAAATGTTGACTGCCCAGTGCCCTGTATTGTTATAGCCTGTCTTACAGGCTGGAAAGCTGAGCTGCAGAACCATGAGCTGACCTCCCTAAGGCCAAGGGCAGGGGCAGACGCTGACAGAGATCTGGACGTCCTGAGTCTTGGGGACTGTTTTCCGGCAATACTAGTCCCTGTAGACCGGCACAGCAAGGGGAGAATTTTTCTTTAAACAAAAAAAGAAAAGGCAACTATTCTATTTCAGAAGCACCCAAGCAAACTATTCAGACTTGCAGTTCACAGTGTAGTGAGAGAAGCAAAGGACCTGCACTCTGTGTGCATCCAAGTCATCCTGGAAGACTTTTAAACAAAGCTCTTTGCATCTGTGTCAATCTGCTCATTACACTGAAAAATGCACCAGTATTTTCAATACTGGTAGGAGTCCTCAGGACAGAAGTATCCTCTGTTTTTCCTTTTCACAATTCCTTTAACAAACTTATTTATGATACCACATGACAAAACTATGCCTTTCATTTCTCCCATCTCCAGTTCTTGCAGCACTTCTAGCATCAAGATCATCAGATACAATTACAACCAAGTGCAAAATCATCACGTGTAAGTCAACGCAACGAAATACAAAACATCTACTCAGCAGAAGTGTCCACCAAAAGGAGCAAACTACCTGACCTTGGGACTGCAAGTTGGAAATTCCAGCCCCTCCTGCCAGTCCCACCACTGCCTTGCGCAAAATAGACGAGGTGTTTAATTCTCACTGAACTAGGACATTTGCTTCCACTTCCCTCTCAGGTACTTGCCTGGTCTGTAAAAACTATCATGCACTTAAATTTTGTTCAGTTACACGAGTCAGAATAAAATTTAACTTTCCATTGGTTGGAACTTTGTGGGTTTAACTTAGTGAGATTTATCAGCACCAACACAACTTTCTCTTTCTTGGAAAATTGCTCCCTCATAGATATCTGAGGTAATCGGGTTTTAATTTAAGTCATACGTATCAGTCTGCAAGCCTGTCTCCGTAAAATCTTACTTAAAAAGACAAGTTGCTGAATAACAACGAGCTGAAGTCTGTCCTTTTTAAAAGTTTCCTTAGTAAAATAAGCTTACCTTTAAAAAAAAAAAATTAAAAAATCCCAGAATCCTATTCACAAATCGTATTGGAAGTTTAGGGGTGAAGAATTAAATCTGACTAAAAAAATTCAGAACCAAGGTTATCACAAAGTAAAATAAAGTGTTTTTTCCAGAGTTTGAAGTATACAATTTACTAAAAACTGTCTTTTTAATAAACTAAATAGTTGGGTTTCAAGCCACTGATTCTAAACATCTACAGAAATATTGATGAAAATATCTATAGCTGAGAGATTACCCATAAAGTTTCAATTTGAAAAAATACATAGATTTTCAACAAGAAGACATTTAATGTCAACAACTTCAACAAGGTCTGTTTAAAAGGTAGAGGATCAAGAGTCTTGGTGAATGTTAACAGACATAAATGTAATCAGTATACAGAAGTTGTGGAGACATACTCTGGCTTTATGATCAAAGTCTGCCTTAATGATAACCATCCCAGTAAAATGGACCCCAGGTCAGGATTTTCACAGAGACATCACAGAAAGCACAGAAACATTCAGGAAATCTAACCCTGCTTCAGGTAGCCAGAGAGCAACTTGAGATTTTCCCAGTCATACTACGTAATAACGCGTGTCAGCATCAGTAACTGCCTTATGCAAGCTTTGAGTTGAATTTATCAGAAAGGTTCACATGGCACATTTCCTTCCATCACATCCCCTACCCCATTCCTCACCTCTTTTCCTTCCTTGCATCCTTCCTTTTAGGAAAGCCGAAGAAGATACCACATGAGGTTTCTGAGGGAAAAGTGACAAAAGGCACCACCTCATCCCTAGGGAGATAGCGGAGGAAATATCTTACAATGCTTTTTGAGTTCAGGGCGTACTTTGTGCTGCCTTTGCTGAAGATGTCACAAGCACCTCAGTAACTTAAAGGATGACCATCAGTGCCAGGACAGTATCAATATCAACTGATTCCCACAGAGGAAATAAAAATCAGAACCACTGTGTCTGCCCTTCTGCCCAAGAGCTGGTATCTTGAGCAAACAGGGTAGGGAGGCACCGAAACGAAGTTAGCAATGGACTTGAGTTGGCAGCTTTTTTTTTTTTTTACCCTCTCATTGCCCCAAATATAGTGTTATAACAGCTCTTGTGCTGTGCACGTGAACAGCCCTAAAGAGATGTTTCCTTGAGCATCCTGAAAAGAGTACTGAAGTTGGATCCACGTCCTATTTCTGTTGGGTCATATTGCAAGCTTTACTTTTTTTTTTTTTTTTTTAAACATCCACTGTGCCTTTCCACTTTAGTTTTTATTCTGATCCAGCCCTCCGCTGTCTTGACATTCAGGTGCTCTTCAAAAATCCATCAGTGATTTCCTTGTAATCCTTACACAAAATGGACAATATGCTAAGGAAAACCGCCTTGCAAAGTTGCCAAAAGAGCAATTCCAATCTAATTAGGAGTTCGTACTGCTTCAGTGAAAGCAGCACAAACACTGTTAATATTCACTGCAGCTGCTTTGTCAATAACTCCCAGTGAATCCTCCAATTTATAAGAAAAATCAGGAAACGATTGGATTCTATGACACTGATAGATCTATCAGTATTCATTGCCCCTATCCTCTGCAACACAAGGCACAAATGCCAATAACTCTAACAGTCCCTTAAATGCTGAAGGATCATTATTAAAGTGTGCTTGGCATCCCTGGTCATTAATTATAATCTTGTGCACATATGCAGTGTGATTGCAGGAAATAATCAGCTTTGTCTGCCAAATTGGCAACATTTAGAAACTAATTTGTTATGACATACCATCAAAGATATTTAAACAACAAACCCAAAGCTCTGCTGCACTGCGCACACTGTTAAAATATCAGATCACATCATTAAAAAATAGTTAACATATCCAAGGGGAGGTAATATTTATCCTTGAACCCTGGTTCAAGTGGAATTTCCAGAAAGAACAGTTATATCCTTTCTCCCTCTCAGTTCGCAGGAGAGGAAACTCTCTGCAGAGCGACGGACGGACGGGGGGGAGGGAATGACTTAGATTACACTACAGACTTGCTGTCAGTCAGGAGCTATTAAACGGCCATTGAATAAATGTTTGCCAAGAGCAAAGCTTACCCGGGATTACTGCACTGTTCAGGACGCCTGCAGATTCATTTAGAGACTTTAAACTCATATTTATCTGTCTAATTTCTTTTATAGCCCCTGTTGCCACTCTCATCCACCTAGCCCCCCCGCTTCACCAGCAGAAGGATGAACACCTCCAGCCCCCTCCAGCCTTGCAGCTGGGATTGAAGTAAAGGTGTGTTGCGGGGAGGGGAACGTCTCTGCCCTCCATCTCTGCTAGAACCAGCAGAGGAGCTTCCCACCTCCTCCCGGCCCGGAGGAAGCTGAGCTCCCCAGCAAACCCCTGGATGCTAAAATGTTAACCTCCCCCCCACCCTCTTCCAATTTCAACCTGTTTTAATTCCTGCTCACTAGATAGGATTTTTTTTTTTCCTTGTTATTTGGTTCCTTCATATTGGCCAGGAAAACGACAGTCCCTGCAAACCACCCGAAGGAAATAGGGGGACTCCCATAAAAACCCTTTGTGCTGCTGCCTCAGAAGACCAATTCCTGCTCACGCAGGATGCAAACCCTGCAGAGTTAGGACTTTTCCCTCTGGGCAGCACTCAGTGCCCTCTGAGGAGAACCAGAGAGCTACACTGCAGATTTTCTGCCACAGATAGAATCAAAACTTGATATTTAAGCTTTGGGCCAGCAGAAAAACCAACACCGATGCTGCAGGACTTATGCTACCGCTAGGAAAGGGCTAGGCTCTGCAACAGGTTTGCATCAGAGTGACAGACCGTGGGCATCCTGGTGTCTGTTAGGGGTGAGCTCGGTGGATTATTCTGTCATGAAACACAGAAGAGCAGGTGCCATTTAGAGAGTACTAGAATAAGGTGTACAAAATGATGGCAACCAAGTCGGCTTTAAAACTTCCAAGACTCCAGAACAGGAACTTGCAATGGAGTGTATGAGACTATGGAAAATTCAAGGGCTTGCCAGGCTCACCTGTATATCAGGGGGAGCAAAACACTTCATCATATTATGTGCATACATAATATGATTTCTTTTCTCAGATCTATAGTCAGAGTATTAGAATATGCATCAAAATAAAACCAGAAATTAAATACTGAGCTATGCTTTCATCCAGGAAACAAAAATCTTTTTTTTTTCCACCCATAAATGAACAGAATGATTTAAAAAAGGCAAAGCACATCACTTGTGTAACATTTTTTAAAGAAAAGAATTGTTTCTAAATTGAAATATGGCTATAGTTCTTATTAAGAGAGCTAAATATGACGCTTTTCCCTAGAGTAAGAAGCTGAAATTGCATATTTTTCTGCAGTCTTTTCTGACACTTCTTCCTCTACATGCTGTTTCCTTCAGTGCATTTTATTGCTTATGTCCCCTCCCATAGCAGGAGTCCATCAGCCCAGTTAAAGCTGAGGATGGAAAATAGAAGGAGAACTGACAAGTGCAAAACACTTAACCGATGTGATTGCTTCTCCATTCTTACAGTAATGACTGTTTACTCCAGGAGACTGTACTTCAACAGAATATTTTGTTTAGTTTATGTGACAATTTCCTACTCTTTTCCCACGTTTTCTCAGAATCCAGCGTTCCGTATTATTGAAGCAGCAGTTAAGAAATCACAGTTTTGTGCAAATCCATTTCACCAGATTCTCAATTGCTGTCATCAGCCACTGAACCAACAATAACATCTTTTCTCTTCTTTCTCATGGTATTTTGTAGCTTGTGACTAATTTAATAACAAAGTCTTTCAAAATGCTTGAAAAGAACTGATATTTTTTTCCTAAAGTAATTAATGTTACATATGTTTCTTTACTACACGGTTTTGATATCTATGGGTCCCAAGGATACTTCTTGAAATAGGAGGTAATAAAATGATCTCAAATCCATTGTCATGGAAAGATAAGCTGTATCAAAAGGTACATCAGACCATTAATACCTATTATATCAATACTCTTTAAATGTTTCCATATTTTCAAAGAAAAATAAGAGATGAACTTCTAATTAACACCTTAAAAATAAAGCAAATATTTTCTACGTAACTGTATAGATTTCACCATAGTATTAGCCTTTAACCTTTCAAATGAGTAACTTGTATAGCCTTATGGGTTTTTTTTTCTTTTTTACATTTCATACCTGACTGTATAGGAATAGATGTGAACAAACTATAGCCCAAATCACCCCAAAACAAGGACCTCGGTAAAGCCTATTCTTTGAGTTGTTGCAACATCTCTAGAGATAAAATTTTGAGCTTCCCATTAGGACAAGGATTTAACTAAAGCTTTTCCTATAAATAGTGTAAGATCATGAAAGTACCGCACTGCGTGTAGTGTTTAATGCAGTGCTCTTAAAAAAAGCAGATGGAGAGTTCATAATGCCTTTTAATCAGGACATATTTTACCTTGAAAAGTTCTATTACAGTGTACTCCATTAAGGCCAACATTTAAATTACATGTAATAATATGGCTATAATTATTTTCTTCTTTTTCTTATTTTGATTAAAGTTATTCAGCATTTACATAAAGGCCTAAAACACTGGCCTTGGAAACAATGTCCTTTCAACAAACCATTTGAAATTAAATGTCCAATGAACAATGCCTTTACACTGGGAACCAAACCTAACATGGTGCAAATTAACAGAAGGCCAATACAGCGTGAAGTTGAGGTGCTGTCCCTGTAGCCACACAGATAACGCATTGAAAGGACAGTAACCATTGTTTCTTACGTATTTCAGTAGATTCAACTTTGAAAACAAAATGCCTCAAGAGAAAATACAGGAGTGATTTAATCCCAGCTAACTCCAGCTCTACCGGGTTCATTTTGACACTTCCCCACGACGTGGAGGGAAGCTCTAAAGGCAGAGATTACATTGACCTTTATAGCGGAGAAACAGCAAGAGTTCCCCTTCTCAGTGCCAAGCCAAGACAATGCCCCAGTGGAACAGAGTCATTATCAGCGCCCGTAATTCCACTACCGAGAAGAGAAGGAGGGTGCTCTGTGGAGGCAGAAAGACTGTACGTACAAGGACAAGCTCCTTGAGTCCCCGTCTCTCTCCTTGCTGAGGCGTTATTTCCAATACTTTAATCACTCTTGTCATTATTCTCTGAACGCTCTCCAGTTGTCAGTACCCTCTTGAATTATGGAGAGGAGAACTGCATACAAGGAGTATGCCAGCAGCAGTCACACTAGCGCCAAAAACAGAGGTAGCAGAACCTCTCTCATTCTCTTGAAATTTCCCTTTATATTCATTCAAGAATCTCATTAGCCCTTTTGGTCATGGTGTCTCCTCAGAGCTCACATCTGCCTGATCATCCACAACAAACCCAGAGACGCATGTTATATCCTCCCATTTCACACACAGAAACTCCTGATTAATATTCTCTTGACTTACGGTTGGAACGGGAAGTATTTCATTAGCACCACTTGGTCTGACCACACGGCTGTTCTCCTGCCTAAATACAGAACAGAAATACTTACTGGAAATGGCAGCCTCTTTATTCTACACTGAGAATTTTTCCACTTAGATTCTGTGATGAATTAATGCCCCTGTTAATTTTTCCCTTTTCTTAATAATCTCATACCTGATTGTTCCAAGCTCCTCATTCTGTTCTCATTTCCCTTTTTTCATTTTCTAGAATTCCTACAGTTTACACTAGCTAACTGATTTCCCTATTCCATTTGTTTGCATCTGCTTTCTCTTGTCTAAGCCTGATTGCTTCATAAATAGGAAAGACTCTCCTCTACTGGGCCTTTGTGGCTTTTGAGGGATCCTGCGGAAAGATTTTAACTCTTTGTAGTTGCCTTTTCTATTTTAATTCTTCTGGCTGGATGACTGTCTCAGAGCCTTTTTCAGCTTCATTAACAGCAGCCCTTTTAAAACACAAGATAATATTACCACTGAAACTTTGTTTACACGTGGCATCTGTAGTCAAGTTATGATAACCTACACCGAATCAGTCATTAATTTTTAGTTCTGTGATCATTTTGTCTGTCATTATGAGGTCTGGCACAGAATTTCCCATGTTGGATTCAGTTCTTTATGGCATCGCCTTCTTCACTTCTTTCCGGCAGACTAAATTCCTTGCGATTTTGCTGTCTTCTTGTTCACATATGGTAGATGTGAAAGGAGCAGGTGACCCATTGGTAGATTATAAACTCATATAGATCTGATCATCTTGGCCAACTTTCATTGCACCCATCCCTGATAGCACTTGCTTCCATTCAATTAATAGACTTGTCTCTTGTCATGGCACCCAATTTCTGATCTGGTTCATGCCAGTAAAAATGAGAAATAATTACAGTGAAGTCAGAAAGGCTGCTTTTATGAGAGGTCTTTAGTTTAGCCCTTCAACATACAATAGTTCTTGCAATAAACACTGTTTCCTTTACCTACAGGCGTATGATCCTTGTGTGCCATTGAATGTTCTCTGACGGGAAGGTGCTGCACCACTCCTAGTTTTACTACTTCTTGTGAATTTGAACTAGGGGCAAGTACAATGTGGTTAGCACACCATGTGTCGTTTGGCACAATAAACTTCTTGGGCTGACATTATGAACAGTTATCACGTACATATCCTAACTTGCCCTGCTTAAATAAGGAAGAAAATTAGAACTCAGCATCCCATTTTTTTAATACTGATGCTGCCAGTGACTTACCCTTGGAAAGATAATACTTATCTTGCAAGTTCATAAGGCTGTTGGGAAAATTATTTACTTGCTATGCTAAAATTAATTATCTGAAGTGCTGCATAATGGATCTGTAATGTTTTCCTCATTGTCATCATCATGAAGTATACTTTATTCGTTTGCTGTAGAAAATAAATATTTCAAAAAAATAAGATGGGCATTATTTACAACCTGTACAACTTTCCAGATTCAGAAATAGAAGTCATTCTTCTCCACAAGCAAAATATTTTTCCAAAGAGACATGCAAAATGGAAATATGTTTGTTTCTTCCAAATGCTGAGGACGAAAATATAGCATACTCTCCCTATAACTACCAGTACTTTTGTATGGGCTCCAGTAACTAGTTAGTAGAAGTCACACAAAATTAGCTGCTCCATTTCTGTAACATATATAAAATGCTTGAATATTAAAAATCTAGAATTTTAAAAGTCTTTGTCTTGCTCCAGGAATCCTAATGCCTATTTCTTAGATCCTTGGGGAAATTAGGAAGCTACTAGACAAGTTAATGCTTTGAAGCTGTAATTTAAAAGGTTTTTTTAAAGAAACTCTTTTTTTTTTTTTTTTTCCTAAAGAACTTGGCATATTTTAAACAGAAAATTGTAATAATAATTATGGATATATTGACCTCTTTGTACTCTTAGGCTGGCCACTCAAGTGAAGTAGATTTTAACCAGCTCCCTGTAGGATTCTGTCAGCTTCCCGTGTTTCTGTGCTGTGGCACTGCTTGCATTCATCCTGCAAGTTGCCTAATGCTGTCTTAAGGTTTGACTCACTAAAGAAACACTTTCCCAGATCATTTTGTTACATGCTCTGAAGAACTTAACGTGTATACGACACCTAGCTGACTGCAGGCCTGTCTGTAAAAACACTGTGCTTCTCTTTGGCGCTGTATGAGCAGACCTTCTAGCTCTAGCTTACCATGGTGATGATGGGAGCTCTAGTGCAGGGAAGGTTTCAGGATTTTAACTGCATTGTTTCATTTTTCACTTGATAAAAATGGACAGGCCCCATCTGCAATATAATTTGCACTATTGGTCTCACTTGGTGTGGCTCTCTGATGCTGCTGAGACTTTGAATGAGCCAGAAGTCCCTATCCAAAGCTCTTTGATATCAATGAAGAGCCTGGAATGAACTGTCAGGCTTTGGATCAGGCCCCAAAGCTGTGATTTTGAGAAAACTGAAGCACCATAGGTATACCAGAGTCTCACATAAAAAAAAAAAAAAAAAAAAAAAAAAGAGACCCCTCTCTGCAAAACTACTATACCTGAGACACAACTGAGCTGCACTCAGTGTAGCTTCATAGATACAGAAAATATCTGGGGCTTTGGCATTATTACAGTGAATAATCAGAGAAAGTTTTGGGGAAATACCTTAACTTTAAATTTGTTACGCAACTTTTCTTTATTCTTTTCCTTTTAGCTAGGAAAGGTTATGTCTCAGCCTATAGCTGGAAATATAGAGAATGAGTTGAAATACAAAAATGAAGAACCAGTTTCTGTACTCTAGAACTAAGCCCATGTGCTGCAACTTACACCTCACTTCTAAAGATCCGCCACGTTTTTCCTGGATAAACCAAAGCAAAAAGGAAAGATGTGTGTAAATGTGAGAATAGATCACGGATTTGACACTTGTGTCAGTCTAACTGATGCAATTGAGATGTTCTTCCACTGAATTCCCTACACTAGGACTGTCAATGTCAGATAAAGAGCTCGCATTACTTTCAAGTATAAGAACATAGTTCACAATAAAATACACTTTGGATTGAAAAACTGCACTTATGTCCAAGCTCAACCACACAGAAAACAGTTTCTTAACGTTCTATCTCTGATCTGAATGTCAGTTCTCTACACAAGTTATCCCCATTTAAGTCAATAGATTTACCACAATAAAAGAGAAGTGTCATCCCAGAGGCTCCACTATGTTTATGTATAAAAAGACAGAGAAAGACCGAATGAATGTACTTTTCTTACCCCCTTTATATCCACTCACTAATATGCAGACGTATATAATAGCTTTCAAATTCATTTTACAATCTTGGCAAACAAGGCAGTTGTCTCGACGCACAGAGATGTGGAGTTTGCTGCATGCCCTACGCATCAAATGTAAAAGACGACCACAAAACGTCTGCAGTCTTACGGGACGTTCGGAATCTTTTTTAAAATAAATATGCCTCCTAACTCAAGAGGAGCAATTTACATACAAATCTATTTCCCCAAATATCTCCCTGCTTCCTAAAAGCAGAGGATACAATTATTTCAACGGCTGCATTGCTGCATGCCTTATTCATAACACGATTTACAAAAGTGAAGTTGGAATTTAAAAGCAATCTAGATACACTTGACTATCTACAAAGATAATGAAGTATTATTTTTATTGTTAACACTGCTGCTAAAAATGAGATGTTTGGTGATGCAGACCTTCTATACAAAGAGTCTATAGCTCAGTCGTGTAAAACCGGTTCAATTTAAGTAGCACTGACATAACTATTTAGCTGCTTCAATGGTTTTAGTCCTCAAAACGCAGAGACATGGAACACCTTGAAATGAATCTTGATATTTCTTTTTGTTCCTTGGCAGGATTGCTACCTTTTCATGTTCAATGCCAGACATAAAACTTCCTGTACCTCTGTTGCTGATGAGAACAGTAACAGATGATGACAAGCTAATACGAAAGAAATGGTTTCTAGCACTTCAGGACAGTTCACTTGGCTTTAATGTCACAACATGCATATAGAAAATTCATGATTTATGGTAAGAAAGCGGGTTTTTGACTCCTTAGTGAATGGAAAAGAGCTATGCTTAAGTTGCAAATAAGATGTTGTAATCATTATTATCATTAAAGGATGAAATGGTCCTACAAAGAAATACTGAAGTGGTGAAAGGAAGTTTTAAATGGGATCTCCTGCAGCATCTCTTACTAACTGTTTTGAGAACTTTTCCTACACCACCCCCCCCCCCGCATATATACACCCACATATATATGTGTATACCTATACATACACGCGTTTATGACACTTGCTAGTAACAATTGTATAGAATCTCAATCCTCAGTCAAAACTTCATTATGCCAGGTGTCACACAAACACAAACCACTTTAAAGAGTGCTTGTAACTGAAATGTAGGGCAAGGCACAGTATGTGATTACATACAGACAAACAGGAAAGAGCTAAAAAAAAATCCGCTGTGATAATACTGGTCAGCTTGGTGGGCAGAGGTCTCTGCACACCAGCTGCCTAGCTGCTGTTAAGTTTATGTGTCATGTCCTGTCACAACAGAGTTTTAAGAGAGGAATTAAAGGAGAATAATAAAACAGTCCTGCAAACGTCTAAGAACTCTTCTCCAGCATGATATAAAATTAGCATGAATTGCCTTCCATATACTAGCCCTTAGAAAAACAGAAACTGTCTTCATCTACTTACAATTCTCATGTAAGCATAGAACACCATTGAACCTCAGAGAACCATTTTTAATAGAAGTAGTAAGATGCTGGAACACTTATAAAATTAAACGCTGAATACCAACGAAGACAGCAAAACAGCACCGTATCACAGAACTGACAACTCCAGGTCCTTACTGCTGATACTTTTATTTCTGATGATGCTGAACCTGCTGTTTGTAAATAAGTCATCATCTTTTCACTGACTTATGCCTTGGTGATGCTTAACAAGTGATTCCTGAAAGCTGTCATTAGTAATATTTGGGGGAGATCCTCACATAAGAGTAAAAGGAAACACCATTTCTGTTTGGAACAGTCTTGAGATACTGCCACAAAGATGTCACAGCAAAACATCACTCCTCCCTTCCCAGGAACAGGACATTCCTCTGGGAAAGGATATAGTAAGCAGTAACAAGAGGAATTTGTGAAGTGACTTCGTGAAGTGACTTCACGTGGTAGTGTTTGTTTAGAAAGAAAAACTTAAAAGGGGCTGGTGAGTCTCTCTGTTCAGCTCATGTTGAGCAAAAGGAAGTGCCAAGTTCAAACTATGACCAGCAAAGCAGCTCACAGCAGAAGTCAAATACACATATTAAGAAGGCAGAGAAAGGCAAGGACAAGCTTTTACTGCTGGCTGGATCAGAGAAAGAGGGCCACGTCAGCTGCGCTTTACTATTAAACACACACCACCAGGAGCTCAAAAGCAGCCTCACTGCAGCATGCCAGAGGGTGAACAGCTGAGCTGGGATGCATCAGGCATTGAGTGAGCAACCAGACAGCAGGACACTAATTCACTGCATGAACTGCTGTCCTGCCACTCCTCGCTGCCCAGTAATAAAGACTCCTCGAAAACACTTTTAACTTCATTCACATTCATTCTTGACTCACAATGAGCTTCAAAAATTTCCTTTGGCCAAGGCTGGTCCTCAGGGCAGACAAACCTAGAACTCCTTGGCAGCATCCCCAATGCACAAATCGCCTCTCCACCAGTACGCATGGGTGGCTTCCTGAGGTATCCAACAAAAAGTTTACCCTACATTTCTTCCTAGCCTCATCTTTGGAAACAGCTGGATCACTTCAGCCGAAGCTTTCCAAAAGTTTGAGCTTAAGGGAGACAGCTGGAGCAGAGAACTTCTGCTCAAGCAGTTCAGGTTTGGCAAAGCTTCAAGCAACTGAAACCAGGTCACTTCTACGCTCGCTTCTTTGGCACTGCTCCTCTTCCCAGCTCAAGCAGGCGTCATCCACACGTGCCTGGTGCTCACAGCACTCATCCTTTCCTGCTCATTTGATAAAAACCAAGAGTAATGAATGACCTAAAAAGCAGTGGGCAGATGTGAACATCAGTTTGAAACGCAGCTCACAAGAAATGAAAACATGTATTTTTAAGTCAAATACCTTAAATGGAAGCACAAAAACTGTTGAGTTCCGTTTAAATATGGGGAGAAGATTTCGCTACACTGATCAGCTAACCTACGCCCGGACTTCTGTATCATAAGCCTTCTATCTGATCCCATTCATTTCTATTTGTTCCTTTTGCTAATATTGGCCTTTTTAATCTCTCTTCATTTGGAAGCACCAGCCCTCCCAATACCTTTAACCATCCTCATTGCACTTTCATTGAAATCAATGGGGCTTTGCAAATTACCATTGTACAGCTGACTCCATTATGCCCATTACAGATTTAAAAACATGATGACAAGAAGCTAATCTGTACGCACAACTCCCTCTCTTCTGCTGTAAATAACTCAGCCATATAATTTTTTAAATACTGAAGTGCCTAAATTATAGACTAACAATATGCAAAATTTCATCTTCAAATAAGTCTACGGGGTTTTTTGTAGCTAAGATAATACAGCACTTTTCCCAGACTCAGCTAAACTGTGATAGCTTTTGTTTGTTTTGTCTTGTTTCTTGTTTAAAAATGGATAAAGGCATGTCAGGCCAATTTAATTTAAATAGGATGTTCGGAGACTAAGAAGCGAAGTGGCAGAGTTTCAGTTCCACACAACATTAATAGCAGAATTAACAATCCAGCATCCCTGCACAGCCCTTCAGGGTCCGACAAACTCCTAATCGCATTAAAAACTCAGTTTCCCCTCGTTAGTACCACGCCTGTGCCAGCAAGGAGGGAAACAGCAGAGTCGGCCGCTCCTTGGATGTCACTCAGCAGACTGACCTCCAGACCTTCTGGCTAGGACCTTCCTCCAGGCAATACTGCCCGGATGATGAAGGACGAGCGCAGCACCGTGTGGCTGTCTGACCCCACCCCATGAAGCCTCAGGAGCTGTAAATGCCTTGAGCTGATGCTATTCTTCCAGCTGTACTTTCCAAGCCCTTCCATGCTGAACCACAGCAAGCAGATGCCAAAACAACAAAGGGTAAATGAAACCCCACAGCTGCTGTGCCCTGTGCCAGTGATTTTGGGGACTTTCTGGTGCCAACAGTCTATGGCAGAGTTTTCATTTGTGCCCTGGAGCTGGTGCAAGGAAGTGAAGAGGAGGACAAAATGCAAGTGAAACAGGAGGACAGGGAAAGGGTGGGAGCACAGACAAGATGCTGTTCCCTCTTTTGTGGTTATTCGGGAGAGAGCTGAAAGAAACACAGTGGAGTCTGAAGCTGGGACAGCCAAATCCATCTGACGCCAGAAAAATAGGAGGAATCCCAGAGCTGGCTCCTCCTGGCATAGTGAGCCTTGCATTGCCATCTCTGAAGCCACACAAAGCAGCAGTGTGCTGGCAGGGGACAGCAGCACCGCCAACCCCTGAGGTGGCTCTTCTTCCTAGGGGCTGCGGGCACCAAGGACATGTCCCACGGGTCCCAGGTCCAGCGAGGAGCCTCGTGACATGCCCCGTGAGATGGCTCTCACCTGGCCAGCAAAACCCTCCCATGAGTGGCAAGACAAGATGCCGCAGAAGGAATAAAGCGGTTTTCCCCAACTAACTTTCCTCCTCCTGTGGGTGGGGATGATTTAGCCCATTGTGCAATCTCCGCCGCTGTGTAATTTATATTCACTGGGGTGCCAGAACTGCACAGTCTCCTCTAAATATAAGCAATTAACTCCCATTAGCATTAGCGGGAATCACTCAGGAGACTATCCCCCATTATTGATTATCTCGTTTTTGTACCAACTCAAAAAAATGTACAAAGAAAAGAAAATCACGTAGTTAGTGGCTTTGGCTAAGTTAAGGCAGGCAAATTAGATTCATTATCATTCCTGAGCTAAACAGTGGGGCTTATTAGAATGTAGTTCATTTACATACTTTGATCTGATGGGTGTAGATACCTAATTATACAGCAGCCAGCAACTTATTTTTGATGTTTTTTATTAATTAATATTCAGTATTATAATTAAATGCACAGGCTGCTCTTCTGCAAATTCTTTTTTTTTGTTGTTTCTAAAACAAAAATAACTTTAAAAACATACCTGTGAAGTACATGATCAGCAACAGATTCCTCCACAATGGAACAGAAATGTACGCTGTCACTTACAGCAAACGTGGCCCACAGCTTTGCCTGAGGCCCTGTTACTCCTCAACCCATCCTTAGCAGCTCGCAACACCCCGATGTTAAACCTGATACCCGAAATATGCTCCTTTAGGAGTGTCTATACCTTTAAGTAATATAATGGTTTACATATATATTGATCCTCTTTTTAATGTAAATACCTTATTTTGACATAGTTATTTTTGACAAAATCAGTCATTGACTGACTTTGGTAGATCTTGGTAGCTCGTGCAAAACAAAAACCGTCAGTGTATCTTAATGCAAAATTTTGAAATCTGTTTTGAAGAGGGAAAAAATAGGATTAGTTCTACTCTGTTCTCCACATGTTTTAATGACCATCTTATGTAAACAGAAACACTGTTAGAAAAAGGTGATAAACACAGTGAGAAAATCTCCCATAGACACACACATAGTTTATATAAATAACAAAGAAGGCCATATTGTGTTCTTTGTGTGGCCTCAAGAAATAGAAGGACTAATTTCTGCTTTTACCTGTGCGGCTCTGTTCCCACAAGAAGATAAGCGCTGTGCTCCCGATCCAAGAGAGCACTTGCATGCAAGCTTAATATGAAGCATACGCCTTCAGTGTCTCTTGTGACACACTGTTTTAAAGAGAAGCACAGGGTATACATTTTGATGAAAAGCCGAGTGCTCAGCAGATGACAAAGGTACGTCCCCTCAGCAGTCAGTAAGATGTGACAGATTCATGGTGGTGAACGTGAGAGCAGAACTCAGCCATATGAAAATATATGGACACACTAAAAATTAAAACTGGGTACCGTACACGTAAACAGGGGCAGGACTTGGCTCAGAATTTCCACATTAGATGCTGATATTATTTACCATGGTTGAGATGGCAAAGCTACACGTAGACATACACGCAGATTTTGACAGCCTCAACATAACCCAATGTGATAGAGTAGTGGCTACAGATTTTAGAAGACATTCAAGTTATGCACCAATCTGCATCTGCCAGAGGTCTCTTGGTCTGAGTAGCTCCGAAGCCTCCTCTGCAAAGCAGGCATTTCTGCAGGAAGAGGCATATCCATCCTGTAAAACTCCAGAAATTGCCTGCTGATTAAGTCATTAAATAAACCAGCCATGAGGGGTGGCATTATGTACAGATCACTATAAAGGAAATAATAGTAGAATAAATATAGCAAGCAAAGCTCACCAAGCCTTCAAATACAATGAACTTTTTTCCTGAGCAGTGCCAAGCAAGCTGAAAAATTAATTTACTATTTATTACCATTTTTGTTATGATTGGTATCTTTACAAGTCTGAGTCATTAGCATGCGAGTTTACAATTATCCTCTGAGCCTTGTAATGTCCTGTCATTTACCTCCAGGGATTTATGTCAGAATCCAACTCGGTTCGTAAGTGATCTTCCAGTAGGACAGAATGACAGCACCATTATAGCTCCCTCCAGCAGATGATGGTAATGATATTATTATTCCCCTGATCAGCTTGGTGATGATTGTTTGAACTTTATCAGTATTAATAGAGAAAATAATAAAGGTATTAATATTTGAAAGCTCTCTGTATTGTGTTTAGTATCATATTATTGCTACATTTTATGGCAAGTACTTTGACATTTCAGTGAATTTCCATTTACAGTATTACCACTATAATCTCATCATTTTATAATTGCTTCTGGATACTTGTAAGGTTTAATTTCTGATATTTCCTCTCAATAAAGGGGCCTGCATATGAAATTAATATACAATTATCCTCACAAATTTGCATTGTTAGTCTAGAGTTGGGGGGGCTTAAAACAGCCAAAAATATTCTATATGGCTACTGGACCAAATAAGGCCTTATTGGCTTCTTGGGTTTCACAGTCACCAAGATTGCTTCTAGTTCAACAGCAGAAGTGTCCTCTCTATTGCAGCTATTTAAAATATCCATGCTATCCACATAAAAGAACAAAAGCTGCTGAGTAACCCAGACTGACAATTTCAGAAGGAACCTCAAGATGGAGAAGAACATGTCAAACAATCTCCCTGCCCTAGAAAAGAGTCAGGAAGACAGAAGACGACCCATGGTTTCCGTCTAGGAAAAGGTAGCACGCATAATGATCGGGTTGGGATGGGGCCATCCCACATGGACTTAACCTGAAACTACTTGATGGAGAGAAACAAGCCAGCTGATAAAGAGCTGTGAAATGAGTTCTCTGAATTTGGTCTTTGCAAGGGACTGGGGCAGGAAGAAATGCAGAAAGCAGTGATACAGAGGGACTTATTTAAGCTGTAGCTCATGGGTTTATGTGGAAGACAGGAAAGGTACAGAGCATATGATCCAGAATTTGTACTTCATTTCTGGCCTGACATTATTTTTTGAAAGCATTCTAGCAAATACTTGCCCTCTGCCATGCTAGCTTCTTCAGATCAGTGTAGATGTTCCTGCAGAAGTACAGATTTCATCCCAATATCCACACAGAACTCTAAGTTTCCTAAATTCTTCTTGCAACAACTTGCAATAAGTTAATAAAGCTACAATTCTGTAGAGTTACAAGACCATATGTTCTGACTGCTCAAAACCCATTTTTCTAAAGGGAAACGCATAAGAGAAAACTCTGACATTAAGGAAAATGCAAACAGTAGTCTGCCACCTCCTTAGTTTTTTGAGGCATCAAAAAGGCAACAAAGTTGGTAACAGTAGAGCCAACAACTATTTTTCATTTTGATGCTCAGCTTAAGCTAGTTTATTTGCTTTACTCTCTCCAGTTCCAGAGCACCAATATATTAACAGCTTGTAAATCAATGTCAGACACATTATGTGATAGATCCTATATGAAATGTTTATAGTACTATGTGATACTGAGCGAGATGCACTCTTAAAAACTACCGCTGATATTTCATAGAATCATATTCTCAGCAGCTCTCATGAGAGCTGCTCCCCAGCCTTCATAGCCAAAAATGAGGTGCTAGGAGGGATGGCAGAACTGAAGGGGAAGGTGTTTAAACAATAGCCAGTTCACTAGATGATTCATGGCATAGTATTATGGTAGCTCTTGGGAGCCCTGATCACCCATGACTCCCTGTAGAGATGCTTTTAAACAGAACAGACAAATGGTATTTATAAGAAGGCCAAGCTTCTTAAATAGTGCCTGGATTCAGACATCTATTTCAGATGAAGGGCTAAATCCCAACACTCAAAAAAAAAACCCCAACCCCATCAGTTTTAAGTTTTGCTATTAAAATGCTGACTGTGTAAGACATGAGATGAAGAGATCTGGTCTAAGGGTCTACTATCGAAACACACAGAATACACTTGCATTTTGAAGACGACTCAGTTACCAGGTGTGGTATTGAAAGTAAAAAAAAACACAGTGGTTTTAAGATAAGATACTACTTCTCTTCCATGCTTGTACGTACTCACCTACCAGCCCATAGAAATGCCGACTTCCAAGATCACAGCATTTCCTGATTTCAGCCAGTTCTCAGCACAGACCTTGCTCAAAAGTCACTCATTCAAGTTTCATCCCAGCCTTTCAACTTGGCCACAGAGTTGCATCTTTCTTTGCAACCTCCTAGGGCAGGAAGTATTGACATTCCCCATGAACTTCGCGAGCAGCGCTAAGAGCAGTCTCATTAGCCCAGGATCTCGTGTAGTTCTCAAGAGCTCCTGCCTGTACCAGGTCTGAATTTGTGCCAATGTCTGATTGCAGTAGAAGTAACATTAAAGGAAACCCCTAGGCTAGTCAGCTGTCTTACAATTGTATTAGCCTCACTGTCTTTGTCAGGCTTGTTCTCTATGGAATTGCATATCCACTTAAGGTTATGAATTTGATTTATCTTCAAGATTTGAGGTGAGTTTCAATCCTTGTGGAAGCAAAAGAACAATAGGATGGAGCAGAAAAAGATACAGGGAAGATATATCTGTGCGTGAATTTACCACACACGGCTTTGTCAGTACTTCAGTCCTGATTTGCAGACCTTTGCAATACACATTTCATGTGTAGGGACTGCTAAATTAGTTCTGATTTACATCATTGTGGGGAGCATGAAAAAATACTGATCTGAGCCAACAAAACAAACACATATTTGAACTGAGGTGTCAGGAGGCACAGATGTATTGCGCCACCTGCACTACTTGCGGGATGCTCCTCCCAGTCAATTCTGCAGCACATTCACTTTGAGCTAACTTGCACGGCATTAAATTACAATTGTATTGATTTTTCACAGCATTAATTTCATGGTGATGCTTTAAACTGCTTAAGGCTCTATCCGGAATAGTGCTGAACTTGGGACAAAAAAAGAATGGAGGCATTTTTAATGACTCAAAAGAGGTCACCATGAGATACCATGTAAGCTGCTTCCGTTCAGTACAGCGTACCACGGGCTGCATTTTTCCATGGGTCCCATGGAAGCAGCTGCCCCAGAACTGGAGAACTGTCTTTTACAGCAGATTTCAATACACTGTTTATTGTAAATCTGGAATTCACTTTAAAGTTGTTTCCAATTGACTTTCACGAGTATAACTGTGAAGACACTTTAGATCTTATTAATGTCCTCAGACCGCTTGGCAAAGAGCCATGAAGTTTCCCAGTTGCAGTTTCACAATATACAATCTGCACCTGATTTCTAGATAATACTGAAATACTATATGCTATTATACAATGTAGTTCACATGGATGTTCCACTTTGCTGCGACAGACCTAAATCTTGCGTTCTTCAAATCAGTGGGAGTTTTGCTTGAGGAAGAAATGAAAGATTAGGGCTGCAGAAAACACAGTCAGTAATTTGGCAGCCTGATTTTATAATAATCTTTGTCTAATGATTATTTAATATTGTACTAGGCTATTTAAAAGAATATTCTACAAAGCGTTGGAGCTTCCTTTTCAAAGCTTGTGTAAAATGTGATTTGTAATTAGTAGCTTTAGATATGTAATGTGTGTGAGAGAATATTAGTATTCCATAAAAGCTGCTGTCACTATAAGTTATATGGAGAAGCACAAAATAATATGAATACTTAATAGCTAAAATACTTTTTTAAAAATAGATTTGCTAGATTTTGTAGAAGCTCCACCTTGGAAACTTTTTTTTTCCCCCCTTTAAATTCTGTTATAAATAAATGAGTTCGGAACTATGACCATAAATGACCTGAGCACTAAGGGAATATATTAAAATTTACTTTTAAGTACTTCAAAGCATTTCACTTTATTCATATATAGATACTGGAATTATCCACACAGCTGGTTACTACAGCTCTGGAAATTACTCACTAGTGTAAATGTTCATTAAAATATTGTATTTACAATAGGTGTCAGTTCAATAAATTCCACTGACTGCTAACACCACTAACTCTAACCGAGCTTAGAATATGGCCCATTCCTTAAAAAGACCTGGTGCAACCAGTACTCATTCACTGTGCATCACAAGGATAAACACCTTTTTTTGATGGTTTTACCTTTGTCAAGAATAATAAAACAAAAGCGAGCTTTCCTGGCCTGTACAGCGTGCCCAGGAGCAGCAGAGGGCACTCACACTCTACGGTACACAGCCCAGCCTGCTCTGCAGCGTGTTTGCATTTTCTGCAGCCCTGTCAAGAGCTGTCAAGCCCTGTGCAAGCACAACTCTCCCCTCTGCTTCAGGAAAATTCCACAGAAATTTTATTCTAATTCCCTCTGAATTCTTGGTGTACTTAGGAAGAAAGCTAAAGAAAAACAAAACAAAACAAAACAGCACAATTTCCTTGCTCAGACCTAGGAAACCTTCACACACTTATCCTAAGGTTCTCAGGGCCAAATACTGTGGGTCTCAATCATGCAGTAAAAGGTACCAGTTCTTGAAGAGCTCCCTAACAGAGAGAGGGAGCAGGATTTGGCCATCAGGCACCAGAGAAGCGAAGAATCAAAAATGTTTCTTAAATTACCTAAAGCTGAGGCAAGAATTTTTTTAAGCCAACAATAACATCAGCATCGGTTGATACATGATCCTGACATGCTGCTACTAAAACGTTAATATTAAAAGAATATCTAAATGAATGCATCTTGTGTTCCCTAATGTTGTGCGATGGCTTGATTTCTCCCTTCACAAAGGAGTTTTCTCAGCATATTCCCTTTCTGACCTAGATAAAATAATTTCTTATTCTTCATCTACTTCTGTAAGGTAATGGCATGGTGAAGAATGTGATGTGTGCGCTACAGATGGCACTGAAAGAATCCAAGAATCTAAAAATACAGTAAGTTTTACAGGAGAGGTTTCGTAAGGTGGCTGTCTCCTCCTTGACATCACTATTCAGCTGGCTATTGGAATGGGACTAATTTAATTAAGAGAACAGCTCAGATAAAACATTTTTGTCAGATTCTCCAAGTCCTATTCACCTTGCTTGAGAACTCAAGCAAGTCTTCTCTTAAGCAGTCCAGTAATACACCTCCCGTCATGCCAGCTTAGCTGAGCATAGCAACAATAGGAGCAATTGGCACAAAGAAAACTACTGAAGTTAATGTAAAGATTATCATATTATTTTTCCAATGGTGACCCAACGGTCAAGGCAATTGCTGGTAAGAAATTGTTCACTGCAGTCTTGATCCTTCACTCCTCAAAAGCTCCAGGTGAGTTTTATTTGCAGTATTTGGACCTGAAACCCTCACAGCTTGCCACGAGCTCATTTCACTTCTCTGCTTTCCAAAGCATCTGAAGCAAAAGCAGCTATTTCTAAGCAATAAACATCAATTGTGGGGCTTTTTTTTGCAGTGATCACTGCTATTGGGTTTGGTTTTGTTGTGAGAAACATAAGCAGAATGGTGAGACCATAATACAGTTAAAATACAAGCCAGGTTGTTAATTTGACTGTGCTCCAGTCTCTCCTAGCATGAAACTTGATTTCCTAATAAAAAAATTCTGTATCTGGTTTCAGTAAGTAATTGAATACCACAAATGCACTTCGCATTTTAGAAAGAATAGTATATTTTTAAGGAAAGAGAAAAAGCTGGTGAAGATGGTTTTGTGGCTAAACAATGGAGTTCTTCAGATCCCAAAGAGAACCACTATATTCAGTAAATGCTGGGGAGGTGGGTGGTGGGGAAAGCAGGGGGAAGAAAGGGAGTCAAGAAGAGGGTTAATAGAAGTTTTCCAATCTAACATTCTCAAAGTAAACACATAAACAACAACAAAAAAGCTTCTATCTGACCAAGGAAGAAGGGTGTTAGAAGGATGTAATGCAATCCCTGCAGCATTTCAAACTCTACTTCAAATCTAGGTCTCTTTCCACATAGCATGTTCATTGCTTGCAGCAAAAATGGGTTCTTTTAAAGAGCACGTCCCTTTATCATCATAGAACCAGCAGTTTCAGATTTCATACTTGTGATCTCAATAGCTTGCAGGAATTTATATTCAGAACACAAGTTTGGTGTATAAAACTGGGGGAAAATATCAGACAATGTATTTGTGTATCGCCCAGCAACCTGAGAGGGGACTGGTGCATTTTAGCTGTCCCAACATTGTTTTTCAAACTTCAGAAAAAAAAGGGGAAGACTCAAAAAAAAAATTGTTTTGTATACTGTTTGAGAAGTGGAAAGGATGGGTCACCATTAACTGACTGTTTACTGCTTTGTTGTTGAGTGCCTGTTTCCTAAGGAAATGTGCTGTCTGCAGTCCTTCAGATTCACCTGTTAAAGCCTTCAGTGAAGAAATCATTGGTTTAGTACATTTAAGTGTGTGTATGTACCTACAAAGGCTTGACTACTCATTTACCCTAGTTAATACTCCTAATTATACTTTCACCTGAGATCTGGATTTCCTTGATTTGATAAATTATAAGGTAGTCTGCCAGTCTTCCTGCACGAATTTCTGTGCAGTCGGGTATACAGAGGGTGAGTGACACACTAAAACACACGTATTGTTCTTGGTACTTTGCAGGATTAAGCTCAGAATGTTTTTCTCATTCAAGACTCTCTAAAAGTCTTAATGCCACTTTTTGCCTTCTTTACAGTACAACATATTTCAAAAAGAGACAAATGATGGAGCATTCAAGCCTTAGTGTTTCTTTTCTAATGGTTCACAAAGAGCACAATGTCAGTTTACAGCAAGTCATCTTCATATCCCCTAAGCAGATCCGAAAATTCCTCCAGCACCTTGGCAAATGCATATTAATAAAAACAAATATGAACCCAGATTTCCATCCTTTTTTTTTTCCTAGTCAGGTTTATAGCCAATCTAGTATGAAAATCTCTGGGAAAAATGCACAGGTTTGACCAAAGGCAGACGTGGGGCACGCTGTACCCCTGAACCTGCAATGCAATCTTAAAGAGGAGCCCTGAGTCTGCAGTCCTGATGGCCAGAAGAAATACTTTGAATCACAGAGAGCTCCAGGAAAGCAATGAGATCTCCTTCAATGAAAATACTTCCACTCGCATGAATCCCACTCTTGGATATTTCTCACTGGTATATTGGCTTTTTCAAGATGGCACAGGAGCTAACTTAACTGGAATTTCCTGGCTTTTGAGAGATTATAGGCATTATTTACTCTTTCTTTTTTTACCTACCACATTTTTAATTAAATTAAATTCCCTATGCATGGTTAGCTATAAAGTGCATATTACTTACCTGCATCTTCAGATCTTTTACAGTCCCGTGGGTAAATCCATAATTAGTTGGTTTTGTAAAATGCATATTATTTACTTGACAGGCCAGAATGGCTCTAGAGGAACTGTCCTCATGTCTTGGTTAAGTGTATAATTAGGCAGGTTTTTAAAACCCATATTATATTCCCCACATTGAAGCCATTGCACTCCATTTGTTAAATATTCATTCTTCTTTTTTTTTTTTTTTTTTAAAAAAAAGTATTATTTACTCAATTGGCCAAGACAGCATGTAATTATGTATTTAGGACGTGTGCAATGCATAATGAAAAATACTCATGAAAATGTATGGAAAAAATTACTTTGCACTATTAGGGCTTCTTTAAGCCACCATGTCCTCACCACTTCCACCATTTCCTCTCAAAATACCAAGCATGTTCAGAAGAACAACTATTTGATGAAAAAAGTGTTTAACCAAGCACTACTTAACAGGATACTTACTTACACATTTACCTAAACTTTCAGACTCATTTCATATATAAAGGGAGTATTTGTGCTCTTTTCCAAGGACAGAGCTATTTAATAACATTAGAGTAAAACTTTATTTTACACGCTTACTTCCTTAGTCCTTTGGGACAGATTCTCACTAGCATAAATGCATGTTGTTCCACTGAAGAAGGTAGCGGCATGTTAATCAGCAAAGCAGAGCATCTTAATCACTGTGTCCTAGAAATCATGCACTATTACTTTCCGGTGGATATTTCAAAGCGTAAAGGTTAGGAGATTGACAAGTGCCCGTGAGTGCGTTCATATCATTGCAATGGAGACCTTTCAGGGTGACCATTTCCCGTGAAAAAAACCTTGCAGAAAGCAAATGTATCATTTTCATGTGATTCTGAGGTCTTACGGGGGATACAGGTTGTGCACAGGCTTTGAGGGCTCTGAACGGGGACGCGCATCACACAATTTCATTAGTGATAGACCAAAAGCATGAAGTAGTAATTCACACGGCAGTAATTCCAGACAACTGCCCAAGTACCATTCACCCCAACTGAGTCTATTAAACATCTGGACACATACTGTACATTGCTACATATTATGGACCAGATTCACATACGTACTGAAACACCAGTTCCTATTGATTTTACTAAGTGAGATACCCAGGTAACTGAAGAGCCGTGCCCTTGTGCATTTGGACTCTCATTCTACCCACAGAGCCTCTATAAAGCTGAAGTTATTGGACATCAAGTTATCAGCAGCATGATGAAATCTGGTGAAGATTTGAAACTATCAACAAAGGTTTAATGTTAAACAATCAGAGCCAAGTTCGACCTCCCTGATCTTCTATCATGCTTAGTGCTGCTAAACTGAATGAGAACAATGTGATGTTTAGTAACTTGCGATGTGACAGCTGTTCAGAAAGGGTGATGCACATCAGCTTCTTCTTGAGTAGAAAGGGCATCCTCCTAACTACCTGGTGTTCATTTACTGGGGGCAGTTAAATAAAGATTCATCATCCCTCTCCTCCTGTTCATTCTCATCTCCCAGCCTCTCCCCACAGCACTGCTATTCCACCCATTTCAGACAGCACGCCAAGACATCTCTGTAGCTCCTCAGCCCCCTGTCCAGGTGTAGAGTGAGACAGAAGCTATAATGCTATGCCTGGAGGGGTGGGCATCTCCTCCAAATCACAGCTCAAAACTAAAAGCAACCAAAACAGCAGTATGTCCCGTCACATGGCCCAGGTCAGGCAAGAAAGCATCAGCTCCCCTCAAAATCTCATTCACACTCATTTGAGTTCACTCCTTCCCCTGAGTACTGCACCAAGGCCAAGCTACACACCAAAAGCATGATGTATGGCATAAGGAACTTGCCATAAGTAGAATATAACTCCTTTCTGGACTCTGCTCAGGTTACGGGCACGCAATCAAATGCAATCAAGGCACAGCAGCTAAACAAGTTAGCACCTGTCAGCTGGGCCTCTAAACCTACCTCTGGAAGCGCCTTTATGTTCCACCCAGAAGCGTGTTATGGAAAGGGCCATGCAGTGAAAGATGTTGCCTTCACCCCTGGTTTGTTTGGCTGTTCACCACCCCTTTGCTGCAAGTTGCCACCTTCACATTCCGGCTAGCAAATCCAAATCTGAGTGCTCTCATTTGCTTAACTGAAAAAAAAAAAAAGAGGAAAAAAAATCAGATGGCTTAGTTAAAACAGATCTCAAAACTAAGTTGGCTGCACTAGCACTGAAGTGCAGAAGGACTGATTGAATGGTTTTCTTTCTCCTCAGACAGTTGGTTAAAGCTGGTTAGGGTGATAACCTCTAGGACATCAGTAGTAACAAATAGTTGGGAGGAAAGTAAGCCGCTTCTGCAGCACTCCTTTGGAAAACTCCAGCCCATCCTGGCTGCAAAGGAAAACATGCTACCTTAAATCCCAGTGGAAAGGGTCTCAATTTCAGTCAGGATTCTCAATAAATATGAAAAAGTATATGCAAGGCAAAACCAGACAGGTTCCTTAAACAAAGACTATAATTAATTTTAAACTATGTTGTCCAATCATATTGATCATTATAGCTACTTACATTTACTATAAATCTACTGGAGTTTTCCTGGTTTGTTTCTTTACTTCAACACAAAAACAAGAACTCTCTCCCACAGTTGGCTAGATATTTCCTGAAATAACACATGAGTGGTGGCTATTTTACCCAGCAGGTTCCTTTATCACCACGGAGCAGGAAAGTTGACAGGCTTTGTGTCTGAAATGTAATTAGCTTGTGGGAGTACGGTCATAATGAAAGTAAAATTTACATTATTGCAGGCATGTGATTGTTTGCTCTTTCAACCAGGAGTAAAAAGTGAATTCCAAGGCATGTATTTGAGGGGCTTATTCAATCAATATCCTCAGACTTCCTATACGTTTGTTGAGGGGAAGGGAGGCAACTGGAGGTTTAGATCAGGTTTCTGTGTGAAAGCTTTTAAGACCTCGAAAGAAGAAATGAATGATGAAAAATGACTAATGCCATCGGGCCTGAGTCCCATTTCAGTCTCATTCAGGATTCACCCAGATTAACAGAGAGGAAACTCTCCCTTAGAAGAAGATGTAGAGGTTTACAAAACCCTTCAAAGCACAGAAAGCAGCTACCCTTCTTCTTCTTCTTCAAAAAAAAAGGTTTAATTTTCTAAGCTAAATTCTCTCAGCAAATACATTTGTAGAGCAAGCCTCAAATGCACTGAAATGCAACAGTTTGACCCTCTTCTATTCATTTCTGAAAGGCTGAAACACAAGAAAACAAGAGTGTTTAGGACACAATTAGGCCATGATTTCCTGTTGGTCCAGGCAAAAAGGAAAAAAAAAAAGAAGAAAGAAAGAAAAAAAAAGAAAAAAAAAAGAAAAAAGGAAAGAGCAGTTTGTTCCAGGGAACTGTAGTTTGCTCAGTAAACACTTACGGCCCCATGTGACAGATACAACACTTACCAATCAGTGTCGGGGCATGATATATATCAACAGCAGTCAAGTCCTGCCTCCCAGATGCCTGAGTTCTTTCTTTTCTAGATGCTTTTGAACTTGTTTGCTCCTATACAATTCCCAGGAAACAAATAACCTTTGCTCAAACCAAGTATTTTATAATGAGGTTCTCCACCTATTGATAGCATCTTTCCAGGAAAAGGAGGGGAAGCAGGAAATTCTCCTTCATTCATAGTAACCTTTTATGTATAACCTTTTATATATTTTATAAATAATATACTGTAACAACAGCAGTTTTAGGAACTGCATGGAGATGTACAGAGTCATGTGGTGGGAAGGGACCCTGAGACATAAAGATCATTTTCCCTTTGAAAGCAAATTGCATCCTTTCTACCAGATGTTTGTCTACCCAGTTCCAAGCAGGACACAGTAAATGATACTCCAGCAACCTACTCCAGTGATGCTATAACCTCCCTGACCAGGAAGGCTTTTTTAAAATCCAGCCTGAATCTTGCTAGCTCCAGTTCAGTCCCATTGCTTTGGCCACCACGGACAGGGAGAGCAGACTTTCACATATATGAAAAGAACAATCATACTCCCTTCCAGACACCAGTGCCTCAGGCTCAGTAACTCATTTCTTTTAATCTTTGTGGGCCATATTTTACAGGGTTCTGATTATCCTCCTTGTTCTCCTCTAAACTGTGTCTGACTGACCCAAATCTTTACTGAATTACGTTGCCCAAATAGGATGAAAGGCTCCAGCTTGGACCTTAGGAGAAATGAGAAATCAATGCAACCTCTTGCAAATGTTCCCCAAGAGCTGTTACCCAGGCACTAAAACTAAAGAGGGATATAAACAACATTCTTTCTACAAGAGACTGTGTTAAACAAGATTCTGTGTTGTCCCAAAAACCAACAGTGGACTGAACAGTGGTCCTTACTAGAGGGACACAGCCGGCACTGACACAACTCCCACCATGTTCTCATATTCCCCGCTCCCCATTTCCTACCACCAGCAGCAATATAACCAGCGCAAAGGGAAGAGGAATGCTCCTTTTCATTTCTGTGTATCCAGGTGTCCTGATCTCATCCAGTAAGAAGCGGGTCAAAGCATTAGAGTCAATTTTGATGCAAGAGAGGTCCAAGTTAAGCAGAAGCAAATCTGTCTTTAATATTGCTTTTGTGCAGCAAACAGACAGCCTTGTTACAGAAAAATCAGCAACAAACTTAGGGAAAGTTAATAACTACAATTTAGCCAAGAAGATACCAATACTGTACCTGCATCACTGTTCTCTGCATTGACACTGATTTTATTTTAATATCATGTTATCTGCTAGGAATGACATTATCATTGGGCCAGTTGGTTTTAAATAGAAAAAGCAATCAAGTTGATGAAAAAGGAGTACATTTTCTTTCCATCTCCCTTTGCAGGAAAGATTAGGAATAATTTCAAATTTGGTTGAAAAGTCTGAATGTTTTACTGGGTTTGGCAGTTGCCAATTATGCCAATGCACCTCTCCCCATCTCCTTGCCACGTACAGGAATTATGACTATATGGGCTATACCTCTGCTGCAACCATTAACTACGAGAAGATTACGGCTGTGTTTTGAAGTTTCATCCGTGACCTTTACATAACCCTCTTGAAGCTATTTTTTCAGGCTGTCTGCAGACTCAGGCAGTCGCTTTCGCAATCATTCGCATGCCGCTTGTAGATGAAGAGCCTGTTACCTGAAAAGTTTTCTTTGTGAACACGGAGACAGTGAGTATGTATTGATATACAGATGTGTGAGGCATACTGGATTATGAGGACATTCATGAGCTGCACTATAGAGAAGCAAGCACAGATCCAAAAAGACATGAATTTCCAGACAACAGACTAGATAATCCATAAGACATGCTGGTAGTCATAACACCAGTGAAAGGTGTTTTACTGCTAAACAGTGAAATCGGTGCATGTTCTGCTGAGAAGTAGAGTGAATTAGCATCATGCTGTAATCTAACATAGCAAACTGTGATCACTTGCAGTTAACGTCACAGGACCATCCCTTATTTCTGACAGAATGATACCTGTTTCGCAGATGAAATGTTCCTCTCCCGATCCACAAGCACTGCTTAAGCCTCTGGATACAACTCGTGTTGAATGTACAGTCAATAATTACAGATAACTGGTGACCAAAAGATACTACAGTAAGTATAGAAATCAAACGCAGTGGTCAACATACTGGAGTTTGATATTTTTTGTTCTCACCCTATCCAGTTAATTAGGAACTGTTTCTTAATGGGTGGACTTACCAACTGGTATTATTATATCCTTTGAAGTAAAAGTAGGTCTCAATCTGCCTATTTTATTTTTATTTTTTCCTTTTCCTTAAATCAGCAAATCCGCTACATAGCCTCTTGCTGATTTTAAGAGGCATATGGTTCTTAATCCAGCGGTGTATGAATTATGGCAGTAAATGGCTTTGAAAGTGCCTCGAAAGCAAAAATATGGAAATTTCCCCCCCAAGGGACTAGGATGAGCAGTCATTATTTTTGCGATTGCAGAGAACACTGCCCAAGTGTTCCAAGACTGCGTGTGTATAATTGTTTGTCTCTTTCTCGCTTTGAAGTATTTTTTTTTTTAAACTGTAAAACCTCAGACACACTCAAGGACAGCTTCCACAGCTTGGTCAAGAACACTAGCCTATCTACATATTCACTAAGTCATAAATCTTCTATACTTTGGCTATGCATATATGACACATGACCCTTAATTCTCCCTTGTGGTTGCACTCTGAGAGACAATAGAGGTCCACTAACGCACACAGCTTCCCTCTTAGGTAATATTTCATATGTATCTCTTTACAACTACCAACACATCAAGGTAACTGAGCTGCAGTCTGGGAGGGGAGTTTAACCATAATTGTCTTAAATTGTCTAATTTGGATAAAATGAGCAAGAAAATTCCCTCAGCTATTTGTTAGTATAATAATGTCATCTATATATTTCTTGCCTTGTGGTATTCGGTTTTGTAAAGGGGAATGAACTATACTCTGAATCCTTTGGATATTTGGTTCGATCTGTCTGTCAGACATTAATTAGTTTCATAGCAATCTCTCACTGCTGTCTTGTGGAAAGACAGCAAGACTGAAAAATAAGCCAGGATGACAAAGGGAGAGCTTGACTTGCTTCTGACCAAAGAAATCTGTCATTAAGAAAAGGTTCAGAACTCAGATCTGAAGCTCCTTTGCCTGCCTTGTGGGAGTACAGATGACTGGATTAAAACATTAACGCGTTATTATACACAAAATCGTCTTTTCAAAGAATGGTCTATTTGCTCATTTATTTCTATGTACATAAACAACTGTAGAGAGGGAGATTTTCAGAGCAGAGCACTGGAACTCAACCATGCGACTCTCACTAATGACAGTGGCTGTTAGGCAGCCAAAATGCCGAACGAGGTTTCCAAATTAACCTTAAAATAACATTATGGAGGCCTCAGCAGCGGCTCTGCAGTTAAATCCATATTAAAATTTGCACTTGGAGCATCGCTAATGTCCCAGGATTTCCTACTCAAATTACTCTGCATCATCTCCCTATTTTACATACTGAGGTCTAATTCTCTGCTTCGTAACAGCATTTTTTTAACGCTTTTACAAAGCATATTTGCAGCACCAGCAGAAAAGTGCTACAACAGAGCAGAGAGTCATGTCCTAACTCTCCAGGAGACAAGGGAATTTGTTCACGTATATTTAAATATATTAACTTCCACTCAAAGAGAAATTTTAACCTGTCCTATTAAAAAATCTGGAGCTCAGACTCCCATCTTGTGTCAGCTAATAGCAGTAAAGAATCACGTGCCCTCAGTCACACATACGCATTTTTGTAGATATTTTAAAGATGGGTCTTCTGACATATTTTTAAAAATAATTAATCTTTCTTTCATCATTAGTTTTCTCCAGCTCCAGCAGACAAGATCAACATTTAGTTCAAGACAATGCATTCCCTTTTCAGCAGCACCCGGCCTTCTCACTGCCCCCTCTGAATTTCAGCACTGAAGTGGAAAGTAACTCCCCACATTTGTGCCTCTGTACACAAGGATCACTTCAAATATGGTAAAATGTGGGATTTTTCCAAATCTATACCGTCTTCCTAATACTTTCCTCCTACACCAAACCCTCCTCCCTAAAGCTGTACCCCTCTCTCCTGCTCACCACCACAAACCTTCTGTCCCCAATGGCTTGTGTCCGTCCACGCACGTGACCCACCAAACTATCCATATCCTTTTCTCTTGGGCACCAGCCTGTACTTGCCCCCCAATGTCATCACTGCTGCAGTTGCCCTGGTACTCCACACCTGTGGGAAGTTCAGCTTCCACCTATGCCACATGCTGCCATGCTATTTCTTCAGTCACTTGGTGTGTGATCCCTTCCTTCTATACCTTATCCCTCATAGGTTCCTGAACCTCTGAAAATAAAGAAATTTTATTTAGATTGCTAGATACAGACACTGGAGTTTTAAAATGCTGATTGATAGGTTGTGTTTTTACACGAAGAATATGTATCAGGCTTACATTACAACACTAGTTTGCAGAAGTAGGTATGATGATAAATTCCTGGTTTATTTAAAAAATAGTTTAAAAAAGAAAAAAGAGAGTGAAAAAAAAAAAGAGAGGGGGCTAAACTAATCAAGTCTCCTCTGAGGCATTTCATCCCCAGGGTGTTTTAAAGAACAAGTAGCAAGACTGAAGCTTTCTCAATCTACTCCAGAAAAAGAAGTGAAAGCCTGAAATACCTTCCTCCGAAGAGGGACTCAGCAGGGAACAGGTCTATCACCTTATTCCCCCTCCGAAAAAAAGAAACAGGAGAAAAATTGGTTTCCTCAAAACATGGGAGCAGAGACAGGATCATTGATTCTTTCCTTTTGCTTAAAACAATTCAAGAAAGGGTTGTGTAGAGATCTAAGGTTGTCTGGCGTCAGGGCTGGCAGCTGCCGAAGGGAACAGTCAGGCACATGAGCATTGGAGAGGAGTGTCGCCCAGCCGTATGGACCTCACTCGCTGTCCATCAACATGTCGATGCCCAGAGGAAGACTGCTCAATAGCCCATCAGCCTTACGAAACAACTGGTGAAGTCACAGTTTTTTAATAGTTAACCAAATTCCAAACCTTTTTAAATTTAGCACATTACTGGTGCCTACCCACTGAGAAGACAGAAATGAAAGTGACACCAAACCAAATTTCCCATCTACTATCTTATCTCAATATCTGCTGCTACAGCCACAAGAGGCAAACCAACACACTTACCAACAAACTGCTGGATAAATCGGCAAATGATTTGTAAGGCAGACACAGCTAATACAGTGTGTCAGTACAGCTTATTCCAGGCATCCAGAGTGAAATACACTGTCCTGGCAGAGATGCAAGTCTTGATACTAAAATAGCCAGACTTGAAACATCATAGTGAAGACCTGGGCATTTGTGCTATCAGATCCAGGGCAGAAAGGAGACTTCATGCTTAAGGGCTCCGTCCCTCAGCAGATGAATGTTGGACTGAAGTGGACAAAAGTACCAAGATTCTTCAAAGTGAATGGTTTAGTTAGAAGACCTTCCTCATGTCTCACCAAAGAGATCTGATAAATATCTACAGGAGTTTTGAAACGCTCATTAAAGGCTGTTTGCTATCCAACTAATTCCTTGTATAAGCATCCCTCATTCTCCAACATAATCCTGCAATGAATCCCATCAGCCTTTCATTTTAACCTTAACTGCAGAACGATGCAGAATCATTAAAAGTGAGACTTCACTAAAATATGAAGAACACAACAGATTCCTTACTCACTTTTCATAGGATCTTATTCAGGTTCCAACAATTTCAACATGAGTTCCTCTGATCTCCAATAAATTCTAATAAGACATTTTAAGGCAGCCTACAGTAACGCAGCCACACCAACAACTTCGAGTGCCTCATGTGATTTACACACACACATTTTAGCTCACCACAAAACAGAGATTAATCAACTGAGGAAGAGCTTCCTCATCAGGAGGAAGCGGCTAGCCCTCCCTTCAAAATATTTCAGACACTTTGCCACCCTTAACCCTAATCTAAATCAGGTTTGGGGGACAGGGGCGATCGATGTTTTTGAGAACTCCTAGTTTCATTCTAGCTAAATATGCCATGCAAAAAAAATCCCTTTACTTGATTTATTTCCAGCGCCTCTTCCTCAAATGAAATTTAAATCTCATGTATTTGGAAAAAAATCAGACAACTGCAGCACAGCTATAATTTTTTAAAGGGAATGCTTAAAGAGAGGTTCCTAAATCCATACATTTCTGCTGAGCCTAGCACTCACACCAGAGCATCTCCTGGGCCAAAACACATCAGATCACATTTCAGAGGGTCACCTTCTGATACTGATAACCCACGAGGTACAGTATGAATACCAGAACTGTAGGAAAGGCAAGTTACGTGAGGCTTTCCAAATCTCCAGTAGATTGTTTCATGGTCTGCGTAAAGATACATCCGATTTCATCCAAACCAGTTCACACATTTTCTTAATAAGTACTTGTGTCAAAATGTTTCAGTTGTCAGAATATTCACCTCTGAGCCTGAGCATGTAAGTACAAGTCCACACATTAGTTTATCCATCAATATACTGTCTGTATTTTTGTCTATGCATTCCTAAAGTGCCCATCACCCTGATGCATAGGTGCCAGTTCGAATTCTCACCCCATGTTAGTTTGACAGCGCTGTCATCAGGGAAGACAGAGCTGTACTGTGCTTCAACTAAAATACGAAACCATGGCTACTTCTGTCCGTCTCTGGTAGCTACTCAGGTGGAAGCTGGTAGCTCCACTTCAACAGGAGTAGCAGGGATAATCCCGTGTTCAGGTCAGTGTTCCCTTCTCCAATAAAACAGGTTATAAATCCCAAGCCTGGACAAAAATCTTCCTCATCACAGATTGGCAGATGGTTCATGTGGCGAGCTCACTATCAAGGTCTTAGGGAGACTGTTTACTAGGAGAAAAACAACATACATAAACAAAATCTATTCTGTTCTTTATCCTACAGAAATCCTAAGCGAGGAGCACACCTTCTTTACAGAAAAGTCTATCCTCATGTTCAGATAGCGCCTAGAAGACACATAAAATAGCAGCTCTGATAGCACCAGCACCACTTTAATGGCTGAATGCAGAATTAAAAACCAGGCTTCGCTTCCAGGTGCAGACAGATGTCTGATGTGAAGATATTGGCTGTCTCTTACCAAAAATGACAAGCATTTTTGGTAAGGCTTTTCTTAACAGATGGCAAAACTTGGGTCCTACTGATTGTAGCAGGCTCTGAGGGCATTCAGCGCACAGCAGGATCGGGCCCAAAGCATGGGTCTGAACACCAGGTTTCATCCACATTGTTAAGAAAAGGTATTGGTGTGAAAAGGATGTTCAGACACTAAGCATCAGATTCAGAAAAAAAGACCAACAAACCTTTCCGGTATATTGTGATGTTTTCTTTTGTATACTGTATCAATGACTGTGTGGTATGCTCACTGAAAAACCAGCCCTTGGTAATTGTCAGGGAACTTCATTCTGAGTGCAGGCTCTACTGGAAATTAATTGCTTCAGTGCAATCTGAACCACATCATAAATGTCATGTAGAAGTTGCAGGGAGTGAGGAGGCAATGACAGCTCTATCCGCACTGTTTCATTTAAAGGTGGGTAAAACACACTGCGACAGAAGTGCTCTTCATCAATAATTTAGTCCGCAGTGTAAAGCCAAGCCTTGCCAAAGATGCCAGGGGAGCAGCTACCTCCCTGGTTTTAATGACACCAGCAGGGAGGGGTTGAGGGGCCAGCTCAAATCAACATTCATTGCACATCTGGGCATGTCGGCAGATGAAGATATCTAGGACTGAGCTGACAGGACAAAGGGTTGAAAAAAGAAGTGTAACCTAGAAAACCTTTACTTTGAATTCTTTGTATAAATTCAAGGGGGATGACAGTTCCTAAGGTCATCTTACATAATAAAACTACAGTGATCTACATAGAGAATTTTAACTCTTTCCCACACATAATCAAAGAAACTGCAAGTTAAGTTTATATTATTCACTTTATGAATGTAAAATGCAGAATCCTTAATTCTCTGAAAAGAACTATTTTAATGAGCAGAATGTTAACATTTATATGCCTGACTTCATCGTAATAACCCTAATTATAGTACCATGGAAGCCCCACTGTACTGGAGGGTCACTGGAGTTCCTATTATAACCCTTATCTTAGGGGAGTTTTGTATCTTTGCCATTTCTCAGTGTATCAGCTGAAACTTGCCATGCAGGTTAGCACTGTTTTACGCCTCCTTAAAATTATTGTTTTATAGCAGTTTAGTTTGGTTCTTAAACAGCTTTTGCTTGCCAAAAAATAGAGGTTTTACTGCTTTTATGACAGTCTCTACACAAAAGCCCATCTACTCACTCTGAAGAGAATATGACGTTCAGGTGCAACGAGACTGATACATCATCGTACCAAACTCCTGTATTCTCACCCTAGGAGGTTACAAAGCCTTGTAGTTACAACATGGTTGAAGCTATCCTGGTTTGCGGTGTCACTGTGATTCTGGCAGAGCTTTTAGGCAGTAATCTTACATTCTAGGTTATACATTGGATGCCTATGTTTTGGCTGAGTGGGTGATGACTCATGTAATCTTTACATGGAGGGATGTTATACCAAAGCAGTGGAAAACAAATGGGGGCAAATGGCCTCAATCTTAGTGATGCATTAGTTACAGGTTATAAAACAACAAAATGTTCAGCTGCCATCTAAATCTGTAAAGCAAATGCCTTTTGTCCAGAAAAGAGCAGCATCAAAAACCAACCGCTTCCACCTCCAATGTGGCCAGACAACTTTTTCCATCAAATTTTGCCTCTGCAATGGTAATAATCCCCACCTCTGGCAAGTTAAGACTAAATTATTTAACGTCACAGTACCTAGAACTATAGCCGATGGCTATTCAAAGTATATAATTGTTTTTTCCTTGTCCAATAAAACTATGTAATTAATTTGCTTCTTATTTTCTGCTCACAGATCCTTTTTGATGAAATGTTAGGTGCTTTCCATGATCTTCAAAAGCCCTAAGTAATCTAGACCACACCAGCGCTGTGCTCACAGAAGCTTCATCCGTGATAACTTCATTGAGGACTATTGCAGGTTTTACTCCCATTGGGGGTCATATGGGAAGGCGACAAACAACGGAGTCGGGGGAATACAGTAGGTGGCATCTCTCCTAATTGCATCTGACATTTCACTTTCATTTTCCTAGCCATCAGAAGGTACGAAGTAAGCAATCCAGTTCCTAATAATAATGTTAAAATGCTAATGGCACCAGAAGAGCCCTCTGAAAGTACTGCAACAGAAGTATAACTTTTACATTCTGGAAAAGTTAAACAGTACATGTAGACGGATCATCACTGACTCAGGTGATGATTTCCAAGAGGAGACTTGAAGAAGGGTAGGTCACAATAATTATATTGCTGTCTGCGAGTGGAAAAAAACCCATAATCTTTCCTAAATCCATCCTCAGAAAGGAGGATGTTTGTGCTTATTCCACCCCGCAGAAGCCTCCTCTGGAAACCTAGCTTTTCATTAGGGAAGATGCAGCAATGCTAGATGCACCAGAAATCACATCCCAAGATAAAAGTCTTCTAGACCATCGATATATTTTTCTCTCCACATGGCATCATAGGCACTGGCCCACTGCACGCTGCCAAACCAAATCCCATATTGTCACATCATGCCCAGTACCAAGTGACATCAAGAGGAACCCATCCTTCCACACTCTTGTTACTTACTCCCCAACACCAGGAGAATAGATGACGCTGCACGGTCAGTGGTTCTTCTCAGTGTTACTGTTTATGCTGATGGATTAAAAGGAAAGATGATAATTATCTGAAAAAAAAGATCAGGAGTTTGGCTAGCTCTCTAAAAGCTTCCAAATTACAATATTCACTGTAAATGTGAGATTTACTAGAAAGGTCATTCAAAAGCCTATTCCAGTGTTGTTTCTTTACTTGGTACCTCACTTTTGGGAAGAAGCCTGAATTTTAAAGCAATAGAAAACTGAAGCGGCACTTCTTTCCCTGCTGAATTGCAGAAAACCAGGGGCCCTAATTATAATAAACTCAGATAATAATAGAAGCCTGCACTACTAATGTGCACGCAGAGAGATTAAAATCAGGGTGTGCATGTGCACTACAAAAGGGTAAGCATAAAGCCATATGTGGCAGACTTTTCTTCCAAAGTGCCAGTCTAAGCAGAGCAATTTAACAAACACAGGGAACAGAACAATATCATTTCAAAAAAGCAAGAGAGCGATCCACACCTGTAAACACAGCTCTTAGATGTGTTTTTAAGGACCAACTCTCTTCCACCGTGTCCCACCATAAACATTTACACCTCGTGCAAAGCAAAGCCGTGTAACTGGGACGTAAGGGCAGTGAGTCGTCTAAGCAGGCGTAAGCAACTTCTCAATAGGCAAAGCAGCAGAGGTTCAGGACCTCTTAACTGCAGCAGTCAAGTGCATTAACTTGTTTAATTTTAAATGGCTATTGCCAGACTCCCAGCTGGTGCAGCCTGGCACAGCTCCATGGATTTCAGTAGAGCTACTACAACTGACACTAGCTGGGGATCTGGCCCAGTTTCTCAATTTGTCAAAGAGATGGCAATTCTTAGGGCACACTCGTGTCCTATGCAAATTGTTGTAATGTTGTGGGCTTCAAAAGTTACAGAGGTGAGACAATTCACACCACACGTAATTCTGCATCCTTACTCTCCTTATGTCCACTGCAGGATTCCTCCAGAAGTAACGTCATTATGCACCCCGAGTGCCAAACCCCATAATGAGACACCTTCTCTTGGGGCAACAAAACAATTAGGCTAAGTTAAAACTTCTTACTTTAGAGAAAGAAAAAGATCATTTCTCCAATGCTCTGTGTGCAAAAAAGACCTGCAAAAGCAGAACAAAAAGTCTAGAGGACAAGACATCAGAAAGGGCTGGAGAGTTGGGAATACCTACAGTTCTCACACACAAACCGCTTCAGCTCTGCTCCTGTCTCCTCCATCTATGAAACGAGTCTAGGGAACACTCACCTCCTAGGAGTGCTGCAAGCACTGAGCAGCACTCCGAATGCACCGTCTTTTTATGAATGCAATTTTGAGGGGTCAAAGAATAGTATATAGCTAACAAAAAAGACCATCCCAGTAAAAGTGACACTGCAAGCAGTTAAAGCACAGAAAACAGTTATTTTACACAGCATGAAAATCAGCAATTTTATGAAGAAATTACTGTGAAATAGCAGAAATACATAATAGTGGTACTTCTAACAAAAAAGGAAAGAAAAGAGAGAAAAAAAAAAATCAAAGTCTGAATCCTCCCCCCCCAACCAAATGCCCATCATGCAGCCCAATAGGCTTAATCTGCCATAAAGCCAAATACTTCCCAGAGGAGGTGATCGTTAGTTTGAACATTAATTTCCCTTCCCCTCTTCTTGTGTATCCATTAAGTGGAATAACAAGAAATGTTCATGGCCATAAGGTGTGTTTGATGGCAAGGAGTAAAAGAAAATGTGCAATTAAAAGATGTAAATGATAAACTGCGTAACTTCTCAGCTGGCTTGACCAATATGAGGGACTTCTGGGACATGCACGTTTTCTTCTCCCATGCTGGGGTCAGTGAACTGCAGAGACCCAAAGATGGAAAAAGTTGGAGGTGAAGAGAGAAATTATTAATGCTCTATCTTTTTCTTGTTCGCTTAGATTTGCAAAACATGTTTCTTGAATGAGTTTGAAGCCCAATATATAAAAAGCTGACTATTTATATATTTGATTCTTTAAAAGCAATTAGGAATACAAAGCAGATGGTACAGCATTGTAGATTTCCCTTTTCATATTGCTTAAACACTAGAGATCAATAAGTCTAATATAAACAGATGATTTCCATAGCAGGGTTTATAATTAGCTGGCACTGAATGTGTCCAAACTCTAAAATAATTAGCAGAAGCATGTGGCACACCATTAAAACCTTGTGGCTTGTCTGCATTTACATTTATAATTATTAAAGTTAATTATGATGCTTGTGGTGTGGTTCCAAGCTCCTTTACAACTTAGATTAAATATTTTTTCAGTCCTACTTTTTCTTTCAGCCCACCAAATGCCAGCACTTTCAACAAACTTCATTTCATCAAAAAGAAAAAAATGGGGGTTATTTTTGTAGGAATGACCTGAATATTTTCCTAACTAACAGTTTTATTTTTCTAAAGGGACATGACACAGGAATTGAGTAACTCATCATTTTGGGGAAAAAAAAAAAAAAAAATCCTGATTAGAGGTAATAATTTTAAAGTTGTCTAAGAAAACCATTATACTTAAGCCTGATGTACTGTTTTAACTAAAATTCAAACATAAACCATTGAGTTAAGCAGAACATATTAATGACATTCAAGACCTTACACCAAAGCAAATCTTACTTTTACGTGCTCTGATCCTGGACAAATCACAGTGAAAAAGGCAGCATGACTGGATATAAACATCGTATATTGGGCAAGGACTTTTGAAGGTCTGATTTGGGTTTACATGTCTCTTCCCACAACCTGAGCTATGAAAAGCTACAGTCAATCTATCTGGTCACTTATGAAAATTATTTTTATAAACATTCATCATTAAGACATTCTGCAACACATCCAGAACCCCAAAGAAGTTGCACTGTTTGCATGATGTCTTTTTTCAATTATTCATTTCTCAGAAATATTCTTTTCTTTAGCATAAACAAAGCTAAATTCAATGCTGCCCTCCAAATGTCGCTGAGTCAAATAGGATGGATGCCCTATAGAACAGCGACCCTCTGGAAGGTGATGCTTCTGGGGTACAGATCCCACGATTCAGGAATGCCATCTTTTCACCCAGACACAAGCAGCACTCTACTGGGTAGACAAGTAAAAATAAATTTAATCTACCAGTTTGCCTTCTGATGCAAATCATCTCATACTGTAAGATTATGGGAGCATAGCTGCTGAGCACAGCTTCGAAGAGAATCACGACTCTTCTATCACACATCAGTTTGCCCATATGAAATTCCCCGTCACAGTCTTTACTCTTCTGTTCTGCCAAACTTTTGACACAGTTCAGTTGCCCAGCTAAGTGATTATATCATAGGCTTTCCTGCTGTAACGTGTGGTATGAAGCGTCCATTCTTGACGTGGTTTGACTGCAGAGTCGCCTGGCGAGAACTTAAAATTTCTCCAGCCAGTTTTCCCCTGAAAACTGTGCAGTGAAAGGCAAAACTACTCTACTCTCTCTTCAAGTTTAACTGCCACGGAGGAAGTCACACAGATAAGCGTTTGTGTAGCAGAAAATGCCACAAGCACCAAATCCCAGCAGTGGGAATCATTCTGACACACCATTCCCAGAGAGAGCAAAACCTAATCTTTTGCATACAACTTACATGATTTCGATCAGCTGCTGGGGTTTACTTGACACAGCGGGATACCTAAGAACAGGGTAAGACCCTATACCTCGATAGTATAAGTTTAAGTTGTGGGTTTTTTTCACAAAAGGAAATAAAGTATTTCACATAAGTCAGAGAGGATTACAGTTAGCTTTTACAGAAACCAAGCCTTCCACCTCCCAGGTGCTAAGTATTTCTTACGCGCAAGTACTCCCATTTCTGAAATCACGAGGAATACCTGGTTTCTACTATAGAGAAGCCTTCCCCCTTTTTTAATGCATTTCTGTTCTTTATATAACATGTCCATCATGAACTTCTTGGCCCTCATTCTTGTTTCCTCTGGCTCAGGCCAGACCTGGAGATGTCTGGAATGTGACAAGGCAGTATTAGCCTGCCAACTATATTCTGTTAGCAAATTTATTTTCTTCTCCTAGACTGATGATAAAAATGTCATGGTGTGATGCTTTAGCAGGCCCAAGAGCTGCCCACCTACAGCTGCAGGGCTTGAAGAGAGCTCGGAGCCAAGAACGCCATAAGGAGAGCAGACAGCAACTCCACCAACTTTGCTCCTTCTGCATTGCTTATTCTCCTGCTAAATGATGCAATGTGACCCCCTCAGGGATTCCAAGTCTGATCATGTTTTTCTCACTATTTTTTCTTTCCTACTTCCTCCTTCTCCTTGACTAAAGCAGCCCAAACTGCTGAATTTTTCATGAAAGAGATAATATCATTGTACATAAGATAATGGCATTCAAATACATCCATCTGCTTGTTAGCTCTGACTACATCGATTGTGTTTCTTCTGAAAGAATATTTACCAAAAAGGGGAAAAAAGAAAGAAACAAAAAAAAATTTCTCTTTTGTGGTATAAAATATGCACATTTTCATAACTGAAATACAGAATTCCTTTTACATACTTTAGATAAGAGAATAAAATGAACTGAGAAATTAAGAAAAGCACCCTTGAGGTCTTGCCAGGACAAAAGTATTTCCTCCTTCCAATATTTCATTAAAAATCTAGACAGGTTTTACACTAAAACACTGTTGATTTTTTTTTTCTTTCTTTCAGTAAACAATATCTTGTTTCAGAGATGAAATACTGCATGCCAATGGTTGGGCTTTTTACTAGCCTAAAAGTTTTCAAACGTGGTCTAGAGGATTACTCCTAAGGCATCCAGTCTATCTTACTTTCCCATAAAAACTGCCCAACCTAAAGTAATTCAATTTATCATTTTATTCCTTTTTGGCTATTCCAGCAACACAGAGTAAGACCATAAAATATGTGATACCCAATTACTGAAAATCTGATGAAAAATTACTCTCAAAAGTAGGGTAAGTGAATATATTTACTGAATTTCAGATGCTGTAGATAAAAAGGATAGCAAGCCTATCAATTTTACACACACTGAACTGCTCTCACTTCATTTTCTATAGGTTGTGTACAACAATCCCTGGGTTTGAAGTTTCAGTTCAGCAAACAATATATTCTAATTGGCTTGTTTACATTTATTACAGACACGTCCTAAAATCTGAGATGCTCTTCCTTTCACCTGCTTAGCACAGTAACTACCCTGGAGCGCCTGCCATCTTAGGCTGTTATTTGAGTATCTCTTGTTTAAAGAACAACTACGGAACCAAATGCTGTGTTTCTCAGACCGTCTTGAGCACATTTCAATGCTTAGTGCTGAAATGGCAAACACAGCAATTAAATGTAAATGACAGCAGTTGATCTGATTATTTCCTTCCCTCCAATCTCCTTTTTATGATAAGCTTGCATATTAAAGAAGCAGGAGGGAACAACACCCCTGAACATTTGTCCCTTTGTTTGCTGGGGAGGAGGCCTGTGCGCGAACGTGCCTCTTGCAGTGATCCCCGAAACAGGGGAAATGAGAAGAAATTCTCATCTGCGGGGAACTTCCACTTCGCAAAGCCTCCAGCCCGCTCCCCTGCGTGCTTCACTCTGGGATCCCAGGAGTTGCCGACTGCAGCTCTCCGTTCCCTATGAACCACTGCCTTCTCAGAAAAGTGCGGAAAGAAAACTGTGTTTTCCTGGAGCCAGGCTTAATCACTTGCAGCATTTCCAGATAGGAAGCTGAACTTGTGCCTTCTTTTTTCGGCTGCTGCGGAGCTTGTTTAGCACCACATGAAGGTTTCTTCTCTTTCAGCCCAATTCGCTCTGAACCAATTTCCACACCATTAGCAGAGCTATGCCTGCCTGAAACCTAGAGCGTATGTAATCCCACGGGCTGGACAGAGAGTAGCATCACCAGTAACTAGAGCTGTCTCTAACATTACTCTCTGTGACAGTTTCCGAAAGCAGAACTTCATCATCCGTTGGACAGGGAGAGAGCGATGCCTAAATTGCTCCTTAGCTATGATTTGGTTTCTTTCAAAACTGAATTTAGTACAACTGCATATAAAGATACTGTGATTTAATCACAGATGTTCAACAAGGGCAAAATTATTCACAAGTTTTCAGTTGTGAATTATTTTTCGGCTCCATTGACCAACATGTCTCACTTTACACTGTAGTACTCTATATTAACAGCTGATGCTGAGTTTCCCAAATGATGGCATCTGTGTAGCAACCAGGGAGCAATTTTTTCTGGACAAATGCCTCTCCTTTTCTCTGACTTCTGATCTGCTGCCTGTCGTAAGTTTGCTATGCAACATAGACTGTGGGAGCTTTATGTCCTAAATACAGAGGACATGTCCAGTCCAGTAAAATAATACTTTTATAATGATTGCTTCAATACTGTTTGTGCAATCTCTTTGCAAAATCTTGTTATTTGTGATTCTTATCCTACAACTTGATATGCATAATAGCTTGAAGGTGCTGGTGATGGAATTTTTCCAGCTCTTTGATGTGCCAGCAATGACTTGTCCATGTTTCACAGCCACAGACTAATGTGGAAATTACTACAGCAAAATAAACACTAACTCTGGTATTCTGTGGGTTACCATGCAGGTGTCAATTTATGATGCAATCTCACATGCAAAACATGTATTTTTAATTCAGCATATGATTTCTTAGACATCTGATAGTCTCTTAAAAATGAAATTAAATCCATTACCCACACTAATACATTGATTCTGAGGCTATATCTTGCACATGCTTTTCCAGCTATGGACTAGTGCATAACCTTGCTTTTCTTCCGACTGCCGATAAATCTGTAGACTTTAGCTGCCACAGCAAATTTGTTGGTCGTGAACTAGAGGTCTTCTATAGTGTGTGCAACGAAAGCACAACCACCTGCGCAAAGAAGTTCACATATAACCTTCTCCTTCAGTGTTGTGGAGGCCTTCAATCTGCTCAGGTTAAAGAGCTTGCCAGATGTTCAAAATTTAATAAATATTCCTGGCATCATGTCTCTAGTGGCATCATCAATCATTACTACAAAGAACAGTCCAAAGAACAGTCTGTGCCAAAATATACCTTTGCTTGACTCCTTTTGCTATTACAAATGGATCCAACAGAGTGCCAGCCACAGCCTCTATCCAGCACACCATTGTGCAGATGACAGATAATTTCACAAACTTTTCTGGACATCCAGGAGTTCAGAAATATTGCCAACAGTTTTCACAGAGCTAGAAGTCTAATAGCATCAAAAGCACTGGTAAGGTCAATGAAGACTTATTACATGGGCATGTTTTTTCCTCCATATTTTTATTGAAAAGCTAGGAGAAAACAGCTAATATTATATCCTAGCACCCTCTTAAATAATGTACATCATCCTAATATCTGTAACACTCTGATCATATTCAGTTAGCGTTTTCTCCTTTTCCTGAAATTAGAATTGCTATAGAAACATCTTTATTTGTATACCAGACTGCTGGAAGATTAAGGTGTATGTGAAATTCATAGCCTAAGGGCGCAGAATTTAGGCATGTGAAGATGATGATAGGCATCTATTCCCATAAGAATTAGGGTTCCCAAATTCTTACAAACTCTTTTGAAAATTCCAGTTTGAAATATTATTTCTCTACGGTCCTCCATAAATTGATTTAAAGTCAAATTGACTCACAACCAAGTGAGGCCTTGCTGAGGTACACTTTGGGGTTTTTTTCAGAGAATTTAGGATACTTGGTTTTCCAGAGTACATGGAGTGACTATTAACATGGCCTTACAGTAGTTGACGTCTTAATTCCCTATACTTTTTCCTCCTCAATTTGATAATCTCCCTCCTATCGAGATCATTATCTGGACTATTTTTAGCTTCTTAAGAACTCTTGCTCCTACTTTCAATGCAAGTACATAACTGAAACACAGTCAACAAGAATTATGTTTAACAAATACAAAAAGAGAAAAGAAATCGCCTTATACTGCTCCATTACAAAGAATATCCAACAGAAGTATCATTTTAGTGGAAGTAGAGGTGAAAAGAGCACTTTAACCCGTTCAGAATCTGACATGTCTCTTCATCTGTTGTCTATTCTCAGCTTCAGTCAAGAATTGTTTAAATAGGAGCAAAAAACCCCCTGAATTACTTATGTGCTTGACTGCTTTTGCCTAGCGTTGCTCTGCATTAGCAAGTATCCACTAAAGTTAAAAAGCTAACCTTTAAGTTACGCTTTTAGCTACTGTGCAGGGACAGAAGTGCTGCACCTTATCTACAGGTAACAGTTTTTCCAAAAGCGCTGAGGTATATGGAGTCTCTCATCCTGCTGCCAAATTAAAGTCTCAAAAGTCTTAAACTCTTGAAAAATCTCAATTGGGAAGTACTGGGCCATTCTGCCACTTTTCAAGGCCTTAGACTGGGCATTAGCCACATCTCCAGGGCTGATTAAGGAGTCCTGTGAGAAAAATCAGCGTGTCTAGGGCTCCACAAAGAGTGCAGAACAAGGCTGCTTTAGATTTAATTGGGGGTGCTGAAAAATTGCCTGTAGAGCTGAACCCTTACCAACATCAAGAAAGTTATTTAGATGCATTCAAAGTCCATAAAGGCAAGCTGTGTAACAAAGAGAGAGATCAGTACTTTTTTGCAATGGAGGGAGGACAGGCACATGTCTGAAGATAGTTCTTTCCTAACAGTTGATGTTTTTCCCTTCTTGTTTATGGCACAAAATGATGTTAGATAATTCCAGTTTGTTCATGTGTCCATTCATTCAGTACAAAGTAGAATTCATATTTGGTCATCACTGACTGCAGGGACAATCGGTCTACACAGATAAAAACTTTCCAAAAGCTCTGTTTGTCCCATTTGGTAATGGTGTGCTCTGCATGCAGCTGCAGGATATTCTGTTGACAGGATCTGGCTTTCTTGGATGCCAGTCAGCTTTGAGTAAGAGACAACTTGTTGATCAAGGTTTAAACCGTGTTTGGAAGATTTTGGCATGGGCAGCAGGGCTCCAGAGACAGAGGGATGTTCCATACCTCCGTGTGTGCAGGGCCAGCAGAGGCACAGAACATAGCACACAGTCAGAAAAGTTCATCTTTCTCGCTGCATTAGTCGGTATGAAAAAAAAAAAGAGTCGTCAGCCCTTTGACAACCTTTAGCTTCTATTGTACCCCATGGGATACAAATATTTGGCAAGCCCTTGCATTCTTGCAAATGCAGGTCCCCACTTGCAGCTGTCGCGCACACAGACCAGGGAGCCTACTCCTAGCATCTTCTGCTGGGCTGCTCCACAGCCTTTAGAGACAGAAGGACCCACTGACTGTCCAGTGTAACCTCTTCTACAACTTAAGCCAGTGATTTTGTGCAAAAATTCTTGTATCAAACTGTGTAGTTTTGGGCTTAGCTAGAGCATCGCTTTCAGAAAGGTGTTCAGTACTGATTTAAGGACTCAAAGGAGCGGAGAATGCTTCACATCCCTTGAGTAATCTATTCCAGTATGATTTTCAGTGTTAAACTAAGGATCAGTCTGGCCCACCATAATGCTACAGATTTCAAGAGAGCAAGTTTTAGCCAGTTTTAACTTGAGTTGATATATCTTGCCATATTTGCCCAGCAGAATCTCAGATGGCTGCACAAGATAGATACCGGGTTTCTGTACACTAATCTGATCTTTGAAAGTCCACGGGTCCAGATATCATGTTGACTCAGAAACAGAGACCCTCTAAACTGATACTTCTATTGGATATTCTTTGTAATGAAACTATATAATGTAATTTCCTTTTTCTTATTATATTTCTTAAACATCATTATTGCTGAGCATTGAGTTTATTATATGCTTACACCAAAAGTAGGGGCAAGATTTCTTAGGAAGCTAAAATTGTTTCCTCTTTTAGTGTTTAATTAAAAATTAGACATACTTTAAGGAAATGTAAATGAGAGCTTTGGGATCCTTCGGCACACAACACGCAGGAAGCTGAATTAGCGCTGTAAGTGGGACAGACCCATTGCTTAAGACGCACAGACTCATTAGAACGCAGCACTGAAGAACATAATGCACGAAGCAATCTCACCTTTACATGGTAATGGACTGGAGCCAAAACTTGCCTGTCTAACATTAGAAACATATCCATTTTTACATAAGTGACCTAATTATAAGAGGTGTTATAAGGTAGGGGACTGAAAACACAGCCTTTTGAAAAATCAAGCATGAATTCATTGCAATAGTTCTACCCTTACGTTCTCTTTACTCTCCATAATCACCATTCAAACATAGAAGCATTTACCCTAAAACTTACTCCACGGGACAAACTACAGCAGCAAATCCCAAACTTTTTGCCTGGTGGGCAAAACTAAATGTTACACTTGCCGTGTGGCTGTCAGAGAGGAAAGAATTCGAGGAGGAGAAGGGAAAGAAAATAGGAAGGACATGAGGGAATATTAGCAAGACTTCCTTTAAAAGCTAAGTTCATAAAAGCTAACGACTGCTTTAAGGAAAGCTGGTACTTTGCCTCATAAGAGAACTTTGGTGAACTAGACTGTATAAAATTATAGAGGTTATTATGTTTGTAGCCTCCTTGCTGTGCATTCTTCCACAGAAGTGCTCACACCCGCTGTGCATGGCCAAATAACATGAATTAAAAATGCTGCACAGTGACGAAGTTTGGTTTCAGATGAAAATACCTCAGAACCGGTTGGCTATTAACACCTCGGTATTTCCAGTGGTCCCAATCTCAGCATCTCTCCAGGCTGCTGATAATATAATGCAACTAGAAAAAATATTTTTTTAACTCCAAGGTACACCTGAAACCTAGCTAGAACCACCAGCCTCCAAAGGCTAAGAACGAAACAGCCCAGGTCCAGCGTCTGCAGGATTAAACAGCCTAGGGCCGTAATTTCTTCGCACTAGCCCCCAAACTACAGCGCGTACGCCCATCTGCCTTATATATAAAGCATATGCTACAAGCCCCTGTTCGCCATGACAGCCATGAAATCCTAAGCCATTTTGCAGCAACCATTATCCTTAGGGATAATAAAATTCGGTAAGACAACAAACATAGGAGGTACCTATGCCAGGTCAGAAAAGAACTGTTTTATGGGTAGCTGTATATTAGTTTCAGGACAGGGCTACCGGCAGCTAGTGCCCTAAATTATGTCCCAGAGACACGTGAAGTGAGACAAGTGGAACGGACAATAAATGCCAACTGCCGCAGGCAAGGTTTATGGAGCCAACAGTGGTTTAACATTTGGGCAAATGTCTTAGACATGCTAATTTTCTAGTTCTCCCTCTGACTGAAATGACCAATTAGCTGTAACCAACCCAGCTCAACTATTTAAAATACCAGGTATCGAATCCTTATAGAGCCCTGTTCGTGATCAATTCTGCAGGTAAATATGTTCACAAAAATGCCAAGTAACACTGAATAACGAGTAAATACAAGGAAACTGCAAACTGCTCACAGACATTCTGTCAAGTAAATTAATTGCTCAGTTCTACTTTATTAGGAGACCTTTATGGTTGTGGGCAAGCCTGCCTTGCTAAAATCCTTTGATCACTCTTAATACTGGAAGTCCTCTTTTGTGAGGCTAACTTAATACTGTTGTGTTCATGCAGCCTAATCTGAGTAGGTGCCAAGTGCTTTGCCAGCAGAGTTGTTGCAGAGCATGGAGGAGAGATCATTCTATTTATTCAATTTTATTCCTTTCAATAGGCTGGACTACTTTGTTTACATGATAAATTTCTTAGCTGTCATTTTTCCCCCCTCTCAGTTTTATGTATTATACTATGTTCTGTCATTTTGTTTTGCTGTTTCTCTTTATCAAAAACTGAAGTCATTTCAAAAAAGCTGATCTTAAATCTTTTCTGCTTCAAAATTAGCTGTTGCCTAAGCAATCACACATGCAGGTCAAAGTTTAAAGGCTGATCCTACATCCAGAGAATTCAATACCAAAAGTCCACTTGAGACCAAAGAGAAAGAAACGCAGATCCAAGACTGTAACTTGCCTTTTCAAATTCATCCACTGCAACAGAAATTGTAAATGAACATTTAATGAATGGTATATCCATTTAAAAAAAAAAAAAAGAAAAAAAGAAAAAGAAAAAGAAAAAAAGGTAAGCCTTGGTCTTGCCACAAGACACCATCCAATCCCAGCAGGCCCAGAAAGGCAGTCAAAGTCTTCAAGTGAAATCCTGGACTGGGTAAAGTCAATTTAAATAAAGCCAAGATTTCACCAAGTGACCTCTCTCACTGATTTCAGTCTCTATCGCTTCAAAATGAATTGGAAAGACACTTAAGGGAAAACAACAGAAGGAGCAAAACAGGGAAGGAAACCAAATGTTTCCTTCACCCAGAATGCTAGCAAAAGCTTGTAATCAGGAAAATTGAAGGGTCAGTCCTGCAGCTTTGCTTTAATTGTGCTCCTCTTCAGATAAGAATCTCTTAGGGGTGTAAATTGCCTTGCATTCCCTGCATGTATAATGTCCAATGGAGTTCAGGGAAGGGCTTGCAGTCTTAGTGGAGGAAGAAAACATGTAGAAGTTAATTTTTATCCACATTATAAACGTCCTCTGTGCCTTCCACGAATTAGGATATACAAGCAGAAAGTGAAGTAGCAATTAAAAAAATCGGTGTGAATATTTTATCCAGAACCGAGTTAACTCATATATCCCAAACAGGGACGTTTCACCTTTGTTCAGATAAAATCTGAAATATTCTTTGTTATGCTCAGAAATACAACCAAATGAACCACAACTGCCATATGTGGGTGGCACAGAGGGGCAGTCTCTAACTAAGGGGATTGCTGAGTTCATACAAATGATGTGAGCACTTCAAGTGCTTCTTTCTCAGGAGTCACAGTGACATTCCTCGCTTTTTTTAATTTTATCTTACCGGATTTGCTATTTTCCCTTCCTTATACCAGCCCTAATCAATGCTGCAGGTCAGGTTGAAAGAATGGACAGCCCTAAAGCCACATACATTTAAACCACTTTGATGCAAATATTGATCCAAAGAGCATAGACATGTGGAGGTGCCGCTTTTTTTAATGGACAAGCTTCCCCGCTCCCTCCCTCCCAGGTTTGCACTTCGTGAGATAAAATAGAACTGTCTGCCCAAGAGCAGGAATGAATACATGGATTAACAGATCCAAAGATAGACCAGCCTCAACAATAAATTCTGTTAAATCCAGAAAGCAAGATGCCATCTGCATGAAGTGCAAGTGCATTTCATGGCCTTGCTTTCTTAAGCCTTTCCAGTTCTTCATTCACACTTTCTAGCGAGGGTACTTTAGCAGACAACATATACAGTGATGGGAGAGAAGTAGTGCTTCACGTCAGCACGAATGGTGCTGCTGACACAATGTCCACCACAGCCCGATGCTTAATTCCCATGTACACAAGACTATCAAAGCATTTTATTAGAAAGCCACTGTCCACGGCTTATATTTAGAAACAGAGAGCGAGTCCAAGCTGCAATCCAAAGATGAGATCAAGGGAAGGAAAGAATTCTAAGGACCGCTTTGAAATTCAACACTAAAAAGATCTGACATTCTTCTATCTGTAGGCATTTTTAGGCTAGACTGAAAATAAAAAGAAAACCTGTTTGTACAGAGAAAGCTTGCCTGGCCCTGTGCCAAGACAGGAAGTCTATCAAAGCTGGGCAGTGTTTGAAAGCAACAGAATACTAGAACCAAAAAAAGAAAAGGGAGGTGTGGGGGTGAGAGAAACTAGAATGAAAAGACTTACTTCTACATTGACTTTTTTGCTGTTGTTCAGATGGCTGCGCACGGTTGTTGATAGCTGTACCACTCCCTGTTTATTCAGCTCGAGCCACGAGTTCTCCATGTGCGTGGCCCGACTTCAGGTGACTGTTGCACAATCACGGCACCGCTGTGTGAGGAGGATGTGGACACGAGCGTCTATATTTATATCCAAACGTTAGGATGAATCAATCCATTTCTAAGCAAAACAACCAGATTGCCATGGGATAAATCAGGTTGGGTGTTCAACAGCATATGTAAAGTAGTCTCCCTGAGGGTTTATCAGGGACGTTAAGGCCTAAAGATAGCTCCACCGGGTCAGAGGAGGATTTGTTTTGTGGTGGAGAGCCATTCACCAGACACATTCACAACACACACAGGCACACGATTATAGCAACACTGGGAATGTTGTCTTCCAGCCTTTGACCTTGGAAGAACATTAATTCTTAACAGACATCATCTGGTTTTTTAACTTTTAAAATTTTTTTCTTTTTCTTTTTTTTTTTTTTTTTTTTTTTTTAAATTTCTGGCTGTAATATATTCAGGTACAAATGGTGCTGTCATCTTGAGCTACAAGTTAGAAAGTTATTACTTTTAATATGCCACTACCTTAGGCCTCTACTGTTATGTAAAAGAAAAATAACCTTGTGTGACAGTTTAACATTGATCGATGTGCCTGCCAAATGCAAAGAGATAAATAAGCAGGTGATGAATAAACAGCACTTCAAGTAAAGACATTACGCTGCATGCATAAAACGACGCCAGGCACCTAGGAGCTGTGGGTGGCCGAAGGTTAGCCATTTCATGCCCACTCAGTAAAGCAGACTTAATCGCTTCCAATATTTTCTGTTAAAAAGCACGCTTAATGAGCCAATTTCACAAGCCCAGAGAAACTGATTATTATCTCTGAGTTCCAACTGAGTTGGTTGTTTTCCAAGAGCCAGTTTTTCCTTGACGGGATAAAAACCTTTTAGGAAAAAAAAAAAAAAAAAAAAAAAAAAAAAAAAAAAGGAGAGAAAGAACGAACGAGAGGAATAAAAAGGCGAGCGGGGAGGGCGCGGGTGGCACTAGATGGCAGCGTTGCTCTGCCGGCCGGGGCTGCGGCAGCGCTGCGGGGAGGCTCTGCCCGCCGAGCCGGGCCGAAGCGCTCGCCGGCAGCCGGGCGCTGCCCTCCCGCTCCCCGCTCCCCGCTCCCGCACCGGCTGCTTGCGGGGGACCAGCACCCGGCCGGACAGCCCCTCTCTGTGCCCTTTTTGTCAGGCAAGCGGGGGCGCGACTGAAAGTCTAAAATTGGCTTTGCCATCCCCCTCTTTTCGACTACAGGAGGCAAAGCAGGACCGGTTGCCCCATCCAGGCTTTGGTAAGATGAGCAGCCTCCTCGGTCCTCTTGTAAAAGCCAGTGGATGAGTTATTTCGGGGCAGAAGGGATTTCGCTACGGTGCGAATTTTAATTTAAATCCTGCAAGGATCTGCTCCTCGCTGGATTGTAGCAATCCTCATTTCCAAGGGTGCTCCTGCTTTTGGGGAAGAAAAGCCAGAGCGGGTCCACCCGTGCGACAGGGAAGGGACTTTGCATCGGGGCACCCACGTTCCTTGCAGGGGGATGGCGATGTGCCACCCTCCAGCTGCAGAGCAACATTGTGAAAGCCACACACACACACAAAAACCACCCCAACCCAAAGCAAAATACAAAAAAAAGCCCCCCAAACCAGGATTATTGTCACCAGCAGCAGTTAGTCAATCACCACTTCGGAAAGGAACCCCAGCAACTAGACCTCAGCATATAATTAACTCATCTATCAAAAAAAAAAAAAAATCAAATTGAAGTGAACTGTTGTTGGGTTCTAAATCAGAAGCCAAGTTAATTATTTTTTATGAATATTCATAGGAAACTTGTACAATTTCCAAACTAGGCCTTCAATTACTAATCAGTTAACTAAATAACTGGTATGACTACTTCTCAGGGAAAACTGATTTTTAAATGAAACAGACAAGCACACAGAAATAGTTTAAAAATCAGAAGACATTGTTGGAAGCTGGATGGTGGAAATCCACCATTTGGATCGTGGATGCAAAGAAAGGGAGAGCGGAGCATTTTGAAGGACGCGTTGCTCCCAAGTCCAGATCCCTTGCAGGCCAGATACAGAACCTGCCACGCAGGCAGAAGCTGAGGTTCTTGCGCTGGACCAGACTTTGTGTCCGTCCTGTCCAGCCGCCCGGCTAACGGTGCACGCAGCAGCGAGCCGCGGGAACAGCTCTTCCCACGCGCGCACCGCTCCCACAATATGCTGCTCAATTACGCAGTTGTGTTTCTCAGGGGCAATTCATCTTGTCTAGTCTCATGAGTTATCCGTGTGCTAAAACACAACTGAAAAACTCCGTAATTACATTTTACATATGCTCATTTAACACATTCTGATCAGGAATACAACAAATATTTAGGAAATTGGGGTGCAACTAGACACAAGTCACCATGTTTTTCACAGAACAGCTTTCTAGAAAAGCAGCTCTTTGAGATGTTGCTATCAGGAGCTAAAGATGGAGGCTGAGGGCGTTCGGGCAGCCTCTACCACTCTGCACAACATGGGCCAGCCACACAAACCTCAAAAGCTCAATACCAATTCATGCACGAGGCTCACTGCATACGGCAATTTTGCACGCCCTCCCTCATTTACTGACAAGGGGTAGAGAAATCACAGGCAGTGGAAATGCTTTAAAGCATTAATTAAAAAATTAAAATTATGCAAGCCCATGTTGTGTATTTCCCAAATGTACAGAAATGGATGCTCTCACAAACGAACCACCGGCTCTCACCAGGGAACAGCGACGTGTTCCTCACTTCACTGCAGCTAGGTGCTGACTTACAAACTAGTGTATCCTGGACATACTTTATTCTTCCATACATCCTAGCCTGTGTGCATGAACACATCCTGTTTGTTGCCTTTTAAGTTCCCGACTTTTACAAAGAGGTGTCTGTGAGACAGATTACAGACCAACACGGTTATGAGATGTTAAGATTTCATTAAAAACTCGGTTCTACTGTGGACTTTTTTAACCTTCTTCCTTACTCAAAACCAACATTAAAGGCCGATGCCCAATTCTTCTTTCTCCTTATGACTTCCATAGAGACTAAGTAAGTCAAGATACTTCTTTTAATATAACACATTGCAGATTTATTCATTTGGCTTAAATCCTCAGAAGATATTTAGATATCTAATATCTACTGAAATCAATTACTCCATCAGTAGTGAAGTGCCTAAACACCTTTGAGGATCTAGGCCTTAGGAAGAAGGAATATTCTACTAAAGAGAATACGCTGAGGGAGTATTTGTGTGGTCCACGTTAGCCCTATGAATTTAAGAGGTCTCCCCTGTATTTTGCCCATTTAAATCAGATTGTGATTGGTTTCTGACCCAACCAAGAGATAGATTTGATGAAATAAGACTGGTAAAACTCACTTTAGGACAAAGGTTGATTTGATAATCATAATTGCATTTCTACTATATCTATTTTCTTAAGTGTTAGTAGATTTATTAGACTTTTCCTGTATAACCTATGGCTGATTTGCAGCTTCCTTGGTAATTTCTTAGTAGGCAGTAGCAATTTCTTATATCTTCAGTAATGTCTTGAATGTACATTTTTTATATTAATGATCTCACCAGGAGAAAAAGTGTACCGTGAATGCATGATGGCCATATGGAAAAGACAATGAAGTTTAGTAATTAAAACTGAAAAGGGAAAGAACTATGCAGTAATTAGAACACTGATTAATCAGCTGATAATTTTATCTTGATTAATGCTGCTGATTTTCCTCTTCTTATTGACCTAGGAAAGGTAGGTTTAGACCAATTAAATATAAATTATTCCCTTTTTTCACATTCCAGGCAGATTCCAGTGTTCTAAGTCATACTACATTTAAGATGTAGCACTGAATCGCTCTTACTAAATTGGGCAGCTCAACAAAAGGTAAAATAAGGTTTATGTTCCAAACATGCTGATGCTTTTATCTAAGACAGAATTGGACAGAATTGGTTATTTCACTATTATCTGGGGAATATTAAAATTAGATTAAATTGCAGTGGAAAAAAATAAAAGACTTCGCCTGTTTTAAAGCCGTAACAGTAGGAAAACGAAAAGGATTCATTCATTTTATTGGGCCCAAGATATGGATGCATAATGTAGTCCTGAAACTTAAAGAAAAGGTTCTATATTAATGCTCTGATTTCCCTTCACATGGAGAACTTTATTATTCATGGGGGAAAAGTGTTGCCAGTACCAATCTCACCCCCGTGTCTGTTCACAGATCATAAACAACAACACCTATTCTTGCTTTCCCATGCACAGTTAAGGGATTAAAGCTACTTAAAGTCCTGCAACAATGGAAGGAATTTTATGTATAGTCTCATTCCATTGCATTCATATGTGAATCAGGGTATTTCTTGGTAGAAGACACAAACACTTCACAATTACAGAACCCATCCTTTTGCAACTGCAAAATACAGATGTTAGATACTAGCCCTTCTCAGAGATAAATATCTGGCAAGTACAGAAAAGCTCACAAGCAAAACGCAGGTATCTTAGTTCTGGAGATTCAGATGGAAGACACTTCTTGCTAGGTGTGTGCTTTAACTTGCTGTGGTAGCAAAACACTGTGGTCCACAGAAAACAAAACCCTGGCCGCTCCTTTATGGATCACCTTCAACCCTAGTGTGCTGCGCGATTCCACACATGCCAGCTTCTTCAGTTTTGTATACTGAAGCGGACTTTAAGATTAGCAAAAGCGCGGTAAGGTAAATCTACAAACCCACACCTCCAGTACATTGCTTCTTGGCTGCTTTCTCTTTGCTGGATTTTTCAAGTGGCAGAGCAAAAACACACCTGTAATATGATGCCAAAAAAAGCTGCTGTTTAGCCAACATTTTAGAGAGCGAGGGGAATTCCACAGACCGTGAGTTAAGGATTTCAGCTGACAAAAGCCTCCTCTTTATCCATCATCTGCACTACTCACTTCAGTTCTGTCTTTAACCATATAACAAAAGAGCAGGTAGAATTATTTATTGCAAATAAATTACCCAGTTGATTAACACTTCCTTGCTTTTCCTGCACTTGTCATAAAGCAAACCTTTAGCACTATTTGTGTGACACGAATCCAATTCTGCAAGTCAGTTTTCAAGTGTATTTGACCACTCCTAAAAATCGTGTGGCACTGTTTTCTCTCTTGGATGGAATTTCTCAGCAGGGCATAATGAATTATTTAAAACAATAATGACCACTCAGTAGAAAATGTTTTGTTTGAATATAAATAACTTGTTAACAAACACATACAGGTGTGCATAAGAGAAATATATCTTTCTGAAACAGAAGCACCCAAACAAAGCACATGAAAAAAACCCAAAACACCAGTGGAAAGGTTTCACATCATTAGATCAACTCTGTTCATTAATGTCTCTTACCTTGTCAACAGAAATGGCACTTCTGTGTTCTCTGGCATGGGAACAAAATAAATGATCCCCTAGTTTGGATCAAATCAAGTGAGTGAAAATGGATGGATCAACTATGGGATAGCAAATACTTCATCACTATGTCACCAGTCCAAACCCAAAGTAGGCTGATTGTGCAAAAAAAGCGGTTACTGTTGTAACTGATTGCCTTTATGTTAGCAAGGAGCCAAAAGCCACTACTTTGCAACTTTTTAGGTATGTTACTAAGGCTAAGTAGGCCAAAAGGTTGCCTCACTCGGTAGGTCAGGCATGCTAATAGATAAACCATGCATCAAGAGAAATCTTGTTCTGCAACTACATGTGTTTGCTCTGCAGCTAAACAAAAACCTTTCAATTTCCCTTTTCAGAGATCCAAATTTTATAGGCACAAAATTAAGAAATGAGGTATGGATGGACATAAGCCTGGTATGAATTTCCACAGCTAAACAACTACAAGAAAAATAAATATCCCATTAATTCCTTTTCCCAGACGTTACACTATATCCTAGCTACGCTTTGACTGTTTTGCTCTGGTTATAAGCTCTTTAGGGGAAAGGAATGTGCAATGACAAACATAGGCTGTGCTTATTTAGAAAGAGACAAAGGTTAATGGTTTCAAATCAAGGTGTCTAAAGTACGGCTGAAAAAGTTGTATTCAGAATTTTACATGTGTGGTGTCACTTAGAAGTACTAATCATCCGCCAATCCTTAGGCATCTCAAAGTTCAGCATTTTTAAAATCAGGTCACTCCATCTAAGTGTGGATTTTCCAGCTTAATTTTAGGCATCACAGTTTGAAACGGAGCTGGACTGTGTTTAACTAGCTGGAAGCCCATCTCACCGGGAACATGATGTTTGTTCAACCACAGAAGTTCCAAAACAAAAGGAAGCCAAGAATTTGAGAAACGGTAACATAAATAATTTTCAACTACAGCCATGCAACTACTGCCCAACGACAATTTTCTTGAAAAAAACTATTAGATCAAGAGATGCAAAATACTAATTCAGATAAAAGTAAGGCAGAATATGTGAGAAGCAAACACTACATCATCATTCCTTATAATCCTATTCATGCATTAACCGTACAACAGAGTAGAAAAAACAATAAACCAAACACTTCACATATTCTTACTTGTTGGTAAGCTTTCATATGTGACTGAGAGCAGAATATAATTATATATAATTAAGTATAACTAGTATACTAGTTATTAAGTACAACTATATGCTACTAATATCACAAATTGCTACAAGTCCATGAGGAAAATGGAAAAAAACAGTGACTAGACAGACTATTTCTAATAGTTTGAAAAAATGTATACCACTGGTCACAGTGAAGCATTAGTTTTTATATAACTATTTCAACAAATATTTTCAACAACATGACTAAATATTGTAGAATTTTAGTATAAAATGAGATTTGTAAGACTGATTATCAGTGCTGTTTTATAAACCAGCATAGTATCACCAACTTCATTTAACAGAAGCATGTTTCAGGATCACAAATAAAAAGAAAAGAAAACCAAAACATTCCTGTTTCAAATAACTTTAGATGCCTCAAAACCTAGTCATATATAAATTGGCAAATGGATAAAAAAAAATACCAACTTTCAGAAACAGGGGAGTTGTGAATTACCAGGGCTTATGTTCTTCATTTTATTAAATAGTTGAGGACTTGCCGGAAATTTTCACGCCTTTGTTTTAGAAAAGTCAAGACATTTTATCTAGAGCTTATGCAATGGTCTTGCTTTGCATAACTTTCTGGTTAATTTACAGCGGTAGCAAGCTCGTCGGTAAAGAAGCTGCTCAGATGTTCCAGCACTATCACCATCAGTAATAATTTTACCGTGTTAAGGGAAAGAGTATTAAACTGAACTTGATGGCAGGATCCACTGATACACAAGTTAACAGTGCATTCCAGTTAAAATTAACAAGAACCATAGTAAAACAAAGGGAATGCTACAGATTGGAAAGGACTGAGCAAGAAACCCACGGAATAAAACCCCAAAATGCTAACAGGAAAGATATTTAAAGTTTAGAATGAATGCCAATAAATTTTCTATTAACAAGGCTACACAAAATGTAAACAACCATCTGATTTACCAAACCTGGAAGACAAATAGAAATAGGGCAGCAACCACACCAAAGTGTAATACAAAATTATTTTAAAAAATCATCAAATCATATGGTGTTAAGGTTGATGATACTCAATAAAAACTTCATTAACAGTAAAATGAAAGAGAGGAGGTTACTCAAGACCAAGAAAAACATTGTATCTGATATGGTAATTAAGATCACAACACACCATATATATGACTGAAATTATGAGAGGAAGTTTATGCATTGAGTCGGGACAAAACATTGCTCCAAACCCATGTAAAAGCCAACAAGTGGGGCCAGGCTCTAGGACTGGAAATCCAGCTGAGTTCCTCTGGAATTTTACCAGACGGCGCATAAAGACTACTTTGGTTTAGCTAAGAAAATGCTTCAAGGTAACGAAAAGTCTGTGTAATCAGCAAAGAAAACACTGAAGTTAATTTCATGAGGTTGTTGATAAACTAAAGAAAGCAAGAATAACAGTGTAAGTCAAAAGAACGTAACAAATATTCTAAAATAGGAAAGAGAAATGCCTGGAGGAAAAAAAAGTACAATACTAGTAATTTATCACAAACAGGATCAATCAGATCCATTCGGCGCCTGTTATTGTACAGAAATTAAAAATACCTAAGTGCAAACCTTCACAGGGAAGCCAAGTCATGAACAGTTACCCAACTCTTTGTAATGTACCACACAATTTTTTCGTCATTTCGTCACTTCTGTAATTCCATACAAAACAATGTTTAGTGCTAGTAGCTCAGATGATAAAACAAAGCACATCTGAACAAAGAATCACCAGGACAGAAAAAGATTCAGGTCTAGAAAAATTAAAAGGTGATGATTCAGTGTGAGGGAGATTCAACACTATAAACAAAATAATCTATGATCTCAACATCTTGTTACAGATTAACTGAGGTATAGACTCACAGATCCCAATCTTGCGCCAAGAATTCAATCTGATAAATGATGGTTGGATAAGGTAAAAAAGCACACGTGTTAATATAGCAGCTACCAGATCTACCTTCTAACGCTTAAAAGGTTACCAGAGCCAATGGGATTTCCAGAGGGTCTCCAAGACGGTGAACAAATCTCATCAGTAAGGGATGCGCCAGGTCCGGATGAGAATGACAGGGAGGAGACCTCCAGAACCCAGAACTACAAAACATTTACTCCCAAATCACAGTTGAATGATGAACAGTAGTAGAAGTCGTCCACCTGTGGTCCACCAATAGCTAATTGGTTACATTTGGAGAACATCCAGTTAGTTAAATTGTGTGAACCTCTAACTTTCAACCAATATTCACTTTCACATGTATAATAAGATACTGCTCGTTCATGCAAAAACCAGCGTTCAGGTGATTTAAAAAAACTCCCCCCTCTCCCACCCAACAGCTGATGACTTTCTAGTCCCATATCAACTCTTGGGCGGTTTTTAGACTTCAAAAATTGCATTCCTAACTAATATAATATTATAGAACATTTCTCCTCCAGAAGGAACAAACTATGCCTTACATCTCTCAACAAACACATTTGGCATTTACTTCTTAACATCTTGGGTAGTTCACAGCTTTCAACAAATGGCACCATTTAAACTTTTCCCCTATTGTCCAAACAGCTTAAGTTCTTCACTCCCAGCATCATTGAAGGCTATTCTACAGTCCCATCAGAATTTTTTTTTAAACTCTCAGCTCCTGGCTAACTGAACACACTGTCAATTCTCTACAAAACTCCAACTTCTCTTTCCAGCAATTTTTTTTCCTCCCAGTCCCAGCAACTCACAGATTCAACACCAGGGCATACTCGTATTTCTTCTAAATGCAGCCATGATTGCCCTTGGTCAAAATTATTCTGTACTTTTTTGCAGCCCCAACAGCACTTTTCACAGTTAGGATTATTCTCCACATTGTTGTCTGCAGTCAAAGTCACTCAAAAATTCCTATGGTCCCAGCAGCACTAAAAATACATAACAGCCTCCTTACAATAATGGCTGTGAATCACAGCATTCCTCAGCTGACATAAGTAGTTAAAATAGTTTAAAAAAAAGTTAAAATAAAACTTTTTAAAAGTTCAAGTGAAAAATGAAAAAAGGTTGAAAAGGACTCCCCTACCGTCTAACAATATTAAAGTCTGCCTCAAATTTACAAACGTACTCAGCAACATCAAACGCGCCAGCTTCAAACACACGCGGCAGCTTCAAACCTGGCAGCTTCAAATGCGGCAGCTTCAAACACACGCGGCAGCTTCAAACGCGGCAGCTTCAAACACTTTTGTGGCAGCCATCTTGCACACGCTCAAAAGAGCACAACCTTAGAAACCTTAGGCAGGCACCTTATCCACTAGGCTACACAGAGGCTTTGTTACAAAAAAGAATTATTGGAATTTGCAGACGTTAAATTAGCCCGTAGAGGGAGCTCACACCGTCCCATAAATGTACAATAATTGGAACATACTGTAATTTAAAACATTTCTCTATTAAGCTCTCTGTAGAGAGGCTACAGAGGTCAAAGTAGAGCATTCCTTACTTCACACCAACCTCTGTGTGCCCATAAAACTTCATTCAAATTAGACTCCATTGACCACCTATTTTGTAGCTCCAGCAAACAGAGGAAGAGGTGTTTGGCCATGTATTCTCCACAACAAGCACGGCTTTTCATAATCATCATTTGCACCTGATGTTGGAACAAGAAAGTCTATGTCAGAACGCAACAAGAACAAAGATCCGTCGGTCGGAATTGTCATGGCAATGCCCTCGATCTCCCCACACGTTCCTTCTGTTCAGGCAGCGATGGTAGTGCTCTTTTTATAACTTGACTAGAGCTGCTCTTGCGTCTCTCAGGTTTCTGTGCTACATGCAGTGCTTTCAAAGAGTATTATAATAGTGTGCTTGATATTCAAAGGTTGACGATGGAAATTGTTAGCTACTGGACGTTCTTTAATGAAGCCACAAATAAACAATGACCCAAATTCCCCTGGAAATGTAGAACAGAACTACCACTCTGCAGAAGAACACATGCAATAAATGTGAAGGGAAAAGGAATTTTCTAATTCCGTATCACAAAAGATACACTGGAAAGAAAGCCATACCCTCAGCTGGAAAGGTTCCAAACCCATATATTGATTTACATCATGCATACTGAAATGGCGGAGTGCATTCAGTCTGTAAAAGGAGGTTACCTTCCCTCAGCCTGAACGCACAATAGAGCAAACCGGTGTGCAAGGAAGTAAGAAAAAATGTTAGCAAAGAGAGATTTTATTTGACTTAACATAATTTGGGACATTCTAAGCATTGCGTAGATTGATCAGAATTCAATATTAAGTTGTATTTTCTATACCATAACAAAGCCAGCAAACATTTCATTCTCATGTTGGCTTTGGAAATGCAAGTCCCTACTTCTTTTAGAGATTCGGTGCCTCCCACTTTGCAACAGTAAATTGTAATGTTATTTTAATTTTCTTAGGGGAAATATGATTGTTCTGAAAGCCACATACTCAAATCCTCAAGAACCACAAAGGAAAAGAATATTAGTATGACACATAAGAGCAGGAATAGCCTTTTTGGTTAAAGCTTCCTCTAGCATCCATATAAATCTTGCTAGACTGCGTTGTTTCACAAGCATTCAGCAAGATCATATGCTTTGTTTTCACCCCCATGGGTCCCATCTACCCCAAAGCCAGAAGTTAACCTTACACTAATTAAAGCAAACCAAACCATCCATCTCCACTTCTTTTTCCCCCCAGTATTATATGATATTGACATACATTAATACATTTTATTTAATATAAATTCCAGGATCTTCAACTTTCAAATCCCAAATTGAAGATCCTGTGTTATACCCTTTCACTTTCTGTAGCCCTTGCTCACCCAGTTGCCTCAGACTCCTCAAGGCTCTGACCCAGCAACACGTATTCTTCACATTAAAATGGGAGATTAATCCAGCTGAATGTAGTCAATTAAGCGTGTGCTTTACTGGTTTCCTGGAGCGGAGGAAGAGTGAACTCCTTAAGTGAGAGTTGCAAAACAGAAATCTTTTTAAAAATATAATATTTAATAAAACTGTAACAAAGATTTGGAGATCCATATCACAACAAGGTGTACAACGATGGAGAAAGCTCAGCAGTTAATTCTAACCAGGAAAACACCAAGTACTTCTCACAAACACTCACAAAATCTACAGAGTTGGAAACTTGGGTGCCTGCAAATCTGGGCTGAAAATCCAGAAAGAACAGGACTTTTAACGCAACCCAAAATGTATTTCCTAGGTATAAAGTTAGTATTTCCTGCTGTATTTTCAGCATCCCTGCCTCCACTCCTCTTTGAAATCAGAGGGTGCAGAACTAAGAAAGATGTTTTAAAAAAACCCTAAGTCTCTTCCCCCCCTGTACTTTTGAAAAGCTCTAATTAAGGATTAGCTCCGGTTTTAGCTGTAGGTCTGGGTAAATAATCACTACACAACTGGTTAATTCATCGTTACCTATCTAGTGCAGAATCTCACCCACAGGTGCCAGTATACAGTCCTCTCCTCCTCACAGAACTCGCGCAAAGGGTTACACATTTGATTCCTAGTAAACTCACATAAAGAACACATCCATTTAGGTCTGCTGTTTAATTTTTTCCCCTCTAGATTTATGTCTATCTAAATTTGATTTCTTACTTAGTAATACAACCTTGTTCAATTCTCCTTTGAAGTGGTTATGTAGAACTTGAGTTTAATGCACTAAATGAAAAATATTCCCACCTTTATAGCTTTAAGCAGCTATAAGAAGAAATAAAATTATGTAAAATAGAAATTAATAGCTAATAAACTTCACAGAATCCAAAAGAAACCTGAAAAGAGAGCCCAGAGATAAGACTACAAGTCAGTGTCTTTTGTGTAAAAGCTCTGTTCTCCATCACTGCTTCCATTACCTCCCGTGATGCAGACTGAATAGAAGACTAATGCCTATGGGGAAAAAGGGACCAGCCATGGTTATGGCTATAGTTTAAGCAAAGAATAATGCACCTGCATCTGCTATCCTTTTTTGAGTCCTCCCAGACGTGGTGCTTGTATACCCACGCAAGTCTCATAAACAGCCAATTGCTAACTAGAGTTAATTTTGGGAAGAGCATAAGAAGGAAGCAGTCGTACGGGGTTATTTCCCCAACATCATCTCCCAGCCTCCCGAAATTTGCTGCTCAGGAATTTTCTGAGGCAAAGGTGATGTCTGTGTGTAACAGCTCTCACCACTCTTTGATTGCTTTGTGAACTTCTGTAAACTTTTAGCATTCACAAAGTTAAGTGCATGTGTGAAAGGTACCCCCAGAACACAGAGACTCCAGACAAAATGCAGTCATTTACTATTGCTTACAAAAGACTAACTTGCTCTGCATTTCCCTGTAACACCCATGCCTGACTGGGACAGATTCTGGAGTACTTCATAAGTATCTCCAAGAAATTAGTGTAACTATTTAAAGGTATCTGATTGGCATAAAATTACAAGAACCGCTGGGAAGATGATTAGCAGAATCATGCCTTCCTGGCCATCAATCTCTAGAGTTGTGAGCTGCGCAAGGTCTCCGACCTTTGTCGGATATCTCACTGGCCTGGACGAGATAAAGTGAACTTCCTAATAAAAGAAATTCTAAAATCATGCATAACTCTAAATTTGCCACAAAGCTTTTATTAAGCCAGCTACATTTCTTTCCAAAGCCTTGGGAGCTGAGGAGTCAGACGGCAGCACTAGAGTTGCAGCTGCACAAAGGATCTTTTGGGCTGTAGCACCTGAACATTGAGAGAGATTTCTTTTCTGGCATTTTTTTTTTCCCCCTAACAGGTTAAATGTGAAAACCCAGAGAAACTAAATAATGACTTATCTTGTATACACAGTATGTGCTGCTTATGTTTAGGGACCATCTGTGAATGTATTTCATGCAGCAAACATTCCTCATGTAATAACAATGATCTGAAGACTGAAATTTGTTTTCTTCCTTAAAAGTAAATAAAAAAAAAAAATCCATTTCGGTTGCAGTGCTAAAAGCCTGAAGGTCAGTTTATTCTAAGTAGGCGTCACTGATGGCGGCAAAGAGATATTTTAAGAAAGCTTATTTCTGTACAATATCCACAGGCCATCCACCTCCACTATTTATATGAATTCTTCAGTTAGTATATAGCTGGGCTAGCAAAAATGAAAAGTTGTATTAGCATGTATCATAGACTAAATATTCAATTTTTCAAAAAATAGGAACCAGTGATTTTTTTTTTTTTTTTAATATATGTGCCATTGTAATCTTTTTTAAAGGAAATTTTTAGATACAGTCTTCATTTTTTGATACATACATTCATCTCACTCTTAGGACACATGCAAGAATAAAATAAAAACTTTCCTGTTAAATATCATTACAGTGTAGTAATGATGTTTCTAGAATGCCGTTTAAACACCATTTTCAGTGTATGATTCCATGGTCCCGACACTGTAATCTCATCTCAGACGTTGTATGGAATTTGTAGCATTTTTGTCTATTTGTGTTTCTGCCTCTTACCTGGTGTTTTGACTCTACTTTCAAGCAATTTTTTCCATCTTCACTTTTATTAGATGGTTGCAAGGTTTTTTGTTAGTTTTATTTTTTTTTCCTTTACACTGCAAAGGCTACATTTTGGAATGAAATGCTTGATGCTGGCACCATTTTTCCATGCCAGCATCCCCTGAAATCTACTTGACCAGTTTTGGGGGTTTTGTTTGTTTGTTTGTCTTAATAGCCCCATTTATAGTGGTCTGCACAAACAGAAAACAGGAACCTCCCCAGACCTTCCAATTACTGTCTGAGTGCCGACACCTTCTCACAGTTCCTCAACATGCCTGTAACAGTTCTCAGTGTTCAAAGGATTACTTGTATTTTAAATGAATGTAAGTTTGTAGAGGCAGCAAACCGATGAGCGTAATTTCACTAGCAATTCTGTATGTGCGTATTTTACAACGCTGCATTTTCCATGCACCTTAATACAAGGAGATTTCTCAGTGCTACAAAGGTTACTTATTTCACTGCACAGCAGTGGGGGAACGAAAAAAACAAGTCCAAAGAAAAAAAAAAAGCGGGTTTGACACCGGTGCGCTAAACACCTGGGTTACTACAGATCCCACCTACAAACACATCTGCAGATGGAGAGAGCACAGGAACGCCAGACTGATTCTACCTACCTAGAATGACCACAAAGTCAAAACAAGAGGGCAGCAGCCTACAGTCTTTAGAGGAGACGTCTAGTTTCTGTGTTTATAAAGTGCCTAGAGCTATAAGCCCATAAAAATAATCATTATTCCTTCTTATTCTAATCACTAATCAGTCCGCCTGCACACTTGCAGATCACTTTTTCCAATATAACAATATCTGTTATTGTATTTCTTGACTAAATGGATACTGCAAGCCAACCTTACGTGCCGTTTACAGTACTAGTAAATGTATCTGTAGATTAGTAATTGCAGCTAGAGATATCGATCCTATACTAGAAAAACCTGAGCAGAAATCATACTTCACCAACTCAACTAATACAACAGAAAACAAAAATTATATTCTCAGAGCACCTCATTCATAATTACGCAGTTATTCTAAAACAAATAAACTAGTTATCGATAACAAAGAATTCTGCTATTTGTATTAAAAATAGTGTAAATCATAGGCGAAACTGAACAATGAGATGCCAGTACAGCTTATCTCCCTCATAACAAATTTCTTCTTAGGATCCAAATAACTTGTATAAGAAAGGAGGTTAAATGTAGAGAGTATTCATAACAGGATTATATGAAAGAGGAACGCATGTCACATCTGAGATAGTCTAATAAGAGAAAACCCTGGAATATAAATGGCTTGTGCAATATAACAAAGATTTTCTGACAAAATTAGATTGTCATTCTAGAACCAAATGCTGAATTACTGAAAACTAACGTCAAACAGGATTACACAATTTGCCCAATGATTGCAGGTATGAAAGTCACAGAATACTGTGATCACGGGAAGAAAAAGGTATATAAATAAACAAACAACTTAATAACAATCACATTCTGCAACTCTTCTGGAACAAAGTTCAGGCTGGTAAAACTCTGGGGCCAGAATCTCCTGTCATTTATTGCTGTTTCCCTTGGTAATAGCACCACTGAAATCAATACAATTACATCAGGGGAAAGATGAATCTGCCTTCTAGTGTTTCATGAAGTTGGAAGACAAAATTAATGGAAAGCCCTAATATAATATAATTGACATGAATGCTACGGAGTCTGTCCCGCACACAGATCTATCAGCTTTGGTCTGCTGGCATAATGAATTGTTTTCAGAGCACAAAGTTAGCTACTAAAGGCAGGGAAGGGAGAACATAATTTAATACGAATGACAGAAACAGGGGAAAAAAAAAAAAAAAATCTAAGAGTTACACTAATAATATCAGGAAAATGTTAACTGTACGATGATGGGTGTAACATTAACTAGATGTTTGGTCTATCCTCAATATCAGTTTAGAGCATTTGTAACCATGGAAGCTGATTCCAAAATGAGATATTCTGTTTTCTAGTATTACATTTGATATTATGAGATATGCATTATGACAGAATCAATTGCTCTTCTTTTTTTTTCTTTTTTCTTTTGAGGGGGGAAGAAATTGGGTGTTGTGGGGTTTTTTGGTTTGTTTGGGTTGGGTTTTTTGGAGGGGTTTTGTTGGGGGTTTTTTGTGTAAAGCAGGTAACTCACATGCTTTGCTTATCTGGCAACATCTTTTTAAAAATCAAATCAGACCTTAAGGTCAGGTCTCACTGAACATCCTAATTAGAAGGGTGGGTGGCATCCTTAAGACAATTACCACTGATCACCTCTTAATGGCACTTCAAAGCTACTCCAACATTAAAGGAAAGGTCATACAAAGCCCCTGTGTGCCATCTTTCAGGGCACCAAAACTGTAATGGAATCATATATATTAACTCAGTCATATAAATTGTTCTTGTTGCTGTTTCTGAGCTGTGGAAACAAATAGGTTTAATGTGCATTTTAGGTTGTTGAGTGGGATCAGTTGGTTGATTGCTGTTGCGGGGGGATCATGACTCCTGCTTGTTGTATTTTCCAAAATTACATCAGGTATAGCTTATGTAAAACTGTTCCTATTCTTAGGAAATATTTTTCTTTCGATACAGTTTTAAGGATTGGAAAGACTTTTATTTTTATTATTATTTTTGCCAAAATAAAAATGTTGCACCAATATTTTCCCCCTCTCTCAGCTCAAATTCCTGCATTTAGCTATTGGAGCCTCTAAAGTAAGACAATCTGCTTTAAATGAGGGTGTTGTATTATTACTGAGCACATACAGGCTATAGTTTTGCATTCAGATTTTAGCATTTTCTAGAAAAGTTTGTGAGTTCAAAAGTAAAACAGGAAGGAACTTTGCCCAGGATGCTGTATGCAATTTGGACAGATTTGAAGGTTTTGGCAAGGTTCTTTAGAGGAGAGTAGGAATGGCTGGTGCATACCAAAAGAAAAGTCAGTTGGCAACGTGTTAGGGATTTCCAAGATGGTTTCTTTTCTTGCAGTTTCCTGCTTTGAATAATCAGTCATTTTTTACTTCAAACCTCCAAGTATTTCAAACAAGTAAGAAGTTAATACATTGTTTTTTAAGTGAACTGTTTGCCCAACTTGCACGCAGACAGAAGTGGGGGGGAAAAGTGTAGTATTTATTATTAGAGGTTACCATTGTTCTCTTGTTGCAGTGGCAGAGCAAGATTTAAAATTGGTGCTGATGGGGAGCAGTGACTCGGTGCCACCAAACTGATGACTATTACTACAACTTTCCACTACCAAAGGTGTTTAGTCAAACCTCTGTACAACAGAGTCTGTACAAAAGGAGAGAAACAGCGGTCATGCAGAAATGTGACACAGATGTGCAAATGATTTTATATGTAAAAAAAAAAATCTAAGTTAGCGCAACAGGTAACTGCAATACAAAATTGTCTTGGACATCTATTTATACAGGAATAGTCGAACTAAAAGCCTGTTATAAAGGACAATACAGTAAAACGGTTGTAATGCTCTATTTCAAACACAACACAGCTAATTTAAATGTATGTTCATTGAGCTAATAGATTTTCTGAATCCAAAACTAAGTCCTAAAACGTGTAACAGTAGTGCCGTTTTACATTAACGTTTGAAGGAAATAAACTTCCTGAAATATTAAACCTTCCATGCATTAAGAATATGGCAGATGGCTGAAAACATCTATGAAAAGAAAGTCTCTTTTGCCTTAGATTTAGCCATGCCTGGCATCCCTAATAATGAATCTGTCTTAAACATATGTGTTAGAGGGAAAGATCCCTTCTGAACTAAAACTAGAGGTCTCATTAGTCTTCAGTAAACGAAGAAAGGGGTGAAACACTAATGTACAGACCATGTCTTTCAGCCTCTGGGCCTCAAGTCCTACCCAAAGAAATGCAGGAGTTGAATCTTGCCTCTGCAAATAGCAGCATCATGAGCCACAAATAGTTGTGAATAAGTGGTTCATGTTAAGAAGAAACCCTATATTGCCTGATCATTTTCCTTCTCAACAAGTACAAACAATAAGGAGCTTAATAAGGAAAATATACTGTCCTGATTCAAAAACAATGTAGACAGTCAGATTTTTCCTCCAGGGCTGGGTTTTATACGATAAAAATTCCAAAGTGCTATTTAAAAAAGATTTTGTGCTATTTTTCACTTGTGCTACATTCAGAAACATTAAAGGGGTGATAATTTGTCCTCTTACTGCTTTCTGAAAGCAGTATGCCAAAGACCAAATTCTGGTTTTGCAAATCTACAGTTAGCTTTTTTTTTTAAAACTGTTACCATTATAAAAAAAGATTTAGACAATATCTTTCACTGGATCGCGCCTCACCCATATAATTTTCTTTTTGCTTAAATCATTTCTTCACATCTTTTTTCAAACTGCAAGCTTCCATCAAGGACAAATGTCTACTGGATGCAGTGCATCATCTTTCTCCAATGCTGTCCAAACAAATATGTGCAAGACTACTTTTCTGCCCATAATTTTACTGTGATTTGGAGTATTCAGCCTGAAATATGAGTTGTTACAGTAGCATATTAATAATTATTGGGATTCTGTATTTTTAAATTTTAAAACCACATAATATTAACTTAGGCAGTTAACTCATATAAGTCTACTTCATCAATACAGTACTGAATTTTGAGCACAGCTTTGAGTTGTTGGGATATATTCAAGATAAACTTCCATGTAATCAACATACCAGGTAGGATTCAGGTCCCCAACACAACATCTGGGGTCATTTTGGACCCCCTAGGAGGTCTGGTCTGCCGCAAGTTGCCACTGGTAGGTCACCCATGACCGTGTGTTGTACTGCGTGTCATTCCTTGCAGATGTTTCAGACAAGGCAGTATGTTTAGGCACCTGAATCATTCTCACTTGCAAAGGATGAAAGGCAAGACAGAGATCCAGTCGCACAGCAGCCGATATAGTTGACATGTACAGTACTTGAAGGAGGTGGAAGAGTTATACAACTTAAGTTTAAGGGTTTCTCACACACTCCAATGCACACAGAAGTGGCAGCAAAAAATGAATGCCAATTCATGTTATGTCCACTTTGAAGCACCAAGAGACTGAGGCGTTTCTAGCAATGCCCTAAAAGACTGCGTGAACTTCAGCTTGGCTTGCAAGTGCTCTCTGCTAGCGAAGAATGGGGTGTCAGAGGCCATACACACAGTCAATGCAGCAACCACCTCTGCATGACTCTGAAACGCTACCTGGAAAAACAGCCTTTCAGAAGCTGGCCAGTACGGGTCAGCAACAAGACAGATCTTTACAACACTGTAAACACAAGTCATTTTGCCATCTTTCTAAGTTTACTGCTATTCTAATGTTTTCCAATGCACCTGTAGAGATGCTTAAGAGTTTAACTCACTTCTCATTTGTGGTTTTTCTTCTTATGTCTGAAAGGCTTTTAGGCTAAGTCTGGAATTCTGGCTTAACACGCCAGAGATTCACAGCAAAGGGTGGTCACATCCATTATATGTTTCAAGTTTAAATTGAAGAACTATGCTTTAGATTAAAAGGAAGAGAGTGGCAGAGAGAAACATTCATCTGAATAACAACAACAAATGTCCAGGAATCAAATTAGCTTAGAAACAAGACCCTTTTTCAAAAAGAAAAAAAATTACACATATATAATAAATATATGATATATATATATATACAATGTGATATATCCCTGAGTGTGTCACTGCTCAGGGGGGTTGACTGCCAGGCTCAGACCAGCTTTGAGACAGCACGGCTGCAGCAGCCCCTCAGAACCCCCCAGCCCCAGGGCTGCAAGAACAGATCCTGCACCAGTCTCACATGAAGTAATATATGACTGCATTTTGGGTTTAATAATTTCCATTTGATGCATTTCACTTCTAAGAAACACTCCATACTTTTAAGAAAGGTCACTTAGCTCTGTCTGGGAAATTCTCAGTCATCAGGAAGCAGGTGTAAAAGGCCTATGTCTTTACATATGTACGCTGAGAAGGGGAGAAAATGGGCTGTCTTAGAGACCATCGGAAGAGACAGAAGTAGAGGTGACAGTGTAAGTATTAGAGGCAGAATGACCAGTAATGTCATTAATGTAAGGTATTCTCCAGCTAAAAATCGATTATGCAGTCATTTCTCAGGAAGATTGCTTATGAACTCAATTCAGATAATTTTTCACGTCCTACAGGTGGAAGCCACGCTAATAGACGGAAATGAGGGTTCTCCCCAATTGATGATGTGAATATTAAGGAGAATTAAAAATTCTTTCTTCGGAAGAACTGATTGAAACACTTGTGACAGGAACCTCTGCAGGGCGGGTTTAGCTTTAAAACGGAACTCACCCAGACTCTTTCGACCGCAGGGCATACTGCAACAAAAGCTGCTTTATCTATACAGTCACTCAAACCTAAACAAAACATTTTTTTGTTCAAAATACTAAAAACTACATCATGGCATAAGACTCAGCCTCTCTCTGAGTATTTACTGTTTGTTGGGCAATGAGTTGAGGCTCACTTCTCTTGCTGTCTGAATGAAGGCTGACCCTGAAATGACCAAACCAGTAGCCTAAACAGCCATGGAAATAACTTAAGGCATTTTCACCCTCCATTTAGTTTAGATGTTTCGTACTGTTAGAACTGCTATTCCTACAGGATTAATTATAAACAGTTATCTACTGATATCTACAGTAATACATTTTGCTTCTGAGCATGCACCACTGAGTTTTATAATGGGTTGTGTATACACTGCAAATGTTAAACAATATTTTCATTGATAAATGACAGGCAACTTGTATTTGCATTTCCTCTGAGATTTAATGATGCGGTGGGATAGCTGTATGGAAACTGGGAATTAATATTAAGACTTAGTGCTAAAGCCACCCCCAGGACAGCAGGCACATTGCTCATTAACTTAATAGAATTTGAACCCATTTACTCTACCATATACTTTGGTTCTTGGGATCAAAAGTAATTTTGTTTTTCCAATACCCTACATAGAAACTGAATTGAATAAAATAAGTATCACTTCAACTCCTCTTTTCTTTCTCCAAATGCTCCGTTTTTCTCCCAAGAAGCAAAAGGTTCTTCCAACTTCCCAGGTTGCCTCAGAGTCCTCCCTGCCACCAACCCAGGAAAGGTGATGCTTTTCCACATGGGGATCAGTAGCAATATGACTGCTCCACCTTCACCGACTTCTTTCAGATCAAATCAACACCACACCTGCACACACATGGAGCTCATTTCCTCCTCCACTGACTCAGGAGCTGCATTGCACTTTTGGTAGCAAAAGCAAGCAAGTTGTTCACAGCGATAGGGAAGTTGCAGCAGATTAGGGGAAGCAAGGGAAACCCATCTAGGGAAGTGATCCTGCCCTACATCCATCACCCAGAAACACTTTGCTCTAATGATGCTTGTAACACTTGCTTCAAGAGTGCTCAAAAGCTTTAGGAAAGCCGCTGTTACCTAGGACACATCTACTCAAGAGTTAGCCGAAACTTAAAGCTGGGGGCGGTGGCAGGAATAGAACTTTTTCATGAAAGCTTCAGTTTATTATTTGTAGAATGTCAAAAACTAGACAGAGAGGAACTAGAAAAATCATTTGCATTTTATTTGCTGAACAGTTTTACTTTCAAAACCAAATTAAGGTATTCTTCTCTCTTTAATGCCAAGTCCCTCCAAGACTACTGAAAAAATACTTCATGTTTACAAGCTGCAACATATTTCTAAATGATACCATACATTCCTCAGTCCCCTCATTGTTCATGGTAACCTAAAATTTTACTTTCAAAGTTCAAGGTGAAGGAGTTAAGTGGCCATGCTTCCAGCCACACGGAAGCTTCAAACTTGTTTTTGGTTTCTTCCCTCTCTTCCTGTGAGCCTTGTCCATGGCACAATCTGCTGAATTCATTTTACAGTGATATTTTAGTGTTTCTTCTCTCAGAGAATTTTAATGTGTTTAATCTGACAAACTTTAAAATATGCACAGACCCATTTTTCTGAGCTGTTTTGAAGTCTTAAAGCCCCTGCCTTACATACTCTCCCTGAAATCAATATGATTATACCTGATAAATATTCCCCTTGTGTAAATTAGAAGAAAATACCTCTCAAGTTGAAGATTTCCAATCCTTTGTAAACAGACATACAATGGGAAGCAGTGTCACGAGAATTAAGAGTTAAAACAAGCTTCCTAATTCCTAAAAGGAGAACTCTGTATATATTTGATGGAGCACTAGCATTGACCAAAAATAAAAATGATTCCTGAAAAAATGGTGATACATAATAAAAGGGGTTTTCACGTTGGCACCAATGGGAATAAAACTGTGCAGGAGAGCACAAATGCTCACATCTAACCTAAGCTAGGACTTTCCCTGCACTCCGGACCTGTTGCTGAATAACATGCTATGAGCATGCAGGAGCCACTGCATGCCCATTTGGACTAAGCCTTATCAAAGACAAATACATATTGCTTTAACATTTGTTACATCGGCGTTGTGGTTTTAGACATTTACTAAGGAACACAGTGAGACTCCTTTAACAGAGGCTTACAAATGGAATTTAGAAATTACTTTTAACACCACACTCATCACAAAAAGTAATTTTTGTCTGTGGTATTACTAACCCAGCGCCACGTACCACACACTACCTCCACCCCACACAGCATTCCCACTGGTATCAGCAGACTGAGGGCACTCTCTAGTGTCTAGTCATTAACTGACTTGTTTCATTATGTAGTGTGTAAATGGGTTGAAATCAAAACCTTATTTAAGCCATGAGAGCGAAACTGTGTGCAACCCCAAATTTCATGGTTAACTGTGTGTAACTTAAGCAGTACTTCAGTGCTATCTGGATGCTAATGTTTATGCTTACAAAATTGACAAAGAAAAAAAACACCTTCAAGAGCACTTGTACAGCAATTCTGCTCTCAAGATGAAATTCACACCTGTGCAATAAACCAGTGCAGCCTCAAACCCCATGCAACATGGAACTTAAATGGAATTTGATGGCGTCCGAATCTTTGCAGTAACTTTACATGGGAGAAGTTTCACCACTTTCTCTCCAATCCAGTCAAAAGAAAGATATTTTACATTTTGTTCCACTTTGGCTCTGCAATCCAGTCCATGAGAAAGTTAGCTTACATTTCCCCCCCTACATTTGTAACTTGTCAATCAGAAGCAATTTGGTTTTTTTTCACAAATTCTATTTCAGCACATAAACATATTCAAATGTTGAATTTATTTTCCTAGGCAAAATCCCTGTCTGGCACTGCTACTTCAGCCATCTCAGTGTGAAGCAGATGCAGGAGTTTGAACTAACCTTTCCCCAGAAGCAGGCGTCCAAGTGTCTAACTTCACTGGAGCAGTTTTGGGTGGCCTGTGCTAATTGCTCATGGGGAGGCTGTCCGAACCGTACACTCAGGTTTTCAGCAAGAAGGTTTGTCATTCAGGTTCCTTTCTGAGTATTTTAACACCCCTGCTTAAAACCAATAAATATCAATGTGAAGCTTTTAAGTATGCCAAAATGAAGATTAAACACCACTAGAAGTGTGGTGCTGAAAAAAATTATTGCTATTATTTCTTTTTTATTAACAGAAATGTTGTCTTGTGGATTAGGCCCAGGGCCTGAAGGAATTTAGATTCATTCCCTCTGCTGTCACGGACCTTTGCTGTGACCTCTGGCAAGTCATTAAATTGCCTTGTCCTGAATTTCCCCCTTTGAAACAGGGACAGATGCAGCTCCATCTGTACTGAGGGATGTGCAGCCATGTGGCCACAACCACTTCATGCAACATGGCAGCGTAAATCCGTGCAGCTGGTACTATGGAGGAGGTGTAATTCCTATTACACCATTCATGGAGGAGGTGTAATTCCTCCTTAGGACCCTTTCCCCTCCATTAGAACAGTTCCCCCATAAAATGGAGATCCTCAGCTGTCTTTTTCTCCAAACCTTTGTCCAGCTTGCCAATTTACCATTTCAGACCAAGAGTTTTTCACAGAATCACAGAATGGTAGGGGTTGGAAGGGACCTCTGGAGATCATCTAGCCCAACCTCCCTGCTAAAGCAGGTTCACCTAAAGCAGGTTGCACAGGACTACATCCAGGCAGGTTTTGAATATCCCTAGAGAAGACTCACCATGTACCAGCAAAATGGGCCTTATCCACAGTTTGCACGTACAGGCACCCCATCACATGCAGTAACAATAAACTCAACCTTGATTAACCCATCTCTTACCTTTACAGCCACTGAAATCGTACCTGTCCTAGCCAAAAGGAGGTCCTGGCACATTGTTACTCAGAACCAACTCCTGCTTCCTGGTACAGGAGATTACATGAAGGTGGGTATGGCCCCAGGGCTGCAGATGCCAATCTCTTTTTCTTACTAACCAGCTACTTACAGAGGCAAGAGGTTTTGGTGCACATCACACCTTGGCTCTTAAAGGAGCTGAGCTGCCTTTTCCACAAAGGCCACCAATTCTGAATGACAATGTACAAATGGGCAAACGGTGACCTTGTGAATGCATCTCCTTCCAAATACAGAACGGCCTTAGCAAAGTCTGTCTAAGAATAGGCTATCGTTTCACTTAAGTGTCTTTGTTTAGACCTGTGGACCCATAAGAATGGCTGCAGAGGGGAAAAGATGCAAGATAAATTGTTCACTGTCTCAGTAAAAGACACATGCAATCAAAAAAGACGAAAGAAAGAAGAGGTAATTCTTAATCTTTTATCTAGTTGAAAACTGACCTTCCTTAGCTTGAAACTGCCTGTAGGAGTCCCAGGACAGGTTGTTCTGACATTCTTTTAACATCGTTTCATCAGCACAGCCAAAACTAATCACAAGAATATTACCCGATGACAGGTGCATTTATTCTGTCAATTAAATCAGATGGTTAAATCGAAATGTGCCCCAAATCTCTCTTGTTTGCATTATCCATATTGGCATTTCTTGGCTGTGGTTCATTGCTGGCTGGAAGTCATCCAGCCCCTGCAGAGTCACTTTGCAATACTGTGCCAGCAAGATTCCATGCTCTGCAGCAGCGGTTACACTGAGACCAGAGTGGTCCTACAGGACTGACCTGAAACGTTACATTGTTTCACTAAGATTTATTTAAGAAAAAAAAAGAAAAGAAAAAAAGAAAAAACCCATCCCTCTCAGTGAAGGAGACTTAGATCAATGCTTTTTAAATGGAAAAGGATATATCACGGCACACCTAACCACTAGTGACATGCATGCATTAAAACAGAGAACGGAATAGAGACTTTTAACATTACCAAATGACTACTATTTAAGAATACAAAGTAAAATCTAACCTCATTTTAAGATACTACTTTAAAACATATTTTCTGTAGGGGGGGGGGGGGGAAGTGTTGCTCCTAATCCATTGGAAAGGTGAGAAAAGCAATGGACATTAAGGTATAACCGCAATAGAAATCAACAAGAAGAACTGAAAAACCATCTCCTATTACCTAATTACCCAAGAAGTCTCTAAGCAGAGGGTGAGTTTCCATAAAATATTTGCTGCAATGACAGTTGCAGTGGAGAGCAAGCTAAGGATGCAGCCAAGTTTTTCATTTTGGTTTTGTGGTGTACATGCCAGTGTATTTCAGCTGAGATTTCTCTTCCCTGCAGTAGTGGTAGCTTTGCATTACCTAAAAATTAGACCTTTTTTTCCCAGTATCATATTTGTGTGTTAATAATTTGTTGAATGCTCAACTCACCCCTTTATTAAAGGGGTCATACTCCCTTTTGTCACCAAGGAGAAATGCACCACAGCAGGGGGCTCAATCCCAAGGCAACACTATTTTGGCAGAATAGGTAGACACAGTTCGCAGTTTCAGCTCCCCAGGAAACGCCCCTCTGCTCCTGACCTCTTTCCCAGCCTCCAGACCCATCCTTTCCCACTTTGGAAGAGTCCCCCGCTGCCAGCTCTTCCATAGCAGAAGAAAACGCAGAACATTGCTGAGTGCAGTCCTGCATGAAAAGACGGGTCAAACCCCAGAACTATAGCTGGGATACACGGAAGGATAAATACATATAAGCGTTGTTTTATTATAGATTCTCAACTTTTGCTTGAAAGCCTGAAATATTTCCCCTGCACTCGGATTTTGCAAACATTCACACACTCATCCGTTGGTAAAACTACTAGCAAGACCGATATCTCAGAGTTTCCACATAGTCAGGTAACTATCTTTACTGCTAGGTTTTCAAAACTTGTTACCTTTCTTAAACTGATAACAGGCTTAATCTGGCAATCAAGAACATCTGTACAACTCATGGGAAAGCTGATGAGAGTTCTGAATAACACAGACTATAGTCCTAGAAAATATCCATGAAAAGTACATGCAAATTTTTCATTTCAGTGTACGGTATCTGTCTAGGCAGCAATGAGTACTGGACAACATGCTAGTCAACAATTTTTCAAAGCATTACGTTTCTAAACTGTTCACAAGGTTTCAAAGTTGCTCGTTTCCCATTGGCTCTGGAGTGGATGGTGTGGCTACGTCCACAAAAACACTTTTAAACTTAAGGAATGCAATTTACCTTTAAGTTGAAGTACAGTGATTCATCATTAGGCTTAGGGACTACAAACCAGGGAACCAAGAATTTATTCTTAAACTGTCCCATTTATCCAAAAGACCAATCATGTAATGCCATACTGCACGCACATGCAGCCCCCAAACCCCAGATTTGGCTGCCTGTGTTCAAGCCCATCTCTGATATGCCACAGCTTTATAACCTCGGATGAGACTGCTGTAAAGAGAGTTGTGTGAGGAAGAGCTGTGAGAAGCCTTACCAGGGCCGCCTCCTCTTTGCTATATTTATAGGAGCTGCATTTGTGGTCAGGAGGTCTGGATCTTGCCCTCAGTCCTCACCTCAGCTATGCCACAGGCGTCGCTGTGCCTGGCCATGTACGTTGATGATCCTGAACTAACTTGCCTTTCTGGCTTGACCTCACACCAGCCTCTTTGCTGTGGATTTGCCTGGTGATCTGTTGTTAACCCTGCTTACCATCACTGGACGTGACCTTTTCCCATCACTGGACGGGACCTGACCTTGGCTTGCTCTGGTACTGCAGGACTGTGCCCTTTATCCGCGAGCCCACTCCCCCCACCAGCCTGGCTGTCGCCCTCAGCTCCTGGCTTGCCTGGAGCAGCCCACCATTGCTGTTCCCCGGCACAGAATAAACACAGCATGCATTTCTGTCTTGAAAAGAAAAACCATTAAAAGGGAAGTCACCTTTGTTCCAAAGGTACCGGAGCGCCACAGGGTGTCATTCACAGCAGCACATGCCTCTGAACACGATGAAGTGATAACGGCACAGGGAAGCAAGAAGCTTTATGTCAGATCAACACAAGCATAACTCTGACATCCCAATGTTTTACTGCAGCAGTCCTAAAACAAAGTAAAAATGCATAATTAACCATTTATATCAATTTCCCATTATTCACCTTTTATGAGAAACATCAAAACAAGGTGTGCTGGTTTTGGCTGGGATAGTGTTAATTTTCTTCGCAGTAGCTAGTATGGAGCTATGTTTTGGATTTGTGCTGGAAACAGTGTTGATAACACAGGGATGGTTTAGTTACTGCTGAGCGGGGCTTACACAGAGTCAAGGCCTTTTCTGCCTCTCACCCCACCAGCGAGGAGGCTGGGGGTGCACAAGAAGTTGGGAGGGGACACAACTGGGACAGCTGACCCCAACTGACCAAAGGGATATTCCATACCATACGACGTCACGCTCAGCACGTAAAGCTGGGGGAAAGAGGAGGAAGGGGAGGATATTCGGAATGATGGCGTTTGTCTTCCCAAGTAACTGTTAGGCGTGATGGAGCCCTACTCTCCTGCAGATGGCTGAACACCTGCCTGCCCATGGGAAGTGGTGAATGAATTCCTTGGTTTGCTTTGCTTGCACATGCGGCTTTTGCTTTCTCTATTAAACTGTCTTTATTTCAACCCACGAGTTTTCTCACTTTACTCTTCTGATTCTCTCCTCCATCCCACTGGGGGGAGTGAGTGAGCGGCTGCGTGGTGCTTAGTTGCCGGCTGGGGTTAAACCACGACACAAGGTTCTACTTATACTATAATACTAAATACCTGAAAATTAGTTCATGACCCATTTTCTGATTGATGTGGTTTCACATTCCAAAGCAAGCTATAAGGTAGTAAATACCATAAATCTAGTTATTATTATTTAAAGACAGGGATTAATGAAAACTAGGTGCTGATTATTTCATCCTAAGGCCAAAGTCAATTCTTATATCTGTCCTAAATCCAACAGGATGCAAATACAAGTTTTTGCACGTAAGCATGACATTGTAAGAATATGGCTTTAAAGTGGCAAGAACATATTGGTTTTAAACAAGAGAAAGCTATGTAGAACAACAGGACTCTATATTAAGGGTGACACCACTTATCTTCTCAGTGCTGTTCCCAACACCTTTTCTTTCTGCTCTAAATTGTTTTGATACTACTTCCTAATTAATCTATCTTTAAGAAAGCCAGTAATATTCAGCTAAGTAAATTATCTTTATTTCCCTAGCTGTGTGCTTTCATCAACAATGTTAGTGGGGAATTCTGCGAGCAGTGTGGTATATTTACAACTGGAGAATTAAAAAAGTATTTTTTATGTGCACATGTAGGTCCTAGGATCAACACAAGAGAGTGCTTTAGCCACTTGAAAGATAAGAATGTTTACAAATCTTTTTTCACATAACTAAGTTAAAAGGCTATTCATGGCCTGCAGTGTAGCTGGTTGGAGTTGTGCACATGAATAATGCGCTCTTGCAATTAATCAGACACAGTAATTTTAAAACTTAATCAATGGACTCATTTAAAAAAAAAATTGCCTTTTCTTATAACTCCCACTAGCATAGAAAAAATATTAATAGGTCATTGAAATCTTAAAATCCACGTATTTTTACCATTTTTAACCAGTTCCACTGGTCACATACATCCTTACTTTATATATCTCTATATATTTCAGCGAGTTATCCCAATACAAGAGAATATTCAAGTCCCTCCCAGCAACTCCTGGGTAAATTCCGTTTCTTTTAATATCACACTAGTAGAATATAAAACACAATTAGGAAACTGTGGGGGGTTTTAAGCCAAAATATTAAATTTTGCTGCTGAGAGACGTTAACAAAGAGTTGGTGTAAAAGTGCTATTCCCATGCAAGGCCATGCAGAGGAGACAGTAAAAATACATAAGAATAACCGGAGAACAAGTAAAGCGCAAGTCAAAGCATAATTACCCTTTGCTTTCATTACATAAAACCACAGCTTTCCTGAGACACTCACTAATATCTGTGATTTTAAAAATAGTATAATATGCATTATACATTTATTCCTCTGTCTAGCATAAATTATATATCTGTTAAATTACACATTGTGTTTAAAAAATACAACCCCCTACATATACGACATTTTTATCTCCTCCTGCATTCCACAGCTTTCTGATCTACCAATAACGCTAATGCCCATTTAGGGGAATATGTTGTGGGACGACAGTACAGCAATATTAAGTAAGGCAACCATATGTTTCCTCCTTTTGCCATACTGTTTGCAACTGCCCCTGACTCTTGGTGGATTAGATCCCTCATCAGTTTGCCTGGTGCTGATGGAATGCCTTTTGCAGGTGTTTTGTTGATATAATGCAAAACACAGCTTTCAAAAAGCTGAGCTCCCTAGTGCATAAAGCAGCATTAGCTCCTTGTTTTCCCTTATGATGCAGCCCACAGAGGTCTGCTCTGGGCTCTTACTTTACAAAATTATCTTAAATATCATCATCCGAGTGAATGCCTGCACCCTGAATACCTAAGGACTAGGATATTCAGATCTACACGGTTTTGATCCTCTTTTTGGTTTTGTTTTGGGGTAATCAGTGAAAGCCAGGTGATGATAGACTGATATTATCACACACAGCAAAGATTTTTTTTTTCCAGCGAGCTTCCCGATCTTAAATGCTAACTGAGGACTAACCACCTACAGCACACAAAGTAATGAATCTTTAAGTACAGTGAGAGTCAAAGCCTCATTTAAAGGTACCATTCCATTTTCATTCAATTTTTGTCCAGCTTGAAAAGCAGCAATGAGGTAAAAATGTATGTAAAGCAAAGAAGTGTATCAGCTAAAAAGCAACACAAACTTAACCCACCATCAGAAACAATATCATCCTGGGGGGATTTTGTGGGTTTTCACGGTTCTGACGACCCCCACCTCTCTGCGCTCATTCTCTACACAGACTGAAGTGTAGATGCACGATGTCTCAAAGAAGAAATCAACAAGAGGGAGAAAATAAAAACAACACAAGTGGAGAAACTCTAAGTTTATATTTTTATGTTAATGTGCTGGTAAGAAAAGGGCCTCATTTGGGAAGTCATAAAAAAAAAAAAGCGTTAGCAGATCTCCAAGTTAGAGCATAGAAGCTTTCTCTGCAGATGGAGGATTTAAAAGAAGTAAAATGATAACCACATAGTCGAGAGACTAGAAAAGAGACCTTGATGTTTGATAGTTGTAATAACCTGCAGAGTGCTCTAATGGCTCAGGGATCAGGTGCAGAACTACAGCAATAACAAGAGCTGAATAATTATCTCAGCCATATCTGTATAACCACAGTCCCAGAGTATGAACTATATAAGGAGGCTTCTGCTGCCTCTCCAAGATTTCCTGAAATGTTAAATCACTGAATTGGGAGCACTTCCAGCATTAGTACTGCCCAGTTAGAAAGAAATAAAGCCCAGAATCCTCTAGTGGCAGTTCTAATGTCTTTGTTAATTATGAATTATGGGTAAACATGCAGACTCACAGAGGTCACGGCTGTCAGCAACAATACTTTTCAAGAAGGATTTTTATGAGGGTCTTTTTCATTTTGCCATAATGTCCTCTATATATACATAAAACGCACCAAGAATACAAAAAATAGTGTTTGTTTTTAGGGAAGATGTAATTATTTTTCACTTGTTTTCTACCCTCTGTACAGTCACGTACCCGCTGCCAGTACGACCCAGTTCATAACTATAAGCTCCTCTGTGAATAACAACAGCTGTACAGTTCCAAGGACCAGGCAGGCAGAGTCACCGGGGCTGGGGTTAGGTTAATGATCAGACACTCTGTTAACAAGAAAGTAGTGGTTTTCGCAGCGAACGGCCAGTCAGGATCCCATCAGCTGTAGTCACCTTTCACACACAATAGAGAAACAAAAGCTGCATACAGTATGCTTGATTAACCTCACTTAAATGGCAACGCTGATCTCAAATCTGTCCCAGGAGTGTATATAAACAGGATTAAAATTATATTATGTGTGGATCCTACCCAACAAAAGCAACTGGCACAAAATCATTTTAATTAGGTGGTAGCGGCTGTAACTCATTCAACTTTGGCATTAATTCTTCTCTGTCCCATCAAAGAACTTTTGGGACTCGCTGTAAGCGGTAGAAGGAATAAAGGAGATTTAGAGATAACATTGAACAACATGTTGCCGTAATTGTTGGCTAGTTTGTAAGAAGGCTACATGGAACTCGGAGGACAACATTCAAAACAGCCATGTGAAATTCTGCGTGGAGGGTATAACCTTACAGTTTTCCAGGCAGGCAACAGACCCGTAACAAATTACAAGGCAGTTTTTACATAAGTAAAATTCAAAAGATTCTCATCCACTTTCTAAGAAACCTATTACTGCTAGCTGAGTTGCTTGAAATCTCTCCATGAGTTGAGAAACCATGAGACCTTCAACGACATATGGTTTCAGCTCAATTCTGAGCCCATGAAAATAAAATTGTAGAAGACATCTTTTCAGGATTGCAGTCTTTAAAGAAATGCAAAAGGAGAACTTTCTTCTGGCTCTAGATACATTTTCTCCATTTTGTAGGGAGAGTGTAACAATAGAGAGCTATCAAGCATATGATAGTTTTTCTGGGTCAAAATAAGCTGAACTCATAAACCCTTGTGAGTACACGTACAATAGCCAGTCTAGTAATGCTGCTCTGGTTTGCATTTATCTGTACTCCCTCTTGTGTTTCAAGAAAACCAAACCTTAAACGCATCCTTCCAGAACACAGAGGGGTTTTTTCCAAATAATGACAAACGTTGTAGAGAAACAGAAACAAAAAATGCCCTGAAAATTAATTTAGAAACTTGAACATTTGTCACAGCACCGTTGATGGCCAATAAAGTTTAGTCCTCTAGATTGTGACAATCTTGAATGGATGAAAAGTTCTCAGCTCTATGCTGTATCAGAAAATATAGACTAAATATTTCAAATGGTCGATTAATACTGATTCTCATCATGTGACAGAAATCTAACCTTGGCCCATACCACTGACATTAGGAAATCAAGGTCAAAATTATTCTGCCTTTGTTATCAGAGGTAAATCTTCTTTTCCATAAAAATTTGTTAGCATCAGCCTCTCCAAGTTGAAGAAAATCTGTCAAAGGAAAAGAGGGGGTAACTACAAAGCCTCTGCACTTTCTTGGAAGAAACAATTACAGAGAAAAAAAAAAAATCAGAGGTTGAAATCCTTATCGCTTTCCTTGGCACAGACTAGAAAACCATGTAATCTGCAATATATTCCATAGGGGGCACATTGGCAACATGGGAATGTCATAAGTAGAAAAACATATTTTTCATACCAAAATATCACTAGTAGGTAAGAAGACTGACCATTATGTTACATAATAAAGATAAGTCATGTGCACTTGAATAGTTAACAGATGGACTAATTAGAGGCTGAATTATTTGTGGTATAACTGATAGCTGGTGAAATCAAGGTTACTGAGGGAAATGGACTTGACTTTGGAAAAAACAGAGGGTATTTGCAGGGCTAAGGCAAACTGCTTCTCAAAAGAAAGGGTTAACAAGCAACGAAAGAACAGAAGTGCATCTAATTAAAAGGCATACCAAGGCATGCAGAGAGAATACAAGGGTAAGCAAATGGCAGAGACCACATTTGTGTGCAATACATGAAGAAGCAAGTGTGGAATAATATATAGATAACCAGTACGAAGGGCGAGGTGTCAGGCAGGTAAAATAAGCTTCTATCTTAAAAAGATGTGTTAATTTTGGCAAAAATGGTATAAATAAATATACACAGGCATATATAGAGAAAAACAAAAATGTGAAGAGGACAGGAGATATCTGTTTGGGGGCATCTATGAATAGGAATATTGTACAATGACTTGGTTCAAGACATGAAAAATATATGGATAAAAGTGAATTTTAAGAGAGAGAAGTTCAACGTCATCTCATTTAAAATAGTTTATTAGCTTGCATGATGACCTTTGGAAATATCTCCTCCCCCCAGATTGCCAGTATAAAAAAAGCCCATGGGAAAGATAACATTGCCACATAGGTAGGTATCATTGTTTAACCCCCAAAATGCATAAAGGGCCTAAAATGCAAAACACACGAATGAGCTGAGAACTATCCTTCTATGTTAGCATCTACTATTACATGTTCGTGGAGCCCTCACATAGCTGAAACCATCACCGTCTGGGCTCACGTAGCACAGGCAATGTTACGAATGAAAAGGAAATACTTATAATTGTTATGCTTGCAAACCATTTTGCAGCTGTAGCTCTGGGTCAGCACTCGTCAACAGACTAGAATCCACGTAGGAATCTTAAGAATAAACACTACTGTGTACAGCACCGCCCAGGCTTCAAAAAATTATCACGAAATTGCAAGATACTAATCAAAAGAGATCTAAACCAGGAAGGACCTTCTCTTAGTGGGCATGCATTTGAGAGCACTTGCAAGTAGTAGAAACAAAGCTAAAAGGAGTGTAAAATTGGCCAAGTACTATCTATTTCTATAACAAAATTTGACAAGCCCAGATGAGAAGCACAAAGTGACTCAACCTTACAAAAAGCTTGAGAAAGTAATTCCAGATGACTGGGCAAAAAGAAAAAAAAAAGCTGAAGCACCTCCAAGAATACATATATAGAGATATATATACACACACGTGTGAGTATTGAGATGATGAAGATAAAAATGCTCCATATAAAGGATTCCTGCACAAAGACGATCATGCCATAATAGTCCACAGCAGGAGGGCAGAAGCCTTAGGCATAATCCACAGTGCCCATTTGGGCACTGAGAAAGGCAAGAAAACAGACTAAGGTATTTTATTTTAGTCAGATTGAACAATGCCACAGAAGATCAAGAGTTAAATCCAAACTCTAGTGTAAAGTGAATGGCTGAACTACAGTGAAGACTTCTGTTTAGGTCTGAAAAGCCCTGGTGTAAATACAACAACAAACATGCACACACTGCAATCACATCACATTCCTCAGGTTTTGAATCTAAGTGCATTTTTCTTTCAGTTCAGTGAAAAAGGTCACCCCTTGATAGTGGACTCCTCTCCATAGAGTTTGGTCTAACACTCCATCGACATTGATGGTGTCTTTTCATTGACCAAAATGGGCTTTCAAACAGCATTTTTTGCATTTGTAATTGAGTTGCCAGATTACACTGTAGCAGCAACGTAATAACACTTTATAAATTGTATTTGTTTGGAATGTGATTCCTGATGGGTTAATATCTCCTAAACAGGCCATGATTGCTCTCATTTCTAGGTTGCACACAACATCTAATCCTCCAACAACACGTTATTTAGGGACACTGGCTCAGAGACACTGAGGCCCCAGACGCAAAAAAAACATTGTGCTGGAATTTGGTAATTTTGTTGACCCATAAAATACAAGTGGACCTGAAGTAGCTGTAAAAATTTATAGAAGAAGTACTTATAAAAGTTATAGAAGTAATTATAAACTAGTTCTAAACAAAGCAGCAAAACATTACCTTATACATACCCTTTCTCACCCCATAGCCAGCAAAGACAAAGCTTTGTAAGGAACATATTGGATACATCATTTTGCCCATGGCAAAATAAATGCAGGGAGGCTGTCCAGTCTCGTCAGTTGATCCTGTTTCTTGGCAGAGACCCTGATCTCAGATACGGCTCCAGAGCTGTTGATCTGTCTCATGTAACCAACTATGCAAATAGTTAATTTTTTCAAGCTGACAACCAAACTTCAAAAAAACCTCACAACAATACTAGTGGTTTGGATCAACCCAAGAATAGTCTTTACAGGAAAACAAAATTACCATTTCACACTCTAAGAAGGAAATTAGATTTGTTACAAAATGAAAGCACTTTGTTGCAAAATGTAGAAATGAAACATTTCTAGGGTGGGTGAAAAAAAATCCATTGAATCTGAACTGAATTCACAAATAATTTTGGCTCCTCAACTTCACGCAATAAGCCTCTTGGCTGATTACTGCAATTCTTAATTAGGAATGAAGCTGCACTCACTGAATGAGGGCAAGCATATACATCACAGATGTTAACACCCTGAGGAGCACACACTGAGTGCTCTTCTTTCTGCACTGACTTTCCTCCCCCCTAAACTTAGCATATATGAAAGTCTTTATCATGGGAGAGGCCAACGGTAGTCCATGAGACTGGCCTTCACCAGCAGAGACAACACCTAGCCTGCAAGGGGAGGTGCCACAGTCCTGCTCCCAAAACGGCCTGGGTCAGAGACTGGCCGCAGCACACCACAGCTCTCTTTCCTTCCACACACCTGCATCTCCTTCTCGAGAAAACTGAGGTATGAAGGAAATGGGGTCTCACCCAGCATATACAGGATGCAACAGAGAAGAGTAAGTTCCCTCTAAGATTGCTTACTTTTCTGGAGAAAAGTGAGTATGAGAGATGAGTAGAAAAGAAAATACCACAGCAGCAGGTCCTCAGCTATAGGACTCACTCTGACAAGCAGAAGAATGAACAGGGAGTAACTACTTTAAAAACTAGATGCCAACTCATCTTCTAGATCTAGCTTTTCTTTACAAAGCAGCTCAGATGCACACATGCTCAAGTCAGATAGTCACACTTAGAGGGAAACAAACACACAGAAAGGGTTTACTCAAGCAGGATGAAAAGGCAGGCATGAAT